>JACGCM010000376.1:0-1337741 GCA_014058105.1 Kingdonia uniflora
TTTTTTTTTTTTTTTCTAATACGCGTTTTCTCCTGGGCGATGAGTAACAAATGGTTGTTTCCCCTGGACCATTACTTCAAAAAGGTTTTTGTGAAATTTAGACTATATATAATCAAAATGAACACATTACAAGTAGATGATTGTGATATGGACATTCCCAAGCTGTTGATTAATCAGCAGTATACAGTAATACTTTTCTTCACTACCAAAAGGCCTTCATTTTTCAATTATTTCATTACATTCATTTTTAAAAGAACATTGGGTAAATAACGTAATATTTCCAAGAATTTCTTTAGACAGTTGTAGATATGTTTTCTTCCAAGTTTCTGGTGTGAACAATTCAGAATTTTATAGTAGATTTTCATCCTAAACGTATGGGACTTTCGTCAAATAATATCAATGAAAGTTTGGGGATTTTTTATGTATTAAAACACAATTAATTCTACGAGTTTAATATCTTAGGGCGTCACACACAAAAAGCGGAAGGGAGAAAAATTTATCCCATAAGCACCTCTTCCCATTCGGAATTATGTCCTATTCTAACCCAAATTTCAAAAACCTTGGTTAATTAGTTTTTAGTCTTATACATTTCTCCTCCAATTACGACCGTGAATATCAATTAAAAATAATAAGTGTCCTATTTTTCATGACTCGAATTTACACCTATGATCTAGTTGGGCCCAATAAATTGAAATGTGCCGGAGATTAAAACAGTTTCTACTATAGCTCTAAGAAAAATCAACCAAACATAAACACCACTATTTATTTATTATTTATTTTTTAATAGGTACACAAATTTTCTCTAGGTTCTTTAAAAATCATAATGATAAATCTGTTAGAACTAAATTGAGGAAAGTGGGGGTTTTAAGGTTCGTGACCCAAGTTTTCTAGGCTAGATGACAATTTATGTCTATCTATGTTTGTTAGGGACTTGCTTGAGCTCTTGACGATAAACACACAGTAGCAACCTAAAGCCAACTCTACATCTATAAAACTTGGTTTTTTCTTCTTCTTCAGGCCTTGTGCAAAATTTTATGTTTTGGGCTCTTTTTTCCCTTGAGCCCTTGTGGTCGCCACACCCTCTAGTTCCCAAGGGCCGCCCTTGGTTAATATATTACAATGGTTGTAAAGCAGGACTGTGGTAATAAAACTTTTTATCTTTTGGTTTTGGGATTGATAGCATCTGGAAGTTCTTTTCTTTTGTTCAGGTCAAAAATAAATATCAAAATAGAATATTAACTTATAATTGATATGGGGTAATTAACACAACAACCATCAATTAACAATTTAGGAGGAGTAAAAATTGTAATTACAACTAAACTAAAACTACGGTTTAGAAGTTGCGTTTAAAAAATAGGACACATGTGAAATGGGGAGGCGGTTGGGGGGACCGTTCTAAGGCTATAGTACCACAATTTTTTTTCTCCTCAAAGCGCCCATGCACCAAGAAGGTGGTCACTTTATATACCATTGTCTACGGCCATTTGGATCGTATTTCAATACAAGGTTTCACAAACATTTAAGTGGATTAGGGCCCGAACATGACTCTGGGGAAAAAAATGTAGGGGTGTCATAATTGTTGCTATCAATATCCAACCATCTAGACTTTGCTTATAATTAGCATTGTTGGTTGAGAGGTGTTCCGTGATGGTCATTCGCATCTAGGCAGAAAATCAATAGTTGAATGCGAATCATGCGTGCCCTCAAATAGAAGAGGCTAGGTGGATAAGGCCTTTATGGAAGGCGTTCTTAATCACGCCTATGCTTAGGTGTGGTCTCGTATTGATTCAGAGGAAAGTTGTGTTTGATTTATTTGATTTAAATGCCTTAATGATTGACCAAATATTATGGAAACATGGAGTGAACTAAACACAGAATTTTGGGAAAGGGACATGTTGTGTAAAATTCCTTCTTGTTTGTGTAAAAAACTGAAACAGGAAAGACTTTGAAAACAATATAGTCGATCCAAGGAACAGGAGGAAGTGATAGCAAGGGGGGCAGAAGGAGGATACAGAAGGATATTGACTTGGCTGTGAAAAAAAGCTGCTAGAAATGCTTTCGATCATGGGAAAGGCCCTCGTAATGTCTGGTTTTGTTAAAAGTCTTTCTTTTTCCCCATACGAATGTTAGGAGTCTTTCACTTCGTATTCCTTAATTAATCAAATTTTTCACATATGTAATATCTTATAGCCTCATAGGTTCTTCTAGTGATTTCGCTATACAAGTTTTATCTCAAGATTTTCTTTCTTAACCGATTGTGTTTTCTTGTTGCATGGCCAACAAACCAATTCTTATAGTCTTTAGCCCTTTCCGAAAAGGAAGGGGCTATTGGGGATATCAACTCAATCCGTAATTAATAAGGATTAACACCATCTTTTCTTGTGTTCATTGCAAAATAACTGGTTTTTTGTTCTCGCTTTGTGAATGTATGGTTTCAGGAGAGAGGGCAGGATAATGATGAACTTTGCAGACAGAATTAGAGACAAACATAACAGATGAGCTAGCTGCTTTAAGGATGCTATAGATGTGGCAAGTTGCCCAGTTTGGGGGAAAGATGTTGGGACCATTCCACAATCTGCAAATACACTAAGGGTATTATGCAGGAGCTGCAGATTATAAAAAAAATCCACGGAGAGACGTTAAAAATGTCTCGTGGGAGCTTTTTGGGGTACTAACTTGATGGAGCCTGTGGGTGTTTGTAGGACACATTATCCCATGGAACTTTCCCTCTCTACTGTCTTTACAAAGTTTCCCCTGCCTTAGCTGCGGGGGTTGCAAATGATAGTCAAACCTGCTGAACAAAAACGCCCCAGTCGGCTCTATATTACGGCCCATTCTGCTAAAGGTTGGTAACGTCAATATTTATAGTTACTTTCGATGCTCTTATTGTTTGCTACTAGTCTTATATTTGTTATACTTATATTTAAATGAGGACGAGATCGTGATTTTTGTTGATCTATTTTGCATAATTATTCTGTTTCTCAAACATGATCAGGTGGTAAGCCCGGATGGCGTGCCTCAATGTTGTTAAATGGATTTTGGCGAGGGGGGAAAGCCGGTTGCAGACTATGAGCTCATATGGACATTGATAGGTGTGAATCTCTAGCTAATGGGTTCTTCCATAAATTATCATAGTGATACATAGTCAAGATGTTCCTTGTATTAACATGCATTGGTTTTCAGATAAGTTTTACAGGGTCTACAGGAAGTTGGAAGAATAGTTATGGAAAGCTTGCCAGCAGAAAGCAATTTGAAGGTTGTTTCACTTGAGTTGGGGTGGAAAATCAACCGTCAGTAATCTTTGAGTGACGCTATGTGATACTGATGTTGATCTCGCTTTTTCTCGGCTTTTTATATAACAAGGAAATTTACTGTTTAAAGAACTTTTAAAATGTAATCTTGCCTAATAGAATCCCAAAAAATAACTTTGGTAATTAATGGAATGATTTCAGGGAAGAAGGATGTGTTGCTGGATTCGTGTTACCGTTCAGGAAGGTATTTACGACGAGTTTGTGGGAAAAAAATAGCTGTGAAAGCAAATAATTGGGGGGGGAGGAGATTTCCTTGATCCCCGTGTTCAACAAGGGACCTCAGGTATACTTAAGGTTTACATTATAGTTCATAAATTACAGTTATCTAAACTCAAAAAGCTCTCTAGCGAATTCAACTTTATGTGGTTTTATAGGTTGGATAAACAATCAATTCGGAGGAAAAGTTCTTTCATATATTGAGTCTGGAAAGAGAGCGGAGCTACACTTGCTCACTGGGGGTTTGTGGTAAATAAAGCTTGTGGTGATAAGGGATATTATATTGAGGCCCACCTTTTTTACAGGACGTCACCGGTTATTTTTATTCTAGTGGAATGCACGATGCACAGTGCGCTATTATTAGCTATGTTTAAAGAGGACAAAAAAGTGTTTGAATAAAGGCACGCTTTGGTACACCAGAATATGATCCCGAATGATTCTCGTGGTAGAAGGGGGAAGGAATGGTTTTTGTTATCAGGATGTTACTAATTTTGGATATTTTTTGTTTTTTTTTGGCCATGTATTGATCAGGGAGAATATTGTATTCTTAAGGATGAAAAAATATTGGGCCAGTTTGTCTTGAGAAGTTCAAGTAAGTCTTTGATTTATCTTTTTTATGCCATTGCAACTCATACCTTTTATAATCCAAACCCTTACCACAATTTTGGATATCTGGAAACAAATCATGTGATATTCGGTTATTTGGTTATAGGGCTATTGAGGAAAGCAATGAGAAGGAAAGGCTAACAATACGGGAAATACGTTCTAGCAGCAGAAATTGGGACTTAAGGACCTTAAACGTTGGCAAACAGAGTTTCGGAGATCGAGTGTTGCTGGTCCCAATTTGGCTTCAATTGTACCTGGCTTTTGATAGAGGACGTTTCCTTTTGGTGGCTACAAGATGAGTGGGTTTGAAACGGCTACTGGCATATAGAGGCGTTGCACACAGTATCTCAGTTAAATCTGTTGTAACCCCCTTTACAAATTCTCCATGGCTTTGTTGCTCCCCACCTTACAGCATATTAGTACGCAGGACATCGTTAAGTTCGGTCCACGGTAAATATATTATTTTTCATTTATCTTTACAAAAGGTTCTCTATCTGCACGATTGTATATTTATCATTTTTATCGTTTAGGATTGAAATATAGATGAGTTTTGTGTATCATCATAAATAATTGTAGCCTGGCAATTACATCCTCTCATCTGTTGTTTTTAGTAAGTTCGAGATCAACATATATGTATTTACTTCTTGGTTTTTGTTAAATTTCATTTCAAGAGTGCATGTATGCTGTTTCCTTTACATCCCTTGACACCACTACAGGAATTTCTTGGGAAAAAACATCAAATTGGTTGTGATTGTTGAGCCCTGCGTGGAAGGAACTCCGATTCGATCCGATTGAGCACAAACAAACTAAAGGAATAAACACAATCACAAGATAACACACATTTAAGGTGGTTCGGCAAGTTGCCTACGTCCACAACAAGAGAGAGAGATAGAGTTTTATTCAAAGATCCAAAGTTACAATCACAAACCAATTTGAGGTTTTTCTCAAGAAATTCCTCACACAAAGATCTCACAAGGGGTTCTTAAGAAATACCCTAAGTCTTTATATACTTGAGAGCCTTATTATATCAACACGGATCAAGAGGCAAAATCAATGGTCGAAGCGACATCTAAGTATTTTGCATCCGAATCTTACTGGTCGGTTTTCAACAAGGTTAGGATGGAAATCCCGATATAAGCTACACACCTACTTCTATCCTATCACCTAACGTCCATCCGGATTCCTCTTTACCCGACAATTCTCCACCTCGGTGAAGATTTCCTCAAATCTGAGCCAAACTTTGCTAACCCATCAAATCGAAACCTCCCTCACAATGTCCTCAAAGCCCTTACAAGTAAACCGTCCAGAAGAACCACAACAAACAAACGTCCCAAAGGACCTAACTAAACAAACGTCCCAAAGGACCAAATCAAACAAACGACCCAAGGAACCCAAGAAAAACAAAAGTCTGAAGGACCCAAACAAGCAAACGTCCCGAAGGACCAAAATAACCAAACGTCCCAAAGGACCAAAGCGAGCAAACGTTCCAAGGAACCCAAACAAACAAACGTCCCAAAGGACATAAAAAAAACAAACGTCCCAAAAGACCAAATCGAGTAAAGTCCCAAAGGACCCAATCGACTGTACTAATCAATGGTTTTCCTACCTACCGTCGATCAGTCGCTAGTAGTTCCCAAAATCCCCGTAAGGGGCCAAATCAATCTACAGGAAAGCGACGCACCGTCCATTCTCTCTATCTTTATGAATCTCCATACCAAGAGTCATTTGTACCATTGTCTTGGAGGCTTTTCAAACCGTACAACGATCTCTTCAGCAATTGACATACATAATCTTCATTTCTAGCAACTGTAAACTGTAAGGACCGTATTTTTTATTTTTTTATTATTACTCTATATTCCAAATATGCATATTCCTATTCTTTAACTTCCGCATATACTTCTTTGCATCATACATCTGCATATTCTCCTATCATAATGCATCTATATCATTCTTAGTGTCAGGTTTGGTTTGGATTCCTTTTTGGTAGCGTTTTGGTAGTTTGACGTTTAGGTGTTTTAGTTTGTTTGTGTGGTGCGTGTTCGGAGAGTGGTTTCTTTATCCGGAAAGGATTTTTTGCTTCTCTCCTTCGCGTGGGTTATAGTGTTTTCGATTCTGGGCATTTTTGGCATTTCCGATTTTTATTCTGGGGTAGAGAAATAGGGATTCGTTACCCCTGATTTCTCAATGCCTATCAGACCGTCGTCGGACTCCTTTCATCCTTTTTTATTCATTCCGGCTAAGTTTCTAGCCGTTAGATTCCATTTCTGAGTTTTAGGAGTTATGGTGGCCGTTTAGCGGTAGAGGTGGTGTTTAGACCTTGGGAACCCTTTGTGATGGTTGTTCGGGTTGTTCCAGTCTTCTGAGGGTCTTGGTGTGGTGTGTGGTTCAGGATGACTTCTAAGTAACATCATTTTTGGAGTTTTCCCAGATTTCCGTTCGAACGAGGACCTTTGTCGTTCGAACGATTTCAGTGTCTTCTGAACATTTTAGTGTCTTTGGACGTTTTGCGTTTGGAAGATTGTCGTCGAACGAGATTCATTTTCGTTCGAACGAGTTGATTCTTTCCTCCTGGAATTTGGCTCAGAGCCTTGGTCGTTCGGAACGACTTTCGTATCCGTTCGAACGAGTTGATTTATTCCTCCTGGAATTTGGCCCAAGATCTTTTTGTCGTTCGATGACTTTCGTATCCGTCGAACGACTTGTCGTTTATATATATATCATCTTCATTCCTTCTCCTCATTTTCTTTTTTTTTTCTCTCTCTCCTCCCTTAACTGATTCCCTCTCCTCCAAACTCATAATCCAATTTTCCCCTTTCGCTCAAGATTCATCGCCGAGCTTCGCCGCAACCTCTCTCCTATCCTTGGTAAGTAATTCTCGATTCCCTTTCGGTCAATTTCTTTCGAGCGACGTAGGGTTTAATTTATAGGGTTGGGTTTTGTTGTGTTTCTTAAATTGATTGGTTGTTTGTTGTCTCCATTGTTGGTGTGAGATTATCAGGCATTCCGTGCCGGTCCGTGGATTTTGGTGGGTTTTCAAGTTGGATTTTCCGCAGGACTTGGATTTTTATCAGGCGAGTTATTCTAGCATTATTAAGTTTCCATACTAGTTTCTGGGTATGTTTTAGAGAGTCATATTGAGCTTAGAGATGCTTTGTGATAACTATAATTTGACTAAGAATTATTCGGTTATAGTGTTAACCTGTAGTTGGGGGTTGCAAGTATTTGGAGTTGGTTTATGGTTCGTATAGGACCTGAGTTAGTTAGTGGTGGTTGGGTTAGCGTTCTCGTGGCTTGCTCAGGAAGACCTTCCAGCCTTAAGAGATTGCTGGGGGGGTGTAGTGACGGTTAGGTTGCTGTGTCGGCTATGCATAGTCGGTGCAACCGAGTCCTATCCATCCTGTTTGGGTTGCCGGGTGAGCGGCAGCTGTGTGTTTTCTTATGCACCTATTGTACCTTTATAACTTATAACAAATCTTTCAAAATTATTGAGATTGGATACACGAACACTCCGTTTCGGTTGACTCGATATGATCAAGGAGTCCGTGAGATCGGGTTTAAAAGACACGATGAGATTGGGAATGGCACTATCATACCTAGTTCAACCACTCTGGAGTGTAAAATGGTATGAGGCAGAGTTATGGAGATCCCAACTTATTCCACGGTGAGGTTAAAACTCCTTGAAATGATACAGACTATTACTCCGCGGGTTGATGCACCCAAATCCACTTTGATCAAGTGCGACCATCCTAGCTTGGTCGAGCTTAACCAAATTGTACCAGTGTATCCTTTTAATGATCTCTTTAAGAAAGCATTAGACATTAGCGGTTGATCAAACAACTTTATAATAAGATCGCGTACACTTTTAAATCACTGAATCATTCTGCATTAGGGGATATTTATGGGAATATCCCTGCTCATCATAACATATCATTGCATCTAGGATAAGTATGAGATTATCCTAGTCATCACTTCACGTCATGGCATTGCATATTATCATATCATCACATTCTCTTCTCATATTCCTTACTCTACTCTCTTCTCACATTCCTTATCTATTATCTCCTCTCATCAACTCTATTTCCTTTCCTTATCAACTCTGTATCTGTTATGGTCACTTATTATATTGCTAGATTGTATTTACCTATTTTATATTACATTCATCTCTACTCTAATTTTTAGTACCAGTTGTTAGTAAGTTATTTAGTTCTGTTGGATTAGTGAGCTCGTTGTTTACTCACTCTCGCATTTTAACCATTTCAGAGGTTGAGTAGCTTGGACTGTCGCAAGGTCAGCCAGCTCAGAGACAGATTTTACCGCTGCAGATTTCCATTAGTTCCAGATTTCTGTAGGTGTTCTCAGTATATGTCGCTGAGCTTTTATTCAAGATATTGTATTACGTTTCGACAGATATGTATATATATGTCTTTTGCTTCCGCGTTATATTGCTATTTCTTTACTCTGATGATTATTGCTATATGTGAATAGCCGAGCCAGAATTTGTCTACGGCTTGACTATTTGTGGGGTAGAATCTTTGGATTCCCCGACCTGTACAGCTTTGGATCTAGGAATTGG
Organism: Kingdonia uniflora; assembly: GCA_014058105.1. Lineage (NCBI taxonomy): Eukaryota > Viridiplantae > Streptophyta > Magnoliopsida > Ranunculales > Circaeasteraceae > Kingdonia > Kingdonia uniflora. Next base: position 8,707 of record JACGCM010000376.1, read on the forward strand.
TCAAGCTACCGATTACCGGATTTTGGGGCGTGACTTAAACCTACTCGGCTGAGTCATATAGATCTCTTCCTTCAACTTCCCATGTAAGAATGCCGTCTTAATATTGAGTTGTTGCAACTCCAATTCAAATTCGCTACCAAGGCCAAAAGGAAACGAATGGAGGAGTGCTTCACCACTGAAGACATTGTAATCAATCCCCTCCCTTTGAGCATAACCTTTGGTTAAGAGTCTTGCCTTGAAGCGTATATCATCATCTTGAGATCCTTGGTTACTTTTGTAGACCCACTTACCACCAATCGCCTTCTTTCCCTTAGGCAACTTTGAAAGTTCCTAAGTTTCATTCTTACGAAGAGAATACAGCTCTTCCTTTATCACTCCCTCCTATTGGCTTGAATGAGCATCTTCTACAATGATTGGTAGTGCATAGGCTACCATGACCTTCTCCTTTAGAAGTACCATGTCCTTTGTAAGCCATCTTGGCTTACTCACATTCCTCTTTAGTTTTCTAGTTGCTATTGGCTCCACCACCAGAGTCCCCTCATCCATTCCACCAAATGCTCCACTCTCGTCTGTGTCGTCATCAACTAGAACATGAACAAATGGCTCATCACCCACTATCACAATGGTAGCTAACACCCCCTTTGGTACAAAACTATCTAGATCATGTGGAGACGCATCAATCTCTACCCGCTATAAAACCTCGCTTGTCATCTTCTATTCTTGCTTAGAGACGTGTGACTTCATCATAGAGGTTTAATCAAAAGTGATATTCCTGCTCAGAATAATCTTTCGGTTTCTCGTATCCCATAACTTGTAGCCTTTCACATAATTCTTCTTACCGAGAAAAATGGTCTTCCTTGCTCGAGGATTCAACTTACCTTCTTTGACATGATAGTATGCCGACACCCAAAAATATGAAGAATATCATAATCTGTAGCAGGTTCTCCCGACCAAGCTTCTATTGGTGTTTTACCTTCAATTGTAGCCGAAGGCAATCTATTAACGAGGTAGCATGCATATGTCAAAGCCTCAGCCTAGAATGCTTTACCCAACTCAGAATTGGACAACATACATTGCACCTTCTCTAGCAAAGTACGATTCATGCACTCTGCTACCCCATTTTGTTGCGGTGTCTCTCTAACGGTAAAATATCGAACAATCCCCTCATCCTGACATACTTGCAAGAACGGATCACTTGTATACTCTCACTATTATCTAAACGGAGTAACTTGATCTTTCTACTAGTTTATGTTTTTATCGACTTCTTCCACCTCATGAAAATTTTTAGGACTTCATCCTTCCTCCTCATGGTATATACCTAGACACGCCTGGAAAAATCATCCACAAAAGACACAAAATAATGTCTAACCCAAGTGATGTATTCTTAGAGGGTCCCCAAACATCTGAATGAACATAGTCCAGAATTCTACGAGTACAATCGATAGTCGTACTAAACTTTCCCCTTGTCTGCTTTCCCATAACACAATGTTCACAAAATTCTAACTTGTATTCTTTAACACATTTCAATAGTCCTTGGTTTGTAAGAACTCTCAGGAACTTTAACCCAGCATGCACCAAACGCATATGCTATAGCCTAGTAGTATATTTTAAAGTAGTCTCCTCACTTCTCGCAGTAATAACCTCACTAAGAACAGCCGTACCATTTAAATAGTATAAGTTTACTTTTTCTTTGACCCTTCAACACAACCATGGCTCCCTTAAGAACCTTCTTCACGCCATTCTCAAACACGACCTTGTAGACTTTCGCTTCAAGTAAATTCGTTGATATAATATTATTCTTCATTGTTGAAATATACCGAACCTTCTCAATTTTCTTAACCAATCTATTGTACAACTTTAATCGAATGGTACCTATCCCTATTATACGACAGAAATCATCATTTCCCATCAACACAGCTCCACCTCTAGCCTTTTTAAGCTAAAAAAAATCTTTTGGGGACAAATATGATAAGTAGCACCCGAATCTAAGATCTATTCTTTTGAATCAATAATACATACACTCGATGATATAGTTAAATAAAAGTTGGAATCATTACCTCCATTTTTTGTGTCTTGAGCAACATTAACTGAAGAGTTCGTATTCCCACATTTCTTCTTCTGAAAAAGTGTAGGACATTCATTCGTCCAATAACTCGTCTCTTTACAAAACACATATTGGTCTTTTCCCAAGTTGTTGCAATTTACACCGTAACCTCTCGACTTCGATCGAGAGTTGTTACTACTAAATTTATTCTTGTCCGAAGACCTTCCTCTAGCCATCAACACCTCGAACGTCGACTTATCGAACTCACGTTTATCTTTCCTCTGGTACTCATGGTTCACCACTACTGTAGTCACATCTGAGTATTGCAAAGAACTCTTCTCATATAATATAGTCATAACAAAGTATTCGTACTCTTCTGGAAGCGAGTTCAAGAGCTAAAAGTGTATTATCCTCATCGCTAATAATCTTTTATAAATCGCCAAGTCGGCTAGTAACTTGGTAAAATCATTTAAGTACTTTGACATATAAATCTTTTGTCTCATCGTGAAGCGGTAAAACTTCTTCTTCAAATGGAGTCAATCTTGGATGCTTTTAACCAAATACTTCTCCTCAAGAATCCTCAAAATTTTATTTGCCGAGGTTTCATTCATTACAAGGTACTTAATATCTTAAGCAAGACATGACCGAATTTGACCACAAGCCCTTTTGTTCATCTTCTTCCAAACATTCTCTTCTACCTCCTCCGGTTTATCTTCCAAACCTCATCTAAATCTTGTTGACTAAGCGCATCAATAACTTTATATTGCCACATGCCAAAGTTATTTGTGCCATTAAAATTTTTAACTTCAATTTTGCCATTGTTAAACATCACCATTATATTATTCTGTTTAGGAGCCAATTCTTAAGTCGTACCGCTTGAAGAACTAGGTTTATCTGTTTATACCATTGTTACCTCAATTTTCATATACTAATCAAAATCAGAAACCAAATAAAATCAAGATAAGTCAACGTTATCCCAATTCCGAGAACCACCGAGGATACAACCCCACTCTGATACCACTTATTGAGCAGCGTTACGGAAGCCAAACTCCGATTCGACCCGATTAGATCACAAGCAAACTATAGGAATAAAGACAATCACAAGAGAACACACATTTAAGGTGGTTTGAGAAGTTGCATACGTCCACACATAAGAGGGAGAGAGAGAAAGAGAGAGTTTTATTCAAAGATCCCAGATTATAATCACAAACCAATTTGAGATTTTTTCTCAAGAAATTTCTCACACAAAGATCTCACCAAGGGTTCTTAAGAAATTACCTAAGTCTCCTTTATATACTTAGGAGACTTATTATATCAACACGAATCAAGAGGCAAGACCAATGGTCGAAACAATATCTAAGTATTTACATCCGGATGCAAATCCGGATCATAAGGCCATCCGGATTGCATCTAAATCTTACTGGTCTGATTTTAACAAGGTTAGGATAAAAATCTAGATTATAAGCTTATCACCCGACTTCCATCAGGATTCCTCTTTTACCCGACATAATGGAAATCTGGATGGTTGTAACATAATAATAGCAAGTTTTCCATCTAAATTTCTCACATACTATGCAGTGGGGTAGAGGAATACATGGAAATGCTGCAAATAACTTCCTTGGCAACGATACCCCTTTCCATCCTTATATATCCTTTCTCGCCCCAACTGGTACCCCACGAGTTTTTAACGAGTCAATATTTGGTTCCATCGCGACTAGTGCTATAACCAACTACAGTCATACCATGATCTAGGTCTGTTCCACATTCCCCGTTGAATACACCACTTGAATAAAACTGGAAGGCAGAGCCGCCAGCATCAATGGACGCAACAATTGGTTGGTTAGCAACGACCTTCAATAAAGCTTTCTCGTACGATAAGGCAATGGTACTTTTACTACAAGATCTACATGGGAAAAAATAAGGCATAAAAAGGAAAAAGTTCACTGGTATAGGATTATTTGGGATAAGGATAGTGTCCCCAAAGATTCCTTCATTGCTTAGTTGGCTGTATGAAATAAACTTAAGACTAGAGACATCTTGGTTAAGATTGGGAAGCTGGATCATCCATATTGCTCCTTTTGTAAAACAGAAGAAGAAAACAAAGATCACCTATTTTTTAAATGTTCATTTTCAAATAACTTGTAGGGAAGAGTTCTTAACAGTTTGGGATAATCTAAAACAATTGCAGGATGGGATGAAGAATTTAGATGGATTGTGAGCAAAGCCACATTAGATACAGCTAGAGGAAAGATTCATAAAGTTGCCTTCAATGCCACTGTCTACCATATTTGGATAGAGCAAAATGCCATGCACTTCAAAAATGCATCCACAAGCTCTGAAATTCTTTATAAAAGAGTTTTCTTTAAAGCATCCTTTAAATGTAAGAGATCCAATCATAAATTATGGTACACAAATTCTTCTCATACCTATATTAGAGATTGGGGACTAAACCCCATTATTAAACAGCCAAGGCAGATATAATGGATTCAATGGAAGCATAATATATATCAGAAGATAGCTTTCAATGTAGATGGTTGCTCCATGGATAGAAAAGCTTTGGGAGGTACCTTTAAACTTTATAATGGGATTCCTATTATAGCCTTCAACAGACTTGTCCTAGAAGATGTAGGGATTAGGAGCATTGAAACAAAATCTATATGTGAAGGATTTAGAGTTGTTGGTAGATTGGGCTTCAAAAGTTTATGTGTTCAGTCTGATTCAGAATTTGCGGTAAAAATTTTAAATGATGATTGCAAGCAGCCCTGGTCACGTGCCACTGAGTTAAGAGATGTTAAGAAAATTATCTCAAGTATGGAAGACTGCCTAATTTTAAAAAAAGAAAGAGAAGGGAATAAGCCAGCAAACTACATCACCTCAGAGATGGAAATTACTGAAGATTATGTCTTCTTCCCTTGCAGCTTTCCCCCCTAACTTGTAAATCTTTGTATAACGGATATCAACTTCAAAAGATATACTAGAATGCAATTTTTGTACAGGTAATAAATTTCTAGTGGGGGTCTGCCTCAACCCCAGCTTCCTCTTAAAAAAAAGGGTATAACTTCATAACCAGTGATTTTAGCTGTAGGCGATGATGTTTTTTGGCATCGCATGTTCCATCAGCTGCTGTGTAGGGGTAGTGAATATTAGTCGCGAGACTTTTGTTGCATTGGATGAATTGAAAAGCACCCTCCATTTTGCCTCCACTACAATCTTGATCCACACCACTTGTATCACAATTTACAAGTTCCTGTTCAGACAACGATATTAATTTGCCAGTTATGAGTTGAGCGATGCCTTGGTTGCCCTCAAGGCTGAAAACGCCCAACACGATCCTATATGCAGTAATTTAATGATGTTAGCAAAAAATAAATTTGCCCAGAAAGTAAAATACGATTTTTTCGTTCTCACTTACCTCATTGGCCTTTGTCCTTGATGGGTGTAATAACACCTTTCTCTCTCAAATCCAAGATGGATGGAATTGCAATAACATTTTCATACTTAAACGACATTAAAAAGGTCTTTGGGCAAGGGCGATTTTTATACCCATTACGAGATGCTACAAACTCCTTATTTGATTTGGTCAACAAATTCGTTAATACTCAACTTGTACGGTCTGGTCCTCTCTATTTAGGTATGAACTCAAATTATGTTCGAGGTCATTTTGGTTTGAGTTATTTCAGTTCAAGGATTGAAGTCGGATTGAAACGGATTGAAAATGAGATTTTTAATGTTCAGATTCGAACTAGTTAAGTTACCTGAAGATTTAAGCTGGTTAAGTTATCAGAAGTTCGAGCTGGCTAAGTTACCTAGAGACTCAAACTGGTTCTGTTCGAGTAGCTGAAGTTAAACTCAAAGTAGGTCGAAGTCATTCGAACAAAAATGAAGCTCGTTCGAACGAGTTGTCAAATTTTGCGTTTGGAATTTAAAGACCGACGAAGTCATTCGAACGAAATTGGATTTTGTTCGAACGACATGTATATTTTAAGGGCTGAAACCTTTAATCGCTAGAGTCGTTCGAACGAGTTGCGCTAGGTTGCCTTGGGGAGTTTTTCAGAGACGCTGAGTTTGCCTCGAGATCCGTTCTACTTATATTTAGTCCTCTAGTATATAAAGATGACTTTGGTTATTTGTTATCCTATCTTATCTCTATTAGTTTAATTCTAGAGACCTAAAATTTGAGAGACTCCATTAAAGCTTGAGAAGCTTGGAGAGATCGTGTGTAACCTGTTTGATCTTTGATTGGTGAATTATTCGTACGGGGAGTGGTTTTCATCCGTAAGGGTTTTCCACTTCCCTCCTTCGGGTAAATTGTTCTGTTCTTGCTTTCGTATAATTTTTTATTGGCATTTTTGTTTATCGCTCTTGGGGCAAGGGATTGGGATTAGCTACCCTAATTCCTAACAACTGGTATCAGAGCAAGGTTAGGGCTTGTGTGATTAGAGCGATGGCCGATATGGAGAAATTATAAATCGATGAATTTAATGGATTGAACTTTGGGATTTGGAAGATGCAAGTAGAGGAATTTTTATATGGGGAGGATTGTGATTTTATTCTAGGAGGGATTTCGATGAAGCCGACCGATATGGATCATTTGGAGTGGGAGATTCTAGATCAAGATGCTCTAGGTAAAGTTCGTTCAGCACTATCAAATTTTATTTCTTCTAAATTGCCTAAAGTGAATTCCGTGTTAGAAATGATGGATAAACTATCAAGGATGTTTGAATCAACTTCGAGTAATTTAAATTCTCAGAAGTATGTTACGAGTGTTTCAAATTCTTGTAAGCGGGTTACTTTCAGCAACGTAGTAGAAGTCTTTGGTGATGATTCTCGCGTAATACCTCTTGGAGCTTCATTGTTAACATCGGGTAATTACTCGAATATTGAAGTTAAAGGAAATAGAGTTTCACATATGGAGAATAGAAGCAAAAGGCGCATAAATGCATAAAATTGCAATCAACAAGATATTTGTTGGAATTACGGTAAAGTGGGTCATAAGAATGAAGATTGTAGATCGACATAGAAGAGAAGATCTGTAAATAGACATTCGATGACTTTCTCCAGGGAAGGTATAAATTCTGATAGTGTCTCCAATCTTATTTCTAATGATTTGGTTGATATGACTTGTGATATTCAGGACAAACTGTGTAATGTGATTCATGGTACTTGGGATAAGTCATGGTGGTTGTCTTATGGTGTTTATAAAAAGTCGAGGTTAGTCTTGGATGCTCCATTAGAAATTACGACGGGTAAATGCAAACTGTCTAGCTATGATGAGTGTTATCATATAGTAGATAATAGAGATGTTCGAATTGCATTAATAAATGATAATTTGTTAAGTTTGGACATGATGTAATGTGTTTAGTATGGTTAGAGATATGTTTTCAAGCCAACTATCGGACTTGGGTCTTTTGGCTACCTTTGGCGATGATGTTTTTGCAATCATGAAGGATGTTACTATTTTAGCTTGGGACAAAAGACAAGATGCGTACTTAGGGACATGTAACGCTAATGATGAGATTATTGGTGTTGTTACTTCGATGGTGAACTCTAGAACATGGCATGAGAAACTTGGTCACGTGAGTATTTGGATGAAAATATTGTTCTCGAGGAGAATACTTGACAAGTTAAAATTGAAAGATTTGTTCTTTTGTGAAGACGTTGTCTTGGTGAAGCAAAATAAAATTGGGCTTCCTAGAAAGAGAACAAAATAGAATATGGGATCGAATAACTTATATGATGATTTATGGGAACCGACTAGAGTTAGTTCCAATGGGGGATTTCATGGTTTTATTGTTTTCATTGGTGATTCCATACGAGAGCTTGGTGTACGTTTCTTGATGAATAAAACGGATTGGTTTAATGTCTTCGCTAGATGGAAAGCTTGGGCTGAGATTGAGATGGGTTTAATATTGAGGTATCTTGGGTTTAACGGTGAAGGTAACTAATTTTGTTGTGACGAGTTTATTATAGATAAAACATCTATTGGGATTGAAAGGCTTGAGAAGATCCTAATAATACTATAAGAGTTTGGAATGGCTGAAAGTGTGGTCCGTGAGATTACTAAAAGGGCGCAAAGTATGCAATATTTCATCGAGTTATCAAAGCAATTTTGGGCAGATTCGGTAGTTTCGGTGGTTGATAAAGTCTTGGTATGCATTGAATCTTGGACTATTAAAAGAAATTACTTGGACGAAAAATGAGGTAATCATTTATACTTCTTTTGTCTATTCTAGTAGTAGATCATTACTAGATTATATGTCTAGTTTGTGCATGTTCATTGGATATGTTTGTGTTGATTTTGGTGACCGATCTTGTGATGCGAGGAATCAGAAAATTATCTATCTTATTGATGTGATATCCAATGATGATCTCTTTTGCAAAGACATGGATAAGTGGACCGGAAAAGTAGTTTTATCGGGGTCATGTGATTATGAAAAAATCTTTACAGAGATAGTGTTGGGACCATTGGTTGAAAAGGTCCAACGAGAACCGTATACTCCTCCGATTGTAATAAAAAGAAGAACCAAGGATTCGAGACATGCAGTCTGTTATCATTACTCTCGATATTGTTTGTGGCTAGCCGGTATTGGTGATGACTACAATGTAACTTTACAAGGTGAGGTCATGGGCAAGTGGGAGCTTGTCATGGATGATGATAATGAGATGGGCTCTCAATCTTCATATCGGGAATAGGATGTAATCCTATAGTCGATGGTAAAATACTTTACTTCACAAGTTGGTTTACAAGTTAAACGAGAACAAGTTTATTCAAGCGGTTCAGGGTAAAACTTGTGGTAAAGTACTTTCAAGAAGAAACAGGTGTTTATGTCAAGATGTATTTTTTGGTTCACTGGTTATGAAGCTAGTTGTATTGTGGTGACTTTATTTTTTTCGGATTGAGTAATTCTTGATACAAAATAAAAATTCTTTATGATTGATCTTATTGAAGATGGGTATGTAAGTTAGCTACATGGATACATAGTTACTGGGTAAAGTTACATTATGGAGGCTCATACATGAGAGCTTCATATGCGAATTCGAGATATACACCAAAACGATGGGGATCGATGTTAGATATGTTTATATCATTGGTAATTTTTTTTTAAATACTATAGAGACCATTATTGATGTTATGAGTTTTAAGAACTCATGGATCATCCGTTCTTAGAGTATGGATGATATGATAGTTGCATATGCAAGTTCTAGCATGGGTAAGATTGAAGAATCGTGGAAACGGTTATCTCAATAAAGGGTTAGACCAATAGATTGGCTAATTCTTAGCATATGGTATAGTACAACTGGAAGAATGTGAAGTAAAAACTGTTATTGCCATAGTATATTAAGACTGGTTGGAGTGTTATTTGGTAGCGCACCATTTATCGTTATTTCGGGCTTGAGACACGTGTTTGTTTGGCTATGAAATACGATATGAGTCTAGACGAGGTATGCCTAAACTCATTAATGATTTGTTTGCTAATGTATGTCATTGTTTATATGAGACCAGAGTTTTCTCATAAAGTGGGAGTTGTGAGACGTTGATAATAAATATTATGTATTCGAAGAAGACTCGGTGGTAGCTCATAGCTATTAAGTAATTCTTGTTCGGCTTACAGGGTTGTGTTCACTTATGATGGCGAAGTACGTCAGTGACATGGAAAGGGCTACAGATTTGTGGTGTTATACCGAAATAACTTGGGTATCGAGATGACAATTGTTAATTGCATCATTGATTGCAAATACATAAGTACAGTGTGGTACGGTAGCTTTTGGCGTAAGGAGTTTTGTTTGACACAGTTACAAGTATAGTTACTTTGAAGATGGGTAAAGTTACGGGAACCTCACATTTCAAATTTCAAGTGGGAGATTTGTTGAAGATTATGAAATTTTGTAAGGTGGTCTTCATGGTGTTGAAGGTTTGGGTAATGCGAGCAATTCATTTGGAGATCTGGAGATAGGTTATGGTAGATTCGATTTCAAGTTGGAGATTGTTAAGGTATGAACTCGAATTATGTTCGAGGCCATTTTGGATCGAGTTATTCCAGTTCAAGGATTGAAGTTGGATTGAAACGGATTGAAAATAAGATATTTAATATTCAGATTTGAACTGGCCAAGTTACTTGAAGATTCGAGCTGGTTAAGTCACCTAAAGTTTGAGCTGGTTAAGTTACCTAGAGACTCGAACTAGTTCTGTTCGAGTAGTTGAAGTTGAACTCAAAGTAGGTCGAAGTCGTTTAAACGAAAATAGAGCTCGTTCGAACGAGTTGTCTAATTTTGCGTTTGAAATTTGAAGACCGAACAAGTCGTTTGAATGAGATTGGATTTCGCTCGAACGACATGTATGTTTATAGGGCTGGAACCTTTAATCGTTAGAGTCGTTCAAATGGGTTGCGCTAGGTTGCCTTGGGGAGTTCTTCTAAGACGTTGAGTTTGCCTCGAGATCCGTTCTACTTGTATTTAGTCCTCTAGTATATAAAGAGGACTTTGGTTATTTGTTAGCCAATCTTTTATCTGTGAGCTTAATTCTAGAGACCTAGAATTTGAGAGAATCTATTAAAGTTTGAGAAGTTTGGAGAGATCATGTGTAACCTGTTTGATCTTTGATTAGTGAATTGTTCGTACGGGGAGTGGTTTTTATCCGTAAGGATTTTCCACTTCCCTCCTTCGGGTAAATCGTTGTGTTCTTGCTTTCGTATAATTTTATATTGGCGTTTCCACTTATCGTTCTTGGGGTGAGGGATTGGGATTAGCTACCCAAATTCCTAATACTCTCTTTATTAAAAAAGTTTATGAACTCTGAGTTTGCCTTGAATATGTAGAATCGTTTCTCTTTCTTACCTAAATCAGTATCTACTTTCCCATAACGGGTCATCCACTGTTCGTGAGTCTTAATCATGGATGATTCATACAATGTACGCGACATCGCTTGAGAAACCCAGATACCCAATACAAATAAAGCCACAAACATGAACTATAATTGGGTTAATGAAGCCATAATGTAATCCTGTAAGTATTAGGAGATGGGAATGGTGGAATTGGATAGCTAAGCATATTTTCAACCTATATTACTTGAAAGTGAAGCGAGTACGGAAAACGATACGGAAAACAGAAATGGAAACGTCCATTATTTTTCTTACGTGATTCGTGGAACGGGAAAGAGTACTGGTATGATGCGACAAACGAAGCGTACTCTAAAATGAAGTTGTACTCCCCCCACACAAAAAAAATCATTGTTAGTGGAACACAGTTTTTTCTGGTCGTTCCTTATAAACAATACAGTGAACACATTCTTTTAAAAAACAACACCCATTTTGTCTGTTGCATATGCCCATAAGATTGGGTAAAGTAAACCCAACTTGCAAATAAACAAACCAAACATGGCCTTAGTTTTCCCCATTAAAGCCATTCTTTCTTCCTATTTTGAAGCTTTCTATAATGTTGGATTAATCAATCTTGAGAAGGAAGAAAGTTAAGGATATGAGGAAAGGAAATTATATATAAAATTTGGTTGTTCTCTTTATTCCCTTCTTTTCATTGTATGTAAAATTCTATGTCTCTCTGTCATTTGTTGTAAGCATCAAAGCCTTCTCTATTTTGATTGTCACGAACCCCGTAACATAGTTTTTGACCATGCAGTGTTCTTAGCTTATTATATGTTACTCAATTTGCATGAACAAACAAAACCACTTAAGGAGATGATCAAGTATAGTGTATACAAGGAAGTTGGGATATATAGAGCATAGCTGACTCTTCACCAAGAGTCAGACCTTAAGGTGCGTCTGTTGGAGACAACCCAACTCACACCTCAAACCGAAAGAAGTGACTAAGTGTTCCAAGGAATCCTCATGAGCCCATGGCCCCAAGTCTTAATAATAGACTTATAATAATAAGTGGGTTCCTAAGTCGAGCAAGCCCATGGTTAGCCCATGCACCCAAGCTAGTTTGTACACAATACTTTTCCAAACGCAATCGGCTCTCACAGTTGAGTTTAATTCGGCCTTGAACAAACCCTGGATTCATGAGTGCTTTTAGAAAATTTTACCCTAAGAAATTCTCATAGAAGCGGCCCTACCTCACACTCACATAGGTGATCGCCTATGAAGAGTAACCTGTCGTACCCCACTTATAAATACAAGGTACTGGAATCATTAAAAGTTCGGAGAACTTACCCTAAAATTACAACAGGTTGCATTGCTCACATCATGAAATGGGCAGAAGTTAAGATCTCCTTAGTGCTCATGTTGAGTAACTCACAACTAGTTATCCTATTGAACCATGATCATGAGATCTCTAATCAACTAGGTTAGGTTTCTGCTAAGGTTAACTCGTAATTAAAGGCTTTAAGCTCATTCCCCTCGATGTAGAAAATACTTACATTTTTGCTAACTCTTTTGTAAATAAAACTGCTAGGTTGTCACTTGACTTCTGGCTTCACAAAGTCAATGGATATAACTCCACTTGTACGTAATTTTTTGACAGTATTATGTCTACGACGTATATGTCATAATTTACCATTATAGACATTATTATTTGCCCTTGCAATAGCTGCTTGATTATCACAATGGATACATAAGGCAGGTACTGGCTTTGGCCACATAAGAATATCCTCTAAAAACTGTTGAAGATAATCAACTTCATCTCCTACTAAATCTAGAGCAACAAACTCTGATTCCATGGTCGATCGATCTATGCATTTTTGTTTTGAGGATTTCCATGAGACAACTTCAGCACCAAGTATAAACACGTATCTACTTGTGGAGTATGACTCGGCAAAATCTGATATCCAGTTTGCATCACTGTATTCCTCAATGATAGCTGAATATCTTGTGTAGTGCAACCTATATCTTGTGTAGTTTGCATCACTGTATTCCAGGGTTTATTGTATACCGACTCAGTTTGCTAACCGCATGAGCAATATCTTGTCATGTGTTGCTTATAATATATATTAGACTGCCTATTATATGTGCATACTCTATTTGAGAAATAGGCTCACCTATATGTTTAATTAATTAATGCATATTTTCGTATGGTGTCTGAACACCACGACAATCAAATTTATTAAACTTCTTAAGTACATTCTCTATAAAATGTGATTGAGACAACACAAGTCCCTGTGGTGTTCTGTTAATCTTTATGCCAAGAATAACATCTGCAATACCTAAGTCCTTCATATCAAAGTTCTTGGACAACATTTTCTTTGTTGACATAATGATATTGATGTTAGTCCCCATGATGAGCATATCGTCTACATAAAGACACAATTACATGCTCACCATTAATGCTTTTAATATAGACACATCTATCACATTCATTGATTTTGAAGCCATCCTTCATCATGACTCCATCAATTTTGTCAGACCATTGCAAAGGCGCCTGCTTCAATCTAGAAAGAGATTTAACCAACCGGTATACTTTATTTTATTGACCTCTGACAATGAACTCTTCAGGTTGGTTCATATATATTTCTTCATTTAATTTACCATTCAAGAATGTCTTTTTAATATCCATTTGATGTATTTCAAGCTTATGCACTGCAGTAATAACTAACAACATACAAATAGAAGTTATTCTTGTTACTAGAGAATATGTATCAAAATAGCCCAAACCTTCTTTTTGCCTATAACCTTTGGCAACAAGTCTGGCTTTGTACTTCTTAATTGAGCTATCAGGTCTCAATATTTATTTGAAAATCTACTTGCAACCTATAGGCTTGTTGTGAGGTGGAAGATCTATAATTTCCCAAGTATGGTTGTGCATTATAGAGTCTATCTCACTCTGTACAAGCTCTTTTTAACTAGGAGCTTTAGGTGTAACCATGGCTTCCGTGAAGGTTCGAGGCTCATTTTCTAACAAGAATGCTACAAATTCTTTGCCGAAAGACTTAACAATTTTAAGTCATTTTTAACATTCAATGATGGTATTCTCATGCACATCATTTATTTTAGATTTGTATACGAGAAATCTATATGCACTACTGTTATTGGCATTGCCAATAAAAATACAGTCAATAGTTTTAGGTCCTAACTTAGGCCTTTTTGGCAATTGTACTTGTACCTTTGTAAGACACACCCATACTTTTAAGAACTTATAGGAAGGCTCTCTACCTTTCCAGAGTTCATAAGGAGTCTTATCAATCTTCTTGTGAGGTAACTTATTGAGAATATAATTCCCAGAAAGTAATGCTTCCACCCACAGGTTTTGTGACAAACTAGAACTAATAAGCATATAATTAAGCATATTTTTTAACAATATATTTTTCCTCTCAGCAACTCCATTTTACTGGGGAGTGTAAGGTGTAGTAGTTTGGTGCATAATACTAAACTTAACACAAAGTTCTCCAAATGGAATAGAGTCGTATTCCCCACCCCTATCAATTCTAAGAACTTTTATATTTTTGTTGAGTTGAGTCTCAACCTCATTTTTGAAAATAACAAACATTTCCAGTACCTCATCTTTGCTTTTGAGCAAGTACACATGACTGTATCTTGTTCAATCATCTATGAAAGTAATAAAGTACTTCTTTCCGCCTCGTGCTTGAATAAACTTCAAATTGAAGAGATCACCGTGAATCAAATCTAGTGGTTCAGCTTTTTGTTATTCAATAGAATGGAAATGTTCTTTTGCAAATTTTTCTTTAACACATACTTCACATTATTTTTGCAATACAGATTGAATTTAGGCAGTAATTCTAAATGGACTAATTTACGCAGCGAACCATAGTTTATATGTCCTAATCATTAATGTCAATCATTAAATGAATCAAGCAAGTAAATAGAATTCTCATTCTTATTGATAATTGAAACGAGTTTACATAAGACTGATAGATTGAACAGTCCATTACACTAATAACCCTTTCCTATGAATACACCATTCTTAGTCATGATACATATGTTTGACTCAAACACTAACTTAAAACCATTCTTGATCAGCAGTGCTCCGGAAACAAGGTTATTGCGGTTATCGTGCATATGCAACACTTTAGTCAAAGTAACTTCCTTTTCAGATGTGAATTTCATAACTACTTTCCCTTTTCCTTCGACCCTTGACGTTGAAACGTTGCCCATAAGCACTTTTTCTTCATGTTCAGTCTTATTGTAGGTAGTAAATAAACTCCTATCATAGCATATATGGCGTGTTACCCCAGTGTCCACAAACCATTCTATGGAATCGCTTGCCAGGTTGATTTTGGAGATCACTGCACACAGGTTCTCCATCTCAGCAATGCTTGCTTGAGTATCTTTATCTTTTTATGGTCCACTTTTATGCTTGCGGCATTCCGTTGACTTGTGCCCTGGTTTTCCATAAACAGAACAACTCCCTGTGAACTTCTTAAAGTCATTGCCCTTAGGGCACAATAAATTCTTGCCATTTTTCCCTTTCTTCCCATTTTTATTATGGGGTTTAGGGTTTCCCTCGACCATGTTAGCCTTGGCATCGAAAGAATGAAAAACATCTTTCTTATCATTGGATTTACAATCTTCTTCGATCCTTAGCCTTACGATCAGTTCCTCCAACTTCATTTCCTTCCTCTTATGCTTCAGATAATATTTGAAGTCCTTCCAGGATAAAGGTAACTTCTCAATTATCACATCAACTTGTAACGATTAACTTAACTTCATACCTTCTGCATAAATATCATGTAGGATAATCTGCAGTTCCTGTACTTGATTGATTGCAGTCTTGGAATCCACCATTTTATAATCTAGGAATCTGCCGACTAAACTTTTTTTCTTATACTTATGGTCTAAGGATTCCCACAGTTTCTTTGCAGACTCCATTGGACTATACACATTGTACAATGTGTTGTCCAACCCATTCAGGATATAATTTCTACACAGAAAGTCGGAATGAATACATGCTTTCACTGCTGTTACGGCTGTTGGGTCAGTTTCTTCCTCCTTAATTTAACTTTGGCTTATCCTCCTTAAGGAATTTTGCCAAGTTCTGAGTCGTGAGAAAGAATAACATCTTCTGCAACCAACATTTGAATTCAGTGCTATTGAACTTCTCTGACTTTACCTTAAGAACTTATGCGTTGCTCTTTTCACCCTCCTTCTTTACGAGATTCACCATTTTGTAGTCCTTGATCACACAAAAAAATAGTCCGTCGTAAGATTGCTACTTAATCTACATAAACAAACAGCACCCCTTAAGGAGATGACCAATTCTAGTGTATACACACTATCTCCTTAAGACTCATTCATCCATACCACAGTACTTTGTAGGAATGTAGGCCCCTATCTCCCAGGATACATCGATCAGTCCCAGAGAGAAGAAAACACTTTTATCTCTCTATGCCAAATGAACTTTGATTACGTCTATTTTCTTTACTAAAAATAACTCCAGAAAACTCTTAAAAACTTATTATAATAATTGAAAATGAAGTTGGGTTATATAGAGCATTGGCGCCTCTTCACCAAGAGTCGCACTTCAATTCAGTGCCTCTTCACCAAGAGTCACACCTTAAGGTGCGTCTGTTAGGGACAACCCAACTTACACCTCCAACTCAATAAAGTGACTAAGTGTTCCAAGGAATCCCCATGAGCCCATGGCCCTAAGGTCCAATTATAGATTTATAATAATAAGTGGGTTCCTTGGTCGATCAAGCCCATGGGTATCCCATGCACCCAAGCTAGTTTGCACACATGGGTCACACATGCGCATGTGACCCACCAACTTTCATGGATATTACAACAAGTAAAGTGTTAGACTTACTTATATAGTAGAATTGAGCTTCCCTCGTATTCAATATGGGACTAAGCACTTAGTTTTACCATTCAAGCCAAAAAGAAAACTAAAGCATACTTTGTATTTTCCAACAATCCCCCACATTTGAATGGTAATAGACAAACAAAAATAAAATAGAGAAAATCAGGGAATGGTCCTATATCGAGAAAAGTGTCTTGTGGACTTGAACATTCCCTAGTGAATATCAATCGGATATATGCTGATTAGTAAATATATGTCTTGAACTGTCAACTTTAATGTATACCAAGACAATAGTCTTAACACAATACTTTTCCAAACATAATCGGCTCTCACAGTTATGTTCAATTCGACCCTGAACAAACCCTGGAGTCATGAGCGCCCTTAGAAATTTTTTTCCCTATGAAATTCTCATGGAAGCGGCCCCACCTCACACTCACATAGGTGATTGCCTATGAAGAATACCCCATCATACCCCACTTGTAAATACAAGGCATAAGAATCATTAAAAGTTTAGGGAACTTACCTTGAAAATCACTACAGGTTGCACTGCTCACATCATGGAATGCACAAGAGTTACGATATCCTCAGTGCTCCTGTTGAGTAACTCATAACTAGTTGTCCTATTAAACCTAGATCATGGGATCTCCAATCAACTAGGTCAGGTTTTCGGTGCGGTTAACTCATAATTAAAGGCTTGAAGCCCATTCCCCTCGATGTGGAAAATACTTACATTTTTGCCAACCCTTTTGTAAATGGATCCGCTAGGTTGTCACTTGACTTCACGAAGTCAATGGATATAACTCCACTTGCAAATAATTTTTTGACAGTATTATGTCTACGACGTATATGTCATGACTTACCATTATTGACATTATTTTTTGCCCTTGCAATAACTATTTGATTATCATAATGGATACATAAGGCATGCATTGGTTTTGGCCACATAGGAATATCCTCTAAAATATGTCGAAGCCACTCAGCTTCATTTCCTACTAAATCTAGAGCAACAAACTCTGATTCCATAGTCGATCGAGCTATACATATTTGTTTTGAGGATTTCCATGAGATAGCTCCACCACCATGTGTAAACACGTATCCACTTATGGAGTATGACTCATTAGAATCTGATATCAAGTTTGCATCACTGCATCCCTCAATGACAGCTAGATATCTTGTGTAGCACAACCCATAATCTATTATATGTTTTAAATACTGTAAAACCTTAATTAACGCTTCCCAGTGGCTCGGTACAGGGTTTATAGTATACCGACTCAGTTTGCTAACCGTATAAGCAATATCTGGCCTTGTGTTGTTCATAATATACATTAGACTACCTATTATACGTGCATACTCTATTTGAGAAATAGGTTCACTTATGTGTTTAATCAATTGCCGCATATTATCGCATGGTGTCTGAACACCACGTCAGTCAAATTTATTAAACTTCTTAAGTACATTCTCTATTTAATGTGATTGAGACAACACAAGTCCCTGTGGTGTTCTGTTAATCTTTATGCCAAGAATAACTTCTGCAATACCTAAGTCCTTCATATCAAAGTTCTTGGACAACATTTTCTTTGTTGACATAATGACATTGATGTTAGTCCCCATTATGAGCATATCGTCTACATAAGAACCCACAATTACATGCTTACAATTAATGCTTTTAATATAGACTCACCTATCACATTCATTAATTTTGAAGCCATCTTTCATCAAGGCTCCATCAATTTTTTCATACCATTTTAAAGGCGTCTGCTTCAATCCAGAAAGAGATTTAACCAACCTGCATACTTTATTTTCTTGGCCTCTGACAATGAACCCCTCATGTTGGTTCATATATATTTCTTCATTTAATTTACCATCCAAGAATGCTGTTTTAACATCCGTTTGGTATATTTTAAGCTTATGCACTACTGCAATAGCTAACAACATACAAATAGAAGTTATTCATGTCATTGGGGAATATGTATTAAAATAGTCCAAATCTTCTTTTTGCCTATAGCCTTTGGCAACAAGTCTAGCTTTGTACTTTTCAATTGAACCATCAGGTCTCAATTTTCATTTGAAAATCTACTTGCAACTTATAGGTTTTATGACATGTAGAAGATCTACCAATGTTCAAGTATGGTTGTGTATTATAAAGTCTATCTCACTCTACACAACCTCTTTCCAACTTGGAGCTTCTGGTGTAGTCATGGCTTCCTTGAAGGTTCGAGGCTCATTTTCTAACAGGAATGCTGCTAAATCTTTACCAAAAGACTTAGCAATTTTAAGTTGTTTTCAATGTCTTGGTTTTGCATTAAAATCAGAACTTGTAGGAGTGGTAAGCTGATCACTACTAGAAGCAACATCAGTTGTTCCTTTAAGAAGATTCACATTATCACTCTTTTTATATGGAAATATATTTTCAAAAATATAGCATCACGTGATTCAATGATGGTATTCTCATGCACATCATTTATTTTAGATTTCTATATGAGAAATCTATATGCACTACTGTTATTAACATTGCCAATAAAAATACAATCAATAGTTTTAGGTCCTAACTTAAACCTTTTTGGCAATTGTACTTGTTCCTTTGCAATACACCCCCATACTTTTAATAACTTATTAGAGGGCTCTCTACCTTTCCAGAGTTCATAAGGAGTCTTATCAATCTTCTTGAGAGGTAACTTATTGAGAATATAATTCCCAGAAAGTAATGCTTCCACCCACAAGTATTACGACAAACCAGAACTAATAAGCATATAATTAAGCATATTTTTTAACAATCTATTTTTGCTCTCAACAACTCTATTTTGCAGAGGAGTGTAAGGTGCAGTAGTTTGGTGTATAATACTAAACTTAACACAAAGTTCTCTGTACTCCCCACCCCTATTAGTTCTAAGAACTTTTATCTTTTTGTTGAGTAGAGTCTCAACCTCATTTTTGAAAATAATAAACATTTCCAGTACCTCATCTTTGCTTCTGAGAAAGTACATATGACTGTATCTTGTACAGTCATCTATGAAAGTAATAAAGTATTTCTTTCCACCTCGTGTTTGAATGAACTTCAAATCGCTGAGATCACTGTGAATCAAATCTAGTGGCTCAGTTTTTCGTTATTCAATAGAATAGAAATGCTATTTTACAAATTTTACTTTAACACATACTTCACATTTTTTTTTACAATCAAGATTCAATTTAGGCAGCAATCCTAAATGGACTAATTTACGCAGTTAACCATAATTTATATGTCCTAATCGTTAATGCCAAACATTAAACGACTCAGGCAAGTAAATAGAATTCTCATTTTTATTGATAATTGAAATGAGTTTACATAAGACTGCTAGATTGAACAGTCTATTACAGCCATAACCCTTTCCTATGAATACACCATTCTTAGTCATGATATATCTGCTTGACTCAAACACTAACTTAAAACCATTCTTGATCAGCAGTTCTCCGGAAACAAGGTTCTTGCGACTATCGGGCATATACAACACTTTATTCAATGTAACTTCCTTTTCAGATGTGAATTTCATAACTACTTTCCCTTTTTCGTCGACCCTTGACGTTGAAATGTTGCTCATAAACATTTTCTTTTCATGTTCAGCCTTATTGTAGGTAGTAAATAAACTCCTATCATAGCATATACGGCGTGTTACCCTAGTGTCCACAAACCATTCTCTGGAATCGCTTGCCAGGTTTATTTCAGAGATCACTGCACACAGGTTCTCCATCTCAACAATGTTTGCTTGAGTGCCTTTATCTTTTTATGGTCCACTTTTACCTTTGCGGCATTCCGTTGACTTGTGCCCTAGTTTGCCATAAACAAAACAACTCCCTGCGAACTTCTTAAAGTCTTTGCTCTTAGGGCACAAAAAATTCTTCCCATTTTTCCCTTTCTTCCCATTTTTCTTATAGGGTTTAGGGTTTCCCTCGACCATGTTTGCCTTGGCATTATAAGAATGAATAACATCCTTCTTATCATTGGATTGGTTATCTTCTTCGATCCTTTGCCTTAAGATCAGTTCCTCCAACTTCATTTCCTTTCTCTTATGCTTTAGATAATATTTGAAGTCCTTCCAGGATGAAGGTAACTTCTCAATTATCGCAGCAACTTGGAACGATTAACTTAACTTCATACCTTCTGCATGAATATTATTTAGGATAATCTGCAGCTCCTGTACATGACTGATTACATTCTTGGAATCCACCATTTTATAATCCAAGAATCTGCCGACTAAACTTTTTTTCTTATACTTATGGTCTAAGGATTCCCACAGTTTCTTTGCAGACTCCATTGGACTATACACATTGTACAATGTGTTGTCTAACCCATTTAGGATATAGTTCCGACACAGAAAGTTGGAATGAATCCACACCTCCACTGCTGCTGCAGTTGTTGGGTCAGTTTCTTACTCCTTAATTTAACTCTGGCTTGTTCTCCTTGAGGAATTTTGCCAAGTTCAGAGTTGTGAGAAAAAATAGCATCTTCTGCTTCCAACCCTTGAATTCAGTACTATCGAACTTCTAGGGCTTTGCCTTCAAAACTTATGGGTTGCTCTTTTCACTTTCCTTCTTTATGGGATTCACCATGTTTGCAGTCTTTGATCACACAGAAAAATAGTTTGTAGTAAGATTGTAACTCAATCTGCATGAACAAACAACACCCCTTAAGGAGATGATCGAGTCTAGTGTTTACACACTATCTCCTTAAGATTGATTTGTCCCTGCCACAGTACTTTGTAGGAATGTAGGCCCCTATCTCCCAAGATATAACGATCAGTCCCAGAGAGAAGAAAACACTTCTATCTCTCTATGCCAAATGAACTTTAATTGCGTTTTTTTTCTCTATTAAAAATTACTCAAGAAAACTCTGAAAAACTTATTATAATAATTGAAAACAAAGTTGGGTTATATAGAGCATTAATAACTCTTCACCAAGGGTCACACCTCAAGTCAGTGCCTCTTCACCAAGAGTCACACCTTAAGGTGCGTCTGTTGGAGACAACCCAACTCACACCTCCAACTCAATAAAGTGACTAAGTGTTTCAAGGAATCCCTATGAGCCCCTGGCCCCAAGGCCCAATCATAGACTTATAATAATAAGTGGGTTCCTAGGTCAATCAAGCCCATGGGTATCCCATGCACCTAAGCTAGTTTGCACACATGGGTCGCACATGCGCGTGCGACCCACCAACTCTCACATACATCACAACATGTTAAGTGTTAGACTTACTTATATAGTAGAGCTGAGCTTCCCTCATATCCAATGCGGGACTAATCAGTTAGCTTTACTATTCAAACCAAAAAGAAAACCAAAGCGTACTTTGTATTTTCTAACATTATATTGGCAAAAAATATAGATTGCTTACTTGCACAACATGCACAACATCGTGCATGGCATGTTGTAGGCGACTGAAGCTTCGAAAAGGAGTACTTTGTGATATTAAATGTATGGTTCCGTTTTCCGTTATGCTTCTGCATCAAGTCTGGTTTATTATGTTTAAATACTTTCTTTCTTAGAATATGGGGTAGACACTATTATGAGAATCCAAAAGGGGGTATAAGCTAAAAATCTCTTGAATTTTCTGTCTTGCTTTGTATTAGAACTCATGATACGTTGTCTCCATTTGATCTTTCCTTCGTCCTTGTAAGATATATTCGTAAGTTGATTTGTTTTCTGTTTCATTCTTATGGTTCCTTATGTTGATAGTCAAACCGTCTCTTATGAGTTATACTACCACAGGCTCAGACTTTTGCATCTATTATCGAATCTTGGATGATAACAAAGAGTGGTTATTCTTCTATCAATTTAGAACTAATATTGTGTGATGCAGGCGACACCAAAGGCACATCAACTAATTCATTGCGAGCCACATAATTATGATTGGGCCTCAACACCAATAATCGAATTATTCCCTGCTCCAAATCTATAATAAAAAGATACACCAATAATTCGTAATATGCTTGCGGTTTTTGTTCCGAGCTTTGGCTTATTACATATTTATTTATACATGTCTATATATATAAAATCATCTATATACATTTAACAAAATTTAAATCATAGATTTCTAAAAGGAGGGGGAATATAAAACTTGCTTTCACAAGGTGCAATAAATTCTAACTACCACCTTTGATGCAATCATTATGGTAGGATTGCATTGAGCCACGCCGCAGAAGCCGAACTCCAATTTGATTCGATTATCTATGAACAAGCTAAAAGAATACTCAACCAAAACCAATAATAAAGATTTAAGGTGGTTCTTTAATTGCCTATATACATACACAATAGAGAGAGAGAGAGAGTTTATTCCAAGATCCAAGGTTATAATTGTAGTAGCATATTTCCCAAATTCGACAATAAGAGGCCAAGAGACCTTAGTCAAAGTCATTCCATTATTCGAGAAGATGTCACATATGTGACCACAGTTTTTGACCCAGATTCAACAAAGAGAAGCCAACGGACCTTAGTCGAAGACATTCCATCATCTGAGAATATGTCACGTATGCGACCACAGTTCTCAACCTACTAAAAGTAGTCGTTATGCTTGGCTAAAAAGAGCCGTTGGGAGATCTGCGAAGTTCGCCCACTCCCCCCGAAATAAGAAACTATTTTTCTTTTTGTAAATTGCATGTATCTACTATAAATACAGGCAGAGAATGAGTTATTCGAATCTGCAACTTCACTATTAATTCATCCCTACTTTCTTATCAAACAACAATTGTAAAAACTAGCAATTTACTAATTTTTTTTACCAAAACCCTCCACGAGGTCGTAGTTTTTCTCAGCTTTTACTGAGTTTCTATGTAAAATCATATTTGTTTAAACTTATTATTGCATAATCTTCACTATAAGTATTGGCAAAGATTATCCTCCTGAATTACACGCCATTATAATTGGCGCCGTCTGTGGGAAATACCATACTTTTCGTTACCACCTGTGATCTAAGACAATCCGATGACAAACATGAATCTCTGAAGTGTCTCCAATACGCTGAGGAACCTCGAGATCAACCCGATATTGGATATAGTCGATCTGCACAATGCAGTGATCGAACTTCAGAAACAAATAGAATCTGACCGAGTCCAGAGGCTTGAAGATCAGGGAATTCACGCCCAAGCTCTTCAAGTTGAAATAAATGAAATATGAAAGGCCTAGGATCAACAGAGCCGGACACATCAGAAATAAATGAAGCATTTATGAAGAACTTAAGATCGGCTCATTGGCCGTCAAACGTTACCTTCCCAGGCCCGAAGTGATCATCACTCTAGGGCGACCCAAAAAGAAAGTCAGCCAAAAGAAGAACGAGTACAAACTTTTTGATCCAGATCAAGGAATCCAGATAAGGTTTCTTGACATTTTCGACTTACATCCTCACCATCGGCAACTCTTAAAAGTTGACGTACACCAGTGAGAAGGCCTATAAGAGATCGATTGGGACATGAAGGACAGGGAGACTTTGATCCACTGGTTACAGCTGCACCAAATCCTCTACTACAATTCATCACCTTGGATGACCAAAATAATAGGATCTAAGCCATAAACTCTGACATCACAGGCCGAAGGTCTCCTATCGATAGAATTAAAACAAATCCCATCTCTCCTCATCTCGAAGTTATGCCTATTCCGAAAATTTTCCACATGCCAAAATTTAATAAATATGCAGGCCTCACTGACCCTCTCACCCACGTTCGATACTTTATAGCTACAGTTGGATTGTATTCCAAACTCGATCACATGCTATGTAGATTATTTAACATGAGTCTAAAGGGAGAGCCTCTCAAGTGGTTCCATACTATCCCCGAAGGCTCTATTAATACATTCAGCAAGTTACAGTGCCTCTTCGAGTCAAATTATGCTCATGCTAAGGAATAAGAAATAACTGTGGATTCATTGTTCTTTTAGAGCAAGGTGCGAAAGAAACTTTGGCGAGTTTTTAATAGCGTTTCTTGCAAGAAACACAAAAGATTGGGAATTCAGATCCCAAGATTGTCGTTCCAGCATTTACCTCTGCACTTGTAGGAGCACGCTCCTGCTAGCAACGAGGTGGAAGGTCACTGGGCGACCCCACCACTAAAAGTAGGAATATTCCAGCTAGGTCTCTGTGATTCCCCTTCTAATGACAAGCAGATCCATGGCTGAGACTTGCCAAGCGACCATAAAGCCATTATGAAAATAACCGATGACAACCCCGCAGATAGCCCCCTGCCCACGTGGAAATATACAAGCCTACGACCCTGAAGGGACATCTTAGGAATTTCCCAGGGCACGTAAAAAGGGGTATCCCTAGGTTAAACCCTCCCTATAAGAAGAGGTGAGGAGGTAACCTAAAGCTTTCTTCAGGATCGTCTTCCTAATCTTCTCCTCCTTCTAGAGACAGCTAGCAATGCCAAGAAGATAGAGAGATACCCGGAGAGAGTCTATTGGTGCCTTCCTCCAGTGGAATGTATCAAGCCCAGAATGAACGTACACTTATTGTTGTCCCTGAAAGGAATCACGGGACTACAATTGGCGCCCTCCTCCAGTGGATAGTGTTGGTCACTTCTATTGATGACAATATCGAGAAAGTCATACGGGTTAACTTCCCCCTCAGTAATAGTGAAGTAGAATATGAAACATTATTATGTGGGGTAGATTCAGCATTGGCCCTGGGCGTAGAAGAAATTTCCATCTTTACCAAATTACAGTTCGTTGTCAACCAGCATAGTGGGACGTTCCAGGCCAACGGCAGAATGTCAGACTACATGGAAACCCTGAAACAATGACTGAGAAAGTTCAGAAAGCTCAACCTCGAGCTCATTCACCACGATGAGAACAAGCACTCAAACGCCCTCGCATATTTAGCAGGAATCGTCAGCGACAGACTATGGGTAATTTAGGTAGAAATCCTTGACAAACCGAGCATACTTAGACACTCGATAATGGCCATGCAAATTGATTGCTTAGTCACCCCCGACTGGCGCCGGCCTTTCCTTGACTTCATAGGGGCACACCATATTCTTCATGCCGACCGGTCGGCCGCCGAGAGCCTCTACAACAGAGCAAGAAAATACACAGTCATTAATGATGAACTCTTCCGAATAAGCCTGTACGCTCCACACCTCACATGTATCGCTGGGGAAAGGGTAAACAGAGTCATCACAGAAATCCACAAAGGTATCTGCGGTGCACACACAGTGGGTCATTCCATGGTTGATCGAGCTCGTACACAAGGATTATACTGGCCGACGATGCGACAAGATTTTATAACATATGCCCAAAAATGTGATAAATGTCAGTTCCATGGGTACCTGATCCATGCACCTGCCATCAACCTCCACATAGTCTCTGGCCCCTGGCCATTTACAAAATGGGGATTGGATATAATCGGGGCACTCCCTATGGCGAGCGGGAGACATCAATGGTTGCTGGCTGAGACAGACTACTTTACC
The DNA here is from genome assembly GCA_014058105.1 of Kingdonia uniflora. Taxonomy (NCBI): domain Eukaryota; kingdom Viridiplantae; phylum Streptophyta; class Magnoliopsida; order Ranunculales; family Circaeasteraceae; genus Kingdonia; species Kingdonia uniflora. Next base: position 34,880 of record JACGCM010000376.1, read on the forward strand.
AAATGGGTGGAGATGATACCCCTCGCTCGTATTAGGGAGGAAGAGGTGATCACCTTCCTATGGAAGCACATTATCACACGGTTCGGTTTCTTAACAGTTTTGATGACCGACAACGGTACACAATTCGTGGGGAGCAAGGTTACAGAATTCGTCCGACCTTACAACATAAAAATCTTTCCCTCCATCCCCAGATACCCCCAGGGAAATGGGCAGGCTGAGGCTACTAAAAAAACTATAATTAATGGTATCAGTAAACGCCTGGACGCAGCCAAAGTTTGTTGGGTCGACGAGCTACCCCACGTCTTGTGGTCCTACCAGACGACACCGCGGAAGAGCACGGGCTTCACCCCATTCATGCTCACTTATGGTTCTAATGCAGTACTCCCTACCAAGGTTGTCGCCAATACTACAAGATCCCTAATAGCAGGCAGTGAAATCAACGACCGATTCCTCGCAAATAACCTTGATCTGATAGATAAAACTTGAGAGGAAGCATTCTCCTGCATGCTCAGGTATCAGGAGACACTCAAGAGGAACTACAACAAATGAGTGATCCCTCGAAAGTTCCTTGCTGGAGGCTATATCATGTAAAAGTTCTTCCCAATAGCTCATAACCATCACAAGGGAAAACTCTAGCTTAATTGGGAAGGCCTATTCCTTATATCCCGCATCGTCGATGGAAATGCTTATTGCCTACTTAATAGCGATGAAGAGGAGCTCAAATCCCCCTAGAACGCCATAAACCTCCGCAAATGGAATCAGTAACACTACAATACGTATAAATAACTACTCGTAATATATGTTTCCAATTTCAGCTCCATACTCTTCCTAGGCCGCACTAAGAATAAGGTCATTTTTTGAAGTAAAAACACACTCACACGACTGGGGGCGTTCTTGAAGTAGAACGTCCTCGCTAAGACGAGTCATTTTATGAAGTAAAAGCACATTCATACGCCTGGGGGCATCCATAAAGTAGGCAGAGCAGAGACACATCCAACGTTGCTCGCCTGCTAAGACAACGCGATAAATTCTCCACATACAGTAAAAATATTCTTCAGCTGCTTCATCTTCTTATATACCTTAATACATCGGTGGAACAGGAACGGGGGTAAGCATTTCCAAGGACTGATCTCTGAAATATCTCAACTTCAACTTCTGGATCTCAACAAAAATCCTCTATTCGTGAACCATTATCTGGGTCTTCACCATCGTCAATAAGACTTCCAAAGAATTTTACAACAAACAGCGTGTTTTACCACAATCCTCGATACAAGTACTATTTATATAACCCTAATATTTAATAATGTGCAGGTACGTTTCCCAAGCATCATTATTTAAAATAAAGGAAACTCTCAAACCCCAAGCGTCGTGTACATCAATATTCCCATCATCATTCAATGCATAAACATCCCCCCCATATAAAATACATATTTTCCATACAGTCAAATCCACATTAATACTTCCTTCCTTTTCAACTTCCAAACCCATATACCCATATACCCGTAAATTCTTTCTCAACCAAAGTCACTCGTAACTTCAGTTACGAGGGGGAAATTGTAGGGGCCTGTCCCTCGACTTAACCCAATTTGAGTTATTTCCAGTTTGAACTACATGTGACATAAATAGTCAGTATTGATACCTACACCATGAACTGATGAAGAATGTGGGTCGAGCTTAATAGAAAAATGTGAACAAGTCAAAGACACCTGTCTCTCATGAACTCAGCAGTTACTCAATCAAGCACCACTTACCACAATCTTTGGAGAACGTGCTTCAGCAAGATAGAGAACTGCGGACAAGGCCTATATAAAGAAAAAGTTCCAGAAGAGACAAGGACCAAAAAAATACACGATAATCACCAAGAAAACTATATTTTCTAGATTTTAAAAATACCAAATTTCTTATTTACAAGATTAAGTATTTCTAGTTTGAGAAATCACTTGCAATATGATATCAGCCTCAAGCAATAAAAGTTACTATTACCAAAACCCTCAACTCGTGGTCGTAATTTTTTACCTATTTAAAGGTTTTCTATGCTAAATCACCTGTGTCATTTCTTATCTCACACTACTTTTTGTCACAAGAACATTGGTGTAAGAGCTAATTCTGAGCCATCTCGAGCTTACAAAATTAGGCCATTACACATAGGAAAAAATCTGTATATATATCAAACACAAATACATAGAGAAGAGCATGTATAAATAGTAAACACAAATATACATTAGTTCATAAAATAAAATACAGATTAACATTGGTTTGAAGTTAATACATGATAGACACGTAATATTTATGTTTACAACTCCTAAATTTATATCTAGCTAGTTATTTATTAAATAAATGTGATATTAATAGTATTTTTGTTTGTATTTACAGAATTAGACACATGATAAACAAGTCGTATATTTTTCCAGTTTTTAACAAAGAACAAGGGTGATACACTCCAATAATGATTCTCATTTGAAGTTGCCAACCAAAGGCCCATAAAGGAGTATTGAAGAGGCATTAATGGAGGTCATCAAGTCATATAATTTTATGCATAGGCCAAGGCATAGACTATGGAGTTTTAAAGCTTTTATATTTTGTGCATAATAGAAGGCATTGTTTAGGGGATTTCTCATTTATGTGATATTTTGTAAAGCCTCATATACTCTATAAATAGGAGGGGAATCCCCACCTATGAACAACATCTTGGAGAGTGTAATATTAAAGTTTAAAGCAATAAAGGCTATTCTTTCTCTCTTTTTCTTGTCTTTTACTTTTATCGTAGTAATAGTAGTATGACAATGATCAAAGGGATGAGTAGCTAATCTTCTTAGACAAGGCTAGAGGAAGCTCTACCAAATATATCCTTAGTGAAGATTGTGTAACATAGTTAGAGTAATTACTTTTTAGAGGTCCCTTTTCGGCGGCTCATGTTCGAGATGAAGAGGACAACCTTCATGTCTGGTGTCAAAGTCTCTTTTTAGTAGCTTATGTATGAGTTGAAGAAGACAGCCTTATGTCTGACCACCTCAGAAGAAAACTATTAGTGTTATTCTTTTGGAATTGTTGGCGAAAGCAAACAACAATAATTATCATCCTATAAATTATTGATTGATTAAGCAAATTCCAATTATGGTTCCGATCTCCAATGGGGGAACAATTATCTCTTTAGAGTGTCCTCCGAAACACAACATTTTAAAACTACTTAACTTTGGGCTAGACCATTATCTAATTACAAGGCAGCCAAAAGAGTCTTAAAAAAAGTAAAACAATTAAGAATTGGATTCAAGTAGACATAGATTAGTGGCACTATTGATGAGTGACTAGAAAATTTCAAGACTGCTATAATATTGATAATACTATTTCAGGTACGTAGTCCAGGATTTGCTTTACTGCCTTGGTAGCCTGAGTTTTTTTCCTTTAATGGCAAAAGATCATAGGAAACTAGAAACTGAAGAATATTTCTTTTTAGAGCTCAATCCACAATTACAGGTTTGTAAAACTTATTTTGTTCATTAAAGATAAAGTAGTCACCTATCTTACTGCAATAGATAATTACATGTATTTTATGGTGAAATCAATTGTCATAATAATATTAGTTTAATTTCTTAAGAACGATGAACATAGGCAACTTATGGGGATCCAGAATGTATAATTATCACGGGGGTAGAATCCTTCAAACAAATAGGTATTTTTCTTCTCTAATTCTGTATAATTTTCTTTTCTTTTTCAATTTCAAGCATCTTATTATGTACTCACATTTACAGAACTAATCTTTAATTTGTATGTTTTAACAGGTTTACAAATTGATCTAAATTAGTATAAATACACAAAGGCACTCAAAGGCTATAAGCAATCCGGCAGTGAAACATCCGAGTTATGGTTGCTTTATTAGTTTTTTTGTGCATTGGTTAAGTTTACCTGTGATTTAGCTCTATAATTCAAATAATAAAGTGATTAAGTTCGAACACATTGTATTAAATGAAAGTAATATAATTTAGCCAAATATTTTACTTTTTAATAAAATATGGTGGTCGCCCTGTAGAGAGGAGGATAGGGCAGTGGATTGACAATATTTGATTTTTAATTTTTAATTTTTTTTTGAGGTATTAACGTCAGATTAAAAATGTCATTGTTGATATATGAAAATGCTACCGCATTACTTTGAATATGACGCTAAAAGAGTTCAACTATGTCATTTTTTAATGATGTTATTTAGTGACGTCAATAGAATACATTAGCCGGTCGGCCACCGGAATTGGGAATCAATAACATCATTTTTTGAAACCTCTTAGACGTCACTTAATTAATGACGTTAGTGCCTAGCTTTCCCCGTCACTTATTTAATGACGTTGTTAGTCCTTATCTTTCCATGTCAATCCCTTCGACGTCATTTTTTTAATGACGTAAAAACTTGTATTTGTTATAGTGCCGAAAAAAAAGAAAAAACTTGATCCCTGTTAGCCAAATATCCCATATTCAAAGTCCAAGATGGAGTACTATACAAAATTACCGGTAGAGGCCCACTGATCTAATGTATCTTATAGAAAGAAGTCCACCTTAAAATTAAGGAACTTTACGAAGAAACCAACGCCGCACATGTCTCAGGTTGATCACTGGCATAAAAAACATTCACTCAAGGTTTATACTGGCCGAAGATGAGGCAAGATTATGAAGATTTTGTTCAAAAATGCTACAAATGCCAAATCCACGCTCAAGACATCAAAAGTATGGCCCTCAACTTACATGTCAGTAATATCCTCTGATCATTTAAACGATGGGCAATCGACGTAATTTGTCTATTCCACCCTGTATCAGAAAACAAAAAAGTATCTTTGTAGCTACAGATTATTTTACCAAATGGGTCAAGGTTGTTGTACTTTGTCATACTAGCAAAAAAGAAGCAATTTAATTTCTATGGGAGCACATCATAACCAGATTCGGTTGTCCATAAATAATAAGGTCTGATAATGGCAAGCAATTTATCAGCAGCAAATTCCTCAAATTCCTCCATAAATACAAGATTCAGTTGACTACTTCAAAACCTTATTATCCACAGGGAAATGACCAAGTTAAGGCTATAAAGAAGAACATCAAATCATGATTACGAAAGTGCCTAGACAAAAAGAAAGTTAGATGGGTTGAAGAGCACTCAATGTTTTATGGGAATATCAAACTGTACCTTGAACATCTACAGGCTGTACAACATTCATGATGGCTTTTAGGACTGAAGTAGTCAATCCTTCAGATCTCGACCAACCAACTGCTAGAAGACAAATCACAGATGAAGAAAACAAGCTCGGACTTCTATGTAATCTCAATTAGATCGAAGAAACTCGAGATCATGCCATTGTAAACTTGGGGTGATATGATGACACTCTGAAAAAGGCATATAATCAGAAAGTGAAAAAAATGCACATTCGACATCGACAACCTTGTACTTCGACGAATTCAAAACAGTAATGGACCAAAAAATTTAGAAAAATTATCAAAAAATTGGGAAGGTTCTTACATTATAAGTGTCAAGACCGATAGTGGCACATACTGGTTAATGACTGAAGACGAACTTCAACTCGAATTCCCATGGAATACAGCCCACTAGAAGATGTTCTACATATAAGAACTGTAATTTATTTATTTATTCTAATAAATAAGTTATCTTTCGTATCGATTAACTAAATTATTACAAAGAGTCAATCACAACAAGATCTGACTCTATGGCAACTAGGACTAGAGTATTCGTCTTCTCTGCCTCCATCGATCTTCACACAGCCAGGATCTAATCACGAGCATCATCTTCAAAGTTTACATTCTAAAGAGCTAAGGCCTCCTCCCTCTCTTTAGCCATGTCTGCCTTTATCTTTTTAATTTCTTTCCTTCTTTTTCCTTCCTAAATCTTCTTGGCATCGCGAATAGCAGTCTCCTTCGACTTCATCGCACTAGCCTTTACCCTCTCCATCTTGGCCTCAAGCTCCTCCTTCTCCCCCACCAGGTCCTTCTTGATATTTTTTAAGACATGAAGCTCATTTGCTAAGCTCTGCCCTCCTAGAAGTAGATGTTTCCCATTAAGAAACAACTTCTTGATCTGCATGATAGTAAAAATATAAGACCTTGAGGAAGGGACTAACTTAATTAATCGAGATAATATATTAAAGTTTCTCACATGGTTCATCATGCGATGACCTTCAATAAAGAAGGTAGAGACAATTTCTGCCCCAGCCAAGCAGTTGTCAAAATCCTGCTCCATCAACTTCCTCCTAGTAATGACGAACTCGATGGTCCGTTGGGTCCCTTCTTTAGTGTCGACCAGATTCCCAACATGCTTGGCCTTGAGGGAGGCAGGAGAACTTTTCTTTACGCTCTTGGCCTTCGGTAAAGGCATCGTCGCCGCCATATCTAGTCGACTATCTATGATATTCACACCCTTTTTGAAATATCCAATTTTAGAGTTTGCTTCATTTAGTGTCAAGAGTAGGCATCAACATTATCTCGTGGTTATCCGGGGTCAGTGAGTGCACGTGGAGCTACTGCAGCTGAACTGACTGACTCTGAACTGATAAGTGGGATTCTAACTCTTTGCTCTAAAAAGTCAAGCCTATGTATTTTACAGAGTATAAAAAAGTAAAAAAAATATCTCCTTAAAGAAAATAAAACTCCTATTCGAATAGATTATTTTTTATTCGAATAGAACTGAAAGATTCCTTCTATTCGAATAACTTTAAATGTTGTTCGAATATTTTGCAATAGTTTGAATTGTATTCAAATAAAATTATTTTTGTTCGAATAACTTTCAATAGTTGCATTTCTATTCGAATAGATTAATTGTTGCTCGAATAACTTTCAACAGTTGCATTTCTATTTTAATAGATTAATTGTTATTTGAATAACTTTCATCAGTTTGATTCATGTTCGAATATATTAATCTATATTCGAACAGAGCCCGTATTTTATGTTTTTCTTCTTAAGACATACTTACCTTTTTTCAAAGACTCACTTCTTGAAAATATATTCTTTGAGGGCTAATTTTTTAGAGTGAAGAGAGATCTATCTTTGAGAGATTCAAGAGAGAATCAAATCACTCAAACCTTGAATCAATCAATTGATCAAGAAACCTTAGTCATGCATTGAAGAACTTGAGTTATTCAAGATTAGGAGCTTCGACGCGAGATTGAAGCGATGCGTTGCGAGAACGCAGAATTAATTGTAAGAATATTAATCGAAAGAGAGATAACCATGGGAGGTGCTTATCGAGTCTGTAAGTGATTAAATTCTTGCAATTCTTTTTCTTAGTGGATGTTTAGCAATCGGGTGATTCGATAGCGACCTGTGGGTTTTTTTTCCTGAGAAAGGTTTTCAACAGGGTTAAATTTTTGTGCCTTGTCTTTAATTTATATTGCTTGCTTGACATTAGATAATCGTATCTACTTGATTTAGGTTAAGTGCAGACCATTAATTCAAAGGTATTAGGACCTATTAATATAAACCTAAAATAATCGAAATTGGTTAGTCTTAGGCGACTAGTTATTTCAATTGGTATCAGAGCAGTCACGTTTTAATGTTTAACGACCTAAGCGTGGATCTCGGATAGTTCGCTTAAGAATATTAAGTTCTAAGAAGTTTAGAGGTCCTATAAATTTCCCTCTAGCCTTTGATGGCAAAGAATACCCATACTGGAAAGTCTGAATGATTGCATACTTACAATCAATCGGAGAAGATGTATAGATTGCTGTTGAGGATGGATGGACACCCCCTACTGTAATGCAAGGTTAACCAGGGAGTGCTATTGAGGTCCTTAAACCTAGGAACCAATGGACAAGAGATAAAAAAGATGTTGTTTGTTATAATTCTAAAGGCCTCAATGCAATCTTTACGGCTGTGAGTCAAAGTGAGTTTTGACATATCTCTGGATGTATCACTTCTAAAGAAGCTTGGGACATCCTAGTTCGAACTCATGAAGGCGATGATACTATCAAAGAAAGTAAGCTTCAAATGCTTACTTCATAATTTGAGAATATCAGAATGAGTGAAAACGAACCTTTTGATAAGTTCTATGCGAGACTAAGTGATATTGTAAACAATAGTGCAACATTAAGAGCTCCTTATTCTGATGTTCAAATTGTTCACAAAGTCCTATGGTCTCTTCCTAAGAGCTTTAGTTCCAGACGTGATATTATCGAGGAAGCTCAAGATCTTAAAAAAATGAAACCCGATACATTAGCTGGAAAATTGCAAGCGTTCGAACTTGAGATAAAAATGGAAAACCCTGAGAAGAATAAGATTGTTGCTTTTAAGTCTTCATCTTACTCCTCTTCTTCCAAGGGTTCCAAAGAGGTTGATCACTCATATATCTCAGATGATGATGAAGGTTCGGATATAGATTCATCAATTGTACTTATTAGTCAACAATTTCAAAAAATCTTGAAGAAACGTCAGTTTCAAAAACAAGAACAAAAACAAGGGCAATCAATGAACTATAATCTATAACCTCATGATCGGGTTAACACTTATAACCGGCAGGCCAACAATGATACTGACCTTAGTCAAGTTGAATGTTATAAATGTCACAAGCTTGGTCATTATGCCCATAACTGTCCTATGAAAAAATCTGGAATGAATCATAAAGCCATGAATATCAGGGTTACTTGGGATGACAGTGATGATGAACATGATAACAATAAAAATAATCCCCAAGTAGTTGACAATGGACCATATTGTACATATCCTGCGATTTTTAATTGTGGCAATAATAACTTTGACATTTTTGAACTTGAAAATCCTGATGAAAATCAGTGTAATCAAGAACAAAATGAGTCTAAGGAGTTTGAGGACCTATATCTTGAGGACTTGTATGCTCAGACTATCGCCAAGTATATAAAACTCGGTAAACTTAACTAAGTCTTGAAAGATCAAGTTAATACACTTATGTGCGAACTTCAAGGAAAAACTGAGAGTACAAGTCACGAGATAGAGGTTCTTGAGAATGAGAAACAAGGCCTTCATGACAAAGTTATATTTTTAGAAAAAGAAGTTAATGATGCAAAAGAGAAAATAAAATTAACTTTGGACGAGCTTCGTTCGACCAAGCTTGATGTAGTTCTATCTCAGCAGAAACTTAAGAAGTTCTGTCATGGGGCCATGAACATTGATAAAATGTTATGTATGGGAAAGACAGACAGTGACAAAAGGGGTCTAGGATATAAGGAATCTCTTTCCAAGGCTAAGACTCCTCAAATCACAAAGTTTGTGAAAGCAACTACGTCTACTTCTATGCCCAAATAAAACGTGATATCCACTACTCATAATCACTCCAAACGGGCCTCTTACTCTCAAATTTTTTATTGTAGTCTATGTGGTCGAAAGGGACATATTGCATTTTTCTGTAGATTTGTTGGACCCTATCAACCATATGCTTGCCCTGTCAATGGATATAGATATAATTATAATGTGATTACTAATAATGTGAAAAGTGAGAATATATCTAGATGGTTTGTACATGAAACTACAGTTCAAAGAACTTGTCGAAGCATTTGGGTCTGAAAGTTGGAGTTGGCACCTCAGATAAGGTGCAATGTTGTAGTAACTACTTTGAATATGTTCAAGTCAGTTCAATGGTATATGGATAGTGGGTGTTCCCGTCATATGACTGGTGATGCGTCCAAGCTAATTCACCTTGAGAATATTCAGGGAGGTGATTTTACTTTTGGTGATGGGAGTACATCTTCTGTGGTAGGAAAGGGAAAGGCCGAAGGACTTAGTACTCCAGCAATTGAGAATGTTCTCTTGGATGAGGGACTGAAGGAAAATCTTCTTAATGTCAGTCAGCTATGTGATACAGATCATACTGTTACATTTTCCAAAGGTGGATGTGATGTTTTGAACTCTCAAGGACAATGTGTGATGCATGCTGCTAGAACCGCTGATAACTGCTATGATATTCAACAAGAAGTTATGTTATGTAACAAAGCGAAACTGAGTGATGTGGACTTATGGCATCAAAGATTGGGACATATAAACTTCAATGATTTATCCAAGATTACAAGTAAAGAGCTTATTCGGGGAGTACCGAAGTTGGGAAGATTGAAAAATGTAGTGTGCGGTCTTTGTCAAATTGACAAGAAAATAAAGAGCTCTCACAAGAAGTCCAACAATATTGCTGCAACTCGGACTCTTGAGCTAATACACATGGACTTGATGGGTCCTATGAGAACGACATCATTGGGAGGTAAAATGTATATTTTAGTAATGGTGGATGATTTTTCTCGTTATACATGGATAACACTTTTGAGAGAGAAGTCTAATACTTTTAAAGAATTCCGCAATATATCGCTTCGAATCCAAAATGAGAAAGATTGCTCTATTGATAAAATTTGAAGTGATTGTGGAGGAGATTTTAAGGATACTGGGGTAGTTGAGTATTGTACTTCTAATAGGATTAAGCATGAATTATCTGCTCCAATCACTCCACAACAAAATGGAATTCCAGAAAGGAAGAATAGAGTTCTTCAAGAAATGAGACGAGTTCTACTTCACAGCAAGAATCTTCCAGCACTCTTTTGGTGGGAGGCCATTCATATTGCGTACTATACTATTAATAGAGTGTATCTACGTCCACTTACTCTAAACACACCCTATGAATTATGGTTTGGAAAGAAGCCGAATGTTAACTACTTTTGGGGTTTTGGGATTAAATGTTTCATCTTTAGAGATCGGGAGAACATTGAAAAATTTAACTCTCGGAGTGATAAAGGTCTTTTATTAGGCTACTCCACAAATAATAGGGCCTTTCGAGACTATAATTTAAGGACCAACGTGATGATGAAGTTTTGTAATGTGGTTGTGGATGATACTTGCACCATTGGTTTTGCAGATGTGAGCGAAGATGATAGTACCACAAAAATCCAGAAACATCAACTAGTGATATTCTTGTATCGAGCTCTGCACCACCACCCCCTCCCTCCCCAACTGTACCACTACCCGGATGGCGACAAGTTTGTAAGGATCACTCAAATGCCGATATTATCGGGGATCATACTTCTCGGGTTCAGACTCGAAGCTAATATTATGAGACGGTGCACTTTGTTTGTTTTGTTTCTGTAATCGAACCAACAATGGTAAATGAAGCTCTGTCAGATGAATATTGGCTACATGTAATGCAAGATGAGCTTTGCCAGTTCTGACGTCAAGATGTCTAGGATTTAGTTCCACGTCCATCCAATACAAATATTATTGGGACTAAATGGGTTTATAAGAACAAATATGACGAACTTGGGAATGTAATTCGAAACAAAGCTAGATTGGTCACTCAAGGGTGCAATCAAGTAAATGGGGATGATGTTCTTGAAATGTTTGCCCTACTGTAAGGCTTGAGTCTATTCACCTACTGCTTGTTCTTGCTTGCCATCAAAAGTTCAAGTTACATCAGATGGATGCGAAGAGTGCATTTCTGAACAGGCTCTTAGAGGAAGAGGTGTACATGGCCCAACCAAAAGGGTTTGAGGATCCTCATCATCCAGATCATGTGTTTTACTTGAAGAAGGCTCTTTATGGTTTGAAGAAAGCTCCTCGGGCATGGTATGAACGACTCTCTAATTTTCTCTTAGCTAAGGGATTTGTTCGAGGGGGAGTTGATAAAACACTATTTATCCAACAGAAGGGAGACACGATGCTTGTTACACAGGTATATGTAGATGATATTGTGTTGGGCTATACTTCGAGTTCACTAACCACTTCTTTTACAACTTTAATGAAAAGTGAATTTGAGATGAGCATGGTTGGGGAACTAACTTTTTTCTTAGGTCTCCAAATACGTCAAGTAGAGAAAGGAATGTTTGTTTCTCAATCCACGTATATTAGGGATCTTGTGAAGAAGTTTGGTCTCTCTTCTGCAATACATGCCAGGACACCCATGAGTCCCACTACAAAGTTAAGTAAGGACTCGGCAGGTAAGGATGCTGATCAAAAGATGTATAGAAGTATGATAGGTAGTTTACTTCATCTTATTGCTACTCGTCCTGATATTATGTTTAGTGTATGTATTTGTGCTCGTTATCAAGGTAGTCTGAAAGAGTCCTATTGACAGGTTGTTAAGCGTATTATTCGTTATGTATGTGGGACTTCTGATTTTGGCTTATGGTATTCACATGACACAACCTCTGAGGTTATTGGGTATTCTGATACAGATTGGGCAGGTAATGCAGATGATAGGAAGAACACTTATGGTGGATGCTATTATATTAGAAATAATCTTGTGGCTTGGCAGAGAAAGAAGCAGAATTGTATTTCTTAATCCACAGCAGAAGCGAAGTATATTGCTGTGGGTAGTTGTTGCACTCAATTGATTTGGATGAAACATATGGTGCATGACTATGGAATAATCCAGGGGACGATGCCAGTCTTTTGTGATAATATGAGTGCGATCAATATCTTCAAAAATCCTGAACAACATTCTAGAACCAAGCACATCGACCTTTGATTCCACTTCATCTGTGATCTTGTTGAGCGCAAGATAGTCAGTATTGAGTATGTTCCTACAGAGAGTCAGTTATCAGATTTTTTTCACCAAGCCGTTAGATGCTATGAGGTTTGAGCTTATGAGACGGTCAATTGGTGTCTGCTCTATTAATTAAGTATGTCTATTACTTCCTCATTATAGTTAAGACAGTTCAGTATAGTGTTTACTTGGATATGATTTCTTTCACGGTAGTTAACTATCGCATGCTTAGATAGATAGGTACTCATTGATATTATACTTAAGGATACATGTAGAGACTTCGTACGTAATGCTATTTAAGGATCTGACCTTATTTATGAGCTTCGAGTATTATGACATTTACTTCTCTCTTTGATCTTGTTGTTTGTGATCTCATTTTGTTTCCTTACTCAATTGTCAAATGGTAACTTCAAGTTCAAGTTAGTATAATAGAACATTCCCTATACTTGATTCGAGACGAAATATACTATGTGAGATTGAAGATATGATAATAGGTTTTTTATTGTTACACATTTTTTGGCATTTGTTACTCATAACCATATTTTTATCCATTTGTAGCCCTTTATGCCTGAAAATAAGCCTTTCATTTTTCTACCCAAATCCTTTATACCTGTTTGTTTTGAGACTTTTCAGTAAAAAATATAAATGGGGGTTAGAAAAGCTGAATGAAAGAATAGATTGTATTTCCTCATATCTTTGATAGTATGTAACTTTGGGTCACACACACACATATATATATATATATATATATAAAAGTAGGTGCGATTTTTGGGGGAAAGATGAATAGAATAATACAATGTATTCCCAAATAACATTTTTATTATCTCAAATCAGAGATATAAAGTAAAAAGGGGAGGAGAAGTGGTATGCTATTTTACGTATACTCAATAAGAAAAAGAATGACAGAAGTTAAATTTGGCTTTAGGTGAAAAGGGGAGTTAATGTAACTGCAGTTTCAGAATGTCAGCAAAACACTTACTCCGTCATATGCCTACCTGTGCCTACATTATAACATTTTCAAGACCTGTTTGATCTAAAGTTTAACACAGTTAGAATTAGTGGAGATGACAGATATGGAGTCTATATTAATTAACTTGACACCATTAATGACAATTGATTTTCTGTCCATGAGATATTCCAGCTCATAGTGCGCTGTTTATTTGACGAAATATGAGTCTTTCTTTGCATATTATTCATATTCATATTTTACACAGAGAGTTAGCTAGTTAATTTTTAGTGATTTCGAGTGACCACCGATGAGAGGCCTAAGTTGAAACAACTTTCCTTATAGTGTTTTATTTTTAGATGTTGGGTCTGTTGAATGCATGGTACTGTTTTACATTGACTGCGCACACACACACTCTGAGTAAATACTTCTTCTGTATGAATTTTCTATTGAATGATTTCCTATATAATATTCATATAGCATGTGATTAGTCTCTGATCTAGAGTAGACAGGGGGAGTATTACTTACTTATTATTCTATGATTTCTTCGAGTTTTGTTGTTTTTATTCCTGTTGTGCTCCATTTCATTTCTGTGTCTATTGGAAAAAAAAATCTTTGCTCGAATAAATTTTTTATCTATTCGAATATTTTGCTTCAGAATATTTTGTCTTTATTTTATTCGAATACGTTTCTTGACTTGTTCAAACATTTTTCTTCAATTTGTTCTTTTTAAAGGGGCACAACTTCTATTCGAATACATTCTGGACTTATTCGAATACGTTCGAACATATAACCCTCTTATTTGTTTTTTTTGCTTTCTTTCTATTCACACACACTCTCTTCATTGAAGCAATTTTTTGGCACAGTCTCTCCTCTTGATCGTCATTACATTGTTTATGATTACTTGACCCAATCCACCCTCGACGTTCCTCTCATTGCTTCAATTTCATGTTTTGGGGTCGAATTGGTGCCCTAATTCGCGGCTGTTATCAATTAGGGTGATATTCCTTGCTCACTCTCGAACCATAGGTTTTTTTTACTCTCTCTTCTTGTCTTCACCTATTTTGACTATTATTGTGTGGGTTTTCGATTACTTGGGGAGGATTGTTGTTGGTTTAATTTTTGGTTTGAGAAATTGAGAGTTCTGTTAAAATTGGAAGTGGTCTTGATCTTGATGAAGGTGGTTGTTGGTTATGCCTGGTAATTGATTGTTTTGTGTATATTGGCTTCAATTGGTTCTTGAAAGTAGTGCTATAAAACTCCGCTTGTTGGTTAAACTGATGATTTGGTTTGTTGCAGTGGAAAACTGTGTTTGTTTGGGTTGTGAAGTACAGGCAGGAAGTGAGAGTTGGGTACTTGTTTATTGGGATTCCCCTGCTTAACCGTGTGGGTTGAGTTTGGAGAAATTGGTGATTTACTTGCAGGTTCTATGCGGAGATTGTTGGGGTTTATGCTTGATATTGCTTATAGAAGATTCTAAATTTACTGTATTGTCTGTTATGGCAAGGGTTAAATGCCCTCAAGAGGGGCCTCCTGTTCGCATTTCAAGCGGTACAGCAAAACGGAGACGGATGACTCCAGGTACTAGGGCGGGTCCACGTTACACTAACCCTCTAGGCTCTGACGAGGAGGAGCTAGTGGAGCTGGGGAGTCTAGTGCAGAAGAACGAGTTTCTAATCTTCCCCATTGGTCAACCCCAAAATCAGGCTTTAAGTTTAGAGAATATCAGAAAGAGGTGACTCTAGATAGGGAAGAGTTGCGTGTGAAATATCCAGACATCTCCACGATTTTTGATATTTTTGCTATACATGGTTGGACTGGGATTATGGAACCTCAGCTGCCGCGCTACCCTCGATTAGTGCGACTCTTTTATGCTTCTTTACACATTGTGCAAGACACAAGAATTGATAAGACGTTCAGGGTCACCATAGATGGGTCTGAGTTTCATATAAATTTGGATGATATCCGTAAAGCTTTTGGTCTATAAGAGTCTGACAATCCCGATGTCGATTATTTGGCGTGGCCTCCGGTTCTTAGTCATTTTCCTCCCAAGGAGGAGATGGAGCAGGAGCTTCTGGTTGCTGGAAAGAAGAACGGTCCCTATCTTAAGCGCAAGAACCTGTGCCCAACACTCTGCCTTTTCCATATGGTGGCTCATAGGAAAATTATTCCCCAAAAGGGGAATAAGAATGTTATGGTGGGCAATATGCTTTATCTAGTATATCTTTATGCTAAGGGGCTCAGTGCTAAGTTGATCCTCATTATCATGAATGAGATGCTTCTCACGGCAAACACGGATCATCAGACACGGACTTTGCCTTACAACAGATTCATCTCTCAGATTTTAACTTATATGGGGTATGTTATTCGTCAGGATGAGGAGGTTGATACAAAGAACGAGGTTATTAACTCTCAGTATTGGGA
This sequence comes from Kingdonia uniflora, assembly GCA_014058105.1. Taxonomy (NCBI): domain Eukaryota; kingdom Viridiplantae; phylum Streptophyta; class Magnoliopsida; order Ranunculales; family Circaeasteraceae; genus Kingdonia; species Kingdonia uniflora. The sequence goes on from JACGCM010000376.1 coordinate 50,722, forward strand.
GAAGGGCATAAAGCATATGATCACAGAGACGGCGTCTTAGATCGAAGGTGATGTAGAGGACTCGGGGACTGAGTTTGTACCTGCTAGATGAGTTGTGAGACCTTCTACTTCCAGGACTGCTGCTACCTCTGTACCTGGTACTTTTACATCTCCTCCTACTGGATTGATCCCACATGATTTTGCTTCTCTATACACCTATTTAGAGTCTTTTTTAGCTCAGATAGAGTCTCATTTTAGTGGTATGGATACTAAGAAAGCTTGGCCCCAGACATCCGTGGACGGATTGAGTAGTATAGTGCAAACCTTGTCGAGTGGTCCTCCCACTGTAGATACAGCAGAGGAATCTTAGGCCTTTTGAGATTTTGGTTTTAACCAGTGCACTTTAAAGTGATAATCTTGTGTGATTTGTCTTTTCAGTAAAATTTTTTGTGATTCTGCTCTCTTTAGTGCATGTATCTTCTACGTGGAACTTTTATTTTGACTTTATTATGTATTAATCGTTCCTTTTATGCATGGATACTCTTTTCATGATATTTACTCGTTCATAACTGTTATTTAATTTGCCATGCCTGTTATGGTTCTATTTTTCCTTTTTTTTTTGCTTGATTACTCTTTGTTCTTCTGTGTCAAAAAGGGGGAGAGATGTTTCTGACAGGTAAGTCAGGTAAGTTCATTTTTGTCCTCTGAAGTCCTTATTTTGAATATGAACGGTTACGTAATATAACTTATTTAGTGTGCAGGGATTTCAGAGGCTAGGCTCTTGAGTATGGATGTTTTGTGAGTGAGTCAGTCAATTTTGGAGTTTGTTTCATTTAGTGTCTATAGTAGGCGTCAGTATTATCTCGTGGTTATCCGGCGTCAATGAGTGCACGTAAAGCTACTACAGCCGGACTGATTGACTCTGAACAGGTAAGTGGGTTTCTAACTCTTTGTTCTAAAAAGGCAAGCCTATGTATTTTATAGAGTATGAAAAAGTAATAAGAATGCCTTCTTAAAGAAACTAGAACTTTTATTCGAATAGATTATTTTTTATTCGAATAGAACTGAAAGATTCCTTCTGTTCGAATAACTTTTAATGTTATTCGAATAAAATAATTTTTGTTCGAATAACTTTCAACAGCTGCATTTCTATTCGAATAGATTAATTATTGTTCGAATAACTTTCAACAGTTGTATTTCTATTCGAATAAATTAATTGTTGTTCGAATAACTTTCATCAGTTTGATTCTTGCTCAAATAGATTAATTTCTATTCGAACAGAGCCCGTATTTTCTATTTTCCTTTTTAAGACATACTTACCTTTTTCAAAGACTCACTTCTTGAAAACCTATTCTTTGAGGACTTATTATTTAGAGTGAAGAGATATCTATCTTTGAGAGATTTAAGAGAGAATCAAATCACTCAAACCTTGAGTTAATCAATTGATCAAGAAACCTTAGTCATGCATTGAAGAACTAGATTGAAGAACTTGAGCGATTCATGATTAGGAGCTTCGACGCGAGATTGGAGCGAGGCGCTGCGAGAACACAGAATTGATTGCAAGATGATTAATCGGAAGAGAGATAACCATGGGAGGTGCTTATCGAGTCTGTAAGTGATTAAATTCTTGAAATTCTTTTTCTTAGTGGATTGTTTGGATATCGGGTGATTCGATAGCGACCAGTGGGTTTTCCTCCTGAGAAAGTTTTTCCATAGGGTTAAAAATCTTTGCCTTGTCTTTAATTTCCATTGCTTGCTTGACATTAGATAATCGAAGCAACTTGATTTAGGTTAAGCGTAGACCATTAATTCAAAGGTATTATGGCCTATCAATTTAAACCTAAAACAATCGAAATTGGTTAGTCTCAGGCGACTAGTTATTTCACTTTTTCTTTCTTTTCGATAACAATTTATCAAATTAACCTCTTCGAAGGTTGAGCAGGCGTCAGAGCAAGAGTGACAACCCTCTTCTTCTTCCCCCCTTTGCTAAACACCCGAGTCAGCAGGACCTCCTTCCCTGTAATAGTAAAATCTATGGTATACCTACTAAGAAGAGGATTCTCTAGAGGCAGGCTTGCATCAACGGCTCTTTTGTTCTTTGTCAACATTTTATTGCAGATGGCAAAAACTTTGCCTCCTTTTGTTTGAGATCTCTTTAACCCAGCCTCTTTGAACAAATATTTCACATTCTCTTGATCATCAACGGGAGAATCAATTCGCCCAAAGTAATTTGTTCTCAGGTTGTAGAATTTTTCTCTTACTTTCGAGCTTTTATTGACCTCCTTCACAGTTGCACAAATAATATAGTCAATTAGCAAATCACACCAATTAGAAAAAAGACAATAAAAAAGCAAAAAAAAAAACACGCACATACAATTTATACCACTAACCTTATTGAAAGTTTTTCCACTTCAACAATTCCCCAGGATCCCTGTGGCTGAACTCATAGTTCCTCGATATGAGTAGTCGGTCAGTAAAATATTTCCCCACTCTCGAGACCATGTCGTACAGCAGGGGCCTCTTGAGAAATCTGGCTATATACATGTAACCATCTTTACTTGGATTCTGCTTCAGTGTGTAATATACACGCAGATCATCTACATATATCAACTATTCTTTCCTCTCCTTTAGTCGAGCATTTGACATTGCTACCACCCGAAACAAGTCGTACATATTCGGGTTGAACTGACCAGAGGCAACGTCGTAAATTTAAGAATTTCTTCTAGTTAGCTCGAAGGGGCAACTTCAAGCATTTCTTTATTTGTTCTTGATGAACAGAAATACCCTCCATAAGGAGTTCTTGATTGGTCATTTCCCCCAGATACTCCTCCAATCTTATATCTTCGGGGGTCCCATACTTATGTTTGAAATTCAAACTTTTATTTGTCTCATCAGCATCCCTAATGAACTCATCATCCCAATCTAAATCTAACTCGGACTCCTCTTCAGCCCTACCCCCTCTGGTGCATTCACCTCGACCACATATCTGAGGCTTGTGCTCAATGTCTACTTCTGTCCTCTCCTTGCCAGAGTGTGATGCAACCTCAGTCTCCACCCTAACTCGATTTTCCTCAGCAACATCCACGATATTATTCCCTACCCTATAATTTTTACCCAACTCTTGGGAACAGGCAGTCGCATCGATAATTATTGGCTCTACATCGACAATGTTTAACATACTTCCTTCAGCAACCGCATTAGGAAAATGAGTTTTGTAGACTGATTCAGTAATTTTAAACCTAAAAATCATATCATTTGTTTTTAAGTTAGTGGTAGATCAATTTTCTTCATTACATAATACTTTGAGTTATTCTCACATGGACAGTTAGCACAAATTATTTACTACCAACTATTTTTGAAGATATTTTTCCAACAAATACTCATATCTGCTACTATCTAATTCTCGACTAAATTTCTAACAATTATTGTTAAATTCATAATGTCGACATTTTCCACCCAGTTTCCCGCCAAAAAAGGACACAAAGAAATTTTCTGATTTTATGGTATCTCAGGCGTCACTTCAGGCAAAATACACCATAAAATCAAGGAAAGTATTTTCCACAACCTCATATCTCTTTATAAACTCCCTATATTGCTCAAAGAACCTCCCAACGCACACCGTAATAACTACGACAACCCAAATCAATCTTTTCTCCAAATCATACCAAACCAACTCAAGCCCCTACACCTACAATGCTCCACTATTGCCAACAACACCCTCTAACATAAACAAGCATCCCAATTTAATCCCCAAACACATAAACACAACAAAACCCTAAAACAGGTTTTAACCCATTTCTTGACAAAAGACCAACAATTATCTCAATTAATTCATACAAAGCATACATACAAGTGTTATCTATAATGGGTTTCAAGCATTCATCCTACAACTACAAACAAACATCGAATCAAAGAAAATTCCAAAACAGAAAAACCAACCTTGATGGCAAGCAGCTTGTAAGTTCCTCTTCTTCGCAAGTTTAGCCCTTTCAACGAGTACAACAATCTCTTCAGTACCAATGATGGATGAGTTAACAACAGAGGAACAAAGAGAATCACTATGGAAATTTCTAGAAAAAATTGAGTATGAATAGTCACCAGGAAGTGGGGTATATAGACCCCACACAACGGTTCGACGCACTACTTCGAGGCCCTTCAACTACCCATTTGGTAGTTAGCCTTTTTCCTCACCTAGCATGCATTTTCTCAAACTCTATCAACATTTCCCTCCTAAAGGCTAACATACTATTACAATATTCCTCTAAACCATCCAGATACATCCCAACCTCCTTTGCTATGACCATTTTTACCAATACAATTCTTAAATTTGCAAAGAGAGATTGCACATCCAATTCCGTATAAATTAATACATCACCTGGAGGAATACACCTAGTCATTGTCCTTTGAAAACATACACCATTTATTTCCTTTTTATTTATCTCTTATTTTAACGGGACAGTTGTAATGACATTTTAAATTCAAAATTTAAAATAATATTCGAAAAGAAAATCTCATTACTATGTCACACATCGAGAAGATATCGATCAAGAAACTCATTTTATTACCATCAAGAGCAAGACATTACTTAATCACATATAATTACATTTCAAACAAGTCACATGATTAACTTGTCCCCATGGAATAAATGCCCTTCTATGCAGCAACTCATAAGATTTATTATTCTCCAACATCTTTCTCCAGACAAGAGTCAACACCGCAACTTTCAGAAGTTTCTTCTAGACACAACAACAATTAATTGTATCGAGAATGGGGTGATCGTAGTTGCATATTCTCCAGATTCAATAAGAAGTTATCAGAGCCACGTCAAAGGTATTCAATTATTCGAGAAGATGTAACATTTACAACTATAGATCTCGACCCTCCACAGTAGCTGTTACACTTGGTCAAATATAGCCGTTGCACGTGCTCCGTGAAGTCTGCCCACCTCACATTAAGTTAGGAGAAACATTATTTGTAATTGTTTGTATCCACTATAAATACAGGCAGAGCATATGTCAATAAGGGATTCATTTTCTTACTTTGATATTATATAATCCTTTTAAGAGATAGTAAAAGAAACATAAGATTAATTAAGAATGAAATAAATATAACAGGTAACCTACTTATTTAAGTAAGAGTTATCCCAAGGGCATGTTTATGAGGATTTAGTATACCAAAGCTTACTTACTCCAAATGATCATCAATCATATCCTCTACAAGATGACCCTCTTTTCATTTCTATCACTCATCTCTCACTCTCTCTATCTCTATCTCTAGTGCATTGGGTTCAATATGAAGAATGTCGTTGCACGACTTGTATGTATCGTTCTAATCTTGTGTTGTGCAAGGCTAGGCGATGCTATGGTTTACACTGTGGGGGATGCAATAGGATAGACACCAATGGCTGATTATACTACATGGATCCGTGGGAAAACCTTTGCCACTGGTGACACCCTTGGTAAGTCTTATCCCTCCACAGTAACAAGGCCACACTCCTTTTGGATTAGGCACTTATCATATTTTTGGTTTGCACAGTGTTTAATTATGCAGGAGGGCATACAGTTGATGAGGTGAGTGCAAGTGATTATGCAAGCTGCTTGGTGGGGAACTCCACCAGCTCAGATAGCAGTGGAACTATATCAATGATTCTGAATACCTAGACAACATTACTTCATATGTGGTATGGTTGGCCACTGTGCTAATGGGATGAAGCTAACCATTATTGTAGGATCAGATGCATCAAGTATAGCATTCATTATCACCCACAACACCACCCTCCATTGGTAGCGTCTCCCCACCTATCCCATCTATTGATAGCACCAACACCGCATTATCCCCATCTTCTGATATCAACCCCATTATAACAGCCCCGTCTACCCCGGGTTTGGAAAATGCCACCCCAACCCCACCTGCTCCGTCTTTGGATAAGTCCACAACAACCACCCCAACAGCCCAGTCTTTCGATAACACCCACGCCTCCGCTCTTTCCCCTACTTTTTCTCCATTTTCAAGGAGCATTTCTTCCTTAAGCAACATTTTTTATTCTAATGCTATTTTGCATATTGGATTGACACTAATCAACTTGTTTCTCTCTTAAACTAAAGAAGTATTATCTGCTTGTAAATTGATTAAGATTCTCTCCTGCATGGTTGTATTTGAAAGGTTTTATTTGTTCCATTTCGTGTCTGTGAAGTCTCGAGGTTGTTTCAGTCGAAGACACTGACAAAATGGAGATCTCTGGAGAGAAGGTAAGTATAACTCAATGATAAAGGATTAATCTTTCTATTCAATTGTCGTTCAAATAAGTTTTATTGTCGTTCGAACGAGTTGACATATCCCCAGGTTTTTTGGCCCATAGCCAATGCTTCGTTCGAACGATACTTATTTTCGTTCGAACGACTCTCGGGAGAAATAGGGTTACTATTTAAGCAAACCTTGCTTTCCTTTTCTCTCCCGGTCTTTTTGTTTCAAAAACCAATTTTTTTTCAGAACGCTAAAAACTTCTATATCAGAGAACGAATTCAATATCAATCAATCATCTTCTAATTCAGAGATTGATGTTGAATTAGTTTGACTATACTTCCTACATATCGTTGAAGAAGGTTCTTGGTGGGAGATCAAGAAGGGCTGTTGAGAGAACAGAAGAAGATTTGGAGGGAGATCAAGAAAGGTAGTTGCGAGAATAGAAGAGCAATTCTTGGCGTGAAGCTTTGGTCAGAAGAGAGATAATCTTGAGATTAGGTTATCAAGTCTGTAAGTGTAATTCAGATTAAACTCTTTTTGGTTAGCGGATATTTTTAGTTGTTGATCTCATCAACAACGACCTGCGGTTTTTCTCCTGTGTAAGGAGTTTCCACAGGGTGAACAATTGTTTGTGTCTTTTAATTCCTTGTCTTTACTTTTGATTGTTTCTGTTCAATCCTAGATCATTGATTGATAGGAATAGTTCTGACCTAATCTATCGAAATACATTAAATACGAGCATATAGAATTTAAATTGGTATCAGAGCAGAATCGCTTGTATGCTTTATATCCTAAGCGATGATCCTGTTTACATACTTGCTTAATTTAATGGATTCCAAAAAATTTGGAGGTCCTATAAATCGTCCACCATTCTTTGATGGCACGAACTTTCCTTACTCGAAGGTTCGAATGATTGCCTTCTTGCAATCCATGGGAGAAGATGTCTGGATTGCCATTGAAGATGGATGGATGCCTCCGACTGTTATGCGGGGTGAACCAACAATTACTGCAGAAGTTCCTAAACCTAGAAATCAATGGTCCAAGGAAGAAAAAGAAATATATGGGTATAATTCTAAAAGTCTTAATGCTATCTTTAATTCACTGAGCCAAAGTGAGCATAGGCATATATCTGCGTGTACCACTTCAAAAGAAGCTTGGGACATCTTGATGCGCACTTACAAAGGTGATGATACTATTAAAGAAAGTAAATTGCAAATGCTCGCATCTCAATTTGAAAACATCAGGATGACTGAGGATGAGTCATTTAGTGAGTTTAATGCCAGACTTAGCGACATTGTCAACAATAGTTCTTCTTTAAGAGCTGGATACACTGATGTTCAAATAGTATGTACAATTTTAAGATCTCTTCTTAAGAGTTTTAGATCCAGACGTGATACCATAGAGGAAGCACACAATCTTAAAACCATAAAACCTGACACACTTGCTAGAAAATTACGTACGTTTGAAATTGAAATGGAAATGAAAAACCTTAAGAAGAATAAGAATGTAGCGTTTAAGTCTTCCTCCAACTCTTCGTCTTCTCAGGGAACCAGAGATGTTGACAACTACTCTATCTCTGACAATGATGAGGAACTTGACTTTGACTCTCAGATTACTCTTATAAGCCAACAATTTAGAATTTTTTTGAAAAAGGGGCAATTTGAGAAACAATGGCAAAATGTGAATTACAAGTCTCATCCTCATGACCGTGTTAAGTCTTATAGCAAACAAACTAACTCAAGTACTCATCCTCACAACGACTCTGATCAAGATCTTAATAAGGTTGAATGTTATAGATGTCACAAGTATGGTCACTATGCTCACAACTGTTCCACTAAGAGCTCTAATAGTAACCATAAGGCCATGAATATTAAAGTAACTTGGGATGATGATAATGATGAATTTGATGATCATTCCCAAGAATATAAAAATGGTAACTATTGTGCATTTCCTAGTATAATAAACTATAGTAATAATTATTCTGACCCGTTTGAACTAGAAAACTTTATTGAAGGTCAGAGTGATTATGAAAGTGATAATAGTGAAGAACCCAAGATTGAGGAATTGTATTCTCAACTTATTTCCTAGCTTGAGAAACTTAAGAAAGAGAAAGATGTTCTTATTGTCAAACTTGATATGTGTGAAAAAGAAAAACATACTGCTGTGGGGAAATTAAAATTGAGTGAAACTGAACTTGAGAAGCTCAAACTTGACTTGACTTACACTAAGCAGAAACTTGAAGTTTTTCTCCATAGAACAAAGAATATTGACAAAATGCTAAGTATGAGCAAAAATGGTACTGACAAAAGGGGACTTGGATTTGATGAACAAAATGCTAAGTCTACACCTCAAATCACCAAGTTTGTCAAAGCTACTCCAGTGCCATCTTTGCCCATACAAAGTGTTAATAATGCTCCTCATAGTCAGACTAAACAACCTTTTGTCTTTCATGTATTTTATTGTGAGGCTTGTGGTAGAAAGGGTCATCTTGCTCCCTATTGTAGATATGTTCCTTAATTCCGTGGTAGGAATAATCTACATTTGGAAAGAGGGAAACCCCAACGATTATATGCCCAATCATTTGCTAACTCATTTTTTGCCCAAAAGTCTTTTAATGATTTCAAGAATATGACTCAAGCGACAGAAGAATGGAAGAAAGTGAGATCTGTTTGGGTCCAGAAGAAGGACCTTCTACCACAATTACGGTCCTATATTGTAGTAATGGCTCTAAATGCATTTAACTCTACACAGTGGTATGTAGATAGTGGATGCTCTCGACACATGACAGGGGATGCCACATGTCTGAATAATGTCACAGATATTCAATGAGGTGATGTCACTTTTAGAGGAGGAATGAGTGGAAAGATTGTGGGAAAGGGGAGTTTAGAAAGAATTGGGTGTCCAGCAGTCGATAATGTACTCTATGTCAAAGGACTCACTGTAAATCTTCTGAGTGTGAGTCACTTATGTGATGCGGACAACACAGTAACATTCGACAAGAAAAAATATTATGTCCTTGATAATACCGGGAAATGCATTGTGACTGCTGATAGAACTTCGGACAACTGCTATGCTGTATCACAAAAGGAGATTTCATGCAAAGTTGCTAAGATAAGTGATGTGGAACTTTGGTACCAACGGTTAGGACATGTGAACCTCAGTGATCTGGCAAAGATTACTAGTAAGGAAATAGTTTGGGGGGTTCCGAACCAAGCAAGCTAACCGATGCAGTGTGTGGACCATGTCAAATTGGAAAGAAAACCATGAGTCCGCACAAAAAATCTACCAACATTGCCACTACGCGAGTTCTGGAGTTAATTTATATGAAATTGATGGGTCCTATGAGGGTGAGTACTTTGGGTGGAAAGAAGTACATTTTGGTTATGGTTGATGATTTCTCACAGTTCACCTGGATTGCACTATTAAAGCAGAAGTCGGACACATTTGAAGAATTTCATGTTATAGCTCTGCGAATATAGAATAAGAAAGATTGCTCTATTGACAGAATTTAAAGTGATCATGGAGGAGAGTTCAAGGACAGTGATGTGATTGAGTACTGTAAAGCAAATAGGATCAAACATGAATTTTTAAAACCAATCACACCACAACAAAACGGAGTCGCAGAACGAAAGAACTGAGTTCTACAGGAAATGGGGCGGGTATTACTTCACGGAAAGAATGTTCCTAATCACTTTTGAGGAGAAGCTATTCATACCTCGTGTTACATTATCAACAGAGTTTATCTGCGTCCTCTTACACTTAACATGCCGTATGAACTCTGGTTTGGGAAAAAGCCGAACGTGAAATACTTTCGTATATTTGGGAGTAAGTGTTATGTCACTTGTGATCGGAAGAGCATTGGAAAATTTAATGCCCGAAGCGATGAAGGTATTTTACTGGGATATGCTACAAACAGTAGGGCTTATCGTGTTTACAACTTGAAGACCTAAATGGTCATGGAGTCGATTAATGTGGTAGTTGACGATTCAACAGTTTTTGGACAAATAGATGATGGAGATAGCAATGTTCAAGTAGATTCCCTGCCAACCTCATCTATTGTGACACAAGATGTTAAAGAAGAACCTTACGCTGAAGCTCCTACAACATCTTCTGGGGAAATTTTTACACCAAATGTTATTGTCCGTACTAATCCGTCTCGGAATTGTGGTGCTCCTAGATACCTTGATGATTATGAATGCCCTACACTTCATGAGTCTGCTAGGTGTATCAGGTATCATTGTTCTACGTTATATGAGACAGTGGAAAGTGTATGTTATGTGTCCATCATTGAACCAACCAACGTGAAGGATGCCTTATCTGATGAATATTAGATTAACGCCATACAAGATGAGTTCAATGAATTCAAACGACAAGATGTGTGGGACTTAGTATCACGACCGGCAAATACTAATATTATTGGCACTAAGTGGATTTACAGAACAAGTTTGATGAGAATGGTGATGTTGTCCGAAACAAAGCAAGGTTGGTAGCTCAGGGATACAATCAAATAACAGGGGTGGATGTCGAAGAAACTTTTGCTCCCACAGCTAGACTTGAATCGACTCAGATGCTTTTGGCTTTTGCTTGTCACAAAAAATTTAAGCTTTATCAGATGAATGTGAAAAGTACGTTCTTGAATGGGCTACTTGAGGATGAAGTGTATGTAGCTCATCCAAAGGGGTTTGAAGATCCTCATTACCCGAAACATGTTTATCGTTTGAAGAAAGCACTTTATGGCCTAAAACAAGCTCCTCGAGCGTGGTATGATAGACTTTCAAACTTTCTACTTGGAACGGGGTTCATTTGAGAGGGAGTTGATAAGACATTGTTTATTCAGCGGGAAGGAGATGACATTCTTATTGCTCAGGCTTATGTGGATGATATTATTTTTGGATCTATGTCAGACTCTCGTGTCAAAGCATTTGGCGAGTTAATGGGAAAAGAGTTCGAGATGAGCATGGTTGGAGAATTGACCTATTTCTTAGGTCCTCAAATCAAGCAATGGGAGGATGGTATCTTTGTTTCTTAATCTAAATATGTAAAGGATATTGTCAAAAAAATTGGTCTTGATTCCTCTAAACATGCCCGGACACCAATGAGCACTACTACAAAATTGAGTAAGGACTCTACAGGTACTGATGTAGATTCAAAGATATACAGGAGCATGATAGGAAGCTTATTGTATCTTACAGCTAGTCGACCAGACATTGTGTTCAGTATTTGCATATGTGCACGTTATCAGGCAAGTCCTAAGGAATCCCACTTTCACGCTGTTAAACATACCATTCGATATGCGCCTGGGACTTGTAATGTCACTTTATTGTGATAATACAAGTGCAATCAACATTTCCAAGAATCCTGAACAACATTCGCGGACCAAGCACATTGACATCCGATTTCACTTTATTCGAGACCTTGTTGAGCAGAAGATTGTAATTGTGGAGTATGTTTGTACGGAGAACCAACTTGATGATCTCTTCACCAAACCTTTGAATATTATTCGGCTTGAAAATCTTTGATACGCTATTGGTGTTTGTTCAATTTCCTAAATCCCTCTGGTCCTTCTGTCTGTGGTGTCGCTATCTTGTGGATATTGTCAGGTATATGTCATATCTTTTACTCTTACTGACTATCTTCTTTGTTTTGCACTTAGCCTATTGAGCTTTGCATATGCATGTATGGAAATTATTTTTGTGTTTTATATTCATTTAATGCTTAAGTTACTTGGCATCACTTATTCGTCACGAGGTTCAACTGTCTCTGACTTTCAGTATATGTAGAAATCTTGAGGGGCTATGAAGAGACTTTATTACCTAACATTATGTGAGGATCTAGCATTTTGTTATAGCGTTGAGTGTTATTAAATAAATTCTTTCCAGCAAACTCTCTATTTATTTCTGATCTCATTATTTAATGCATTTAGTCAATTGTTGGTGGTGATATATATTTCAAGTTAAAATACTAAAGCATTTTCTCTACTTGATTTGAGGCGAAACGAGATATTGCACAAGTCTTAGGACATGATTTTAGGCATTTTTATTTGCTCCTATTTTGACCTTTTAGCATCTAACCTAAAATCGTTAATTCACTTGCTACCCATTGAGCCTAAATAAGCCATTTTTTTTATTCGCAAAATTCTTGGTTTAACCTTTTGTTCAGAGGACAGGAAGTAATACAATCTGAAGGGTGATGAGTGTATGAGTGCTGCTTAGGAGAATGTTTTTGTTACAACAAAGTGTATATTCAAAGAGTGCCAGAAAATGTGTTGATAACAACAATGGAGGTGATCACAAAAAAAAACAAAAAAAAAACAAAAAAAAAAAGGAAAAAAAGAAAGAGGAAAGGAGGTGTATTGATAACAACAATGGAGGTGGAAGTTCTTTTTGTCCTCAGAATGCCAGCAAAACACATTTTTCCTCACTAGCCTACCTTTGCCTTCATTACAACCTTAAAAGTCCTAGTTGATTCTATGTCTAGTGCAATCGAGATTAGTAGAGATGATAGTTTAAAAATCTATGGTACTTAACTTGACACCACCAAAATAATTGATATTCCTTCCATGAGATCTTCAGTAAAATGGTGCCGCTTTCGTGAATTGTGAATTTTTAATTTCATTACTCATATTCATATTCCCTAAGAGTGATTACTAGTAAATTCTCAGTGACTTTGAGTGACCAACCATGAGAGGCCTAGGTTGAATCATGTTTCTAATATAGTGCTCTTCGTATGCCTACTTGTCAGGACTTTGTTTGGACTACACACATACACACCGAGTTCTTTTGCATTATTTAGTGTATATCTCTATAATATTCTCTATCGTGTATCTACTATGCTTATAAATATGATTGCATATATTGAGGGGGAGTGTGTCTGTCAGTCTTGCTTTTCTTTTCTTGCTCTCTGTGTTTGTTTCTGCTACTCAGTGATTTTGGATGAGTTTTTCTTTTCTTTCATCCATTTCGTCTTTTTCATCCATTACTTCCTTTGGTTCATCCATTTCCAAACTGCATTGTATTTTTTTTGGAAAAGATTTTGTTTCGTTCGAACGACTTCTATAGTCGTTCGAAAGAGTCTTGGGTTTAGTCGTTTTATAATCAAATTTGATTTGATTTTGTTGGTCTCTCTCTCTCTCTCTTCTTCTCCAACTACACTCCACCATTGTTCTTCAAAGCTTGTTGTTGGGTCTTGATTAGAAGGAAATTAGCTAAAGTTGGTATCTTTTCTACTCCTTCACGTTCAATTTGACGTCTGGGTTTCAATTTGGTAAGTTTTGGTTCCCCGCACTATATGCGCCCTAGTTTTTCTTTGGTATGTTTCTTTGGACGAATTGGCTTAGACATGTATGAACAATCTCCTAAGTTGCTTATTTCATCTCTGCGATTATTGATATTGTGGGCATTGTTAGTTTTGGAATTATTTTTTTACTGTTTGGACAAGGGGATTTCTGCTGGATTGCTTGAAGAACTGATTGATTGGTGAGAAGCAATGTTCAATATCAGTGGAAAATAATTTGGGATTGGAGTTGGGATTGATCATTACAGGTTTTGGGGTAAAATTGTGATTGTTTGGGTTCCCCTGCTTAACCGTGTTGGTTAAGTTTGAGGAGGTGGTGGTATTGTTTTCGTGCAGGTGTTGGAGGGTTCGTGGTTTCAGTAGGTGTGCATTTCTTGATTGCTATTGGGTTGGATATACACTTGAGACTATTTGTTACAATAGCTTACCCTTTTTGATCAAATGGCACCTAAGCAACGGACCGGTACCAAGAGTTCACGCTCTGACAATATAGGTATTCTTGATGGCCAAAGGGTTGGTGCTAACCCGGCATATTGGGCTATGGAAAAAGGGTTTAAAGATCGACCATTTGTGAAAGAACAGGTCGTCGACATCAAAAGTATTTCTGAGGTGAATGATGGCTATGCTCGAGTTTTTGCGAAGTTTAAAGAAAGAAATTGGACCAAGATTCTTACTTCGTCTGGAAAGGTCTATCCGAGGATTGTTCGACTATTCTATGCTACTCTGCAACTTGAGCATATCCGTACTCTGTATAGTCGTACATTCTCCGTCACTATTGATGGCTCTACATACACAGTCACTAGGGATAGTATTTACGCTATTTTGGGTTTCCGTTCTTCTCAGTGCATTGCGGTTCCAAGATGTATTTGGCCAGCATCGTATTATCCTTGGCCTGCTATTACTTCTGAGGGGGAGTTCGAGGAGGATGGGGTTCCTATTCTTCATGATTTGCATATTATGGTGATTGACATCACGGCTCAGTATTGTCTGTATACTGGATCAGGTATTGTCTCCAAAAAGATGTTAGATGATGAGTTTCGCCTGGTCCACAACATAACTATTACAAATATCGTTCTGCGTTCTCAAAAGAATGAACTCTCTGAGCGGATGAAGGTCTTTCTTTATGCCTTCATGAATGATATTGAGATAGATCTACCTAATGTCATTCTTGAGGAGATGATTGATGCTAGCACCAAAATGGCGACCAGGAGTTCATTACCGTTTGCTCGACTTATTATGGCAATTCTTACTGCGGCTGGCTACAAAATATTCCCTAATGAACCTGAGGATACAAAAACTAAAAAATTAGATGCGAGTAATTGTCACAAGAGTGCATCTCATCTTCCTTCTGTGCTACCTTCTGCGCCTGTCCCTCCAGGTGAGCACATCGGTTCTTCTAGCTCAGCGGCACAACCTCAGGAGGTGTTTTCTATTCTGAGTATTAGGAGCATGCTTCAGACCATGACGACCAAGTTGGGTGATATTGAGGGTCGTCTGGAGAGTATTGAGGAGCACCTGGAGACTCTTGAGACAGAGGTTAGGGGCCTTCATCCTGTTAAGGAGTCACATGGTTTTGTATTTTAGTCTGATTCTGGAGATGACTGACTACATAGGGAGCCTTTGCTAGATTTGTTTAGTTCTCCATCTGCTCTCCATTTTGGTTTCTTGTGTCTATTTTTTTTTTCTCTTTGAGATTCTATTTTTTGTTGTTGTTTTGAGAGCATGTGAGATAGGAGCTTTTGTACTAACTCTACCAGTTTATCTAGTACTACCTTTTGTTTATCTCTTAATTAGTTATCTCTAATTTATTTTCTTTCAGATAGTTGTTTGTAGTTGTTTGGTTGTTTCTTCCGTGACAAATTGGGAGAGGACAGTGTTTCCATAACTGGCTTGCAAACGCTTCTCTGGATGTATATTTTTTTTTTAGTTTGTCTGTGTGACTATCTTTTAAGTTTCTTTTTCCACATATATCATAAACGTGTTTGCTGAGTGTGCATATATTCAATCACACTATCTGATGAAAACAGGGTTGTAAGACGATATTATTCCTAGAAGAGGTCCAGCGATTGAACCAATTCAGAAAGGGGTGGTGTCTTTCTAAGGTCTAGATACTCTTTGTTGCTGGGAAGTACTACAGAGTAGTGTGTTCGTCTTAGTCTTTATTTGTCACGAAATGAACCAAAGGGGAGATTGAAAGGTTTTATTTATTCCATTTCGTGTCTGTAAAGTCTCGAGGTTGTTTCAGTCGAAGACACTGACAAAATGGAGATCTCTGGAGAGAAGGTAAGTATAACTCAATGATAAAGGATTAAGCTTTCTATTCAATTGTCGTTCTAACAAGTTTTATTGTCGTTCGAACGAGTTGACATATCCCCTAGTTTTTTGGCCCATAGCCAATTTTTGTTCGAACGAGTTGACATATCCCCTGGTTTTTTGGCCCATAGCCAATGTTTCGTTCGAACGATACTTATTTTTGTTCAAATGACTCTCGGGAGAAATAGGGTTACTATTTAAAGCAAACCTTGTTTTCCTTTTCTCTCCCGGTCTTTTTGTTTCAAAAACCAATTTTTTTTCAGAAGGCAAAAAACTCCTTTATCAGATAGTGAATTCAATATCAATCAATCCTCTTCTAATTCAGAGATTGATGTTGAATTAGTTTGACTATACTTCCAACACATCGTTGAAGAAGGTTCTTGGTGAGAGATCAAGAAAAGCTGTTGAGAGAACATAAGAAGATTTGGTGGGAGATCAAGAAAGGTAGTTGCGAGAACAGAAGAGCGATTCTTGGTGTGAAGCTTTGGTCAGAAAAGAGATAATCTTGAGATTAGGTTATCAAGTCTGTAAGTGTAATTCAGATTAAACTCTTTTTGATTAGTGGATTTTTTTAGTTGTTGATCTCATCAACAACGACCTGTGGTTTTTCTCCTGTGTAAGGAGTTTCCACAGGGTGAACAATTGCTTGTGTCTTTTAATTCATTGTCTTTATTTTTGATTGTTTATGTTCAATCCTAGATCATTGATTGATAGGAATAGTTCTGACCTAATCTATCGAAATACATTAAATACGAGCATATAGAATTTAAGTATTGGGTTGTTCTTTGTAATTGTAATTCCTAATCTTGTGAATTTGAGGGTCTGCTTCGGTTGTTCTTTATAATAAAAATAAAAATACTACCAGTTATAAATTGGGTGAAGGTGGGGTTAGAGTATCTAGTGTAGGCTCTCTATAGTTAAAATAAAGAGGATGAAGTACTAAAATCCATGTTTAAGTCTCCCAAATTGGGTAGTTATTTTAGGTTTCAATACTCTCTCTCTCCTCAACAATGTAGTTATTTTAGGTTTCAATACTCTCTTTCCTCAATAATGACAACAATGAGGAGAGAGAAAAAAAAATTGGGTAGCCACCTAGGAAAACTTTATTACTTTGAAAACTTTTTTTTAACTAAAATCAATAGTTAGAAAGTGTTTGAAAAATTTAAACTACTTTTTTTAAACATTTTTTGTTTACACGTCATACTTTTCATTTTACATAGAGTAGTTTTTGGGGAGTCTATTTGTTTGATTTTTTTAAATATTACTTTCAAACTCATCTTGCTAGCTATACTTTAGCTAGGCTACACCTGATGCTCTTAGTGCAAGTAAAAGTTGATTTGGTTGCTCAAATTAATAAAATTTTAGGCCTCAAATTAGGCTGAACTGAACTTTTAAAGCATCCAAAGCAGCATCCCTAAACTTATTTTAGGGAGGCAAAAAGTATTAAAATGGCTTTTATAGACTCCCTATGAGACTCCCTGTCCCTATTTTTTTCTTTCTCTCTCCTCAGGACTAGGGAGTCGAGGGGAAGATTTGGTCAGCCACGTTGCCAACTTCTCAAATACGTGGAAAGGGTTTTTCTTAGGTGTAAAGCAGATTTGTGGCGGGTAAAGTATATTTTGAGAGGGAAAATACCCACGATCTAAGAAAACCGGTCTCATCTCTTTCATCTGCAATAAATCTCCTCCCTTTTGTTCTTCTTCCTCTGACTTTAATTTTCTCCTTCTCTTGGCAGTCCTCCAAATCAGGTAAATAATCAACTTTAATTCCTTTTTTTTTTTTTTTTGCCATTTTTTTTGTGAATAGTTGATTTCTTCTTTGATGTTAAGAATTGAGGTTTTTACGTATTTTTCTCATGATTTGAAATTGTCGATTCACTCTCTTTAGATTTAGATGTTTATTATTTGGGATGCATTCATCTCTCACCATCTCTACCTTTGATTTAAATCGCAGTCTTCATCATCTTGGGTTCACGTGTGTTGGAGTTAAGCTTTTTGGTTTTACACTCTGTGTGTGTGCGTGTGTGTGTGTATCAAACTCTAATTGAATCCATTTTGTCTAATGCAGGTGTTGGATTAAGTTGAAGAAGAGGTGAATGCGATTGGACGAATGTATTTTTACAAGTAAGGTTATTCATGTTTGCTTTCAAATTATGTTTATTCTGATATTTTATGTTTTCTATTTATATTTTTTGTTCTAGGACTTCCAAGAAGATGGTGCTCCTATATTTCTCTTGACATCTCAAGTTGGTGGTCTTGGTCTTACACTTACTAAAGCAGATTGCGTTATTGTGGTTGATCCAGCGTGGAACCCAAGGTATACAACTCTTAATATTGGTGTAGCAACCATATAGTCCTTTACTTACTGTTTAGTTAATTAAATCTCTTCAAATCAAACTAAAAATATCATACATTATAATGCACTTGTAGAGATCATGGTTGCAAAGATATTATGAATTCATTCTTTGGATGCAGCCTACGAGTATTACATGTTACTGTTACCATCAAATAATGGTAAAGGGACAATGTTTTATAACTGATTCATTGCTACCATTAAATGAGTCCCCACATAAATAACATGAAAACCAATGCATTTTGTACAGTATTTTATAGTATTAATATAGTGATAGATGGTGTTGGTATGCATGTTGAGTTCAAGGAAAAGGCCATGTTCTTCTTACTTTTCACAATGTTTTCGCTTGTTTTGCACAGTGTGGATGTTGAAGGGGGTATTAATTTTTCGGGAGATGAGGATGATATTGAGCTGGATAAGCAACTTAAGCTTTTAAACAACCCTGTTGTCAAGACCATTAAGGTATATCGTTGCACCCATCAAATCATTTCGGGTGTTTTTATTCTCAAAACCAGGGAAAATAGTAGGTTCTCGTAAAAACTGTACAAGTCTGTGTAAGGTACAAGTCTTACTTCGACCAGAACCATTTTATGCCCTTCTATTTGCTTACAATTTTTGGGTATTCTTGTTTCCATAATGTGACCGCGTATGCGTCGTTTTATTGAGAGATTTGAACCAATGTTTGTGGTAAACTGGTAATAGATTGCCGAGGTGTATGACAACAACAAAAACTAATTTCTTTCCGAAATCAAAAGAATTTCACAGCTCATGTGTTTCATCTGCGTTATAAAAAAGACTCATTTATAGGTTTGGTTTATTTTGTAGACAGAGCACAGTGCCATATTTGATTGTGTGGATATTTACAAGCAACCTGCATTCAGGTATTGCTGAAAAATCACTCCATTCAGGTATTGCTGAAAAATCACACCATTCAGGTAATTCATGAGATCAACTTATGCTCTTCAAAATCTATGTACTTCATCTTTTGGTAGAAGCAAATATCTGGATATTTCTGGTTAACTTTTGGAGATAATAAGATGAAGAGTACTCTTTAGTCAGAACCGAATTTGCTTGTAAACTAATGTACATGATTTCGGTTACTCTTCTCACATATGCTTGTAAACTAATGTACATGATTTATTGTTTCAAACATAAAGTTATCATAACTTAACCTCCTCCAACTTCATCTCTCTTTAGTCAGAATTGATATGTGAGAATCAATTCTTTTAAGTACTCTTTTTAATCAGTAAGATGTATCCTCGAAGACTTACTACCCAGCCATTGATTTTCAAAGCTTCTTGAAGATTGAAATTGTTCTTTTACAATATTATAGGAGAGTTGGATAGATACTCAATATACTTATAATTATGTTTTATATCCCTTCAACATTTTACTTTAATTTTTCTACAGTTGCGAGGGAAGGTGCATGAGATCTTTTCATGCATTGATAGGAACTGGGGCAGACTCACACTGTAATACACTTGGATTTTCTAGAGCTCAATTAGAGGTTTGTTCCTTTGTGATTTTTATATTTTATTTTCACTTTGCTTTCATAATAGAAGAAGTATGTTCTAAACTCCTAATATTTGGAAGCCAAAGATAAAATGATCAGTTGCCTTTACAATATATATGGTGTTTTCAGGTTGTCAAGAAATTTTTGTGTCTCAACTGTAGATATAAGATTCACACATGCTATGCTTGTGGAAAGCTGGGTTCTTCCGATAAATCTTCTGGTGCGGAGGTATGCAAGGTTGCACACATTTATAGTTTTATTTATATTTTAAATATATAGAAAAAATTATTTTGTAGCTAATTCTCTGTTGTCCTATTTGTTTCTGGTTACTCTATGATTTAATACCTGTTCATTCAAAAAAAAAATCTCCATTTTAATTTATAAAGAATGCATGTTTTCCATGATCCTTGACTATTCTCTTAGTAAAAGAAAGCATCATAGTCAATTTCTATGGAGAATGTATGTTTTCTGTGATTCTTTATTGAAATCCTATCGTCAACCATCTCCTGCATTAAAGACATCATAGTCATTCTTTACATTTGTTGCTTCCACAAAGGGAAATTGGTTAGATATATATTTCATATCTATCACGATGGAGCAATCCATTTGAACCCAAATCTCACTTTCCACCTTAATATATAATCTTTCTTTATCTCTCTCACATCACGTGACTCATGGACAACTTTTTCATTAACGACAACAAGGGTTTCTACTTTCAGAAAAAAAATAAAAAAAAATCTAAAAGATCAACCATCATCATTCAACATTACAAATAAAAATAGAGAAAATCTCTACCCTAAATCAGATAGTAGTAGTACCAAATCAAATCATCGAGATCTACATCAACAACGACGCCGCGATCACACAAATCACACCAGATCCAACCATCGTCACTCTATTCAAACCTGCACCGTTCTTCGGAGGACTACCGACGGGAGTACTACCGTCAGGAGAAAGCGCGATTGATGGAGAAGGAGAAACTGTAGGTGGCGCCGGAGGTGATTCGGCAGTAACCGGAGACGGTGATGGCGATGTGACTGATGAAGTCGGTGGAGTAGTTATCGACGGCGAAGGAGCTGACGCAACTGGAGATGGCGTCGGCGCTGGCAATTTGGTTGGTGGTGATGTTGGCGCGGCAGATGGTCCTTGTGCGACGGTGGATCCGATCAACATCATGAGAGCAACAATGGCGGATGAGGAGACCATGGTTGTTTCTCTTTCTAAGTAAGGTCGAGCTTTTCAGAGAGAGAGTATAATATATAGCGGAGAGTGATGTTGGCTAACCTCATCCCACCATGTATTGTCATTATTAGCTTTTGGACTATGAAACACCACCAGTTGTAATCGTTAGCTCTTTTTAAAATATCAAAATTACTATTATTATTTTGTTTTAAGTTTTAATTAAAAAATTCACAAATTAAATAATTATCTAGTTTAAATATCCACGTAGACTAAAAAAATCTATGTCGGCATTTCTTAGTAGGGATGTACATGAAACTCCTCAAACCGAGAAACCGACCCGGCCCAGCCCGAAACAGCCAGTTCGGTCCGGTTTTATAAAAAACTCGGTTCGGTTTCGATTCTAAATTTAAGAACCTGGTATTTGTCGGTTCGGGTTCGACTTTCGCTTTCAAGAAACGGGTTAGACCTGAACCGATTCTTATGTGATATACTGCCTTAGTTTTTCCTTATACCCACTTGATTAAAAAAAAATACTTCCAGAGCCTTCTTTATTTTAGGCTTTTCTGTTCTCCAATGTCACTCACAAAATAATAATGATTCTTGGTAAGCAAAGATTGGGGGTTAGTTTTTGTTTTGTTTTGTTGTATCCAAAATCAAATCAGCCATCTACACATAAGATCTGCAACTAAAGATGAAGATAGTGTTTTGTTGTCTATTAGATCTCTTCTTCGCTCAAAATGTAATTGTTATCTCGTTGATATATGCTTTGAGTATGTCGGGGGATATGGAGTGAGTTAGAAGTGGGAACCATCGGTGGCCATCTTGAGAGACCATTGATGGAGTGAGAGTTTGGTTTCTAACGATGAACACAAAACCGGAGTACTGACCCCGACGATTCCGGCTCGGTTTCGATTCGGGTTTGGGTTACATATTTGAAGACCTGATATGGCTTGTTCGGATCAGGTCCAGGGCTAAACCCGGACCGATCTGACCCGTGTACAGCCATATTTCTTATTGTCCACGTGTATTGAGAGCCAACTTTATCTTCCCCGCCATTAAAAATAGAAATCAAAAGATTCAAAACATAAATTAAAGCATCATCCATTAACATCAAGATTCAAAACAAAAGTTAAATATCCCAAACAAAAAACACCCGAAAAATGATATTTTGTTTCCAACAAAACCCATAACTTGGGCTTCTTCCCAAAAAAAACTCCCTTCTAAAAACCCAAAACTAAACTAAAAAAACCTTATAGAACCTCCTCCTCTTCTGAGGAGAAGGTTCATCATCTTCATCTTTATCATCCGCCTCATCACCACCACCATCATCATCGTCATCGCCATCGTCATCGCCATCGTCATCTTCCTCACCACCACCACCACCCTCCAACAACTCCCGGTCCTCCTTGACGTCGAAGTCCTCTTTGAGAAATTCGTTCGAGGTGTCGTCGTACTCGGTTGGTCGTGGCTTCCCCACCTCATCATTATCACTATAGTCGGATGTTGGAGGTGCTAATGGAAGGAAATCTGAGATTGTTGCTTGAGACTTTGAGACTTGTAAGAGAGAGAAAAAAAAATGATGGAGGAATATGGAAAGGCTGGAGTGTTGGACTTGGGGTTATACAAGTTTTCAAACTCACAAACGTCAATCGATGCTTATTTCCCTCTCTTTCCCAAGTAACAACTTTAGACACCTAACCATAATTAACCTATATTTTAGATTTTGCTTTTAGACCCTCTGTGATTGAAGAATGTTAACTTTTAGACCCTGCACGTTTCGAGTACGTGATGCACAAGGTATTTTAGGGCACATAAAACACAACACAACTCAATTGTCAATTAATTATAATTTGTAATTTAGAGATTGTTGGATCAAGGCAACAGGGAAGGTTATTACAGTACAAGGTAAGCTAAAATTTTAATTTTCTTATATACCATTTGATACCATGTCTGATGATGAAATTTATGAGATATTTCACCTAGTAATTGAGTATGGTGGGGAGTGGGATAAACCATGTAAGAGTGGGTACGGAGTAGGTCAATACAAGGGTGGTAGTTGTTTAGTCTTAACTGTGCATGTAAACATTAGTTTTGTGAAACAATTGGGGTTAATTGCTACAAGGATAGACGATGAGCATGGTCCAAATATAAATGTTCTTGTGAGGGGGGGGTGATTGGGTTGTTATTTATTTGAGTTTTTTAGACTTATATCCTTTGATATATATCGATATTTGACTTATATCCCTCCATTTAGCAGAAAAGCAGTTATAGTCCTTTTTTTTCAATTTGACTTTGGTCAACTCACGTTGACTCACATGTTTAATGATAAGATGTAAAGACCAACTTACCCTTTAAACTCACGTGCTATGCAGTTGATCTCTTTTCTTCTCTTCCTCAGCTCGTCTGAAAATAATAGCTCCTCCCTAAAATTTGAAAACAATAAAACTCTTAAATTTGAAGAATAATAGTGAAGAAGAAGAACTCGAAGAAGAGCTCGAAAATGCAATTGAGAGATGAGGTTGGTGATGATGATTCCAACCCCATCACCGTCCCTGATAATACAGTAGATGATTACCCTCCACCTGATTTGGAAGAAATAAGAATGAGACTCTCTATTCCCAAACCAAGGTATGAATTTATACTTACAATGTTCAATTGAGATGTTTTTTAGGGTTTATTAGAAATTGGGTTTTTTTAGGGTTTGTAATTAAATTGGGGGCTTCAAAATTTAGGGTATTTGCTACTCAATTGGGGTTTTTGGTATGATATTAGTACTAATTATAGTCATATACAATGTACAATTTATACTGTACAATGCATATATATGTTCAATGTTCAATTTCTGTGTTGCAGGCATACATACGATTTGAGAGATGTTTTTATTAACTATGGGGGAAAGTGGGGTAAAATGAGTCCTACTGGTTGGGTTGAAAATGATTACAAAGGGGGGAAGAGTTTTAAGTTTGGGATATTATGTGGGGAGAGGATAAATTATGGGGAATTTGTAAGAGATATTGCAGACAAGGTGAATGACCATCATGGGGTGGGGAATTACATTCCAGAGGGGAATGTAATAGAGCTTATGTGTTTGTACAATGGGCTGCCTTTTATTGTCAGGAGTACAGATGATTTGAGAGAAATGTGGGCGCAGGGTGAAGAAAGTTATCCAATGAGAACACATGTTTATATCAAGCCAACAGATGTAGTAAGGGAGATAGTTGATAAAGTTGAGGAGTATGTTCTTCTAGAGGAAGATGAGATAGATTATATCATATCCCCAAGAGAGACAAAAAAGAAGAATACCACCCTAGTTAAGGCCACCCCAGTTAAGAAGGATGCTAAGAGAAAGGGAAGAGCAGTGGCTGCCAATAAACCAGCCAAGAGGCAGAAGAATGTTGAGCTCTCAGACTCAGAAGAATTGGATGTTTTACCTAAAGTTTATCAGAGTGACAAACAGATTGACCCAGAGGAAATAGCTGATTATGGGATAGAAACTCCAGTGAATATCGTGGTAGAAAGTGAAAGTGAATGTGATGATATAGATGAAGAACAAGAGAGATGGGTTAGGTATGCCCAAGTTGGGATTGATTGTTTGGGGGCTGAGGATGGTTATTACAGCACCCACTCATCTGATGATGAGGATTATGTTCCTACTGCTGAAGAGCTTGAAAGAGGTGATAATTTTGAAGGTGTTGATGTGGAATTGGATGATATCTATAGTAAAGAGGAGGATGGCAGAGTTAAAACACCATTGGAAGTTGGTTTCAAACAACTTGAGGTAGGGATGCAATGGGCAACTGTATATGAAGCTAGAGAACATATGAGAAGGTTTGGAATTGTAAACCACTTTACATATATATCCATCAAGAATGACCTTACTAGACTGAGGTTTAAGTGTTCAGAGGAAAATTGTGAGTGGTTGGTATTTATATCAAGAAACAATGATGGGCACACTATGGTTTTAAGACATGGTAACTTTCAACATTCTTGTGAAGGAAGCTTAGAGGCAGAAAATACCTTGTGTAATGCACTATGGGTTGCTAGAGAAGTTGAAGCATTGGTTAGAGATGTTAGGGCAATGACTCCCAAGGCAATTAAGACCAGAATGAAGACAAAGTTTGGTGTTGAGATTAGTTACTGGACTGCTTGGAATGCAAGACAAATCTACATGGAGAGTATAGTAGGGTCTTATGATCAGGGTTACAATGAGTTTCCTTCATTGTGTGTGGAGATTTTAAAATCCAATCCTGGGAGCATAGCTAGAACCTGGAGACAAGATGACACACTGCAATGGACTGGTACTCTTGTGGCTTTCAGGGCATCTTTGAATGGCTTTGTTAAGGGGTGTAGACCTATATTGGGGCTTGATGGTTATTTTTTAAAAGGGAAGTATGGAGGGGTTTGCCTATCTGTACTTAGTCTTGATGTCAATAATGGCTTGTTCCCAATTGGAGTGTACATGTGCAGAACTGAATGTAAAGATAGTTGGACTAATTTTCTTACTAAGGTAGAACCTAACTTATCTGCACACCCAGGAAAATTGACCTTTATCTCTGATAGGCAGAAGGGGCTTATTGATTCAGTGGCAAAGATTTTTCCACATGCAAATCATAGGTTTCGTTTCAGACCCATGTTTAAAAACATGAAAAAATACCAAAAGGGAGCACACTTAGAAAGAGTGTCATGGGAAGCTGCAAGAGCTTTTAGGCAGACTGAAAAATAAGAGTTTCTAAATCAGCTTGGCATTGACATCCCTAGGACAAAGGACTACTTGGAGAAAGAACCATATGAGCATTGGTGTAGATCTCATTTTGATTGTACTTCAAAATGTGAACATATAACCAATAATTTTAGTGAGTCCTTCAATTGGTGGATCATGAAGATCAGAGATAAACCACTAACCAAAGCATTTGAGAGACTAAGTTTGATGCTTATGAAACTAATGTTTGATAGAAGAACCAAAGCAGAGTCATGGGATCAAGGTGGTTTGGTACCAAGAGTAGTTAAACATCTTGAGTATTTAATGGCACATTATGGGGAGTATGAGATGGAAGGAGGTGATAAGAATGAATGGGTTTCAATCTCTAGTACTGGGGCAAGGTGGGCACTAAACCTGGAAGAGAGAACTTGCCAATGCATTGAGTGGAAATTGACATGAATGCATTGTATCCAAGCTGCAAGTGTATTAATCCCAAGGAGGCAAGCATTGAAAAGGTAAAAAATATATTTGCCTAATTTATTTATTACTTTTTTTCATTTGATTTCACTGTCTCATGCATTTTCATTTGATTTCCTTACAGTTATTTTTCACCATATCACTTTGTTGCTTCATATGTGGCTACATATAGTGGTATTATACATCCAGTATCTGATAAAACACACTGGGGCTCTGTAAGTTAAAATTCATTGGTATTATACATCCACATATAGTATGAAACACACTTGTATTATGCATCCACATATAGTGATATTATACATCCAAACACACTGGTATTATACATCCAGTGGTATTATACTTTCACTGTCTAAGTATGAAACACACTGGTATTATACTTTCATTGCCTAAGTTACAGTCTCTTAATGTTCTTTTAATGTATACACACACACTGTTCTTTTTGTTGCTTCTAATTGTATTATGTTAATTTGTTATTGTTATATAGCCACCTTATGTGGCTGATCCACCACCATTGCAGAGAGGGAGGGGAATACCTAGAAAGGAGATAATCAGGGATGATGAAGTGAATAAAGTATAAAAAAATGTAGGAAATGTGGTACTTTTGGCCACAATAAAAAAAACCTGCAAATGTGAGCCTATCCAAATTCAAAATGCACCTGCACCTAAAGCAAGGGGAAGACCATCAAAAAAGAAAACCAAAGCATACTTCAGTCAGTCACAGCAATCAAATGTTACTCAAGTACAAACAACACCCATAGCTGGAGGAGTACAAAGTAGTGGGAGGGCATCCAGTGCTGGCAAAGGGAGGGGAAGAAGTGCATCAACACCCATAGCTGGAGGACTACAAACAACACCCATAACTAGAGGAAGGGGTAGCAGTGGGAGGGCATTAAATGCTGACAGATGGAGGGGAAGAAGTGCATCAACACCCATAGCTGGAGGAGTACAAACAACACCTATAGCTGAAGGAAGGGGTAGCAGTGAGAGGGCATCTAATGCTGGCAGAGAGAGGGGAAGAAGTGCATCAATACCCATAGTTGGAAAAGTACAAACAAGAAGTAGGAGGGCATTCAATGCTTGAGGAGTATAAACAAGAAGTGGGAAGTCATCCAATGCTGGCAGAGGTTGGGGAAGTAGTGAAGGTGCTGTAATTTCATCCAATGCTAGCAGAGGTTGGGGAAGCAGTGAAGGTGCTGCAAGTTCATCCAATGCTGGCAGAGGGAGGGGAAGAACTATGCAAACAAATCACCAAAGGTTTGTAGATGAATGGTTGAGTAACTCAGTCCCTGTAGAAGCTTTACAATCACAAGAGAGGCCACCACTAGTAATACCACCCATGCCTCCAAGGACAGATGCTCTAGCAAAACCTTATAAGAAAGCCTTCAAGCCACCTAGGAAAAACTGGAGGCTTTGAAACAATGTTTGTGTTACAGTTTGTAAATATGAAACAATGTGAAATAATGCATTGGCAGTTCTTGCGAAACAATGTTTGTGTTACAGTTCTTGTGTTGCAGTTTATTATTAACAATGTGTAATGGTTTGACTGTCTTATATTATTCCTATATGTGATGGCTTTGTTGATGCCTATTAATTATATGTGATGTTGTATGTACTGTGAAATTGTCTGTTATTCTTATATGTGATGTTATATCTGAAATTGTATGTAAAACTGTCTTTGCATGTAATTGTGAACTGGATATTTGATGTTGTATCTGAAACTGTACGTAAAACTGTAATTGTGAAACTGTCTCTATATGTGAAACTGCCTTTATATGTGAAACTGTAATGTTATAAGAGATATGTGATGCTATATCTGAAATGTTGTAAGTGATATTCTTGTATTTGAAATGTTGTATCTGAAACTGTCTTTATATGTGATGCTCTTTGGAATGCTGTATCTAGAATGTTGGAATACATAAAAAGAAGACAGAATGAGGTATACTACATAAGAAGGCATGCATTCTTGTTTTCAAATCATTACATTTATACTTTCAAACACATCTTTTTTACATAGTTGTTTTTATTTTAAACTCCTTAATGAATTCATCTAGCCCCATCTCCACAGTGACCTTCACATTAAGCTTTTCATTCTTGGCTTCCTTGAAATCCTCTAAAGTAGCCTTCAACCACCGGAAATTTCCACAAGTAAAACATTTCAAATACTTCTGCCCATAATTATGATCTTTCCTAGAAGTTTTGAGCATCCTTGTCCCAACACAACCTTGTACTTCACATTTGGATTCTTTCCAGGGGAAATCTCTAATCCAATGAGATGAACCATCACACCCAAAACACCCACTTCCAGAAGAGGTCCCGGCAGAACTTCCAGATTGAACATTTGCATCAGATAACCACTGAAATTTAGTGCATTTTGAGTGTTGACACTTGAGATATTTTTGGTGTAGTTCTTTGTTGTGTATGAAGTCATAAGCTTCCTAATGCCGTCACAATGAGGAAACCTACATTTGGTGTATAGCCAAGGGCAACAGTCAGGGGAGTGGCCTTCAAGGTAACACATTACACACTACAATTTGGAAACAAGATAAATATATTAGACTTAAGTCCCTCTGTTTGTAAACATGATAGGCTTTAGTCCTTTCTCTCAGAAATTTGATTCATGGACTAAAAGCTTTATTTTTGTAATTAATACAGTAACAAAGCTTGTAGTAGTGGTAAATTACCTTTGTTTATGTTTCAGAACCACCTCACATGGCTAAATTACATTTGTTTTTTAAGGTTGCAGAACCACCTCAAAGATTGGAGAGGAAGAAGAAAACCTTGTTGAAACTGAGATTGGAGAGGAAGAGAATTGATTAATGGAGAGAGGAAAGCTCAGATTGGAGAGAGGAAGATAGAGATGACTAGTTTTGGCTGCAACGAGGACCAACGGTCGACTCTTGTGCATCGTCTGATAGCTGCAGGTAAGTATCTTGAGGTGTGGTTTTTTTTTTAGTTTTTTTAGTTTTTTTTAAATTGTAAAAGGGCAAACTTGCCATTAATATTTGTTGAATTAGTCAACGTGAGTCAACGTGAGTTGACCATAGTCAAATTAAAAATAAAGAACTATAACTGCTTTTCTGCTAAATGGAGGGATATAAGTCAAATATCGATATATATCAAAGGATATAAGTCTAAAAAACTCTTATTTATTGTAGACGGTGTTTTGCACGCCGTTAGTAATGATTTAGAAGTTAAGTTGATGTTTAGGCACATTCAGGAAGACCAAATTCATGAGTATTACAGAGTTTTCATAGAAATAGAGGAAACACCTAAAATAATGATAATCCCTGTTGAAGAACCACCATTACAGTTAGGATATGATAAACCAAAAATCAAGAAAAAAAGTCTAATAGATGTTTAGAGAAAACAACTAGACCATTAAAAGTGCCTACTTCTAAGGTTTTTAATGTAAAATTCTTAAAGAGAAAAGTAAAAACCAAATCACAAAAACCTAAGGTGAAGAAGGTTAGGGCTTATTACCTTTATAAGGAAGAGCTTGATGATTTAACCAAAGACTATACCAGTGAAGAAGAAGTTGAAATTAAGGAGGAGGATATAGATAATGTTGATGAGAAAGTTGCAAGATGGACAAGAGAGGAACTTATGGGGCAGTTTGAGAATAATGAGTTTGAAGACTTAACTAAAGACTCATTCTTTTATAATGTAGATGCTGAAGAAGACTATTATAGTAACTATACATCACAGGATGGTGATGATGTTCCTACAATGGATCATAAAGAAGATCATGAAGGTTTTGCTGATAATAGAGATTTTGGGATGGGTTCTTAAACTTTTATGAGAAAGAAGATCATGAAGATGAGGAACCCTTTCTGCCACCTCAAGCACCAGAGTCTATGTTGACAATTGGGATAGAGTGGCCAAATATATTTGAGTGTAGGTCATTTATGAGGAATTTTGCAATTACTTAGAGGTTCACATTTAGACAAAAGAAGAATGAAAGTAAGAGGATTAGATATGTGTGTAAAGAGATACCAAGTTGTCATTTGTGGGTGTTCATAACAAGGTTAAATGATGGCCACACCATGATACTTAAAAATTGGCATTTTATACATCAGTGTAGTGGTAAGAATGGCACACTGAACAGAAATGCAAATACTATTTGGGTTACAAAGGAGATTGAGAATCTAATCAGAGATGCAAGTACAACAAAGCCAATACAGATATCTGATATTGTGTATAGAAGATTTGGAGTAAGAGTTTTATATTACACTGCATAGAATACAAGGAACATGGTGATGGAGAAATAGTGAGGTCATATGATAAAAGTTATGCTTTATGCCCAGAACTATGTGTTCAAATTCAAAAATCAAACCCTAGTAGTATTACTACTTGTAGGGAAGATGGTAATCTTAAGTTTACAGACATGTGTATTATTTTTAAGGCAGCTTTAGATTGGCTTACCACAGGTTGTAGGCCAATCTTTAGTCTAGATGGATGTTTCTTGAAAGGCAAGTATGGAGGCCAATGTTTGAGCATCATATCTCTTGATGCAAACAATGATCTTTTCCTTATAGCAGTGTTTCTTTGTAGAAGTGAGTATCAAGCTACATGGATAAAGTTCTTAACTTTGGTGTAAGGCTAGCTCACCTTACACCCATCTAAATTGACATTCATATCTGATAGATAAAAGGGTCATGTTGAGGCAGTTTTACAAGTGTTCCCTCATTCCAATCATAGATTTTGTTTTAGGCACATGTACAAAAACTTCAAGCAACTGTACAGATGTACTTATTTGATGACATTGGCTCAGAATGCATCAAAGGCATACAAAAAATTTGTAATAAAAGAAAATTTGGACAAGTTGGGAGTTGCAGAACCTGATGCAAAAACATGGTTAGAAAGGGAGCCATATGAATCTTGGTGTAGGTCTTACTTTGATGCTTCTACAAAGTGTGAGCATGTGACCAATAATTTCTCATAATCATTTAACAATTGGATTGTTAAGATTAGAGATTAGCATTTAAACAAGGTGGTAGACAGGTTGAATGAAGAGACTGTAGTGGCTAATTCTGCATCTCGGACTCATGCTTCATCTTCGACCATCATTCGACCACTCCACCTCATCAACATACACGTGGTATAGTGTATGACACATTACAGTTAAAGAGTTCTAGTCGTCACTTTCGACCTCTACATCAACAATTCGAGCCAACAAACGCACAGTCATCAATAAAGCCGTTACAGAACAATAAAATCAGACCGTTACACAATCAGGTCAAAGATTATCAAATATACATTGTAACATCCATCATTAAAGATAATAATGGTCATCAAACGGCCATATTATAAGACCTATAAATAGGACCAAAAAATTTCAGATGGAAGACAGAGGAATCTTAACTCTGCTACTCAATACTCAAATATCCAGAACATCATTTGAAATAGCTAGCAAATCTTAATAAGATCTCTCTATCTTTCTAAAAATCCTCAAGAGAGGTCGTGGTTTTTAACGTATTCAAAGGTTTTCAACGCTAAACTTTTGTGTCGGCTATTATTCACTATTTATTAGCGCTTTTAATATCTTTGGTATAAAGACTAAGTCCGGATCACGAAATTAGGCTATTACAATTGGCGCCGTCTGTGGGAACGAAGTTCTCAAACTCATTGTCTCAAAAATAGCTGATTTTCTCTCTACGAAATGACGCTTCCATGCCAGAGTATGCCGATTTCTCCAGGAGAAGGGAACATCATATTAGCAGAATTACGAGCCAATATGAACTCCAAAACTGAAAGGCAAACTGCTCTAGAACTACAGCTAGCAGGTGTTCAAGATGCGTTGAAAGCTCTACAGGGTCAGCAGATCGTAGCCTAGAAGAACAAAGGCGTGCAGCCAGCTGGTTCACGTATTTCTGTTCTTGACAGAATAGAACCTCATGCTAATAATCTGGGAGGTGAAGTGCGATCTAATCATAAAAAACCTGGGGATAAACCAACTTTAGTACAGGAAGTTCACCAAGAAGTTGATGGAGGTCTTGCTTGAATCTGATAAGCAGAAGATCCACCCCGGGGAAGAATTCATATTCTGGCACGTGAGCGATTAAGTGAAGGATGCATCCCACGACCAACCACTATAGCTCAGCAATACGTGACTCACAAACATGCCGAAAAGAGTATCAAAGTGTTGTTCGACGCTCATGCCCAAAATACTAAAGGCATTCACAATATATTACAAAAGAGCCCGATTGCTCAGGAATTACGAGATGGCAAGGTTCCCACCGGTTTTTACACACCAAAAATCCAAAAATAAGAGGGAAATGATCCAGTGGAGCACGTTCAAGAATTTCAGGATGCTCATAGCTTACATTCTACATCCAACCACTTTTTATGCTGGCTTTTTCCTACCAGTTTACTAGGCAAGCCTTTGTGGTGGTTCCATACACTTCCAGAAGGGTCAATTATAACTTTCGAATAACTGCGGGAACTTTTCATCAAGAACTATTCACACAACAGAGACAATGAGGAGAACCTATATTCTATGTTCAGCCTTAAGCAGGCATCAGGGGAAAAGCTCGAAATGCTCACTAAGAAATTATTGGAGTTGGCCAGAAGGGTGGACCGACTCGGCCATAAGATTACTATTTTAGTATTCACTAATGCTTTGCTTGTGGATAGTAGGAGAAGGAATACCTAATCCTAAACAAACCAATAATCTTGGAAGACATGATTGAGAAGGTCAACGGATATATCGATCTTGAAATGATGGTATCTGAAAGACAGAAAACTCAGAAATCGACCTTGATGGCAAAAGATCAATCTACTGACCAAGATTTTAGTCGTACTGTTGAATATGGAGGAGACAGGAAAATGACCAAATCTAATGACAATCAAACTCAGAAAGGCAGTAATATGCCGAAACCCTGTCTTTCCAAGATGACTGTTACCATAGCCAGCATATCCTATACTTTAGAAGGATAAGTTTTTTTAAAATGCCCAGTATCTCCAACCTATCGAGAACATGCCATACTGCATACACCACAAAGTCCGACATCATGAGACATAACATTGTTTCGCTTTACAGCGACTGTTGGAGTACATTTTTGCGGATGGCAGAATGAATGAATACATCGTGGATGTGGAAAGTTACAAAAATGAGAGTTATAAGCTTACCACAGAGATCGTACAGGTCGAAAAAGCAGCCGAGGAGAAACATCTATATCATATCTCCCTCAACTACTTTATCGAAACTCATACCATTAATAGGTAAGTCATATTCAAAGCACAACGTTTTGGCCAATGTCACGATCCTGCATCTAGTTCCCAACGTACAAGGATCTCTTTCGACAATTAAGACGTTCGACATGTCAACTTTCCTCGTCATGATGTACTCTTGTTCATGTTGAAAATGAAAAATGTCATAATACATACAATGATGCTGGATACTGGTAGTAGAATCGAATTACTTTTCCAGAACACGATTGATCAGATGGGACTGGCTGATAAAATACAACCTAGTGATGTCGGCATCAGTGGGTTCAACGGTTCTAAGGAAGAATGGGTAGGAAATATTATACTTCCTATAACAGCTGGTCCAGCAACTGTCGATGTAGTATTCTACATTATCAATGCACGATCACATTATCTAGGGATAATGGGACGCTGCTGGTTGGATAACATGCGAGCTATCCTATCAAGCTATCATTTGGCACTACGATTCAAATGGAATGATGGCATTTACGAGATAAAAAGCAGTCAGAAGCTAGCCCGAGCCTGTAAAAATTATGTTACCACTATGACATAACCATCCATACCACCTCTCACATAGCAATTACTGAAAACCACAAGAAACATTACAGAAAACTCCACATAACACAAACTATCAAGTGTAGAAATCAAAGAATGCGTCGAGATCAGTAGAGCTAAAAGGGACACCTACATTGGAACTCTTTTGCTAATAACAAAGTGCAAGGTACTTATTTAATTTCTTAGAGACAGACGTTTTACAAAATTTCAGGCATTGATCCCAATTTGGCCTACCATAAACTTAATTTGAAAGATAAAGTTGAAGCAGTTAAACAGAAATAGAGATCTTTAGCACCAAGACTCCGAGAAGAATTTAACAAGGAGATCGATAAACTTATTAAAGTTGGTTTTATCCGAAAAGCCAACTATCCAGAATGGATCTCGAACATTGATGCAGTACCGAAGAAAAATGGAAAAATTAGAGTCTGCGTAGATTTCACATACTTTAATAAGCTTACTCTGAATGATGGTTTTCCACTACCTATCATCAATCATATGCTCGATTCTACCGCAGGGTACAAACTCTAATTCATGATGGACGCTGCATCAGGGTACAACCAGATACCACAGTTACCCGAAGACCAAGAAAAAATGGCATTCATTATAGAGCATGGTTTGTATTGCTACTCAAGAACGTAGGAGCTATTTATCAAAGATTGATGGCACAGATGTTCAAAGACCATCTCAAAAAAAATGATAGAAGTTTGCATTGATGATATGTTGTGTAAAACTCTCAAGAAGGAGAACCATCTCGCAGATTTACACATGAATTTCAAAATTCTTCGTTTTTACAAAATGAGACTTAACCCTGACAAGTGCCAGTTCAGAGTCCAATCAGGCAAATTCTTGGGACATTTGATCAGCAAACAAGGCATAGAAGCTGACCCATATCGTATGCGTGCACTATTATTTATGCATTCTCCAAAGACAAAGAAAGACGTATAGAAGCTCACTGGGAAGATAGCAGCAATCAACCATTTTTCCCCAAGTTTTCAGATTGGTGTTGATGGTTATTTGACCTATTACGTGAAGGGACAAAAAAAACTAAAAAGGATCCTGAGGTCGAGTGGACTGCAGAATGTGAAGCAATATTTCAGGAGCTCAAACGCTATTTAGGTAAACCACCAGTGATGTGTACACCCAAGGAAGGAGATGAGCTCACCATATATCTTGTCGTTACTGTTGAGTCATTGAGTTTCGGCGTTCAGTCATCATTCGACTCAACAAAAAGATGGAAAAACCTATTTACTTCATCAGTAAAACTCTCACTCTAGCAGAATCACGGTATACCAAGATCGAGAAACTTCTGTTAGCTCTCGTTTACACGTCATAGAAGTTAAAACAATACTTCTAAGCTTACTTAGTTCGAGTAATGACAAATTATCATTTACACAAAATCTTGTCCAAACGAGAGAAATCCAGTCGAGTTTAGTAATGGTCGGTAACTCGTGGTGAGCACGATATATGTTTCAAACCATGGCATTCCGAAAAAGGCCAAGCAGTGGCAGAGTTCCTAGTAGAGGATCCTGACTGGGAAGAAGATAGTACAGAGATTAATGAAGTGCAGTTCGAAGAAAAGTCAGATTGGATATTCATAAAAGGTTGGCACCTTCTAACTAATGGTTCTGCAGGACCTGCGGGTTCAGGCATCGGCATCGTCCTTATCACACCTTCCAATGACAAAATTAAAAAAACAATTAGACTTAACTTCGAAGGTACCAACAATGAGACGGAATATGAGGCACTAATCCACGGTCTTGATATGGCTCTGGAAATTAGGGTTCCCGAGCTATCTGTATACACGGACTCTTTACTCATAGTAAACCATTATACAGACAAGTTTTAAAAAAATAGAAAAATGATTGATTACGCCGCAGCAGTAGCTGACAGAATGAGCAAATTCAGGAAGGCTACCATCAAACATTTGCCTCGTGGAGAAAATATACATTCCAATTCCCTTGCCTATCATGTGGGAGTCCTCAGAACAGAAGCTCAATATCTCAAGATCAAAGTAATATCCACCCCCATCATTAACATCATCAGTTCAAATTTTGTAAATACAGGAGGCGGTAAATAAAATTAGGACGATTGGAGACGACCTTTTCTCACATATATCGGGCCCCAAAATAAGTTTGACGGTGAACTCCCCAAAGATCCTACTAAAAGAAGACGTATGCTTGATAATGCTAAGTGATATGTCATGGCTGATAACTATTTTTTATAAAATATCGGTGACAAGACCCTATCTCCAGTGTTTATCTGATAAAGAGGCTCAAGACTTCCTGTACGAACTTCACGAAGGTACTTGTGGATCCTATGCAGTAGGACGATCTATAGCAAATCGAGCTCTTACTCAAGGTGTCTTTTGGCCTAAAATGAAAGCTCAAGCCATCGAATATACAAGCAAGTATGATACCTGCCAGCGACATGGACCCCAAATTTAGGCCCCAGCTTTGGAACTGCATTCGAGAAAAGTTGTCTGGCCATTCAGAAGATGAGCCCTCGACCTGGTAGGAAAGTTCCCCACTGCACCAGGAAAAAGGAAACTCCTCCTAGTAGCAACGGACTACTTCACCAAATGGGTAGAAGCAGTTCCTTTGTATCGCACACGTAAAGACGAAGTCATCAAGTTCATATGGGAAATCATCATAATACGGTTTAGCTGCCCTCACCTCATCAGAATCGATAATGGACCTCAGTTTGTTGGCTCCAAAGCCATTGAGTTCCTCAACCAGCACAACATCATCCACTCTCCTTCCAATCCATATTACCCACAAGGAAATGGTCAGGAAAAAATCACCAATCAAACTATTGTCGATGGATTCAAAAAGTATTTGATAGAGAATAAGGGTAATTGGGTCCAAGAGCTACCCCATGTGTTATGGGCGTATCGAACAACGCCTTGAGTATCGACTGGATGTACGCCGTTCTTGTTGGTATACGAGATACCGAAGCAATCATCTTAACTTAATATCATCACCCATTGTGTAACCAAACGATGACAGACGAAGAAAATGAATTTTAATTGGTATGTAATATGAATTAGATCAAAGAAATGAGAGATAGAGCAATCATGAACTTGGGAAGATACCATCAGGCTTTAGCTAGATTTTATAACAAACGAGTTCGTCATAGAGAGTTCAAAATTAAATACCTCATCCTCAAAGAGGTCCCAAAACACCGAAATGAAGTCAATGCGGGAAAGCTCGCAAAAAATTGGGAAGGTTATTTTATCATTATTGGAAAAAGTGGACTTGGCTCCTACGACCTCGCCACAGAACTTGGAGAACGAATGCTTAATCCTTGGAACACAAGGAAATTGAAGTTATATCGAAGATAATCATCTAACATAGTATACTTTTCTAATTAATCTATCATCTTGTACGCCGGTCTTACATCAATGAAATACTTATGTTTAATCGCCCTACATCAGAGTACTTTCTACTATTTCATAAAGTACTCTCTATCTAAATATTCTATGTATGCCAATCCTATAGGTCAACTCTTTCAGTTTTCATACTAAATCCCTATTTTTCCTCTTCCTTTCATAAAACCTCATCTCTTTTTATTTTTATCTTAGCATATCTACATTGAAGGTCATATAATTCTTTACAAAATTTCTCTAAGTTAGACTTAAACTGCCTTCTCTCATACTTAATTTTATTTATAATACACAATACGATGAAGAAACTCTAGTTAGCTGAAAAGTCTGAAGAACACAAATTTGATGGGAAAAATAAGCTTCAATTGCTTTAAAAAATGAGCATAACCTAGATCTAACCTTGCCTAGTCTTGCCCTTCATAAAAGGTTATAAACCCTAGTTACAAATCTCTCAGATCTAAAAGTAACTCTAAAACAATGATCTACGTCTAGATAATTAATTCTAGCCTAGGCTTGCCCTTTTATAGAGGTTACAAGTCCTGGTTACAATCCAACTCGAAATCCAACTCTAATCCAACTCTAAAAAGTATTTAAAACTCTTATACTAGAACTGGAATTATAATAGTCGTTCGAACGACCGAACACCTCCTCTGGAACTTTGGCCCAAGGGTTCAAGTCGTTCGAACGACTCTCAACCTCGTTTGAACAACTTTGGTAAAAACTTCAGTTTCTCCTAGATCCTCCTGGATCATGGCTCCCCCAATTAGGAGGCTTGAGCTCCCGCTCAAGCCAGAACTGGAGATGTGAGACTTCCCTTGATCCTCCTGGATCATTGCTTCCCCACTTAGGAACCTTGAGCTCCTGCTCAAGCCAGAACTGTAAATGTGAGAACGCGGCGATGCCCAATTCCCTGTTGTACCACTTTGACGTACTAAGCAGCAAAAGAAACGGCTAAAATAACTTCTTGTCACCTACCCCATCCTGGAAAACATACTCACAGGCTTTGCTTTGCCACAACTTCTGGCGAACCACACTAAGCCCATGGTGATCATCAAATCCAACAACATCCAATGGAACAACAGGCTGACTCTGAAAAAGTACCAACATAGCAGAAATAGTTGGTACCATAACCTCCTCTTGCAGCTTCCCCATATCGGTTAATTGTATAGGAGACATTGTCATCGTAGACAATGTTGTAGACGACGTAACCTCTTAAATCGGTAATATAGGCTTCCTACTCGCAATAACCAACCTCTTCACCGGAGTCGCCGTTACTAAATTCACAACATCCTCGTCGTCATCAACCTCCAAAATACATTTCTTCCTCGATCGGCCTTGTCGCGAAGAGCGATCTTGCCATCCCATTCAAGTCGAAGCTTTCGCAATGCTGATAAGACGAACTTGTTTAGTTAACTATTTTATAGTAGCAGATAATTTAGAAACTTTCGTTTCTAAAACCGTGAGTCTATCGTTAAAATCGCCCATCTCCAAATCGTTCTTATTCGTCGATTTAGGTCTATGATGGATCGTAACAGACTCACAAAAAATCCCAAAATTTGTGTAGATATGGAGTACTGTAGCAGTCGCCAAAAAACACTGTAGCAGTCACAAAATCACTGTGCAGACGCCAAAAAATATTGTGGTAGTCACAAAAATCACTGTAGCATACGTCAGAGATCCACAAAACTTCCCCTTCGTTTACTTGGAACGGTCATGTGTAGAGACCATAAACCACAATCAAAACCCGAGAATCTTAACAAGGCTCTGATACCACTTAATCCACAATACGATGAAGAAGCTCTAGTTAGCTGAAAAGTCTGAAGAACACAAATTTGATGGGAAAAATAAACTTCAATTGCTTAAAAAATGAGTTTAACCTAGATCTAACATTGCCTAGTCTTGCCCTTCATAGAAAGTTACAAACCCTTGTTACAAATCTCTCAGATCTAAAAGAAACTTTAAAACAATGATCTAAGTCTAGATAATTAATTCTAGCCTAGGCTTGCCCTTTTATAGAGGTTACAAGTCCTGGTTACAATCCAACTCGAAATCCAACTCTAAAAGGTATTTAAAACTCTTATACTAGAACTGGAATTACGATAGTCATTCGAACGAACCCATAGGTCGTTCGAACGACCGAACACCTCCCCTGGAACTTTGGCCCAAGGGTTCAAGTCGTTCGAACGACTCTCAACCTCGTTCAAACAACTTTGGTAAAAACTCCAATTTCTCCTAGATCCTCCTGGATTAATTTAATACATGTTGAACACGGGCCACCAAATCCCTCGCTCTACCCAACGATCTCTCCAGGTCATAAATAATTTTTCTCAACCGCTCTACCTCTTACACAGATTTCAAATATTCTTTTATTATACAAATATTCAAGAAGAACATATTAAAGTATCTATCAAACTTAAACAGTTTTATGACCATACATAATGTAATCCCATCAAAGTAAAACGAGCGACATAGTTTAAAACATAATACCACAGATTGATTAAAGATTCTGGATGATCTCTACCTCAGATGGAGGATCCAATTTCTTATCAACAGCAAGAACTGGTTCAGTTGGCAAAGTAGATACATTGGATGGACCAGCAACATCAGCCACTACTTCGTCTTTTACATCCGATGGAAAGACTATCTTATTATATTTTCCAGTTCAGTCAAGCTCTACATCACCGATAGTCAACCCAAATCTATAAAAAGATTGGACAAAGAAATCTCTTTCTACCTGCAATACATCACATGCTCGTGACATAACCTCATCATGCTCGGACAACTCTGCATACCGCTCTTCAGCAGCCTTTGCATCTTCTACCCTCTTCTGTTTCTCTATTTCGAGCTCAGCTTCGAGCTCCATCATTCGAGCCGTTTGAGCATCCAACCTACGAGTAAGATCTCCGAACTCCTGGCTCCTCTTCTCAATGTACTTCGTCGCCCCCTTCATCAGCATCGATAGTTGTCAATATAAATACAAAAGTTCAAAACAACAGATTATATTCCAAATATAACACATCAAAGATTTTAGTACATACCGCAAAAGTATGTTCTTGATACACCTCATCGAGCTGCTGCGGATTAGCCCCCGCCATTGTGCAGTATTGTTGTTCCAGTTCTCTCATCTTGGCTGCAGCTTTGGCATTAGTACGATTACTTCCTTCACCTTCATGCCACTTTCTTTTAAGGGAACCCGAATTTGCAGGAGTGACCTCACTCACCACCTCCTCCTCCATTACGTCCATAGTAGCATATTCAACGACCTCTTTCTCTGGGACTACCCCCATAGTAGACACAGGAGCTTCCAGAGCCAACTTTCTCGGCCTCCACATTATCCGTTTCACGCTTGTATTTTTCGACGCAGACGGAGGAAGACTAATGACGTCATCTACAAATAAACGGGCAATTTTCTTTTTAGCCATAACTCGATTCTTGTGAGCTCGTTGAACTTTAAGCACTATGGAGTCTACCATCTTATCCCTCCGGATACCTAACTCACCCACTACCTACTTCAACTTGACTTGTTCAAGAGCTACACAGTCGAACAAGCTGGTATTATCAGGCAACAATGTCAGATTGGGACCTGACAAACAAGAAACAAGATAATGTTTAGCAGCTCAAAGACACGTTGATGGTTGGTCGAAGATGGCAAATATTACTTACTCAGATTATAATATTTATGGTTCAGGTTGAGCACTGGTTCATCTAGAACCTGCATACAGTTGCCCCCAACCCATACAAGGTGGTCGTTCCATGGTCTACCCGCAGATTCGAAGTCAAAAATTTTTGGCCTGGAAGAATAACTATGCAGGTAACCACTATTACGACCTTTGACGAACTTCCATTTATAAAATTTCAATACGTCCCCAACCTCGAACTGGTTGACAGTCCATTCTCTTTTCCATTTCTCATTCAATGTCTCGCATACCCTCATTATTTCATATACATTCCCATTCAATTGGGCAGGGCAGCACTGCAATACATTCATAACCCCTTTCTGAAAGAAGATCAGAGGAATTTTATAGCCATAAACGACCTGATTCAGATAGCACAAAAACCCATCATTCGGGTATGCCATCCCCGCACCATTATAGTATGAAATATTTACATCATCATCAATTCCCTTCTTTTTTTCTACTTATCCAGGCAAGGAACCTGGTAGTATACTGCTTCCTCACCTTTCCCTGGAACATAGACCCTAAACCACCGGCCTTGGTCCATCATATAGTTTCCCCATTCTCCTTGTAATTTCCTTTTATTTTTTAGAAATTTTTTCCCTACATCTACTCCATCAGGGTATATAAAAAATACTTTATCTTTTACCTTCGTATCCTCTTCCTCTATAACCATCTCTACTTCATTGGATCCCCTAGCCTCTACACCTATAGAACTTCTATCTTATCTACAGTCTCTTCTATTATATTACAATCGCCATTCCTCCCCGACGATGATGTTTCCTCTGAACTCGATGATACTACAGACTTACTCATGGGATTTATGGGTTTTGAACGCATACTGGACTTACAAATGCACAAAATATTTTATCATTGTCTCTACATTAGATGTTATACTATACATACAGCAGAAACAACCCCACTCATATTTTTTTACCCAGTCAAAACATTTTCTTTCAAACTTTCCAAAAATAATAGTAAATCATTTTTAACTTTCCCTCTTCATCTTCAAAAAAACATTTTTCTCTCTCTACAGTCTATGCCTATACCCAAAACTTATGTATAAATAGAAAACTATAGGCAATTCCTTAGATATACTCTTCATTTTTTACCTTTGGATATCCCAAAATTACTCACATACCATAATAATATATAATCAAAATCATATACAGATTACAACATGCAGAAACGAAACAGAAGAACAAATCACTAACCTATGCTCAAAGAACCGCAATCTTCTGCTTTACCCAAATGTTTTACAGATATTGACCGCTCCTGTCGCTTCTTCAACAGATTTCTATTACTAGATGAAGCTTTCCGTTCTAGATCACTCTCGAAACTCAAATGCTTCCTCTCTCTGGAGATATGGGCTGTACCACTTTTTTCTCTCTATAACTGTAGACAATTTATGAGCGAGAGAGATACAAATTTTTATACTCTCCCACACTTTATGAACGACGGCTCCTTTAGACACGTGTCAGTCACCCCTACTGTCTCTACAGGCCCGTCTTTTCGTCTCACAGTATCATCATGACTTTTGTGATAACGTCTATTGTCATCACGTCTATCTTTATTGTCTGCCATTAAAAAATTATGCCCCTCTTTCCCAAAGCAGTATACACAACCAGTCACGTTACTTTTATACAAGATCGTACTAGCATATATATGACATTCCTAAAATAGCTCAATATTCCAATTCAAAATTCATTACCTGAAAATTAGATATTAGCAACGTTTGTGCACAACCATTAACCACTATTTTAAATGTCGTAATACTATCCAAATTTTTGACAGATAAATCTGGCACATAGATAAAATAATATGTCATTTCTTACCAAAATTGGCATTCAAATTTTTGACTCTTTTATGTCACGTTTTTAACTAGTTGCGATACATAGTAGTGTCATTTTCGGTTATGGCTGTGTATTAAGCTTTTACCACTTCTCTAATTTTTCCCATTCTCTTTTTGTCCTTCAAAACTCTAAGAAAGATCTCACACCTTTGCCCGCTGTCCCCAAGAATTCGAAAATACAATATACCACTTGGGGTCGATTGAAGAAACGTTGAAACCCTCTCTCTCAAGTCTCAGAAAGCAGGTATGAAATTGAGAATTCTCTCTCTACCATTTGTTCTCAGGAAAACTTTAGAACGAACTATATGTCTCTCGATGTGAAGATCTCGAATAAAAAATTGGGAAAATATTTCTCACTTTTTGTCAATTCGAGGATTTGTAGGTATTGAATTTCTAAATATCAGATTTTGTTTTATGGATTGAATTTTCATTGAAGGATTCGATCATG
The DNA here is from genome assembly GCA_014058105.1 of Kingdonia uniflora. Classification (NCBI taxonomy): domain Eukaryota; kingdom Viridiplantae; phylum Streptophyta; class Magnoliopsida; order Ranunculales; family Circaeasteraceae; genus Kingdonia; species Kingdonia uniflora. The sequence goes on from JACGCM010000376.1 coordinate 93,890, forward strand.
AAATTTTTGCAAAGGGTACTTGATTCGTGGTGGAATGGGTCCACCAGATACTTCTCCCTAATTTGCACCTGGTTTTTTTTCTCTCTCTCTCTTATTTGCCCTAATTTTATCTCCCTTTCTCTCATTTGCCCTAATTTTATCTCCCTCTCCATTTACACCTATTAATTTGATTTTCCAAATCTTTGCATCTATCAAGATCAAATTGTGTATGCGTATAAATAAACCGAATTGGGATTAACTAGAAACCAAGTCTGAGGTATCGACCACTATGATTGAATGTCATGCCTGGATTGTATGTACGAGTTTTTCACTATGGGGGCTCATCCCTATACTTCATTACATGGCACCGCATTAGCTGCTTTGATTTAGAAAAATCTTAAGCCGCCTTTCGCTACCAAATGATCCATCAGAGATATGGGGACTCACTCCTAGTTTTACTAAAATGACTAGTAAACCTGATCACTAAAAGATGGTAATCCATCTCTAGTTTGAAGTAACTAAGCAACCATTTGCAAACGTATATTGAAATCACATGGGCCGCAATGAATTTGTGTTTCACTTTGTAGATGTAATTAAATGTTTGCATATCTTGTTTGGGATCCTACGATTTTTCCTTTATCTTTTCGATTGCTTTCAGTTTTTTCATTTCTATGCTTTTTATATTTGAGGTGTTTCACTTCTTCACTACGACAATTATTGTAATATACTGCTAATAATTGATTTGTGACTTTAATATAGCATAATGTTCAACCCTTTTTGGCTGGCAACAGTTTGTTGAAAATGCTTCAAGGATCATGCGCTTATGCTAGTACAGGTGCATTTGGACGAGTAATCATTGCAAGCTTGTTCATACTTTTGCATTCCTATTTTCCTTAACTATATCATATGTCATTAAAAAAAATGGATCATATCCAAGCAAAATTAACGAATTGTAAATTCACACCCCTTACTCGCTTAAGCTCTATAAAAGTCATTTGCATTGGATTTTAGAATCAACATATATTTCATTATTTTTGTATCTGGTCACCAGTAGGTAAAAATTTATTAAGAGAATCGGGGAACACTAAGAGCATTTCTCAACAAACCAATACGCTTACATTCAAGACTGAGCTAATAAGAATGCACAAATTGTTGCAGGACTTCCACCCTCTGCCTGGGTCGTATAAAACTCTTAATCTCTTAAAGCATAAATAGTGCTACCACCAAGGAAAATTAGAGAGTTCTCCACAAAGATACATAATTCAATTAGGGTGTTTGTCCCCATACCAAGTGACAATTAATTGCTAGAAGAAAAATGTGCACTAGGCCAAAAAGTGTAAATAATGACACTTTTGGAGGTAGATTTACGACTTGGCTGCTGTGTTGTAACAATATGACTTCCATTAACATTATTTTAGAACCACCATCGTTTTTCACTTTTCCCCTCTTATTTTCTGCTCAAAAAAATTGACTCCTTCTGTAGTCGAGAAAATAATTCAATTTCGACTTTAGACAATGACATTTCTCATTTTCACCCTTTAATACATAATCTCTCCACGATCCTACTAATTCCACCACACGATCTCTCCACAATCCGGCCACAAAAATCCCCCAAAATCATACAAAACAAAAATGGGAATTCTCTCTCCCTGAGAGTAAATCTCCCTCCCTCTCTCTTAAAATCCCTTTCTCTCTCACAAAGCTTAATCGAGGTCAGAAGGTTGAAGCCTCAAACTCCACTCATCAATCTCAATTTTAAACCAACTCTCTCTGACTCAGAAATCATCATCATCATCAGTTGTAAACTACAATCTTAAAGTCTTGGAGTGGGACAAAGTATGCGATTATGTTGCGTCTTCCGCCGGGATATCTTTAGGTCGACAAGCAACAAAGGTAGCTATCTCTCTATACTTAGGATTTCTCTCATTTGGTGATTGTAATTGATCCATCCCGCAGGCACAACTATGGTCATTGAATCAGAGCTTTGTAGAGAACAAAAGACTCTTAGTGGAAACTAATGCGGCAGTGGAAATGCTCAACTATGGTGGTAGTGGGGGAATGGACTTCAGTGGCATTGATGTCACACTGGTAACAATATTCTTCATTTCATTATATCAAATATCAACTAATTATATGCTCCTCCCTGATCGCATCTTGTCTTTTGAACATTATCCAAATTGTACGTTATCCACATTAATAGCAGCATGGTGAATTGGGGATTGTATATGTGGAGGTTATATTAGGATTCAGGGAGCATGTGATTGCTTTAGTTGCACTAGTCATATATGTCGAAGTTGTATGGTCGTATAATAAGAATTTAATATGGAAATTTTAGTATACAACATAAAAATTCACATTATCTTACAGCTCTTTTTTATATGTCATCAAATGAGAAGGTGGAGTCAGCTATTGGACGTGCTTCAAGGGGTTCAGCTGTGTATGGGAATGAAGCACTGGCAATTGTTTCCTTTATGATATTTTGCCAAGCCTTGCAATATAATGTAAAAGCTGCAATTAATAAAGTTGCGGATTGGTACAACCGCTTTATGTCTCTTACAGAAGTGGCAATATGATTTCGATAGGAACTATTATTTTTAATCTTTGGAATTATACTACTTTAACTGTGTTTCTTGGGTAATTAACTTGCAGATAATGGAGTTGGTTGTAAATCAATCATTGGTGAAATCCATTCAGCAAGTCGTAGACGAAGAGGGCTCTGTCAGAGATTCTGTTGTGCGTCTTTTATTACTTGCATTTAGATTCAAACTTTGTAGTGCTTTACATTTCAAATCATTGTAGTTACTAAATCTTGTCGGGGTACAATGTAAACACTGAATGCTAAGGCACAATTTGGAGATTGATTGAACATTAGCAGGAGCGATATTTCATTTTCCTTCCTAGAACTGGTTTTTTGAGTCTAGACTTAAAAATTTTTCTCTTATTCCCCAGCTTGTATTCAATTCGTCTACAAGTGCACCTAAACAGTATATAAGCAAGCCAAAATTTCTCGTTTCACAGATCTTTTCTTTACATTGCCATATCCCTAGCTTGTTTGATCGTTTGGTGTAGTTATCTTACTCCTAATCTATGTAACATTGACACGGGTACGTGTGTCGGTATCCGACACGGGTACCGGGTGTCAGACACGGTGGTTGAAAAATAAGTGAAAACGTGGACACGACCTTATACCCAAAAAGATAGTATCATTCTTTATATTTCATGTATTGTGTCTTATTATATGTGAATGTATTATGAATATATAATTACGATATAAACTTATGGGTTAATTTATGACTAATAACAAACATAAAATAATGATACTAGTTAGTATGGTTGAATAACATGTATAAGAATTGAAAACTTTCTAAAAGCTATGTCAAAAAGGTTATGATCTAAGCAAGAAGTGTCCGTTGGAGTGTCCACACGAGTGTGGTGCGTCCGAGTGTCCAACACGTTTGGGCACAATTTTTTTTTTGGAATATGAAGTGTCCATGTTACATAGCTCCTAATATTAAGAAATATCTATTATATTTGTCTTTGCCCTTTATATATATTGTTTTGTGATACAACTCCTGTGTTTTATTTCAGAATTCAAACCTAAAAAGATCTCGTGATCAAGTACAGGTGCTTGAAAGGAAGGTGAATTTAACTCCTAGTTTGAAATAACTTGTACTTTATAATTATTGTTGGTTGCATATATCATCCGTTCCCATGCTACTTTTGATAATTTATAATTCAATGTTGATTCCTTTTTTATTCTTCTTCAGTTAAATCATCTTATGGACAGCTTAATTAGGGATGACATGAATGGTGCAACATCATTGGTAAGTGGTTATTAATTATTATTAGAGAAGATGGGATGGTGTAATGTATTAAAGTGTACTTTGGATACGGTACTGTGTCATACTTGGACAAGCTATGATATAGTGTATCTATTTACTCCATAATATGTTAAGCAATCAAAAATGTATTTCTAATGTTTTTCATGGTTGAAACTTGTAATGTTTCCTGGTGCTCACCCAAGAAGTGAGTAACATTGATGAAAGGTGGTGTATAAAATCCGGGTTCAACCAGCTTACAACTTTTAAGGACCTATTGTTATCCAACTATGATGAATATATTACATGTAATATTATGTCTGTAAAATTTATAAATCCAAAATTGTTAGTAGTAACTGTTCGAAAATCACCACCAAATATGTTAAGTAGTCATAGTCATACAGGCTTTCCATGTTTCAATATATATCCACGGATTGAACTTATCGAACACTTCTATTGGGTTTTTCAAAGAAGGTGCACCGGCTTTTGATTTGATTCCTTTGACAAGTCAACATTTGAGAATGTGGTCATGTCCACCGAAGATAATGGCAGCAACGAGATCTTCAAGAAGATCATGAGATAAGGCATCACAGTTCAGTTTTTTTTTCACTCTCTTTGCGCTGCTTGGATCGTATATTCATGGCTTTGATAAATCAAAAATCAAACCAATAATCAGTATTCACCACGCAAAAATAACACTGTAACACCCTTAAATCTATAAACACATTGAAACAAATCTTGACGGAGGGCAAAAATACCACAATGTGGATGTTTTAGTAAACAATCAACAATTGTCGAATAAAAAAAGCGACTTCAAACAAGAAATAGCCAACAGAAGCACCATAAATTGTTTTTGGAAAAAAAAAAAAAAAAATTTACAGATAAATAACACACTGCAGTAAGGTTAAAGAAATTCAAAACTGAAAAACTCTATTACGATACTCCATATAATTACTTTTAGTCTCGTATTAATTTATTTGAGATACATATTTTACCCTTTAGTGGTTTAGGTGAGGGATGCTTGGTAGAGCCACTGTCTGCTGTTCCACTAAATGATGATGTAAGGGAAAGATACCAAGAATGTCTATTAACTCAATTTTTCCTTTATGGTTTACTTCTTTCTGAAATTTGATGGGTGTTACTAGAATGTGTGAATTTTTTGTTAAATCCACACGTGCAGAATAAACACTAACTTTGAATCCTAGCTTTAATGGTTCCCTCAGAAGTTGGAGCAATCAAATAAGTAGGGAAAAAAAGAATCAATCACACACACACACACACACATGCCGGCACCCACGATGTGAAAGAGTACCACAGTAATTAGCAGAGCATTAGGAAGCTGATGAAAACTTATATTCTTTTTGCCGAATAGATGACAAGGTCGTTTGACAAACAATGAAGACAACCATAATATGTGAAATAAAAACTCAGTAAAGAATGTAATGATGATCAAGTACAAATCATTCCACAAGGGTTTACATGAAAACCTGCAGTAAAGGAAGAAAAATACTTGAGGTGAAGATCATCAAAATTTCAATAAGAAGAAGAAACACAAATCTGTTACATCACCATCATTTCCGAAGTACTAGTCTACCTAAACATCCGAAAATCCTAAGCCCAGCTAATTACTCTAGCATACTCCAATAGTTGAGCTGTAACTCATCGGTTATCATTGTTATTGGATAGTAAGCATTTAATTATTTCTTACTTATTTCCTCATTAGTACTATATACCAGCAGTTTTCTGGTTAGCTTAAAGACTGCTGTAAATTTGAAGCCATAGACATATTAATGGATGCATAGTCATAGTTGCAATTGTCTTTGCTACTCATTTTCCAATTTGGTAATTCCACATTGATTTTGTTTTGGTTATACTCCTAATGTAGGTCACAGCTCGAGCAAAATATAGTCTTTCTTTCGGAGGCATAGTTCCAGATTTGTTCTCCACGGACAATAAAGATAGATTTTCTACTGATTCGTCACACCCCACTCAGTTGGAGTGGACATTGTATCTGCCAAACTCTTACCATCCTTTGTTACTTCAGCAGCACAGGAAAAATTTGATGAAAGCAAAAAAAGAATGTCAGTAATGCTATTGCGGTTAGTGCCATTTGCAAATAAGGTCCATTTACTTATTTTTACTTTTAGACCTCTGAAATTATTTTTGTCCATGGTTCAAAATGTTGTCCTCTAGAACCACATTTTCCTATATTCAACCTTGAATACTATGTGTGTATATAATAAGGCAACCTTTGAAGGTTATGTGTGTATATAAGTTCCAAAGGCAGTGGCTAAGCACCTCAATATACGGCAAACTCCAAAAATGGGGTCATAATCTCTGAGAATGGGGCTATGTTTGGCCTGACAATATCAAGGATCGACCTGTTTGAGGGCCGTCAAAATTTGGGGATCCTTAGCAGTAGCCTTGCTCGCCTATGCCAGAGTTGGACCTATGTTTACACTTATACGGTTAATTATACTGGAAGATGTTATGCGTGTGCAGGTCTTATTGGACCTGATCTTGCATAATGCCCTTATGTTAATAAAACGGTTAAGATTTTTCTCGTATGTTTTCTGTATAGTTGACAGATCTTTTTCTTATAATCTTGCAAGTTGAGATTTTAGTAAAATCATTGAACTTAACTTTGAGCAATTTGGATCAATGGATGGTAACAATAAAGGTTAGAAATTTTATCGAATATGTTCTTAGGCAATTTTTTTGCTCATATAATTGGAAAAATAATCTAACATACCTTAGTTCATATCGCACAACACCTTGTAATTTACCTTTACGACTTGTTGTTTAAGAGCATATAAGTATGTGTACCTTTGCAGACTCGATTGCCGTTGGTTTTCTTTCCAACAACAGGTGAAGTGCTACCTGAACCGCTTGGTGTAGTCCTCATATCCTCTTGGAACTACCCCATTTGTAAGTGAATTATTGTCTCTTGTGGATATGCTTGCGACCTTAAACTTTCTTTCATTCCCGTGTTAATAATACACATTTTTAAATTTATCATCTAAGATTGACTATGTACGTGATATTTGGGTTCAGCGCTGGTATTAGATCCATTAATTGGATCCATAGCTACAGGAAATGCAGTGGTGTTAAAACCTTTAAAGCTTGCACCTGCATGCTCTGCACTTCTTGCTAATACGATCCCTTCTTATATGGATGATAAGGTTGTCATGGTCGTCGAAGGTGGAGCAAGCCTTAGGAAACAACTATTAGATCATAAATGGGACAAAATATTTTTCACAGGTAAGCACTCTTATTAACTGTCACACATTTCCACATTACTATATTTCCTGTTAGATTATTGAGCATATATTTTTTACACAAACGAGAAACATCTTGTAATGGCCACACTATAATCTCTCAGGACGAATTGAAATGTTTTTAATGCATTAATAAGGATTTTTTGATAATAAAAAAAACAAACTTAAGTTCAACCGGAGGAAATTTATATTAAATTATTTGATTTTTGTAATAATTGATCAATTTTTTCGCTACTCTGACAGTTCACCCTTGCTTGAGTATGAACTATGAAGCTTCACTTGGTTCAAAACAAAGCCCCTCCTCTTGTAAGTAGCTATGGTTTTAGACAAATACATGATATTCATATATTTTATATTTCCCAAAGTATATTTCACTTTGGGAATTTTATAATGCAGTGAATAATTGCTTATGAACTTTGGAATTAATCCTGAATAACCATCGACACAAAGATAGTTCAAAACATCTCTGTGACCTTTTAAAAGAGATCTGCAAATTAACTCAAGGTATTTACTCTAATACTCAATGCCAGTATCTTAATCGTAATTTGTACTGCACTTTTCTCAACGATTGAGCCAATCTTTCCCAGGGTATTTAGGGCCAGACATGCATAACTTGGTGAGGGATGCGTCCATGGGACCTTTGAGAGAGAGGCTCTGGGACAAGGGATAGAAATTACAAAGTTGAAGAAGGAGGATATGAGGTCTGTCACTCTTCAGGTAATGGTTCTCCATCTCAAGTAGTATACATAAGCATGCACTCACAGACACGTGTAATTCATGAATATACTTAAATAGTACATTTTTAAACTTTCCAATACGGTTGGGACTTTAGTCAAATATCCCAATCAATATCAGGACTTAACCCCATAAATCTTGATATCATTCTACCATCCTTGGTATTGTTATATTAAAAAACTGTAAACGTCCAAGCAAAAACAATATCAAAGAGCAGTTTAGCTTAGAGTGAAGCTTTTCCTCTATTCAGTGATTCTTAGAGTCTAGGTATGATGTGAACATTGCAAATATTTTCTGACCCAAAAGCCAAAAACTTAGGCAACTGGTATTTTAAAATGCTCTAACTGAAAGCTTTCATATGAACCCGTGGACTTCTTAAATAGTTTAACTTTTTTGAAGTGTGGAAGGCACGCTAAGGGGATTTGCGTAAGGAATGCAGAGTGGGTTATTTTAATAGGGAATGCATTGTTGGAGAATTTCATAAATAAAAGGACTAGAGCACACAAAAGTTTTGCATTAACAGTAATCAAGTGATATTATCTGAGCTTAATATTTGTAACAATTTTTGAGGACTTTGATAATGCATTACACGAGGTGAGACCCTCCATTTCTTCGAATGAGCTCCATACATACGAAGTGTAGAACAAGCAATTTGGGAGCTTAGCACTCTAAAATTCAACTAATGTGAAGATAATAACTAAGAGACTACAATATAATTTTTGTATAGCAGTTGGTAAAAATAAAATGCGTGTATGCTGCAACATTTCACTTATTTTTTACTGCTTGTTTTGGTTTTGCAGACCCTCTTTTATATGGAAGGTAATTATGACCCTCTTTCTGCAAGGCTCAACAAAATTAGATTTGTTGACAATAATATATGAATTTTAGATAATCTCTGCCTAGTATTTAAGGACCTTGTTCCCCGGACCAGTTTGATAGAGTTCAATGGATTTGAATTTAAGGTATGCAATTTAGTCTAGTATCTTATAATAATAGTTTATTTTATCTTCTTGTAATTAATGACTTAGTTTTGGGGGAAAAACTGTAAGCTATATTTGTTTAGTTTATATTATGAATCCTATTACAAAGAAAAATGATCAGCTTCTACAACTGGAAACAACTTTTGGATTCCTTTTATTTAAATTACAAGTCATCTTTTAGCATAGACACAAATGAATATAGTACAACTTTTTTTTCCCTTAATAATATAACCCCACAATTGCTACTATTATACACATTGTTTTTTAATGCATCTTTATTGATAGAACTATAAGCTCTAAATGGCAAGAGCTCTCATGAACTTGAGACAATGATGGTTCAAATCCATCTAGTTCTAATTGTAAAAGTATAGGAAAGACTATTTAAGTAAAGTAATATTATTTAATAAAATTTTAAAATTTATAATTGCGAGAAGCGACTAAAATCATCGTCAATAATTGTGTTTAATACGTCAACGTTTTTGCGTGATAGATAGCACGACCAGTTTGTATGTTAAAAAATTTTAGAATTACGAATAATTAGACGATTTTGGCATCGTAAAATTAAGACGCATAAAACAACGGATAAATAAATCGAAAAATGGAACAAATACGACGAAAATAACGATTGATATTTGTGTATATATTTTGCGACGCATAAAACGACTCATAAATGTGCCACAATTTTAACTAAAAACGACATAAATTATGACGTGGTTTACAGTCGTAATATTACGACGCATTTCAAGTCGAAAACATAAAACTACTGCAAAAAGAACGACACTTTTTTCGACTAAAATGAAAGTCACTTTAGCAAAATAACGACTGACATGCCCCGTCATTTTTTGGCCTAGTGATGGTAAGGTAAACTTAAATTTTTTTGGTTCAAATAAAATCGTATCTAAATGGAAGCTATGTAATTTTTTTTACAGAAGAATTTATTAAAGGTATTGATAAAGCTGTGATAAATATGAAAAAGGGGGAAGTCGTATACAGTAACAATAGTACTAGAGTATGATTTTGATTCGTGCGTCCATGTTTTAGTTGTTTGCCCTCCAAATTCAATTGTCATCTGTGTGTTAGAGCTTGTAAGCTTTGATAAGTCATAACCATACAAACTATAAGGAATGCAAATTCTTCTGTTTTTCAGGAGAAAGAGTCTTGGGATATAAATACACAAGATAATATAGAAGTTGCTGGGATTAAAGTCGAAGGAAATATATTTTTTAAAGCTAATAAATATGCTAGGGTGGCCTCCAAGAGATATGAGAAGGTTGCACTCGTACATTGCGACTTGTTACTTGATGCTTCTTTCTTGTCATTTACAACAGTGATGGAACTTTATATACATGATTTTATTCCTTTATGATCATTTGATCTTATACAATTATTTCCTACTCTTTCATGTGAAGGACGCTTATCAAGTTGTAATGGCCCTGTCAATGTCAAGAGTGTGAAGACTAAGGCCATCATGGAAAGTCTGGCATAGCCAAGTAAGTTTTACATTTCTTTAGTTGTTGTTGTGGCCTTCATCGTCTTCTTAGTAATTGGTGAAATGGTTAGCATGGTGTAGACCAAAGAAAAGTAGAGATGGCCTGCCATTCTAATTGTTTATTTGTTTTACAACTCCTCTTCTTTTCTCCAAATTATAAGTCATTGGAAGAGGTACTTAAAGTCATCACTTGGTCTCACCTGGTATCCATCACACATATGTAAGCAAATCTCAAAACTCAATATTACTGTTTAATATTGGTCATTGATAAGTCCAACTGACTTTAGGTTGCTAAATATATTTAGTTTTTGAAAGCACGATTCAATTTTACTTGATTGTGTTCAGATAGTGCTACAATTCTATGTTTTGTCAATTTTGTTGTTGCTTCTTGTATCTATCTTTACCTCTCTTTTTTCTCTTTTTTTCCTTTAGGGTGCAACATTTTCAGAGCTACTCTCTAGAAGACTTGATGAGTTCTTAAATCAGGTACAGTGATAACACTTTTTATGTTCTCTTTTTATGTAGGTAATATAAGCAACAATTTTAATTCTACAAAGTGAAGTTTGGTAATTGATAATATCTATTGCAATTTCTTATCATATGTTGCATTTTAGTTGTGAGTTGTTGCTAGAGCTGTGGGGGAGGTTGATTTAGAGAACACGTTCGCAGGTAGCAATGAGAGTCTCAAGAGAGGTATCATGTTTGCGACCTCATTGTATCTATGAGTTAGATCATGCCAGTTGTGGGTAACGGCAGGTTCGTTACCTGGCCTCTTAGTAGTGTAACTTAAAGTCAACTATCATAGTTTCTTTTTGCCAAAAAAATTGGCAAATTGTCCCATTAGTTCGTGTTGCTGTATTTTTCCAATTATGAAGCCACCGAGAATAGGTATACCTTTGTAAACATGCAATCTAAAAGCTAATGATAATTTTTTTACTGAATAGAATTGTCTATATATGTATCCTTCTTTATAGCCTTACGATTTAGCATCTTTAACAATTTTTGTAAATTTGGCTTGCTAAATTTGAGGGATTTTTTAAGTTTGCAAGGGCTTTAGGAGTTTTAAGCTAGTACAGCTGATAGGGCACTGTACCGATGATTTTGCTCGTCCTTGGAGTCTAAAATTGCAAGACAGAGGTATCTTCTTAGCTATGCATAGTTTTATTTCCTTGGGGTTTTTATGGATTCTTGAAAATGAACTTTACACTAGACTTGTTTGAAATTGTGTATTATTTGTACTTTTTATGGTGATTAGCTTTTGTATGATTTGATTTTTTTATGGACTACGAGCTCAAAATGGATAGAGCGCTCAAAAATTGAAAGATTGATGGTTCGAATCCATCTAGTCCAAAATTTTGACGGGGTAATTATTTTTCTCAAAAACAACATATATGTTTGTCGTGTATGGTTAATTTTAAATGACGTTTTCCCCGTGAAATGGCAGAAATAACGACATATATATTTGTGGTTTATGTTAAAATTAAACGACTTTTGTCTCCTTAAAACGACAGAAAGTACAACATTTATAAGTGCCGTATTTTTATAAAGAACAACATATTTATATGTTGTAAAAGCACGACATTTATAACTGTCGGTAACAATAACGACTTCATTTTGGTGACAATTGTTAGTGACAAAATATAAGTCGTTAATTAGGCAATAACGACAGTTATATCCGTCGCTAATATCAATTTTTCATGTAGTAGTTATCCTTACATTTGTTAAAATCAGACAGCTGTAATCCATAATTTCTACCATATGAACAGTCCACAAACACCTTGATCTTATTCATTTCAGTTCGCAGATTCAATCTGCCTCATTCTACATTTAACAGATAACAAAAATAGATTACTGTAAATAGAGTACTTATTTATCTCGAACTCTCAAAGTTTACAGTTTACAATCATATATAGCTACATTTAAAGCAGCCTGGATGATTCACCACACCACATGGTATTATCTCCCCTCCTGTTGCTTTCTCATCTTCTTCAGCAAGCTTGTCCCGTGTGATCCCTCGAACAGCTTCTTCTCGTAAAGTTGAATCCAACAGCAACTCACAAAACACATCACACCAAAAAAAACGGTCATACTCTGCACGCCTTCCTTCATCATCTAAGCCACCGAGCTTCAACGGCCATTCCGGTAAAACAATATCGTAAGGCAACTTATGAAAGTATCGCTCATGAAGTTCAGCGACCTTGATATGGAACCTAACTTCCATTGCATGACGAACACGCTGAGAACGCGTCCTCACCATAGTTACTTACACTACCTCCACAACAACCTGTCCCTACAAAAGATACATGGCATACCAGACAAAGACTCCTACTTTATATAGACACTAGGAAGATCTATAAAAATCTAAATCGCCCCACAGATTTTGTTGAAGGATATAGTGCGCAAAATTTCAGAAACACGAGTATTCAACAGATGTCAAAAAATATTGTGACAGGTCATACTTTCCATGTTATGAAATATCTCCTCAGATTTTATTCGCACAGATATGAAGATCGTAACATACAACCAAGCATGTCCAGTGGTAGCACCTACAGGCAGATATCAGTTACTTCCATACAGCAAGACCTTTTTCAGTCAATTCGAATCAATAGCTCGTAAACATACACATGCCCTTACAACCACCCAATCATCTTAAGCCAATTGTTTACTTACTCTTTCGAACGCCTTTACTTTTCAACCTCAATCTCCATTCCCATTGCTACTACATATTGAGATCCTTATAGTTTGATTTGTCCAGCAATATTCTGTGACAAACTGACATTCCTCGCACCTACGTATTTACAGACTTCTATTCCTTTTATTCCACTTTGCTTCATTTGCAGTTTGAATTTTTATTTCTCAAATATTAACCCAGTACGCATCGAAACTTATAAAGGTAAATTGAGGAAATTTCGAGACACCTCATACAGATGACAGAACAAAGACATTTCATTAGTTCGAATATTTCTTACAAAATATTTTACAAATAACTACTGTTCCAGACAATTCACAGATTACTTTACAAATTACATCAAATCACTGTTCGACATACTTCTCAGCAGCTACCGAAGAAGAAGATGCAAAATTAAAGTAACTTCCTAACTCTGATCCCCTGCATGAATGGTCCAAGAAGCCTGGGAACTGGAAATCACCGACGGAGTTACGGCACCAGCAGAAAGATCTTCTTCATGGCCAAAATCTATGGTCCATGGAAGAAAAATTCCTCCACCACCGTCTCTTCCACCATAACACCCACCACCCCGTATGGCAGAGAATGCAGAAGAGTCATATTTCCTAGACAGAGGACCCACTGACCAGCAGGGTACCGACGAGACTCCCTCGGACAAACGTCTGTCACTTCATCTTCAGTTGTAACAGCTTCATCCGCCAGCAGCCGTAGCCCATTTCGGCACTCCCTCCCCGATGTCAGCCAATAATGGAAACGCACCATCTAGAAATGGTTGTCTTCTACCTCCAATACCTCCTCATAGGACATTCCATGAAAAGTAGGGGACACCGGAATTGGCGTCGGCAAGTGCAAGGGTTGATGACCAAAATACCAGGCGCAAAATTCTTCCATCTTCATTCGAATCCTAGCCTCCCAAGACCGATGCCTAGTCGTTAATTACCATATTCTCAACACTCATAAGTTTTCTAAGTTACAGCAGGACCGTTAACAAAAGATGGATGTTGAAGAAAATTAAAGAGAAATACATGGTTCATCACACACCAATCAGAGTGCTCTTTATACTATAGTCAGCATTAAAGACGACTCTCCACATTCCAAATGTTAGGATGATTTCTCATGCAGCAAAATTGGTTAAAACCATTGGTTCTAGAAAACCCAAAAGCCACAAACAGATATTCATGAAGATGCTTTGGAAATGATTACCAGGTATTAATTACAATATTAATGAAGTTTCTCAACCTACACTACTCGCCCACAATATGCCTCTTACAATTGGCTGAGAGGGCGGTTGTAGTGGTTTATTCTGCATCTCAGACTCATGCTTTATCTTCGACCATCATATGACCACTCGACCTCATCAACATACACGTGGCATACTGTATGGCACATTACAGTTACAGAGTTCTAGTAATCACTTTCGACCTCTACGTCAGTAGTTTGAGCCAACAAACGCACAGTCATCAATAAAGCCGTTACAAAACAGCAAGATCAGATCGTTACACAATCAGGTCAAAGATTATCAAATATACATTATAATATCCATCATTAAGGATAATAATGGTCATCAAACGATCATATTATAAGACCTATAAATAGAACCCGAGAATTCCAGATGGAGGACGGATGAATCCTAACTCTAACACTTTATACTCGAATATTCATAACATCATTTGTAATAGCTAGCAAATTTCAATAAGATCTCTTTATCTTTCTAAAAATCATCTAGAGAGGTCGTAGTTTTTAACCTATTCAAAGGTTTTCCACGTTAAACTTTTGTGTCAACTATTATTCACTGTTCATTAGCATTCTGAGTATCTTTGGTATAAAAACCAAGTTCGGATTATAAAATTAGGCTATTACAGAGACCATGGTTGTTTCTCTTTCTTAGTGAGGTCGAGCTTTTAAGAGAGGGAGAGAGAGTATAGTTCGAATTTCTCTCTTTGATTTCTAAAATAGAACCGTTTATTTTAACCGACTGTTTTGTCACCTGGAATTAGATGTTGACACGTGGTGAAGATGTTTTCATAATGCTTTGTCAACCAGTTTACAAAGCACGTAAATAGGTATTATATACAAAGTAAACAAACTGTGGTATTTACAGTATTTAAAATCAACAGGAAAATCTTGAGGAAAGATAAGTATGTTTGGCTTTGAATCCATCTCTGATACAACAAAATTTGCAGCTTTGTTTCCTTCTCTTGCATAAATCATTATACCATACATGCACGTAAATAATAGTTACTTTAGTTAAACCAAATAATTCTACATTCATCAGTTTTATTTAGTTACATTTTGGTTTTGGAGAGTGGAGAGTGGAGAGTGGAGAGCAATTATATGAGAAATGGGTCAAATACTGGAGGATGGCAACCATTCTAGGGTTTGGCCAGTGAACATGGGAATGAGTTCACCAAATGCATAGGTATAAGACTCAGGCACCTTCCAGGGGCTCCTGATCAATTTGATCTTTGATGAATTTCTTGGAAGTCCATAAAAATCCGGACCGTTGAAGCTTGTAAATGCCTCTAGCTTGTCGAGTGCATCCGCCTGGAAATAACGAGCAATGTATTTAGTCAATAAAAAGCACGGGAAGACTCATACAGATATAAAAGAACCAAAGCATTTCAGACTTCAGATCTCTCTTCAATCTCCTTTTACTCTTTTAGAACTTAAACGATATATTGGCATAATCATTAACTGCATTTCAGACTTCAGATCTCTCTTCAATCTCCTTTTACTCTATTAGAACTTAAACAATATATTGACCTATGGAGGGCGCAGTTTTATTTTCAGTTTCTAGGGTAAATGAACTGACAGTAGTTTTTTCCCCATCCAAACCCGACTCAAGATCATTGTGGGTATGATGATATTTCCAACGTACCATTTATTGGAGCAAAATGTGAGAATATATCCAATAATCGTATCATAGGATTCGTTGTAAGAATTGCAATTTTTATCCCTAAACCAAAGTTCAAAAATAGTAACGTCACGTATGATTGGTCGAAACTTATGATATAACCTTGTGTGATATATGGTGGACTCTACACAGCAGCACTGTCTTCCTAAATGGCAATACATAGTGATATCGCCAATACAATGCACCATATTGACTTCGTATATATATATTTTTTAAACTGTAGCAGTGTGCAGGTTTATGAAGCTGAAATTTTGCAAATGTCACTAGAAATCTATGATAAGTATTGTGATGCATAACAGATTTATCATTGCTATTTCATGCCATAAATTCAAGGAGAACCCAATGTTGGTTTAAAGGGAAGGTGTTGATGACTACTTGATGACCTAGTTCAGAAGACTACATACTAACATAAATATGAGAAGAAACTTACCTCTTCAAACACCTTGGCATAGAGTGACAGAGCTACAGGGGCACTATATATACCAGCACAACCACAAGAACTTTCTTTCCGTTTTCTCTCATGGGGAGCACTATCAGTTCCGAGAAAGAAGCGTTTATTTCCACTTGTCACTGCTGATACAATAGCCTGTCCTAGATGAAAAAAATACCAATAATTTAAGTAATGGAGACACAAGGTACAAAAATAAAGGTAAACTATCAGTGTCCCTAAACAGAGAACTCCAGCACTTTTCATATAAATAAATACATCTTTAAAGACAACCAAACAACGTCTGGGACATCCAAAACTTTGCTCACCAAACAATGGGCATGGAAATATGCAAAAGATGGGGGCAAAAGATATTACACTTTTTTACAGAATGCATTTTAAATTTAATTTTGGTGACCCTCACACAAAATGAACTCATTCTGAAGATGGTCATGGGATAATAACAAAATTTAAAATTTGCAAACTATCCAGATTTCAGGGCATATCCACCCTTTTTCTAGTCGTGTAGACTCATAATGTGAACTAAGGTGAGGCAGGCGAAACATTTGGGGCCTTTGTGGTCAAATACAAACGAAAATCTACAGACTTGTTAGTGAAGTAATACCCATACTCTTGTACATAAAAAGTAAAATCAGATGAATATCGAAGAATAACTTCTTGGAGTATTGGTGTGCTTTTCACTAGCTTCTATCTTGACATAATATTATTGGTTCAAGTTGCCCTGAGATGTGAAGACATATCAGAAGTGTATTTAGATGATGGTTGTAAAGTTTCACTGAGATACACATAACAAAACAATGAAACATCTCAAAGTTAATGTACGACGATAAGCCACGAGATGATGGTGTTGTCATGCCCCCAGTATTGTTTATTTGACTATTTTCCTAAAAGCGTAAAAGTTTTATCCATTCAGTCCAAGAAAAATGCAATATAAACCTTCTTAATTTTCTTCAACATGAAAAGATAAATTTGGAACATACTATGGATCTCTCTTTTCAGTACTGGAAGGCAATAATTATGTGGTTGTAATCCTCCTTGAAATAGTGAATTCCTATTGAGAAGAAGATGTTGTGGCGTCACAGTCGCAGCAACAGTTCCTGCACAATTGAGATTATTTCAGATTACAAACCCCAGCATGAATACATGCCTTACATAACAAAGTCTATCAAATTTTTACCGATATATTCGACCATATCGGTATATATCAGCTGATACATTATAATACACAAGCAAGATAAAGATATAGAGTGATACAGTCAGGTACACTATGAAAGCATATTTTATTATTTTATACTGGATTGTCATATAAATTTAAGAGAACCTCAATAAACATGATATACAATGAAATATCAATTAATATCAACAAATCAACTAGAATGTCGCGATATAATAACCAGTCGCGATTTGTTTTTTTTTTAGTTATACAACCAATATATCAAACCGATATATTGCTGGATATTATGATTCATGTTCAAGAGATTAAGCAAGATTGGATAGACCTTCCTCACAAGATTCGATAAACCTCACAGCATCCTGTGTAGTAATATGTTCCATCACGACTTTCAACTTTGGAAGCTTTTGAATCAATGGCCTTAAAATGGTATCAATAAAGATCTTTTCACGATCAAATATATCGACCTCTGGATCTGTAACTTCGCCGTGAACCTGTAGAAAAATTGACAAGAAAGATTTAATCAGGGCCGAGTTTTATTTTTTTGCTAAGTATCTCTAATTATTGTGTAGGTGTGGTGGTGGGGCGGGAATGGGAGAATATGCATTATATGCTTGATTTTTTCATAATCATACCTAGAATAGGATTTTCAAAATGGAAGACCCCTGGTTCTATCCGGGTCCAAAATTGCCTAAATTAATTGCAAAAAAACTGCAAAGAGATTGCAGAGTGTTATGTTCTCCCATAATAAGATTACAAAAGTAACCATTATCAAGAAAACATGTTTAAACACTCGATTTCTGGTAAAAGCAGATTCTGATTAAACTCAAAAGTTGAAAACTTTGGCGGTGTGAATCAATTTTGGCTCATGGAATGGAAGTCGGAGTTTAAAATGACTTCATCTATCAAAAAATATTCAAGCTTGTATTCCATTTTAACTTGTTATAAGTGATAGGTCGTGGGTCGTCACGACCACGACCTAGGCGCACGTTTTCATGACCGATCTCTAAGTAGTTACCTTTATTAGTTATTTTATTTTTTCTAGAAAATAATCTAGATTAGGATAAATAGTGAACGTTATTTATGGAGTCCAAATAAGAGACTACGGCATCGAAAAAATTCATGTCTAAACAAATTGAGGCATTGATGATTGCGGCAATGTCGATACGACCAAGAAACCCAATGTCCGATACGGAGAATAGTGAACGAGGGATGGAGAGCGTTGCTATCGTAAACAACGGAATTGGGCGAGGAAGAAGTGTTCCAATTGGTGGGTTTATACGTGATGCGCATAAAATCGGCGTTAATCCGACTAATCCTCAACCATTGACGGTTGTTAGGCGTGGACAAAATTTGAGGGTACCAACTAACAATGAAGGAGAAGGCACGCCCATATCAAATAGTTTTACGGGATTGAATGTCGATGTAGAGAGCGAGGACAAATTCACCAATTCAAGGGACGAAGAGGGTTTTCTCAATGAACTAGGCATACGTTTTCGTGCCCGATCTCTAAGTAGTTTCCTTTATCAATTATTTTAGTTTACTCTAGAGAATAATCTAGATTAGGATAAATCTTGTAGTTTCATTTTTTATTGGGGGTGTAGAGAAAGGTGGGGATCTCCTATATTTAGGAGAATCCTATGAAAGAGTTGGTCAATGTTACGTTTTGAGAGAAAGGAGAACCCTGGAGAGAGAAAGATGGAGAACTTGTAATAGTAATTTTGATTGAATAAAGGGATTGTTTTATATTTTGTGTTCGTTAATCGTTTCCGCACACTTAGTAATCAACAATAAGTATGCACCTAATTTGTAGCATAATTCATCATAAAATATACCAGCAAAGGCATATTCTGCTCAACCATCTCCTCCAGAACAGGAAGACACTTTCCAAAAAGATCTGTAACACCATCTTGAGAGTTTGTAGTAGCTCCAGCAGGATACAACTTCACGGCATAAATCACGCCACTCCTCTCTGTAAAAACCAATTTGTGCAAGGAAAATCAAAGGTAGAATTTACTACTGAAAGCAGCATTAACCTCTAAATATAGGTGTACGAATTATTAAGAGAAATTAGCATACACTAACAAATGAAAATTTTGGAGATTTGTGCAATTGTCTCAGATTTTGCCGTTGATATCCTCGATATAGGATAAGGATGCTTGTCAAACTAGTTCTCTTTAGTTGTGAATTTTGTTTCTTAACTACTTCAGTCGAGAAGGAACTTATAATTTGAAGCCTGAAAGTTGACAGATAGTACACAAAATTTATTTCCTGCTTAACATTCCTCCTCGAAGAATTTATGCTATACATCTAGTTTAGCACAATGGAGCCTAACACCCCATAATTGCAATTTACATTTGCCTAAATAGTTTGAAGTTTCATTTTTTAACTTGGATAAAGATGACGTAATAGTGTAAACAAGCTATCCCAACACATAAATGTCGCGTGCTCCAAACCCTCTTTAATCTGTCAAAAAATTGACTAGACTTCCATATTACAGATGATTGGTAGATAGCGGTGTCATGCCAGTAAGGAATAACCTAGCTAGATATTTTCTTAGCATTGATATGATTGGAGGTATCAATTTTCCTAAGGCATGTATGTAAGCTTCGAGATGTCTCCTTCCATCAGCTAACCCGCCCGCTATAAAATGGAATAATTCGTAAATAGTTATTGGATAGAAAATATAGAAGAGGCGACAGATTTCATAAAGCAGATGATAGAATAGTCTGTCATCCATTCTTCTTCTTCGTCTGTCATATCTTTCATGAGCTTAAATAGTGAAAGCCCTTTACTAGAATGTACTAAGGGGGAAAATTGACTTACTTGCAAGCTTGATCTCATCGGGATGAGTATTATCTGTTAAATAAAGAGTCATAAGTGGGGTAAAAACAGTATCCTTCGGAAGCGCTTTGAATATAGAATTCTGATAAGCCACGGCAGCAGCTGTAGTGGTGACAGGAGGTTTCAAATTGGGCATCACAATGGCCCTCCCAAAATGCTCTGCACTGTAAGAAGATCACATGAAACGTTAACATTCCTGACTACATCAAACAAACCAACATTAAGCGAATCTAACCTATGAGAGACGACAGCCTCTAAAACGTCACCATCACGAAGATGAAGATGCCAGTCATCAGGTCTTACTAACGATATCTCCTCCATCTTCACTGAACAAGTCACCCTAACACATGAACTCGATGCCTAAAATCCAACAAAAGAACCCCATCAACTCAAGCATTAAGCGCCACCATTCAAACTTAAAACATACCTGCCACGAAGTAGTTACAAAACTCTTAATCATCATCAAATTCTTTTTTGTGCTAGTACAAATCACAGTATAATCAAACAATTTACAGCATTATTAAATATTTAAAACCCTAATTCGACCTTTAACTCACTGTTGGAGAGTGCAGAGAGAGAGAGAGATTGAACAGTTATTTGTGCAAATTCAGAGTTTATTAACTTTGTGTGCCCGGCTGGACCAACGCTTGTTTCGGGATAGATTGCAAGTCCGATATTAATGGGGAGTTCAATTCAAAGCAAGTTAAAATACCAAAAACATCATTCTCCCGATTTCTCCTCCGGAGAAGTATTTGTACATGCTATGCTTTTGGACAAAGTAATTCTTGTTCTCGATACAACTCTAGAGCAGTACCATTTGTATTTTCAATGTCAAAATTGTTACAGTGAAACCTATTTTATTACACCTATATAAATGCATAACCTCTCTAAATACACCAAAAAAACAATGTGCAACCTCTCTGAATGCATAACCTTTTCTATGCACACTTTTTACTGATCCCAAGGGTGTGCATTTATATAGGCTTAACTGTAGCTTCTACTAACTGAGTTTACTGAACATACTAATCACGCTCAAATGGTATGATAAATTCATGTGTGATTATTTGGAAAACGAAAGTCCTCCAACGGTATAGTTCAATAATAGCACCCAGTCAAATATTTAGCAGATTTCCTATAACGGTACGGGTGTATATTGGGAACACCTCTCTTATCCCTTTAGTTGATTATCTAGCAGATTTCCTATAACGGTACGGGTGTATATTGGGAACACCTCTCTTATCCCTTTAGTTGATTATCGACCTTCAACGTTGATGTGAGTACTCACAGGTTTTTGCGTGCTGGTAAACTAATTGAAATCTATAATTTCACGCAGAGTGATATGACCCGACATGAGGACAACTGGGAAAACTTTGAGAGCAAGTTCCTTGCATTTACGTAAGACACACCATCTATATCAAGTAAAGTTTTAATTAATCCTAGTTAGCTAAACGAATTCTTATTCTTCGTGCTTATTGTTAAGAATATTTTGCGGTAAATGATTCATTAACGCCTTAATAGTACTATTGCGTTATCAATAACATCTTATCATCAATTCACTTCTTACCATCAAAGCAGTTGGACTCTACTTCTTATGGATATAAGCATTGTTTTGTAGTACTCTGTTGTGTATTCAATTTCTTATATCAACATACATAAAACTTTGGGTTTGTTTTCCACAGGCTGCTATAGTACTTGGGTATTTCCACTTGACCGTATTATTATTGGTTATTCTCATGGATACCAAGAGTAAAAATTTATATTACGTTTTAGTTTTGCATATGCTTTTTATAGTTGAGGATTTCCCAAATTCTAGATGAAAATCCGGACACCAAATCCGATTTGAATCAGACATACCCGAACCATATATAGTTTCAATATGCCAAGTTGCTAATTAGAATTTTTAGACGTCTGTTAGCTACTTGTCAGCATTGATATATGAAAGGCATGATCTTATGTAACTTTCGTAGTTTTTCTTGCGTGATACCATCTACAGGATTGATTTATGGGCTTATGGCAATAAATTTGTATTGTATACAATGTATAATACTATAATTGTGGTGAAATGACATAAAGATTGATCGAATTAAACAAGCAAACAACTACAATAGGCAAGATAAGAGGTAAGGCATAAACGTAAAGAAGAAGAAAGAACCACCTCAAGGATTGATGTGGAAATGCCAATGAAGAGTGAGAAAACCTAAAGGCAATTGCACTTGGCGATTCGTTATCAATCAGAAAACGATAATAGGTTCTTCCATTCTTACTTTCTCCAAAACAAATAAAATATCTATTTAAAGACCCCCGAACCCTGTTTACTATTCCAAATGTGCGTCAAAAGAATAGTACCTTGTGATAGTGATTTGAACTTTTAACTCCAGTTACCCAGTAGTAATTAGATTTAACACATTTCATCAAAACTGACTATGATGACATAAGATTACATACTAAGGCTTGGTCTATGTAACTATCACAATCTTTAAGCTTGCACAGTAACAACATTAAGATCTAGAGTTATTTGGAGATGAGAAAGATGGAATGGAGAGAAATATGTACACATGCTACACGAGTGTGTCTTGCTGATGAAACTTTAAACTTGCAGGCTACATGACCACAACCTTCAGGAAGACGTCTACTTGGCAGTCAATACACATGACTACTTTGTTAAAGCGACAATACCCTCACCTCCGGCTAAAAGGCGCTGGTTCCGAGTGGTATGTCATATTGTAATTCTTCTTTTTGATGTAGATGTTGTCTCATAGATCCCAAAGTTGTTAATGCATGATCTGTTACGTGTAGTCAATCTTTGTTATCTTGTTTTTTGTATTAACAAAATTTAAAGTTGGGGCCTATGATAGGAGTTGTTTTGAATGCAAGACTTCCTTTTTTGTTTCAAATAATGTGTCACCCTAAGTAGAACTCTATTCTCGTGTAATTGCAGGTAGACACCAATCTTGGGTCTCCTGATGATTTCTTTCCGGAATGTGTTCCAGGGATTGAAAGCACGTACAATATTGCCCCTTATTCTTCAATTCTTCTTCAAGCTAAACTGTGAAGACATGTAGAAGGTGCTTCATAGTTGACAGTTTATTTTGTAGAATCAAAGTTTCTTCCAGGTCATTGTTGTGCTTCTGTAAAAGTTATAGTTGAAACTCCAATATATTACTTGATTCCAAGTATAAAAATGTTGTAAAATGCTTATGTTCCTACTCATAATACCATCTTGAACTATAAACCATCTCACAATCAATTTCGGAGTTCTTTTCTTTTTGAACCATTTTGTTGGAGTTGTATTTGTTAGTTTTCCAGAAGCACTGATAAAAGGGTGGGCATGTGTGTCGTAAATAATTGTTTTGTTTTCCCTATTATTGGAATTACAGTGCAACTTGGCCTTGCCTTATCTCTTGGCGACCTTCATCTTCCCTCCATTATTTATACAATTATAACAGGGAAATAAAGTATGTTTCTTCTGAATCTTCTATTATTGGCCTAAGGAGGTGCCAATGGTGCGGTTCAAACCACTGAAGGCTGTGTATAGCATCGCTTCTGAAAGAAGTGCAAGAAGGAATCCTAAGCTCATTGCTCAAGTTTCCAAAAGCAT
This sequence comes from Kingdonia uniflora, assembly GCA_014058105.1. Lineage (NCBI taxonomy): Eukaryota > Viridiplantae > Streptophyta > Magnoliopsida > Ranunculales > Circaeasteraceae > Kingdonia > Kingdonia uniflora. Next base: position 117,830 of record JACGCM010000376.1, read on the forward strand.
AGCATGTACAAATACTTCTCTCGAGGAGAAATCGGGAAAGGATGTTTTTGGTATTTTAACTTGCTTTGAATTGAACTCTCCATTAATATTGGTCTTGCAATCTATCCCGAAACAAAGGTTGGTCTAGCCGGGCACACAAAGTTAAGAAACTCTGAATTTGCACAAATAGTTGTTCAATCTCTCTCTCTGTGCACTCTCCAACGGTGAGTTAAAGCTCGAATTAGGGTTTCAAATATTTAATAATGTTGTAAATTGTTTGATTAGACTGTGATTTGTACTAGCACAAAAAAATTTTTAATGATGATCAAGAGTTTTGTAACTACTCCGTGGCAGGTATATTTTAAGTTTGAATGGTGGCGCTTAATGCTTGAGTTGATGGGGTTCTTTTGTTGGATTTTAGGCATCGAGTTCATGTGTTAGGGTGACTTGTTCAATGAAGATGGAGATATCGTTAATAAGACCTGATGACTGGCATCTTCATCTTCGTGATGGTGACGTTTTAGAGACTATTGTCTCTCATAGGTTAGATTCGCTTAATGTTGGTCTGTTTGATGTAGTCAGGAATGTTAACGTTTCATGTGATCTTCTTACAGTGTAGGGCATTTTGGGAGGGCCATTGTGATGCCCAATTTGAAACCTCCTGTCACCACTACATTTGCTGTCATGGCCTATCAGAATTCCATATTCAAAGCGCTTCCGAAGGATACTGATTTTATCCCACGTATGACTCTTTATTTACCAGATAATACTTATCCCGATGAGATCGAGCTTGCAAGTAATTTTCCTTCTTTACGTGACATTAACTTTGTAATTTTCATCCTTAGTACATACTAGTAAAGGGCTTTCACTATTTAAGCTCATGAAAGAATGGATGACAGACTATCTGTTTAAGAAACTCTCACTCTCTCTGTACTCTCAAAATCATACGTCATCTTCGACCAACATGTGTTCATCCGAACTCAACAACACAGTACGTGGCACATTTATGGCACAGTCAAAATCAAGCACGAACTTCTCAACCAACAACACTCGCTCGTGATGTTTCTCGTACTCTTGATTGAGAGCCATCTTGTAACGGCCTATTCCGTATCTCGGACTCATGCTTCATTCTCGGCCAGCATACAACCATTCGACCTCATCAACATACATGAAGCATTACTGAAGACATATTACAATTACAGAGTTCTAGTCATCACTTTCGACATCTACATCAACAGTTTGAATTAAGCAAACATACAGTCATCAATGAAGCCGTTACGAAGCAACAACGATCAGAACGTTATACAATCTGGTCAAAGGATATCAAACAGATATTGTAACGTCCATCATTAAGGATAATAATGGTCGCCAAACGGTCATATTATAAGACCTATAAATAGGACCAAAGAATCAAAGATGAATGACGGATGAATGTTCACCCAGACTCTATACGACATCACTCAGAACATCTCTTGTAATAATCTAGCAACTATCAATAACATTCTTCTTTCTAAAATCCTCAAGAGAGGTCGTGGTTTTTAACATATTCAGAGGTTTTCCACGCTAAATCTTGTGCTAGTATTCTTTCATTATTTATCTAGACGCTCTGATTATCCTTTGGTTTAAAGACTAAGTTCGAATCCCGAAATTAGGCTATTACAGGTTACTTTTGTGGTGAGGGTTGGATGTTGTTTGGTTTTATGTTACTCTATATATCTATGTAATTGATGATCAAATTAGTGTTTTGTTGTCTTTGTTTAAGAAAATCTGTATAATTGTGCCATAATTTTTTTTCGTGATTTTTTGTTGTATTTTGAGGGGTATAATAATCTGAAAGTCCGACCCGATCCGTAAATCAATTTCAAGTTAAATATTACCTCAATCACAGCTTCCTGAGCACGGCGGTCATAAGCACTCGTGATTCTGCTTTTACCACGATCATTTTCTCTAACCTATACATTAACAAACCAAATTAGATCCTCATCAAACAACAAGTACATCAAAATGCATTCTAAAAATCTCACCCAAACAAACATATATATAACAAAAACAGTATAATTGCAAATTATAATCACACAATTATCATAAGCACTCGTGACTCTTGCCTTACTAATGTATGTTTGTTTGTTGCTCCCAAACACAACAGATTTACTCGATGTCAATCTGTAAAAACAAAGCATACTTAAAATACACCCAAAACAAAAAAATTACTTACAAATCAGTATATATAAAGTTTTTTTTATTTTTACTTGATCGAAGAAGATTTAGCTTTGGAAATGCAGAAAGGTGAGTTTTGGAGCATTTTGGTTCCATGTTGAGAGTAATACAAAGCATCCATCAACGAATCAGAACCCAAAAATAAAAAATAAAAGTTCGAAATCTCGCAAAAGAGAAAAATTTTAAAGAGAGAATCAGTAGAAAGTGGCTTTTGAAGATGATGGTTTGAGAGCTTCACTCACTCTACTCTACTCTACTCTACTCTGAAGTCTGAAATCGAAGCGCGCCTTTTTGGTTTGCCACGTGACGTGAAGACCTCTCATTGCGTCTCTCTAACGCGTTCGTCCCTTATCGCTTCATTCACTCTCACCGTTTTGGTTTTGTTGCTTTGGTGGACTTAAACCGGGTTAAGATGTGACTTGGCTCAGTGAGTTTTGAGAGACTGATAAGGTACATCTGGGAGTTAAGGTCTAAGATCTAGACAAAATCGGACTACCACAGACACAAATACTAGGGTGTAGAACATAAGAAGATTATTTTTTTAAGAAATCAAGATTCACCGCTTTAAGTTTCACCAGGAAGGCAGGAACCTGCAAAAAAAATCGGATAAAGTTTAATGATATTTAAGCGCGAATTCAGGGTCCTACTCGACTTGATCAACAAGAGGGTTGATAATTAGTGTATCCAAGTTCAATTCATAAAAACAATCAATCATTCCAAACACATACTTTGCAGATATTTGGATCATCGTCAAAGTGTATGTACTGAAGCAAAATGTGAGATTATTGCTTAAATGTGGCGGTCCCTTAAAGGCTAGACAGTACAAAGACACAGAAACTGGACTTCATTTAGGTTTTATTCAACCCCAATTTGTGTATTACAACTAACAAGATGCACTGGAATGATGTGCAATACAATGTGCGAATTGTCAATTAAGATGCAGCATCAACAACTGCTGAGTACCATCATTAGTCCATAACAACACTAGGCCGCAGAGGAAAGAAATTTAACTCAGAAAGTAGAGAGGTCGCTAGAATTACATAGATAAGTGCAAAGTTCTGATTCTTGTCCCAAATAATTTCTGCAAATGTTTGAAATCAACAGTATAACCCTTGTTCTAGGTTTGTAACAGATCACTTCAACTTTGGCATCATTGCCTTGAATCTCAATAGGAATTTCATTCACAACAGTTAAGTCCTTTTTACATACACCGCCTGCATTAATACCATAACATGAGTATCAGAAATTAAACAGAATGTCGCATCTCTAAGGATAGAATAGATAGTGATTTTTACCTCAATTTTGCAGTTGCCCATATATGACGAGCTCATCAAATGCATCAGATCCATAGAAGCTAACAACACAAAGTAATACTCCACGAGACTGAAAAAACAAAGGTTGGATCAGAAAACCCTATTTGTTTGAAGTGAAGCAGAAGCTGTAGAAGCCTCTGCTATTAAGGAAATTGGTTGACGAGTTTTGGTAATTCTAGTTCTGTCACGTTTACTAATAAGTTTTGCGTGATACAGGACCGCACTTCGAGGATCCTGATTGGAGCGGGTGAACAAAGTGACGGAGTTTATTGGTTTCGGCCTTTGAGACATGTTCGGGATTATCAAGCAACTGTGCTCGGGAAGCGGGAATTGTGGCATCGGCGTTTAGGTCATCCTTCTAAGAAAGTAGTGTCGTTCTTACCTAATTTTATTAGAAATTGTGATAATAACACTCATTGTGATGATGCTCATTGTGACGTTTGTTTTCGTGCTAAGCAAACTCGTGCTATATTTCCTTTAAGTACCCATAAAGCTAGTGATTGTTTTGAACTTATTCATTGCGATATTTGGGGCAATTATTCAGTTCCTGCTAGTTGTGGTGCTTATTACTTTCTTACGATTGTGGATGACTATTCTAGAGCAGTTTGGGTGTATTTGATGTCTGCAAAAAGTGAAGTACCTCAACTTATTAAGGAATTTTGTGCCATGGTGAAAACTCAGTTTAATAAACAGGTACAAATATTACGAAGTGACAACGGACGAGAATTTACCTGTTTAGAAAATTTTTATGCAGAACAGGGTATGTTACATGAAACTTCTTGTGTTGATATGCCTCAACAAAATGGAAGGGTAAAGAGGAAACACCGTCACATTTTAAATGTGGCTCGTGCGCTTCAATTTCAAGCATGTTTGCCTCTTATTTTTTGGGGGGAGTGTATTATGACTGCTGCGTACTTGATTAACTGTACTCCTACTCTTTTGCTTAATGGAAAGACTCCCTATGAAATGCTCTATGGCACGCCCCCTCCTTATACTTCTCTTTGTGCTTTTGGCTGTTTGTGCTATGTGAATAATAGGCCTCGTGTTAAGGATAAGTTTGCCTCCCGTTCTCGAAAGTGTGTCTTTGTTGGGTATCCTCATGGTAAAAAGGGGTGGCGTGTTTATGATGTTGAAAGTGGTGATTTCCTTGTTTCTCGTGATGTTGTGTTTTGTGAAGACAAACATCCCTTTGCGCATGAGAAACCTCTTGAGGGTGATGATGGCATGGCCGACTTTTTACGTCAACCCACACCTTCGGTTGACGATGATGAACCCCTTCTCGCAAGGGGGAGTAGTAGTGAAAATGTTCACATGGGTGTTGCGGAGAATGGTGCTCATGTAGGTGCTGAGGTAGTGGACGGTGTGGTGGGCACCGAAGCAGCAAGTACAGCACCCTTGGGTGCTCATGAGGACTCGATTTTGCAGTTGAGTGTGCAGTCGAGGGTGGATGTTGAGGCCGTGTCTAGGGAGGCAGCCACGAGCAATAGTAATGATGCAGAACTTGGTCGTGGCCACCGTATCAAGCAGCCATCGTCTCGTTTGAAAGGCTACATAACCAATACAGTTTGTACTTTAAACTCCGTCACTCCTTCACCCAAGCCATCACGATCCTCAGGTACTCCTTTTCCCATTGCTTATTATGTAAATTGTGATAAGTTCTCTGTGCAACACAAACAGTTTTTGGCAGCTATTACTGCAGGCACTGAACCTGCAAATTTTGCGGAAGCCGTGAAACATCCTGGTTGGCGGAAAGCCATGAAAGAAGAAATTGATGCTCTAGAACGAAATGGTACTTGGACTATTGAGGATCTTCCACCCGGAAAAAGGGCGATTGGTTGCAAATGGGTGTACAAAGTCAAGCATAATTCTGACGGTTCGATTGAAAGGTTGAAAGGAAGGCTTGTAGTATATGGAAATCGACAGGTGGAAGGTATTGATTTTAATGAGACGTTCGCTCCTATTGCAAAAATGGTGACTGTGAGAATGTTCTTGGCGGTGGCCGTGGCTTGGAATTGGGAGCTACATCAGATGGACGTGCACAATGCCTTTCTTCATGGCGATCTGGACGAGGAGGTTTATATGCAACTACCTCCAAGTTTTGAGACTACTTCACCTGGGAAGGTATGTCGTTTCCGAAAGTCTTTGTATGGTCTACGACAAGCTCCCCGAAACTGGTTTGCCAAACTTTCTACTGCATTACGACAATTTGGTTTTAAGCAGTCTTATGCAGATTACTCCTTGTTCAGTTATAAGAAAGGGGATGTGTCGTTGCATGTTCTGGTCTATGTAGATGATCTCATTATTGCAGGATCATCCCATGATACAATTGTGAATTTCAAGAAATATTTGAGTGCGTGTTTTCACATGAAAGATTTGGGGGTGCTCAAATATTTTCTTGGGCTTGAAGTGGCACGTGGGAAAGACGGCTTATTCCTTTCTCAGCGAAAAAATGTGCTTGACATTGTGAGTGAAGCAGGGTTGTTGGGTGCTCGTCCTGCTTCCACCCCTATGGAACCGAATCACAACTTGGCTCTCGCTAAAGGGGACACATTTTCCGATCCTGAACGGTATAGGCGGCTCGTTGGGCGGCTTATTTACTTGACCATCACTCGTCCGGAGTTGTGTTATTCGGTGCATATATTGGCTCAATTTATGAGCAGTCCGAATGTGGAGCATTGGGAGGCAACCCTTCGGGTCTTGCGATACTTAAAGGGTTGTCTTGGACAAAGGATTTTGCTACAAGGTGAATGTGACTTGCAGCTTTACGCCTTTTGTGATAGCGATTGGGCGAGCTGCCCATTGACTCGACGATCATTGACAGGTTACTTTGTGTTACTTGGCTCTTCTCCGATTTCGTGGAAGACTAAGAAACAGGCCACGGTTTCTCGTTCTTCAGCTGAAGCTGAATATCGCTCAATGGCGACGACGACTTGTGAGTTGAAATGGCTCAAATCTCTTTTGTGGTGTTTTGGTATTGATCATCCGTTGCCTATGCGACTCTATTGTGATAGCCAAGCGGCGTTACATATTGCGGCTAATCCAGTTTTTCATGAACGGACGAAACATATAGAGATGGATTGCCACTTTGTTCGGGATGAGTTACAAGCTGGCAATATAGTGACGAGACACATTCGAACTGGCAATCAGTTAGCGGATATCTTCACTAAGGCTCTTGGAAAGTCTCAATTTCTATATTTCCTTTGCAAGTTGGGCATTCGAGATCTTCATGCTCCAACTTGAGGGGGAGTATTAAGGAACGGTTTAGGATTCCAAAAGAACGAGCGGTTTAGGATTCCAAAAGTTTATTTCTTTTGTATATATTGGCAGAAGTTGGTCTGTGAATAAGATGAGTTTCATCTTTTCAATTCGTATTCTAGTTTTGGTAATTCTAGTTCTGTTAGCAAGCACTTATGTCGAACGGGAGCAATTGAGATCCGTCAAAAATAAGATTAACTCCAGGCAAAACGACTTCCCTATAGTCAGCATCATCTGGTTCAGCTTTTACGGTACTACTCACTGAAGGTGATTTCTCAATGGGTCTTGTGGCAGCCTCATAAACGGGAGCAAGGGCATACGACCTGCAGATATAGTCTCACTATATTAGATTTATTTTAAATATATTTCCTAGTGATCAGTGATCAGTGATCGGCAGTAATTCTATTTTTCAGAAAAGAACCTAGTAAGTTAATTTTTGCAAAAGAAAAATCTAAGCACCAATTCAAATTGCCATTGTCCATAAACGTCACTAAAGATGTCTATTACCTACTACAGATAGGTAAATGCAGCAGTTTACCATGCAGTTTACCTATCTATAGTCTGTTTGAAATGCAGGTTTTGGGAGACACTTATATATACAAAGTTGGATAGCGATCAAGTCCACTACGTACTTAGTATTTAATAATATTTATCATCAATCAGTGGCATCATAGAGGTGTAAGACTACATACCTGAGAATGCTACCATCAAAGCTTACAACTTCCGTTCGGCAACGTCGTCTGTTCGCAAGTTTTAACCTCAAATGTTCACTTGAGGCTCCAGATATTGGAGACGAAGGATCCACAAGTGGGTTCCACCTTCCACTTGCATAAGTTACAAGTTGACGAGATGGTTCCTTTGCTTGTTCTCTCTGGTATAAGAGCTTAGCAGTAGGGCCCACCGCTTGATACTCCGCACATACATCGCGTAGCCTTTTTCTTAAAATTTGCATAGCATCATGATGCTCAGTAAGTGAATCGGCTTGAAGTAATCGTGATGAAACCACCCTTTTACATATAGCACTGCACAATATTGGACTGAAAAGTGGAATCCCATATTCAACACTCAATGGGACCCATTCATACCTTTTCACTTGGGAAGAGAAGTCATCTTCATCTCCTTCTTTATGAGCTTTAACAAGCGAATATAACCTACAGTCCACAACTCTATCTTATTTGACAAATCCATCAAAATAGACTCTTAACTTTAAAGTTTCCTCAGTACTTAGCCCCATATCTTTGCTTAAAGGGGTTGTAGAACCATCGGAATTCTTCAAAGGCAAGGGGATATCTAAGGTAACAGTCTTTCCATAAGTATCGAGATCACTCTTGCTTAAGGGTTGCACCAATATAGCCGAGTACTTGAGAAGCGAATTTAAACAATGCAACAGAACACTTCCATTGACTAAATTGCCCTCAAATTTACCTTCTAGTCCTCCAACTGTAGACCATCCCAAGACCAAATCAGGGCTTTCTCACAGCCTGCTAGTAGTGCCGGAAGCAATCTTAGGCGTTGCCCCTTCATTAGAACAACTGAGAGAGGTCCACTAGCAACAACAGAATACAACACCAGTTTCATCCAAGGTGTCATAGATGAATATGAAGGTGGACCAAAGTGAATAGGACCAGTGGGTCCAGGTAAAACCGATGAAGATGGAAGTGGGACCATAGACACCACAATAGTCACGGTTAAATAACCTATCTGATGTTGCCGGTGCAAGAGCTGCCAAACTTTCACGGCGAAGAATATCCACACAATATTTCCTTAATTTCTTTGAAGTACCTCTTCCTGGATCTAGGTCTCCAGTTGGCATAGAGTCACTATATTTCTCAAGATTCACATCTAACTTTGAATCCTCACTTAAGACACTCTTACTTTCCAATGAGGTAGCTAAATCCAATATGTCATCATTACTAATGGAATCCACTAAATTTGGATGACCTACATTACCGTCAGACCCGGTGGTGGAGTCCATTGTAAGTGATTTTATGGGTTCTCAATTATGGTACTAGTTGAATCGCCAATTACTTCAATATTTACACTTGTATCTACTCCACCTGATTGCAAGCACTCAAGAGCACACCGAAGACTGAATGCGTGATTGGCAAATTCCTGTAGTTCTCCCTCAAATTTTGTTCCCTCTAATGTAGAGAGATCCTTGCAGAGTTCTGCAATGCTAGCATCTCCTAGTTTTCCTGCTTCATACAGTGTCACAGCATGAAATTCAAACCTGAAAAATGGGTAATAAAACATGTAATTAAAATGTTGTGAAACATAGATGATGAGTATAAAGCTGTTAGCTATGTAACACGGATATGCGATGTGGTATCTGACATGGGTATAGGGGGTAAATTATCGTGAAAATATTCTAGACATGGGTGTCTGAGTGCCAGTGCACGTTAAGATTTTTTCTTTAAATATGGCGTATCCATGTTATTGCTGATAAGAGCGCACACAGTGACACGTAACACCCACCCACACCCATTGGTTAGAAAACATAACAGGATCAAACCTGGTGAAACAGAGCCCATCATAAGATAAGATGTTATATTAGCATCAACAACAAAGGCAACGCGAGCAGTTCCAGAAGCTGCACTTCCTGCCCCGAAAACATCTTGTTGAACAACATTGCCATCAATCGCATTTAATGAGCTAATACTCCCATGAGAACCGTCTTCTTCATCACTGAGAATTAAATTATGAGAGCCAGAAATGCTCGGGATCTTGAAGAACAGAAGCTGGATCAACTAATTTTACTGCCCAACCAAGCCGGCAAGCAAATGAAGCAGCCGCTTGTAGCTGAGAAAGGTCAGCTTGCAGTGTCGCAGCCAATTCAGCAACAGTAGAATTCTCACTTGAGACAACAAAAACGGCATATAATACCCTGGAGGAGAGCTTTAATATGTTAGTCCTTATAACTTCTTTGACGCATTACATTTGTTATAGCAAAAGAATCATCCAGGAAGACTAATATTATCCCTATCCTTGAAAAGAACCCAAAGGCTCATTTATAATGCCACTTTCAGAGTTTCCCCCATGTCCAGCAGTCAAAACACTGAATACACCATTTGAATTACCATTATGCAGTAGGCAAATTGAAAAACGATTTTTTCAAATGAGCTTTTAGCTAAACACTGCATATTAGACAATGGTTCAATAAAAAAACAGACATGATCTAACATGTCGTTGTCACCCGCATGGCTTGAAACCGAAATATCTCTATTTCATCTTTACAAAGATTTTTATTTTATTTAGATTTTATATTATGTGCATGAATAAGGGAACCTTTTCAAGTTAGGATAAGGTTTCCTATTTGTGTGGACCGCTTAGTCTATAAAAGGGTTAAAAGAGAATCCTAGTTTAGCTATTTGGTTAGGTTGTTTGAAGAAGAATTAGGGTAGATGGTAGTAGGGGGTTTTCAGAATTAAAAAAAGTAGGCTTTCTAAACTTTTCGAATTCTCTTGCTAGGAATCAAAAGTTTTGCCTCCGCGGCTTTGACCCTGCCAACTTAGTATCATAGCGGTAAAATCAGTAGCGTTCTCTTTATATTTCTTTTTGGTAATTGAAATTCGAAGTTCTCAATTTGCTAGGATTGCACTTTGCAATTTTCCAAGGTTTGAAGCACGAGCTGCTACATAACTGCCTCTTCAATTTCGATATCTTTTAAGTGAATCTCTTTTTTCGAGTGATGATTTTGAGATTTCTGCTAATTCCTCTAAATTCAATTGGAGATCTCATTATAGTTGATTTTCAATTGCCTTCCCAACTGTGAAATCTTCATATTACTCTTTTAAATCTTGTAAGAGTTTTACACCAGGACTTCTAATCATCCTAGAGTTCGATTGGCGGTTTTGGCCACCAACTTTTTGCTGGTTCGTTTAAGGGCGTTGCCGATTTGATATGTGAAGGAGATTTGTACATCGAGTCTGCATATGGTGTTCATGCAAAAAATTGGGGAAAGGAGATTGAAGGATATATGTATATTTCAGAACCTCCTAGTTTTCCAAGCACTAGCCCTGCCAACTGACCAAGCTTCAGTTGGTAGGAAGAAAATATATACAAAACCCTAATTTCAATCTTCAACTTTGACGATTGAATCGAAGAAGCTTAAAGAAATCACAATCTCTTCATCGAGAACAAAAGTTGACACATAATCGAATCTTCATCTTTGATTATTTATTGTTGACGTTGTTACAAATGATTTCTTGAAATGAAGAGTGATTTAGGATTGAATCGAGAGAGGGAAGTTCTTCATTTTTTTCGAACTCTTCTCTCGGGATGACATTGCATGCTCAGCATATGATCTAATCTAGTCTTTCACAATGTTTTGTTGATTGAGTGATTCTAGTTGGGGCTTGAAGCTTCAAAAATCTAGTCTTTCACAATACTTTGTTGATTGAGAGATTCTAGTTGGGATTTGAAACTTTAGTAGATTAGCTCGAGCAGTACAATCCCCTTCTCAACCTCCATATTAGAGTATCAATTCAATAAGGTGAGACGATAAAAAGAAAAAATTATTTTGCAAATTTTTTCAGTGTTAGGTAAATCACTAACAACACGACTGGACTGTATTGAGGAGTCGATAAACACAAATAGCACATTGTTATAGAGCGTGAACACCACGATTTGAAAATTATGTTCTATTTTGGGAAAGAAATTGGAGATTTATCTCCTCTTTTTGCAGATAATTGCGAGATTATTCCACTAATCGGTTGAGGAAAACCCTTAACCTATGACGAGTACTTAGATGTAGGGTTGTCAATGGATTGGATATAATCCGAAATCCGATCCGACATCCGATTCCTTTTTAGGATATGGATGCCATTTTTTCCGATCCGAATCCGATCCTATCCGAATAAGGAACATCCGAAATAATTTCGGATTGGATTTGGATGGTGCCTAGTCCAATCCGATAAATATCCGATCCGAAATTATATACCGATATATTTATATTTTATCAATGTTAATGTTCTACAACTATTAAAAATATATTATATACAATAAAAAAATAGATTATAACACATCTAGCTTTGTGGCTAAGTGGTACTTAGTTCTTAAAACCCATGAAAGGTCATGGGTTCAAGCCTTTGCATCCACATTTTTATTCATCAAATAAAATTATGGTCGGATCGGATTTAGGATTCGGACCTCCGAAAATAGGATTCAGATTTGCATCAATCCGACTCCAATCCTATCCACTGACAGCCCTACTTAGATGATTACCCATACATGGGGCCTTCGGTAAATGGAGCCATGAAGCCTGTCTTCAATGGATATTCATATAGAGATTTAAAGTTATTAATTTCTCGATGTTTATTGATTCATTTAGGGAAAGTTTTGAGGCACGCTATGTCGAGCAAGTAGCACCAAAAATATGGGGGGAAATTGCACTTAATTGTCGAAGAACATATTTTGTTAATTTTTGGTAAAGAAGAAGATTGTGACAACATTGTCACAAAATTAATTAGTAAATTAGCTTGGATCTGGTAAATTTCGTAGAAGAATTCGAAGCTCGAATCATGTATTTGAAGAATTTAACAAAAAATTAGATATCTCAAGATAATTAAAGTTCACAGTCTAACGTAATTAAGAAGGGGGGAATTGATGTAACATGTTGTCGCCACCCCATGGGTCAAAAACAAAATATCTTTATTTCATTTTTAGATTTCATATTATTCGCATGAATAAGGTATATTTCCCGAATTAAGATTAGGTTTCCTATTTGGGAGAACCCCATAGTCTATATAAGGGGATCCTAGTTAGCTTTTTGAAGAAGAATTAAAGTAGGGGGTTTTACGAAATTAACAAAAATAGGTATTCTTCATTTTTAAGTTCTCTTGCTAGGGTTTATCAAAAGCTTCTTTACCACGGCTTTGAACCTCTCAATATATGGCAGCATTTGCCTTTCAAAGTTCTTTATTTGCAATTACGTAAGAGTCGATATTATTGACGAAAGGATTCAATTAAAAAGGTTATTTCTTTAATATTTATTTTTTATGTAAGAATATAAAGAAAACTAATGGTGGCTTTGAATAACTTGCTCTATAATGACCTAAAAAGTCGAAGTACAGAAAAGAAGAAGAAACTTACTCTTCGATGGGATCTTCGTAAGACTGTTCCTGTTGGGGACGAACCCTTCCAGCCTGGAAACTGAATCAGATAATTATTTACTATCCAAACTAGCGGATTCAAAAGAAAATAGGGCTGATTTTGCAATCCTGACTAATGGTGTCAAACTGTCCAGAGGTTTAAACATTTTTTCACTATAATAGTAACCTATTTTGGGGATTTCTGAACAATTAGAAATTGTTTAGTGTTCCTTCTGGACAGCTTGACAGCAGCAATAAGTACAGCGAATCGGACACTAAGACATGACTCAGGTTGACCTCAAGTATAGTGTTTTAAATAACTTATACGTGAAAAATGTCAGTTGGAGTATGTTTGGCATGTTATGCTGCATATATAGATACTTAACAACATGCACTAAAAGTAACCTCAAAAGATACCAAATTTTGAAGGTACTTTGAGTAAAGAAGATAGTACCCGCAGCATTTGTGGACCAATATAGGACTAACAAAAAGACTGCTAGAAACCCATCCAGTCTCCAGGACATAATTATTTGAAGCTTTATATGTTATTTTTAAGTGTATTATTTATTAAAAGCAAAACTTTATACAACAACGATTCTATTAACCTCGAAAACCTTTTCAATTTAGTTGGTTTCAGTGAAGGGCAAAATTTTCAATAAAAATAAACCTAGAATCCAGACGGATTCATTAAAGCACATTGCATCATGTTTAAAAAACTATTACAAAGGGAAAGTGCAGAATTTGAAAATGTGGATGTACAGAAATTACTTTTAAACCGATCATCAGAATACACGGGAACATCGAAGTGTATCAATCCTCGTCGATAAAATCCTCGTATGATTTCAGGATCAAAAAGAAAAAATGAATTTGCCTCCTCCTTACAGACTTTGTCTATTGTTGCCATTTCTTCTTCTGTGAGTTTCTAAGGAGATGAAGAAAATAACGCAGGTCACTCACAGCAGGATATGTTACAGGCTTACAGGTATTTACACACTATATGAGCGTGAATATTTTGTAATGCCCAAATGAGGGGTAAGACCATGCTAGCTCACAACAGTAAGAATGAACTGGCATATTTTGGATCCCAAATTATTTCAGACAAATTTCAAATTAAGAAGAGTTGGAAAGGGAAAACTTGTGGGGGCCTCTAAAGCCATGAAATCAAAAAATTTGCATGACTGATCACCCTAAATTTCATTCAAACTCCTAGAGGCGTTCAAAGATTTCATCAAGAGGTATCCTCACCTTAAATTCCTCGAGCGTAAAATTAACTAGGCAAACTCCCCACCATGGTTCAATTGTGAAGTCAACAGGTTGTGTAGGTGGTAGTTCTTTTGCGATTGACCTGTTCAGCTTCCACATAATTTTCTGGGCAGCTCCAACATAGCAAATGGTAGTCAATACAATGAGAAATGCATACTATTGTAAAGTATAGACCACACACTATGTATGACAGAGAAGATATGTCCATAAAAATAGATGGCTTAGAGCATCTCCAGAAGCCTCAACACCTTTAGAAAGTGAGAAAACAACATTTTTTGTTTTTGTTTTTTGTCCAGAAGTCGAAAATGATCTAGCAGGCTTGCTAGGCTATTAATCCACCCAGTTCAGTACGCCCTTTGAAGGACACAGTACAAGTTCTTAATATGTATAATGCCATTTCAAAGGACAAAGTAATTTTAAGATCATACGACCAATAACCATTAGATGTAGCAAGTGAGACTGACAAAAAATTGAACTTTGGAGAATGTGAAGCAATGGCACTTCCAACTCTCTAAACTGGTTTTAAAGACTGCTGATAATGCCTTGGAATGCCAGGAAGACTTTCAATGAGAATCGTAAAATTGATCAGAATATGACAAAATAAGAATGCAAATGGATTCCTAATACAAAATTAAGAATTGTAGTCATAAGCATCATCTTTTTTTTTATAAGAAAAACAAATATCACTCAATAAGAGCAGCAATAAGCATCAACATGCTTATGAAATCTTTCTACCAGATATCCAGGCGAACGTGAGTGTGAAAAAAAAAAAAGTTCGAGATTTAATAGAACGTGGTAAAGATAATATTGTGGCTGCCAATCTCCAATGGCATCCCATTATTCACCTCCTGTGTTGCCAATGTGTGAGAATATTTTCTAGGGCTTTTGACATCTCTTTGGTCTTTAAAGTTGATGTATGAGCTCCCGGAAGGCTTTGTGATGCAAGGCATCTAGAATAAAAATTGGGAAACTTCTGTGGATCATACACCATATGCAACCAGCTAGTTGGGTGTTGTAGAAGGAGCAGAAAAGGTAGCACTCTTTTCGGAAGTTTCGGAAGGTAGATGGAGCATTTCAATAAGAAGGAAAATATTTTGTAAGGTGTTGTGGTGAATATCGCGATGTGTCAGGCTTATACTTTGAAAGTTACTAAGAGTTAAGATCTAGTAAGGAGATTGAGGCTTTTGACCATTTCACACCATGGTCGATACTTTTTCAGTTTCTTCTTTTCTGAGGAAGATTTGATCTTTTGCTTATTCTGGTTACATAGTGCTTTCCATCTGGGAAAGTAATCCTCCAGTTGATGAGAAAAGGTAAACCTTCTAAGAAAATACAATGTAGCCGTCATTACCCATATCATCAATGCAATGCATATGACATTGTGAATGCAGATATATCACTTCTCTGTTGCAAGATTTTTGCTCTTTCTCATAGAATCTGGTAGTTGAGGTCTTGAGGATAGAAGGTATCATAGGACTAAACCTTTCTAGATGCAAACATGAGGCAAATGTCTTATATTGAGCATGGATAGGTGTAAGGGCGTGTTATCTAAGCAATTCATCCCTATATTCGTAATTTATGTTTGTACAGTACTCATCTATTTAAAAATGTAGAATTAGCATATACTTAGATTTAAGAATTACGTATGTCTGTTTTGCTAGCCAGTACCTTTTTTTATTTTTTATTTATGGTTTTATATAGGGATCCGTGTAACCCTGAGTTTCCAACCCCAAGAGGTTTCGAACCCGCGACCTCTCACTAGGTGGAGAGGTACTACCACCATTAGGCCAATAGCCCAATGGTTAGCCAGTACCTTAGACCTGCATTTGTTCATAATATCAATAAATTCATTTCTTCCGATTCCAGTAAGCCTTAATGCGTCTGCAGCACTGAAATTTGGGATGCTGTCATAAGGTTGCTCTGCACAAAATAAATCACAATGTGTGAGACATGGTAGATCAATGATAGGAAGAATTTAATCCTACCACTATCTAGAGAATTGTGATATGGAAAAATACTGTTTGAATAAATTGAAGTTAAATTCGCAAAATGAAGGAGCCATGCACAAAATGAACAGCATAAAGAACCATACTGTGAGTCGTCTATCTATTTTATGAGGAATCCAAAACATACGTACACATGAAAACACTCAAATCAGAATTTATTTCAGAACACTGACTCCCCACATAATAGGGTCTATGGTCTGTATGTGACCATCGAGCCTTATGAACAAGATGATTAGAAGCATGGTCAACGGTCATTCTAATTTTAATTCATCCTGACCTCACTCAGCATCATTATCCTTTTTTTCCGGTAATTTAGATTGAATTTCTACATTGAACCAGCATCCTTCAGTCAAAAAATATCACCATCAAAGAACCCTCATAGAAATGGATCTTGACACAAAATTTAAAGCAGGGTAAGGCTATGTGGTGCTGTGCTTCTTTGATTATTATTTGATCATTGGCTCGAAAGGAATGCAAGAGAGTTTGAAGGCGAAGAAAGATTGTGTGAGGATACTATTATGTTGATCATCGCTCATCTTCCAGTGGAATAAAGTTGCATTAGATATGAGAGATGTGTTTTTTGAGTCCTTAATGGTAATGTGGAAGGAGACCATTATGGTTGACAGTTGACGAGTTCTTCCTGCTTCCAGGTTCTTGAGAACTGCTTTTATGTTCTGTATGCTTTCATATTGTTCGATATTTGGATTTCTCTGAAGATTCTCCTGTAAAAAACTTTTGAGGCTTCTCACATCATGGCAAAACTTTGTAATACAGGCGAGATGTTTCTTGAAGTCAACCGTTCTATTTCATTCTAGTGTTCCTGACCTTGCATTAATTATAGTCTTGTTTTGTGTAGGAGGGCTATATAACTCAAACAAATATGATTTAGAACTTGCCCATTAATATAGTATACTCTAGGAAATACCTTTCGTGAAACTTATGATCCCTGTAAACTATATATGCATTTTTTTTTTCTTTTTGAAAATGTAAAACTAAAAGAATATATGGATTTCCATTTGATGATAGTACATATAACTAACATGCTTTTTACTGAATCAAATCACATATGAAATCTTTAGAATGACGTATGTTATTACCATTTCTCATAACCTCGAATATCATATCACAGTAGTATCTGAAAGGTGACACCCTCATCACTCGACAAACATATTCCGCAAGCTGGTAGGGAAATAGCTGCAAATAAACGAAAACACTAGATAAACAGAGTGCCGGAATCCTAAACGACAGTAAAGCTGCAGAAAAGAATACATTAATAACTAGCAGGTGGAATGCATCTATAAATATAGACTTTGATCCCAGCATAACTAGCAAAGATGCAAAAGAGGGAAACTTTGTGTGGTGCCTAATGTGGAAGATATGTAAGTAGAATGTTTTGACGCCGTGTAACCATGACCTTAAATAGAAAGTGGCAACAATAGCAGCATTTATAAGCAATGCCAATGACGTAGACAAGATTAAAACAACTTTATATTAAATACGCACTGCTAGATTCCTTCGCAAGTAACGCATCATGTCTTCGTAATATTCGCTTTCTTTGCATACTTTCCGAGCAAAACAAGTGTTCCACTGTAGACGTTTTCTTATGCAATGGTCTATAACTCTGCAAGAAAGATAGTAAAAATGAAGTGCAAAAAAAAAAAAAAACAAGTCCAAGCAGATTATTAAACTTGAGACAAGAATAAATAGGTTAGTTTATGACATTAAATGAAATCTCAAACTTTTTTCATGGTAAGCCACAAATCTTATGCATGCAACAAGATAATTTGAAAAATAACCTCTCTTCTTTTTTTACAAACCAAGGTGATCCGGGTTCATAATTTATCACCATCTGCCCAACTAGTTTTTGGGGCGTGTGAGAACCCTGCCAACCCATGTATCGGGTAAGTCAGGATAAATACTACCGGCAAGTGGCCCCTGTTGGTGGCGAATAGAACTCAATACCTATGCTTCTCAAGGCAATGGGCCCAATCTGCTTGAAAAATACTTCTTTACTGTATAGAAATGTTTAACCTTACTTCAATGATATGCATTGATCGAATGTATCAATAGATATTATGTTTTAAAGCTCCTTTCTTCCCAACTACCCATAAAAAAGTATCAACAAATTCCTCCAAGCATAATTTGATATCATAAGGCTCATATTTATTGGGGCAACCAAGACCAATATGCTGGAATGCAACGGCAAAGAAAACTTCACGATAAGAGAGGCGCTGGGATCTAGGACTCCCGAAAAAAGCAAGTCGAAATTTCCATTTTGTTCCAAAATATGAGTTTATCTTTACGAGTCTATTTATGTGAAACATATGAAGACATTCATCTGTGCATTCAAGATGTGACAACTCCAAATCATATAGCCAACTTCAAGACTCAAATACCCAACTCTATCGCATGTTACCTTTCCTCTATCACAAAGGTGAAGAAACTGCAAACAAATGAGCGACAAATGAAACAAATCTCGAACTAACTTTTGTAGAATCCAGATGATTGTGGGCCTTACATAGTCTTGAATCCATGAAATTTTGTCTAAAATAACTTAATAAGTTTGTGCCATTTAAAAATGGGTCCGCGTGATCAACCAAAACTTCTAGTTTATATATACCCACCATGTTGTATACTCGTATTGCTCATGCAAATTAATGATTATCTACACCAAAAAAAGGAAATTGTATTGAAACTTGTAAAATAGCCAAAAATCACTAACCTTCTATGCCATTCGTCTTTAGAAGATAAAGTTGCTTGAAGCCGCTTAGGAAGATTGTCCCAAGGGCATTCTTCCTTTATTGTTTTTAAGATAAGTTGTTCCTCAATAGTGGACGGAATCCGCTGCATGGTGTACCAAATCTCTAAATGTACCCTACCTGTTAATAAATTCAATCAAAAAAATGATCAAATACTTAGAAATCTCATATCACATTTATCATACTACCAATACTAAGGTTAGTGTTTACGAAATTGACGAATGATCCCAATTAATTGTTAAATTTTTGCCAATAGGAAATTGAACGCCATACTAAACCATATTTTCAATTTTCTTCCACAAACATTTTTTTGACTCCTCTTGACCTCCAATCTAAAACCTTCTCAATTTGTGTGTGTGTGTTAATCTTTCTGAAATTTCCCCTAGGAATGAGAACTTAGTTAAAATTGCCACTTGTTAAATAGTAGTCGTAGCCCAATTTTGTGACTACAATTCTGTATATAAGAGCGTGTATTATGATGGGGCTTTCCTGTATCAAATTAATGGTCAAATACCAAATACCAAATACCAAATACTCACATCACATCTCTCACACTACCAATACTAAGGTTAGTCTTAAAACTGCCAAAATCACAATTCATCGCTGAATTTTCACAGATAAAGCCAAATTGGACCCCATACTAAACCATCTTTTCTGTTTTCTTAGGTAAACATTTTTTTCTTAGGTAATCACAATTCATCCAAGACATGCCTAATAATGATTGATCGTTATTTCAAAATTTTACTAGAAAACGTAAATTAACAGATGCGGCATTTTGGCATATTGCATTTACAACGATGAATAAGAAGGTAAATGATCCAAAGAGGCAAAGTTTATGGGAGAGGATTTAGAGACACTCAAGTCTCACTCAACCACAACCACTCATCTAATATAGATGAGTGGCTCTCAAAATTTGGTGATTTCCTATAAGGGAAATGAGGTGGAAAAATATCGGGTCCTACCTGCCTCACTCTTTCTAGCTGGCAAACATTTCCCTCTCTCACTCTCAGAAATTTCAAATTCGAGCAACCCATCACTCATATCACTCAAGTCTCTCTCTCGTTCATATCACACACACTCACTCTCCCTCATATCACACACTCTCTTTTGCGATTTCTACCATTAGAGGTGAGATTTCAGTCTCGAAAGGGAAGCGATTCTGCCATTAGAGGTGAAATTGATCTCTCCAAAGAACTCCGACGCCCTTGCTGATAGTACACTTACTCGACAGGTACTTTATGACCCTTATTCGACAGTAGTACACTTGGATGTTGTGAAATTGTTAGAATAATAGTATTCCCCACCCCCCACTTAATCTTTGTGAAATTTGTTAGAAGACTATAATCTCCTGTGCAATTTCTTTTTGATTGATTACCTGCAGGTGGGTCCCATGAGAATTCAACAATTTAGTAATATTATTTGCATAACACTGAACTGAGACTAAATAATTGTCGGATTCGACAATATCAGTAGTGCGATCTTCACATACACTACTATAATTGTCGAATTCGACAATATTATAGTAGTGACTGTTGGAGACACACTAACTGAATTGTCGAACTCGACAATATTAAAAAGGTATGCATTAAATTGGTGGGAAAGTGCTCTGTAGTCGCAGATATTCGTGGGTATGTAGTCGCAGATATTCGTGGGTATGTTACCGATTGGGAGGTTATGCGGGGGAAAATGATGACTCGTTTCATATCGAGTACCTACGAGGAGGAGAGTTTTGCTAAACTCTAAACTTTGTGACAGGCAAGGAACCAGTCGGTATATGATTACACCAATGATTTTTACATGTTATCTTCACGGGTTGTGTTATCGGAGTTCGAAGCACAGCGGGTTAGTCGTTTTCGTTTGGGGGTTACAAAACGGATTCGAGATGAGATGGTATCGTTCTCTTCGCAATCGCTTTCGAAGATAATTGAGATGGCTCGTCGAGTTGAAGTTAAATTAAAGCCTTAGGGATATTCGTCTTTTACAGCACCTTCCATAGTTACGACGTCTATGACTCCAACAACCCCTACAACAGTGGTCAAACCAACGGGTATATCTAACATGGCTACTTGCTATAATTGTGAGAAAACGGGGAGTATGATGCACGAGTGTCCTAATCCACGAAAACCAATGACGCTTGTGTCACATCGGCTATATAATCAGATTGACGAGGTACTTGAGTAGCTGTTGAGCGACAACTATGGTAACGCAGAAATTGCAGCGGTGGACCTTCCTCCACCTTGTCGAATTCTTCCAAGAGGGAGAGAGTTGATAGGTCGTGGGTCGTCACGACCATGACCTAGGCATACGTTTTCGTGACCGATCTCTATGTAGTTCCCTTTATCAGTTATTTTATTTTATTCTAGAGAATAATCTAGATTAGGTGGAATTTACTACTGAAAGCAGCATTAACCTTTAAATATAGGTGTACGAATTATTAAGAGAAATTAGCATACACTAACAAATGAAAATTTTGGAGATTTGTGTAATTGTCTCAGATTTTGCCGTTGACATCCTCGATATAGGATAAGGATGCTTGTCAAACTAGTTCTCTTTAGTTGTGAATTTTGTTTCTTAACTACTTCAGTCGGGAAGGAACTTATATTTTGAAGCCTGAAAGTTGACAAATAATACACAAAATTTATTTCCTGCTTAGCATTCCTCCTCGAAATTTTTTTGTTATACATCTAGTTTAGTACAATGGAACCTAACACCCCTAAATTGCAATTTACATTTGCCTAAATAGTTTGAAGTTTCATTTTTTAACTTGAATAAAGATGGCGTATTAGTGTAAACAAGCTATCCCAACACATAAATGTCGCGTGCTCCAAACCCTCTTTAATCTGTCAAAAAAGTTAACTAGACTTCCATATTACAAATGATTGGTAGATAGCGATGTCATGCCAGTAAGGAATAACCTAGCTAGATATTTTCTTAGCATTGATATGATTGGAAGTATCAATTTTCCTAAGGCATGTATGTAAGCTTCGAGATGTCTCCTTCCATCAGCTAGCCCGCCCGCTATAAAATGGAATAATTCGTAAATAGTTATTGGATAGAAAATATATAAGAGGCGACAGATTTCATAAAGCAGATGATAGAATAGTTTGTCAATCCATTCTTCTTCTTCGTCTGTCATTTCTTTCATGAGCTTAAATAGTGAAAGCCCTTCACTAGCATGTACTAAAGGTGAAAATAGACTTACTTGCAAGCTTGATCTCATCGGGATGAGTATTATCTGTTAAATAAAGAGTCATAAATGGGGTAAAATCAATATCCTTCGGAAGCGTTTTGAATATGGAATTCTGATGAGCCACGGCAGCAGCTGTAGTGGTGACAAAAGGTTTCAAATTGGGCATCACAATGGCCCTCCCAAAATGCCCTGCACTGTAAGAAGATCACATGAAACGTTAGCATTCCTGACTACATCAAACAGACCAACATTAAGTGAATCTAACCTATTAGAGACGACAGCCTCTAAAACGTCACCATCACGAAGATGAAGATGCCAGTCATCAGGTCTTACTAACGATATCTCCTCCATCTTCACTGAACAAATCACCCTAACACATGAACTCGATGCCTAAATCCAACAAAAGAACCCCATCAACTCAAGCATTAAGCGCCACCATTCAAACTTAAAACATACCTGCCACGAAGTAGTTACAAAACTCTTGATCATCATCAAATTCTTTTTTGTGCTAGTACAAATCACAGTCTAATCAAACAATTTACAGCATTATTAAATATTTAAAACCCTAATTCGAGCTTTAACTCACTGTTGGAGAGTGCAGAGAGAGAGAGATTGAACAGTTATTTGTGCAAATTCAGAGTTTCTTAACTTTGTGTGACCGGCTAGACCAACGTTTGTTTCGGGATAGATTGCAAGTCCAATATTAATGGGGAGTTCAATTCAAAGCAAGTTAAAATACCAAAAACATCCTTCTCCCGATTTCTCCTCCATAGAAGTATTTGTACATGCTATGCTTTTGGACAAAGTAATTCTTGTTCTCGATACAACTCTAGGGCAGTACCATTTGTGTTTTCAATGTCAAAATTGTTACAGTGAAACCTGTTTTATTACACCTATATAAATGCATAACCTCTCTTAATACACCAAAAAAACAATGTGCAACCTCTCTAAATGCATAACCTTTTCTATGCACACTTTTTGCTTATCCCAAGGGTGTGCATTTATATAGGCTTAACTGTAGCTTCTACTAACTGAGTTTACTGAACATACTAATCACGCCCAAATGGTATGATAAATTCATGTGTGATTATTTGGAAACCGAAAGTCCTCCAACGGTATAGTTCTATAATAGCACCCTTAGCAGATTTCATATAACGGTACGGGTGTATCTTGGGAACACCTCTCTTATCCCTTTTAGTTGATTATCGACCTTCAACGTTGATGTGAGTACTCACAGGTTTTTGCGTGCTGGTAAACTAATTGAAATCTATAATTTCACGCAGTGATATGACCTGGCATGAGGACAACTGGGAAAACTTTGAGAGCAAGTTCCTTGCATTTACGTAAGACACACCACCTTGTTATTATCACCATCTATATCAAGTAAAGTTTTAATTAATCCCAGTTAGCTAAACGAATTCTTATTCTTCGTGCTTATTGTTAAGAATATTTTGGGGTGAATGATTCATTAACGCCTTAATAGTACTATTGCGTTATCAATAACATCTTATCATCAATTCACTTCTTACCATCAAAGCAGTTGGACTCTACTTCTTATGGATATAAGAATTGTTTTGTAATACTCTGTTGTGTATTCAATTTCTTATATCAACATACATAAAACTTTGGGTTTGTTTTCCACAGGCTGCTATAGTACTTGGGTATTTCCACTTGACCGTATTATTATTGGTTATTCTCATGGATACCAAGAGTAAAAATTTATATTACATTTTAGTTTTGCATATGCTTTTTATAGTTGAGGATTTCCCAAATTCTGGATTAAAATCCGGACACCAAATCCGATTTGAATCAGACATACCGGAACCATATATAGTTTCAATATGCCAAGTTGCTAATTAGAATTTTTAGACGTCTGCTAGCTACTTGTCAGCATTGATATATGAAAGCCATGATCTTATGTCACTTTCGTAATTTTTCTTGTGTGATACCATCTACAGGATTGATTTATGGGCTTATGGCAATAAATTTGTATTGTATACAATGTATAATACTATAATTGTGGTGAAATGACATAAAGATTGATCGAATTAAACAAGCAAACAACTACAATAGGCAAGATAAGAGGTAAGGCATAAACGTAAAGAAGAAGAAAGAACCACCTCAAGGATTGATGTGGAAATGCCATTAAAGAGTGAGAAAACCTAAAGGCAATTGCACTTGGCGATTCGTTATCAATCAGAAAACGATAATAGGTTCTTCCATTCTTACTTTCTCCAAAACAAATAAAATATCTATTAAAAGACCCCCGAATCCTGTTTACTATTCCAAATGTGCGTCAAAAGAATAGTACCTTGTGATAGTGATTTGAACTTTTAACTCCAGTTACCCAGTAGTAATTAGATTTAACACATTTCATCAAAACTGACTATGATGACATATAAGATTACATACTAAGGCTTGGTCTATGTAACTATCACAATCTTTAAGCTTGCACAGTAACAACATTAAGATCTACAGTTATTTGGAGATGAGAAAGATGGAATGGAGAGAAATATGTACACATGCTACACGAGTGTGTCTTGCTGATGAAACTTTAAACTTGCAGGCTACATGACCACAACCTTCAGGAAGACGTCTACTTGGCATTCAATACACATGACTACTTTGTTAAAGCGACAATACCCTCACCTCCGGCTAAAAGGCGCTGGTTCCGAGTGGTATGTCATATTGTAATTCTTCTTTTTGATGTAGATGTTGTCTCATAGATCCCAAAGTTGTTTATGCATGATCTGTTACGTGTAGTCAATCTTTGTTATCTTGTTTTTTGTATTAAAAAAATTTAAAGTTGGGGCCTATGATAGGAGTTGTTTTGAATGCAAGACTTCCTTTTTTGCTTCAAATTATGTGTCTCCCTAAGTAGAACTCTATTCTCGTGTAATTGCAGGTAGACACCAATCTTGGGTCTCCTGATGATTTCTTTCCGAAAGGTGTTCCAGGGATTGAAAGCATTACAATATTGCCCCTTATTCTTCAATTCTTCTTCAAGCTAAACCGTGAAGACATGTAGAAGGTGCTTCATAGTTGACAGTCTATTTTGTAGAATCAAAGTTTCTTCCTGGTCATTGTTGTGCTTCCGTAAAAGTTATAGTTGAAACTCCAATATTACTTGATTCCAAGTATAAAAATGTTGTAAAATGCTTATGTTCCTACTCATAATACCATCTTGAACTATAAACCATCTCCCAATCAATTTCGGAGTTCTTTTCTTTTTGAACCATTTTGTTGTTGTATTTGTTAGTTTTCCAGAAGCACTGATAAAAGGGTGGGCATGTGTGTCGTAAATAATTGTTTTGTTTTCCCCATTATTGGAATTACAGTGCAACTTGGCCTTGCCTTATCTTTTGGCGACCTTCATCTTCCCTCCATTATTTATACAATTATAACAGGGAAATAAAGTATGTTTCTTCTGAATCTTCTATTATTGACCTAAGGAGGTGTCATTGATGCGGCTCAAACCACTGAAGGCTGTGTATAGCATCGCTTCTGAAAGAAGTGCAAGAAGGAATCCTAAGCTCATTGCTCAAGTTTCCAAAAGCATAACATGTACAAATACTTCTCTCGAGGAGAAATCGGGAGAAGGATATTTTTGGTATTTTAACTTGCTTTGAATTGAACTCTCCATTAATATTGGACTTGCAATCTATCCTGAAACAAACGTTGGTCTAGTCGGGCACACAAAGTTAAGAAACTCTGAATTTACACAAATAGCTTTTCAAGTTCTCTCTCTCTGCACTCTCCAACAATGAGTTAAATCTCGAATTAGGGTTTCAAATATTTAATAATGCTGTAAATTGTTTGATTAGACTGTGATTTGTACTAGCACAAAAAAGAATTTGATGATGATCAAGAGTTTTGTAACTACTCCGTGGCAGGTATGTTTTAAGTTTGAATGGTAGCACTTAATGCTTGAGTTGATGGGGTTCTTTTGTTGGATTTTAGGCATCGAGTTCATGTGTTAGGGTGACTTGTTCAATGAAGATGGAGGAGATATCGTTAGTAAGACCTGATGACTAGCATCTTCATCTTCGTGATGGTGACGTTTTAGAGGTGTCGTCTCTCATAGGTTAGATTCGCTTAATGTTGGTCTGTTTGATGTAGTCAGGAATGTTAACGTTTCATGTGATCTTCTTACAGTGCAGGGAAATTTGGGAGGGCCATTGTGATGCCCAATTTGAAACCTCCTGTACACTACAGCTGTTGCCGTGGCTTATAAGAATTCCATATTCAAAGCACTTCCGAAGGATACTGATTTTATCCCACTTATGACTCTTTATTTAACAGATAATACTCATCCCGATGAGATCAAGCTTCCAAGTAATTTTCCTTCTTTACGTGACATTAACTTTGTAATTTTCACACTTAGTACATACTAGTAAAGGGCTTTCACTATTGGCCAGCAGTAGGTGGGGGAGCTTGGCAATGAGATTTGGGATCTGGGGCTTGGTGAAGCCATGGTCTTGGAAGAATTCGAGGTTAGAATCAGGTTTAGTTGTGGTTTGGAAGTTGAATTTCTTAGAAGCTGTAATTGCTGCATCTTGTGGTGAGAGACCACAATTGTTAATGAGATAAGAAACAACAAAGGATGAATCATTTGTAGGTTTTAGTACTGAAAATGATCTCACAAGAAATGGGTTTTGGAAAATGGGGATTAAATCAAAATCCCCAAATCTTTTCCCAATTTTTGTTACCATATTTCTAGACAGAAAGGCAAACATTTTCAAACAAATCCAAAGTTTGTTTACCTGATCGATGATAGAAGAAAAATATGAGATGAGCTGCAACTTTAATTTGACGAGTTGAAGAGTTTGTTTACTCGCAGTCTCAGTTCCCCTATGCTGCAGTAATCATGAAACTGTGCTAGGGCTCATTTTGAGTCCCATAACAGAGCCTTTTGGTGGCTAGGTCTTTCAGGCTTTTGAACTTCCAAGGCATTGACATATAACAATCGCGAGTAATCATGCACTTGAGCTGAAACTGTGCTGGCTGAGCACGAATCGGTTGGGTCCGGTTTTGACCCAAACTGAAACCGGACCGACCTAGATCGGTTTCTGAAACTAGGAACTGAACCCGAACCGACCTCAATCGAACCGAACCGAAAAATAACATGGTAAACCGAAACCGAATTGAAATCGATTTACGGATCATGTCGGACTTTCAGATTATTATACCCCTCAAAATACAACAAAAAATCACGAAAAAAAATTATGGCACAATTATACAGATTTTCTTAAACAAAGACAACAAAGCACTAATTTGATCTTCAATTACATAGATATATAGAGTAACATAAAACCAAACAACATCCAACCCTCACCACAAAAGTAACCTGTAATAGCCTAATTTCGGGATTTGAACTTAGTATTTACACCAAAGGATAATCAGAGCGTCTAGATAAATAATGAAAGAATACTAGCACAAGATTTAGCGTGGAAAACCTCTGAATATATTAAAAACCACGACCTCTCTTGTGGATTTTAGAAAGAAAAATGTTATTGATAGTTGCTAGATTATTACAAGAGATGCTATGAGTGATGTCGTAGAGTCTGGGTAAACATTCATGATGAGAATAGAGGTAGCTACTCTCTCTTCCCTTCAAAGAACGAACGCGGAATAAGCCCTAAAAGAAGAAAACGATCAAGCAAGAACAATAAATAACACAAGAAAGGTTTCCCAGAGGAGGGAAGTGAAAAACCCTTGCGGATGAAAAACCACTCCCCACGAACAATTCACTATGATATCAAATAGGTTACAATGATCTCTCAAGCTTCTCAAGCTTTAATGGAGTCTCTTCAAACCCTAGCCTCTTTAAGGTTAAACTCACCAAAAGATGGCTAACAAAATAACCTAAGTCCTCTTTATATACTAGATGACCAAAAATACAAGTAGTACGGATCTCGAGGCATAACTCTAACATCTAAGGCAAACCTGTGCGAAGCTCGTCCGAACGACTTTACGATAGTTGGTTTACAACCCTAGAAACATAACATCTCGTTCGAACGACATCCAAACTTGTTCGAACGAGATTAACCCTTGGGCCAAAATTCCAGGGAGTATATGAGTTCGTTCGAACGACTATTAAGCTCGTTCGAACGACTTTGGCAATTTCCCAACTTCGACAATCTTCTATTCGAGTTCATACCCAACAATCTCCCACTTTAAATCGAATCCCGTAATCCATCTCCAGATCTCCTAATGAATTGCTCGTACTATCCGGACCTTCAATCTTGAAGACCCACAGAAGATGTACATGTCGTCAACTTCTAAAAAGTTACCACCTTCGTAAACATATCGACCGGATTCACATCAGTGTGAATTTTTACAAACTTCAACACACCGTCCTCGAGGAACGAGCGAATATAGTGATACTGAATATCAATGTGCTTGGTCCTAGAGTGAAAAACCGAATTCTTCGCTAAGTGTATATCGCTTTGACTATCACTATACAACTTAGGAGAGAATTGTTATCTACCAGGCTCTTTCATCAACCCTTTGAGCCAAACCATATCTTTGTACGCTCTTGTAGCTGTAACATATTCTGCCTCCGTCGTAGACAAAGTTGCAATCTTCTGTAGCCTAGAAACCCTTGTAACTACACCGCTTCCCAATGTAAAAACGAAACCACTAGTGTTCTTTCGCCTATCCATGTCACCCGCCATATCATAATTAACAAAACCCTGTAAGCATATCTGAGAACCCCCATAACATAATGCCATATCTTGAGTCTCCTTTAGATACCTCAGTATCCATTTCACAGCACTCCAATGCTCCTGGCCTGGATTGCTCATATACTTATTAACAATTCCCACTGCTTGGGCAATGTCCGGTCTCGTACAAATCATAGCGTATATTAGGCTACCAACTGCATCTTCGGACAATAATTCTTTGAGAGACTTAATTATAAAGCTTGAGAAGCATGGAGAGATCGTGTAACCTATTTAATATCATAGTGAATTGTTCGTGGGGAGTGGTTTTTCATCTGAAAGGGTTTTCCACTTCCCTCCTCTGGGAAATTATTGTTTCTTTATTGTTTTGTATTTCTTTGTTTACTTGATTGGCATATTCCGCGTATCGTTCTTGGCGTAGAAGAAAGATTAGCAAACTTGATTCTTAATAATTGGTATCAAAGTAAGTATTGCAGGGCTTATGTGGTAAAGAGTAATGGCCAATCAGGAGAAGTTGAAGATCACAAAGTTCAATAGATCTAAATTTGGAGTGTGAAAGATGCAGATGGAAAATTACCTCTATTAGAAGAATCTTAATTTACCACTGGGTAGAGTTGAGATTAAGCCAATAGATTACGATGTTGCTAAGTGGGCACGATTGGATTGCAAGGCACTTGGAACCATTAGGTTAGCGCTATCATCTCAGATTCTACACATGATCTCCAAAGTTACGATAACGAAGGGTTTGATGGAGACTTTTTCCACTATGTACTCAGAATCGTCCAGGGAAAATAAGGTATATTTTTTACGGTGTTTGTTTACTTTGAAGATGAAGGATAATGGTAGTGTGTAAGCTCATATCAGTGAGTTTAATACCATTCATGCTTAACTGGAATCCGTAAAAATCATTTTTGCCGAGGAGGTGAGAGCGTGGGCTCTTCTAGGGCAGATGCCACAAAGCTGGGAAGGGTTCATTATAGCTGTGAGCAATTCTTTGGGGAAGGAAGACATTAAATTGACATTATAGTCTATTTGATTATGAGTAAAGAGAATAGGCGTAAAACATCTGAACCCTCTTTGAGTTTAAACGATAGTATATTGAATATTGAGGAAATAGGGAGGTCTTACAGAAAAGGGCCGAAATATGGAAAGGGTCGATCACAGCTAAGAGGAAAGTCTAAGCCGTCTGGTGCGTGTTAGACTTGTGGAAAGAAGGGTCACTTCAGGCGAGATTGCAACTCTTCTTCTAAGAAAGTTAATGATGAGGAGAAAGACACAATGAACCTTACTGAGGAGGTTAGTTATGACGAAGCTCTACTACTTTCGTGTGATGATGCTAATGAATTTTGGATAGTTGAATCGGGTGCCTCTTTCCATGCTACTGCAAGCATAGGTTTCCTAACCAATATTGTTAAAGGCGACTTCGGTACGGTATTTCTTGCAGATAAGAGTACACATAATATTACTGGAAAGGGAAATGCTAGGTTGATGTTGCCTTCAGGGGGAGCATTAGTTTTACATAATGTGCGACTTGTACCCAAATTAGGGCGTAACCTTATATCGGTTAGCAGATATGTAAGCACCTTTGGTACAACCTTCTGGAAGGTTACAAAGGGAGCTATGGTAGTAGCTCGAGGCTTAAGATAAGGAACGTTGTATACAACGCAAAACACAATTTCTACTATTTGTGCAGCCACTCCGGGGATTGATACAAGTACTTGGCACAAATTACTCGGTCACATGAGTGAAAAGGGGATGAAGATGATGGTAACAAAGGAAAAGCTAGAAGGTCTTAATGATGTTGATCTCAAGTTTTGTGAGTAGTTTGTTCTAGCGAAGTAGAAGAATGTCAGTTTCAAAATATCTAGAAGATCAAGGAAACCTGGAAAACTGGATCTTGTACACACAGATGTTTGGGGACTAACTAAAGTATCTTCTCTTGGTGGTTCCCATTACTACTTTACTTTTATTAATGATGTTACTCGTAAACTGTGGATCTACTTTATGAAGAACAAATCAAATGTGTTCGATAAATTCAAAAGGTGGAGGGCTCTAGTTAAAAATAAAATTGGTTTGAAACTGAAGTGTTTCATGTCGGATAACGGGGGCGAATACTGTAGTGATGAGTTTAAAGACTTTTGTGCATCAAACAGGATAGGAGACAGAAAACTATTCCCAGAATACCGCAGCAAAATGGTATTGCAGAACATATGAACCGAACAATAAATAAAATAGCAAGGGGTATGAGACTCAACACTGAATTGCCAAAATGTTTTTGGGTAGATGCAGTTAGTACGGTGGTGTACTTGATTAACAGAGGGCCTTCAACGGCTTTAGACTTCTTGAAGAAATATGGACCAATAAATAGGTAAACCTTTCATACTTGCGTATTTTCGGTTGTACCTCATATGTGCTTGATAATTCAAATACAAGGACAAAGTTAGATGTAAAGTCGATAAAATGCATATTCATTAGATATGGTGGTGATGAATTTGGGTACCAATTTTGGGATGCAAAAAAATTGGAAAGTCATACGGAGCCGTAATGCTACATTCAATGAGGAAGATTTTTATAAAGACTTCAAAGTACCTGGCGAAAAGAATCGAAGTGAAGTAGCGGAAAGTATCAACATTGATGATGAACCCTCTCAAGAGGTTAATGAAGAAGTTGTGGTTGAGTTTGATGCATTGGATCAAGGCGAGGAACCTAATGATCTAGACATTCTAATTATACTTCGAAAGGAGCTGAGAATTCTAAGAGTTCTGGCAATGTACGTTAATTCCCTAAATCATTTGTTACTCACAGATGGTGATGAACCGGAAAGTTACAAGGAGGTATTAGATGTGGAAGCTAAGAGCAAGTGGGAGTTTGCTATGGATGATGAGATGCAGTTATTATCAGTAAATCGAACTTGGGATTTAGTTCGGTTACCGAAAGGGAAGATAACATTGCACAACAAGTGGGTATACAGACTAAAGCAGGAATCTGACTGTTTAAGGAGATTCAAGGCTAAACTTGTGGTGAAGGGATTTCAGCGGAAAGAAGGTATTAATTTTGGTAAGATCTTTGCTCCTGTTGTAAAAATGTCTACTATTTGGGTTGTGATGAATATAGTTGTAGTTGAAGATTTGCATCTTAAGAAACTTGATGTTAAGACAACATTTTTTTACGGCAACCTTGATGGAAAAGTTTATATGAAGCAGCCAAAAGGGTATTCGGTTAAAGGGAAATAAGATCTTGTGTGTAGGCTCACGAAGAGCTTATATGGATTGAAACAAGCACCGAGACAGTGGTATTTATAGTTTGAACAATTCATGATCAGAAATGGTTATTCAAAGAGCAATGTAGATCACTGTTGTTTTATCAAAAATACAAGGAACTCGTATATCATTCTACTTATGTATGTAGATGATATGTTGGTAGCAAGTGCCGACATGGGAGAGATTGTCAAGTTGAAAGAATAGTTATCCTAGGAGTTTTCTATAAAAGACTTGGGTACTGCAAAACAAGTCCTTGGAATGTGTGTTACAAGGGACAAAAAGCGGCGAGAATTGAAGTTATCTCAAGCTGAGTACATCGGCAAAGTACTTAAGCGGTTCAATATGGATGATTCTAAAGTTGTTGGTACACCATTGGGAGGTCACTTTAAATTATCAAAGGATATTATTGTCCGAAGACGCAGAAGGATCACGATGAGATGAGAAAAGTTCTTTATCAATCTGCGGTTGGTAGCCTAATGTACGCTATGATTTGTACGAGACTGGACATTGCTTAAGCAGTAGGAGTTGTTAGTAAGTATATGAGTAATCCAAGCAAGGAGTATTGGAGAGCTGTGAAATGGATACTGGGGTATCAAAAGGGGACTCAAGATATGATATTATGTTATGGGGGTTCTCAGATATGCTTACAGGGTTTCGTTGATTTTGATATAACAGGTGACATTGATAGATGGAAAAGTACTAGTGGTTTCGTATTTACATTGGGAAGCGGTGCAATTACATGGGTTTCTAGGCTACAAAAGATTGTAGCTTTGTCTACGATGGAGGCAGAATATGTTGCGGCTACAGAATCTTGTAAGGATATGGTTTGGCTTAAAGGGCTGATGAAAGAGCTTGGTAAAGAACAACATTCTCCTAAGTTATATAGTGACAGTCAAAGTATTATACACTTAGCGAAGAATTTGGCTTTTCACTCTAAGACCACGCACATTGATATTCGATATCATTATATTCGCTCGCTCATCGAGGACGGTGTGTTGAAACTTGTGAAGATTCATACTGATGTGAATCCGGCCGATATGTTTACGAATGTGGTGACTTTTTAGAAGTTGATGACATATACAACTACTGTGGGTCTTCAAGATTGAAGGTGCAGGTAGTTCGAGCAATTAATTTGGAGATCAGGAGATGGGTTACGGTAGATTCGATTTCAAGTGGAAGATTGTTAAGGTACGAACTCGAATTTATATTCAAGATAGTTTCAGTTTGAGCTAGTTCAGTTTGAGGATTGAAGGCGGATTGAAAATGGGAATTTTTAATGTTCATTTTGAGTTGGTTCTGTTCGACAGGTTATATTGGACCTGAAGTTTGAGCTGGATAAGTTACATGAAGATTCAAACTGGTTCTGTTCGACCAAATTTAAGTTGTTAAAGTTGAACTCGGAATAGGTCGAAGTCGTTCGAACGAAAATAGATCTCGTTCGAACGAGATTTCTATTTTTCGTGTTAGAAACTTAAAGACCAAAGAAGCCGTTCGAATGAGCTTGGATGTCCAAGCTCGTTCGAACGACATGTATGTTTTCTAGGGCTGAAACCTTTTGTCATCAAAGTTGTTCGAACAAGTTTGTGCTTCGTTCGAACGAGGTGTGCGTAGGTTATCCTTGGAAGGTCGTCTGAGACGTTGAATTTTCCTCAAAATCCGTTCTACTTGTAATTAGTCCTCTATTATATAAAGAGGACTTAGGTTATTTGTTAGCCTATCTTTTTTCTGTGAGTTTAATTCTAGAGAACTAGGATTTGAGACTCCATTACAAAGCTTGAGAAACTTGGGAAGACCGTGTAACCTATTTGATCATAGCCTATTTTGTCTCTTTATTGTTTTGTGTTTCTTTGTTTACTTAGCCTATCTTGACTCTTTATTGTTCTGTGTTTCTTTGTTTACTTGATTAGCATATTCTACGTATCGTTCTTGGCGTAGAAGAGAGATTAGCTAACTCGATTCTCAACACTAACTCCCCTTTCATGTTCTCCATGGCTCTAGTTCTAGACCTTCCAAACAGCTTAAATATATATTAGATCTTGGAGTCACAATCTACAATGTTGTACTTAACTCTCCCTTCTTGTATTCTCTGATTTTTAGATGTTATAGATAACTTTCATGATCTTGTTGTTTATATATGGTATGGTACAAGTTGTTGTTGTAGAAGATCAGCTTGACACCTACATTTATATTTTGTGCTGAAACATTTGTTATGGTCATAACATCGGCTCAGAAGGATAATTTTATTGATCCATCATCTTTGGTTACTTTTTTTTTTAAGCAACAGAAAGAAGGATCAAAATAAAGCTCGCCTGAGAGCGAGGGGGGGGGGGGAAGGGAATATACAAAGTCATTGGCCTCATGACCTACAAAATAACCGGAAGTAGGGGAACCAACTCCCCTAGCTGCTAAATAGTGAGCCGAAAGGTTCCAACTACGGTTTACATGTTCGAATCTAAAAGCAGAAAAACACTCGGCCAAAGCTCAAAAGTCTGGGGCAATAGTAAGATCTCCCCAACTGAGATCCTCTGACCGTTCTCTGAAAGCTCACACGATCCTCTGGCAGTCAGACAAAAGTAAAATCCTCTGCAAGCCTAAGAGTCGAGCCGCCTCCAATCCTCTAAGCGCTGAGATCGCCTCGACTTCTTCAGCTTAGCTGCTCTGGTCTGGTTAAAACCTACACAAGCAAAAAAGTTTGAGTGATTTTTAATGGTGAAACCCGACCCCCCAGGCTTATCCTGGGCAATCCAGGAGGCATCCACATTGATGATGTGCCATCCCTCCTAGACCTGGTGTTGGGTCTGGGTTTGCCTAATGGTAAGATGGGGGTTAGGCGGCAGGTTTGGGATGGTGCGGAGCCTTTTTGCGTGGTGCAGGATGTCTCTCCTCAATTTTGATAGTTGCTCAAAGACAAGCGAATTTTTGTTGTTCCAGATAGCAAAGGAAATGGTGCTAAAAGATCTGCAGAAAGACGAAAGATCAGAGACATGACTGTTAGTTTGAAAACATCTAAAGAGAGTGAACGGAACCGATTCGGAGTAGCTTCAGATTCTGAAATCGATCATGAGGTCAGACTTGAGCCAGATGTCGTTGATCCTGTTGTAGAAGAATAAAGCGTGGGTGGTGGATTCCTCTTCCACTCCACAGCGCGGACAGTTGGAATCCCAGTCTTCGTAACCATGCCAGAGTTTGAGTTTAGTAGGGATACCATTCTGGAGGATTTTCCAAAGGAACACTTAGATACGAAAAGGGACTTTCAGCTTCCAAATAAAATCCCAAGGAATGGAAGGGGGTTAGATTGGGGGATGGCGAAACGCTCACTCGGAGAAGTGGAAGTCGATAAATTATAGACAGATCTGACCGAGAGCATGCCATTATTCTCCTGTATCCATCTTAGGGTATCTTTCGCAGGGTGCTTGCTGAGGGGGATATGGATGATCAGCTCAGCGATGTCAGGGTGAAAAATAGATTGGATGAGGTGGGTTTTCCAGGTATGACTACGAGACCAAATAAGATCCGCCACTTTAGTGACCTCTCTGGCCTCTGGGACGGGACCAGCTGGTCTCCCGAATCTGATGCCCGGGATCCAGGGCTCCTTTTAAAGATCCACGCTTTTTCCGTTTCCGATGTGCCATGTGAGCTCTGACCAGATGTCATTTCGGGCTTTAAGGATACCTTTCCAAATCCAGGAGTTTGCATGTTTAGAGCGGGCCAGCATTATTGAGTTTCTGGGCGAGTAGTTTTCTTTTAGGTTTTCGGTCCAAGCCTTGTCTGGCTCTTTGATGACCCGCCAGAAGAGCTTAGCCATCAGGGCTTGGTTGTGGTTAAGAGCCGTACAGATGCCCAGACCCCCATACTGGGTAGGTTTGCAGATCTTCTTCCATTTGATAAGGTGGGCTTTAGGGCGGCCCTCTATGTTGAAGCCCCAAAGAAAACGTGCATTTATGGAGTCGTGTTGCTTGCAAGTTTTTCTAGGAAAGGGGAAAACGGACATGAGAAAGGTTGGGATTGCTGAGTTAACAGCTTTAATAAGGGTGATGCGGCCGGCTTGGGAAAGAAATTTGGATTTCCAGCCTTCGATCCGCTTCGACACCCGGGTGATAATATCCTAAAAGTTAAGGCTCTTAGCACGGTCAAACGTAAGAGGGGCCCCCAGGTATTTTTCCCTATAGGAATCTCTCTTGATGTGCAGGATTCTCTGGATGATTCTATGGTGACGGTGATGACCGTTCTTGCTGAATAAAATGCAGGATTTGTCGAAATTTATCTCCTGGCCTGACACCTTGGTGAAGGTGTCAAGGGATTTCTTGAGGGTGTCGGCTTCGCTAAGGGTTGCATTATAGAAAATGAAGCTATCATCAGCAAACAGGAGGTGAGAGATCGGTGTGTTGCCTCTGACAGTCTTAATACCATGAAGGGTGCATTCTTTTTCTTTTTATAAGATAATTTTGGATAGGACTTCAGAGCAAATGAGGAAAAGGGAGGGGGAGAAGGGATCGCCTTGTCGAATACCCCTGCCGGGTTTCATAAAACCATAAGGAGAGCCATCCAAGTTGAAAGAGAGCACGATGGTGGATATGCATTGATGGATCCAATTGCACCATTTCTCACAGAAACCCATGGCTCGCATCGTGTCATTGAGAAACTCCCATTCCACGCTGTCGAAAGCTTTGCTGAGGTCGAGCTTTATAGCCATGCAGTTATGCTTTCCTTTTTTCTTTTTCAGGGTTTTGAGAATTTCTTGGGCCAGAATAATATTGTCGAAGATTTGACGACTCGATATAAAGGCATTTTGAGCAGGAGAGATGATTTTATCGAGCAAGGGCCGAAGCCTCGTAGCTAAAATCTTAGTGATGATCTTAAACTTGACGTTGCAGAGGCTGATGGGTCTGAAGTGCTCATGCTTTTCAGGGTTCTTCTGCTTGGGGATAAGGGTGACGTTGGTATGGTTAAATTCGCCCAACATATAACCCGTCTAGAAGAAAGCACTTGCGGGGAGGTGGAGATCACGCTTGACCGTTTCCCAGGACTTCTGATAGAACAGGGGGTAAAATCATCCGGCCCCGGTGATTTATGCAGATTCATGGCGAAGAGGTAATCTTTAACCTCTTCCAGACTGGGATCTCTCGTAAGGAAAAAGTTATCCTCAGCGGTAATGGAGGGTTCCAGGATGTTGAGGTCACTGACTTTGATAGGGGGGTGGGACGGGGTGAAAAGTTTACTGAAGTGCTGGATGAAGGTGTTGCCAACGTCTTTTCTTCCTTGTCCCCATGAGCCATCAGGACGCCTGATCTTATTAATATTGTTAACCCTTCTGCGTCCTAAGGTGGAAAGGTGAAAAAAATTTGTATTTCTGTCTCCCTCCCGCAGCCATGTTTCGCGCAATTTTTCCCGCCAGATGGATTCTTCAATGTCCAGGAGGTTCTCGAGACGGCTATGGAGGTTTTGTTCTCTAATGATGTTTGCTTCTGTTGGTTGGCCTTTCTGGATGTTGGCAATCTGGTTTCGGATGTCGGTGATGGAGATTGGGCTGGCAATGAATTCTTCCTTATTCCATGCTGAGAGTTCCCTCTTAGTGTGTCTGAGCTTGTTACATAACATGAGCGGCCTGGATCCCTGCTACTCTTTTTCCCAAGCACGGGTGATGATATTTTGGTATCTCGCATGCTTAGTCCAGGCCGCGAGGAAATGGAATTGTTTTGGCGGCTCCGATCTCTTGGGTTCAGTGTTAAGAAAGATGGGACCGTAATCCGATCTGATGATAGGAAGGTTGTGCAGAGTTGAGTCAGGGAATCACGTGCTCTATTATGCGGAGCTGAGGGCTCTATCCAGCCTTTGTTTGATGAGCTCTCGCCCTTTCTTCTTGTTAGACCAGGTATACGGGACGCCCGAGTAGCCGAGATCAATGAGGCCGGAATGAAAAATAAAGTCGTTGAAGGGATTTAAGGCGTTAGGGTTGAAAGGGATTTTCCTGAATTTTTCGTTCTGATTAGAGATACTATTGAGGTTGCCTATAATCAACCAAGGAATCTTGACGTTGGGTACCATGGCACTAATCGTGCTCCAATAACTCGTTTTGTTCTGTTGTTCAGGGGGACCATAAGTGAAGGAGCAGAGCCAATGGGTGGGGTCACTATTAGGGGGTTGGTTAGTAGTGGGGGAGGAAATAAGGGCATCGATCCCCCTCGGGGAGGAGGAGAGAATGGTGAGGTTGATGTTGTCGTGCCAGGCCAACTAGAGGCCACCACTATGGGTTTGAGTTGCGTTGACCAGATGGAAGTGAGGGAAACCCAGGCTGGCTAGGTGTTGGAGAGATTCAGGATTGGTAGCTTTGGTCTCAGATAGAAAAATGATGTCTGGGTGTAACTTGTTGTTGTGCGTCCTTAGTTCTCTAGGGGTGGACAACTTGCTTATCCTCCTACAGTTCCCAGAGAGTATAATCATTGTAAACCGAGGGCCGGTGTCGGGCCCGCTTCTGAATAATTTCTGTGAGAGGGGGTGGTAGCCTCTTGGGTGTTACCAGGATAGGAGAGTGTGGGATTTTTAGTGTGAGAGCTGGGGTGCCCCTGAGAGCCTAACGTGTCCGTGGGAGTTCGGATTTTATGGACTGGAGTCTGTTTATTTATAGTATTCTCAGGTTGAAGACGGGCGATGCGTATAGTGCGGTTTTTGTCGATGGATTGTCTCCTCAGATAGTATGAGAGGTGTTCATCAAGCCTGCCCTTGCTTGATCGAGTGCCTATGAAAATAGTTTTCCTAAGTCTTCTAAGGATTTCCCTTTTTGAGGAGATTGACTTGGGTTTTTAAGGTCTATCGTATTTTTTTGTGATATGGAGGGTCCGGAGTTGTGGGTGTGTGCGAGGTGGGGGGTTTTCCAACTTAGTTTGACGATGAAAGTAATGAACAACTTGGGCCTGCGAGTAAAACCTAGAAATTGGAAATATTCATGAAAGCTTATCATAACGTTGTGCATGCTTGTGTTGTGAGTGTTTTTTCATTCGCCATCGCACAAAATAATAACCTAAGTAGAAATTATAAAGAGGAAGATTAACATGCATATTCGAACCATACGAATCATTTGTGTGTGAGGTATGTGTATAAACCCATACCTTCGTGGGTCGGTCCAAATCGTCTGAAGCTGTGTCCACCGAAGAAAACTGTCATCTTCTCTTCCTAGTATAAGTTCTGGGATCGGGAGACTTGTCTGCGTTTTCGATGAGCAACTCCTTTTTGTAGTTGTCGGTCTTCCTCAGAAACGAACTGTCAAGGTTTTCCACAAGTTGGCTGTCTGAGGCAAAGAGAGCCTCACTAGTTGTTATTTCTCATCCGGAGCTGTCTTTCGAGGAGATTACCGGACTCTCACGGGATTTCAAAAATTCAGGGGACCTCCCCGACTATGGACCTATCATCTTTGGTTACTTACTACAACAATTGTGAGGAAACAAGTGAGAAAATAGGAAAGGACCATCATCTTCCTAACTGAGCCCCAAGGCTATTTTTCCTCTATAACTCTTGGCACTGCTAAAGGAACACATCGTTGATTTTGAACGAAAAAAATACAAAATGTCAAAAGTGGGATTTGAACCCATGCCATGCCCTCTTTCAAAGAGGGAGAACTTGAGCCTAGCGCCTTAGACCACTCGGCCATCCTGACTTTATCTATTTATAAATCAAAAATATTAATCAATAAATCTCTTTATTACCAATTAACTATCATTAAATACGGATTTTATTTATTAAAAAATCGTTTTTTGCTAATTAACTCTAGTAATTAATACATGGGATTTCTAATTATTTTTCATTAAAGAAAATCACCCTCCAAATATTTCCTCCTATTAAAAAAAAAAACTTGTTAGAGTTTGATAGTACAGTAAACCCCTATAAATAAATAGTTTTGGGACAAAGGAAACTATCAGAGAAAATTTGAGAAAACCCCTTACATTTTGACACCGTTTTGACATTGACCCTCACATTCACTTAAATTAACATTAACCCCCCAATCTTACCAGACCGACCAGTCAAAACCTATTGACTGCAATTGACTAATTCCAATTTTAAAATAACATAAATATACCATTTTACACCGAGATACGTACCAATTTAGACAAAAAAAAAACCTAATAGAAATCAACAGGGGCAAACACATCATTCCACTCATATGTTTCTTCTTCTCTTGATCTCAATCATTCACAGTGGAAGAAAAAAAAACAAAGAAAGAGAAAAAAAGAAGAAGCAAGGTCCAATAATAGCTTATTCATCATCATTTGTGATTCAACCTTCAAACCCAAGTGGCATACGCCATAGTAGCTCACTATACACAATCTAACTTCTCATCGATCATAAACATTCTCTTCTCTATGTCTAGTTTCAACCAATGCCAAAACCAAAAGCGAAGAACCCCCACAATTCAACAATAGCAAAATCCAAAACCCCCTGTTGAAGAAGAAGAAAAGTTTTGCCCATGAGAGAGAGAGAGAGAACTCCGTCATAAGCATTCGAGTAAGTACAACTCAAACTAGGGGTGCAACTTTTGTCTGAATTTCTAATTTTTTATTATTTTCGATTCGATTTTTCCGATTTTGGAACACTATTTTATAGTTCCAATTTCCGAAAATCCGATTTCTGAATTTTTCCAAAAAATTTCGGATCGGAATCGGAACAGATTTTGCAGTTCCAAAATTTTGAATTTTCCGATCTGATTTCCGATCCGATTTATTCCGAAAAATATTCCGAATATCCATCCGATCCGATTATTCCAAAAATTTATAAGTTAAACACTTAAACTTATATCTGAACTAGGGCTCCATTCTCCACTTCTCTGCCTCCATTCTTCACTCCTCTACCTCCAAAATCTACCACCGACTCTTCTCCACTGATCCCTACCACCGGCTCATCTCTATTGCCTCCACCGACTCTTCATCTCCAAAAATCAAAATTCATCCACTACTCTACTTCACCATCGACTCTTCTCCACTGCCTCCACTTCACTGATTAGCAGTCCACTCCTCTGGAGATCAGTTCACTTTGATTTGAAGAAGAATCTTGGGCGTACATATCCAGTATCCATCTCCACTGCCTCCACTTTGATTCGAAGAAGAATCTTTGAATCTTTGATTTTAAATCTCCACTGCCTTTGTACAATAGTTTTATAGGTGACTCTCTCTCTCTCTCTCCCTATTTCTATCTCTCTTTCTCTAGGTTGGCAACAGTATATCACAAGTAAAACAGTATCTTGATTTGGGTTTGATTTCTGATTTTTTTTCCAAATTATTTCAAAAATACATTCCAAAATTATTCCGAAAATACATTCCGAATTATTCCGAATTCCAAAATTTCCGAATATTCCGAATTCGGAAATATTTATGCAGTTTCGAAAAAAATCGGATCGGATCGGAACAGATTTTCCAGTTCCGAAAAAAATCAAAAAAATTTCGACTAGGCTCATTTCCAATCCGATTCGATCCAAAAACAGGCCTAACTCAAACCATCTCTTTCTCGTACTCAATTCCCAATTCCCCAATTTAAAATTATAATAAATTTTATTGAATTTGGTTTGAATTTGAGCAAAGAGATTGTATAATTCAAATGCTGAATCTAAACCAACCTTTCAAATTTGGTTTGAAGAATAAAATGAGTAAATGAAAAGAGAGGAAAAAATAGAATTATTGGTAGATGAGTAATGGGGGGAAACTCCTGCCCAACAGCCGTACAATTGGTTGAATCAGGGTTGTGAGCCAATAGTTTTGGACCGTTGGATGGAAGTTCGGATGATTGACACGTGTCTGACCTTATTACAACTCCTCTCCACAAATGTATAATTGCTTCAGATTTATTAGGGGGTATAAGGGTATTTTCATTGAGTCAACCGCAGTCAAGGCCAGTCAACTTGAAACTTCAAGTTTAACTCTGGCAAGATTGGGGGGTTCAGGCTAATTTAAGTGAATGTGAGGGTTAATATCAAAACAATGTCGAAATGTGGGGTTTTTTTTTCTCAAATTTGCTCAAACTATTAATTAAACGGGGTTTTAATTTATTGATAAATTAAGGATTTTGGGACCCAAATTTTTGACATAAACTGTTGAAACAACCCTCATTCTCACCCACCTTCTCTCTCTCCTCAAAAGTCAAACGTAGGCAGGGTGCTAGGGTTTTGGTGGCCTAAAGTCGGCCCTAATAGTGAGGCCCCAAACAACTTCATGTGTTTAATTATATAAGTTGTGGCCTAATATTGAGGGCCCAAACAACTTATATTCCCCAAACTTGGCAAGAAGTTAAGCCAACCCTAATAGTGAGGCCCCAAACATGAAATAAATTTTTATGCCCCTCTGTGGGGTCT
Organism: Kingdonia uniflora; assembly: GCA_014058105.1. Classification (NCBI taxonomy): domain Eukaryota; kingdom Viridiplantae; phylum Streptophyta; class Magnoliopsida; order Ranunculales; family Circaeasteraceae; genus Kingdonia; species Kingdonia uniflora. The sequence continues at coordinate 160,177 of JACGCM010000376.1, forward strand.
TACCCCAGTGTCGTTCCTGAACGTAGGAGAAACAATTTTAATCTAGATAAAAATAAAATTTAGTTAGGCGGACCATTGTTAAACCGCAAATAATACCCTGGGTTGATTGCCTAATTTTTTTTAGGGTTCAATCAATACAAAGAATTCATCGCAAAAACGACTTGCTCTTATTAGGCCCAAAGGGTTTGTGTGGGGCATGAAGGAAGAGATAAGAAACTGAGGTGGTGTTCTTTTTGCTGCTGAAAAAATATTAAGCACTTGAAGCAAGTTAAATTTTTTTTCAGCAAAATAATTCAGCAGTTGGAATTTAAGAAATAAACACCACCTAAAATTAGGCTTATGGCGTTGATTAATCGTGTTGATTGAACTCTATCAAAAAAAGCACGTAGATCTATCAACTTCCAAAAATTATTGATTAACCGTTATTGATTGAGAACCTAAAAAAAAAAATAGCGTTTTTGATAGGGACCCGAGTTTTTGTTCAATTTTGACAAATATACCATTTTTTATTTTTGTGTTTCACGATAACAATACTACCAAGATTTCCTCAATTTGAAAAATATCATGCCATGTTTGTCTCTTCAATGTCAATCGAAAAACCTTATCAGGAATGAGGATCGCTTGGCACGAAAGTTCATCCACTCTAATCTTCAATCTCCATCATTAATTTCTTAAGCTCATCACTTGATCTTCGGTATATATCATCTTCCCTTAAAGCCATTACTAGAGCAATGAGCAGGAATCCCAAGTTCACAGGTTGGTGCAACATAACCAGAAAGGAAACGCCTAGTGGAGGCACATCACTTATATATTTGCCAAGGGCACCAAACCTTGTCTCTAGCAAAAGATTTTCCGCATGGTGAGACAATTTGTTAAAAAATCGAATCACGGATTACACCTAATGTTGTGAGTACAAGTTGTGAAGCTTCATCTAATAACAATACTACATCAAGCACCACCAATAAAGTCTTAACTCTAATCACCATCACCAAAAACCTAATTTCAGTTTCTGACATCTTCCTTCATTCCCCACATGAGCCCAATAAGAAGAGCAAGTCACTTTTGCGATGTATTCTTTGTATTGATTGAACCCTAAAAATATTAGGCAATCAACCCAGGGTATCATTTGTTGTTTAACAATGGTCTGCCTAGCTAATTTTTATTTTTATCTAGATTAAAGTTGTTCCTCCTAAAAATGGGAAAGAATGATGGTTTTTTTGTCAGTTTATGTCAAAAATTCGGGTCCCGATAAAAAAAAATTACGTATATATATTAGCTTCCTATTTTTTTGATTTATCTAAGTATTATTTAATATTTTTTTTCTAATTTCTAATTTAATGAACTGACAATTCAGTGTAGTCATTTAAATAACTAACTAAATTTTACTTTAGAGTCCATTTTGCGCAAACAAGTTCTCAAAACGGCAATAAAATTTAATAATTTGTTGTTACAATACGAGAACACTACATCATAACTTCTTAGCGCGTTACGAAAAATCAGAGATGAGATCCAACATGACTTCAATTTTAAGAAAAAACAAGCAATACTTGACTTATATTTTAAGACCTCACCGCCCATTTGATATGTATTTAGTATTAGCAAATTATTAATTTATGTGCCAAGTGGGACATATATGAACCTTTAATAAGGTTTTATTATGTATTATCTTATAAATTTAAAAGAAAGATGGAAAGAAAGAGGCACTTTCCATCAGGCTCCTAATGTTTAGATTCATAACGTGTTTTATTCCTTTTTTTTCAAAAGAAGGAAAGAAAGATCCGCCTAAACATTGGGCGAATCTCATCAGGTTCCTAATGCTTTAGGCGAATGACGTGTACGTATCTTCTTTATTGCTTTTTAAAAAGGAAATGGAGAGAGAGGCATCTCCCATCAGGATGGTGATGCTTAAGCGCTTGACGTATTAATATTTTTAAAGAAAGAAAGAGAGATGCGCCTCCCATCACGCTCATAATGCTTAGACACCTGACGAATTATTAGTATTATTATTTGAAGAGAAAAAATGCACCTCCCATGAGGCTCCTAGTGTTTAGGCATCTGACGTAATTCTATTTTAAAGAAAGAAAGAAAGAGGCACCTCCCACCAGGCTCCTAATGCTTAGACGCATGACTGATAGACGTAGAAATACGTAGTATTAATACGCCTAAAAATATCGTTTTGTTAATCCCGATTTATTATTTTCTAATGTTAGTAACATTTTGTTATTTTTCAGGCGCTTATCACTATTGGAGCTAATAAGTAGAAAAAGACAGCTTATAGAAGGTACAAAGAGCTGAAGCATCTCCAACACTCTCTAAGGTACAAGGAAGATGTCTACATTCAATGTACTTGTAGATGTACTCCAAAGAATAAAGATGATGAATATGACTCTACCAGAATTACCTTGAGAAGAATTATCTAGATAGAAGACACTACACCAAAATAAGTAAAACACGACTTGAAAATGCAAGTTGGTATTCCATCGCTAAAAAATGACCACAGTGCCTTAGTTCTTTTATGCTTGCCCTCATTTTTCTAATTTTCCTCATCTAGCTGACGATTTTCCTTTTTATAATTATTCCTTTCCCTTCTCACCCCTCGCTTGTCATCGAACAAAAGACTCCGTTGTGACTTTAAACCCTAATGTGTTCTTAATAATGTAAAAACATATTTAATTCTATCTCTCTGATCCTAAAAATTGTAATTGATTTTCTCTCTAGGGTTTACTCTCTCCCCCATTGTCTTCTTAAAGTTTATGTGATTTTATTATATTGATACAATCCAGGGATTTCAATTTCTTATAGTGTTGTTTTTGATCTCATTGATGAGATTTCTAAGTTGCTGCTATGGATATAGTCCTTCCTTTGGATTTGATGAGACTTCTTATCCCGTTTAATGGCTTCTCCACCATTAACTCTTTCTACGACTAGTAGTGCCTTTCTCGCTTTCTCATTTAGTACTTGGTCGCCATGAATGAATCTTTCATTGAGATATATGCTAATTGGCACAGTCGCTTACTTTTGTTGTTTAAAAGTTAGATAAGGTATTATTTATGGGGTTTTTCTTGTTTGGATATTTGTTTGAATGATTTGAGTGTGTGTTGAGGTGATTTACTTTGTGGGGTTTCTAAATTTTGGGTAGGTGAATTTGAGTATTGCAACTATTTCGATGTCGCATCAGTTCGGGTAGAATTCGGTAATGGCAGGGTTGTTACAGTCTTCGTTTTTCGTGGGTATGCATTGAGATAATTGCCCATTGGGTGTTTGGTGAAGGTATTCAGGGGAAGGTTAGTATGGTATTTACAAGATTATTTATTTTCAACAGTACTTTATGATCATAGTTTATGGAGTTAATTTTTTCCCTCTAGTTTCGGTTATAGTTAATAATTAAAATATATAACTCAAAATTAGGCATTTAAACGAAGAGACATATAGATTACGTGAATTGATTATTGGATGGCTTACAACATACATGAATTGGATTGTTGGGACAATGAGTATGTCACTTTTTGTTCCGTTCGATACCAATAGTAATTTATTCAATCAATTATGTTTTATTTGTTACCATTAGTTCTTTAACCATACTTTCCTACTTGAGGGTGTATATGGTGTTCTAGTTCTTGAAGGTTTTGGTGAGCAAGGGGTGTAAGGGAAATTTCTCGCAGCAAAATATGTACGAGAAAAATGAATTACATTCCTCGACATCTGTCTAAAAATGCAAATTGGTGTAATTAAGTAGGCTAGTCATATGAGAGGGGTTATGTGTCTTGGTTCAATTGTGATAATGGTATCTTCTACTAAATAACTTTAGGTTACGTAGTCTATAGTTTTTGTTTTGTTAGATATGGAATGCAAACTTTGTGTTAACATTTGCATGAATTAAGATCTACTTGCCATTAAGATATTAACTATTATATGGGTTCTTAGAGTGTAACATTAATGTTTACCATCTCCCTTTCATACTACTAGTTCATCTCTTATTTGAAATGAAGATTAGAAAATGTAGATTTGCTTAGTTGGATACTTTTTTTTATGTCTTTACTATACCACCTTTGATTACTCATTGAACATGTGAAAATATTAAGATCTCATATTCCACATATCACATAGAGGTGATGCTTATTTGCTATATTTAATTTAGTTCATACCTAGATTTTTGGTTCATGTGCTTGTTAGCAAGTTGGCTAAACTTAAAATGCATTTGGCAGGTTGTTGGGCCAAACTCGTTATGCGTACTCAACTCGGCCATAATATTGCTACATTTCGAATTTCTCTTCCTGATCCTCGTGGGTATTTCAACTTTCAATTGGACAACAAATGAGTTGCAGGTTAGTTTCATGGCACGAATTCACCACTTGTATCTTAAAAATATGGCAACTGAAGGTCACTTGAAACACCACCTTTGATATTTGCTATTATTTCTGAATAAGAGAAAGGATCGTATACTCCCACTATGTTGGATTTAGATGTTGGATACCATGAGCAAGTTATATAGGGATTCTATTTTATCAGTCAATAATAAATATTACTTTTTAGGGATCTCTTTTACTACATTTCATTTATTTTCTTAATGCACTTTTATGTTATGATTAAGTAGAGGTACTTACAAGGAAGGATGTCCTACCATTCGAGTGATGCATACAGGTTAGCACTAGGCAGTTAAGAGACCCAAGGTACACATTTTTTTCTTCTTAAGATAGGTTGAATTATGGACATGTGTTGCTATTAATTCCATTAAATATATGTATTACTAGAGCAAAGTGCTTTAGGCCGGGGTTGCAAAAATGATATTTAGGTGCTAGTATGACGGTTAAAATGAATCAGACTGAGACAAGGATCAATGGAAAGTACTCGGATATGGAGGTGAAAAGTGTTAGCTATTTTATGGTAATATTATCTTATTACTGTATAACTTAATATCTAAGAAGAAATCAAAACTATAACCGTAAAAGAAATTACACCCTTGCGGAAATGGTACGGTTGAGTTCTTATGTCTATATATATGTCGATGCTACCACAATAAAGTTTCTTCAATCTTTTTGAAACTGAATTTGCTACTTATTTCTCCTGATTTTTTTGCTCTTAATATGCATATTCGTCGTTTAGAGATATTATATTAGGCTTAGAGTTTGACAATGTGTACTGTGTAGTCCATGGTCTAAACACAATGTCAACAATGTTTACAAACTTTTACTTATTTTCCAAGTTTCCTATTTAATGAGTACATGATCTAAAGAGTAGTACCATCCTTCCCATATTCTAAAAGTGCTAGATTTTACGTTTGAGCAGGGGGGAATTTTTCTCAAATTGTTAAGTGGACCATAACTTCATGTAAGCGGCTCACCTCAACCTTGTCATAGTAGCATAGGCTATGGAGATCGAGCCTTGCTAATGTATTTATCTTCTCGTCCTGCTATTATTATTTCTTAACTATGATTCATATTTTATGCAATAGGTAAGCGTCTTACTCAAAATATTCGCTTTGGTGTGATAGGGTGGGGAATTGATTAGGACTACTCCTACACATGGAAGATATCCAAGAAAACGGCAGCTTTGCGGCTATTTATTTATGCTTCTAGTGAAAGGTTAGAATGAGGTATGAGAGTTTATTCCTTAACTAGTCAACAAATATAATTCCAAGTCAAGTAGTACTTTTGATATCTGTCGAAACTGGCATCTTTGGGAAACCAACATCTCTGGGAAACCATTGTTGGGTTTTCACAAATGACTTAAACTCTATGATACTTTCTGAGTATAAAATGAGTATCAGAACTTGGTTGCCCATGGACTAATCTGCAAACTACCTTTATAATTATGAGTATGGGTTTTAGAGTAGTAAGTAGTTTTGGACATTTCAGCTTGAATAATTCAGAACTTTGCAATGATGGCTTGAATGATGTAACATTAAAGAATACATATACGTATACTACTTCTTTTGTTGCAGCAATGTGTACGACAACAAGTTGAATGGAGCTATCCCACCTGCATTTGAAAAACTCGAGAGTATGACATACTCGTGAGTTTCATCTTTCTCTAGTTTACCAAAGTCCAAAATTGAATGACTTCTATTTGAGTTCTCTTCATCTTTATCTTTTCTTCTGAATTAAAAAAGCATGTACCAGCATGTTTATTTCAGTATATGCAACCAAATTTGCGGAGTCATATGGCTTTGAACCAAATTTAGTGCCTATGGTAATTGAAACATATAGTTTTGAAGTCTGTATTTGTCAAAACTAAAATTGGTTAAAATGGTCATATGTTTACCAACTTCTACAGGAATCTTTCATCAAACAATCTTAAAGGTCCAATCCCTATTGAGCTATCTCGAATTGGCAATTTGGATACCCTATAAGTGCACTAGTTAAGACAGTTTTTTTGTATATGGATGCTATTTCTTGCTCTCAGTTTATATTACTTCCCTTTCTCTTAACACAGGGATCTTTCACACAATAATATTTCTGGCTATATTCCTTTTTCTCTTGGTGACTTGGAGCATCTTCAGAAACTGTGAGTTTCTATGTTTGTTGGCCCGTTAGTTGTTGTGGTTTTTCTTTATTCTGATCGTGCACATTTCTTTTCCTGTCGTAGAAACCTAAGTTTGAACCAGTTGTCTGGATATATTCCTGGGGAGTTTGGGAATCTGAGGAGTGTTATGAATATGTAAGAACCGTTATACTATTCATCCATGATGTCGTTAACTTATATTTCATCTTTATGAAGTATGTTAAACATGCTTATGTTAAACATAAGCATGTTTAACATGTTATATTTTTTCAATGCGTTTATTATATCATTTTTTTTAATTTTTTTGTGGTGAGTTCTTTGCACAGGCCATAAACTAATTTGATCATTTTCTACATAGGAGTACTTCAAATGGTAGCAACATCACTGCTATTGGAAGTTCTGATGGGGGTGATCAAAAAAGAATGATATATGAGTTTCAGTTATAAAAACGTATAGAGTCGGAATAAACTATGCAGCCAAATTTCTCATGCTAGGTGACTGGTGCATTGCATGGACAGGAATCACACAACTCTCAAGAAGCACTACACGTTCATGGCATCATCCTAAGGCAATATTCTTTTAGAAAGTAAGTTGTTTCTTTTGTTATCATTCGTTGTCATATGCTTAGTCACATGCATAGTTGTAGGATATTTGCATAGGGGTATTCTTCATGTTGGCAATCATTTTTCCACGACAACTTCAATAATTTTACTGATCTTGGAGGTGAAGTTCTGGGATGTAGGGGTTTTCATAGTAGCTTTCAAACTGTTCATGGTGAATTATCTTTAATTTTTCATACTAGCTTATTATTTCAATTGGTTGCAGTATTGCTAATAATATTAGCGCGAAACTATGTAGTAGCTGACTTCTGAAACTTCAAGTGCTTTGGTTTTAATCTAAATGTAAAACCCCATTTGCCATGTTTTTGATTTACTTAATGATATCAATCTTATCAGAGTTTTGAGATGGGAGTATAAGCTTTGCAACCACAATTTTTCTGAAGCATTCGCTTTATCTTGGCTAACATGCCTCAGGTTGCATATGTAAATCAATTCAACTCCAAAATTTCAGCTCCAACATGTAAGTTGTATTTTGACAGTATTTGCTAATTTGTGTTTATTTGTTTATCGTAAGCAGAATAATAAACTAGTAGTTGATTCACATTTTTGCTGAATATGTAATAACACTTGTGCCAAATGTTTTCCATTAATTTTACTAGTTTACTCCCAACAAACCTTAATACTTGAAGCCTCAGTTAGTTGAATTTCATTGAAATCAGTTTTCTTTAACTTAATTCACATTTTGTTTGTTTGGTTCCTTATTTTTGGTTTTGTGCTTATCTCAGGTAATCCATATATGGCGAGGGAGAATGATGTACTGATATTCCAAGAGTGACTAATACGCCAAGAGTTCAAATGATTTTCGAGGACCAAACCTTATTTGAGAAAGGGGATGCATAGAACAAGTGCTCACCATTTTTAATGATAAATAAGTTGTTCGAAGATGTTTTCGTTAGTTAGATTGTAGTCAATGTCATATTATGGTGAAGGGATAAATAAAGTTCTTTTTATTAATGATTCCAAATTTATGTAATCTTACAACATTTTTTTTGGAATAATGATACCTTATATTTTTTGATTAATAATACTTTTATTTCTTTGTTATTGTTATTTTTTGTTCCTATATAAATTGTTGTGGTTTTGGCCATCGTTTTGTTTTCCCATGTTAGCGGGGAAAAATGACATGTCCTGATAGTTGTATTTTACCAGTAAATGCTTTGTTTGACTAGGAAAAAGACAGCTTGTTGTTGTCGCAAATAATTAGCGACGGGTTTGCGCAGTCGTATCGGCCTTGAAAAACGATGGCCAATGGTGCTGCTAAAAGATGCGACTAACCAACGACGACGGGTAAAGTGACGGCAATTGCCCTCGTTTTTATGTAAAAGCGCTGGACTACTGCCCTCGTTTTTTAGCCTTTTTCTTGTAGTAAGATAGAGTATAAATGAGATTTATCTAAGATAGGGTTTATCTTTACTTGGAGATAGAGTTTCAAGACTGTAAATAAGTCTCTCCTATCTCCAATAAATTGGAGAGCAATTCTTTGTATTTGGCATATCATCAAGGAGTAAATAAAGCTTGAGTTTTTTAGTAGTTTTTACCGCTCTCTCTCTCTCTCTCTCTTTTTTTATTTATTTTATACTCTTAGAATTAAGCTATGATTGATAGCCATTAATGGAAAGCTAGTCTTCTTAGCTTAGGCTAAGGATCGACCCTCCGGCGATTGCGAGCTAAGTGCAGTAGTTATATAATAAAATAAATCTAGTATTGTTCTACAATACTCTGGTTTGTAGGTAGGGAAAGGTTGATCTAGCCATGATAACCCCGATCTATTATGAAAATGAAGAAAATGCCAAATTAGCTATATTTGGTGATCTCCGCGTTCAAAGAGATTACTAGGTCACTAGCTAGGAACTTAAACACTCCGCATAGCCATGGAGGGAATGTACAAGACCTAGATCTGATTGTCCAAGAACGATTAAGTCCTTATGTAGGGTTTTATCCATTAACCTAGGGGTGTCTTCGGATCGGATCCGATAAAAGAGGGTTCAATTTTTTTTGATTTTTTTTCGAAAACCAAAATTCCATTCCATTCCGATCCGATTTTTTCCAAAAATTCGAAAACAATTCTGAATTCGAAAAATAGGATTTTTCGGAATAATTAAAATTTTCAAAAATCGGATAAAAATTTAAAACATTTGGGAATAAACCCTGAGAAATAGTGAATTTTCGTGGTTTCATATGAAAACTCAATCTTAATATTTTCAAATCATTATATTCCACCACTATTCATACTCTGTCACATATTATCGTCACAACATCTCAATCTAACCCAAAATAAACCATTAATCTATAAACAAAATAATAATAATGAATAAGAATATTCTAAAAATTTGGATTGGACAATGTTCAAAAAATTGGATTGGACAATGTTCAAAAATTTAGAAAATCAGAATCACAAAATCATATCCAATTCCGATCCGATTATTTTCGGAAAAAAAAAAATGGAATTCGGATTTTTGGAAATCGGAATATCAATATAGTAATCCAAAATCGAAAAATTTGAAAGTTCGGGAAAAAGTTGCAACCCTATTTCTTCTAGTAAGCTCTGGTGCAATCATGTCGTGGACTTATACTGTATTTAAATCAAGAGGAAAGTATCAATCTTGTTTATTTCTTCAAGCTTTGATCCTTCTCTTTGGAAAAGTATCGTGTTCTTAGTATCAAAATGTATTACTATTTAAAGGAAAATGCGTGATTACAAAAACAGCTAATCATTTATATCATTGATCAATGACACGAGTTGCAAAATAGTTGAAACTATTTAATTAATATCATTGAACCACTCTAGTGGCTGGTCGAACAAAGACTGAGGATTCATCAGTGCCGAGAAAAAGTTATGTCCTAAGCGCTTAGGAACCGAGAACCATCATAAGCGTCTCTTTATCCAACACGTGTCCTAGTTAACCATCCATGTTAAGCTCAGTTAACTAGCTATCAATGAGATCTTTAATCCCTAATTAAATTCTTAGCTTCCTATTTTTGTGAAATTTTATTTTGAACCAAAGATCTTTGTGGTGTATGCACAAAACTTGAGTGAGTAATCAATGAGTTAGCAGAAGATAAAAGTGGTACTTCATGGACATAATATTTGAAAATGCAAACAAAGTGCAAAGTTGGATTAATACACTATAATGATACAAGATCCTTAATTTAATTATCATCGGTATTGTATTATCAAGTGGATTTTTTTTACTTTTGAATTCAATCGAATAAGTAACATATCATTGGTATTGTACTATCAAGTAATGATTAATTTTTTATTTGTAAAGTTGATCTAATACACGAGCAATTGTGCACGCACTATCGTGCATGCGAGCGTATTATATTTGGGGATATGGTTAAGTTTTGAAGTAGTTTGAAGAGGAGAAAATTAAAGAGATATAAAGATAGAAACCAACGTATAGAGAGGAGTAGTGGAGATGAAGTGAGAAGAGGATAGAAAGAAACCTTATTATGGAGAGGAAGAGAGGTGAGAAGAAGGGAAACTTAAAGAGATAGAAAGATAGAAACTAACGTATTGAGAGGAGCAGAGGAGGTGAAGTGAGAAGAGGGGAAAATTAGGTTTTGATTAAGTTTTTTAAAATGGTGTCTCGAGAAGCGTATTTTTATGCGAATAGAGGAGCTTATAATGAGTTCGTAATCAATAGTCAGGATCTATTCTTTCTTCTTCTTTTTTGTTAACATCATATTAGGTGTTTAATCTACCCTAGAAAACGATAGCTTGTTAATTAATGTACGGCTGTGTTTCAAATCAAATATTGAGGTTTTTCTTTATTAATAGAGATAAGTGCATCCCGATGGGCGGGAGTCAAAATGCCTCAATCATAAGTGAAGAATTAGATGGAATAGATCTCGCGCACAATTGATAATCTTTGATCAAAATAACCATATATCACAATGGCTGTAAAGAACCATAACTCCTTCAAATATTTGAGAAGTAGATCATGCTAGTAGTTATGGTACACCAAGGCAATGAAGGCAAATGATTACTCGTGTACCATGTGAAATATATAATCTTATATATCCTACAAAAAATAATGCCCCGTGTATCATACCAGAAAAAATCCACTCCAATATTGTCATAAAACTTCCCATTGGAACGCTCGTCTTGACATTTCTGCCAAATAATAAACATATTTCATTGTGATATAAGTGGACCTATGCATGTTCATAATTCGCTTTGGTGATAATTCAAGAACAGATAATGAAGGGAGTTCATCAGACTTTCAATCTTCTTCTCTCCGTCTTTTCCTCGGTTATATTTCTTGTGTTTGTGTCATGGATTTTGAAGGTTTTATACTCTCTGTGGTGGAAGCCATAGAGCCTGGAGAGGTACCTCAAGACTCAAGGGATTCATGGTCCTCCATGCAAGTTCTTGTATGGTAACAGGAAGGATATCATGGAGTTGACTCATGAAGTTAAATCAAAGCCTATGGGTCAAATGCTACAATTTGTCGACACATTATCTACAATTCATACTATTTTTCGTTTTGTTTTACCTACAAGACTGCGTTCCAAGTTTGTTCATTGAATTTCCAATAATTTTTTTTTGTAGTTTCTGCTGTGGAATCAGAAAAGAGTTTTTACATTGAAAAGGAATTAGATAAGAATCATGTTTCCGTTGTTGAGGCAATGGTTTTGAAGGTATGACATGGCGTCCCCTTTATATATGCAATGATGCTTGTTACCATGGTTTTAAATAACCGTTATAACGGTAACGCTTTGAACCCGTTCTATTATGTATCTTGTTCCGTTCTAAAAAATAACACCCGTTATTTTTTGTTACGAACCGTTATTTTACGTCATAACAGTTGTTGTTATCGTTATAACGCGTTATTTTCAGTATTCTCTTTTACATTTTTTATCAAAGTTATATATCGTTATATACTGTTATAACGGTGTTATAACACTGTTATTTATAAATAAACTAATGCAAAATTTTAGAAAATAAATAACAATGTCGTAATATCTAGTATTTTAATGAGGGAGGTGCAAGCCAAGTATCCCATATAACCTCAATATAGAAATACATAATTATTACCACTATTTTTGAATTTTAAATAATTTGACTATCCTCACTGTGTTATTTGGCTTTTGAAAATGTAACAATAACACCGTTACAGAGACCGTTACCGTTATAAACCTTGTTTGTTACATATTCTCGATAACTTGTCATCCTTGTTTCCTATTCTCGATAACTTGTTTGCTGCCGTCTCAAGATCATAGAACTTGATTTTTGTGAAAGATATATGGTCCACGTGAGTCAATTTTGCATATATATGTATATCTTATTGAACGTAAAATTAATTGCAGAAGAAGTCGCACGAAGTTGCCCCTTATTTGAATGGACGCTGCATCTACCTTGTTGGTCAGTTCATTTTTCCGTTGATAAAACTTAAGTATCTTCCAGTTGCCTTATTAGTCACCGTATATGGGTGTGAAACGTAGGTATGATGGGCTCTGGAAAATCAACAGTGGGAAAGATCTTATCAGAAGTACTTGGCTACTCCTTTTTTGACAGGTTTGTTCCCCGTTTTCTATTATATATTAGTTTGTGGATTACTTTCCATATTTTTCTCCTGCTCTTTCAACTCGGCATGGGTTACCGACTCACTGTGACGTCCAGCTAGTCAAGTTTATTAGTTTGTGGACTACTTTCCATATTTTTCTCCTGCTCCTTCAAGGTTTCATAAACCAATTTTGCTGACAGGGTGTTGTAACCTTTGTTGCTTGACTAGGATTAGAACTTATAAATAGGAATAGGTTTGATAGACGAGGCCCATTAAATTCACTTAACAGAAGGTTTAAGGTTTGAATTTGCCAGAACATTCCATTGTGGGAGCTGCCACCCAGAAAACCTCGATCCTTCAGCTCTTTGGACCTAATTCTCTTTGAACCCCATTCCCAGAATATGGAACCAGCTTTGAGTCCAAAGAACTTAATATTATCTATTTTAGTTTCCACCTTTTTATCTCATGGATAAACATATCATAAGATCTATTTATAACACTATAAATAAAACATCAGAAGTATCCCAAAACTGACAGACACTAGAAATCCAATTAACACTTGATAAGGGATTACATATGAATTGCACTAACATTTCTCATTACTTCGAGTGTTGGAATCTATCGTAACAAAAATTTATTTTGGAGACGAGACAAGGATCATAATTCCTTTTTATTTCTTGTATTATTATTAGTTCAAATGTCTGCTTGAAGATGTTTCAACATCGCTCTGGACACTAGCATGTTTTTGAACATGATGAACCTCTGTCCACGCTCTTGCACCAATACTCTCTCCTGTTCCAACCGTTACTTAAGGTTACACCCTGTTAGAAAAATAAAACTCTATATTCTGTTGGAGGGACATGGTCAGTTCCATATTTGTCACCATTTAGCTAATATTCCTTGCTAGGCCAATACTTGCATTCCAGTCAGTAGATAGTCTGTATCATATCAAATGAAACTTTATTTCCTAGTTGGCTAATGATTCTTCCTGTATGATGTTTGATTTTGTAGTGATAAGTTGGTTGAGAAAGCAGTACATGGAACTTCTGTGGCTGAGATTTTCAAAAAACACAGAGAGACTTTTTTTAGAGATAACGAGGTACTTTGAGAAATCGCATATTTCATTCACTTATGACATTCTCTTTCTATTTGATGTTACAGACTGAAGAATTTTTCTATGCAAGCTTTCTTTCTTTGTTTCTTGTTTCGTTCTTTTCATAAGCATCTTTTGCTTGGAAACTCCTCAACTATGCACCATCCCTTCTATTATTATTTTTGTATCCCTTAACTACTGTTTATAGATTTTTAGATGCTGCTGTGCAATATGATATTGTATGTATATACTTGGTCTAGCTACTAGGTTCGGGCATAAGTATTAGCCCCGTTCTTATTTTTCTGTACATTTAGCTATGGTTAATAAGTCTAAACTATAAATCAATCATATTCGTACTAGACTTGCTAATGAGATTTTAAAAAGTACTTAGGGTGTGTTTGATTTAACATTTTCAAGTGGAAAATAAAATATTTTTGAGGAAATATGGTTTTCCACTGTTTGATAGCCTTTATTAAAGGTTAGGAAGAATTTCCAAGTTAAGAAAATTTTCTTAAAACAAGCTATTTATTTTCCTAGCTCACCCCCTAAGAAAATTTTCCTATTTTATTTTCTAGCCTCACTTATCTCTTATCTCTCTCTCTCTCTTGCCTCTTCGTTTACATAGAGATACTCAATAAATGTGATTATTTACAATGTACATATCAAACAACTTATATGTGGTTTTCCTGGAAAATTTTCTCAAAATTATTTCTATGAGAAAATGATATTTTTCGTTAGAATATTTTATATGTAATCAAACACACCCTTAATACGCCTTCTGAATGGTTAAAGTAGTTGAATCAAGACCCCTTCTGAAAGGGTATCTTTATTTATTTTGCATTGAAATATCAAAAGTTTGCAAATAAAGAAGAATTTGAAAAAGTTACTGCGTCATCTCAAAGGTTGCCATCAGATGTAACCCACGCTATCAACTAATTAGCTGCAAATGGCAAATAGGTAGAGCTTTGACTAATGATAAAAATAGATATATGAGCTTACTGTTATTAAGGTGTGTAAGAGTTATGCTCCAATCCCTTTTAGATTTGATATTATGTGGTTGAAGTACCAGGTTGATGGTTCGATCACTTCTATGTGCCCAATTATTAATGGCAAGCTATATTGTTTTTCCATTCTCTAAAGCATTGTTGAAAGGGTAAAACAAAATGGAGTTTGTGTTAGGGCCCGAGTCCCCATTGCACCGATATTGTCTCCACCTTTACCACTTAGTTGGGTTGGGCTAGGTGTGGGGTTTTATTCTTATAAGGCCTCGATGCAATTTAATAGTCCGTATCTTCTTATATCCTTGTGTGAACTACATCTTCTACCCGATGTGGGACTAACTTTGATCCACCGATCTTAACAGTTTGTAGAAGTAAAGTTAGAGGAACTACTAGTCTGGTTGGAATCTGAGGATAGTAAAGAGGGAGAACTGTTAATTTAATGTATCCCTTGAGCCATTGTCACTCCTTTAGGTTTAAGTATTGCATTTATTACTTCAAATTGGATTAGAGTTAGTTGACTTTTTTTGAAGAATAGTTGGTTGAGTTTTGTATGCCTATGGGAAATACTTTTTCTTATAGATATTTCTTTTGACTTTCAGAGTGAGGTATTACATAACCTATCTTCGATGCGTCGACTAGTTGTTGCTACTAGAGGTGGCGCAGTTATTAAGCCAATCAACTGGTACGAAAACATGGATACAATATTAACAAATTAATTCAATTTACCAACATTACATCGCATCTACAGTATGATAACTGAACTGCTTTGGTATCTCCAATTTCAGGAAATATATGAAAAAGGGTCTCACAGTTTTTCTAGATGTCCCATTGGAAGCTTCGGCAAGGAGAATTGCAGCTGTAGGCACCGCTTCTCGTCCACTTTTGCATGATGAATCTGGTGATGCTTACACAAAGGTAGCTTTTTTCTTGGCCTAGTTAGTAATCAGATATATAATTCCACTTTCTTCTCGGGTATATTGCCATACTTGTATTATAAATATATCTGCAACCTATCCATAGATTATTTGGCCGAGAAGAAGTTGTGTGTGTGACATTCTAGTATTTTTGATCCAGGAGGATCTAGTGTGCTTTGAAAAATTGTCAATGTCGTTCGAACGACTTTCAGTGTCGTTCGAACGAGTTGGCATGTCCTCTGGAATTTGGCCCAGAGTCATATTTTCGTTCGAACGAGTTGTCGAACAACTATCGTAATTCCAGTTTTAGTTTAAGAGTTTTAAATACTTTTAGAGTTGAATTTCGAGTTAGATTGTAACTAGGACTTGTAACCTCTATAAAAGGTCAAGCCTAGGCTAGAGTTAATTATCTAGAGTTTAGATCATTATTCTAGGTTAGATTTGTTATAGTTCAGAGATTAAGAACTTAGGGTTTAAAGTTTCGTTTGTAATTACTTGATTCAATAATTAGATCTCTTTATTTCTCCCAGAAAATAGAGTTCCTCTGTTCTTCTACTAACCTATTTTGCTTTCCTCTTCGCATTGTGGATTAAGTGGTATCAGAGCTCCAGTTTCAATTCTCGGGGCGTTGATTGTGGTTTATGGTCTCTACAGGTGACCGTCTCAAGCAAACGAAGGAGAAGTTTTATGGATTTCTGACGTCTGCTACAATAATTTTGCGATTGATACAGTGAATTTAACGACTGCTATAGTGTTTTGGCGACTGCTACAGTGATTTTCAGATCTACACAAAATTTTGGGAATTTTTGTGAGTCCGTTGACGATCTATCATAGACCTAAATCGACGAATAAAGATAATTTGGAGATGGGCGATTTCAGCGATAGATTCAAGGTTTTGGAAACGACAGTTTCTACCCTAACTTCTACTTTAGGGGAGTTAGTAGAACAATTACATCTCACAAACCTCGCATTGGATTCTGTTTTGGCGAGTCAGCGAAGCCGTTCGAAA
Organism: Kingdonia uniflora; assembly: GCA_014058105.1. Classification (NCBI taxonomy): domain Eukaryota; kingdom Viridiplantae; phylum Streptophyta; class Magnoliopsida; order Ranunculales; family Circaeasteraceae; genus Kingdonia; species Kingdonia uniflora. Next base: position 176,825 of record JACGCM010000376.1, read on the forward strand.
AATAAAGGGTTATAGAGGTGGATGGTGACGATGACGTTCTGGCATTCGATGATTTTAGTGATCCTGAGTCTGTCAAGGAGCGCCCAGGTTCTAGTAAGTCAAGGAATCATATGCGTAATCTTCATATTGGCTTTAAGATTGAGATTTCAGTTTTTGATGGTTCCGTTGATGCCGACAAATTAGATAATTGGTTAGATAGGTTGGAGACTTATTTTTCCATTGATGAATATTCAAACGCTCAGAAGATTTGCTTCTCTTCTTTGAAATTCATAAGCCACTCACTAACGTGGTAGAAATCCTATCAAAAATGACATGATGTCGGAAGTCTGAGTTGGAAGGAATTCAAGGTTTTGGTGAGGAAGTAATTCTATCCAATTAGGTATGAATAGGAGCGGTGGTATAAATGACACAATTGCGCCAAAAGTTTGGGCAATCCGTACAACAATTCACTACAGAATTTCATAACCAAGCGTTGGTTTTGGATGTTGACGTGGATGAGTACGATGTGTTCATGAAGTATACGGGGGTTTATCGGAGTCCATTAGGAGAGAATTAAAGCTCTTCAAGGTGGAAAATATCAAGGACGCTACCGTTAAAGCAATTGCCATTGAAGGCAAGTACTTAAAAAACGACAAGAAAGACGACAAGAACAAGTTGGGGTACAAGGCTAATTGGAAGTTTGATAAGAAAGGGAAGTCCAAAGGAGAGGGGTCTTCATTCAAAGGGACTATCTGTATTCATTGCAAGGCTAATAGGCACAATTTCGATAGATGTTGGAAATTTCTCCCAGAGCTTCGGCCAAAGGAGGAGAAGGGCAAGAAAGAGAAACGTGCACTAGCCACAGCGATTGTGGATCTTCTGGATTTAGATAAGCAAAATCCTAAGCTTACTCTAATGTTCAGGTAATCTCTAGTTATCGACGAAGCGAGTTGAGAAGAGCTTATCTTTGTCAGCATTCAAGTGAAGCAGAGCTTAGTTGAGGCCATTATTGATCCGGGTAGTCAGAAGAATTTTATTTCGGAGGTAGTGGTGAAGAAGATAGGTTTGGCTACTGTGACTCATCCTAAGCCGTATGGTTTGGGTTAGATTTAGAAAGACGCAGAGTTGAAGATCACTAAGCAGTGTACGTTCAAGTTTGCGATTACTGAGAAGTTTATTGACAAAGTGACATGTGAGGTTGTTCCGTTGGACGTATGTCAAGTCATCTTGGGTAGCCCTTATCTTTGGGACCGAGATGCAATATTTTACCGCTGTATTCGCAAGTATCGTTTGGTGAAGGATGGGACTGAGTTTCTTATTAATGCGTACAAGGAACATATCACTACCAGTAATTTGGTAACGGCGACTCAGGCGAAGAGGTTGGTTAATGCGAGCGGCAAATTTGTTTTGTTGTTGGTGCGACCAGTTCACGAGGGTCCGTCGGCTACAATATTGTCTACTTTGGCAATGTCTCTTAAGCAACAAACCAATGTAGGGGAGTTGCAAAAGGAGTATGGAGACTGGTTTTTGAGCATAGAAGGGATGCCGCGCAAGAGGGATGTGAAGCATAATATCACCTTGGTGAATGGTGAGCCACTACCCAATATTGGGTTATTTCGGACTTCTGATACTGAGTCTGATGAGATCAAGAAATAGGTACTCGAACTCCTGGAGCAAAGAGTTATTCATCCGAGTTCACCTTGTGGTTCGCCGGTGTTACTGGTGCTGAAGAAGGATGGGTCTTGGAGGATGTGTGTGGATTATCGGACGTTGAACAAGATCACGGTGAAGAATCATTCTCCGCTTCCACGGATTGACGAGCTTTTAGATGAGTTGCAGACGACTCAGTTTTTCAACAAGATGGATCTTAAGTCGGGTTATCATCAAGTTCGAATTCGGGAGGAGGATACGTGAAAGACAACGTTCAAAACCAAACAGGGTTTATTTGAGTGGTTAGTGATGCATTTTGGGTTATGCAATGTTCCGGCGATATTTATGCGGCTAATGAATGAGGTACTTCGTGCATTTATTGATGATTTTGTGATTGTATATTTGGATGATATCTTGATATATAGTCATACGTGGGAGGAGCATCTTGGGCATTTACGCAAAGCGTTGGGCGTGTTGCGATTACAACAGCTTTTTCTGAATGGGAAGAAGCGCGAGTTTGGGAAACGGGAGCTAGTCTATTTGAGTTTTATTGTTGGTGGCGGCGAGCTTAAGGTCGATCCAGAAAAGGTCTCGATCATTATTAATTGGCCTAGACCCCGCACAGTGACAGAGGTGACGAGTTTTATGGGTTCTTGTCAGTACTTACAGTTTGTGTGAGAAGATCGCCATGAGAAGACCTTTCTGTCACTGAAGCGGAAGATTATGGATGCATCAGTGTTAGCATTGCTTAATTTGCAGCGGCCTTTTGAGGTCGAGACAGATGCGTCAAACTATGCTTTGGGGGCAATCCTTTTACAGGATGGGAAGCCGATTGCTTACCATTATGAGATGTTTATAGGAGTAGTACGCAACTATCCTACTTACGATAAGGAGTTCTACGCGTTATATCAATCAGTTAAACATTGACGGAGTTACTTATTGGGGAAGGAGGTTGTGGTACATTCCGATCACAAACTGTTACAGTTCTTATCTACGCAATCCAAGCTTTAGCAAACTCGCCATATGAAGTAGATGTCGTACCTTCAGCAGTTTACCTTATTGATCAAGTATAAAAAATGAGTGGGCAACAAGATGGCTGATATGTTATCTCGACCCCCGCTTTTTGGGGCATTTTTAGAGATCGTTATGGGGGATGATGGACACTAAGTTGAAGAGAAGTACCGCTTTTCATCCACCAGACGGACAAACAGAGGTCGTTAACAATACTTTGGTACATTTATTACGGGGATTCCATTTTAAGTATCCTAAGACTTGGGATGAGAGTTTACCGTATCTTCAGTTTGTGTTCAACCGAGTGATTCATGGTTCTACTTTGAAGTCCCTTTTTGAAGTTTGTTGGGGGTACTTGCCACAAGCCCTTTTGATTTGGCGTTTAATCTTAGAGACAAGACGGGGTCAGGGAAGGAGGAAGAAGAGCAGGTTAAAGCTCAACGTTTCATTGCGAAGATCAGCAAGGCTCATGAGGTGGTTGAAGCTCAGTTGAAGAAGACTTAAGCGAAATATAAGGCTCGCCACGACAAGCGTAGGGTTGAGTGTACTTTTCTTGAGGGTGACCTAGTTTGGTTGCATTTGGGTAGGGAACGGCTTAAGGGGGAAGGTAAGAAGCTCAAACATATTCGTTATGGTCCATTTTTTATATACAAGAAGATTGGTGATAATGCATTCCAGTTGGATTTGCCACCTTTCATGAAGATGTATTCGGTGATTAATGCCGAGCATTTGATGCTGTTTGAGATGTCTCTTTTGGATGAAAACTCTGCAATCGATACTCACCTACCGTCAGTTGATGACTTATGGATGGAAAGTGAAGATCTGTTGCCGGAGGATGGTATTCTTGAGCGGAAGGTTCATACTACAAGACGGGGTGCTATTGATTCATTCCGAGTTGGGAAGAAGGGTCAGCTGCCGAGTAAGTCGAAGTGGTACAACAAGGAATTGGGCATCGCCGCATTCCCACATCTCCAATTCTAGCTTGAGCAAAAGCTCAAGGCTCCTAAAGGGGGGAGCCATGATCCAGGAGGATCTAGTGTATTTTGAAGAATTGTCAATGCCGTTCGAACGACTTTCAGTGTCGTTCGAACGAGTTGACATGTCCTCTGGAATTTGGCCCAGAGGCATATTTTCGTTCGAACGAGTTTGTGTTCACTCGTTCGAGTTGTCGAATGACTATCGTAATTTCAGTTCTAGTTTAAGAGTTTTAAATACCTTTTAGAGTTGGATTTCGAGTTGGATTGTAACTAGGACTTGTAACCTCTATAAAAGGGCAAACCTAGGCTAGAGTTAATTATCTAGAGTTTAGATCATTGTTCTAGGTTAGATTTGTTAGAGTTCAGAGATTAAGAACTTAGGATTTAGAGTTTTGTTTGTAATTACTTGATTCAGTAATTAGATCTCTTTATTTCTCCCAGAAAATTGAGTTCTTATGTTCTTTTACTAACCTATTTTGCTTTCCTCTTCGTATTGTGGATTAATTTTTCATATACATTCTTTTTACTGTCTTTTCCCATTTTCTTATAGTTTTCTCTTTTGAATTTCTATAGGCTTTGACACGGCTATCAACTCTTTATGAAGAGAGAGGCGATGTTTATGGCAAAGTAGACGTTAAGGTTTCCCTTGAATGTAGGATATCTTTCTCTAACCTTTTAATTTTGATCAGAGATAGAATAGAGAGCGAGATGACCTAACAAATCACTAGAGAGATTAAATCAGTGCATATGTAGACCTTAATCCTTCCACTAAAAATAAAAATCTCCTAAATGAGTTTGCTTAACTCTATTATGATGAAGGTTCATTGTTAAATAGGGGAAGAAGTATCCTGAGGAGGATCTAATAACTGCTATAATTAATACTACAAGCTTCAGGATTAACTAATAATCTACTTCCTTTAATCAAAGAAAACTATTTCAAAGGGATGCATAAACTACCAGAGGTGACCACATGCCATTTTCTTTGACAACCGTCTTTTTTGTCTGAGGGATGATAAGAGGCAACTGGGTAACAAATTGCACCTGAACAAGATCACTAGACTGGCCTTTGCATGCTTTCTTAGCTAACTAAGAAAATGACCCGTGTTTTAGCATTTCTGCTTTGAGGCAAAACCTTCTATATATATTTTTTGTAGAATTGCTCTCTTTTCATTAAAATAAAGGTGAAACATTTCTACTATATTAAAACCGTACTACTACTTTGCTTTATGTTTGGTGAATGGTGAAGAAACTAATTTTGTTTACTTTGCAGATATTGCTGAAAAACTAGGCCTTGGAGACGTATCTGATGTCACACCAAGCACAATTGCAATTGAGGTTTGTTTGACCTGCATTTAACGTCTTTTAATTAGTTGGTCTTCTAATCACTTAGTGTTCATCAAGGCGTCTTACAGTCGTACTATGTCATAGGTTTATTGTTAGTATCTGAACAACATGACAACCAATGACAGTAGACGTACATCAATTTTGTTTCACCTCTAGATATCTCTTGATACGTGTAAGACTATTCCCTAATCTACCTTCTTCAGTTCATTGAGCTATCTCACATGTCTCTTGACAGGCACTCATACAAGTTGAGAAATTGTAATAGCTCAACAAGGAGAACGCGTTCCCGTGTTCGTTCATGGAGTTCTTTTGTTTTTTAAAATCTTTTGATAGTATTTATATTATTCTTTGATAGAAAATGGAGAAGTAAATGTGAGCGGATAAATGTCAATCTTCTCAGCTTACATATTAATGATTTGTGTTGTAAAATGCCCCAGTTTTCTGTATCATGTGAACCAGACTCTCTTTTGTAGTCATTTCTGTTTTTTGCACTACGACAAGAGACACGAGACAATGAAGAATTTAAACAACAGTTGCATTGCCAATCAGTAAATTGCATCAAAAGACTTCTATGGTTTCCAGCTGAAGATCCTATGCAAAAGCCAAAAAGCGAGGCAAATTTAATGGTTGGTTGCGGGTTTTCATGTTAGGCCCTTGCATCGCGCATTCAAAATAACAATTCCGTGTAAAATAACAGTCATGTAATATCTCACTTACTCCCCGGGAAAATGTAGTTGTCTCATTAACTGGTCAATTAACTGATATCTTTCAGGATAAATCTCGAACTACCAGCCTTACAATCATGCAGAACTTGTTTCTCCCAACTCAAGTGTCTCTGGCCAAGACCTAAATCTTCATTATGCTTCCTTAACTTTGTTAGTGACTCTCGATCATTGATTGCTATAATATTTCTTCCACCAGACTATTAATGTATGAACTCGAATTATGTTCGAGGTCGTTTTAGTTCGAGTTATTTCAGTTTAAGGATTGAAGTCGGATTGAAACGGATTGAAAATAAGATTTTCAATGTTCAGATTCGAACAGGTTATGATAGACAGAAGTTCGAGCTGGTTAAATTACCTAAAGATTCGAGCTGGTTAAGTTACCTGAAGATTCAAACTGGTGAAGTTACCTAGAGACTTGAGCTGGTTCTGTTCGAGCTGTTGAAGTTGAACTCAAAGTAAGTCAAAGTCGTTCAAACGAAAATGGAGCTCGTTCGAACGAGTTGTCTGATTTTACGTTTTGGATTTGAAGACCAAAGAAGTTGTTCGAACGTTATTGGATTTCATTCGAACGATATTGGATTTCGTTCGAACGACATGTATATATGTTTTTCTAGGGCTGGAACCTTTAGTCGTTAAAGTCGTACGAACGAGTTAGTGTATCGTTCGAACGAGTTGTACCTGGGTTGTACATGGGAGTTCTTCTAAGACGTTAAGTTTGCCTCGAGATCCGTTCTACTTGTATTTAGTCATCTAATATATACGAGGACTTAGGTTATTTTGTTAGCCTATCTTTTCTCTGTCAGTTTAATTCCAGAGACCTAGAATTTGAGAGACTCCATTAAAGATTAAGAAGCTCGAAGAGATCGTTGTAACCTATTTGATCATCATAGTGGATTGTTCGGGGAATAATTTTTTATCTGGAAGGGTTTTCCACTTCCCTCCTCTGGGAATTCTTGCGTTCTTTATTGTTCTGTGTTTCTTAGTTTACTTGATTGGCGTATTCCGCGTATCGTTCTTGTCGTGAAAGATAGATTATCTACCAAGATTCTCAACACAAACTTCCTTGAAATATTGTGAGAACCGTGATTATCTGCAGAAGCAAGATTCATGGTTTTTGTTTCACGACTTGAACACATGCTAATTCTTTCATACTGAATTTTCTTAAAGGCCTTAGGCGATGAAGACAGTATTTTGGCTCTGTGAGGTGAAGCTGCCATTCTTCAAACCTGTAAGAATCTTTATTTTCCACTCATAGTAGTATAGTTGAGCATATAACTCTTATTTTTAGGAATATGACTTAGGAATTTGAAGACCCCAACTGGTGATAACGGGGTTTGGATAGGGTCCTTGGTAACCGCTCCTAGAGACCTTACCATCCAGGCTAGTTGACATTAGCAAGCATATCCTTTACCTATTAAGCAAATCGTTCAAGTTAACTATTAGTTTGGGTACGAGTAACCTCCGTGTCCACTAGGACTAAGCTAAAGTGGGCAAGCATAAAATGAGAGAATGAATATTTAGACCAAGCTAGAATGTAGCTTATTTGGTAAACCAATTAGGTTATAAATAGCATATGATATAAACATGTCTATAACTAATATCAAAATAGTATCAAATTTATATCAGAGTTAGGTCCTCCGGAAAAATAAAAGTGTATCAGATTGCCAAAGTGAAAGCTAAAATATATGGTGAAAAAAGACTTTGAAGTCCAGCCGAGCTCTAGTAAATAGAAGTAATACAAGTGTACTCCAATATGCAAGTAAAAATTTAGCATGCTAACCTCCCAAGATAGAGCGTGAGGCCTTCAGTGATCAGTCTTCACATTCACCGACTGTTCATCTACTGAGGGTTGAGAAGACGACCTTTTCACATTCTCAAATCCTTTAACTCTAGCTCTTAGTACTTCTCTAAAATCTGATCTAGTTTCTTCAAGAACAAGAGCAACCTCTTTCATCTGGTCCAAGTCGCATTCCAACTCGCATAGCAGATAAAGTTCGTCAACAGCTCTATTGAGATTCTCAAACAAAAAACACCAAAGTCTTTGTTACTGATGGCTGTAGCTTCTTTGTCAAGGATACAACCTTGATGGTCTACATTAACAATGTAAGTAATTAGATATGTGTTATTTATAAGTAGTTAGACAATGTGTTATAACTCATAGAAGGTTGTAAATGAAGTAGTAAATACACATACATTTCTCCTCACACTGATGGCATGTGAGCAATCGCTTCACAGTAGTCCCAACTTGCCCACAAAATTTGCATAAGCAGCTTGGACAGTGACAGTTAATTTGAGGGATGCTCTGCCATGAATATTCATATGAGATATGTTTAAACTTATCCTTCGAAAGTTTACTAAAACTGGTGCAATTCGCGAAAGTGAATTGCTCACCCAAATAATATTATGATTTTTTATATAATTTGAGAAAACATGGTAGAGAATAATGATAAAACAACTGTAGAAATATATAAGGTGGCCTAGAATATTTTTTTCCCCTTACATTACTTCATCGAAGAAATTTGTCCATCATCTTGGTTGGCCTACACACTAAAAATAATAGAGCTTGATTAGGATAGTGTTGGGGAAGACGACTCCCTCAATCATTGTATAATGAAGGCTGCCACAAAAATCCTTGTGGTATCTGACTCTCTAGTTGCAGTGATGTCCCTAGGCAACTTTAAAGGAAATGAAAATTCCCAAACCTTTTTTTCTCTATCCGTATCCAGTACTCATGGAGAGAGCTCAGAGAGGTGAATTTTAGCACGGATTCTAGTACCAAAAGAGCAAGCAAACTTCCTTCTATAAGTAGAGAGTGGTTTATAAGGAGGCCTGCCTTTCTAAAGAGTATTGAATACCTTCATCAAACTTATTTCAGATTTACTTAGCTATAGCTAATTTGGCTGAGAGTCATGAGACTGACATGTCTGCAGCTAAGTATTGCATTATTCTTGTAACTAAAATTATATCTCAACAGAACTTGCTAACCTTTTGCAAAAATAAACTCCCGAATCACCGTAAACCTAATATCTAGTCTACCAAAGGATGGATCATAGCACTGTATAGTTTGTCTAGCTAAACTGTAAGTCTTTGAGAATTCACCAGATACAGATAAAATAAAAGGAAAGAGGTAACTTTAATATGATGGAATATCACCTTAACATCATATGGTAATCATCGTGTTTTGAAGGTAGCAATTCATCCAAGATCCATGCTTATCGAAATGCATCAACGGCCTGTGGCTTTTACTCCGACTATTCTTTTTCTTAAGAGAATGCCTGAATTTGGTAGATGCATTGATTGCTTTCTTCTTCAAAGATCCAATTCTCATCCTCATTTCATCTTCTGAGTTCTCATAGTCGGATTTCCTTTCTCTTCTTTCCTCATCTTTAGAGAATCCCTCGAAGCCTGCAAAAGCGGTAGGACTTAGCCATGAACTAGTAAAAATACAAAAAAGTTATACCATTAACATTATAAGTAGATAACTATGTCCAGATATAAGGATAACATTACACGAGAATTCAATGAGATTAATCACTTTCAGTAGGTTCATAAAAAAAATAGTTAAAAGAAGCACACGTTCTAAAATCCAAAAGGAGATATTCCAGACCCAATTAAACTTGCAACCGAGGAAAAAATTGTCTAATGATGAAGTTTACATTACATACTTGCAGATAGTAGGCTTAACTCCTAAACGTTGAGATATATAGTCCCACATCGGGTACATGGAGCCTTGCACCTCAGAATAAGAGTGGGAATTCTTGTCCATTTGTTGGATTGGGTGTCAAAGAATTTTGTGAGATCACAGACCAATAGCTCTTAATGTGAAAACTGATGTTACAAATTTTGTGAGATCACAGTACCTATTGGTGAAATGAGTACAACTAGAGGTTGTTTGGCTGATGAAGTAGAAAGAGAAGGACAAGCACAAGGTCTGGAAGTGAAGGCGCCACAAAAGGTGAAAATGAGTACGAGGTTGTTTGGCTGATGAAGTGGAAAGAGAAGGACAAGCACAAGGTCTGGAAGTGAAGGCCACAAAAGGTGAAAATGAGTACGAGGTTGTTTGGCTGATGAAGTAGAAAGAGAAGGACAAGTACAAGGTCTGGAAGTGAAGGCCACAAAAGGGGGGTAGTTATTGGATCATTAAAACTAAACCTTATCCTAAGCATATTGCTTGTGAGGTCAATCCTGATAGTAAACATTTCTAGGCAAAAAGTTCTTGAGTTCTCTTATGTATTTTGGCCCAGCCAGAACACATCCTACAAATAGAATAGTTTCATTCTATTTTCAAGAATATGTGGGTGAACTTTTAAACTACAACATCATGAAAGACTGGCAATTAATGATGTATATGGACATACTAAGATAGGTAACCTTATGTCCAAAACAGATATCAAATTAGGGACTCATATACAAAACAAAATATCAATCAAAACCCCTAAAAGTTCAAAAACCCCAAAATAGATACCAAATTAGGGGAAAAACTAAGAAGATGGTAAACCCTAGATAAGAACAATAAATCAAAAATAAGAGATTTGGGGAAAAGAGATTACCAAAGACGATATCCAGGGACGTATTGTCGACTGAAACCCTAAAGCTCTGCGAATAAAATCCTCAAATTTGGTTGAAAGCCTAAAGCACTGCGAATCAAACCCTCAAATTCGCCATTGGAGAGAGATTACAGATAGATAAATAGATAAACTTGTTAGGATCCTAACAAAATTGAAGATGTAGTATTTGTAATTGAGAGGAGTGAGATCAAGAGAGAAAGGTACCTTTGAATTATAATAAAAAATTGATGAACCGAGCATTGCAATTCGATGCTCAAATTGAATGCGGGAAAACATGGCGGGAGGTAAAATAATTTCAAAACTTTTTTTTCCACCGTTTCTTCTCCAAGCCCACAATCAGTCGTTTTACTTTTTGAAAAAAGTTTTAGTCACTGTTTTATTCTATAAGCTATGGTGTTAATTGTGGTAATTTGATACTAATAAAGTTGTGGTAAAAACTAAAAGACCTCTGTGGCAACTGCCCTATTTTCTTGTATTGAAATTTCATTTGTCGAGGTTTTATTCATTATAATGTACTTAATGTCTTAAGCAAGGCATGAGAGAATTTGACCACAAGCCCTCTTGTTCATCTTCTTCCAAATACTCTTTTCTACCTCCTCCGATTGAGAAAATTTGACCATAAACCCTCTTGTTCATCTTCTTCCAAATACTCTTTTCTACCTCATCCGATTTGTCTTCCAACACCTCATTTAATCTTGTTGACAAAGCGCATCAATAACTTCTCATCGCCACATGCCAAAGTTATTTGTGCCATTAAAAATTTTAACTTCAATTTTGCTATTGTTAAACATCACCATTGCATTATTTCGTTTAGGAGCCAATTGTTGAGTCACACCGCTTGAAGAACTAGGTTCATCTCCTTCTACCATTGTTACCTCAATTTGCATATACTAATCGAGATCAAAAACCAAATACAATCGAGATAAGTCAACGTTACCTCAATTCCGAGAACCACCGATGATACAATCTCGCTTTGATACCAATTGTTGAGCACCGCCACCGAAGCCGAACTCCGATTCGATCGATTAGAGCACAAACAAACTAAAGGAATAAGCACAATCACAAGAGAATACACATTTAAGGTGGTTCGGCAAGTTGTATACGTCCACACATGAGAGAGAGAGAGAAAAAAAAAAGTTTTATTCAAAGATCCAAGGTATAATTACAAACAATTTGTGGTTTTTTCTCAAGAAATTTCTCACACAAAGATCTCACCAAGTGTTCCTAAAAAGTACCATAAGTCTCCCTTATATACTTGGGAGACTTATTATATCAACACGGATCAAGAGGCAAAACCAATGGTCGAAACAACCTCTAAGTATTTGCATCCAGATGCAAATCCGGATCGTAAGGCCATCTGGATTGCATCTGAATCTTACTGGTCTGGCTTCAACAAGGTTAGGATGGAAATCCGGATTATAACCTTATCACTTGACTTTTCTCCTATCACCCGACTTCCATCTGAATTCCTCCTTTACCCGACATAATGAAGATACAGGGATGGTTGTGACATAATAATAACAAGTTTTCCATCCAAATTTCTCGCGTACTATGTAGTCACTGGGGTAAGAGGAATCCATGGCAATGTCGCAGATGCCTTCCTTGGCAGCGATACCCCTTTCCATCCTTATATATCCTTCCTTGCCCCAACTGGTGCCCCATGAGTTTTTAACGAGTCAATATTTGGTTCCATCGTTACTAGTATAATAGCCAACTGCAGTCACACCATGATCTAGGTCTATGCCACATTCTGTTAAGGGTAAACTCGAATTGTCGAAGTCGTTCGAATGAAAATGGATGTCCTTCGAACGAGATGGTAGTTTTTTGCATTGGAAACTTGGGCAGAAGAACTCATTTGAACGAGACTTGATGTCGTTCGAACGAGATGTCTACTTTCTAGGGCTGGAAACCTTTATCGTCAAAATTATTCAAACGAGCTTAGAGTCATTCGAACGAGATATGTGATGGTTGGTTTTAGAAGTTCTTCTTGGACGTTGAGTTTTCCTCGAGATCTATCTATTTGTAATTAGTAATCCAAGAATATAAAGGGGACTTAGGTTATTTGTTAGCCAATTTTTTTTTGCGAGTTTAATTTTAGAGAACTAGGATTTGAGAGACTCCATTATAAAACTTGAGAGGCTTGGAGAAGAGCGTGTGTAACCTATTTGATCGTAGTGGATTGTTTGCGGGGAGTGGTTTTTTATTAGTAAGCGTTTTCCATTTCCCTCTTACGGGTAAATCGTTGTGCTTTGATTTTGTTTAATTTCACAATTGGTGTTTCTGTTTATCAATCTTGGGAGAGGGATTGGGATTAGCTACCCTAATTCCTAATACATTCCCCATTGAATACACCACTTGAATAGAACTGGAAGGCAGAACCGGCAACATCAATGGACACAACAATTGGTTGGTTAGCAACGGCCTTCAATAAAGCTTTCTCACTATTTGCAGGTACAATTTCATAACCAGTGATTTTAGCTGCAGGCGATGATGCTTTTTTAGCATCGCATGTTCCATCAGCTGCTGTGTAAGGGTAGTAAGTATCAGTCACGAGACTTTTGTTGCGTTGGATAAATTGAAAAGCGTCCTCCATTTTGCCTCTACTTCAACCTTGATCCACACCACTTGTATCGTAATCTACAAGTTCCTGCTCAGACAACGATATTAATTTACCAGTTGTGAATTGAGTGATGCCTTGGTTGCCCCTACGGCTGAAAACGCCCAACACGATCCTATATGCAGTAATTTAATGATGTTATCAAAAAATAAATTTGCCTAGAAAGTAAAATAGAAAATAGAATTTTTTTCGCTGTCACTTACCACATTGGCCTTGGTCCTTGATGGGTGTAACAACACCTTTCTTTCTCCAATCCAAGCTGGATGGAACTGCAGTAACATTTTCGTACTTAAACGACGTTAAGAGGTCTTTGGGAAAGGGCAATTTTTATGCCAATTACGAGATGTTACAAACTCTTAATTCGTTTTGGTTAGCAAATTCGTTTCGTCAGCAAATTTGTTAATGTGGTGACTTATTCCGCATTTCGAACTCATGCTTCATTTTCGACCATCATATGATTATCCAACCTTACCAGCAGAACACTTGGTACATTCAATAAGAAACAAGACAACAACATCAGGTAACAGATATAGTACAAACTTCTCAACCAACACCACTCGCCCATGATACTTCTCGTGCTCTTGGTTGAGAGCCGCCTTATAATGACCTATTCTGCATCTCGGACTTATGCTTCATCTTCGGCCAGCATACGATCACTCGACCTCCTCATATACACATAACACTAATGAGGATATATTATAGTTACAGAGTTCTAGTCATCACTTTCGACCTCTACATCAACAGTTCGAGTTAAACAAATGTGCAGTCATCAATAAAGCTGTTGTGAAGCAGCAAAGATTACAACGTTACACAATCTGGTCAAAGAATATCAAACATATATTGTAACGTCAATCATTAAGGATAGTAATGGTTATCAAGCGATCATATTATATGACCTATAAATTGGACCAAAGAATTTGAGACGAAGGACGGAGGGATATGCTCAAACTCTATAAAATATCAAGAATTTCTCTTGTAATAATCTAGCAGCTATCAATAAATTACTCTCTTTCTAAATCCTCAAGAGAGGTCGTGGTTTTTAACCTATTCAAAGGTTTTCCACACTAAGCTTTGTGTTACAATTCTTCCATTATTTGTCTAAGGAGCTCTGAATATCCTTGGTGTCAAGGCTAAGTTCGAGATACAAAATTAAGCTATTACATTTGGTACTGTTGTGGGAACAAAGTTCTTAAACTCATTATCTCAGAAAATAGCTAATTATTTTCGTACGAGATGACACCTCCAGACCAGAGTACGCCAATTACTCTAGGAGATGCAAACGTCAAACTAGCAGAGTTGCGGGCCAATCTAAACTCTGAAACTGAAAGGCGAGCCGCCCTGGAATAATAACTAACAGGCATCCAGGATGCGTTAAAGGTTCTGCAAAGTCAACAGATCGTAACCCAGATGAACAAAGGCGTAATGTCAGTTGTTTCGTGGGTTTCCATTCTCGACCAGATAGGATCTCATGTGAAAAATCTGGGAAGAGAAGTTCGATATAAGCATAAACAACATGGGGATGAGCCTATTTTGCTACAGGAAGTCCACCAAGAAGTTGATGGTGATTTTGCTAGAGTCAGACAAGAAGAGCCACTCTGAGAAAAAGTTCAAATGCTAGTTTTCGAGTGACTCAGTAAAGAAAGTGCCGACCACATTCCTCGTGAAGGATGAATCTCGCGACCAACCATTACAGCTTGTCAGTACATAACTTAGGAGCATGTTGACAAACGCATCAAAGAGTTGTTCGAAGCTCGAATCCAGACCACTAAAGGAATCCACAACAGATTACAAAAGAGCCTGATCGCACATGAGTTACTGGATGACGAAGTTCCCACTGGTTTTCACACTCCAAAAATCTAAAAATACAAGGGACTGTTCCAGTAGAGCATGTCCAAGAGTTATAGGATGCTCTAAGCTTACATTCCATATCCAACCACATTTTATGCTGGCTCTTTTCTCCCAGTTTAGCAGGCTAACCATTACGATGGTTTCACACACTACCTAAAGGGTCCATTACAATTTTAAGAAATTGTGAGAACTCTTCGTCCAGAATTACTTGCACAACAGAGACAAAGAAGAGAATTTATATTCTTTACTCAGCTTTAAGCAAATACCAAGAGAGAAGCTCGAGATATTCACTAAGAAGTTCTTAGAGTTGGCTCGAATGGTGGATCGACTTAATCAGAAGATTACTATTTTAGCCTTCACCAATGCGTTACTCATCGATAGAAGGACGAAAGAATACCTCATTCTAAATAAACCTACAACTTTGGAAGACATGATCGAAAAAGTCAACGGGTATATCGATCTCGAAAGAATGGTGTTTGAAAGATAGAACCTTAGAAATTGACATTGACAGCTAGAGATCAATCCACAGGCTAAGATTTCAATCGTGTTGCTGATCAAGGAGGAGACAAGAAGCGAACAAAATCTAATAAAGATTGACCTCGGAAAGGTAGTAATATACCAAAACCCGGTCTTCCCAAGATGACTGTTACCATAGCCAGCATTTATCCTATATTTTAGAAGGATAATTTTTTTATAATGCACAGTATCTCCAACCCATTGAGAACACACCATATTGCATTCACCACAAAGTCTGACATCATGAGACATAACACTGTTTTGCTTTACAGCGACTGTTAGAGTATATTTTTGCGGATAGACGAATGCATGAGTACATCATGGACGTTGAAAGTTACAAGAACGGGAGTTATAAACTTCCTACAGAAGTCTTACAGGTCGAAGAAACGGCTGAGGAGAAACTCTTATACCATATATTCCTCAGCCACTTCATTGATACTCAAACTATTAACCACTCGAGCAGGAGTACAAGACGACGTGTCGGCCAATGTCACGACTTGTCCATGAATGATAAAGAAGCTCGATTACTTCCCGTTTCCAGCTCCTAACAGACAGGGATCTCTTTCGATGACTGTGATGTTCGTCACGTCAACTTTCCTCACCATGATGCTTTGGTGATCATATTGAAAATGAGAAATGTCGTACTACACACAATGATGGTAGATACTGGTAGTAGTATTGAACTATTTTTTCAAAGCACGATTGATCAAATGGGGCTGGCCGATAAGGTATAACCCAGTGATATTGATATCTGTGGATTCAACGGTTCTAGAGAAGAATGTATAGGAAAGATCATACTTCCTATTATTGCAGGACCAGCAACAGTTGACATTGTATTTTACATTATTAATGCAAAATCCTCTTATTTAGGGATAATGGGACGCTGTTGGTTACATAATATGCAAATTATTCCGTCGACCTATCATTTGGTTCTGCGATTCGAATAGAATGGTGGCATTTATGAAATCAAAGGAAGTCAGAAGCTAGCTGAAGCGTATGAAAATACTGTTGCCATAGTAGCAGAGCCATCGATACCATAGCTCGCATCGAAATCACAGAATATAACAGGGAACATTACATAAAACTTACTGTGAATTCTACTGAGAACCAGCTGCCAAGTGTAGAAATCATAAAATACAGCATAATCAGTAGGAACAAGCGAGGTATATTCATTGGCACTCTTCTGCCCATAATAGAATGAGATGCTCTTATTCAGTTCCTCAAAAACAATAGTGATGTATTCGTTGGGACATTTCATGAATTGTCAGGCATCGATCACAATCTGGCCTGCTATAAGCTTAATTGAAAGATAAAGTTGAAGTCCTTAAACAAAAAATAAAAACTGTAGTACCAAGACTCCGAGAAGAAGTCAACAAAGAGATCGATAAACTCATTGAAGTTGGTTTTATCCTAAAAGTCAATTATCCATAATGGATCCCGAACATTGTAGCAGTACCGAAGAAAAATAGCAAGATTAGAGTATGCGTGAATTTTACGAACCTCAACAAATATACTCCAAATGATAGTTTTCCACTTCCTATCATAAACCATCTGCTCAATTCTACTGCGGGATACGAACTCTTGTCCATGATGGATACCGCATCAGGGTACAATCAAATGCTTCTGCTACCTGACGATTAAGAGAAAATAGTTTTTATTACAGAGCATGGCCTCTATTACTACAGGGTTATGCCCTTCGGTCTCAAAAATATTGGAGTCACTTATCAAAGGTTGATAACACAAATGTTCAAAGACCATCTCAGAAAAATGATGCAGGTCTACATTGATGATATGTTTTGTAAAAGTTTCAAAAAGGAGAACCATATCGCAGATTTACATACAACATTCGAAATTATCCATTTCTACAAAATGAGACTCAATCCTGACAAGTGCCAGTTTAGGGTCCAGTCATGCAAATTCTTGGGATATTTAATCAACAAATAAGGCATAGAGGATGATCTAGATCGTATTCGTGCTCTGTTATCTATGCCTTCTCCAAAAAGAAAGAAAGACATACATAAGCTCGCAGGCAAGATAACAATAATAAATCGCATTGCATCCAAGTCCTCATATCGATGTTGATGGTTCTTCGACCTATTGCGTGAAGGGAAAACAAAAAAGAAATCTAAAAAAGATACTGAGATCGAGTGGACTCCAGAATGTGAAGCAGCATTTTAGGAACTCAAACGCTATTTGGGTAAACCACCGGTGATGAGTATACCTAAAGAAGGAGAAGAACTCACCATATATTTTACCGTTACCGAAGAATCTTTGAGTTTTGTCCTCATTCAACTTGATGAGAAGACGGAGAAACCTGTCTACTTCATCAACAAAACTCTCACTCCGGCAGAATCCCGGTATACCAAGATCAAAAAATTACTGTTAACTCTTATTTACACATCATAGAAGTTAAAAGAGTATTTCCAAGCCTACTCAGTTCGAGTAATGAAAAATTATCATTTACGTGAAATCTTGTCCAAACGCGAGAAATCCGGACAAATACAACAATGGCTGGTAACTCTTGGATAACATGATATACGTTTCGAACCATGACATTCTGAATAAGGTCAAGCAGTAGCAGATTTTCTCGCCGACTTCCCAGTCGAAGATCCTGACTGTGAAGAAGATAATACAAATATCAATGAAGAACAGTTCGACGAAAAGTCAGACTGGATAACTCAAAAGGGGTGACATCTTCTAACTGATAGTTTTACCAGACCTGCGTGGTCAGGTATCGGCATCGTCCTTATTACGCCTTCCAATGACATAATTGAAAAAATAATCATACTCAACTTCGAAGCTACCAACAATGAGACTGAGTATGAGGCATTAATTCCAGTCTGGATATGGCTCTTGAGATTAGAGTTTCCGAGTTATCTGTGTACACAGACTCTCTACTCATTATGAACCATTGCACGGATTTTTTTTAGAAAAATGGTAAAATGATTGATTACGTCGCAGTTGTAGCTGATAGAATTAGTAGATTCAAGAAGGCTACCATTGAACATTTACCTCACGGAGAGAACATATATTTTAATTCCCTTGCCTATCTGTTAGGAGTACTCAACACAGAAGCTCGATATCTTAAGATTGAAGTAATATTCACCCCCAGCATTAACATCATAAGCTCAAATTCTATTAATACTGGGGGCGTTGAAGAGGATGAGGACGATTGGAAACGACCTTTCCTTATGTATATTGGACCTCAAAATAAGTTTTACGGTGAACTCCCTAAGGACCATAAAGAAAGAAGACGCGTGCTTGATAATGCTAAACGATACGTCATGGGCAATAATTTCATTTATAAATTTTTGGTCACAGTACCATATTTCAAGTGTTTATCGAACAAAGAGGCTAAAAAATTCCTACATGAACTTCACAAAGGCACTTGTGGGTCCCATGCAGCAGGATGAACTTTAACAAATAGTGTTCTTACTCAAGGTATTTTTTTGGCCTAAGATGAAAGCTCAAGCCATCGAATATGCAAGCAAGTGCGATGCCTGCCAACGACAAGGACCAAAAATTCTAGCTCCAGCCTTGGAACTCCATTCCAGTTACGTTGTTTGGCCGTTCAGATGATGGGCCCTCGACCTTGTAGGAGAGTTCCCCACTGCATTGGGAAAAATGAAGTACCTCCTAGTAACAACAAATTACTTCACCAAGTGGGTGGAAGTAGTCCCTCTATGTCGTATACGTGAAGACGAAGTCATCAAGTTTAATGGGAAACTATCACAATACGGTTTGGTTGCCTTCGTCTCATCAGAATTGACAATGGACCTCAGTTAAGTTGTTCTAGAGTCGTTAAATTTCTCAATTAGCACAACATCATTCATTCTCCTTCCAACCCATATTACCCTCAAGGAAATGGTCAGGCCAAAATTACTAATCGCATTATCATTGACGGAATCAAAAAACATTTGACAGAGAAGAAGGGTAATTAGGTCTAAGAATTACCACATGTCTTGTGGGCATATCGTACAATACCTCGAGTATCGACTGGATGTACACCATTCCTGTTAGAGTACGATACTGAAGCAATAATTCCCACTCACTATCATCACCCATTACGCGACCCTACCATGACAGACGAAGAAAATGAATTCCAGTTGGCATGTAACATGAATTGGATTGAGGAAACTAGAGACAGAGCAATCATGAACTTAGGAAGATACCACCAGGCTTTAACCAGATATTATAACAAACGCGTTCGTCAAAAATTCAAAATTAAAGATCTGGTACTCTGATAAGTCCCCAAACATAGAAAAGAAGTCAATGCTGGAAAACTCACCAAAAATTTGGAAGGTCATTTTATTATAATTAGAAAAAGTGGACTTAGTTCTTATGATCTCGCCACCAAACTTGGGGAACGAGTGCTCCTTGGAACACGAAGATATTAAAGCTATATCGAAGATAATAATCTATGACAGTGTACTTTTCTAAATAAATCTATCATCTTGTACGTCGGTCTTACATCAATGAAATACTTAAGTTTGATCGCCATACATCAGAGTACTTTTTACTATTTTACACAGTACTCCATCAAACATTCTTTGTACGTTAATCTTACAACAATGAAATACTTGTGTTTGATTGCCCTGTAATACAGTACTTTTATAATATATCATACAAGTACTTCTATATACAGATTTCATGTCTAAACATCACAGTTTACCAATGGGTTCATCCCATCCCATTCTATTACATTACAGATCGTTTGCTATTTTAGCCAAACCGGTCTTCTATTATATTAAGTGTTTGTTGCTTTAGCCAAACTAATCTTCTATTTTATATCTTACAGATCGTTTAATACTTATGTCAAATTGATCTTCTGTTACATTACAAATAGTTTGTTGCTTCGGCTAAATTGATCTTCTGTTACATTACAGATCGTTTGTCGTTTCAGTCAAACCAACTCTCTGTTATACGATAAAATGGCTAGTAGGCTCATACATAACAATCGATCAACTATCCTACCTTGTTACACTCTATCTGCTATATTTTCATTAGTATAGTCCGAATAATCCCTTCTAATAGACATAACGCCTCCTCAGCCACTCGAGCTATTACTCAAACTGTCATTTGAGTTATCAGGCCGCACTGTACTACACAAAATTTCCCCACGAAGTCGCAGACGCATAAACTCTGGCATCCTCCCAGTCACAATTTGTTTTCCTTCTTTGACCTTATTTTTTGTAAGAACACCAATTTATGGTTTCATAGGATCCAGATACTCAGATCGTATCAACCGCATCTCATATTGTACACCATCATCAACGAGCTTATCATATATAGTTTTGATTTCCGCTTCCAGTCTCTTGAATTCGGATACGAAGAAGGAGAGCATTACCGTCATTTCTCTCTCATACGCAGTATTTGCCTCACATTTTACCTTATCCAGAAGCTCAAACCCTGCAAGTTGTCCTTTAACTTCCTTCAGCATAAATTCCAAACTTCTGCAACGTTCTTCTAGAGCTCGTTTTTCCCTTAACGTAGCATCATTATTACTTTCCATTATTGCCATAAACTTATCCATATTTGCCACCAAGTTTGATTACAATTTCTCTCTAACACCTCTTCCTCAAGACTTATTGTAGCTTTAAAAATATCTGCCTCCAATTTAGTCTTTACATCACGCAGTTCCCCATTTTCTGATTGATACTCTAGAATGTCTAACCTCATCGTTTGAACATTATGTTCTAAAGCACAAATCGTGATCCAATCCTTATTTATCGTTTCTTTTTGTTCACTATGGGCATCTTTTATCTCTTATAACATCATGTTCGTAACATACCACAATACTTCAAATTTGCGCACACGATCTTTTTCCTCTTTGATAGCCGCTCGCGCACCAATTCTCTTCGCTTCGAACATGTTTATATGATATTGCAAGTCTTTCACATTATTTTCTTCCTTCTCTAACACCGCCAATAGCTCTGTAATTTGAGTTCGCGCAGATATCAATTATGCCCCTTGTTGATTAATTTGTCCCGAAGTACCCAAATTTCCACATCCTTTTTCCTTATAACTTCTTTTAATTCCTCTATCTTTCTCAGCTCACTGGCGAGTTCAACTTCTTTCTCTTACAGTCTATCAGTCAAACGAACTACTGTATTTCACTCTTTTGATATCTTCACCTTCATTTTTTCTTCTAACTCAGTAGTACTCTTTAGTGCCCCCTAACACAAATTTAGTTCAACGTTCAACTATTCATTTCAAACATGTAACGCGTCACATTGGCTATGAACAGGTGCCAGTTCTACCTGTCATCACAGTTAACATTTAGACTACTTTACATATTCAAACATATTGCATATCACAGTAAACAAAAATTTACTCAAGAACATAATATGTGAGTACTATCAATACGTTGATCTATTTATAAGGCATCACAAAGAACAACTTTTATTCAACATTGAAAACAGTTTACAAAAACAACTACTACACATGAAAATTCGGTATATATCTGAATTACTCTACTTTTACTTTTTTGAGCTACGAGATGATTACCCCTTGAATCTCGAACTCTTTGCTTGAACATCTATTGGAGATATAAAGGTCACCGCCTCCAGCTAGTGTTGCTTTCGCCGTGATCAGGGTATTAGGCTCTCGACTTCTTCCTCGTCCTCTTATGAGATATTTCCTCTTGACCTAGAAACAGTTTTTCAACAACATTCTCCTCTTCAGTTTTTGTAAACCACATATTTTCTGTTTTTGCGCTCTCGACATCAAAATATTTCCCACACTCCGTTACGATCTTCCTAAATTCATTCTCGACCCTCACCAGCTCCTCTCCATAAAATTAATCACACTTTCTATATGACGATCGTGCTTCGTTCGAGCTGCGGTTTTTTGCTCGTGACGGATACAAATGTTCCTTCAACTGCATCTGCGCCTTATACAGACATTTATGCATTTATTTTTATAATATACATAAGCCCCTCACATCAGCCTCTACCTTCATTCGAACAGTTGCTTCTTTTGACAATTGCATCGTTAAGGACATTTTTTGCTCTATATGTTTTGGAAATAAATCTTGCAATTCCTTTAACTCACCTTCTAACTTTTGTTGAACCTTTGTTTGCTTTTTCCTTATCCTAAAAAATACAATTCTCATAGCCCTCCAATCCTACATAAAGCCAAAAATATCAGGTAAAAATTCTATATCACCCATACAATAAAACACCAGCTCGAGCTGAACATTTTCTTGCCTCTACACTATGACGATTACGTGCTTCTTGCGTTAAAAACATAACTTGAGCTGGGTCCAGTACAACACCTTTTTCCTTTAAAAGTTCTACATAAGCTTTTTTAAACCCTGTTCACTATCTACTTCAACCTCAAAATATAATGTCAGAGATATCAATTGACTTTGGCCCCTAACCTTTTATCACTCGGGTCGTTAAAACAGGTCAACTCTTTTAGTTTTCGAACTAACACCCCCCTTTCCTCTTCCTTTCTTAACACTTTATTTCTTTCTATTTTTATCCTAGCATATCTACACTGGAGGTCGTATAATTCTTTAAAAAAATAATTCCGAATTAGACTTAAACTACCTTCTTTCATATTCAATTTTATTTAATACCTGCTGCACACGAGCCATCGAATCCCTCACTCTACCCAACGATCTCTCCAGGTCGGAAATAGTTTTTTTCTCATTCGATCTACTTCCTACACAGATTACAAATATATTGTTATCATACAAATAATCATGGCGAGCATATTAAAAAGAATTAATCAAACTTAAACAATTTATGACCATAGAGAGTACAATCACATCAAAATCAACCGAACTGTATAGCTTGAAATAGGATACCACAGAATGATTAAAGATTCTTGCTGATTTCTACCTCAAATGGAGGATTCAATGTCTTCTCCGCAGATTGAACTGGTTCAGTAGGTAAAGTAACTACATTGGCTGGACCAACAACATCCGCCACCACTTCGTCCTCTACCTCCGAAGGAAATACTATCTCATCATATTTTCCAGTTCGGCCTAACTCTACATCAGTAGCAGTCAATCAAAGCTATAAAAAGATTGGACAAAGTGATCTATTTCCACCTTCAATGCCTCGCATGATCGTGACATACCATCATCATGCTCGGATAGCTCTTCAGCAACCTTGACATCTTCAGCCCTCTTCTTTTCTCTAGCTCGAGCCCTTTTTCAAGCTTCCTCATCCGAGCTGATTGGGCATCAAACCTCAGAGTAAGCTCTCCGAACTCCTGGCTTCTCTTATCAATGTACTTCATCTCCCCCTTCATCAACATCGAGAACTGCCAATACAAATACACAAGTTCAGAACAACAACTCATATTCCAAATATAACACAATCAAAGATTTCAACACATACCGCGAAAATGTGCTCTTGATACACTTCATCGAGCTGTGTCGGATTAGTCCCACCCATTATGTAGTATTTTTACTCCAGCTCTCTCATTTTGGCCGCAGCCTGGGCATTAGTACAAGAGTTATCTTCGTCCTTATGCCATTTTCGTTTCTACAAGTTCTCCTCAGCCTCTGAAGGAGTAACTATAATCACTTCTTGTCTCTCCTCTATATCTCGAGAAATAGGTTTTGCGATCTCTTGGCCTGCGATCACCACCACAGTAGCAGGCGTACTCTGTAGAGCTAGTTTTCTCGACCTTCGAGTAGTCTGCTTCATGTTAATATTTTCTGGCGCAGGAGGAGGAAGACTAGTGGCATTCTCAATAGACAAATGAGCTTTCTTCTCAGCCATAAATCAGTTCTCGTAAGCTCACTGAACTTTGGGCACTGCAGAATCTACCCTATTATCCCTCTGAATACCTAGCTCGCCAAGTAACTGCTTTAACTCGACTTGATTATGTGCTATGCAGTCAAACAACCTGGTATTATCAGGCGTCGATGAAGGATTGGGATCTGACAAAACAAGGAACACAACAATATTTAACATCTCGAAAACATGATAATGGTTGGTCGAAGTTGATTAATATTACTTACTCGGGTTATAATATTTATGGTTCAGGACGACCGGTGGTTCATCTGGAACCTACATACAGTTGCCCTTACCCATACAAGGTGGTCATTCCATGGTCTACCCGTA
The DNA here is from genome assembly GCA_014058105.1 of Kingdonia uniflora. Taxonomy (NCBI): domain Eukaryota; kingdom Viridiplantae; phylum Streptophyta; class Magnoliopsida; order Ranunculales; family Circaeasteraceae; genus Kingdonia; species Kingdonia uniflora. Next base: position 201,143 of record JACGCM010000376.1, read on the forward strand.
GATTCAAAATCAATTTTTTTTTGCCTAGACGAATCACTATACAGGTAACCGCTATTTTGACCATTGACATATTTTCATTTATAAAATTTTAACACATCCTCAGCTTCGAATTGCTTGGCAATCCATTCCTTTCTCCATTTCTCATTCAAAGCCTTGCATACCCTCATCATCTGATACACTTTCCTATTTAGCTGGGCAGGGCAACACTGCAATACATTCTTAACCCTTTTCGGAAAGAAGGTCAGAGGAATTCTAAGGCCATAAATGATCTGATTTAGATAGCATAAAAACCCATCATTCGGGCCTGCCAACCCAAGGCCATTATAGTACGAGATGTTAGCATCATCATTAATCCATTTTTCCCTTTTCCACTTCTCCAAATAAGGGACTTGATAGTATTTCGCCTTCTCCCCTTTTCCTGGGACATAGGCCATAAACCAGCGACCTTGGTCCATCATATAATTTCCCAATTCTCCCTGTAATTTCTTTTTGTATTTCAAAAATTCCTTTCCTACATCTACTCCCTCATGATATATGACAAACAATTTATCTTTTTTTTTGTATCCTCTGTTTCTATAACTTTCTCTACTTTATTGGATCCACCAACTTCTACACCTACAGTCATGTCTATCTTATCTACAATCTCTTCTGTTCCCCTACAATCAATCGTCCTCCCTCCCCGACGATGATGTTTCCTCTGAACTTGATGCTACTACAAATTTACTCATGGGATATATAAGTTTTGAACGCATACTGGACCTGCATATACACAAAATATTTTATCATTATCTCTACGTTAGAGGCTACACCCTACAAACAGTAAAAACAACCCCACCCATGTTTCTACCCAGTCAAAACGTTTATTTTTCAAATTCCTAAAACAACAAACAATCATTTCAAATTTCCCTCTTCTTCTCCACAAAACCATTTTCTCTTTCTACAGTCTGTTCATATACATAAAGTTTATATACTACAAAGTATTACAGGCAACTACTCAAAATCTTAAAACCCCTACATTCTCAACTATGTTCTCCCTAAAATCAAAAAGTGATGAATATAAAATATCCAATATAGATTACAACATATAAAACCAAATTAGAAGCATCAATCACTAACCTGTACTTGAAGAACAACAATCTTTTGCTCTAACCGAACGTTTCACAGCAATTGACTGCTTCTGCTGCCTCTCTAACAGCTTTTTATCACCAGATGAATCCTTCCCTATCTAAACACCCTCAGAACTCAAACGTTTCTTCTCTATGACGATATGGTTTATACCACTTTTTTCTCTCTCTATAACTGTGGACAATTTATGAGGAAGAAAGATTTGAGTTTTTATACTCTCCCTCGGTTTACGAAATGACGGCTTCTTCAGACACGTGTCAGTCGCCCCTACTGTTTCTGCATTCTTTTGGTCTTACAACATCATCATGACTTCTGTGATAACGTCTACTGTTATCACATCTATCTCTTTTGTCTGCCATAACATACGGCAAACATTTTTATGTAAGGTGACTGGTCGTGTATACTGCTTTGGGAAAGTCGGTGCTCCTCCTCAGATGTCAATAGATAATGGAAGAGCACCATTTGGTAATAATTATCCCCCGCCTCCATCACTTCCTCATACGACATATGGTGGTAGGTAGGGGGCACCGGAATTGGCGTTGGAAGATGCAAGGTTGGTGACCAAAATATCTGACACAAAGTTCTTCAATCTTCCTTCGAATCCTAGATTCTCGAGATTGCTGTCTTGTAGTTCCCATACTTTCAACCGTTAGGAAATTTTAGATACAGAAACAAAACACAGAAGAAAGAGTTCAGGGAAGAAGACTTGTTTATCAACACCACTCAGAGTGATTTTTATACTATGATCAACATCAAATTTCCAACGTCAGAAAGATTCCTATGCAGCAAAATTGACTATAATCATTGGTTCTAGAAATTTAAAAGTCACAAGCAGATATTTATAAAGTTGTGTTGGAAATGATTCCCCAGTATTAAATTGTAATCTTAAATTAAGCTTCTCAACCAATACCACTCGCCCACCATGTTCTCGTACTATTGGTTGAGAGGGGGCGGTTGTAGTGGCTTATTTCACATTTTGAACTCATGCTTCTTCTTCGACCATCATACGATTATCTGAACTCACAAAGAACACGTGGCACATTCAATCAGAATCAAGACAACAACATCAGGTAACAGATATAGCACGAACTTCTCACCAACACCACTCGCCCATGATGCTTCTCGTGCTCTTGGTTGAGAGCCGTCTTGCAATGGCCTATTCCGTATCTCGGACTCATGCTTCATCTTCGACTAGCATACGACCACTCGACCTCTTCAACATATACGTAGCACTACTGAAGACACATTACAGTTACTGAGTTTTAGTCATCACTTTCGACCTCTATATCAACAGTTCGAGTTAAACAAACGTACAATCATCAATAAAGCCGTTAGAAGCAGCAAAGATCAGAACGTTACACAATCTGGTCAAAAAATATCAAACATATTGTAACGTCAATCATTAAGTATAATAATGGTTGTCAAACGGTCATACTATAAGACATATAATAGGACCAGAGAATCCGAGATGGAGGACGGAGGGATACTCGCTCAAACTCTATAAAATATCCCGAGTTTCTCTTGTAATAATTTAGCAGCTATCAATAAATTACTCTTTTTCTAAATCCTCAAGAAATGTCGTGGTTTTTAGCTTATTCAAAGGTTTTTCACGTTAAGCTTTGTGTTACAATTCTTCCATTATTCGTCGAAGGAGCTATGAATATCCTTGGTGTAAAGGCTAAGTTCGAGATACAAAATTAGGCTATTACAGTTAATACTCAACTTGTACGGTCTGGCCCTCTTTATTAAAAGAGTTTATGAACTCCGAGTTTACCTTGAATATGTTGAATCTTTTCTCTTTCTCACCCAAATCAGTATATACTTTCCCATAATGGGTTATCCACTGTTCGTGAGTCTCAATCATGGATGATTCATACAATGTACGCGACTTCGCTTGAGAAACCCAGATACCCAATACAAATTAGGCCACAAACATGAACTACAATTGGGTTGATGAAACCATAATGTGATCCTGTAAGTATTAGAAGATGGGAATGGAGGAATTGGATAGCTAAGCATATTTTCAACCATGCAGTGTTCTTAGCTTATTATATAGCCGAAAAACATACATTGTTTACTTGCACAACATCTTGCATGGTAAGTTGTAGACGACTGAAGCTTTGAAAAGGAGTACTTTGTGATATTAAATGTAGAGTTCCATTTTCCTTATTCCTCTGCATCAAGTCTGGTTTTTATGTTTAAATATATACTTTCTTTCTTAGAATATGGGGTAGACACTATTATGAGAAACCAAATGGGGTATAAGCTAAAAATCTCTTGAATTTTCTGTCTTGTTATGTATCAGAACTCATGATAAGTAGTCTCCATTTGTCTTTTCTTAGTCCTTCTAAGAAATATTCGTAGTTTGATTTGTTTTATGTTTCATTCTTATGGTTCCTTCTGTTGATTGTCAAACCGTCTCTACGAGTTATACTACCACAACCACATGCTCACACTTTTGCATCCATTATCGAGTCCTGGATGATGATAACGAGTGGTTTTTCTTCTATCATTCAGAACTAATATTGTGTGATGTATGCGACACCAAAGGCACATCAACTAATTCATTGCGAGCCACATAATTATGATTGAGCCTCAACACCAATAATCGAATGATTCTCTGCTCCTAAATAATAATAAAAGATACACCAATAATCTGTAATATGCTTGCGGTTTTTGTCCCGAGCTTTGGCTATTACATACTTATTATACATGTCTATATATATCAATCATCTATGATATTTACAAAATTTAAATCATAAAGTTCTAAAAGGAGGGTTTATAAAACATGCTTTACAAAGTACAATAAATTCCAACTATCGCCTTTGATGCAATCATTATGGTAGGATTGTGTTGAGCCGCAACGGAAGCCGAACTCCGATTCGATCTGATCCGATTATCTATGAACAAGCTAAAGGAATACAACAAAACCAATAACAAAATTTAAGGTGGTTCGGCAATTGACTACATCCACACACAAATAGAAAGAGAGAGTTTATTCCAAGATCCAAGGTTACAATCTTATAATCAATTGAGGTTTTTCTCTCAAGAATTCTCTTCCCAAAAATCTCACCATGGTGCTCCTAAAAACCTAACTCTCCCTTATATACTTGGGAGAGCTATTACAATCGACATCGATCTCGAGGCGAAACAATGGGATACAATTGAGAAATGTTTCACCACTAGACTTGCCTTGAAGCTTAATATTATCTTGAGATCTTTGTTTCCTTTTGAAGACCCATTAACCACAATCACCCTTTTTCCCTTAGGCAACTTTGAAAGTTGCAAGTTTTATTGTTGGGAAGAGAATACATCTTTTTCTTCATCGCTCACTCCCTCCCAATGGTTAGCCGTGAAAGGAACACCTTCAACGAACGGTAGTGTATAGGCTACCATGGCATTTGCCTTTGAAAGTACCATATCATGTGTAACCATTCCAGCTTACTCACATTCATCTTTGATTTACCAATTGCAATTGACTCCACACCAGAGTTTCCTCATCCATACTACTAAATGCTCTACTCCGTTTGTGTCTTCATCATCTGGACATGACCCAATGGCTCATCACCTGTTGACACACTGGTAGATGACACCCTTTATAGTACATATATAACTATCTGGATAATGTGAAGACGCATCAATCTCCACCTACCGTAAAACCTTGTTTATCGTCTTCTCTGTGTTGCAGATATGTGACTTCATCATAGAAGCCTCATCAAAAGTGCATCTCTCTCACCCAGAATGATCTTCCGGTCTCTCGTATCCCATAACTTATAGCCTTTTACACCTTTCTTCTTACCCAGAAAAATGGCATTCTTTGCTCAGGATTCAACTACCATCTTTGACATGATAGTATGTTGGACACCCAAATATACGAAGAATATCATAATCTGTAGCAGGTTCTCTCGACCAAGCTTCTATTGGTGTCCTACCCTCAATTACTGCAGAAGGTTTCCTATTAACGAAGTAGCATGCATGTGTCAAAGCCTTAGTGCAACGTTTTGCCCAACCCAAAATTGGACAACATGCATCGCACATTCTCCAGTAAAGTATGATTCATGCACTTCCGCTACCCCATTTTTTGTTGTGTCTCTCTTACGGTGAAATATCGAATGATCCCCTCATCCTGGACATACTTGCAAGAATGATCACTAGTATACTCTCCCAACATTATCCGAACAGAGCAACTTGACCTTTCTACCATTTGAGTCTCTATCAACTTCTTCCACCTCATAAAATTTCTAGGACTTCATCCTTCCTCCTCATGGTATATACCCATACACGCCTAGAAAGTCATCCATGAAAGATACAAAGTTATGTTTACCCCCAAGTGATGCATTTATGGAGGGTCCCCAAAACTCTAAATGAACATAAACAAGGTTCCACGAATACGGTGGTAACAGTATCAACTTTACCCTTGTCAGTTTGCCTAGAACATAATGTTCACAGAAGTCTAATTTGTATACCTTAACACCTTTCAATAGCCCTTGGTTCTCGAGAACTCTCAAGGACTTTTCCCCCCCGCCGCATGTGTCAAACGCATATCCATAGTTGAGTGGTATCTCTGCAAATAGTCTCTAAACTTTTCGTAGTACAACCTCACCAGACATTTATTATACCATCCATGTAGTACAAGTCTTACTTTTCTTTGCCCTTCATCACAACCATGGCTCCCTGAAGACCTTCTTCACACCATTCTCATACCAACATTGTAGCCTTTCGCTTCAAGTAAACCCATTGAGATAATGTTCTTTTTCATCATCGAAATATACAGAACCTCCTCAATCTTTTTAACCAACCCATTGCGCAACTTTAGATAGATGGTACCTATCCCCATTATGTGGCAAGAATCATCATTTCCCATCAACAAATCTCTACCTTCTAGCCTTTTCAAACTAGAAAACAACCCTTTCAGGACAATATGATAAGTAGCACCCGAATCTAATTCCATTTTTTTGAATCAACAACATATACACTCGATGATATAGTTAAAGAAAAATTGGAATCATTACCCAATTTGCCGTGCCTTGAGCAACATTTACCGAAGAATCCGATTTTCCCACCTTTCTTCTTCTTAAGAAGTGCGGGACACTCATTCTTCTAATGACCCGTCTCTTTACAAAATGTACATTGGTCATTTCCCAAATTGTTGCGATTTACACCGCGAACTCTCGACTTCGATCAAGATTTTTACCACCCGACTTTCTTTTGTCTGAAGACCTTTCTCTAACCGTCAATACTTCGGAAGATGACTTATCGGACTCACGTTTATCTTCCTCTGGTACTCATAGTTCACCACCACCGTAATCACATCCGAGTAATGCAATAAACTCTTCCTGTACGTTATCATCATAACGAAATGTTCAAACTCTTCAGGAAGCGAGTTCAAGAACAAAAATATCTTGTCTTCATTGATAACAATCTCCTGCTAGATTCGCCAAGTCGGCTAATAACTTGGTAAAATCATTTAAGTACTCAAATATAAAATACATTGTCTCATCGTAAAACGGTAAAGCTTCTTTTTCGAATAGAGTCAATTTTGGAGCTTTTTACAAAATAGTTCTCCTCAATAATCTATCAAATTTCATTTGCCGAGGTTTCGTTCATTACAGGGTATTTTATATCTTGAGCAAGACATGAGTAGATTTGACCACAAGCCCTCTTGCTTATCTTTTTCCAAATACTCTCATCTATATCTTTCGTTTGTCCTCCAATACTTCATCTAAGTCTTGTTGACTTAGCACATCAATAAACTCGCATTGCCACATGCTGAAGTTATTGGTGTCGTTGAATTTCTCAACTTATATCTTTACGTGTTAAACATCACCATTGTATTTCGTTTAGGCACCGTCGAAGAACTAGGTGTCATTGAAAAACAAGTTTCATCTCCTTCTACCATGGTTCCCCAATTTTCATACACTAACCGAAATCGAAACCCAAATGAAATCGAGATAAGTCGACGTTACCTCAATTCCGAGCACCGCTGAGGAAATAACATTGCTCTTATACCAATTATTGAGCTGCGCCGGGAAGCCGAACTTCGATTCGATCTGATTAACTATGAACAAGCTAAAGTAATACACAACCAAAACTAATAATAAGGATTTTAGGTTGTTCGGCAAATGCCTACATCCACACACAATAGAGAGAGAAAAAAAAAAAAAATAGAGAGAGAGAGTTTATTCCAAGATCTAAGGTAACAATCTTACAATCAATTGAGGTTTTTCTCTCAATAATTCCTCTTCCAAAAGATCTCACCAAGGGTGGCTCCTAAAAAACCTAACTCGCCCTTATATATTTAGGAGAGCTATTACAATCGGCATCGATCTCAAAGATCTCAAACCTACGCATTGTTGTTTGAATAACTATCAGTCTCATTCGGGCGACTTTGACTGGGCCTGTTTTTAGGCTGATCCGAGTTTCGTTCGAACGACTATCAGTCTCGTTCGAACGACTTTGACTGGGTCAATTTTAGGTTAAAAACCGAGTTTCGTTCGAACGACCATGACAATAGCCCCACATATTATGTTTTTCTTGATGATGATATACGACTAATATGAGGCTCGAGAATTTATGAGCAATTTTCTTGGCCATGTTTGGTGAAATAACATGGTGAGAGTGAGAGCATCTCCAGACCCCGATGGGAATTCATATTTAGATTAATCACTAAAAGTGGCATTCAGCAGGTGAACTCGAAATCCAGATTCGGAGTTGACGTTCCAAATCCATATTCGAAGCTGGAGCATTCCTAAACTAGGTTAAGCGCCCAACCATTGGAGCACTAGGAAAATATTGTTGACCTCTACACCCCTGCACCGAATTTGGATCTGGATTGATTCGAAGCAGCAACTGTTGGAGATGCTCATATCACTAGAATACAAGTCACTGCTTAGTTTTAGTAGTGGACCCCACTAAATTTGTTTTGAAATACAGCTAAAAACCAAGCCAAAACATCTTGTGTCAAAGAGGGAGAAAATAAAATATCAAGTGAGAACTCTTAGAGAGATATAGATGGCGGAGGAAAGCAACGGAAGCGTAGAGAAACACCTCGAGATCCCGGAAATAAAGTTTACTAAGCTCTTTATCAACGGAAGTTTCGTAGACGCTATTTCAGGTACTCTTTTTTCATTTTTCTTTTATGGTTTTTGGCTAACTGTACGAATAATATCTTGAAAAACTCATAGTTTTTATATGAAGAAGATATTGGAGAACTATGTGTGTTCTGATCTTCAGCTCAGTTTTTTAGTGGGCATGCCACTGTTGTTGCATTTGAATATATATGGTCCTAATCGGTGCGACGACAACATATTTTTCTACCACAAAAACTTTATTTAGTATTTTTCCTAGAATCAGGATATTTTTCTAGAATCAGGATCAGGTATAGATGAACAAGGCATGTAAACATTTTTTGGTAATTCCATCGGACTTAGTTAGGTACAGTAAATGTTTGTGACTTTGTAATCACAAACATTATTGGTCATTATGCTAACCATTGGATTCATGTATGAGTGTAAGCAATAGTATAAATCACCGGAAATGTTTATGATACCAATTTATCAATAATGTGCGTGATTTTGATATAGTTATGGCATTGGCATGTCATGAGATATCTAGTCTAGATTGATAATATCATCGCTGTTAACATGTCACATTGGGGTCACAAATAAATGGGCAACGGAGTCTGAACCCCTTTCAAACATGTCACATTGTTTGAAAGCGGTCTGCAACCTAGCTTGCCTTCCAAAAAAAAATATGTCACATTGTTTGTTAACTTCAAGAATTGTTATACTTGTTGTCGTATATTAGTAGGTTTCAAAAGTCTAGAATTTCTATAATCAGAGCAGTCATCCCTACACCTGCTTGGCACAATTTTGGATGATGCCTTTATCTTTATTTTCTTCTTTGTTTTTAAGCTGGAAGCCGCTTGTGACGGGAATTAACCCCAAGACCTCTTGTTTATTTAAGTACTAGCCCTTTCAACTGAGCGCTCGTTGGTCTGTCTCACAACTAAAATCACAACACAGACATCAACGCAAGAACCCGTACAATACATACTAAGACACTTGTGTGCAATATTTTCTGAGTTTCCGACATGATTTGATCGAGTTGCTTAATTTGTTTGACAAAATGCTTGAATGACTTGGGGAAAAAATGTAGTTGGCATAACATAACAAGTACATTTTCTGCATTAGCTTAATTATAGTTTCTGCATGAAATTTTCAGGAAACACTTTTGATACAATAGATCCGAGAACGGGAGATGTTATAGCAAAGGTGGCAGAAGGAGATAAAGAAGATATGACATGGCTGTCAAAGCCGCTAGAGATGCTTTTGATAACGGGAAATGGCCTCGTATGTCTGGAGCCGTAAGTCTTTTCCACTCTTTTCGGTTTGTTTGCTATCGGCATTCGTAAAATAGAAACTGAAATATCTTTCGGGACGCATAACATTAGCTTCTCGTGCCTTTGCAAGTTTGCATAGTGAATTTTTCATAAATATGAAATGTGGGTTTTTCATGTGAAGCCCAATGACATATATTGGCCACCCTTTGATAGCTATCTTAATTAATTACTAGTTGGGCCAGTTAGTAATCAGTAATAACTAGTTCTTTGATTCTCGCATATATGTTATCAGGAGAGGGGGAAGATAATGATGAAATTTGCGGACTTAGTAGACCAAAATACAAATGAACTAGCTGCCTTGGATGCTATAGATGGCGGGAAGCTGCTTAGCTGGGGAAAGATGTTGGACATACCACAGTCTGCACAATTGCTCCGGTATTATGCGGGAGCTGCAGATAAAATACACGGGGAGACATTAAAAATGTCACGAGAGCTTTTTGGATACACTTTGCTTGAGCCTGTGGGTGTCGTAGGACACATTATCCCATGGAACTTTCCCACCACAATGTTTTTCATGAAAGCTTCCCCTGCTTTAGCTGCTGGATGCACAATGGTAGTGAAGCCTGCAGAACAAACTCCACTTTCCGCTCTCTATTGCGCCCATCTTGCTAAGCTGGTAATATTCTGTGTGATTTATTGATGTCCTCTAATGGTTATCTAACTTGTATGCAATTAAGATTTTATGATTTTTTCTGGGAAAAGTCATGAAAACATTAGTCCAAGTAAAACACAGAAAATTCTCAATCAACACAGGTTTAAGCGAAATATCTCCATTCATCCAAGGCAAAAAAGCGGATTTGGTCCACACTGAATCCACTATACTTTAGGACAGGAGAAGAAGCTATAACAGAAACTCTGATATAACATATTAGGCACTAGCAGTACTATATCTTCCAAAGGAAAAATGCCCTATAAGACGATGTATTCTACTTGATGAGCAATACAAACTTGTAGACCAGGACTATTAGGCTCCACAGAACCTAACAAATATCAGACTCATTTATTTAAGTTGAAAAGCTAATTTCAAAAAAGAATTGATAAGAATGATCCAAAGTCCAAACTATACCCTTTGTGTCCATTGCAATTTTAATGTCTTTTTCTTTTTCTTTTTGGCTCCAATTTTAAAGGCTGGTATCCCTGATGGAGTGCTCAATGTTGTTACTGGATTTGGAGCCAAAGCTGGTGCAGCTATGAGCTCCCATATGGACATTGATAAGGTGATTTTCGCTCCTCTCCATAAATTTAAACTTTATATACAAGTCTATTATCAAGCATTCTATCCTAATAACGATGTATTTTGTTCATTCTTAGATAAGTTTTACAGGGTCAACAGAAGTTGGAAGAATAGTAATGAAAGCTGCAGCAGATAGCAATTTGAAGGTTGTTTCACTCGAGTTGAGTGGAAAATCACCTATCATGATATTTGATGATGCTGATGTTGACACTGCCACTGATCTTGCCCTTCTCGGAATCTTATTTAACAAGGTAAATAATTTCTTAAGAACTTTACTTGTATCATCTGCACTAATGCAGCTCCAAAAACTAACTTTAGGTGAGTGAATTATCTTCAGGGAGAAATATGTGTTGCTGGATCCCGTGTTTATGTTCAGGAAGGGATTTATGATGAGTTTGAGAGAAAAATAGCTGATAAGGCAAAGAATTGGGTCGTAGGGGATCCTTTCGATCCCCGTTCTCAACAAGGACCTCAGGTACAACATCGTTAAGTCTTTTATCTTTTTAATTCATCAGCTAGCTGATCTTCGTTTTACGTAGTTTAGGTGATAAGACGCAATTCGAAAAAATTCTTTCGTATATTGAGCATGGCAAGAATGGGGGAGCTACCTTGCTAACTGGGGGTAAAGCTGTTGGTGAGAAAGGATATTATATCGAACCCACAATTTTCACAGACGTTACGGTAATTGATGCACTTAAGATTATAAGATATCATGTGCATTAGCATATATATCGCGAAGAAATTAGCAACTATAGATAAAATGTGATTAACATGGGTTTTGTTTTGTCATTATTGTGGATCAGGAGGATATGGTCGTCGTTAAGGATGAAATATTTGGGCCTGTTATGTCTCTCATGAAGTTCAAGTAAGTCTCCATTTTCTCTCTTTTTTCATTGCAGCAACACATTTCATTAGTAAACTTTCCAAAATTTCGTACTTTCTCCTTAAATGTAAAATACGTTGCTTGCTTAATATTTATTAAAACTTGCATTATTGTCTTAGGACCGTGGAGGAAGCAATTGAGAGGGCTAACAAAACCAGATACGGTTTAGCAGCGGGTATTGTGACAAAGGACTTGAACATTGCCAACAGAGTCTCGAGATCAATACGTGCAGGTGTGATTTGGGTCAACTGTTACTTTGCTTTTGATAGGGACTGTCCTTACGGTGGGTACAAGATGAGCGGATTTGGAAGGGATATGGGATTAGAAGCGCTCCATAAGTATCTCCATGTCAAATCTGTTGTAACTCCCCTTTACAATTCTCCATGGCTCTAGTTCTAGACCTTCCAAACAACTTAAATGTATATTAAATCTTGGAGTCACAATCTACAATGTTGTACTTCACTCTTCCCTCTTGTATTCTCTGATTTTCAGATGTTATAGATGACTTTCATGATCTTGTTGTTTATATATGGTGTGGTTCAAGTTGTTGTTGTAAAAGATCAGCTTGACACCTACATTTATATTTTGTGCTTAAACATTTGTTATGGTCATAGCATCGGCTCAGTAGGATAATTTGATTGATCCATCATCTTTGGTTACTCAAGTACAGCAATTGTGAGGAAACAAGTGAGAAAACAGGAAAGGATCATCATCTTCATGACTGAGCCCCAAGGCGATTTTTCCTCTAGAACTCTTGGCACTGCTAAAGATACACATCGTTGATTTTGAATGAAAAAAATCCAAAATGTCAGAAGTGGGATTTGAACCCACGCCCAGTAGGATAATTTGATTGATCCATCATCTTTGGTTACTCAGTACAGCAATTGTGAGGAAACAAGTGAGAAAACAGGAAAGGATCGTCATCTTCATGACTGAGCCCCAAGGCGATTTTCCCTCTATAACTCTTGGCACTCACATCGTTGATTTTGAATGAAAAAAATCCAAAATGTCAGAAGTGGGATTTGAACCCACGCCCTCTTTCGAAGACCAGAACTTGAGTCTGGCGCCTTAGACCACTCGGCCATCCTGACTTGATCTATTCAAGTATCAAAAATATTAATAAATAATTCTTTTATTACCAATTAACTATCATTAAATATGGATTTTATTTATTAAAAAATTACCGATTAACTTTAGTAATTAATACGGTGGATTTCTAAATATCTATACTAGTAAAAGAAAAACCTTAAAATGAGAACACATCTCGGCCGTTGATTAGATTCCCCCACACAAGTTTAGGAGTCATCAAAGGCTATATTTATAACCTCAACATGAGAATTTAATGTTGGTCATTTAATCTACAATACGAATAAAGAAACCCTAAAACGAATAATTAGTACGAAGAATACACAATTGGTTGATAAATTCTCTTTAGAGCTTCAATTGCTTAATCCAAATTAATTACAATGAATTCCTTTCAAAACCCTAAGTCTCTCTCTTAGAATTGTATTGATCTAACCCCATAGATCTTGCCTAGCCTTGCCCCTTTATAGGGTTACAAGTTACTAGTTACAAAATAGAACAATTATTCCCTTAAACGCCTAATGAAATAGGCTGAATCGCGCCTCTGTTTGAACAGAACAAGTCTTTGTTCAAACAAAAACATAACAGAAAAGTGCATTCGAATAGACTTTAGTTTTATTCGAATAAAACACCTCAGGACTTAATCTATTCGAGTAGAAGACAAGTATGTTCGAATAGACCAGAAGTCGTTCGAACGACTTTGGTTAATAAATAACAGTTTGATCATCACTTAGAGCGGGACACCGTCGGTTGCTTCTTCGCGCTCCAAGAGATTAAGTTTTGCCCAAGAAAAATTACAGATCCGGAGGTTGATCGTCGTGTTGTGGGACATCCAGCCCAATCAACATCACAATATGCAGAGATATACCTAGGGATTTGAGATGATAAATAAAGGCCATAATGAACCGTTCCTTTAATGTACCTTAGGATTCTCTTAACTGACGCAAAATGATCCAATGTAGGTTTGTGTATATATTTGCAAACCCTGTTTACAGCAAATAAAATATTGGGACGAGTGAGATGCGCCAACGATACTACGGTATAATGTGAGATCCGAAAATAAAATGTCGTCGCAAGTTAATTTGCTATTTAGTGCCATAGGAGTAGATATTGGTTTGCATTCAAGCATATTAGCACGCTTGAGAATATCGACAAAGTACTTTGATTGGCATAGAAAAATCCCATCAGATGTAGAGTTAGCCTCTACGCCCAAGAAATAATGTAAAGGGCCTAAGTCCTTCATTGCAAATTCACAACCCATTGAGGAAATAAACTTATTTACCAAGGTAATATATTACCGGTGAGGATAATATCATCGACATAAATGAGAAGGATAAGTATACATCTCGATGAACGATAGACAAACATAGAAGGATCTGCTTTGCTACATTTGAAACCCGAACGAAGAAGAAACGTACTACAACGGTCAGGCCATGTCCTCGGCGCTTGTTTGAGACCGTAAATAGCCTTTTAAAGGTAACACACATAATCCGGATGAGATGGATCTTCATAACCAGGGGGTTGTTCTATAAATACTTCTTCATTAAGATTGCCATGTAAGAAGGCGTTATTCACATCTAATTGTCTGATGCGCCAACCAAAATAGAGTGCGAGCGAAATAACCAAACGGACCGTGTAAGCTTTACAATTGGTTTAAATGTTTCATCGAAATCAACTCCGTGCATTTGATTGTAGCCCTTGCTACTAGTCGCGTCTTGTAGCGCTCAACATCACTATTTGGACGTACTTTTGTTTTAAACACCCATTTACTTCCAACAACGTTCATTCCCTTGCTTATAAGCGTAGGACTCTTATATTACGTGTAAAGTTACTTTAGATGTGGAAAGTAAAAAAAAAGTTATTTTTTGCCTCTTATTTTTAAACATAACTAATTTGAAGTGGTTTAGGTAGTTAATGTGTGATGTAGCTCATTTTTGTAGGGAGTCTGCTACATCCACAATATCAAAGTTAGGTTAAAACTTCTCAAAAGTACTCTCTATTATAGAGAGGTTGTTGTGGATGCTCTAAGTCCTTCAAATATTTGAGAAGTAGATCATGCTAGCAGTTATGGTACACCAAGGCAATGAAGGCAAATAATTATTCGTGTACCACGTGAAATATATAATCCTGTATATCCTGCAAAAAACAATGCCTCGTGTATCATTACAGAAAAAATTCACTCCAACACTATCACCATAAGAGCATTAGGTGTAGCCTAGCTAAAGTCTAACTAGCAAGATGAGTCGGAAAGTGAAATTAAAAAAAGTCAAAAAATAGACTCACCAAAAACTACTTCATGTAAAAATAAAATATGACGTATAACAAGAAAAAGTTAAAAAAAATAGTTTTAACTTTTTCAAATACTTTATACGTATTAATTTTAGTTAAAAAAATATTTCTACGTAATAAAGTTGTCATAGTTGGCTACCTAATTTTTTTCTCTCTCCTCATTTTTAAAATGAGGAGAGAGTATCAAAACCTAAAATAACTACCTACTTAGAGAGGCTAAAAATATAATTTTTACATGTTTTTAGTATTTTCTTATCTTTATTTTAACTATTGAGAGTCTACACTAAATGCTCTAAAACTTCCCATTGGAACGCTCGTCTGGACATTTTTGTCAAACAATAAACATATATCATTGTGATATAAGTGGACCTATGTATGTTCATAATTAATTTGCTTTGGTGATAATTCAAGAACAGATAATGAAGGGAGTTCATCAGACTTTCAATCTTCTTCTCTCCGTCTTTTCCTCGGTTATATTTGTTGTGGTTGTGTCATGGATTTTGAATGTTTTATACTCTCTGTGGTGGAAGCCAAAGAGCCTGGAGAGGTACCTCAAGACTCAAGGGATCCATGGTCCTCCATACAAGTTCTTGTATGGTAACGGGAAGGATATTATGGAGTTGACTCAAAAAGTTAGATCAAAGCCTATGGGTCTTTCTCACAACATCGGGCCACGTGCAGATCCGTTCGTTCAGCAGTCTATGATCAAATACGGTTTGTCGGGTTCATTTTTTTGTTCTTCGACAGGAATGTTTAAAAATTTGTTTGATTTATACTTATTGGGTTGGATATAGTCGACCCAATCGAAAATGTTCGATTTTTTTGCAGGTAAAGTTTTTCTCAGTTGGCTGGGACCAAATGCTCGGCTAGTGGTAATGGATCAAAAGATTATCAAGGAAATACTGACTAATAAATCTGGAGACTTTCTAAAGATGGAGATCACACAATCTAAAAGGCTCTTTGTGACCGGTCTCGCAAACTACGATGGAGATAAATGGGTCAATCATAGGAGAATTATCAACCCGGCCTTCCACGTCGAAAAATTGAAGGTATTGTATGATGCGTCAAATATGCTGAATTTATATTAGACCAGGAAGATTGCGAAGACTCGCATGTCCAGTGAAAAAGTTCAGGTGAATCAGCCTTCCGAATGTGTGGTCTTCGGCTTTGACGGCATTTTTAGTTTTGTGTTGTTTGGTAACTGTTCATGGGTCCAAAAGAAAAATGAAAAACTAAATGGTCTACACGGACCACATGATAGAGCCATTTGGTTCACAAACTATTCGGTTCACATTCCAGTCTATATCATTGTGTGATATAGACTGATCACCTTCCAAAAAATACTTATACGTTGTTTTGACTGCAGCTAATGTTGCCAGCATTCACTACATGCTGTGACGAATTAATTAGCAAATGGGAGAAGATGGTGAGCTCAACCGGATTTTGCGAATTGGATGTGGAACCTGAATTTGAAACTTTAACTGCAAATGTAATCTCTCTAGCAGCATTTGGCAGTAGTTTTGAAGTAGGAAAAAGGATATTTAAGCTCCAAAAGGAACAAGCCATGCACTTTGTAAGAGAATTTGGCTCAAGGAGGTCCTTTAAATCAAGGTAAAAATTTAATTCACATTATTATTTTTTCAGAATGAAGGTGTTTGTTTTTAAGTTTCCAACTGCTGAATTTTTAGCTGAATTTTTTTTTTAGCTTGCTTCAAGTGCTGAAAAAAGTTTCAGCACTTATAAAAGAAGCAAAACAAACACCACCGAAGTTTAAAATTTTATTAAGAGCATTTATATGGTGCTGGAAGCCAAAATTTTATGTTTGACCTTAATAATTTGGCACAAAATGTCAAAATTAGAAAACAATGGTGGTGTAAATCTACTACACGTGTAAATCTCGAAAAAATAAAAAAATAAAAAACAAAGGAAACTGGGGTTGGGCAGACCCCACCAGATTTCATAAAAGAAATCTCGGAATTGATCAGCCCCTTATAAATTTTTTGATTTAAGCCACAAAGAATAGGCAAAATGTATAGCGTCCCTTCAAGACTGTCATGCCAACCTTCAAATCTCAGACTGTTCACACTTATGGGGTGTTTGTTTTTGCCACTAATGAGACAAAATCACTAAGTGGATGTGTGTTTGTTTTTTAACCACTAATTAGTGATTTTGTCTAATTATAGGCAAACAACGAGTTAGACACAGAACCCCCTACTGACTGGGTTTAAGTAATTTAACTGAATTTTTCTTCCTCAAATACCCTCAATAAAATTTTAATATTCCCACCCTTTACTCTTCAGCTTTAAAAAAGAAGAAAAAGTTATAGCTATAGTTATAGCTACTACAACAAACCTCACTCGTCTCTCCTCCCACCCCCTCATCCTCCGATAAAAATCTTTGATTTCATGTTCGTCACTCTGTTTATTTTATTTTAATCAAGTTTATTATTTTTACTTTGATTCGCCGAATGAACTTTTGATCCCCATAATTCGTTGATTGTTAATCTTCCAATTCTATTATCTTGTACTTATGATTGTGTTAGCTTTATGGTAGCTGTCCATTGAGATTTAATAGTATATATACAAGTTTGGTAAATTACTACTGCGAAATATGTTTTATTTTTAAATAGATAACAGGGGCAATTTTAGACAACATCCACTGACCAATAAAAAGAAAACAAACACTGTAACCACTGGCTGATGTATTGTCGAATAAGGTATTCAGCTAGTTTCACACCCATTCAGATATTCAGTTTAGATTCATACATTTTAATTAAAAAACAAAAAACAAAGCGGCCCACCCCATGTTTTTAGATTTCTTCAAACTGTAAACTATCTAGCCTCGCGTTCAACTCTAAGTTCAGTAATGTTATTTTACTGAGAGTTGCAAGGACTTCTCCATGGAATTCTATAATATCTTAACAATTAACCTAGAGAGGGTGAATAGGTTATCAATTCAAAATTGTTCGCTTAAAGCTATTCTAACATAAGCAATATAGGAATTAAAGAATGGGGAAAATAAATGAGACGAACAAAATATATACTGAAGGAAACCCACAAATGGGTGAAAACCTCCGGTGCCTAATCCACTATAATAAAGAAGTATGTTAACAAGACTTGACGCACAACGTAATTCGCTAACCTGCTCGAGTCCACAAGCTTCAGCCATTGCAATCCACGTCTTCTCCACCTTCTTCGATTATCCTGCGTCTTAGAGCAAACACCAGAGTCCACCGGTACACACACTCGGAATCCACCGAAGCACACTCAGAATCCCCGAACAATAATAAAGAAATTGATGTTTAGTTTGAATTTGTGATTTTGCACTTTGCAAATCACGAAGTTCAATTGTAAACTTAAAAGAAGTTTTACAATCACTTTCAAGAATCTATCGATTATCTTGTTAAAAGATTTTAATTTGAAGATAACCAAACGATTCGATCTAGGGCTTTTGAAGTTTCAAAAGTATGGAGAAAACCTAGATTTCTTTTCAATGTGAGAGCTCAAAGTTTTTCATCTTAAAAACGTCTTTTATAAAGTGAAAGACCGGATGAAAACAAAACACAAAATCCGAGAAATATTAATGTTTTAAAATATTAAAAATTGTGAAATCCGGATGGAAGTCGGGTGATAAGAAAATCCGGATTTCTGTCTTAATTTTGTTGAAAAAAGGCTAGTCCGAATGGCCTTATGATCCGGATTTGCATTCGGAACTTGAAATTTTAGTTTTTCATATTTTTGATTTTCCCAAAAAAATAACTTTTGTTTAAACTCAAAATCACTTAATTTACCGTGTATGAGGATTATCTGTGTGCTGAGTGTAACTTGTGCAATGATCATATTCTTAGAGAATATGGATACTACATCTTCGATCTTCATTGACTTTTGAGTCACCTGCGACATATTTCTAACCTATAGTTTTTTTGTCAAGAAATGATAATATGGACAAAGTGGAACTTCACTCCATTTTACCCATATCTTCACGCCAATGTTCTTCCTTGGTTTGCAAGCCACTTAAAACACTCCCTGTGACGCAAACCCTCTTCATCAAGGGTTTTATATATTTTTCTCCATTTAAATGTGATACCCATCATCATAGTTGCATAACCTGACCAAATAAACATTCTCGAGGTAGTTTTTCCCTCCTTAATTAAAGATCTACGCCATCTATAAACAACTATATCAAAAATTAGAAAGCTGCTTATGACTGATTTTGTCAAGGTAACTTTTCAACATCTACCTAAGCAATAAGTGAGAAAAAGTTTGTTCTTAAGCGCTTATAATGTAAATCTACGAATGCAGAAGCTTAATTCGTATTTGATTTACACTAAGTTTGAACTAGATTTCAAATAAGGGTTACTAAGAGAAAAACTCAACTCTTTTCATAAACAAAACAACTCTAAGCAATTAAACATTACACCACCCTCTCCCTTATAACCTAGTTTCTTAGGATCACTTCTACAATAACTCTAACTACTAATCCAATTGGGAAACTAACCTAGAAAAGTAAAACTTCTAATAACCAACAAAGTGGTCATCTCTAATAGTGTATAAGTTAAAGACATAAAATAAACATAGGTCAAACGGGTGGTAGACAACCTTATAAGCACGTGTCACGCCAAACCCACCGTCTTTGGAAGATTTCGACCACGATATCTATACGGTGGAATTCTTCGAGAAATCTTGGAGTCTTTCACGGAATTTTTCTTACTCAAATATTGTACCCAAGAGCGAGGGTACAATGATGTCACCAACATCCCTACGTCTATTGACGTCCAAAACCGAAGAATAAATTAAAATTCGCTTCTCAAAATTTGATAAAAAGTCCTCCCAAAATAGATCAATAAATGGGGACTTCTCTTGTGTGCGGGTTTAAAATTTTCCAAAATTATCGCAACCAAACGTCTTTTGTGGAAAATTTATTTTCACTAAAATCCTAATATTATTTGGCCTAATTGTAAACGTAAAAAAGAGATATCCTATCGACAAAAAGGTTCGAGAA
The DNA here is from genome assembly GCA_014058105.1 of Kingdonia uniflora. Classification (NCBI taxonomy): domain Eukaryota; kingdom Viridiplantae; phylum Streptophyta; class Magnoliopsida; order Ranunculales; family Circaeasteraceae; genus Kingdonia; species Kingdonia uniflora. The sequence continues at coordinate 221,159 of JACGCM010000376.1, forward strand.
GAGCATAGAGAGGAACATCTTGTTTTTGTTTCTCTTAGTTCTTTTGTTTTGACCCTCAATGGCTTTCTTCCCCTTTGGGTAAAAAAAACATTTGCTAAGAGAAATCCAATTTTGTAAGTCAACTAAGTTTTAGTTTTTTTTTTTTTTTGGGTGCAAATAGAGTTTCCCCAAAATGGAAACTGTCCTTAGTAATTGAAATTATTTTCCTTAATTAGAGGGTGTAGAAGATCTTAATAAATTTTAGTTAACCATGGTTAATTAGATGAGACAAGTAAAACACGTGTCAAATGAAGAAGTGGTTAGGACCACGCTTAGGACCGAACTTTTTGTCCGCAACAAGTAGCTTTACATCCTAATTTTTCCCTAATTTTGGTAACTCTTACCTGAATCAAGGAGATGCCCAGATAACTTTTGGGCGAAGTCAACATTTTATATATTCATTAACGGAGATGTTTTTGTAGGCCTAATAATTTTTATTTCAATATAAACAGACTATTTCCAACGAAAGTGAACAAGAGAAGGGTCGAGATTTACGAAGAAGTCCGAATGTTGTTAAATGAAATAATAGAAAAGAGAGAGAGATCTGCAGGAGCGGAAAGTATGACCAACAACAATTTGTTGGGATTACTACTAGAGTCGAACCTAAATGAAGAGAACAACTACTCGAAAAGCAACACAATGACAATGGAGGATGTGATAGAAGAGTGTAAGCTGTTTTATTTCGCCGGTCAAGCGACAACAGCAGATTTACTTATATGGACGATGGTTGTACTAAGTATGCATCCAAGTTGGCAAAAGCGGGCAAGGGAAGAGGTTTTGCAAGTTATAGGAGACAAAAAACCGAGTTTCGATAACCTAAGCCACTTGAAAATTGTGAGTATATACTTCTATTATTAGTTGTAGTTCTTGAAAATTCACTTACTAAGCCATGTAAAATTTTCTTGCAGATGACCCTTATTTTATATGAGGTACTGAGGTTGTACCCACCAACACCACTTATTCGAAGAACTCGGAAAATAACTAAACTCGGAGAGTTTACCCTCCCTGCAAATTTGGAAATCATGATTCCATTACTTTTTGTCCACCGTGATACTGAACAACTAGGCGATGATGCCAATGAGTTCAATCCAGAACGATTCTCAGAAGGCATTTCAAGGTCGTATAAGGATCAAATATCGTACTTTCCCTTCGGTTGGGGTCATCGTATTTGTATCGGCCAAAACTTTGCTCTGTTGGAAGCTAAGATGGCGTTAACAAACATTTTACAACACTTCTCCTTTGAGCTTTCGCCTTCTTATACTCATGCACCTTCTACTATCATAACTCTCCAACCCGAGCGTGGTGCGCAAATCATCTTGCATAAGCTCTGATTCACGCTACAAACTTGACGACTTTATTATCCTTAGATCAACAATTCGACGGAGAAAGGTTGAGATTGTAGAAATAAATAAGAGGAGAAAATTTATTCACTCTTAAGTTCATAATGGATTACAACCTAGCTTCTTTTATATAATAGGGCAATATGGGACTAAAGTAGATATGTTTAGTTACACACATAAATTCTAACACTCCCCCTCACGTTAACATAATACGTTTATATCAAGGTGGATAACAATAAGAAAGCAAACTAGATGATCATTCATGAAAATACAATCACTCCCTCACTGATAAAGAATTAAAGCTTCCCCTAAACCTGATAAAACTTATGTCGGACCATTCTTTTGCAACAATAGAACACTTCAAAGCTTCACATATCCCTTGTAAAATTGGCGGCATTCCAATTTGTCATTTTTCCCATACGTACTTGTGAAATCGGCGACACATACCGACTTGCCAGTTTTCTCACTCGAGGGTAAAGTTAATATCTTGAAGAGACAATAATGTAAGAGAATTAGTCAAAAAAGAGGATCACTCAAGTAAGAGGAAAAAAAATATTACTTGAGTTTGGAAAAAGAAAACCACTCAAGGAAGATAAAGAAAAAATCACTCGAGTAAAAAGAAGCACTCGAGGATAGAGAAGTTCACTCGAAGAAAAGAAATTCACTTTAAGAAAAGTGGAATCATAATCGCGGTAGAAGAAATTCGTCATCTTCACTTGATTCAAAGAAAGAAATCGTGTCTCGCAATAGAAAACAATATAACATATATAAGATAATCACTATAGGAAAATATAATCACTCTAGGAAATAATCACTCGAGGAAAAAAAATCACTCGAAGAACGAAACCAATAACTCATGATCGAGGTCTCACATCTTCATCGGGTCCAAAAGGAGGGAAAAAAACTCATGACCGAGGTGGAAGGTTAGTCTAATAACATCTTCATCCAATCTAAATAGAGAAAATTACATCTTGCGACAGGAAAAAAAAAACACATCTCGATTAGGTAATTGAAACTTATGAATTTGGCTAATAAGATAATCACTAGAAGAAAAAAATTGCACTAGGAAAGAATCACTCAAGTAAAAGAAAAATTTCTTGAGGAAAGAAATATAAAATCTCATGATCGAGGTGGAAGGTAGTGTAACATCTTCATCCGATTCAAAGATAAAATTGCATCTCACGACGGGACCCAAATAAAAGAAAAAAAAAATCACATTTCACAAAAACATGATAAAATCGAGTTCATAATCGATAGATAGAGACAATCATTAGCATAAACAAAGATTTCTCCAAGAGTAAAAAAACAACCACTAAGGAAAACAGCTCATAAGCATGCACGTCGTGGAAAAATGGTTCATTACTACGCATCTCCACCGTACATTGCACATATCGTATTGTGTCACGAAGATTAAATTCTACCACCAAACAGAGCCTAGTAGAACCACAAATAAGGCCATACGGGATGCAGCTGGGCCTGGTAAAGTAGCTCAGGAAGCTTGCACACGTGAGTCACATATGTAATATAACTCGGGTCGGATGAATATGGATTAATGAGCTAGGGCGGGTTTGTTGAGTAGAGAAGGTATGTATCTGGTGTGCCCGATTGCACTGGATCGTTCCTTCTTATTTCTCTATCGCAATTTGGTTCGTGTCTTCTTCTAAAACCTGCATCCTCTCCAATTGGTATTTTAATTTCAGCCACAATTATGGCCAAAGCTTCGATCATTGGAGACCATTGGACCCCAAGGAGAGGTCCAGTTAGTCATCCTTCTTGATTCATCTTTTTCCCTGCCATGTATAGTAGTATTCACCGGCGGAAGATGGTGCAAAAGACGGAAGCACCCGATCCCATTGCAAGAAAGCTTATTTAGATTTGAAGTTATCCTTTGACTAAGCAATCATAGCAGCAACGAGATAAGAAATCACAGTAGAGATCACACCAAGCAAAAGTAATCACACCTAGAAGAAATAACAACCAAGAGCAAACTTCTTAAACCTTCAAAGTAAACAACATCAACAAACAAACAAAATTAGCAACTTCGTTAATCAACAATAACAAGTTACTACCAACATGTTCTTGCTCATCAAGAAACAGGTCCTTATAAATCTGGATTATTGGATTAATCCAGCGGCAGCAATAGTCGCCGCCACAGAAGCGATAATACTTTGGGTTGCCTTCAAGAACATAACCGCTCTGATACCATGTATAAATAAATAAGAGGAGAAAGTTTATTCACTCTTAAGTTCATAATAGATTACAACCTAGCCTCTTTTATATAATAGAGGTTCTCTAATCTAATTCTATTCCTACCCAATGTGGGACTAAAAGTAGATATGTGTAGTTACACACATACACTTCAACAAAGATATCTCAGACTCGTGAGGGCCACCTTGATGTATCCTCCATTCTTTAATTATTTCTCGGTCATGTTGTGTATAGGACTAAATAGTATCAATCACGAATTAATTATGTGTATGAGTTTTGATTATATTGTTTAGAATTTTAAACTAAACCTGTTAGGTTATTTTCTGACACGAATAGCGTGGTCAGTTTGCGCCAACTATAAAATTGAACCACTGATATTGCTATTAGCTCTAAGACCTATTTTTGGTCATACACATCCTCAAAAATAAGATCGATTAAGGTGTCACCTATATCTGTTATTTTGGTAAAACCAGTTCCGGTCTGCCAGAAAACATCATAACATCTTTCGGGGAAACGATACGTCACCTATATCTATTTTATTTTTTTTAGGGGAAAGCTGGGGTTAAGGCAGACCCCCACCAGAATTGTATTTAAAAGATCTAAAGTTACAATCTAGGATACAATTTACAATTAGTATCAACTGTGCACAAGTTAATCAAAGGCTGAGGGAATGTACAAGGAAAGAAAACACAGACATCCATGATGTCCATGGATGATGCAATATACTCAGCAACTTTATTACCTTCTCTCACTTTGGCCATTATATTAGAGTTTTCCATATTATCCATGATTCTAGAAGCATCTCTCAAATCAGCAAAGCATTTCCATGGAGGGTTACATGACTCTTTCTTAAGTACTTTTGCAGCATATGTAGAATCAGTAATAGAACAAAGGCTAGGAAATTCCAAATTCTCTGCAATTCTCAGACCTTCATACAAGGCCTTTATTTCAATGACTCCAATGTCTCCTTCTTCTATAAATTTTCTGTTGAAAGCTAGGATAAGCAGACCGTTGTGTAATCTGAATATTCCACCAAAAGATCTTCTGTCAGGAGTAATACAACCATCCACATTGAGTATGATATCTCGGTCAAATCTTGTTTCCAATTCACCCAATTGATATATCTAGGCTGTTTAATGATTGGATTAAGACACCAGTCTTTGATAAAACTGTGAGAAGCAGGGCTAAACAAGAATTTGTGATTAGAAATTCTGTATTTGTATAAAGCTTCAAAAAAAATCTTTCTATAGATAATATCACCAGTAGTAGATTCATTTTTGAATTGTCTTGCATTTTTCTCTAGCCACACATGATAAACTGTAGCTGAAAATGCTATTTTGAGTATCTTACCCCTTGAAGGATCTACTATTGTTTTTCTAATAATCCACTGAGTCTCTTCATCCCATCCAGTTATAGTTATAGAGTACCCCAGGCTAGAAATGACCTTAGAATAGATAAGCTTTGTGAATGGACAGTTGAAGTAAAGATGATCCCTATTTTCCTCTTCAGAGTCACAGAAAGAATAGTATGATACTTTAAGTTTTCCAATTTTTACTAAGAAATTCCTTGTTTTTAGTATATTCTTCATGGCTAGCCAAGTAATGAATGAGTGTTTTGGAACACAATCTTTATCCCAAACAAGTCTATGCCAATTAACTTTATCCTTCTTCTTTCTGATAACTTGCCAAGTTGATCTGGATGTGAATGCTCCATTAATGTTAAGTTTCCAGCATGCTCTATCCTCTTCATTAGTAACAGGCTTGTAAAGCTCAGAAATATCTCACCTATATCTGTTGTTGGAGATGATGGTTGTAAATATCCATAAGTCCTTCAAAAATTTGAGAAGTAGATCATGCTAGCAGTTATGGTACACCAAGGCAATGAAGGTAAATAATTACTCGTGTACCGTGTGAAATATAATCCTGTATATCTTGCAAAAAATAGTGCCTCGTCTATCATGCCAGAAAAAAAATCCACTCCAACAATATCACCATAAAACTTCCCATTGGAATGTTCGTTTAGACATTTTTGTCAAACAATAAACATATATCATAGTCTGATATAAGTGGACGATATATGTTCATAATTTTCTTTGGTGATAATCCAAGAGCAAAGAATGAAGAGAGGTCATCAGAGATTCAATCTTTTTCTCTCCATCTTTTTCTCAGTCATATTTCGTGTACTTGTTTCATGGGTTTTGAAGGTTTTATGATCTTTGTCGCGGAAGCCAGAAAACCTGGAGTAGTTAGAGCACCTCCAACAGATGTTAAGGTTTTCCCATACTTTTACAAAAAAAAAAACCCATCCAATAGGGGTATGGGGTTCAACATACCCCCATACCCCTCCAAAGTATACGAAACCTGAACTTGGAGAAGAGTATATGTATATCGCCTAGGCGTTGAACCGTTCAGCTCCCAAAAAAATTTAATTACAGTTGTCCAAGCACTGAACCGTTAAGTACGCATAAGTTTTTTTTTTCCAAACTCTAGGCGCTCTTCAATAAAGCACCTACACTCTGTAACTCCAACGGTTAGAAATAGATCACGCGACATTCAAAATCTTTGTCGAAAAAAGCCCGTATCGAAAGTCGGATTTATTTCGTCGAAGTAATCATCCAACAAAAGTTGATTAAAGATTTTGTGCTTGTGATTGACGTATTTCCGACCCATCATCGATCCCCCGACCTTTCCGCGTAACCTGAATTTGAAAGCTTCATATGATAACAACAAATTTAAATGAGAGGTTTGACACAACGCGTACTCTTCCAATAACTCGTCATCTTCGTCGAAGGAACTAGCCAAATAATTTGTGACGGGGATATTAGTTGGAAACATGTTGCTTGAGAAATTGGAAATAGAGATAAAGATAGTTGTTTGAATATGTAGAAATGTATATGTTTGATAAGATATATATAATATAAATAAAAGTGAGAGATTTGAGCGGGAAATACAGGCGGGATATTTGAGCGGGAAATAAAGACGGGAGATTTGAGGGAAATAAAGGCAGAAGACATAGTTGATAATAGAATGAGAAGAACACTCTCTAATAATTAGAATATGTGTTGAAAGTTAGGGGTAAGTATTAGCCTTTACAAAAGGGAAAAGAGTAAAGACATATAAAAAAGACATAAAAACCCTTGGGCTATACAAGCTAACTCTAATACCCCCCCCCCCGGTCAAACTCCTGATAGTATATCAAGTAACATCAAGATTTTGTTATGGAAAAAATAGAAGCGCTGTACAGTCTGAGACTTCATGAAGAAATCAGCCATGTTTAACTAAGACTGAATGTAAGGTAAAGATAAGGTCTCCTTCTACAAATGATGGCGTGTAAAGTGACAATCAATTTCAATGTGCTTTGTTCGCTCATGAAATACTGAATTATGAGCAATCTGGATGACACTTTTGTTGCTACAATACATAGGGGTAGGAGAAGAGAGAGAAACTCCTAAGTCAGCCAAAAACCAGCGGAGCCAAACTATCTCAGCTGCAGTCACAGCCATAGCACAGTGCTCAGCCTCAGTAGAAGATCGAGAAATAACATCCTGCTTCTTACTCCACAAAGATATAAGAGAATCACACAAAAATACACAAAGGCCGTGGTCGATCGACGGTCAGTAGGATCCCCCGCCCAATTAGCATCAAACTAAGCTCGAAGAACTAATTATGAGGATGACAAATCAATAAGGTCTAAAATAAAGTACCACGAATGTACCTTAGGATCTGAATGACAGTAGCCCAATGCACAGTTCTAGAAGCTAAAATAATCTGATTGACAATATGAACAACATATGTAATATCAGGCCGAGTGATAGTCAAATATACAAAGCTACCAACAATAACTCAGTACAAAGTAGGATCTCCTAAAGGTACACCATCAAATAGAGTTAGACGCACATGAAGCTCAAGAGAAGTATCACTAGTCCGAGTATCAGTAAGTCGTATTCTCTTAATAACATCTACAACATATTTAGATTGAGACAAGTAGCCTTTAGGAGACAAGGCTACCTCAATGCCCAAAAAATAACAAAGAGAACCTAGATCCTTCTTCTCAAACTCATAATGTTGATAAAGTTTCAAAGTGGAGATGCCAATACTATCATCACCAGTTAAAATCATATCATCAACATATAACAACAACAAAATACTACCAGCTACTGTTGTACGCACAAACAAAGCAGAATCATGGTTACTACTCTGAAAATTGTACTAACGAATAACTGATAAAAACTTTTCAAACAAAGCACGAGGTGCTTGTTAGAGACCAAAGAGAGCCTTACGAAGATTGCAAACTTCACCAGGCGAATGAAAAACTTCTGGAGGAGGAGTCATATACACTTCCTCGGTCAAATCACCTTGCAAAAAGGCATTCTTTACATTTATCTGATATAACTCCCATTATCGAGCATATGCAATAGTAATCAAGAGATGAACTGTGGTCATATTTATAATGGGAGCAAAAGTTTCCTTATAATCAATCCCATACTCTTGTATGAAACCACGAGGATCAAGGCGGGCCTTGTATCGCTCAACTGATCCATCAGATTTTGACTTTGTTTTGTAAACCAACGATTACTAACAACATGCTTCCCCAAAGGTAATGGCATGAAATCCCATGTCCCTGTTTGGTGAAAAGTAAATAGCTCCTCATCCATGGACTGACGCCAAAGAGGATCAACACATGCCTCTTTATAAGAAGATAGCTCAGAATGACCATGAATAGTTGCTAAAAAAGAAGGAAACTTATTGGAATAACAAGAGTGGGAAAAACCTAATTTATCAGGAGGAGAACAATCACGCATTGGATAACGTCGAGGAGCTGGTCCAACAGAAATAAGAGTCATTGTGACATGCTCTAGAATTAGCAGTGTAGCTAGCATATCAGATGTATTAGAACTAGTATCATAGACAAGGAAAGGATCAACATAGAGCAACTCCGATTCGTGAATCTCTAGTAATCGGTCTGGAATCAAATACAGAGGGATACACTCCAAAAAGACTACGTACCGGGAGACATATAACTTTTAACCAATGGGATCATAACATTTGTAACCTTTTTGAGTATCATTATAGCCAAGAAAAACATACATAATAGATCGACAAGAAAGCTTGTTACGGTCGACATTGTAGCACATAACAAAGCATGTGCAACCAAAAATCCTGGAGACCATAAGTTCTAATGTGCTTAGACGCATGACCATTTGAGTAATAAAATACTATTGGAAAATTCTAATAAATCAATGAAAAGAAGTTGTGATTTAGAGCTAAAAATTGAATTAAAATATTTATATTACATTCTAGGGTACTTGTATCAAGACAAACTTAAATTATCATGTTTTTTGAGGCAAAAAACCTAAACGATCGGCTAGGATCTGTTCTACACGCATCAGGCTAAGAAAGAATCGGATAAACTTCTTAATTTGGTGCCATGTGTTTTGTGCACTGCCACATGTCTATTTCATATTTGATGAGCAGTTTGTACAACAACTTCCCATTTCCAACTTCCAAGTTCTAGGTCCTCAAAGTTATGCTTCTTTCTGTACATCTTCTCTTCTTCTGCCAACACAAATTAGGGATCTCTTCCTTTTGCATGAGGGCAATATAGTGATTATTGAAGAAAATCTAACAAATGTAGAATGAATATCGTGATAGGACTTGAATGCAAGATTCTCAGTGACAAGATGCATTTTTTTTCTCTCTCTCTCTCTCTCTCTCCTTGCGAAGTACCCACTGTAATTTTATTTTCATTGCTCTGCTTGCTGAAATTTTAAGGCCACTTTTGCGAAGATGAGGAGGATTGAAGAATGTTTTTGGTTACTGATTGAGGATTGTTTTTGCATTAGTATATACGCCTCTGATACGTCGTACCAATTTGATAGGTAATTATATTATCCTACACCAAGTTAAGATCACCGTCTTTTAGAGTTATCTTATCATTTTTCTTCTTATGATTTTGCCTTTCTTCTATCTTCCAACTCCTATTATTCTCTGTTTAACCATTGGCTTGATGGGATTTCACTTAATAAAGAAGAAACCACTACATTCACAAGTTTCTTCAATGTTATCTCTCTTCTCCCTCTTTATTATGGCCTGAACTCAGAAAATATGTATAAAAATAAATTCACTCTTTCTCCAACCTATTTGTGTGATTGACATCTTTTATTGGTTTACATCAATTCAATTACCAACAGTACATTACAATTCCAACATCCAAGAAATTTACATTAGCAATCCATCATTTAACTTGTCAGAGAAACTGTTTTAATTTTCAGAGAACAAGCTCAATTGAAACTTCTTAACTCAAGATACCATTGCCTTCAGTTGAGAAGGGACGATTATAAGGACCTATACCTCGAGTTAGAGTATCAAATAAGCTGGTACAACGCCAGACTCACGCAAAATATACAGTATGCATCCTGTCAACATTGACACCTGGACCACGAAATAAGAAGGAACGTTGCTCAAGCTCTCCAAAGTAAAAAATAACGAGTTAAGAACACCTATCCCCCACGAACTAATAGTTGCAATATATACCTCCACTCTTCCCCCATTTTAGGAGAACGAGTTGATATACGTACACGAACTGAGTATAAGATTTATAAAAAGGAGGACATACAGAGGAGAAAGGGAGAGGTTTTCCAGCTTAAGAGATCTAAAATTGTAATTGTAGTAGCATATTTCTCTTATTCGATAAGAAGAAGGTATCACAGCCACGTCGAAGATATTCGATCATATTGTAGTAGCATATTCCCTAGATTCAATAAGAAGAAGTTATCAGAACCACGTCGAATGTATTCTATCATTCGAGAAGATGTCAAGACTAAAACTATAGATCTTGACCCTCCACAAGTAGTCGTTACACTTAGTCAAATAGAGTCGTTGTACATGATCTGTGAAGTTCGTCCACCACCCATAAAGATAGGAAAATTATTTGTAACTACTTGTATCCATCTATAAATATAGACAAAGCATATGTCAATAAGCCTCTGGAATTTCTTTTCTCAAAACTTTTATAGTAACACTCTACTCAATCTCTCTACAAGTGTAATAGATTAGCATATAGTAGATTCAGATCACAAAATCCTCCACGAGGTAGTTGTTTTTCTCAAGTTTTGCTGAGTTTCTACGTAAAATCTACTGCGTTCTAGTCTTTATATGCGATAAATTCATTGTTTTTTTACTTAAGTATTGGCAAAGTTTACCAACCGAAAAACTAGCTATTACAATTGGCATCGTCTATGGGAAACCTACTATTTTCTTTACAAAATCACATCATGAACAATTACTGCCATGACTAGCATGGACCTCAGAAGTGCCTCCAGTACACAGAGGAACAATGAGGACTTTCTAGAAACCATCAACTTGTATAATGTTGTTGTCGAGCTTCAAAAATAGATGAAATCTAGCAGGGTTCACCAGCTCGAAGATCAGAGAATTCATGTTTAAATCCCTCTAAGTCGAGAGAGACGAGAGAAGGAAGGCCCTGGAACAGAAGAGTCGAACCAATCAAAAAGAAATGGAAAGTTTGCAAAGACAAAATGATCGATTCACTAATCGACAAGGATCACCCCTCCTAGCCCAAATTGATCACCGATCAAGAGCTTCCTTGAGGGAGAATGTACAAGGGAAGAATAAAACCAAACTTCCAAATCTCTATAAAGGATCCCAGAGAGAGCATCACAACATTTTGGCCTCACATTATCAGCATCAACCACCCAGGAAAATTGACGCACTCATCATCAGGTCCCCTACTCCTCTAAGGTGACCAATCAGAACGGTTAGGCCCTGAAGGACAAGAGGATTTTGATCCTCAAGCTGCAGCAGCACCAAACATTCTCCCACAATTTACTACTTTAGATTTTTGAGAATCGAGGTAGTTAATCTCTCATCTGCGACAAGAACGATACGCAAAATAAACCCTAACAGACAAAATGATTAAGTAAGAACAATAACGACACAAGGTTTCCCAGAGGAGGGAAGAAGAAAATCCTTGCAAATAAAAAACTACTCCCCAAACAATCCACTATGTTAATCAAACGGGTTACAGCGATCTCTCCGAGCTTCTCAAGCTTTAATGGAGTCTATCAAATTTTAGGTCTAGAATTAAACTCACAGGTAAAAGATTAGAAGAACATAATAACCTAAGTCCTCTTTATATACTAAAGGACTAAAATACAAGTGGAACGGATATCGATGCAAAACTAACGTCTTAGAAGAACTCATAAACGCAACCAGGCAAAACTCGTTCAAACGAAGCACAAAGTCATTCGAACGACTTTAGCGATTAAAGGTTCCAGCTCTAGTAAACATACAGGTCGTTCGAACGAAATCCCATCTCGTTCGAACGACTTCTTCGGTCTTTGAAAGCAAAATGTAACATTTAACATTCTCATTCGAACAAGCTTCATTCTCGTTCGAACGACTTTGACCTACTTTGAGTTCATCTTTAGCAATTCGAACAGAACCAGCTCGAGTCTTCAGGTAACATAGCCAGTTCAAACTCCAGGTAACTTAATCAGCTCAAACTTCTGTCGATCATAACCAGTTCGAACTTGAACATTGAAAATCTCATTTTTCAATCCGTTTCAATCCGACTTTAGTCCTTGAACTGAAATAACTCGAACTAAAACGACTTCAAACATAATTCGATTTCATACCTTAATAATCTCCCACGTGAATCAAATCTCGCATAACCCATCTTTAGATCTCCAAATGAATTGCTCGGACTACTCGGACCTTCAATCTTGAAGACCCACAGAAGTTGTAAATGTCGTCAACTTCTGAAAAAATCATCACCTTTGTAAATATATCGGTCGGATTCACATCAATATGAATCTTCATGAGCTTCAATACACCGCCCTAGAGGAACGAGCAAATATAACGATATTGAATATCAATGTGTTTGGTCCTAGAGTGAAAAGCCGAATTATTTGCTAAATGTATAGTGCTTTGACTATCACTATACAGCTTAGGAGAGTGTTGTTCTTTACCGAGCTCTTTCATCAACTCTTTAAGCCAAACCATATTTTTGCAAGCTTCTGTAGCTGCAACATATTTTGCCTCCGTCGTAGACAAAGCTACAATTTTCTGTAGCCTAGAAACCCATCTAACTGAACTGCTTCCCAATGTAAAAACGAAACCACTAGTGCTCTTTCGCCTATCCATGTCACCCGCCATATCAGAATCAACAAAACCTTATATGCATATTTGAGAACCCCCATAATATAATATCATATCTTGGGTCCTTTATAGATACCTCAGTATCTATTTTACAGCTTTCCAATGTTCCTTGCCTGGATTGCACATATACCTACTAACAACTCCCATTGCTTGGGTAATGTCCGGTCTTGTACAAATCATAGCGTACATTAGGCCACACCGTGGATTGATAAAGAACTTTCCACAACTCATCGCGATCCTTCTGCGTCTTCGAAAAAAAATCCTTTGATAATTTGAAGTAACCTCCCAATGGTGTACTAACAACTTTATAACCATACATATTGAAATGCTTAAGTACTTTGCCGATGTACTCAGCTTGAGATAGCTTTAATTTTCGCCATTTTCTATCCCTTGTAACACGCAAACCAAGAACTTGTTTTGCCGTACCCCTGACCTTCATAGAAAACTCCCAGAATAAATGTTCCTTCAACTTAACCATTTCTCCTATGTCGGCACCTGTACCAACATATCATCTACATACAGAAGTAGAATGATATATGAGTTCCCCGTATTCTTGATAAAACAACAGTGATCCGCATTACTTTCGAATAACCATTTCTGGACATGAATTTTTTGAACTTCAAATACCACTATCTCGGCGTTTGTTGCAAATCATATAAGTTCTTCGTGAGCCTACACACAATATCATTTTTCCCTTTCACAGAGTACCCTTCTGGCTGCCTCATATAAATCTTTTCATCGAGGTTGCCATGAAGAAATGTTGTCTTGACATCTAGTTGCTCAAGATACAAATCTTCAACTACAACTATATTCATCACAACCCAAATTGTAGACATCTTTACAACATGAGCAAAAATTTCATTGAAATTAACGTTTTATTTCTACTGAAAGCCTTTCACCACAAGTCTAGCCTAGAATCTCTTTGAACCGTCATATTATTATATTAGTCTGTATACCCACTTGTTGTGCAATGTTCTTTTCCCTTTCAGTAATCGAACTAAATCCCAAGTTTGATTTACTGATAATGACTGCATCTCATCATCCATGGCAAGCTCCCACTTGTTCTTGGCTTCCACATCTAAAGCCTCCTTGTAACTTTCAGGTTCACCACCATCTGTAAGTAATAAGTAATTTAAGGAGTTAACGTACCTAGCCAAAATTATTGCAACTCTCGGCGCCTTTCGAAGTGCTATTGGAATGTTTAGATCATTAGGTTCCTCGCCTTGATCCGGTGCATCGAACTCAACCACGACTTCTTCATCAACCTCTCGAGAGGGTTCATCATCATTAATGTCGATACTTTCCACTGCTTCACTTTGTTTCCTTTCTACAAATACTTTAAAGTCTTTATATAAGACTTCTTTATTGAATGTAACATTACGGCTCCGGATAACTTTCAGATTCTTCGCATCTCAAAATTGGTACCCAAACTCATCACTACTGTATCTAATGAATATGCACTTCATCGACTTTGTATCTAACTTGGTCCTTGTATCTAAATTATCAAGCACATATGAGGTACAACCAAAAATACGTAAGTGATTAAGGTTTACCTCTTTACTGATTTATGCCACTTCAGGAAGTCCAAAATCCAAAGTTGTTGAAGACCCTCTGTTAATCAAGTACGCCGCCGTACTAACCACATCCGCCCAAAAATACTTTGGTAATCAAGCGTTGAGTCTCATACTCTGGCTTTTTCATTTATTGTTCGGTTCATGCATTCTGCAACACTATTTTGTTGCGGTGATCTGGTAATAATCTTTTGTCTCCTAATCCCGTTTGATGCCCAAAAGTCTTCAAACTCGTCACTACATTATTCACCCCCGTTATTCGACCTGAGGCACTTCAGTTTCAAAGCGGTTTCATTTTCAACTAGAGCCCTCTACCTCATAAATTTAACGAACACAATTGATTTGTTCTTCACGAAGTAGACCCACAGTTTACAAGTAGCATCATCGATAAAAGTAACATAATAATAAGAGACACCAAGATAAGATACATTGGTTGGCCCCTAAACATCTGTGTGTACAAGATCCAGCTTTCCAGGTTTCATTACTCTTCCAGATAATTTGAAACTGACCTTCTTCTGATTTGCAAGAACATGTTCTTCACAAAACTTGAGATCAACCACAACAAGACCCTCTAGCTTTCCCTTTATTGCCATTATATTCATCCCCTTTTCACTCATGTGACCGAGCCGTTTATGCCACGTACTTATATCAATCTCCGGAATGGCCACACAAATAGTAAAAATTGTGTTTTGCGTTGTATACAACATCCCTTATCGTAAGCCTTGAGCTACTAGCATAGCTCCCTTTGTAACCTTCTAGAAGGTTGTACCAAAGGTACTTACATATCCTCCATCATCTGCCAATTTGATAACCGATATAAGGTTACGCCCCAATTTAGGTACAAGTCGTACATTCTGTAAAACCACTGTTCCCTCTGAAGTAACAACAACCTAGCATTTCCCTTTCCAGTAATTTTGTGTGCACTCTTATCTGCAAGAAAGACCGTACCGAAGTCGCCTTTAACAATATTAGTTAGAAAACTTACGTTCGCAGTAATATGGAAAAAGGAACCCGAATCAACTATCCAAGATTCATTCACATCCTCACACGATAGTAGTAGAGCCTCATCAGAACTAACCTCCTCCGTAAGGTTCATTGTATCTTTCTCTTCATCATCAATCTTCTTAGAAGAAGAAGAGTTACAATCTCGCCTGAAGTGACCATTTTTTTCACAAGTCCAATACGCACCAGGCGGCTTAGACTTTCCTCTTGACTGTGATCGACCCCTTCCAAATTTTGGCCCTTTTTTGTAAGACCTCCCTCTTTCCTCGACATTCAACATACCATCGTTTGAACTCGAAGATGGTTCAGATTTTTTACGCCTATTATCTTCACTCATAATCAAAGAGATTATAGTGTTAAATTTGATGTCTTTCCCCGATGAATTACTCACTGCTGTAATGAACCCTTCTCAGCTCTCTGGTATCTACCCTAGAAGAGCCCACACTCTCACCTCCTTGGTAAAAGTGATTTTAACAGATTCCAGTTGAGCATGTATGGTATTGAACTCACTGATATGAGGTTGCACACTGCCATTATCCTTCATCTTCAAAGTAAACAAGCACCATAAAAGATGTACCTTGTTTACCCCAGACGGTTCTGAGTACATAACGGATAACGTCTCCATCAAACCCTTCATTGTCGCAACTTTGAAAATTATGTGTAGAATCTGAGATGACAGCGCTAACCTAACGGTTCCAAGCGTCTTACGATCCAATTGCGCCCACTTGGTAGTATTATATTCTACTGGCATCATCTTAGTTCTACCCAGTGGTAAATCAAGATCCTTTTGATAGAGGTAATCTTCTATCTATATCTTCCACACTCCAAAATTTGATCCATAGAACTTCGTGATCTTCAAATTTTCCTGATCGACCATTACTCTTCACCACACAACCCTATAACACTTACTCTGACACCAATTGTTAAGAATCGAGGTAGCTAATCTCTCTTTTGTGACAAGAACGATACGCAGAATAAGTCCTAATAGACAAAATGATCAAGCAACAACAATAATGACACAAGGTTTACCAGAGGAGGGAAGTGGAATACCCTTGCTGATAAGAAAATCATTCCCCGAACAATCCACTATGTTAATCAAATAAGTTACAACGATCTCTCCAAGCTTCTCAAGCTTTAATGGAGTCTCTTAAATTCTAGGTCTATAATTAAACTCTCAGGGAAAAGATTAAAAGAACATAATAACCTAAGTCCTCTTTATATACTAGAGGATTAAAATACAAGTAGAACGGATCTCGAGGCAAAACTGACGTCTTAAAAGAACTCGTAAAGGCAACCAGGCAAAACTCGTTTGAACGAAGCACAAAGTCGTTCGAACGACTTTAGCAATTAAAGGTTCCAGCCCTAGAAAACATACAGGTCGTTCAAACAAAATCCCATCTCGTTCGAACGACTTCTTCGATCTTTGAAAACAAAATGTAACATTTGACAATCTCGTTCGAACGAGCTCCATTCTCGTTCGAACGACTTCGACCTACTTTGAGTTCATCTTCAGCACTTCGAACAGAACCAGCTCGAGTCTTCAGGTAACATAACCAATTCGAACTCTAGGTAACTTAACCAGCTCGAATCTTCAAGTAACTTAACCAGCTCGAACTTCTATCGATCATAACCAGTTTGAATCTGAACATTGGAAATCTCATTTTCAATCCGTTTCAATCCGACTTTAATCCTTGAACTGAAATAACTTGAACTAAAACGACCTCAAACATAATTCGAGTTCATACATTAACATGGATGACCTAAAAAATCGGATTCAGACAATACATTTTAACAACCCTAGTTGAAGATCCGCTCTAGACAGGGTCGAGACAAATCCCCATTAAACAAAAACTTGTCGTAAGATCCTTGTCGGTGTGAAATATGTGCATCACGCCGTCTAGGAGAACGGTAATAAACAGCATTTGTGGAATATCATCTTTGGTTGGATGTAATTGGCCTTGAATTTCTTATCGTTCTTCAAATACAACCCTTTTTTTTCTTCCGGATCTCGACCGAATTACGGCTTCCCTTGAATCTCTTATCACTCGAAATTTAGGGTCACAACTTTGGTGTGGGTCTCCCTTTGGCATTTGCATTTTATTGGGTTTGACTCAGGTAATTTTTTTTAAGGGTTTTGAAAAAAATGAGAGAGAGATGATGAAACAGTGTGGGGAGAAAACGAGTTCGAGTTGGTTTTGTTGAACAGATGAAGCGGCGATGTTCTGTTTACCGCGTGGTGTTTTGATTACAGAAAATTTATTAAATTAAATCCACGTCAGCACAACTGCTGGAAGGATATGAGTGTGAGTTAGGTTTGTGGGTTCTGACGCGTGGTCGAGGTCGTCAGAACCCACACCGAACTGCTGGAGATGCTCTAAGTTAATAATTTGAAATCAAACTTACATATATTTTTTTAAAGACACTTGCATAAGTTACATTTTCCCCTCAATTAATAATTCAGTTGTCATTTGTATCCAAACAGGTACTAAAGGAACAAAACGAAACCAAAGACCAGAACTTGAGTCTGGCGCCTTAGGCCACTCGGCCATCCTGACTTGATGTCTATAAGCCTAAACTATAATTTAACAAACCCTATTTTTCTAATAAACTTATCCTTATTTATTTAAAAATCGTTTTTACTAATTAACTCTAAATAAATAGAGGGGTTTTCTAAATATTTTCATTAAATAAAATTTCCCTCCAAATATTTTCTCCCTTAAAAAATATCCTATATTTAAATCTCCAGTTTCACGCATTGATATCTGCCAAAACTTACTCATTTACATCTTTTATGTTACTCTTCAAAATCTACAATATTTTCTTATATAAAATCTCCCCTAAACCCCATTAGAGTCAACAAAGAAGAAGAAAAAATGACTAAAAACCTTCAAGAAACTCTTCATAAACAACTCTCAAAGCTCAAGATATCAACCCCAAGTCTCCGAATCCCCTCGAAATCTTTCTCCAATTCTAAAAGTTGGATCTTATCGGGTTGTCGACACCCCAAGACCCCATCATTTGCTATCGTAGACGATAAACAAGCTCGTACTCAAAAGGATGAAGCGGCAGCAACTCTTTCGGATGTTGATAAGTTCCTTTTCGAGAACTTTAGTTCGTTGTTTCGAGAAGAGAAGAATAAGAAGAAAGAAGAACATGATGCAAACCCTAATAATAATGGGTTTTTATTCGAGTCCCCGAAGTTTAACATCGAGTTACCACCCGATCTCCGAGGGACACACAGGTTCTTTACGTCACCGGGAACATCAAGTTCATTAATCGAAGAAGCACGATCAAGTGTGGCGTCCAACCGAATGTCTACATCGGATGAAGCTGGGTCTAGCTACACAATTTCGAAAGAATCACCCCCAAGAGAATCTATTGAGGTAAAAGGGGTAAATCTCCCAGACGAAAGCATCGCATTATTAACGTACTCACCTGCCCCTTACGACGATTTCCGACAATCCATGCTGGAAATGATCGAAGCTCGACTGCGAGACGACAAACATAATCGAGCAGTTGATTGGGATTTCATGGAAGAGTTGTTATTTTGTTACTTGAGGTTGAATGAGAAGAAAGCGTATAAGTACATATTAAGCGCATTTACGGACGTAGTCGTGAAAATGAGGGAATACAGCGAAAGAGCACCGACACACCGGATTCCGACAACCAAAGAGAAGAGGAGGAGAAACGGAGATGTAACCTAAGGTTGTTATTAACTTCAATATCATAAAAGAGATGCGTAAATGTTGGCGCAAGATAAGGTGACAAACTATTGTTATTTGATTCACATGCAAAAATAATAATAATAATAATAATAATAATAATAATAATCAAATAATTCTAAAATATTTTTCTAGTTTTTCAAATTTTAGGTTTGAAATGAAACCCAATTTCTTTTGATCAGAAATTGAAATACCAGTCCGAAATCTGATATATCACGGGTATCTCATTTTTTATATATGGCTGACATTTCTGATAAGTAAACCATGGATATTTTGTGGAAGAAGAAACAAAGTTAAACATGGATGATGTGATTCCTCCATATAGGCACAACAAAAAGGACAGCACAATGTACAAGCCAAAAAATAAAACAGAACAAATGAACAATTACGTAAAAACGAAGAAACCAGAGCTGTTACTAACCAAATTTGTACTAGGAGCCGTTAGAGCGTATGAAGTTAATTATCCCATATGTTTGCCGCGCTCCTTAGACCTGTGTGATTACTGGCACTTCTGTGTTGGGAGAGAATTGTTGAGATACCATCTGATGTCTAGGTCTTGCAACAAATTGATACTTGATATGCAGAGTACTCAGATATATATATGAATGTTTCAAAAAACTGCTCCAAAGTATAACTTCACATAGAAAGAAAAATTATAGGGACAAACATTGGTGTAATCTTTCAAATAGCTAGTAAGCTCCATTTGCATCCAATTTCTATTAAAATTCAAATTGTTATCAGTTGACATGAATCGAAATAAGGATTGCACAAACAGTACACATAAATATCCATCTCTTGAGTTGTGTATCAAAAGGAACCTCTGACCTAAGTACGGTTCTCAAAATCCACTGTGCATAAGCAAAATCCCCAGTAAGGTTTATATGATGAATGCATAAAAAGCTATCCCCCCTCTCCTTATAAACAAAATTATAATGAACCTCTGAGTTCATCCTGTAATATCCTTTAAGCATCATTGTCCTCTTCACTTTTCAAGGAGTCGTCTTCTTCATTTTCATTTTCTGAGAAGTGGTCTTCTTCATTTTCAGAGTCATCCTCTCCACTTACTTCTAACAATCCATCAAGATCAGCACGAGAACCCTTTTCATTGCTATCCATTATCTCATCCTCTGTATTGTCAGACACGGTTCCTTCGTCCGAATCAGAAGTGAGCATTACCTGGTCATTGGAAGTGTTGGGGGAAGATTTTTTCCTCAGCTTATTTGTCTCAGGATGACTTGGTAGTCTAGAACTACGTCGTAAACCTGTAATATCTTTTTCTACAAGAGCCTTCCGTTTCTGAGAACCTCGTGTCAGACGTCTCACGTTTCCAGCGTTGTTGTTTTCCTTCTCAGAATCATCCGAGATTGATTCATTCTCATCATCTTTGTTATCATCTTCATCACCTTTGCCATAATAATCAGCATCATCACTGTCATCGCCGCCACCAGCGCCCCTGAGCTTATTATCTTCATTGAAGTCATCTTTTTTAGCATCACTTTCTATGAGGCCATTGTTTTCAAAGACACCGTTAAACACAATGCCCTTTCCTTCACCTTCACGGTTCTTGTCATGAGTAGTCTTCCTTCTCCTGATTTACAATTAAAGCCTTTTGTTAGCAGTCTTCTAAATATCTACGAATTAAATCAGACTTTTTAAATCTTCCCAAGAATCGAATAAAATTAGATTAATTATACATTACACAAAAAAATTATAGTTTGCAAGCAGGCTGCAATATTATCTTAACAAATCAGCTAATATTTTTTTTCAAAGTTTCATGCACCAGGAAAGATCCATTTTCCTATCTCTCTTGGCAAATTTATAGTTGAGTTTAACTGCATTGAACCTTTTGTTTGAGGATGCCCTCGTCAGTCCTGCACGTCATTCTATCTACACCAATTTGGAGTTTTGATCCATCCAGATGTAAAAAAAACCAATTTTCTTGTGGATCGCCACACAAAAAGCTCGGAGTTAGGTGATGATATATATAGTGTATCATTTTATTTTATTTTTTGATAAGATGAAAATAATTTATTGATCAACTCAAAATAGAAATTTTCTAAGGTGGAAAGAATACAACCCGAAAGCAAGGAAAGAAAAGTAATATAAAAGGCTTATGACATCAAGTCAATCCGCTATAACTAATTCCTTCCATCACACCACATGGTCTTCAAACCTCACTCCCTCAGATGAATGGATGATAATTGCTTAAACATAAAGATCCCGCGTTATAATGTTCCATGTGTAAGGTCACCAAGGGATGTAATTAGACATCTATACGTTTAGGTGATACAAAATATGCCAAATGAAACATAATAAGAGGATGTGAGGGTACCCTTAAACCAAAAAAGGTGAGGAAGTATTTTGCTTATAATCATCAGAGAAAAAAAGTATTAAGTTGAATAGAACTTACGTGTCTAACTGTATAACTTTGCCTTCGTCAATAGCTTCGTCAATACTTCGATCAAAATCATCTGCAAGTCAACACCAAATTTAGAAGAAACTGCATTACAGGGATATAAAGGAAAATGTAGCAAAACTTGAAAGGATCAAAACAATTTGAAAGAATTAGTTTTCTTCCTTTATCTTTTTTTTTTTCAGTAAATATTTTCCAATAAATCTTTGACTTGCATGGAATCAAACATTGAAGACTTAATGTAGTTAGATGATGTGGGTGAAATCGATCTTGGTGTTCAGCTTTTCTTCAGTTGTACTAAGTTTGTTTCGTTTTCGAGGGTAACACAATTTACACACCACTCAAAAAAAAGTCTCTGAAAAGTAACATCTAATCTGAAGGTAAAACAGAAAGAAAAAGGTAAAACTGGAGTCGACAAAATTGCATCAAAGTAACTGCTCAGGAAACATATATTCCTGATTTTTTTATTTTTTTTGAGAATGCAAGTCTTGTGAAAAGTATTCCTGAATTTCTCAACCAACATTTGTTTTAATTCTACTCAGGGTAACAACGACACTTCACTTTTAAAAGATAAAAAAGTGTCCGACACCTCGACACTCGGACACGTGTGTCCAAATACAAGGTACTTTTCTATTTTCTGCCGTTTCCGAGACCCCTTACCCATGTCGAACACCGAAACCCATATCCGTGTTGTTATTACCTAGATTCAACTTATTTGACACGTATTCCTGCATTTCCAAAAGGACCACTCTTGCAGAAAGGGTAGAATCCGAAAGAGATTGTCGTCCAACACTATTCTTAAAGGCCGTGCTGTGCGTTATCAAAAGTTACAGAAATCATCACAAAAGACCAATTTCAGACATGATCTCATGAAAATAGAAACGCAACAAAAGATGATATATATACTCCTCATTTGTCTCACAGAAGAATAATGTCCTCACGTCTATATGCTTCTTTAAGCTAATCACGAGTAAACGAGTGACCCAAATCATGCCCAAAAAACCAACCATTACTCGTTCAATCCCCTCCTTGACTCCAAAAATCTTCCATAAATAGAGTGAACCATGAACACACCATCTTAACCTACGTCACCTGTCACCTGTCACGAACGCTGATTGTGTCTTTGCACCAATAAAGAATAGGTCCAGCTCCTCAATAATCTGTGTCCCACAATAGATATAGATCCCCAACCAACTACATCCACATCCCTAGCGTTAATATCCACAACCAAATGAAATTCTGGTGCGGGTCAAACCTAACCCCAGTTTCCTCTTCGGAAAAAAAAATCCACAACCCTCTACTAAGGCACTTTTTCACACCAAACACTAAGCAAAAACTGAATCAAATCCACAGAACCCCATTAAAATTCAATTCCTACCTGAACTGAGAGTCTCTGTCTCAATATTCAGTAAATGCAACCAGTACGTAATTCCCAACTTCCAAGAGTACCGAACGCAAATATTCGTCCCACATAAGATCTAAAGCACATCAGTCCATATTAACATCTTTATCTATGAATTAAATTTCCAAAACCACTTGTTCTGTATAAATGTGCATTCATTCCCAAATATACAAGTAAAATTGATAATATAACCTTAACAAACTTATACTCCTCTAGTAAAAATTCAACACCACAGCACTCCCCCATAAAGAAAGCCACCTTCGACGGGATCTTTCGTCCACATTAAAAACCATAAACCCCAATAGCTGGCATTTCTTACAAACACCAGACCATGTATATAGTTACCCTAATAAATGCTTAACCCAAGAATGAGATTCCTCTCTTCACTCCTACAATTGTGCAATTGTGTAAGACTTCGATACATGTGACCTCTTACAAACGTTAACTTCTACTAGAAATCATCATGATGTCGGAAATTTTTCACTTGTACACAAAACATTCATACTTCACTAGTATCATCACACATAGATTTCCTAGAGAGAGAATGTTTTAGTGTTGACTAGTTCTTGAGATAAAATAGAACCTGCTACAAGTTTGTACCTGTAATGGAATTGCAAAAAAAAATACATAAAGAGAGATATTATACCAAATGTGTAACTGACAGGTTTACGGTCACGACAAGAACGTGTTCTCGCCGCTTGATAAGAATTCAGACAACTAGTTAAACGCACTGCTTGCCTTTGTTGCTTTTTAAGTGCCCTTTCTTTTTTCTGTTGCAAAGCAATGATATAGAGAACTGAGTACAACAAATATGAATACCTAATAAGGTGTGAAGTTATAAACACAGAAGAAGCGTATGAACGAGTATAAATGTACTGAAAACGTACATTATATTATAAATAGCACTTTTGATCACTAAAAATAACTTCAGGTCATTAATACGCAAATAAAGAAAAATAATTCTAGTATTTGAGGTGCAGAAAAGGTTTTGGCAGATATACATATATCCAAGTAATGCACAAGTTTAATATGCTTTCACATAAAGAAAGGTAAATTTGCGTATTACACCTGAACTCTACATCAAATAGATAACTGGAAATGAATGAAATATGCAAAGTTCACCTTCTGAATTTCCTCGAGAACAGGTATTATTTCAGTATCAACCATCTTCATAATGTCAGCTCCCACCGGAATTTTGTTACAAGAGAATTTCTCCTGAATTTCCAGATGAAAATAGAAATTAAGGCTACATATCATCAGAAAGGTTACATTTACTTACATGTGTACTTACAGATATTTGCTGAAACTCCTCGAGGTTAGTTGCAAGAGTTTCCCATTGATAACTGTTTGTTGGTTGTGTCAAGCGCCCTTTCCCTTTCATCTTCACGAACTCAACCTTAGTTATTTCCTTGTATAATCTATGGCCAATAGTTGAATCTCCATCATACCTTGAAATAAGTAAATGAAAAGAATCAATGCATCTAATGCTAGTAACTTCATGAAGATAAAAAAAAGAGAAAAATTGTGTACCAGTAAGCAGTTCCTTTTTTATCTTCTCCCGTACTCTCTTTGCGGAAAACAGAAACTTCAGTTCCTTCTTTAATTGCATCATTAACATATCTAATGGCATCATTTTGCTGTGATCAAAAGATGATGAAACATCAGTCTATTGGTTCGCTCAACACTGTCCCAAATTTCTCTGGAACACTATAGGAAGAATGCCTAGGTAAAAGTAAAACTTATCAAAGGAAACATCAGTCTATTGGTCACTGGCATCATTAACATTAGGGCGGCAAATATATTTAAAATGCTTCATAAATAGAAGAAACACTTTAGGAAGACAGCCTAGGTAAAACAACTCTATAAGGGATGACATTAATTCATTGCCGAAAGTTAGCAACAAAGGTAATCACCAAAGGAAAAAGAGATTTCTTTCCAAAAATATCAATAATTCATTCATAACCGCAGGCCTCCTTAAAGTATCTGTTTGTTTGGTTGAAAATAACCAAATCCATGGTTCACTCATAAAATATGTCACCCAGGCATCCATCTTACTGTTGCACACTACAGTAATAAGTTCATGACAATGTGCCATAAGATTTACGAAAGATGGTCAACAAACAAAGAGAACTCTTGCAACAACCTCAATTGGTTTATTACTACTCGCTTGAACATCGTCATAAGTCTTTCCAGGAATCAGAAAAGAATCTCCAATTGTACAACTGGATTCTACAGACATAATTTCCTAATAACTAGCCATAAGCATCCTTAAATAAATAAAAAGAACTATCAACTAGATAAATTAATTAATTAATTAAGGAGTACACTTGCATGAGTAATAGTCCCACATTGGGTAGGATCCTATTCAGAGTAAGATTCATTTTAGGCTTGCACTCTTACTTAGCACCAAGGACCTTTTGTGGAACAAACAAAACCCCACGCTTCTATGTATGAGGTAATACAGTTTGAAAAATATCGAAATTGAGTGGGTGCGCTACAAATAGTAGTCTAGCTGAGGACAGCTCATTCCTAAGCTGATGGGACTGTAATACACTCACATCCCATAGGAAGCCATTCGGAGTAAGATACATTCATGTGTAGGCAAATGTACTCCCACTTAGTAGTTAGCACCGATGCCTTTTCTGGGGCAAACAAAACCGAACACCTCCATGTGGGCGGTAGTTAAGTAGGGACGGTGGAGCAAGGCGCTATTGATCGTGAAATTAATTGCTTAACCTTGTAACCTGTGTGGATAGTGCTAATGCTTAAGTGGGGAGCTACAAATGGTATCAATGCCGAGAAAGCTAATTCCTAAGATGGGGTAGCAATAGTCCAACATAGGGTAGAATCTCGCCAGTAGATAAATTTATATGTAGGCATGTACTCCCACTTAACATCGAGGCCTTTGTGGGACATACAAAAGCACACACATCTTGGTAAGGTGGTCAAGTGGGGACAGTATCAATGCTGGAGTGGGGCGCTTAGTTGAAAATATAGAGGCCAAAGCACCCAAACGAGGCATGATTGTAGCTAAGGCCATGGGAGAGCGGACCTTTTGTCATATTGTTAGAGACTTGTTACAGCTTTTGATGAAAAGACGGCTGATCAATCTTGGGGAGCCCTTTTTGTTGCCCTAACTTTCTTCATCATGCTTCTCTTTTTGTGAACTTTTCTTTTAGTTATATTACTAAAAATAGTAATTTTGGTGCTTACGTGCTTGTTACTTCGGTTGTTTATCCCATCCCTTTTGCTGCAATTCTCCCACCATGACGTATCATCATTGTCCTTGGATCAAAATGAATTCTTATCTTCCTACTTTCCTAAGACTTCTAAACTGCCTAATTAGGACTCTAAAAAGAAACAACTTTAAATGTTCCATAAATAGAAGAAACACTACAAGAATGCTCCCTAAATAACCCAACTGAAAGGGACTTGCTAAAACCTGAAACTCTCAAATCTCTTTAAATATAAAATCATAATTACTAAAATAGAACCTCTTTTAATATCACGAAGACCAGTTTATTGACATAAATTTTAGTCCTACAAATTTTTGTAGAATGAATTTTTGGAGGATGCTGACAATAGCTTAGAGCGTGAGCCTAATAAAGTGCCCCTCAAATTTAAATGTGTTTGGATACCTTAGCTAGGTACTTTATTGGTTATCTATAGACAAACCCTTCATAAATTTTTGTAACATATGCCACCTTTATAGTTGAGATATAGAATTGCTGTAACATTTTCTTACAAATTATTAATTTATTCTCCACTAAGAAGTTGGAATCGATGCTTTCTATTAATATAGGGTTATAGAGGTTATTGACTAATATATAGTAAGGTTACTAAGGTATGCAGGTTTACTGAACTAATAGAAATTCCAAATTTACTACAAACAGTAATTTCAGATAATTACCCAAACTACTGAAAATGAAATTTAGAACCAAAGTACTATCGAAGATCCTTTACTCTAGTGGGTATGGCTAAAATCAAACCCAAATGGCGCTTATGTGATTAATAACCCATCACTTTCCTCCATTTAAACTAAGATTGCTCCCTGTAGGTTTTGAGATGTTCCAAATTCAAATTCATAGTTTTCACCATTAAAATTTTCCCAAACCTATGCCAAATAACAGCTAAAGCCTGAAGTTCTGACTAGGCTCTCAAGTAAATATTCTTGCAATAAATTTTCAAAAACCACTGAAAACATAAACACCAAGACAAAGGGCAGTTGATTTACAAAGGCACGGAGTTCACAAAGTGCTTTTAGAATCTGCAAACGAGCTGTTGGATCAAGTTCTTTGTATCTAAGAATCTCCTCTCTGCACAATAACAAAAGCACAAGGTGTAATGCCCTTGACTTGCAATCATAGGTACGACTACAAATAAATCATCAATAAAACTAAGAAACACTCAAGATATACCCAGGGTTTGCAATAAGTGGATTCTCCCCTTCTGCAAGCTGCATTGAAAAGCCAGTTTAAATCACAAAAACAATTCCACTTTCCAAAATGTTAAAATCATCTGCAATTTTTCAGAAAACTTTAATGATGACCTACCCATTTCCACCAATCAGAAAGCTTCTTACGGACTAATGGCACCCAAGCATCAGTACCAGGCAGAACTTTGCTTACAGGTGGTATTCCCTGGCAAACATTCACATACTGTAAGTTAGTGTCTAAACAAAATAGCTATTATTTGTATATTATCATTATGTGTGGCATACCTATGTTAAGAAAGAGAAAAATAGCATAAGGGGCTAGATAACAACTAAAGACTTCTTCCCTAACTCAAAACAAAGTTGTTCAGAGATGACCTTGAAAGGCATGATAGTCAAGATTATCAAGAATTATCTCATCAATGGCAACTGCTTTGTTCAGAAAAAAAATTAAAGAAGAACTTGTATTGTACTCATTCACAACATGACGACACCCACCCCACTGCAGATGGAAGTAGTTCCCATTATTTGTGCCCACTTTGCCTTTAAAAGCATCACACGTGCTGTTCTTGACAGAACCAACAATTTTGACACACAACACCAACCAACCTTGAAGAACCCAAGCGAATGAGACCACAAACTCAGTGAAAGGAAGCAACGAAGAAACAAACGATTGACTGATTCCATCTCATCATTGTAGCATTTGCACGAACTGGGAACACCATTACCTTTCCACCACATGTCAATTCTAGTATGACACATAAAAGAAGATTTTTAGGCCAAAACAAATCATCTGGCCTAGATAAAACCAAATGCACATAAAACAACTGAACATACATCCTTGTATGACACATGCATCTCCAGCAAACAATTTGATAGTAAAAAATTTCAGTAAACGTCAAAAGACCCCCTCTCATGTATCAACTATCTCCAATCATTAGCATTCTTGCAAAGATGCATATCTCAAACTCGACCATCAGTCCCTGCTTATTATTAAGGCATTCCCGATAGGAGTCAGGAACTGTATAGGGAAGTAAATAATCCCACATCCGTTTCTTGGTCTGAAGTCAATGTCATCGTATGATAACCCACATAACTTAAAAATGCTCCCGATACTCATCTCTGAACAGTAAGATACCTACACTGACACTCAGACAATTCATAGATGTGAGACATTTGTCTATAAATATATTCCTATGTTCATCTTTGTATATTGCTCGTTCATTAGCTTAGTGAATTTCATTCATATGCATAGATATAGGATTAATATATTGTGAGAAATCTTACCACGAAAAGTTTGTAGTAAAGAGTTTTACTGCATTTTTTTGTTTATGGTATCAAAATAAAAAAATTATGACATGATACTCACCCTAGTAAAACCGAGATATTGTTCATGGTATCAAAATAAAAAAATTTATTACTTGTATTTTGAGTCCTAGATTTTGGGAAATGAAACTTCATACACCAGTTTCTCGCACCAGTATTTGTGCCTATATTTGTATCTAGAGTTCTACACAGTACAAGTCAACACAAAAATTTGTTAGACACAAGATTGATTATACTGCATTGCATCAACATAAGCTGAAAGATAAGCAATCTAATTTTCCCTTCAATCATAATTCATATCAACCCACCACTAACCCTGCCAAAAAGAATACACCATATTTACAGGTCTCCAGCCCAATTAATGCATGTTTTATCTCCCTAAGTTGTTTCAGCATTCAGTTAGAACATGAACAGATTCTCATCTTAGTAAATGAATCTTCTTCATCCCCTAAGCCGTGTCCTAACGAAAGTTAAGAATCAAATGTTTAGCAAGCCAGACATCAAGGCGGGGACTAGGGAAAAGAGAATAAAATAGATGAACTTAAGCAGCGGCTTTTAGAAAGCAACATCTCTCTACCGTGATCTTAAATATCCACACAGCACTGATGAGTGTCAAGAAGCAGACTCAAATAAGACATCGGCAGTAAAACCACCACACCCTATCTCTTCTCTGTAATTCACAGGTCATTTAGCTCTGGAGAACTCCAAACTAGAAGCTGCGCCATATCATTCACACTCCACCAATCTTAATTAATGCTAATTTAAGAGCTCACACTTGTAGCACTTCACCAACAAGGGTGTGAGCAACACCCCGCTAACACCCTTGTTAAAACCAATGTTTTTTTCACCAAGTTTTAAGGCTCGCAAAAAGACAAGGTGTAGTTATACAACCTTGAGGCCATAGCCTGAGGGTATTTTTGCGAGACTACAGCATTAACCTTCCAACAAAAGTGGGCTGCCTCTGTTTCCACCAAATTTAATCATAAGCTTAAGATAATAGTGGCAAACACCAAGTAACAGGCCCAAATAAGATAAAGGCAATAAACCAACACCAGAAATGATGCATATGTATTATCTCTTTTCTGCAACTAACAATACATCTGCCTTCAGAGATGACAAAACTCCAAACTAGAAGCTTTGTCAGATATTTCATAATCTAAACAATTCATCCCTAAAGCTAGTTTCGGAGATAACCCTTGTAACATTTCACTAACAAGAGTGTTAGTAACAACCTTGTTATAAATTGTTTTTTTACGCTAACCCTTGAGGCTTCCCAGTTCCCACGAAGTAATGTATATTCATAGTCTTATGGTACTTTCTTGAGAGCAAAAAAATCTAAAATACCATAAAACACAAGTAGGTTGCTTCTATTTCCCCCAAAATCCAATCAGAAACTTAATTTAACCTAAACCCTAAAGGGGGAACAATCACAAAAACCTAAAATACAAAAAAATACCATAAAACAAACAAACCTTCAAAATCGCAATGTGAAGATCAGCGAGGTCTTTATTAGGCATAATCAGCGACGTCTCGATCTCTTCCGCCGTAACCTTCAGCCCACTCTTAATAACAGGATCAAACACCTACAAACCACAAACATTAAAATCAAACGAATCCCTCAAAATCAAAATCTCAAAAACTCACCCGTAAGAAATTGAGAACCGATGCCAACTCCCATCGCTCTCGAAGTCGAATCCGAGCGATTTGTGAATCCGATATAGGTGGAGGACTCGGTACAATCACAACATCTCGATTGTTGGTGCGATTTGGCGCCATTAGAGACTAAAAGCGCGGGAAAATCTCACGGTGAAAATTTGAAATTGTTTGAGAGCGAGAGAGAGTTTAACCCTGGTTTTGATTGGGGGGGGTGATGATGAGAGTTGAAATGGTGAGGGAGAGGGAGAGGGCCAAAAAGCTCCCGCCTTAAAACTTTTACTTTCACCGTGGTTAGATTTAGTGATTTACCGTGGTTAAATGTAACGGTGCTCTTACCTTTTCTCCTGGGTTTGTTTTTTAAGTTTAACCAGTCGTTAAGTTAGTGATCCTCTCTTATAAATCAATACTAAACGTTGCCCGTGACCAAATCACGGTGAATACGTCCATGTGTGTATTCGGCGCTACCAACTTTCTTTAGATGAAACTATGAAATTTACGTACCAATCTATGATTTGTTTTTTCTGTTAACTGCTAAACCTTTTGAGATGGGCTTACTTAATAGAAGTTGTGGTGCAGATCTATGGTGGGGTTTCCATGAACAACATGCTTGGGCTGATAGCCCTCTTATCACTTATCACTGGTTTATGCACGGATTAACATGGGATTTCTAATGTAACTATTATTATTATCATTTGCATTGAAATAGGAGGTGGGAACTTTAGCCAGCTTCTGCTCCAAATTCCCTCTTAGGACGTGTATCATAACATACTTTTGTACCCACTCTCTTTGGTGTTGGTTTATGTTCTTGAGTGGTCATAACATTTATAAATTTAAATTTATGGGAGTAATTTTTATTTGTTTCATCTTGAAGTGTCAATTTAGAATACTGTAACTGGGTTCAGTATAATGGTGCTAGGCTTTTTCGATCTTTCATTTTTTCTAATGCAAATAGCTAATGCAAACTTGATGATAAAACCAACTTTGTATGTAACACGAAAAATTATTAATACACCGACAGATACCTAGGAATTTAGTGGATTTCTAGGATCTCTTAACCCTCGACTAACTTGATTTGTTCTTTAATTCCCCTAAACTATTTCTCTTGCAAGACCAAATATTTTGTCTTCAACATTTATTGAGGCCTTCCAATGCATTACCGACTTACAGGGACATTGTTCATTTAGTTACTTTGATAGTTGTACATCTCACACCTTCACTTGATTAAACTCCATTCACAAACAAAGAACATCATCATATTTCATACATTTCAAGGTATTGTACAATAACTACCAATTCTCCAAACCACACGACTTCTTAGCACAGTTAAGTTCATTAACAGTGTCATACCATAATGCATAAATCAGAATAACTTCTGAAACATCCCACATTTCAGAAAAACAAATCCTAATAAACTATAATGACATATTAACAAAAGAAAAAAATCGTACCCAGAGATAAAAACATAAAATGCGGTATATTATAATCATCAAAATTCAAAACTACAATTGTAATCCCATATTTGCCTCAAACGGAGTAACGATAACCAACGCCTCAAGAACACCAACACCAAACCCAAAAACCAATCTCCCACGATTACTAATAGCTCCGGTCTCCGAATCCTTAACGCTACTGAAACATGGCAATCTACCCCATTCGAACCTAGCATTTTCCAGGGGATGCTCCTTAAACTCTTCTGTATCCCAGCTGATAAGGTTTGATTAAATTTTTTATCATTGTTGTATATTATGCATTATATGATGTAATCATCACCAGATTCATGAACACCCCAATAACCTCACCATAATGGTTTCTAAATACTGATCCACAGCCTTCTGGTTCAGGATTACCCATAGAAGATCCATCACAGCACAACTTTATCTCACCTGGCTCAATGACGAAAGCCAGCTTCTTCCATCGAAAGTTAATCAATTTCACCCTCAACCTAGTAACAATAAGAGTAAGCCAAACAAGAAGAAGAAACTTATGTAGCAGTTAATATGCAGTTCATAAAGTTGGTGGCAGCATTTACAATGATCATTTCCTTGACATCATTAATATCGTCCAATCCATAGAATATCTTTTCAGTATTGCTTTCCTGAAACAAATAGAGATAAAAAGAATCCATGTCAGAACATCTCATTCATAGTAAGCCTAATGTACACAAAAATTGTTATTAAACTGCGATCATAAAGGAAAGAGTTGAGGCCCATATACAATCATGCATAATATTTATTAACAGGATAGGCATATGTGCAGCATTCATTGCAGGAAGATAGGGTACAGAAATAGCTTGCTAATAGTCATGCGCAGGACATAAAAAGAGGGTACAGAAAGCATACTATTAGCATGCGCAAATATGCCTCGATGACATTAGAGCTTCATGAGCAACTTTATTATTATCCAAGAGAGATCCAGCTAACAAAACTTGCATTAGTACAATTTTAGTCTTACCATAAGTTTGTTACTGTGTTTTTGTGTCAGTTAGGCGAACTGTTATTTTTCCTTTAATGAATATGAAAAATTGATATAAACGCTACAAAAAGGTGAGAATGGATGAGAAGAACTTACAGCCCATCTAGTGAGGTTAAGTTGTTGTTCCTTGCTTATCTGTGGTTTGCTCCTATTGATAAATCTTTGTATAGATATAGATAACAAAAGGGGATTTATTTCAGATAATATTCAAGTATGATCAGTAAAACTGCAAGGAGAAGGGGTTTGAATTAGTGTACCTGGAGAGTAAAAAGATCTGCTGATTGACCTACCACTTTATATCGTATTCCAAACCTTCAGCTGCCAGTCTAGCCATTGTTATCACAGACAATCTGAGACAGAGTTCAGTTGAGATTTCGTGTCAGTTAGGCGAACTACTATAGGGTTCTACAGTGCTTCTGCCAATTGACCCTGGCTTAACTTTCAGTCACTATTCTTTTGACCAATTCGAACAATTGTTCTAGCCCCAAGAGCACAAAGTGCAACGCCTGTATAATTGAGAAACACGTAGTTTCACTTTTCGATATGATCCTAAAATAACTTTGAACTTTTTTTCAGAAGTTGATTTGAGTAGTTTGGTGAAAGAAGTATACCTCAAGACTCGTTTTGGCTCAGCTTGTATATTTCTTTTTTTTTGCAGTAGTAACGTTGGCTTTTGCTGATTTTCTTAATTATTCAACAGATTCCTTTTCTAGGTTCTGGAAAGATATTCAAGAGCTTGCAGGAGGTAGAGAGCCGATGATGATAAAGGAACTTAATGGATCTGACAAAACGTGTTACATGTTTTTTTGTTAAATGTAATGAGGATTAGCGGACGGCAGTTAAAAAAGAACGTAGGCTTATGAGTCAAAAATCAGGAAATGTTATCCAGTAAAAGAGTTATTACTGCAAATGTTGCTTTCTGCATTTGTAGATCGTCGTGTAGTCGTATATGTGTGTCATCATTATGAAAGCCAATATAAAACTATCTAAATCGTATGATATTCTTAACTGTTAAAATTTGTTTACTTGGAAGAAAAATATGAGATGACTAATTGAAGAGTTTGTTTACTCCCATACTCAGTTCTATGTTGCATTAATTGAAGAGTTATTGATATTGGGATCATACCGCTTCCGATCAGAGTTTTAATCCAGTCGCAGTATTGATCACAGAAAGCTTTTAGATTAGAAATAAAAAATTCCCAGCTCATTGTATCATAAGCCTGAGAAATATCCAATCAAATGCGGCAAGATCCAAGCATCTCTGGAATGAACATTGCAAGCTTTCTCTTCGGAGGTTCAAGACCTGATTGGTATCAAAGAATTCAAATAGCATTTGGAATTGCTTGAGGGATAGTATATCTTCATGAAGAATGCAGCAGTCAAATCATTCACTGCGACATAAAGCCTCAAAACATACTTCTAGACGACTCTTATAACGTGAAGATCTCCGACTTTGGATTGGCAAAGCTTTTAAAGTCGGATCATAGTCGATGTACTACGGATATCAGAGGAACACGGGGATATGTGGCACCTGAATGGTTCAAAAGAATGGCGATCACGGCCAAGGTAGATGTTTATAGTTTTGGAATCATGTTGCTGGAGATCATTTGTTGCAGGAAAAACTTTGAGCGGGAATCTTGGGATGAAAATATTGAGATATTATATGATTGGGCCTATGATTGCTATGTGGAAATCAAACTCCATCTGCTAGTGGAGAATGATGAGCAGGCGAATAACGATGGGAAGATGTTGGAAAGGTTGGTAATGACTGCTATTTGGTGTATTCAGGAGGATCCATCCCTTAGGCCTTCCATGAAAAAGGTAACACAAATGCTAGAAGGAGCAATCGAAGTTTGCATGCCACCAGTCCCAGATACTTCCTCCTTCATTAACTCAATATGTGCTTAGAATCAATTCTTATATACCAATTACCTCATGCTTTTTAATAACTTTAAAATGGTGGAAGATCAATGTAATATATAATCTATGGTTATTATTTTCTTTATTAATTTATTATTAATATTGTTTGTTACCTAGAAAGTGGAAGTTTACTTTTCTGTAATCTACCTTCATTGAAGAAATATCAAAAAATAAGATTATATCCGATCCTAAGTAAGTTGTAACTATAAGAACGATTTCCATGTTCAACCAAACAAAAGGAAAACAAAACGCTGTGATTTCATTTTCTAAGTTTTCATGAAAAATGAATTTTAACTCGCTTCATTTTTTAGAGGCAAAAATTACCTGCTCAACAACTTTGCTTCCAGAGAAACACCTTCACCGAGAGCAGCTACCTATGAAATGTCAAAATAGCGAGAATGAACAAATTAATCTTGAGCATGTGTAGCGATATTTGTACAGTCAGTCAAATGCCATGTCTTAGGCCATATGAAGGCACAAAAGAAATATTTCTCCATTTGAATTAAATAGAAAAGGTGTATGTAAAAGGTATATTTTGATGCAAGTAAACTGTCAAACAAATAAATACATCACAATGTTCGCTAATTGTCGTATCCTGTTGGCACTTCACTCAAAAATAGTGAGAATGAACAAATTAATCTTGAGCATGTGTAGCGATATTTGTACAGTCAGTCAAATGCCATGTCTTAGGCCATATGAAGGCACAAAAGAAATATTTCTCCATTTGAATTAAATAGAAAGGGTGTACGTGAAAGATATATTTTGATGCAAGTAAACTGTCAAACAAATATATACATCACAATGTTTGCTAACTGTCGTATCCTGTTGGCACTTCACTCAAAAATAGTGCATTCTTCTCTCCATAATGTCACTTAAAGGGGAGAGATTTTGACAAAAACTTAGGGGAAAACTATGGACTTCAATAACTAAAGTGTCATAGGCAGACGCAACACAAATTGGGATATTTCAATATGATTTTCAAGCACAAATCAGTTCCGCCTGAGACCCTTTTTTACAGCATCTTGAGTTACTTATCTCATAAAATGGGTTAATAATAGGCTCATTCTACTACCAGTCAAACCTAACAGTAATGATCAAAACAGAGATATATAGAGAGAGAGCTAAGTACCTTGTGGAGATGGAGAGAACAAGAAGAGTCAAACAGCTTCAGCAACAGCAACAACAATAGCAACAATCAAAACAGATAGCAACAATGCAATCAAACCTAACAACAACAATGATCAAAACAGCAAGTAAAGAGAGGAAAAATTAAAAACAGTATTGATCAAAACAGAGAGAGAAAGAGATAGAGAGAGAGGTGATAGAGAGAAGAATAAGAGTCCGGAGAGAGATAGAGAGAGAGATAGATAAGTACCTACTGGAGATGGGGAGAGATGGAGATCCGGAGAGATGAAGAAGAGTCGGGATAACTTGAAATTTGAAAGAAGTGTTGTAATTTGGTAAGAGAGAGAAAATGTCGAAAATAACCCTAAGCCAAATAGTATAACAAATCTAGGCCGTTCATCTTCTCCTCCCCACAAATCACAGCCCCTATTTATCTATCCGTGACACAATAGCACATATGTCTATACGAAAAACACCCGTTGGCTAATATATAATAGATGTACGCGACCCTATTTGTGGTGCATTGGCCAAAATATAAAAGAAGTTCAAACAGTCAGCTTGATGTTATTAGCTACAGTACCTTTGGGAATGCAAATAAATTATTTATAATCAAAAACAAATGATGTACATTTCCTTCGAATTTACCCTAAATTAACTGAATTGAATGGTGAAACTGTCTATAAACAAATGTTTTTTTCTTGCATATTCCGTGTCAATTCCGGTAGGTTTTGATGTGAAGCATGGGTTTGTAAAATTTAGTTCTTCCATACTAACTTACAGATTTTTTGGAAGACAGTCGACAGTAGCTACTTTTTAAATGAGTCCGTTAACAGTAGCTACTTGCAACCAATCAAGGATCGGTCTCGCTCAACATCTCTTAAAAAAAAACTGTTGAAAATGCGTATATTTTCAAAGGAGTCTCGGAAGACTTCATAGTCCAGTTCGTGAAATTTCAAATGCTTTTTCCTCTAATTATACAATTACTACTTTCTTGCTTCCAAGAGTTTATATAGTTATCCAACATAAGAAGCCCACAAACTCCTGAGCTGCAGAATCTAATTCAGGACTTACTGAAATACAGGGATGGGATACAGAAGGCATATCTAAACTTTC
Source organism: Kingdonia uniflora (assembly GCA_014058105.1). Taxonomy (NCBI): domain Eukaryota; kingdom Viridiplantae; phylum Streptophyta; class Magnoliopsida; order Ranunculales; family Circaeasteraceae; genus Kingdonia; species Kingdonia uniflora. The sequence continues at coordinate 258,079 of JACGCM010000376.1, forward strand.
TCTAAAAATTTAGAGATATATAACAAATTCATCCGAGATTTGGTTTCAGCTTAACATATATTTATAGCTCAAAAGAAAAAAGGACGTCTCCAGAAGTTCATTAGATGCAAATCAAAGAAAAGAAGTTTATTATATGCTAATCAAAGAAACAAAAGTAGCCTCCGGAAATTCATTACATGTTAATCATAGAAACAAAACTATACAGTCATATAGAGCAAAGACAGTGTACGTAAGTTGATGCCATCTAAAAAACAAAATTCATTTCCTGCATGTGACTTGAGAACTCCTCCGCGTAATGGATGTTACTAGCGTCTAACAGCTTTTCTGAGGGAAAAAATAACAGAAAATTAGTTTTGCATAGAGAATTTTTAAAAGAGGAAAATATACAAGCAAAATCAAAACTATTGACAGAAAATAGCAATTTACTACAGGATGACTAATATATGATTTATACATTAGGATAATATACGAGCAAAGTATATGGATGACTAATATATGATTTATACATTTGGAAAATATATAAGCGAAGTATATGGATAAGCATGGAAAGTACAATGGCAGGAGAAATTGGGTAATGTTCAAAATCCCTCGGTCCTTCACGATTAGAAGAAAGAAACATGTTGAAGATATTGAAAGAAATTGTTTAGCCACAAGTTGAATATGGATCTAAAAAAACAATTACAACTAATTTTTTTATGGCAATCTCAAATATGCTTGCGATAAATGTGTCATTAAATGTAAAGGGGATAAACGCTTAATTCTGTACATCATATTTATCAACATAAAAAAAAATCTACCTCATTTTTTTTTTCTACCTAAAAACAGATCAGATATAATTATGAATGTCTGAGTTGCAACGAAGAATTTCATGGAATGCAAAGATGGACATCAGTCAGATGTAAAAATAATGATGCCTGAATTGCAAATAAACTCGCAATAAACAGCATCTTGTCACACAATGTAAAGGAGAGAGCACAATGCTGTAAGGCATATAAATCAAGCGTAGACAATTACTAAAATTGTACAGGAAATAACACTTCATTAATAATTATATACATAATTTTCTTTCATATATGCATTAAAAATCAAATAACATCATAATTTGTACAGATTTCATCTGTAATATTTACTCGTTCATCTTCAGCTTCTATCGCCCCATTCTTTTAGAATTTGCAAAACTAAAGGTTCTTCGGTTCAAATTTTATGTTGATAGTTATGTTTGATTTGCAGCCTATAGATTATCAAATGAGTTGCAAGATTCTAAAGAATCAACTAAAACTATGATGAAGTTACCAATACAGAAGGTTCATACGCTTAAGCTTTGGCTTACTATTCAAATTGAAGTTATCCCTCTCAAACTATGCTGCTTCTCAGCATTTTTTTCTTGACTGAAACTCCAATAAGTCAATATACCGAATTACTAAAAAGAAAAACATATGTAGATATCTGACAACATATAAGAGAGTATATAGAAACAAAACTTAGTTTGCAGTATCTAATATAAAGTAGTTCCTGTTATGTATATAGCTAAGAAAAAAGACAGCTAATAATAATACATAAAAATCATAATGAAAAAAAAAATAGTGTCCAAATCTTACATTAAAAGTTTGTTAAATGTTAGTTTCTTTCGCATGTGTTCTTTCGCATGTATACCAGCTGCAACGAACAGACATGTCTCATTTTAGTAACAACATTTTATTTTTGTAATGTAAAGCTGAGAGACATCTAATCTAAGTCATTATAAGATTACATATACAATTTACTTAATATGGACCAACTCAAATAACTGACAGATAGATACTGTACATTACCCATGAGATCTACAGGGTAAACAACAAATTCGAGTACAGCTTTACCCATGAGGTTGATAATTCAGAATCCACCCGGATAAAGCGAATACAATGAAAGGTGGGAAACTTATCCACTTACCCATGACATTGGCAGGTAATACGGAGATCATCTCAACAAGTCTTTTAAATGCTAGTTGGAAAACATATTTAACCAAATTTGTGTGCAAGGGTTTATGAAACATTTTCCTAGCAGCGTACAAGATTACTTGGCAAGCAATCACTAAAATGAATATTATGATATGTCATTGTATAAAGTGATTTGACAAACAAAGAACTTATTTGACAGAAGACAAAAACCCCTCTATTTTAATGTTGTGCACATCAGAACACTCATTACAAAAAGTATTTGCATGAGCACATCTTGATGTAATACTATCATATTCACATTTTAGATAACTGCACACACTAGTGAATTATACAAGCCACGAGTTTTTAAGAACATGATATATTATTCCAGTATTGAGTAAATAGTGAAGTTTTGGTGACTAACTAATGCTATTACAAAACAATAAATAATGCAGTTTCAATTTATATATATACATGTATAAATTATAAAAAAATTGGAGAACCATGGAAAATTATAATGTTTATAGGGCTGGTAAACGTATACCTTATCATCATTCTTCATAATAGACATCACAGGCATCCTCAACAGCTTGACATCCAATGAAGCAATGTCATCAACAGAAGCATCTGCAAAATAAAATCAAGGAAATATCAAAAAATACTAACCAAAAGATTACCAAAATGCAATAAAATTTTACCTAATCTGTCACGAAACATGTAGCCGATGCATAACCGCTCAAATTCCTCTGAGCATACTTGATATCCTTCCCATCCACTCACCCCAATCATATATGTACAAACAACAATTTGTACAGCTGCATTAACAACGGCATGAGGATTGATCTGAGGCATCAGCCATTGATCGTATTTGAACAATAACTTGTCGCAGGAGTACCCAATCCTCCAAATGTTTTTATTTTGATTAAGTGAATTTGTCACCGATTTCCTGACATTTTTAGATAAAATGATACAATGGAAAGGAGATGCACCTCACTACCTTGGTTGAAAAAAGCCAAATCCAAGGTAGTGAGACCCAATTTTTTCCAACAGTAACTGACTTGGATTTTAACTTAATTCAAACAACCCAATTTGAAAAAAATAAAATTAAAATTGGGCGCCTAAATCTTAGGCCTCTGTTTAAAAGCATAACAGGCGCCCAATCGCGACGTAAAAAAGCAAGACCGAGACTTGGATTCCAAGGCTGAGTCTTGCTTTTGGAGACTCAAATCCAAAGAAGTGAGGCACTGTTGAATGGCAAAAATCCTAGGTAACACCTTAAATTTCAAGGCAGTGAGACACTTTAGAAGATGCTCTAGGCACTACATGTGAAACATTTAGTATCGCTGTGGCATACTTAGAATTTGTAGCCCACACATTTAATGTTTTAAATTAGTTCTGTGTATAATATGTTTTTTTATTTAATAAAAAATGTTGCGCGCGCATTTTATATATATATTTTAATTTTAATAAAAAAAACCCAAATACTATTAACATATTATCTTACTTGGCGGTTAGCGCTTAGCACATTCCTACCCTGAAAGATAGATTGCTACATGTCAAATTTTCTCTAATTTTAAGCCTATGTGACTGGTTATTATACCCAGCGTGTTGCTGATGCTCTAAGGCAACCTAAATCTCCCAAACAGCTTTTGCAAATATGAAACATGATAGCTTGTCTTGCTGCTACTCAATCTCTTCACAGGGAAGAAAAACTGAAGACAAATATCAAAAGTGTCTGATTATATAACCAATGAGATAACAATACTACACAGTCCAATTTCCCGATGCATAGAAGCTCTTGAGTTCATGCCACAAGCAAAGCAATGTATCAAAAGCATCATCGTCATCATCCAAAATAGATTCACCCATATTTGAAACAGCTGACAATGTCCTCAACCACTCTTCATGGAGAGTTGAGAACTCTGACCTCTGTTCGCTCGACTTAAAATTTCCTCCAATGGATTCTTTCATGACTTCACTAGCTGTTAATGCAACTTCAACCACTTTTTTAGGGATCCCTGCCATGGTAGCCACTTGAAGTCCGTAGCTCTCTGGACATGCCCCTGAAGTTAGTCTGTAAAGGAAAACTAGCTCCTGGCTGGTGCCTTCGAAGGAGTTCCCGGGTTTTGTCTTGAAAGCGCAGGCCATGTGTTGTAGTGTTACATGAGGATGAGAAGCAAACTCCTTTGTCAGAGAGTGATAGTGGGTGGCAAAAAGTAAGCGGCAGTATACCTTTTCGACGAGATGACGAAATACCTGGACATTCAATAACAGTAATTAGAATAATACGAACAGTAACAATTCCTATGAAAGATTGTAATGACCAACATTGTAAACGTTAATCTGTATTAAAAGTACTTAATCCACATCTTACTCGTTTAGCCGGACAATAAAAAAATTGCTGGTTCGGAAATGTCTCTTAGGCCTCTAATTTTTATTTATTTATTTTTGCATTCTTTTTTTCCCTACTCCATAGAGTTTTGGGCTGTGTTAAGTTATGGTTCGGAACCCTTGCAAATTCAATTTCATAGTGGTAAACCTGATCATCTTCATGCAGGACTTTCCTAATCGTGTTTGTTATTATGTTTTGATTAGCTTTTTGAGATCTGTTTGTTATCATTAGGTTTATTAACAGGGATATAACACTATCACATCCTTCAGGCGTCCTTCTATAACCTATTGAAGGACATGAACTCACGAGTCCTCAGCTGGATTCAAAAGTTGATCCAGATCTACACAACATTCGTCTTCATGATTTCACTCCTACCAAAAGTTCGTATATATGCAGTCACAAAATACAAGTTGAACGTGTGGGATCTCCTCCACTTTGTCAGTAAGCTAGACATTTATCTTTTGTTGCTCTTTATTATGATATGCGTAGTTACAGTAACCAGCACACATTTCCTTGTGCTTGATTTTTTCGTTTAATAAAAAAACACTTCTTATTACGAACTTCTTTCTATCCTATCAAAAGTGTCATCTAAATCAGGTTGAGAGAAGGAAGTGATGAATTAGATCAACCTTCGAACTTTGTTGCACCTGAGTAGTCCAAATGGTATGTCTGATTTAAAGATGTATGGTTTAAATAGTTCCCTGGTCCTGTCATTAAGTTCTCTTCTCTTTACTTGCGATGCATTTTGAACTCCTATAGATCCTGCCAAACTTTTGAGGTTCGAATTTAGTCAAGTGTATAACTATACAAGCCTATTGATCCTACTGAGAATTTCATCTGACACTTGAGGGAGATACAAATATACAGCTTAAAGTTTTTACAGGTATAGGTTCTTGTGAGCTGTGATATTTAGAGGAAACTCTGCCAGTAGCATGGTAGGCTTTGTCCTAATTTAGTGTTTTGTTGAGTATCGTCATTGGCTTATGCACGTGTCTTCCAGTTTTGCGGGAGGGACCTCACAGTGATACACATTATCTATTTCTATATGTACTTTTCTTTTCCTTTTCAAGGTTTTCAATCTTCTTGCTTGAACATCCAGAACTACTACAACAAAAGAGTCCCTTTATCATATCAAAACCATCTAGAATGTTCAAGAGTATCCAGAACTCCTGCGTATTTCTAACTTCTCCTAGATCTGCAAAGAGGACTGCGAGAGAAATCTCATGTTGCACCATAGGACCTCTAAATTAGACTTTTATCAAGAAGCATGTCCCAAAACATCTAAGCATAGTCGCAAAGACGCGGATTATCATGTTTAACCATATTTAAGAACAAAAGAGCCCAAAAAAGGGACTAACTCTTCCCAATGGGCAAGTTACTGTATGATGAATAGAAAACAAAACCCCTCCAGTTCTTTTTAATGATAATCTAAAGTTCTTGATTCTGACATGGTTTTTAGAATTCATGAACATGTGACTCCACTAATCCACTTGCTTTTCCGGAAAGAAAACTTTCAACCAAGGATATCCAGTGACATCACATAGGACAGCAACGAGTAAGCAAACATAACATAGATGACTATATGTGTAATCTATAAAGAATTTTCACTTTAATGAAAAAAATGATAGAACATTGATAAGCTTAGGCAAAGACTCGATACTCACAGCATATGCAATTGCATATCCATCGTATGTACTAGTTCCCCGACCAAGCTCATCAAGCAGAACCAGAGAATCACTAGTAGCATTTCGAAGAACTGATGCTGTTTCCATACATTCGATAAAGAAGGTACCTAAAAAAAACAGGTTTCGTGATGCTTCAGTAAACCAGATTGGCCACAGGTCGCCTTCCAAAAAAAAAAATTGGTCAGGGGATATCGCACAAACTGCAACATCCCTGGGCAAATATACGAATTGAAATTATTTGAATATTCACGAAACAGTTGAACAGTCAAATTCTATAAGTCAATTGATCACAAACTTACTCTCGCCCGTCATGATCCGGTCGGTTGAGCCAAGCCGCGTAAAGATGATATCCACAGGTGTTAGAACACACATCTCACATGGCACGTAACAGCCCAGCTGCGAGAAAGAAAAAAAGAAGAATTAAGAATCATAAACATAATGTTGGAGATACATTATTCGTCAAAATGGGATGTGGGTGGGGTAATTCTAAAGTTGACAAATTTACGTTACTTAGGAGAAATGAATGGTCGGAAACTTAAATAGCCCCGACAAAAATACTCCCAAGTGTTTAGACAGCATAGCAAACCTGGGCTAATATAGCACTTAGACATGTGGCACGCAGCAAAGTTGACTTTCCACCCATATTTGGACCAGTCAACAACAAAGTACGGGGACAATATCCAGTCGTGTCTTCACCAAGATTTACGTCATTTGGTACAACCGCGCCTCCATTCTCTCCAAATGCATATGGATGCCACAACCCATTAATTCTAAGTATAGGTCCTCCTGCTTCTTGGCACGATAGTGAAGATCTACGGTCAGCAGGCATGAGAATAGGTCTACACATAGATCCACATGTGGAATTCGCAGTCACGGCAAAGGATCGGAGGACATCAATACAGTTGAGGGCCTGAATGACTTGAGACCATTGCATAGCATCCTCAACAAACAACTCAATCAAAACAGATAGTGTTTCCGCATCAGAGTCTGAAACATCATGATCCTGGAAACAAATACAACTATACAAGATAAGTATTCTGATCATAATTGCATATACTAACCCAAATGTCGAACTAAAGTACAAGGATCTATAAACTAATATCATATGGACTTGGTTTTAAGAGATAATTTGGAAAGAGACTCAACTTTTTCTATGCGAAACGGATATCTAAGGATATTAAGGCCTGAAAAGTGACTCGCAACAAAATCTAGCTTTATAATGCATTGAATAGAACATGCAAATGTATTGTGATTTAGGTAGCGCACACCTGAAAGTTAGGAAAGTCACTATCCACAGCTGCTTCAAATTGGGTAAGGTGTTTATCCAGCCCAGTGCTACCACTTAGCAATGGAATATTCAAAAGTTTGGTTAGTGATGAGATTAGATGCTTGTCTTTTTGTAATAAAATTAGCAGGTCAATTCCGTTTCGCAGTCCTTTCACAAGATTCCCAAATGTTTTCACCTGCATTTACTGAAAAGTTAGAAGTGCTTCAAAATTGAATGTTCTGATTCATGTAAGACAGTTAGGACTTGGCAAAAAAAAACTGGGTTAAACTTCTCATCATAGTATGTCTCCTCCACTTAATACAGTATTCAGATCTTCAGAAAAAAAATCACATACAGATGTCAGGGTTGCATACCATTCAAACAAAGGTTAGAGGAAATATTATATAGGGCACTTAGACATATCCCACTCAAATTGTTTCAGATAAGATGCATACCCAGGTTTTTTTTCTCAACTACATACATGCTTAGGACCCCAACGACTTCATTTTGATGAAAGTACAGCTGATTATGAATCAACTATTTATATTACAGGTCAAAGCTAAAGGGGTATTTTGTCAAAATTGGGATGCAGTAAGTATGACGTTGTCAAATATAAAGGGTATGTCTAACTTGAAATATAATGTCCTCCACTTCAAACTATCTTATGGTTTATCTGGAGTGACTAAGACTAGAAAATCTTTGGGGCTGATAGAATCATATGTAATCGGATATTTTCGTTGAAGTAATGGCTACAGTCCATTGTAAAGGAAGCTCTTTGAGGATACCCATTAGATTTTCTTTGAGGATCTCCTCGGCAGATGGAAAGTACTGATTGGAGCATCTTCAAGGAGCTGTGTTCTACGTGTATTCTCTATTGTGTTTCAATTTCCTTGTATGCTAATGATTTCCTTCTTTCTCTACAGTTTAACTCTTGAACATTGGCATGTGACATCGGACAATAAAAATGGCAGACATGCAGATGATTTGTATTCGCTTAAACCCTTCCTTTCAATATTGTTCATAAGCCCATAACCCACCTTGAGTCTTTCCTGTTGTTTCTAATGATTTCCTCAAAATGAGAAAGTAAGAGTATATAAGTTCATACGGACTTTTGGGGGGGGGGGGGGGGAATTGATACTTATAATCTCTGCTCCGCAAATTAAGGCTGTCAAAGAATTGAATTCTGACCACATTAAAACAAATTTGAATCCAGACTAAGCTACTGTTGGCAAATCCATATTGAAAAATGAATGGTATGATCATAATACGTAACCAACGGATATATATGATAGAATTACAATATACCTATACAAGACCTTGACTACTAAAAGTGTACGTGAACAAGGGTTTTTCTACTGGTTATTGCTTCATGTCTACAAGGGATAGGAATTCATCAGCTCTCTCTTATTTATTTCACCTGAAAAGGGATGGTTATGCGCGGTTCTTTATTGTTGTTGGCCTTTTTCCATTTGGAGTGGCCCTTCTTGGATACCTTGTATTTGTTGTGGCGATTTTGGTTTTTGTTTTTTTGCTATATAAACTTCTATACTTATCAGCAAAAAAAAAGAAGGTATCATCTATTGACAGATTAACTGATATTTTCTTAAGGACCATTTGCTTTTCCCATCTTTAGTTCTTATCAACCTTACTAATTTTCTTTTGAGAAGAAGTAAGCTTACCAATGAATATACTAATATATAGAGGCTTGAGAAACGAGATAACTAAAAGCTTGAGTAGATACAAGTTATAATGAGCATACTCGTTGCTTCAAAACTTTCTTGCCAATCAAGGGCAATAAAAGTGAATCTGATGATCCAAGACATGCCTTGACCCGTCCAAGCAACCTCTCAATGTCAGGAAGCTTGCGCAGCGATTGAGCCACAAGTAAAGATATTTCTGAATGCTTAATTAGTTCCTCAACCACGTTAAGTCTATCATTGATTTCATCAACGCCTTTTAGTGGATGACAGATCCAGCTTCTTAAAAGACGCTTACCAGATGATGTTACACAGCTGTCAAGATATTTATATAGTGTACCTGAAAACCCATTAAGACCCCTTGAATTAGAAAATAATAAGTAATAGTTTCTTATATAGATGAACTCTACCTCTAAAGCAAGGATAAATAAAATTAACAGATACAGAACCAGCCAATATTTTGGCATAAAGGTACTACCAATAATAACAAAGTTGATAATCCCATACAAGGGATGGTTTCATTGCTCTAAATCAGGACTTACATAATATCGGGAGATATATCTACAGATTATGGAAAATATCTGCCCATATATGTCTGATACATCATTTTTGTTAAATGTGCTTTATTTCGTAGAAAAAATACTATAATAATTAGCAAAGTTGAAAATCCTATATAATTGATAATATCATTATGTTAACTAATACGTTCCGATAACTTGTGATTATTCAACATTCCATATTTTTTTCTTTTAAAATAATCAGCTGATACATTGTAAATATCGCACGGCCAACTTTGATATATCATAAAAATGAAGGACATTGTAATAATGCGCTCAAGCTATAGTTGCTACATGACAGAACTTACCTTCGGGGCCACCATCAGCATTATTTCCGAAAATCTCTAGATTTACAAGTGTCTGACCATCCATCCTAAGGCAGCCTTTATAGACTTGATAAGGTGAAATTTCTCCGTTGCATAAAACATCATCTAGCTGTTTTCAGCCGAGAAATGTCAGTCATTTTTTTCACACAACAAGAGTTGTAATTATTCTTATACAAAATTAACAAGCTTACCATCAATCTGGATAAGTGCGTCACAAGTCCACCAAGGGCGCAAAGGGTGTGCTCGTCGTCCATAACACCCTCCAGCGCAAATCCTGGGGAATTAAAAGACTTTTTGAAGTATCCCCTGGAGTGAATCAGTTCTCTAACTTTGGAAGCATCCACAAAATCTGTGACTGCCAGTGTAGGAGGTAATTGCAACATGGTTGAACCTGAGAAAAATTCATATTAGAGGGGGGAAAGTTATGAAAGCTTGATTTATGTACAATTTTGTAACAGGCACAGCATGTTAACAAAAGACCAAGGTCGGAGAACACAAGTTTCATGCAATTTTAGAAGGTCGACAACTGCAACTGACATTGATAGAGCAAGAACCTGCCCAGATAGTCAATAGGAACTGTATTGATGATTATTTCTTAAATGCCTTAGTTTAAGCAACAACAACAGTTGATCTAACTCTGACCATAAGAAAACAGTAATACTAAGGAACTACTTCACATATGAATATATGGGGTGCCAACCTAGTTGAGATGTCAGGGATCTACTGATACCTATTCTGGTTCCCACTTGTACCTCAGTGTTTTATTTGCTCATACTCAGAAGTAGATTCCAAATCAGGGTGGATTCCTAATCAAGATTAAGAAATAGGGATTTGAGTTTCTCAAAACCATACTCAAGGAAATTAAAGAGATTGGCTCTAACTTAAGGAATTCCCTTCGGGGTTTGCAGTTGCAAGACCCACCGTGTTAGCCAGTATGGAAGAACCACAAACCAATATGGGAATGATAAGGGGTAGTAAACAGGTGATCAACGTATCAGCTATGAGGCTGTAGAAGAAAAGATAGCCCTGGGTGAATAATATTACGAAAACATAAGTTCGGAATATAAGAAGAGTTCTACTTCCAGTTAAGCATCTGGGGGAGCTAATTGATATGGAGAAGATGGGAAACTAACAGAACACTGATTCACACAGCTCTGCCTCCTTTTGTGTGTATTTATAACATTAATGTGCTTTATTAGGAGAGACATTAGTAAAACTAAACTCAACTACTAAGTAACTCGCTATACTGGTATAGTTGTATTTTATTAATGTCTTTTAGTAACATTAATGTATATATTATACATCGCCCTGACTAAAATTTTCTTTTGGTCACTTAGAAAAATACTTTTAAATAAATCCAAGCTATAGCAATGTATGCAATGAACTCCCATACACATCTTATATTACTAAAGTGGACAAACAACATATACAGCATGTTGTTTACAAAACAATATACCCGTGGATTTGACAATAATCAACTATAAAATTATTTTAGTAATAAATACATTATAAGTAATTCAATCATTGTAACTCATATAGTACTTTTAAATAAGATTGATTATATATATACAATTATTAAAAAATGTTGCTTTGTATGCGTACCTGCCGATGAATACTTTTTTAGTGCTTTATGAGCTTCTCGGGACAGCCCTGTAATAGTTGAAAACATAGTTTCAACACAATGAAACCAAAGTTCTCTAGACACCATTGCCGAAAGTCCACAAGAAAGACTTACCTCTACTTTCATAAACAATCTCCTTAGGGGACACCTATGAGAAGATCAAAAGAACAACATCATGAGCACACTTATGACTTTCAGAACCGGATAATGGAACAAAACCGTATAACACAGATACTGAACTTTCTAATAATGTCAAAGACCTGCCAACAATACAATTTTGTTGGCATTCTACCACCAGATGTGAGGCCCATGTCCCTTTTATTGCTTTGCTCGTGCGACCCTCATTTACCAAAACTGAATGTCCAGTTACATGTCAGTTGTTCTACCGGCCACAAAAAGCAAAGAAAAAGAATTTGAGCCTCACATCAGGCGGTAACTTGTAGAATCTCATGCCATAACACTTTAAATAGGATTCATTGATCATGTTTGCAAGGGAAGAAAAAGAGCTTACTTGCATCAACAAAGCTCCCAGAGCTGCACAAGAAGCATCATCACTTATGGAGCCAACCCAAAATCTTAAAGAAGCACAATCAACAAATGCAAATCCATATACAACCGAACCATTCTCTGATGCTTGGTTTCCCTGATCACGAAACGTGTCAAACTGAAGTTAACAGAGATCATAATTCAAAACATCAACCTAAATAATACTCACAAATAAATACTGAAAAGTTTCAATAAATACAGACCTCCTTCAAAGCAAGAAGATGTACAGCATCAGGCCCAATGTTGCCGTCTGTTATCGTTGACGGAGTGACTACATGAACCAATTTCCTTTGAATCACCTGAAACTCAATGTACAATGTTATGAGCCCCGCCAACTTTTAACATTTTCCCAACAAATTTAACTAAAAGAACAAGGTAAAATCTGAAATAGCTCAAAAATGAAATAACATCCGTATTTCAACTTCAGTAGAGGATCAACAAAGTCAAGCCAACACTCGCATTTTAAGCTAAGAATAACGAAAATACTGTAGTAGAGGCCCCTACAACATGAATACATAGCCGTTCGGTGGGGAGAAATGCTGAGAGCCAAGTAGATTCCCAATAGTGTCCTGCTTTATTTTCTCGAGAGGGTGTTTATGCATATTTCTGTTGTCAATCAGGCTCATGTTCAACCTGTTTTTATATTTCCCTTGTAACCGGTCTTCCCCTATATCTTTGGACCTTGGTCTTTGATCAATAAAATCTTATGATATGACACGAAGTTCTTATATTGGTGGGAAGCATGATAAAAAATTTACTCACTAACCATGAATCATAGCTAGAGATATGGTAAATCATGAATCTACTAGATAAGAAAGATTTGACGTACTTACAGAAGTTCCTCCTCTAGCTTTGGCCTGATCTGAAGTCTCTGTTTGCTCGATTCGCCCAACTTTATAGCTTGACAAAAAAGAGGTTAAACAAGTAATTCACAATACACAGAAAATGATGTGCAAATTGTCACGAGTTAAACTAGTTAGTACTATAGGCGGTGGGGATACTTAATACCGAACATTGAAACATAGTCACCTCCCCTGAGAAACATTGATTTAAGCAATTTTTGAAAGCTGGTTGACAGTTGATCGATTTGTAATGTCTTTCAATGGGATGTAAGGGAAATTGAGCATAAAACATTTTGATTATTACTGATGCATGATTGTGCAGGAAACGACTATACATCCACCGAGTAGTTATATTGTCGGCAAGCTCACACAAATAAGTAATAACCTTTAAGATCATGCAAGTTAAAAGAAAGTGTTACCCTTACCCACGAGCAGTTAACTTCTGGACAGCATCATCAATACCACTCTCAGAAATACCAACCTAATCAAAAATGAGATGATGCCAGTGCCTCAAATATAATAGCTAAACAGTTCAGGAATAACATCAAAAGGATGACATAGACCACCAAAGTTGAACCTCACCTGTTTACACTTTCCCACACCACTAAATGTAATTTTCCAATCAAGTTCTTTATGCCCAATTTCGGCATCCTTTTCATAAAGCTCGTAGAACTTACCCTGTTTTTTTTTTTTGCCAAATTAGACATATCAGCAAGGACCACTCAAACCCAAAGAGCTCCACTTACAAAATAGATGATTTACCAAGAAGAATAGATTATTTGGTTCATGCTTGGAAATGCTAGTAACGGGGTGCGATCAAACTAGAAGATACAAGCAAATTAATTGGCATATCACCATGTAACAATGATATGGGTATGCATGTCGGTGTCAGACAAGGGTACACCAGGGTCGGCCCAACTACTTGTAAGGCCTGTGCAAAAATGCAAAGGGGGCCTAAAAAAAAGAGTTGCTAGGACTTAAACACTTGACCTCTTACTTGAAAGAAAAAACATTAGCCAACTACACCAAGTCTACATCAAATGTGCTATTTACAAAAAAAATTATTTTATTTATTTTCTTTAGGCCTTCGGGTTTTTTTTTTTTTTTTTTTTTTTGGGCCCTTTTTCCCTTGGGTCCTGTGTGATTGCACACCTCGCACACCCCAAGGGCCGGCCCTGGGTACACAAGGTGTCGGAAACTACAGCTTCAAATTAAGTTAAAGCGGGGAAACGGCCATACATTCACTTAGAATTATCATTAGTCACCACAAGCATTCGTATGTGGCATCAACATCGCCTAAGATGATTCACAAAATGGCGCAAACTCAATAATGACAGTAAGTATTTGAGAACTTGAAACCTGAACCTAGTCTAGGTGAAAAAACTACGAAACCCTCAAGATATGTTTAGATTGTATCGAGAACTAACCATTTTAAAGAAGAGCAGAATGTCCATATACTGACACTTGACACTCCAATACTGCTTTTGAGATGCCGACATTTTCTTAAAATCGTCAGGTGGTATAAACAGTGTCCTCTTATCGTAAAGCACATCACCGGGACATCTACGATTCGCATCTTTTATCAAAGACGGTCTGAGCCATTCAAACTTACTACTATTTGTTTCAGATACTACATCATGCTTCTTGCTTTCAGTTCCAAAATCATGAACCAACTTTGCTCTTTTACTGATGCTATTAGGCAAAGGAGAGTCCTCCTTATCATCCAAATTAATAAGAGGGATTTCACCTTGAAATCTCTTCCAACGAGGTCGGGAAGCTGGTGTTTCCGGCCCTAAATTATCAGAAATTTCATCAATATTAAACACAAATCCTTTGTCATAATTACTAAGCTCAGAAATTTTTCCCTCTTGAGGACGCCGAGAAGGGGTTTCTTTTTTGGATATTTCCTGACTGGTATTAATTTTATTAGATGTCAAACAACTATTGAAGGAATCACAATCTTCTTGATTCCTGCACATGAGTAAAACATAAATGCGACCGTAAGTTATTACAATATATACACATTACACTGAACAACAAAAATAGAGTGTAACTTTTGTGTTTGTATATATACAACATGATGACTGGTTTCGATCCGAAATCCTCAAATTTCCCGAGCAAGAATTTACTGCAACTTTCTAACTTTAATGTCACCTTTACACGAGTTTAAAAAAATGAAATAATTCGGGTTAAACCTCGATTTGAGGTACCTTCTGCGGGTCCCTCTTAACTCTTCTTTTTATTAGCTCATTTCATGGCGAAGTCCAATTTGTACTCACATTTGAGCCTGGAACACATTAAATCCTAATTTTTTAACAAATGCTTCATTTGTTCGAGTTGATTTTAGACCAATTATCCTAAATGAACAGTTTAATGATCCTCTTAACCCTATAAATCGAAATTGAAGAAAACAAACCTCTCAGCGGAAACTGCCCGATCGTCTCCCTTTGCAAACTTGTGCATAATACTCGAAAACAACGAAGGTCGAGTGTCGCCATTCAACTTAGATGGGAAGATCTGGCGCGATAATTTCTCGGGTGGAGTATCAGTTCCTTTGATGGTCTCTGGTGGTGAGGGGTTTGATGAGGTTGGGAGAGTCGATTTTTTGAAATGCGACGAGGTTTGTTGTTGTTGTTGTTGTTGTTGTTTAAATGGTGAGTGATGGAGAAGTTCACCATGTATTGTGTTGGGGTTCTGATTTGGTGGTTGTGGTTTTTGGAGGAATGAGAGAATCGATCTCTGGCGTTTCATTTCGAAATCAGATGAGCTTCAAAGAGAGAGAGAGATGTAAGTCAGTGTGAAGACCAAGGGCGGGGGAACGAATTAGGGAAAGATATTTGGCGCGCTTTTTGCTTTTTTTTTTATGTGGGAATTTATTTGCAGTTTTTGGAAACCATAGGTGATATCTGGTTTGGTTGGGCTATTAGGCATGGCCTTCCTCACTTGATAGCTCTAAGAGCATCTCTAGTAGTTGTTAAAATGCTTGAAAAAACACTTGCCACCTATGACTATTCGAGTTTGGGGCCTCTAACAGTTGCCTCAATGCTTGAATTTCATACTTGAATTTCAAGCCTGCTGCTTGAGTTTTGAGTTCAATGTGGGTCGCATAAGCTTTATGCGCTTCTTTCTTTCTTTTAATTAGAACCATGGGGCTCAAAAGCCTTATGAACCTCATTTTTTAAATACAATTCAAGAATTGAGCCTTTTTGGAAGAGATATCCCAAATGCTTAAAAATTCAAGCATTCAGTGAGAAAATATTAAAGCCTTTTTGGAGACGCTCTAAGTGAATGTAGTAGTATGCAGGGGAAGGGTACTTTGACGCGGTTTAACTAAGACGTATATTGACACGCACCTAGCTAGAGATGATTAATATGTGTTTTCCAATTGGATATAATATATTCACAATTGGCATCACCCTAAGTAAAAAAACGGGGTCAATCACAAATATACATGTATAAAATGAATGGGTTACACCAACTTAGTTCAAAGGATATAATGATCATACTATTTTTATGATTTTGACTGTAACAGGTAAGTGTTTCATGCGACATTGATGGTCAACCACTAGATGCTGATGAACCCCAGCTTGTTTAAATGGATTATTTTTCCATGTAAATATTTTGGGAGTTTGCTTTTGTTATTTATTTTTTTCATATTGAAATGCGGATAAAATGTAAGAAGAATAAAAACATTTATGAGAAATTGGAGGTTACCAAGAAAGCAATCATCTTGTTAGAGTTTTTTGATATTTTGGTTACAGAAAAGCGCAAGTGATTTTACGTGCTAACAACCATATGAATTTTAAACTTCCGCAACTCATTCTAGTTTGTTTGCTTATAGGTTGTTTAATACCATAAACAATCAGCAATCAATTCTATTGAAGTATTGACACTGAAATAGTAAATACCCAGATAAATACTTGAGATTTTTATTCCCAGACTCATCCACATGATTTGTTATTTAACTAGGAAGATGGAGAGTGTTTTGGGCGTTCAGTTAAAATTAGTAAATAAAAGTGTTTTTTGTAATGGTTTGTGAATTAAATAAGTTAACTGTGTGAATAAATTTGAGCAAACAAATCATTTGTACAAAATGTTATTTTCTTGCCCAGTTGGCATAGTTGGTGTGCAAACGATTTTATGATGCTGAAGGCCTACTAGTTTTTATTTACTTGAAGCATCGGAGATACCGTTAAACAAATGAAGCCGAAAATTATTCATACATAAGCCCAAGCATCAGAGATATTTATTAGTAAGCCTAAGCTTGCAAAACAATTGTTTTAAGAGCACTTTCAGTTTACTACTTCAGTAACTCTTACCATTCTTTCTGATGATAAATGGAGAGAACCTGTGAGGAAGACAAGTATATATGAGGTCTTTATTAATTGGCAGGAGAATGACGGAGGAAGCCATAGAAAAAACAATGAGAGCAGGTGCATTAAAGAACCACATAAAAATCACTCCATGAAAGTTACTCAACCAGAGTCCTGTCACTTGAATTGGTAGTGCTTAACAATAGAACTTCAACAAAACACAAATCAAATTGACACAATTCTTCAAATGATGTTAGAAAGTGGAAGGAACTCGCTACTTAAAAGGAACTTGAGCTCCATCAACTCAACATCTCCTGGAATAGTATTCCAATAAGTCAAGCAGGCCAAACTGCAAGAAATTTTTGCAGAGTTTACAAGTTCTAAAAACAAAACCATAATAAAGAAACAGTCAAGTTCTGAATTTTAAACAAGAAACATGGAAGAGCAGAATTCAAAAGAAAGCGCAGATCAAAATAAATAAACTCAAGCTTTCATTACACTCACAACCGTTCTAACATAATTGCCCCGAGTGACCAAAGTAAATGCAAAGAGAGGAAGATAAAAACATTAACAAAACAAGAAACAAATGTCTCTCTTGGATCCCTTCAGAAAAACGGGGCAGTAGAGATCTTTTCTACTATTAAAATGTACTAGACCACAAGCCATAGATAGTCTCATTACAGCACTTACCTCATCTACTAACTAGCCGAGAATCAAAATGAAGGTAGATACGATTAAGCTCAGGTCCAGATGATTGAGATATGCAAGCGTATTTTCACCTTAATAATTAAGCAGGACTCGAGGCACCATCGCTTGACTTGTCTGTATCCATTGGCTCTGAGGCAGCTGGTTGCTCACCATTAGCGTCAGCATATGTGTTCTCAGAGTTGTCAGACCCTTGAGGCTCAGTTGTATTCTGAGGCGATGCTGGAGTAGTAGGGGCCTGCGGTTTAGCTGGCTTGGGTTTGGGTTTCGTCATTATCGGCCTGCATATCCTGTTAAACAAACTTCTTCAATTCAATATATTTTCTTAAGCAACAATTCAAATCACAAGTATATGAGAGCAACGACAATAATTCCAAGAACATTTAAATTACTTAAGAGAAAAAATCTTAATATGTTTTTACTTGTTAGGTGGTTTACCTAGTGGGCTTGAGAAAGTTAAGTGTAAATCTTCTTTTAAATAAAGGTCCACTTCATAGAGCCTAATATAGGTAGACATAACTTGTTATGTTTATTGGAATTTTATGATTATGTGAATAATATGATTATGTAACTGCAGGAGACTATTTGTTAGTGACATTTGCACTATTAAAAGGTGTGCAGCGAAATCACAAATTCCATAGAACCTGAGTACAGTTTTTTTGGTTCTCTATAGTTATTTCAACTGTCAGACTAAATACAGTGAGTGTCAGATTTATATTACCATAATCAGTATATTCAGAATATTCAATAAGAGTTATTATTACACTATCAATTGTTCAAAGATGGAACACTTAAATAAAATTATCAGCTTGCAACAATCTAGCATACCTGTCAAGTGCCTCAGCTTTGCTTTTTACGTCAGCCAATAATAGTACCGGAGTGGAGTACTTCTGCAAAGATTCTTGTTGCTGTATTTTTTCTCTCAACCACGTTTCGGCCGCTGAGCACTCATTAATTACCTACCACATACCAGAAAAAAGAAAATAAGCTACGTTTATAACTACAATTGTTTTTTCAAGGGAAGAACCGAATTGCCCCCAGTGTACCTTTTGCTTTTCGGCAATGTCAATGTGATCGAATTTGGTATCATTGGAGAGAGCTGCCTCTCTAAAACTGCTTATGCAATAGGTTAATTGATCAATAGCTGGTCCCCGTTCTGAGTGCTCCTTATAACGCTCCTCAATAGGATTGCCTAGCTGCAATTTTGGTACCAATGACAAAAGAAAATGCTGATCAATGTTTGTTAAAATTGAAAAGCAACTGGACCACATTGTAATTACAAAACTTATAAACTAGAAATACCTTTTGTAGCTCCTCAAGCTTAGCAGCATAAACACCCTTGGTTTCATCTTCACCATCTTCATATAGCCAATCCTCAACATCTTGGAGTCTAGCAATCAGATCATCCTTCTCCGAGGCAGTAACAAATTCTTCATATTTGTCTTGAAGCTGAACACCCAGAATAAGACAAAAACTATAAGCTTAAATAAACTAAGTAGCAAACAAAATAAACTTTCAACTAGGAACAGTCTATACCTTATTTCGCATGTCGTAGACATATGCCTCCACCGCGTTCTTCTTGTCTTTTGTTTCTTCCATGACTCGATCTTGGAGAGCCATCTCAAACTCCTTTTCTACAGCTTTTTGTACATCAACTGGTACCATTCCACCAAAAACAAACTCTACTACTGGAATATCTGTTTTCTTTACTTTCCGTTTTGGAGCTTCAACCTGCAGAAAAAAACCTTAGGTGTTTATTCCTGAGCAACACTTGGTTTTGCATAGTTGAACAAAAATGGGCAGTAATATTCAAAGAAAAGTAAATGTTATCAAACAAAAGGTTAAACCACAACAAACTTAAGATGCATATATCAAGTTCACACTAAACTGCACTACCACAAAACTACAGGCCTCGTATATTAATAATTGAAGCACACAAATGTGAAAACAGAGTTGAAGCGTTAAGAACAAATTCTAGCAATAGTAACAAATGAACACAAAAAGTTTAACTACAAAATCCAAATCACAAACGCCTAAGGAGCAAGATATAAAAAACTGTAACTAATAAGCATAAATAGGTGATCAAGTATAAAGTAAAAGGAAAAATAGCTAATAATATTGTAGATAATTTACTAACAAAACGTTATTTTTGCAAGTTATAGAAGAAAATAACCAAAAAGAAAAATTAACATTAAAACATCTTAGAAAAAACCTATAATAATTTTAGTCAAAATAAGAAAAGAATTATAAGAGAATCTTGGCAATTGGCATATATCAACTGTAAATTTAGTAAAAAATCTAACCTTAGCATCTGTTTCCATCTCAACGGGCTTTTCTCCAGATTCAGAAGCACCATTACCAACGTCATTGGTAGCAGCTTTAGCATTTTCCATATTCAAATCATTTTCGCCAATAGATGGTTCATCTTTAGAAGTATCGTCAGTCTCCATCTTTGAAGATTGATTTGGTGCCTCCTTCACAACAGGAACCTCGGATTCCTCTTCTTCTAGAAGCTATATTAACAACAGACGAGTAAGTAATAATTATAGTTATGGGCTTTGAGAACAACAGCCAAGATTAGCGAATCTCCTTACAGTTGCTGACTCAACAGAGACAATTCCGTGGAGATTAAGTCGAACTTTGACTTTCAATTTTGCACGTTCACCTTTGGAAGATTGAAATGGACCAATCTGCGAGAAACCATCCAAAATGAGAAGTGTTAAGAAATTAGCCTTCCAATTCACAATGCAGAATTTGATAAACAAAAAGGTGAGATTAGAATTGCAAAATATTGGGGGTAATTGGTTACCGTGTAGGAACTAATCTTTGCAGGAGCTTGTAACTCGCTCACATCAGCATACATAGCTTCAATACCGAATGTTGCAGTTCTATAAAATGTCAAAGCCTTGACACTAGGAACCGGGTTTCCTTTGGGAAAGACAACAGTACTTTGTTGCTGATCTGCTGCTCCATTCTGAGAATCAGGCGCAGAACCCTTCCAGGACAAGGCAATTGGGAAGGGGAAATTTTCATTGACCTTCAATAGCGTATAAATACAGTTAGGAATAGGGAAAGGGGTATATGTCAAAACACTACCAGACTACACAGATATGGTCAAATAAATAGGAAGCTTATAAAAGTAATCATCAAAGTGATGCAATAAATAGCAGTATAAAAAGTAATTAGCAAAGTGATGCACAACGCAAAGTGCTTGATTAACAAAGTAGACAGTGATAAAAAGTTACCTGGAACTCCCGCACTTTGAATGTGGGACTGAGCATGGCACATTGGAGGGCACAACCTTTAGCAACACATTCACTTGCATTCATAGTCCGCCTTGGCTCCTTCCCAAAGAACTCTGTCAATATCCTAATCACAGCCGGAACACGAGAACCTGAACCAACAACCTCTACTGAATGTATATTCTCAATTGTAAGCCCCGCGTCGGAAAGAGCTCTCTCCAAAGGACCCTTCACACGCTCCAAAATTGGAATACTTATTTGCTCAAACTCATCCCTCTTAATAAAACCCCTTACATCTTTATCATCCATTAAACACTCTATATTACATGGTGCCACTGGGTTAGCACTCAAGACCTTTTTTAACTTCTCACAAGTAGCTCGAAGTCTCAAAGAAGCCCGAGCATTCTGGAGCACGTCAATCTTATATTCCTCCTTGAACTTTGCTGCAAAGTATTGGAATAAAGCCTCATCAAAATCCCGTCCACCTAGTGATCTATCAAACGCATGAGCCAATACTTTCAACTGCCCTTTCTTAAACCCCGCAATACATACTTGCATACTCGCATGCCCAATGTCCACAAACGCAACATTTATTTGATCATTCTCAGGTAAATCAGTTTTATAAATCCCATAAGCCAAAGCCGTCGCCGTAGTCTCATGAAACAAACGTAACGGGTGAAGACCAGCAATTATAGCCGCATCCACAACCGCTCGCCTCTGAAGATCCGTGAAATAAACAGGTATCCCAATACAACAATCCACAACCGCAGTATTAAGATTCTTCTCCGCTATAGTCTTTAAATCCGAAAGAACCATCGCAAATACTTGTGTGGGTGTAAAAAACTTAGTATCACCCAAATACTGGGCTTGCACCAACGGATACCCATCCGGACCCTCCACAACGGTAAAAGGCAATGCTTTAAGATCACTTTGAAGCTCCGGGTCCGAAAAATGCCTCCCAATCAAACGCTTAATCTGCGATATCGAATTCTTAGGGTTCATCATAGTTGAAGCAGCACCAGCTGTTCCAATGAACCTCTGTTTCTCCCCAAAGCAAACAATCGCGGGGGTCTCCCGTTTCGATTCGTCGTTGAGAACAACATCGATACCTCGTTGTCTCGCAACGGCAACAATGCCACTCTCATTACCGAAATCAAAACCAACAACACTCATTCTCGACGAATTAAAGTAACTGCAACAACAATTAACCTAAATCACAAAAATAAAATAAACAAAAATTCAAAATTAAATCTATAAAACTAAAACATCAAATGCATGTTATACAAATCAAACCTAAATTTACCTAAAAATCACTAAAACAGCTCAAATTAAGACTTGATTGTTACAATGTTGAATTAAAGAGGAACTATAGATCTATAATAACAAGTGCAAGCTTCAATTGAGATAAATAAATTAGGGCTTCGAAGCGTACCTTGAGACGATTTGACAAATTAGGGTTTCGTTTGATCGAAAGTTTTAGTTTCTCTCTCAGAGAGAGAGTGTGATGAAATTAATACTGGAGTTTTGGTGGTTAATCTAGAATGATCTTATAAACTAGGGTTAATGTGTGTCGTTGGATGTGTTGAGATAGTCGAGGAAGATGGATGATGGAGATGCTTGCAGGGAGTATGTGTTGACCTAGAACGGGCGTGTCTAGATATTTCTGGCGCTTCTAGAACCATCTATTAGGTTTGATTCTTAAAACGGAATCTAGTGGAGAGAGAAAGCGATTATTAAATCCTAGCCTTCTATTTTCCTCGAGAGGCACAACTTGTATTGATGATCTACATAAGTACCGCAACTTATTGTGGGCTCTGGGCCGTAACTTAGGTGGGCCTAACTCTAACCCGTACCTGTTGGGAATAATCCAAGTTTTGGCAAAAGTTTGGGCTTGGGTTGAGCTTAAGTTATACCTGAGTCTAGTATCTGGACTGCAAAGTGCTCCGAGCTCCGAATAAAATTTTGGCAAAATTTCTGGCTCCATCGACCGGAAATTGTTGTGAACTGCTGCAAAATGGGGTTTATATGACGAATAATTCAAAATCAGCTTTGCTTATTTTTTTTGTATATATTTTGTTCTGAGCATATATAGAGATTCCTTTGTTACATTGGATAATAGCGCATAAAAATACTGAAATAGTTGAGTTCATTTGAGATAAAACTTTACGAGGAACGAGTAAAGCAGCAAGATAGAAATCATAAAATTGGTTTATATCTCTATATGACAACATTTAAGACTTGCCTAATGGCAGCCTGACAGATCAAAATATAGATCACAAGAGCTTAAGAAACACAGATCTCACGCGGGGTTTTTCTTCTTCTGATGTTCAATATCTTCTTGGTGCAATTTCTGGAAGTACGACTTCTGCTTTTGTAGTATCAACGAAGCAAGGTGGATATTTTCCCAAAGGAAACTGTTGATTTCTTCTGTACTTCTGAACTATTGTCCCCTTTCTTTGATAGAAGCAACCAAAATTGTGTCTGCACCTGCAACCTTCCTTTTCTATGTAAGACTGAACTATGAGCAGAGAAAGAAACAGATCAGAAGGAAATTCAGTATGGACGATCATAAGGAAATCCAGTGCCTCGTCCTTTCGTCAGCGGAGAGAGAAGGCATAAACATATCTTCCGCAAGGATGAACTCTATGTTGTGTGGACTGACTCCATAGTCTTGGAAGGAATCTGTCTTAAATGCTCCTTACTGTCTTGGAAGGAATCTGTCCCAGTGTGAACTAGTAGTGACGAGATCTTCAAAGCATTTCTCACTCCCTATACAACATCCCCATCAGAACTGAAGATGATAAAGAATCCCCAGACATGCAGTTTGAGATTTTGTGCGCAATGTTCAAGGACGGAACAGAAAGATTGCCAGGGGCTTTACCCATTTCTTCCTTGAAAAGACTCCAAAAACCACATTTAATAGCAATTGAAAAGCTTTCTCCCCAAGGATAAGAGTTGATGTTCTGTTACAAACAGAGAAGAAAACCTTCAACATTTCCAAGACGAGATTATCACAGCCAAATTCAAGCATTGCAACATTGAAGTCTAGAAACAGTCTTCAACACTTGAACCCTCTTTCTGAAATATGGGCTTGTTGTATCAGCTGGTTCTGTAATACATAGGAGTTTGTAAATGTCCCCTAGTATCTTATCACTGAAAGGTGAACAAGATGAAAGGATGCGGAAAAAGCTAAAGACAAGAAACTCTTAACATCTATATCTTTAGAGCATCTCCTAAAGTGTCTCACTACCTTGGAATCCAAGGTGCCACCAAGGATTTTCGTCCTCCAACAGTGCCTCATTGACTTGGATTTCACCCTCCAAATCCAAGGCTGAGTCTTGGATTCCAAGACTCAGCCTTGGAATTTAATGTCGCGATTGGGCGCCTAAGTGTTGGGCGCCTATTCTATTTTTAAATAGGCGCCTAAGGTTTGGGCACCCAATTGTTTTTTAAAACAAAAAATCAAATCGGGCGCCCAATTTAGATTTGTGGAAAAAAAAAAAATAAGCGCCCAACAGTGTTAGGCGCCTGTTAAAAAATCCAAGTCAGGTATTGTTGGAGGAAATAAAGTCTGACTAACTTGGATTTGGCTTTTTTTCAACCAAGTCAGTCAGACACTTTAGGAGATGCTCTTATAATGGGGCAACTCGAGCTTAACCGGCTTAAGAATTATATCTCAGATTTCAGGTACTTCTTTTGCTGCAATTGCTTCTTTATAAGTTGCCATGAAAAAGAAACAAGGGTTTTAAGTAAAGTATGGTTGGAGAATATGCTTAATAATTAGATTACATCAAGCCTCCCTTTATATAAAGGGGACAACTAAAACTACAATACTTAGTACCAGATGTGGGACTTAAGGAGTATATGCATATACTCCAACAAGTATTAACGTGAAATGTGAATCGTTCTCACCGTCAACAGACTATTTCTATTAATGCTCTTTTGATTCCAGTCTCTCCATTGTTGGAGATGCGAAGTAAAATTTAGGGACTTGCTTGTTTAACCAACACAAGGTTAAAAGAGGAAGTTTTCCAAATTTTAATAGATTTCTATTCAGATTAGAATTAGGGTTGCTAATTCTAATCCCCTGTGTTCTATAAAAGGGGAGGCTAGTTATATGTTTTAATTAGGTTGCTTGGTTTGAAATTCAAGTTAAGGATAAGTTTCAGTTTTATTAATTTGTTTTTAGAGTTTAGAAGAAAACCCTAATTGAGATTAAGTTAGTGTTAAACATAACACGATCTTGCTTTCACATCGTGCATTTACATTAGTTTTTTCTCATCTAAGAGATAATAAACTTGACATAGTCTAATATAATCAAGATACATACTACTGATTTATTATGTATTTCTCAAAGGTATTACGACAAAAGAGCACCATCTCTATGTTTTAATATCTCAGTAAGGTTGAAAAACTTTTTCCTGTAGCAGTGTTAGTAGTGACTGCAAAATATTTGTAGTACAGATCTTATAATAAGTAAACAGAAGCTTTCTGAGGCAAACATAATAATAAAATGAGGATTGAAGCATACCAGGTCCTTCTCTCATGGAGTCAAACGTGTGCCTTCTTCATCGACTTTAGCAACAGCCTCAAGTATCGAAGAGTAAGTAATGTGATCATAATCGAATCCATTTACATTCATTTCTTTCATAAGTTTTGAAGCCTCCTCAAACATACCAGCACGACTGAGGCAACCAAGAACTGTATTATAAGATACAGCATCTGGCTGAATCCTTGAAGTTTTCATCCTCGAAAGCATCTCCATTGCCCATTTCGGGCCACCTGACCTGGCCAAACCATTCAAAATGATATTCTGAGAGTTTATATCTGGAGTACAACCCTGTTCTTCCATTGTTCGAAGCAAAGAATGTGCTTCATTGATCATGCCAACTCTAACCATTCCTGACATAAGTGCATTGTAAGCAAAAATGTCGGGACGACAGCCAAGTTTCTTCATCTCATTAAAAAGATCTTCAGCCTCACCGAAACGCCCACGTTTTCCTAAATGTTTGATCATAACGGCATATACTCTAGCACTTGAAGACCCACAGTTCTCTTTTAATTCCTGGAATAATTCATTTGCTG
Source organism: Kingdonia uniflora (assembly GCA_014058105.1). NCBI lineage: Eukaryota > Viridiplantae > Streptophyta > Magnoliopsida > Ranunculales > Circaeasteraceae > Kingdonia > Kingdonia uniflora. The sequence goes on from JACGCM010000376.1 coordinate 284,273, forward strand.
CTTCGTACCTATTTGAATTTCCAAGAGCATTAATTAAACTACAATAAGCAGACGGACAAGGTGGGAAGCCCTTCTCATCCATTTCCTCAAGGAGCACCAAAGCCTTCTCCACTCTATTCGTCTTGCAAAACCCATCAATTAAAATTGAATATGTAAACTCACTAGGATCAATTTTGTTCTCCCTCATCTTCTTAAACCAAGACATAACATCAGATACTGAAGCTTTTGAATCAAATAAAGCTTTGATAACAGTGTTGTAAGTAACCACATTTGGCTCAACATTTAAAGATTTCATGCTCTCAAACACCTTGAAAATATCTGCCAACCTACCAGCCTTACCTAATACGTTGATAACATTGTTCATAAGAACCACATCTGGCTTACACCTCTTTTTTCGCATATCTAAAAACACCCCATATGCCTCCTCGACCCTACCAGCTTTCCCCATCCCTCTGATCAGCTCTGTGTAGGTAAACACAGTCGGAACACAACACTTCTCCATCTCACGAAACAAACTTAGAGCTTTCTCAACATCATGCGATTTAAAATAAATACTCATCAAAGTAGTGTAGATCTTTGCATTGGGTTGCAATCTATTCTCCTTCATCTCATCAAACAACCTAATAGCCGAATCATTCCTACCCAATTTTCCAAACGCCGATATAAGCGCACTATAAGTAAAAGTATCGGGTAAACAATAGCCCTCATTACACATCTCGTTATAAAGCTCATGTACCTTATCAAGATGACCCTCTTGCATCAACATCATAATCATCGAATTATAACTCTCAACAGTTGGTTTACATTTCCACGTCTTGACTTGATAAAACACCGAAAGCGCCTTATTAACCATCTTAGATCTCCCCAATATCTTAATTATCTCCGACAACTGCGACGGAACAATCACACACCTACTCTTAACCATTTCTTGCACCGTCTTCAACAACTCCCCAAACATTTCCGCCTCATCCAAACAATGAACCAACCCCATATACGTAATCGAATCATGCTCAAAGTTTCTTCGCTTCCCTACCCAATTAAAGAAATCTAACTTAACCCGAATTTCCACATTGGTCTTTAACACTTCGCGAACTAGTCGGTGATCAACTTTTAACATTAGTACCTCTAGTGCTCTTTCTGCATCAGGACCCCATTTGAATATTTTCAAAATGCGCACAAACCGCTCGTCTAGCTTGCGCATCTCGGAGCGGTTTGTTCGGGACTGTCTGGGGTTTGGAGGCAAAGGCGTGGGGATCGCCGGGTTTGGGATTCGGAACATTTGAACAATCTCATTATCTACATTGTTGAAAGCAATTTTGTTATTAACTTGTTATAGAGCAACTAAGTTTGTATCATTGTGTGTGTGTGTGTGTGTTTGAAAGAGAGAGAGAGAGAAAGAGGACCTGTTTGTTTGATTCTTTGAAAGAGGAGAGACGTAGTTGAGATTGATCGATTGGAGTTGGAGACAAAGGGTCTCAAAAACATCATCTTTAAACACTGCTGGGATTGGGAGTTGTTTTTTGACTCCCATGTGAGAATAGTTTTAATTGGAACAGAGATCACTGAAGAGTGCCAAATCATTAGGCAGTTCAAATAATGCCGTCTTGTTCGGCATTTGCCATTGATCAACAACTTGCAATATCTGGCAAGTTTCAAAAAGTCACCAGACGATTACTGAAGAAAGTTCAAGGGGTTACATATCTAACAGAAAAATACATCATACATTTTATCCTTTCCTTTGGGTTTGTGTGAAAAGATTTCAGAGAACAAGGAAACTGAGCTATACATTAAACTCGAAACATCTTTGAAGTTTTGACATTATAGCGTCCCATGCTAAAAACTGTACCAGATAGCTAAAATTGTATCACGTCTTTCTCTTCACAGGTGAAAAGATAGATGCATTGAGTGCAAACCTGCTAGATGACGCTTATACAAGACCCTGGTTGCTTCCTGCATAAGTAACTAAGATAAATAAGGCAGACACATTTTGATTAGTTATGGCAAACACCATTCCTGAACTAACTACGACGTTCCTGCTAATTCACCCAACATAGACTGGCACCACTTTCGTTGTATATGAAGGCATCATGCAAATGCACAATTACCGATTTCATCTAGTATATATAATTGAAAATATCCGAACACTCTTGTGGATATATAAAACTAGATTAGGCTCTCTCTTAATACAATTGTACTTGCCAATTAATAGAATTGAGAAACTACTAACTATTCAAAGGAGCTAATTTTTTTTACGCCTCTGTCTTTTCAGTTCATCAACCTCATTGGATAACCTGCAAGAAAATCAAATTTAATAGAATAAATTAAGAACAAATACAACTGAGTTTCTTACTTAAAACTCCATAAGTAAAATTTTAATATATTACATAACAATTTGGCTCATTTCGTGCGCTAGTTGTACCACATAAATTACTGGAATATCAAACACTATCGCCTAAGATTTAACAACCACCACAAAAAATATTAATCAGGAAACACATAGAAGAAGCAGGTTTCTGTAAAAAGAAACTACTAAAAGGGAGAACACTTATCAATACAAACGCATAATGTGCTATTTTTAAAAGTTTTTTTTACCAAAGGAAGCCATCTGCGGAGAAGAAAATCAGAGACAACATAGATAGGTTAATGAAACCAACATAATATATATAGAGAGAAAGAGAAGTAGAACAACTCTCGGGGAAATTTTAGCAACCGTAAATTCGATGAAGGTGATTCCACTTTTACCCTAAAGATGCTTCTCTACTATTTAACTAAGGCTTTACCGAGCCTATAAAAAATGTTTTGTAAAGCCTCACTGTTTCGGTGTAACCGTAAACATAGGATAGATCATAATCAATATCATATGTTGAAAATATATTTGAATACACAAAATAGGGTATTAGGATGTAAGATATTTGAATACCAAGACAATGCCATAAGAACATCTTTAATGTATAGGAGATTGATATTTTAAATTTGAAATGGATCAGATCGATCTTGCAACCACTGGAAGTTACCAGTGAGAATTCAGAAGGTCCACCACACAAAAACATAAAATTACTTTCTGGATCATAGAAAGGTCCAGCTTTGTCCTTGATCAAACTGTCGTACTCGACCAGGAACTAGAAAAATGCACGCAAATTTTGAACAGTTGAACCTGTTCATTGCAGAAATCATTATAAAACTTGTGTCGACTGTTGTATTGATTTTGAAACCGTAGATAACTTTGGATGAGTCTTCAAATATTTCATGATGAGCCATCTCAGGGACATAGTCAAAAGTGTATTACAAAACTTCAGATTCCTCTTCAACGGATTTGTGGTTCAAATTGTCGTAGTGGAACGAATCAGTCTCAGAACAACAGGAAGTTAATGAGCCGTCAGTGCTGTGAATATGAGTATAGGGGCACACCAGTGCTGGATTTTTAACATGCCAAAGATTTCCCTCAGATTAATGGTCATGATTTCTGTTTTTTGGGCTTTCATATCTATCATGTCTGGAAAGTTCGTAGCAACTACATTTTTGAAGTGAAAGCAAGCCTATGGAACACACTTTAAGTACTAGTTGTTACGATGTTACTTGTAAACTCTCAGCTACAATCCTCCATATTGATGGCAATGCATCTAACAGAGCATTATGTGATGCCTGAAACCTGCAGCCCACAAATACAAAGCCTGCAACTCTTTGGCTGCTAATTAAATACAGATGGTTTTTTTAGACAGCAATAGGGGAGGTTATGGTGGAACTCTTAGACACAAGGATGGGGTGTGCATTGTGAGCTTTAATGGTACTTGCCCTCTGTCACAGGCGTATCATGAGATGCAGGCCATTGATCATGGGTTGAAGATTTGCACTAAAATGGGGATTAAGAAAGTCTGTGTTGCGTCGGACTCCAAACAAATGATATCTTTTTTTCAAGAAAGACAATGAACATAAATGGAACTGCTATTTTCTACACCAGGCAATTATGGGGCTGATTAAAGGTCTGGACAACTTTGACATCTATCACAACTATAGAGGAGCTAACAAATGTTCGGATTTTTTAGCTTCTTTTTGTACTTCATTTGAAGAGAATGTTTTTCCCCTAGTAATTTCCCTCTAGACCTGCGTGCCCTTCTTGACGAGGATGCTTGGGTAGGATTTATCCTCATTTTTAACTTTACTATTCTTTTGAGATAGCTGGTTCTGGGGTCTGCCTAATCCTAGTTTGCATTGGCAATAAAAAGAAGAAAAATCGAAGCATAGATGCTAATACGGATTGAAAATAACAATGACCAAACTTACAGTTCCTTCAACAGGCTGTCTCCTTGGTAGTTTCTGTTAGTAACATGCCACCAGTAACATGGAATTGAGAGAAGAATGAATCAAAACGAGGATGACTTTACACTGTGCGTATCTGTTACTTCTCATTAATATATATGCATATAATGAACTGGATAATATGGTATTTAGATTAACATCGAGAAAGGATCAAGCCCTAAAACCTAAAAGAAATCAATAACACATGAGTATGTAGCGAAAGATGGAGTTGGCGGTGTGTTTCAGCGAAGCATGGTTATGTGGATATGGAATGTTAGATAACAAACTGTCCATCCCACAGTCAATATGGAAGGCTTTATGCATCTATGTTGTGTTGTATATACAGATTCCTACTTTCTTTAGAAAATAAAAAAACGAACAACAAGGATCAAACCTTGATAAGAACATCCTTGTCCGAAAGCTTCAAATTCTTGATGTCTTCATTCTTAATGATTCCAACGGTATCGTCTTCCTTCAATTGAAGACGCATTTATTTAATAAAGTCAACCTATGTGCTCCATACCTAAAGCTTTTATTGATTTTTGTTCTATGGCTATGGCAGGATTCCTCCCCTCATCTCATTGTTGCTCCAAATGATGGTATTGATGCTTATTTAAGCTGGATACAAACAATTGTATGAACCTAGACTTCTTTTTTTCCGCTTCTCTTCGAGGTAACATAATTTTAAGAAACTAAAATGTGCAAATAATCCATAAGCATGCATATCAGAAGTAAATAATCAGTTTCAGCATTCCTTCAAGTCTCAGACAAAGCTTTTCATGCAGTAGATAATGTGTTCAAGTACCATTATCTAGCGCCTTGTAAAGGTTCCTCCAAGTATAACTAAAAGACTGTTATTCCGATTTCCCAATATTGAAGACAATTCAAACCCAAGACTTGCAACAAAAATGATGTTATGCATAATAACAAACTCGATTCTACCATGAATTGAAGTTAATTAATGTTGAAAGTATTATCGATGCTTGAGATATCGGCTCTATTCTTAACATTTTTTTTTAACACCTGAATTATTAAACTATTTGAAAACATTGGTCGGGCTTTTACAAATAATTGTAGGCGCACGCGATAGTGTGTGCCCGACTGCTAGTATACTTGAAAAAAAATGCATCGTACGTATCATTTGTTACCCAATGCAACTCGCCGTGCAGAAGTAGGATTGCCTGAAAATACCCCCAACGTGAATGGTGCAACCAACTCTCTCCAATGCATTTGCTCTCCATTTTCATTATAGGTGAATATAAACACGCTAGAATCCAGTGCTTTTAAAAACACTGCAACTACTCTAAACTTTTCAATTGAAACATCATCATAAACCAAAACCCATGTCCAATGGCTAACATTAACGGAGGAAACTTTGTACATTTGCAAGCATAGGAATTACGAACATAGAGTTCCAGCTCTTTTTAAGAAGAAATAAACCATTACAAGAACCCAACAGACGTACATCACCTCCTTTAGCATTAAGTTGCAACTGTACTTTCTCCACTTCCAAATCAACAAAAAAAAAAACTACTGTTGCCTTCCCATTTTCAGGCGTTCTTGTTATACGTCTGTTGGGTTCTTGTAAAGTTGTAATGGTTTATTTCTTCTTAAAAGGGAGTTGGAACTCTATGTTCGTAATTCCTATGTTTGCAAATGTACAAGTCGAGAATAGCATCCAAAGTGCCCTACATGCGCTTTGATAAAGTCGCTATCAGATTTTAAACCATACCACAGTTTGCACACAGCTCTGAACCTTATAAGAGTCTCCACTAGAACCCTAAGTAATAGTATATTTATGATGATATCTACAAGAAGATAAGCCATTTGCTTACTTTGTCGAAACCTAATGAAATTACGCAATCGTTTGAGACTCACTCTAGTCTTTCCTTTCAAACTGACTATAAACTTGAGCTGAGTGAGAGACTGAGAGTACCCATTGTGATATTAAATCAAACTATATCAATGAGGATTAACTATGAAGTTAAGAAACCCTAGTATTAAAAGATGATTTTTAGGGAGAAATACCTAAACAACAGACTTTATTTTCTTGATCTTCTGTGTATCGTGGAGGAAACCTATCAGGCTGTACGCTTGGAGCGGAGGACCCCGACGATACCTCCATAGTATCCACTACATTTGTATCCATATAGACGTGTACCCAAAATAAATTCATATATATAATTGAACATCATTCCTTGTATTTAGAAACATCCTACAACGAACCTAGCGATACGAAAAAATATATCCAAGGGGGAAGCAGATGAGGGTAGACATGGCCTGCTAACTTAACATTACTACTTCCGTACACAACCCTTAATGATTAAATTCAATAGTATTAATTTGGTACACTTAATGGGTTTAAGCTTTGCATCTATAAGAGGGACCAAAAGCACCATTTGAACCCATCCACAACCAAGTAGACAGATAACAATGGGCGCTTTCTATAACAACCCTGTAGTTACATTTGTTCTCGTGATATTTGCTTTATTCGGGTTCTTGTCCGTCTGTGACGCTCAGGCTAAATTTGTAAAGCGACATGTCTATGTGATCAACAATAGCGGTGACGCTAATGGGGTTCTAACTATCCACTGCAGATCGAAGAATGACGACCTTGGTGTTCAAGCACTTGCTGTAAATCAATATAAGACTTGGGAATTTGCGGAGGGTTGGCTGTCACCAACGAAATTTTGGTGCGATATGTCACTTAATGATTTTGGTAGCTTAAAACACGGAATAGTAACTGTTTACGGTTACCCTTATCAAAACAAAATTAACAAGTGGTTTATTCGTAGCGACGGACTGTATTATCTCGGCGCAGATACTGGTGTCCCCGTAGAGCAGTTTAAATGGAATTAGTATGAGAAACAATGGAGGGAAAATAATAAGGATGCGTGTAATAACTCATAGCAATTCATTTTGCCTATTAAGATGCATGAGATAATCTGGGAAAAAAAAGCGTTTTTATATGATCTATTTTTATTTTTATTTTGCTTATATGGATTTACTTAAACTGTTAGAACATAATTTCAATGGTTAGAAAGATGTTTATTGTGAGTTTATTCATGTCGAGAATGGGAAAGACATGGGAAACGTTAAAAGGTTACCAAATAAATGGAGAGAATATAGCATCATATTAGGGTTCATATGGGAGATGTTGTTCATGGAAAATTAAAGAAAGCAACAGGTCCTCATGTTGTATGAGAATTTGCATATCTTCATAGTTGTATTTGTCAAGAGATCGATGGTCATACAAAGGTTACGAAGAATTATGCCCGTTTGGGATAGAAGCAAGAAATGGTATATTCCTTGATGCATACACCGAAAATCCTGTCCGTTTATGTAAGTGACCGTCAGAGATGTGACCGTGTTAGGAGATGTGGCATAACGAATTCCCTTCACCCGTGGCTGTAAGTGGATATCTGCATTTGCTTGTGGGACTCGTGATCGTTGTGAGCTCATCTTGTGCAACATTTAACGAAAATGTTCTTGCATTACTAAGATCACATATCATAATATGTTGGAATTTTTCAAAACTTGTACCTCATTTTGAGCCTTGAACCCATGACCTCTTGGTCATCTATTTTATGTGACTCCTAAACTATAGCCTAAAGTTTAGTCCTACATTATTTATAAACAATAGAGGAACTAAACATATAAGGTAGTTTCCATGTGACATATGTGTAACATGTGACATAGAGAGAGAGTATAGTTGTGTGAGTGTGTGAGGGGATTTTATACTCTATACACACTTGGACCTCTCTTAGGCGGGCTGGGCCGGTTCGGACTTGGGATTGGGCAATTGGCTCTTCTGGCCTTGGAGGCCTTGGGGGCCCTTTGGGCTTGGGCTTGGCTCACCCTAAAGTTTTTAACAAAAGTTTCATTGGGCTTGGGCTTGGGCTTTGTTTATTTCTTTAGTCTTGGTCTTCACATTCTTCTCTCCACTACTTGGGAGACCTAATCCTCAGAGACACGTCCCACACGATTTGAATAGAGAGACGCGCCCCACATGATTTAAATAGAGAGACACATCCCACATTCTTCTCTCTTTATAAATACAACTCTTCACCACCTTCTAAAATACACAGAAAACTATTCTTCCTCTGTGTTTAATTTTTCCCTCTCTCTACTTTATTACAGTTACCTGAGGGTGCATACTTACTCTGTTACGTAGACTTCCAGGATTAACTGAAACTACTGTATACGTTACACTCGTTGTATTCTAGAAGAGATCAGGCCTTTGTTGCCTTACCCCAGGTAGGTCAAAATACTTTTTAAAGAGAGTGCGACCCACGCCTCGAGCTATTACTGTTGTTGTTTCTCTTTTTGTTACAGGCGTTGTTCATTGCGTGCTACTAACTACTGCCTGTTTACCGGTGTTACTGCTACCTTTTACAGAAGTACAGACTGTGCTGCTGCTCCTACTGTTCAGTTCATATTGCTGCTTTAACAACCAGTTCTGTTCACTACTGTTTGCCAGAATCTGTCTGTTTGTTGCTACTGTATTCTATTACCGCAATTAGACATGAGGTTTCTGTATATCGTTGTTGTTACAACAAGTTATTGCTGCGTGTTTACAACTGAGTTGTTGTTGTTCATTGTCGGAGTACGTGTTTTGCTGCTGCTGAAAAACCTTACTTCCATAACATCTTGCTGTTACAACTTCAGGAAAGGAAAGCTAGATTGACAGGTTCATAAGACTTATATTTTACAATTTTAAAGAGTATTTTATTTCTGTAAGATGGTTATTTCTTCTGAAGTGTTGAAGTTTGATTCTAACAAACCCTCTAAGTTTGATGGTCTCAACTTTAAGAGGTAGAAGAACAAAATGTTCTTCTATCTCACACTTAAGGAAGTTGCGTATGTTTTGGAATAAGAATGCCATGTTGAACCTCTTGTTCTCGTACCTGCAGTAGGCCCTGATCTTATTCTAAACGAATATGATAAAACCTTAAAGACTATTTTAAACTGGACTGAGGCTAATTTTAAATGCCTTAATTTCATTATGAACGGTTTAACGGATGAACTGTACGGTTATAATCTACAGTCCGAATCTACAAAAACCGTTTGGGATGCATTACAAATGATGTATGATACGAAAGAGGCAGGCTCTAAAAAGTTTTTCGTAAGCCAATATCTCAAGTTCAATATGGTCAACGATAAGTCGGTGATTTCCCAATCACAAGAGCTGCAACGAATTACGCATGAGATCGTGTCCAAAGGGATACCTCCTGATGAACAATTTCAGGTAGCCGTGATGATTGACAAATTACCGCCGAATTGGAAAGACTTTAAAAATATCCTGCGACATAAGTCAAATGAACTTACCATGGAAAACTTGATTACTCGTCTAAGGGTTGAAGAAGAATCTAGAAAACAAGACCTAAAAAAGGAAATCCTTTTGGTTCAAGCCAAATGGAAGGTCCATCGAAAACCTTAAGGGAAAGATTTTAAGGCTAAGAATGGTGGTAATAAGAACAACCGTCCTAACGGTGGTAATTTGAATAACAGTCAGAATTATGGACACCAAAATCCTAATAAGGGAACGAACCAACAAACTCCACCATATAACGGAACAGGTTCTATTATGTGCTTCAACTGTAAAAAGCCTGGACATATATCTAGAAACTGCCAAAACCGTAGACATGTTGCTCAGGCTAACGTTACCGAAGAGCCCTTAGTGGCTATGATCACATAGATCAACATGGACGGTGGAACCGACGGGTGGTGGGCTGATTCGGGCGCTTCTAGGAATGTATGCTATGAACGCAATTGGTTCAAGACCTACAAGGAGACTGAAGACTAGAAGGTGCTACTTGGGGATTCCCATTGTACTAAAGTGCTAGGCACTGGAGATGTTGAACTGGTATTTACCTCTGGAAGGACAGTGACTCTGAAGGATGTGATGCACACTCCAAAAATGAAGAAAAATCTTGTTTCAGGCTATCTTCTTAATAAGGCTGAATTTTAGTAGACCATTGAGTCTGATTAGTACATTTTGACTAAGGGTAGGGTTTTTGTGGGAAAGGGTTTTGCTTGTAATGGAATGTTCAAGATGAGTATTAAAATGAATAAATCTGCTTCTGCTTACTTCTTGTCTTCTTTCAATATTTGACACTCTAGACTATGCCATGTTAATAAGAAGTTAGTACACAATATGAGTAAACTTGCCATGATCCCTAAAGTAGATTTAAATAATTTTGATAAATGTCAATCTTGTAGTCAAGCTAAGATTACTAAAACCTCATATAAAAGTGTTGTAAGGGAATCACAACTTTTAGACTTAATACACTCTGACATTTGTGAAATGGACGGAACACTCACTTGAAAAGGTAAAAGATATTTTATAACTTTTATAGATGATTATTCAAACTATACTCATGTTTACCTGATGCTTCACAAAAGTGAAGCTATAGATATGTTTAGGACATATGTAACAGAGGATAGAAATCAGTTTGATAGAAACATTAAAAGATTTCGTAGTGATAGAGAAATAGAGTATGATTCACATGAATTTCAAAACTTGTATGAATCCTTAGGGATTATACATGAAACTACTGCTCCTTATTCTCAAGAATCTAACGGTAAAGCTGAACGCAAAAATAGAACTTACACTGAGTCGATAGTTGCTATATTACTTAGTTTTGGATCACCTAAATCTTTATTGGGTGAAGCATTATTATATGTTTGCAATGTTTTAAACCGTATTCCTCATATCACATCTGAATTGTCACCTTATAAAATTTAAAAAAAAAGAAAACCTAATGTTAGCTATTTTAAGGTTTGAGGTTGTTTAGCCTATGTTCGTAAACATGATCCTAAACGGATAAAACTAGCTAGTAGATCTTTAAAATGTGTTTTTATTAGTTATACTATTAACAGTAAAGCTTATAGTTTTCTTGATATTAATGATAATATTATCATTGAATCACTTGATGTTAATTTCTTTGAGGATAAGTTTTCCTACTTACTGAGGGACAGTGGGGGTTCTCAACCTTTAACGTTGACCCCTAATGTACCTCAAGTAAAAGTTCATAAAGCTATTGATTTTCATGATACAGACCCAGAACTTCATAGAGTTAAACGTTTAATGATTGCTAAGGATTTTGGTAATGATTATGTTGTACATGCCTTAGAATCTGACCCTAACACTATTAGGGTAGTGTTAACCTCAAGTGACATTGATTTGTGGCAAGAGGCCATTGGTGATGAAATGGATTCTCTTACGACAAATGAAACTTGAGATTTAATTAACCTTCCTCCTGGTAGTCGTTCTATTGGGTGTAAATGGATATTAAAGAAAAAAATTTAAACCCGGTGGTACTATAGATAAATATAAGGCAAAACTTGTAGCAAAGGGATATGTGCAAAAAGAAAATATTGATTTCTTCGATACATATTCCCCAGTTACTCGTGTGATAACCATTAGAGTATTATTGGCCGTTGCTGCCGTACACGATTTGATTATTCCCCAAATGGATGTAAAAACTGCTTTTTTAAATAGAGAGCTTGAAGAGAAATTATATATGGATCAGCCTTAAGGCTTTGTGATACCTGGTGAGGAACACAAAGTCTACAAGCTGAACAAGACCTTATACGGTCTAAAGCAAGCTCCAAAATAGTGGCATGACAGGATCGACCAATTACTTCTTTCAAATAGTTTTAAGGTTAACGTTGTTGATAAATACCTATATTATAAAGTATCTGGTAAAAGTTATATTATGATATGTCTATACATTGGTGATCTACTTATTTTTGGTTCTACACTTAATATTATTTTAGAAACCAAAAAAATGCATAATAATAATTTTGATACGAAGGACCTAGGTGAGGCTAGTATAATTTTAGGCATGAAGATCATACGCACAAATACTGGTATTACTCTTGATCAATCTTATTATATTGAGAAGATCTTGAGGAAGTATACATATTTTGATCGTAAACCTCATTGTACTCCTTGTGATCCACAAGTTAAACTTTTAAAGAACTTGGGGGAGGTAGTTAGACAGAAAGAATATGCAAGTATTATTGGTAGCCTTCGCTACGCTACGAACTGTACTAGACCTGATATAGCTTATGCTGTAGGGGTTCTATGTAGATTTACAAGTAAACCATGTTTAGCACACTGGGATGCTATTGATCGAGTTATGCGGTACCTGAAAAGGACCATGAACTTGGGTTTATACTATCAAAAGTTTCCCGCGGTCCTTGATGAATTTAGCGATGCAGATTGGAACTCATTTTCGGATGATTCCAAAGCCACCAACGGATATGTGTTTAGTATAGCTGGCGGGTCGGTTTCTTGGAGAATCAAAAAACAAACGATTTTAGCTCAGTTGACTATGGAGTCTGAGTTAGTAGCACTAGCTGCAGCTAGTGAGGAGGCAAGTTGGTTAAAAGTCCTCTTGTGTTATATTCCTTTATGGAGTAGGCCTATACCGCCGATTTTGATCTACTCAGATAGTACTGCTGCGATAGCCATAGTATGGAACAATTACTATAATGGTAAGAAGTTAGCGATACGTTGCAAGCACAGTACGATAAGAGGTTATCTCACATCTAGTACTATTACAGTGAATTTTGTAAGATCGAAAAACAACTTGGCATATCCTTTGACAAAAGGACTGTCTCGTGACAAAGTTTAGAGTACATCCTTAGGGATGGAACTAAAACCTATTATAGAATCACAAGTGATGGGAACCCAACCTAAATGACTGAAGATTCCAAAAAATAGGTTTAATGGGAAAAACAAATCATTGTGATATAGAATCATGCAACTAGGAGCTTGTCACTCCAGAGTTAATCTCAATGTACATATTGTATATATGCATGATATCTTGCAGCGACTGTGAGGTTGAGTTTCTTAAACTCTTAATGAGCTCTATATCTCATTCTTAAGTGGGGTGTCTAGCTACAAGAACACTCTTAATAGACTCACCAAGGTGATTGTGAAAGTGTGGCCGCTTTCTATGAGAATTAGGCTAAATTCTCTAAAGCCTTCACCTATACTGGGATTAAGTACATGGCTGAATAGTGCTGACATTTAGATATTGCACCTGGTAGGGATGTATGTAGTTTTCTTCATTGTATAAAAACGAATAATAAGTTCAAGACTCTGATCACTTATTATTCTTATACGCTGAAGATTGTTTATTACGTAAAGGTTCAAGTCTAAATGACACATTTACTTAAGTACATCTCTATATATCGAAACTGTACTCTCGATTCTCTTTTCATTCATCTATCCTTTTTTAGAAGTTTTTTTAAAAGTGGGGGATTGTTGGAATTTTTCAAAACTTGTACCTCATTTTGAGCCTTGAACCCATGACCTTTTGGTCATCTATTTTATGTGACTCCTAAACTATAGCCTAAAGTTTAGTTCCACATTGTTTATAAATAATAGAGGAACTAAACATATAAGGTAGTATCCATTTGACATGTGTGTAACATGTGATATAGGGAGAGAGTATAGTTGTGTGAGTGTGTGAGGGGATTTTATACCCTATACATACTAGGACCTCTTTCAGGCAGCCCGGTAGGCTGGGCCGGCTCGGGCTCGGACTCGGGATTGGGCAATTGGCTCTTCTGGTTCTGGAGGCCTTAGGAGCCCTTTGGGCTTGGGCTTGGCTCACCCTAAACTTTTTAACAAAAGTTTCATTGAGCTTGGGCTTGGTTTATTTCCTTAGTCTTAGTCTTTACATTCTTCTCTCCACTACTATAGGAGACCTAATCCTCAGAGACACGTTCCATATGATTTGAATAGGGAGACACGTCCCACATTCTTCTCTCCCTATAAATACAACTCTTCGCCACCTTCTAAAATACATAGAAAACTACTCTTCCTTTTTATGTTTAATCTCTCTCTCTACTTTGTACGGTTACCTGAGGGTGCATACTTACTCTGTACGTAGACTTTCAGGATAACTAAAGCTACTGTATATGTTACGCTCGTTGTATCCTGGAAGATATCAGACCTTCGTTGCTTTACCCGAGGTATGTCGAAATACTCTTTAAAGAGAGTACGACCCACGCCTCGAGCTATTACTATTATTGTCTCTCTCTTTGTTACAGGCGATGTTCATTATGTGCTACTAACTACTGCATGTTTACCGAAATTGCTGCTGCCTTTTACTGAAGTACAGACTGTGCTGCTGCTCCTCCTGTTCAGTTCATATTGTTGCTTTAACAACCAATTCTGTTCACTGTTGTTTGCAAGAATCTGTCTGTTTGTTGTTGTTGTATTCTACTATCGCAATCAGACCTGAGGTTACTATATATCGCTGTTGTTATAACAAGTTACTGCTGTGTATTCACAACTGAGTTGTTGTTGTTCATTACCGGAGTACTTGTTTTGCTGCTGCTGAAAAACCTTACTTTCATAAATTCTTGCTGTTACAACTTTAAGAAAGGAAAGCTAGATTTACAGGTTCATAAGACTTATATTTTACATAATACCAAATGCAACTCCGGTTTGCAAAAGTAGGATTACTTGAAAAAATACCGTTTGGAGCTCGAGTTAGGTGTCGGTGTGCTCGAGTTAGGTGTTGGCGTTTCAGTTGGGGGATCCATTTCAGTTGTGTATACTGTTTGGAGCTCGAGGTTTTCATGCTTGAGCGAAAATCACACATAACTCCTACTGCATAAGTCGCTCTATAATTAGAAAGAAGCACATAATGCTGTAAGCCTCTCAAAATTTAGAAGTAGACGCATGAATATTATGCGCTTCACAGTGGTATGTATATCTGTTAATTGCCTATTTTTTATTCTTCAGAAGAACAAAAGTCGGTTAAGCACTGCTGGGAGCATATATTTGAGCTAGTTTAAATTGCTACTCAACTCATTAACTTAAGTACAAGAGCATTAATATGAAGCACCGATCAAGACACTCTTAGTATTTCGATCTTTGCTTATTTACGTCATATGAAAATCCTAAATAATAGTACATGATATCACTCATTTTGTGAAAAATGTTGTTTACAAGAAACAACATTAATATATTCAAGCGATTATAGAGTGTGTCACTTAGTGCATCTCCAATAGAGAATGTATGCTATTCCAGTTTTGAATACCAATATCCGGAATAGCATACCACTTTGCTCAAACATATTTCTCTCTAAATTCGGCTTTTTATTAAAATTGGGACCTACAATATTATTTTATATGAGAAAGAGAAAATTTTATTAAAAATTAGGACCCACAATGTTCCTTTATCAGAGAGAGAAAAGAAAGGAAGAGAAGAAATATTTGTAGGGGACCCACAAAAGTAGTATGCACAGACCACTCTCCAAGTTCCAGATTTGCATTGGACGAGTGTTGTCTCGTGAGGGTTTACAGTAATTATACCCACAAAAATCAAAAATGACATTTTGGCAATTCTAGATTATAAAGAACTTATTTCCTGTCAACTTATCCTTATTTTGTTATAACAAGAAAATATTACGACAGAAATTCCTTAAAACTCAATATTTCCCAAGTGTGCCATAAAATATCATTTTCAAAATCCAAAACTTGACATACTACCTCATGCTTAGAAGAATATTCAAATATTTTCTTTAGCTATATCTCAGTGTAGTGAAGATAGTGTTACAATACAATACATTGTATAGAATTGTTGAGTCAGTGTTTGGTAGCCTAATATTTATTAGAATAAATTTATCAGTTAGTTCGACAAGTACCTCAGTCAATTCGTCTTCTTGGTATTCTTTTTATTTTTATAAGCCCTTTTTTTTCTTTGCATACATGGTTTCTAAGTGAAGCTTCTATAACATAGAGTTTCGGTCGATAATCCCCGCCAGTTTGCTAAGGTTACCAGGGTTTGGAGCCCCTTCTTGACCTAGACCCAAGATTCTCACAAGTAACACTTTTCTTGCTCCTTTCACATAGTTCATGGTCATACTCGAGATTGGTGATAATTTTTTCTCTTTAAGTTCTTAATCATGTGAGTATTCCTTGCAGCGTAAAAGTTTTAAAGCAAGTTTGGTTTTTCTTTTATACTTTCAGGAATGAACTTATTCTTAGGCAGTTGTCTCCCTTGGAGCGAATTATTCCTAACATAAATGCTAAATTTTCTATATTATGGCCAAAAACTCTATTGAAGGTATTGATAGTATAATTATAGTGAAGTGCAAGTTTTGAAAATATACCAAGAATAATTTGAGTTTTTCTTTTATCACAAAGTAGTACATCGAGTTTAAGAACATGATAAATAAATACTCTAGTGTACACTTAGTAAAATATCAAAGTTTTTTAAATTTTATAATCAACATATCATTTTGCCTAAATAAAATTAGTCTAAGTGCTGGAAATTTCCCAAAAATATATCATAAATTGCCAAATCGTCATTATTTTCTTCAACCCCCAAACTTAGACAAAATATTGTCCTCAATGTGTGAAAAGTGTAACAGCATACCATGCTGTTGGAGATGCTCACTTCCAACAGCATGGTATGCTGTTAAGGTTTTCCCATACTCTTGCAAAAAACCCATCCAACAGGGGTATGAGGTTCAACATACTCACCCCCATACCCCTTTAAAGTATATGAAACTTGAACTTGACGAGTATTAGCATACCACCTAGGCGTTGAACTATTGAGCGCCCAACAACTTTTAAATACAGCTGGCATCTCTCTCTTCTATCACAACTTTGTTCTCTAATATGACATTTAATTTGACATTTTTTATTAGGCGCCTAACCAAATTATTTGGCATTTTCTACTGTGTACTGAACCGTTGAGCGCCCAAGAGAAAAACCGTAATTCTCTGTTGGGCAAAAAAAGTATGCAATTCTGGAATCCCGATATGGTAAACTGGAATCACATATGATTCTGTTGGAGGTGAATCTTTATTCGTCTGTCAATCTTCATCTTCTTCATCTCTCTCCATCTCAACTCCCTCTCTCTCTCTCCTAGTCTCTTTCCCAGTTTCTCTAGTCAATTGCGTATGATCGCATGGTCGTACACAATAAACAATAATAACGTTGTAATTTGTAAACAACGCATCTTCCTGATCATCTTTATGATCCAACTATATGTTTAACACTTAAATTAAAACATTTTAAATTAACATACATTAGAGCAACGCATCTTTATGATCCAACCATACGTTTAGCGCTTAAAGTTAAAACATTTTAAATCAACACACATTAGAGCAACAAAATGCGATAATACCTTTGGGGCAATAGCAGTCGCAACTTTAATAACAAGTCTTTGGAAACATCTTTTCTTGGTGCTTAGCAATCCAGCACGAGAAGCTCCAATTGATAAAATCTTAACATTATTCGAGGGTGAACCTTTAAATGAACCAATACCACTAGTAATATGTGTTGTCGCCATTAAAGAAAACCCTAAAAGATGAGAAAACCCTAAATATTCCTGGTTAGGGTTTAACAAAGGGGAAGATGATAAAATTCTAGACACTATATATGGGAACAACAACTCACCTCTGTGTCCCGTCTTGTGACACAAGTAATGTGTAGTTATATAATTACCCGTAAGTAATTTTGTAAAGCATCTTCAGTAGTGGTGAGACACCATATGCGTTGAAGAATGGCACATTTTTTAGTTCAGAACTGCGTGGCAAATAGAGAGACCAGATTAAGTCACGCGTCTCTCAAGGTTGTCATGCAGTTCTAAACTGTACGGCAAGAGCCTGTAACTTTTGCCTTGAAATGCCTCCCTCTCCTTACTTTTTTTTTTTTTGGGTAAGTATCTTTGAGGCATTTTCACAAACACCTTCCCTTACCCTCTATTGTGTGTGCCTTGGTTCATACTTAGTCTTTTTTTTTCTCTTTTGTTTAGGTATTTCCTCAAACAATTCCCTCTATTGAGCTCAGAAATACAATGAATTTCTTTAAACGCTTGAAAACACCAAGTATGGAATATAATTGCTTCTCTTCACCATACTTAGTTTTTTTTGTTAACTTGTTTACCAAGTATGGCTATAATTATGTGGAAGCTTGTTCACCAAGTAACACAACGACTATATTTATGTGGAAACTTGTTCACCAAGCAGCTCAACGACTATATTCCCGTGGAAATTTGTTGACCAAGCAGCTCAACGGCTATATTTAAGGAGAAACTTGTTCACCAAGTAGCTCAACGACTATGTTCTCGTAGAAACTTGTTGACCAAGTAGCTCAACGGCTATATTCTCGTGGGAAACTTGTTCACCAAGTAACTCAACAGCTATATTTTTTCATCTATAAATGTTATTGATCTTCTAAACTATCTTTTCTTAATCTTCTACACTCTCCTCCCTCCTTATCTTACAAGCAAAACTACCATGTCATCCTCAAGCTCCCAATCTAATTCTTAAAATCACTCTCAATCCTCCAATACGAACCAACAAGGGAGCGTATTTTTGACGTAATTCGGCACATATAATTCGTCGCAAATGCTTAACGCTTCCCAATATCGTGATCACCATGTTCGACAACTATTATCGCCATATGGCAATCAATTTTTATCTCAAACCCAAGGATATTACCCTCATTACCAAAACCAAAGATACTACCCTCAATTTGATCCACATACGGGTTCGTACTCTCAACCGGGAAATCCATATTTGTCATCTCACGCCTATGGAAGTTCGAATACAACACCAATAAGAGGTACATGGGGTTTAAATGATTTAAACCTTAATACATCACTGGTTATATCTTCGATCATCTATTTGGTTTTCAATCTGGTTCTCACGAGAAGTAATACGCGCGGAAATGCGAAGCCTAAAAGAAAGACGGCACCGACACCTATTGTAGTTGAGGTTGAGGATGAAGTTGATGACGACAAAGAAAGATACATGAACTTAAAAAATTAGCCATCCGATGACTTTGTTAATCTCGCATACGCTTGGTCCTAAGTGTCTCAAAACCTCGCTACCACAAATAACCAAAAAGTCGCTGCATTTTGGTTCAAGGTGCGTGACCAATTCAACTCATTCTATAATAACCAATTAATGTGGCGATCATACAACGGTGTCAATTACGCGTATAAGGGGTGGCTTAATAAGGAATGTTTGATTGTTAGAGGCATTATTCAAGACCTCAAAAGTTGATATTTTACCGGCATTAGAACGGCCGACGTCGTTAGTAATTTTGTTTTTTTTCTCATTCCATTAATTTTGTTAGGTAAATCATACTCATTAGAATTTCAAACTTGATTTCTAGGAACGTATGACATAAGAGACATTCGAGAAACTACAAAAAAAACACATTTACATTGGGGGAGGCTTACAAAGTTTTGGAGCATTGCCCAAAATAGTCATAAATTAAGAACATCGGGCAACCCAGCCCCAACGTCGCTAGGAAATCAAATTTTAACGATATCCCGGGTACTTCCGGCACCGATCCCTTTACACAGACTTTTGTCACTCCAAATGTCGTAATTCTGAATGATTTTATCAATTTGGATGCACCACTATATGCTTGTGGGGAAGTACGACCGGACGGCAAAAAAAACAAGGCAAAAGAAGCGGCAAAGTCAAGTATAGGTTTTTGGGGAAAGATGATGTTTGAGATGACGACAAACATGATGGCGGCATAGAATGCGAGAAACGAGCAAAAGAAAAAGGTAATGGAAGCTAGAGCTAGAGCACGAGAGGAACAAAAGTTGGCTAGAGAGGCAGAGATTCAAAGGAGGCGTGAAGTGGAGCTAACTAAAAAAGAGAGTCATTGAATATGTATATTTGGTTAAGGTGATGACAACGGACCCAAGTAACCTACTACCGACATAAAGGTATTGGATGAAGAAGCGAATTAAACTTTATTTGAAGAAGTTGAAGGAGCAGTGTCCAAGTGATGACGATATTTCTAGTGATGAAGATTGATGTAATCCTTAACGTTAATAGTAGTTCTTAAGTTCTATGTAATTTCATTATTTGAATAAAATTGTTAACAATCGTAAGTATTCCGTAAAACATACTTTAATCAAGTAGACAAAATGCATTACAACTTCAAAATAAAACTACAAACTTCAAAACCAAATATATTACAACTTCAACATAAAACTACAAACTTCGAAACAAAATACATTACTCAACCCTTTTTTTATTCCACAAATACGCGACAAGTTCATTTCGTAATTGGAAATGAGCACCTTCATTTCTAATTTCATGAATCTTCTCGATGTACTGTGCCATAGTGTTGATCGCGTATCTTGGATTTTATTCCACTTGCCGAATGTAAGTATGACTTTCATCTTCGACGATCATGTTGTGCATGATTATACATGCGTACATAACATTTGCTAGATCACTGGGCTTCCAAAATTGTGCACCGTGCGCCAATATTTGGAACCTAGCTTGTAATACCCCCAAAAAATGCTCTACATCTTTCCGGCATGCTTCTTGCATCTTTGCAAAATATCTTTCGACATAATTGGATGAATTTCTTATGGTTTGAACAATTGTTTGCCATTTTGGATAGACTCTGTTCGCTAAATAATATCCCATGGTGTGCGGGACCGTGCCTATATTGTAATTACATGGCGGCGCAACTTCATTAGACAAGTTGTTGAAAAGCTACCCTTGATGCAAGATGTTCACGTCTTTGTTAGAACCGGGCACCCCAAAGAATGCGTGCCATATCCAAAGATCCTGCGATGCAACCGCTTCTAAAATCACCGTCGGGATTTTCTTATACCGGTAGGACAATTTTTTTATTTTCAATGCTTACAATCTAAACTACCTAACCTCCCTGGGAAGCCTCGCGATCCATTCACTTCTAGCAAATGTAATGTATCATTTTTATTGGGAGATCTAAGGTATTAAGCTTTGAATAATGTTATAATTGTTTTGCAAAAATTTTTCAAACTTAAATTACTCGTAGACTCTCCAATCCGAACATATTTGTCTTGGGCGTCTGCTCTCGTACCGTAACATAATATGCAGAGTGTGCACGTTATCTTTTGGTGCGACAATAAGCCTATTGTCTTAGCGGTATTTTTTTTGGAATAAAATAAGGGTTGCAGAAATAACTTGATCATAAATACGTTGATACACACCTTCGCTAATATGGAGTCGATGACGAAATGGGATACCGGCGAAGACAGGGTTGGTACCAAAATAATCACGATTAAGGCTAAACTCACCCAATTTATAATTATGGCCTTTTCGCTTGTCAATTCTTCATATTTTACTACCGCCCCACCTCTTTGATGATGTCGCCTCTTACTCTTTTTCTTTCACTTCTCCCATCTCTATGAGAACCTTGCTATACTCATGCATTATAATTTGACGTCGGAATAGCTCTTCACTGATTAAGACGATAATGATAAGGATGAGAGTGATAGGTCAGACATGATTAGGTCCTCTAAAATTAAGTCAGAAATAATTGGACGAAATTGATAGCAAGAGAATATAGCAAAGTTTTGAAGATGAATGGTTTTTAAGATAATATAGTTGAGTGTAGAAGAGTAAGACAATAGAGTGTACAAGATGAATGGCTTTTATAGATGAACAAAACTAGCCGTTGAGCTTCTTGTCAAACAAGTTTAGTTAAAAAACTAGTTGTTGAGCTTCTTGTCAAATAAGTTTGGTAAAAATCTAGCCGTTGAGCTTCTTGTCAAACAAGTTTGGCCAACAAACTAGCCGTTGAGATGCTTTCCAAACAAGTTTACCCAAAAATATAGCCGTTGAGGTTCTTGTTGAACAAGTATATCCAAAACTATAGGCCTTCTGTTCACCAAGAAACAAAACCAAGTATGGAGAGGGGAAGGATTGGTATTTTCATGTAGGCGCTAGCCGCGCAGTTTAGAACTGTATGGCAAGAACTTGCCGATAGCCAAGTTTGAATCCCAACTGTCCACGTGTCTCAATCTTGAGCGTACACACCACACGTAGTTCTGAAGTGCGAGGTGATAGGCATGAAAAATGCCTATTTTTGTCCTTCAATTTATGTTATCTAGGAACTTATTTTATGTTTCATTGGGCCTAATTGAAGTATGTTTGACTATTGCAGGTAAAGAGACATTTGTAATCAATCCCTTCTTAAAGCCCAACTCTTACAAGCTAAAGAGCTGCTGGAGATGATCAGTTGTCAAGAGCTGCTGGAGATGATCAGTTGTTAAGAGCTGTTAGAGATGACTTTGAACCAGAGAGCTGCTGGAGCTGCTAGAAGACTTAGTAGTCAAGCCTAGCTAAAATCTCTCCACAAAATCAGGAGTGGTTGAGGGAGATGAGGGATTTTTAGTTAGGTTAAGAGGGAGAGTTGAGAAGAGAAAAAAATAGATTATCTTCTGAGTTTTATCATTTTTTCTAACGTAGTTCTTATTTTCTATTTAATGAAAACCATTTTCAATCAATGAAAACAAGTTTTTATTCATGATTTTGATCTTTGCATCCTTGAGAACGAAACCCTCTATGTTTCAACACCCGATTTGATACGGATTATCAAATGGCGCCGCTGCCGGGGATGTAATAGATTTTAAAATCGTGTTTCTCTGAGTATTGCTTCGTTTAACGAGTTTCAAAGTATTATTTTATTTGTTGCTTTAATGGTTTATCATCAACTCTCTAAAACGAGTTTCTCTTTCTAAAATCTTTAATCTCTGCTGCGTCTCTCTCAAACGACAGTCTGATTAAAACTCAGAGATCGATCATTCGATAATCACGATCTAGGGTTTGAGCAAGCTCAATTTAGGTTTGCTGTTGAAGCAGATCTGGATTTCGGATGATTTGTTTCAATTTAGGTTTGAACGAAATCTAGACTTGTAGAATCGTTGATTTGAGTTTGTTTTCAGTGATTTGTGTTTCAATCTCGCACTAGATTGAAGCTGTTTGGTTTAACGATTGCAGTTCTGATGATATGCAGACTTCAGCTTGCAGACTTCAGCTTGTGACACTACGGGTTTTGATCATGAAGATGTTCTCTCTTATCGATTACAGACTTCAGCTTGTGACACTATGGGTTTTGATCATGAAGAAGATATGATTTTTTTTTAGCTGCTGTTGGAATCATCTTCCCTCTGTTTCAAAGGTTTTTGCTGTTATCTATCTTTCATAGCTTGGCTTCGATTCGATATCTTCTCTCTCGCTCTTAGCATCTGAATTTGGCTTGATAAGAAATCCAATTGAAACCAGTTGGGCTTCCTAGAATTGCTTAAAGTTGTGTTTATGTGTTTCAATCTATCTTTCTCATCAAACAAACCCGACTGTTGGGGTACATTTGATTTACTAATGTTACTTGAGGTGATTGCGGATTGCACATCTGTTCTGGAGTATGTGATTCAACAAATTTGATTTGGGAATTTCAGGTTTTGGGTATTATTAGTATTTGTTTTGTGTTTGGATATCTTGTCTGTTTCTTTGAAGACTGGGTTTTGTATCCCTGGGTCTAAGGAGGTTGGTTCAAAGATTTTAGTTGGGTTTTGCAGATCAGAGAATGTTTATTGAATATTTTTTTTGGGATTTATGTTACCAAATTTGCGAAAATTGGATTTTAGTTGTTTTTCAAAGATTTTAGTATTAATTTGATTTCTTGGAAGGATTTGGGATTATTTTCGCTTTAGGGGATTCCTCAATTTCTTGGAGGTTGGTTCTTGTTGTTGTTGTTGCTCCTGCTGTTGCTGCTGCTGGTATAACTACTGTTGCTGAGTCTGATTTTTGGGTGTTGCTGAGAACTATTTCTAGTTGCCGTGAATCTGATTTTTGGTGCTGAATCTAAGTACTGTTAGTACTTTAAAGAAAAGTGACAAGGCGACGAAGACTTATAGTTTCTTAAATTTTTTAGTATTGTAAGGTTGAGAAAAATGTTTATGTAATAATTAATTGAGTGACGCTTTGTAAGGTGAGGAAATTGTAATCTGCCGCAGGTACAGCATCGGAACCCCTATTCAGGCCGGAAATCGTTTCAACGCGTACTTCGCAAACGATCCTGAGTGGGCCTTCCTAACGGTTTCACCAGGGTAACCAAACGTGCCCCTAAAAAGGCCGCCCTGTAGGTAAATTTTTTTTTCCACCGCACCCTCCTTGTCGTGGTACATCGTTGTTTAACTATTTGTGTGATTGATTAAATGTTTAATTTTTGCAACAACACCTAGATAAGGGTGAACCAAAACGGGATTTCATCACCCGTGCGTGCCCACGCATTAGGACCCCGGGAATTCATTACCCGATTGTTAATCTTTTCGATATCGACGGTCCTGACCTCTTTAAAAGATTTTCAGATAAGAAGCTATAAAAAAAAACAAAAAAACATAGTTAATAAAAAGGCTTCGCTCGGACCTGGAGCAACACGCTCACTAGGAAAACCTGATAAGTGGTTACGTTTGCTGGAGGACGTACGTTCCCTGGCATAGCTAGTGTGGATAGGTGACTCTAAGCGGTTCGCCCCGCCTTCCAGCACAAGTGCATCTAGGTGACTAGATAGCATGCGAGCTATCGCCAAAGCGAGTAAAAACAACTCAAGTGCGAACCGATCTACTGTCAGGAGTAGGAGCATTGAACCCTGAGACCGGGTTCACAACTTGACCTAAAAAGAGACCAGTAAAACATTCTTGAGTGCTTGCATCATTCTTAAGACTTTTAGTGTGTTCGCATAAATTGATTGAATTGTATGTTAGATTGGGGTAACACCCAAGCTCGGACTAAGAACATTACTAGAATTAATATGAGTCAGACTGGTGGGACGAATGGTCCCGAACCTGCTATTCCTAGGAACGGTCCCGAACCTGCTGTTGCGGAGAGAATCACTCTCCGCAATCGAATGCATCCTACAATAGTTAGTAAGCCTTCATGTATTGTGATTCCCAGAAATGTAGGGAACTTTGAGTTAAAACCGGGATTCTTGTCTATGCTCCCCAAATTTCATGGTAGTCCTACTGAAAACCCGTATAACCATCTTAGGGACTTTAGGGATCATATGCTTCTATTAAACTTCGAACGTATTACAGAGGATTCTTTGAAATTACGTGTGTTTCCCTTTTCTCTGTTAGGAAACGCACGCGATTGGTTGTACACTCTCGAGGAGAACTCTGTAAACACATTTGAACAACTCGTTAAGGAGTTTTTAAAGAAGTATTTCCCTAACCACAGAACTGCTAAGATACGACAGAGTATCTATAGCTTCACACAAAACCGAGGAGAGTCATTATATGACTACCTACAACGGTTTAGGGATTTAGAGCAAGGATGCCCACATCACGGGATTCAGTTGATTGATATAGTTCAAACTCTCTATGAAGGTCTAGACTATGACACTAGAGCTCGTGTTCAGTCTATGTGCGCAGGTACATTCGATGAGAAAACTGACACTGAAGCTTGGACATTTTTAAATGATGTAGCGGATAAGACCTACCAATGGCAAACGATGAGAGAGGAAATACCTAGTCACCGTGCAAATGTGCACCAAGTGGACTCTAATTCAGAGTCTGCCACTCTTAGAACCATTCTTGAGAAAATTGAGAACTTAGAGACCGGAAAAAGGGAGCGACACCCTAATACTTCGTCTGTTAACCATGTGGTGATGCCAAATTGTGTGGTTTGTGAGAGTTCGGACCATCTGGTCCAAGATTGTCCTGATGTGCTTAGTTTAAGGGAGGGTAGAAAAGACCAGGCCAATGCCATGTATCAACGTCCCAATAACCAACCTTTCAATGGTGGATGGAATAATAATTCCAACAACTCCAATTCTCGGGGAAATAGAAATTACCAAGGAGGTTCTTCGGGTAGTGCCCCTTATCAGCCGCACAACCAAGTAAACCAACACCAGTCTAGTTCTTCGTGGCAACAAAATCCATCATACCAAGCTCCCCTTAATGTGCCTTATGTTCCTCCGCACAATAGGAATCTGCCTCCTCCAACCACGTCTTTAGAAGATACTCTTAAAGCATTTATGCAAGTAACTCAGTCATCTATTGCCAAACTTGAGGGACAAATAGGTCAAATGGCAACAGAGATAAGCACGAGAGACAAAGGAACGTTCCCCAGTCAAACTCAAGCTAATCCTAAGGGGAATACTGAACATCCTAGATCTTCCAATCGTGATGGAGTCAACGCCATCATTTCTCTTAGGAGCGGTACGAAAGTTGATAATTTAGTGAAAATGCCTAAGGAACCCGAGCTGGAAATTCAAAGTAAACCTATAGAAGAACCTGCGAGTGCGAGTGAGGAAGAAATCACGATAACACATGTTCAGCCGCTGGCTCCTTTTCCTCAGCGGTTAACTCTTGCTAAGAAGGGCAATGTCTATGAGGAGATTTTAGGGATTTTTAAGCATTGTGTGATTAACATTCCTATCCTTACGGCCATAAGACATATCCCTAATTACGCAAAATTTCTTAAAGATCTTTGCACTTTAAAGCGGCGCATACATGTCCCGAAAAAGGCTTTTCATGTTCACGAGAGTGATATATCTATTCTTTTAGATGCACATGTTAGTGCTGTCCTTTTGCGTAAATCCCTTCCAAAATACAAAGACCCTGGATGCCCTACTATTTCATGTACGATTGGGACCCGTAAGATAGGAAGAGCTCTACTTGATTTAGGTGCCGCCGTGAACCTCATTCCTTACTCTGTCTATGAGCAATTGGATATCGGAGTACTTAAACCCACTAATAGGACCCTTCAGCTAGCTGACCGATCTATTAGGATTCCTAGGGGTGTAGTTGAAGATGTGTTGATCCAGATTGAGCAATTTGTTTATCCAGTAGACTTTGTTGTGTTAGATACTGAGCCAGTGGCAAGCCCTGAGGACGAGATCCCTGTGATTCTAGGTCGACCCTTTTTGGCAACAGCTAATGCGGTAATCAATTGCCGCAATGGAATTATGAAGTTGACTTTCGGGAACATGACTGTAGAATTGAATATTTTTCATGCGTCGCATTCCCCTTCTAATTCTGAACCACTTGAGTGTAATATGATCCAGAGTCTTGTGAATACCACTTTTAAGAGGTCAAGTACCTCAGATCCCTTAGAGGCAATTTTGTCCAATTTTGATGGAGATTGTGAGGACGATTCGTACATCCATGAGGTGAAAACCTTATTAGATTCGGCTTTAGAAATTTTAGAGCCTGAAGGTGAGCATGAAATCTTAGATGTTAAGAAACCCATTCCAGAGGCTCAAGTAACCTCCCCAAAGATAGAGCTTAAACCTCTTCCCGCTCACCTTAAGTATGTCTTTCTAGGTCTTGACGAGACTATGCCCGTCACTATTGCCGCTGACCTAGAACCCCTTCAGGAAGAGAAGTTGATTCGTGTTCTTAAGGGAAATACGAAAGCTATTGGCTGGAGTATTGAGGACATTAAAGGAATTAGTCCCTCGGTTTGTATGCATAAAATCAATTTGGAAGATAATTCCAAAAAGTCTAGGGAAGGACAACGGAGATTGAACCCGACTATGGCCGAAGTAGTTCGGAAAGAAATTTTAAAACTCCTTGATACTGGGATCATCTATCCCATTTCTGATAGTCTGTGGGTTAGCCCAATCCATGTTGTCCCGAAAAAATCAGGAATCACTGTTGTAAAGAACGAGAATAACGACCTCGTACCCACTAGAACGACCACTGGATGGAGAGTCTGCATAGACTACAGGAAGCTTAACTCGGTCACTAGGAAAGATCACTTCCCCTTACCTTTCATTGACCAGATGCTCGAGCGACTCGCTGGGCATAAATTTTATTGTTTCTTAGATGGCTACTCTGGGTACAACCAAATACCCATCGCACCCGAGGACCAAGAGAAAACGACTTTTACATGTCCTTTCGGTACATTTGCCTACCGTCGCATGCCTTTTGGCTTATGCAATGCTCCTGCGACGTTTCAGCGTTGCATGTTAAGCATTTTTTCTGACATGGTAGAGCGATTCCTTGAAGTTTTCATGGATGACTTCTCATTATTTGGCAACTCATTTGAACAGTGCCTTCATCATCTTTCTCTAGTATTACTCAGATGCCAGGAAAAGAATCTTATTTTAAATTGGGAGAAATGTCACTTTATGGTAAAAAGGGGGATAGTTTTGGGGCATATCATATCTGAAAAAGGAATAGAAGTTGACCAGGCCAAAATAGATGTCATTTCTAACCTTCCCCCACCACGAAATGTCAAGGACGTCCGTTCCTTTCTAGGACATGCAGGCTTTTACCGTCGTTTTATCCAAGATTTTAGTAAGATTGCTCGTCCTTTAAGCAGCCTTTTGGCCAAAGATGTGGCCTATAAGTTTGATGCACCATGTCTTGTAGCTTTTGATAAGCTTAAGACCCAGCTCACAACATCACCCATTATTAGACCACCTGTTTGGAATGAACCATTCGAGTTAATGTGTGATGCCTCTGATTATTCTGTAGGCGTTGTTTTGGGACAGCGGATAAACAAACGCCCCCATGTCATCCACTATGCTAGCAAAACGTTAAATGACGCCCAATTGAATTACACGACCACCGAGAAAGAACTCCTGGCCATTGTTTATGCGCTAGAAAAATTTAGATCTTATCTTATAGGATCTAAAGTGATTGTTTACACGGATCATGCCGCGCTTCGACATCTTTTGTCAAAGAAAGATGCTAAGGCACGGCTAATCCGGTGGGTATTACTCTTGCAGGAGTTTGACCTCGAGATTCGAGACAAAAAGGGGTCAGACAATGTTGTAGCCGACCATCTTTCCCGTATAGTGATTGAGTCTGTTGATGAGTCTTTGCCGATTAGGGAATCCTTCCCTGATGAACAACTTATGGCTGTGAAATTAGTTCACGAGTTGCCGTGGTTTGCTGACATTGCTAATTATTTAGCCACGGATACCATTCCTGATCATTGGACTAAACCTGACAAAGATCGTTTCTTTAGTCAAGTGAAGTACTTCTTTTGGGATGATCCAGATTTGTTTAAGTATTGTACTGACCAAATCCTTAGGAGATGTGTTCCCCAGTCTGAGTTTACCAATATTCTCTCATTTTGCCACACCCAAGCTTGTGGAGGCCACTTTAGCTCTAAGAAGACCGCGGCAAAAATTTTGCAGTGCGGTTTTTATTGGCCTACATTATTTCACGATGCGCATGCATTTTGTAAAGCGTGCGAGAGATGCCAGAAAATGGGAGCCCTTTCTCGACGAAATATGATGCCCTTACACCCTATTTTAGTTATTGAACCTTTTGATGTTTGGGGCATTGATTTTATGGGCCCTTTTCCCAAGTCTTTTGGATATGAGTACATCCTTGTTGGAGTGGACTATGTATCAAAATGGGTTGAAGCCATCCCTTCGAAAATGAATAACAGTGCAGTTGTTCTCAATTTTTTAAAAGAAAATATTTTTTCTCGATTTGGAACACCTAGGGCTATCATTAGCGATGGAGGGACACATTTTAACAACAAAAACTTTGCTGCCCTTGTCAAAAAGTATGGCGTAACTCATAAGGTGGCAACACCTTATCACCCGCAAACAAGTGGGCAAGTCGAAGTTTCAAATCGGGAGATCAAAAATATTCTCCAAAAGACGGTTAACCTAAATCGCAAAGATTGGTCTGTAAGATTAATTGATGCACTTTGGGCTTATCGTACTGCATATAAAACCCCGATTGGAATGTCTCCTTACCGACTCGTTTACGGCAAGGCATGCCACCTTCCTGTAGAACTTGAGCATAAAGCTTATTGGGCAATAAAAACGCTTAACTTTGACACTTCAACAGCTGGGTCCCATCGTAAGCTACAACTCAATGAGTTGGATGAGCTTCGAAACGATGCATATGAATCCGCAAAGATATACAAAGAAAGAACTAAGACTTTCCATGATAAAAATATCTTGCGAAAGACTTTTAAAGTGGATCAAAAAGTTTTATTGTATTCTTCGCGTCTTCATTTGTTTCCTGGAAAACTTCAATCCCGTTGGACCGGGCCGTTCATTGTCAAAACTGTTTTCCCACATGGAGCTATTGAAATTCTTGACCCTCGTACTGGTCACATTAATAAGGTAAATGGGCAGAGACTTAAACCATTTCACGAGTATTTTACGGGTTCAAGTGAGGATATGAATCTACGGGACCCATCATATGAAACATAGGTATCTTTATTTCTACCCATAGTCTTATCTAGTTTGGGGGTACCTACCATCGTCTGGCTGAAGACGTTAAACTTAGCGCTTGTGGGGAGGCAACCTTTATTATGTTCAGGTAATATTTTTAGATTATTTTTTATTATTTATTTTTGGCAACTTTGGGGACACATGCTGATTCAGTTTGAGGGTGGGGGTAAATAAGATTTTCATAACTTTTTCCAATAAAAGTTATTATCTAGGACATTCTGGTAATGTAGACACATTTTTTTTGTATACTCTGATCTTTGGACATTCTTAGAATCCTAGAGTTGCACTTGGGATAAAATTATAAGGTTATGGTTTATTTTAAACCGTAAATTGTTAGTGCGTTAAGAATTTTTAAAGTTTTTGGTACTACCATCCTATTAGATGTGTTTCAGAAGAAAATCACTCTTATAATTGCACTTCACGTAGTTATGTTATCAAGGTTTTGTTAAAACTAACTATCACCTTTTGATTAATCAACAGTTTGGGTTAGGAAGAATCTGTAATGAGGGAGACATTTATCTTGGAAAATTTCGCTTCTCATAAATTCATACTAAGGGTTTGTATGTATTTTCATAAGTTATTGGCTCCTTTCACGAAGCTGACATACTCATATCACAATTCAAGGCCCCTCGTAAGATTTAGAACTGAAAGAGGAAGAATTTGTATTAATCTCGAGGCAAGCCATGAATCAATGTGAAAGTAAGAGACAAAAAAAAAAAAAAAAAAAAAAGTAAAAATCGAGTCTCTATGATTATAGTTGAGAACTATGTGAAGGAGGACAAGTTGCACGTATAAAAGAGCAAATGAAAACTCAAATGCAAAAGTCTTACCATGAAAAACTTGTGTGGATATATATTTTCCCTGAAAGATCAATAAAAGAGAGCGAACAAACTAAGGTAGTTGTTGAACAAACTTCTAGAATTCTTTCACCATACTCAAGATAAGGCTAAGGTTATTTGAAAGGATTATCAAACTTCTTGATTCCATAAACTAAATTCACTACACAAAGGATGAAATTCTGAAATTTGATCTAATCTGATTGTAGTATAATTGACTTGATAAATTCTAAACGTATCTGATGATTAACCCTCGTTTAAGTATTATATCTAGGAGAGGAATTTAATCCATTCTCAGAGATACCAAATGATTATTAGTTGTTTATAATACCAGGACGTCTATGATAGAATTTTGTGGGTATATTCACTGAAAACCCTCACGAGACACAACTCGTCCTATATGGGTAACCTATAGGTTGAAAGGCTTGTTGCATACGCTAAATGCAATCGTAAGAAACCACGAAAGAGTTTAGTTTTCTTTTCTTTTGCTAAGGGACTAGCAATATATCAGTTTGGGGGTATTTGATAGGCATGAAAAATGCCTATTTTTGTCCTTCAATTTATGTTATCTAGGAACTTATTTTATGTTTCATTGGGCCTAATTGAAGTATGTTTGACTATTGCAGGTAAAGAGACATTTGTAATCAATCCCTTCTTAAAGCCCAACTCTTACAAGCTAAAGAGCTGCTGGAGATGATCAGTTGTCAAGAGCTGCTGGAGATGATCAGTTGTTAAGAGCTGTTAGAGATGACTTTGAACCAGAGAGCTGCTGGAGCTGCTAGAAGACTTAGTAGTCAAGCCTAGCTAAAATCTCTCCACAAAATCAGGAGTGGTTGAGGGAGATGAGGGATTTTTAGTTAGGTTAAGAGGGAGAGTTGAGAAGAGAAAAAAATAGATTATCTTCTGAGTTTTATCATTTTTTCTAACGTAGTTCTTATTTTCTATTTAATGAAAACCATTTTCAATCAATGAAAACAAGTTTTTATTCATGATTTTGATCTTTGCATCCTTGAGAACGAAACCCTCTATGTTTCAACACCCGGTTTGATACGGATTATCACGAGGCAGGGGAGACACTTAAAGCTTAACAAATGTCATCATTCTATTGGGTCATGGACTACGCACAATTTAGAACTGCGCGACATCAATCCACCTAGAAGGTAATGAAACCACCCTCAAGGTGGGTATGGGGTGGTCACGTCAGCTCCTCTACCTAGCTACTATGGGGCAGATTGGTGTTTTAAAGGGTGGAAAAGTTAATCCACCTCGCCACCTCATAATTGACCTAGCTGCTGCAAGTGCTCTAAGGGTGCGTTTTGGGTACGTTTTTTTTTTTCCGTTTTTTTTTTCTCATAGGTGAATGGTTCAGTTTGTTGTTATACTGTTTTTAATATTCAAGATTTCAAGGTACAATTTATTACTGGAGGGTGGTGCTGAAGATGATAATTGTAGTGGCTTATTCCGCATCTCGAAATCATACTTCATCTTCGACCATTATACGATCGTCTGACCTCACCAACAAAATATGTGGCATATTTATAGTACAATCAGAATCAAGACAACAAATATAGCACAAACTTATCAACCAACACCACTCGCCCTTGATGCTTCTCGTGCTCTTGGTTGAGAGCTGTCCTGTAATGGCCTATTCCGCATCTCGGACTCATTCTTCATCTTCGGCCAGCATACGACCACTCGACCTCCTCAACATGCACGAAGCACTACCGATGACATATTTCAATTATAGAGTTCTAGTCATCACTTTCGACCTCTACATCAATAGTTCAAGTTAAGCAAACGTACAATCATCAATGAAGCCATTACGAAGTAACACAAATCAGAATGTTATACAATCTGGTCAAAGAATATCAAATATATATTGTAACGTCCATCATTAAGGATAATAATGGTCGCCAAACGGTCATATTATAGGACCTATATATAGGACCAGAAAATCTGAAATGAGGGACAGAGGATAGGGAATACTCACTTAAACTCTATACAAAAATACCCAGAGCTTCTCTTATAATAATTTAACAACTATCAATAACATTTTTCTTTCTAAATCCTCAAGAGAGGTCATGGTTTTTAATCCATTCAAAAGTTTTCCACGCTAAACTTTGTGTTATTATTTTTCCATTATTCATCTAAGTAGCTCTGAATATCCTTGGTGTAAAGGCTAAGTTCGAGATACGAAATTAGGCTATTACATTTGGTACCGTCTGTGGTAAGAAAGTTCTCAAGCTCATTGTCTCAAAAAATAGCTAATTATTTTCGTACGAGATGACACCTCCATGCCAGAGTACCCCAATTACTCCAGGAGACGCAAACGCCGAAATGGCAGAGTTACGGGCCAATTTCAACTTTGAAATCGAAAGGCGAGCCACTTTGGAACAACAACTAGCAAACATCCAAGACGTGTTAAAGGTTCTACAAAGTCAATGGGCTGCAACTCAGAAGTACAAAGGAGTGATGCCAACTACTTTGAGGGTTTCCGTTCTTGACAAAATAGAATCTCATGCGAACAATCTGGGAGGTGTTGCCCGATCTAATCATAAGCAGCACGGGAGAAGCTACTACGAAGTTGATGGTGGTCTCGCTGAAGTCAGACAGGAAGAGCCACTACGAGGAAGAGTTTAAATTCTGGCTTTTGAGTGAATCAGTAAAGGAAGTGGTGACCACATCCCTGGTGAAGGACGAGTCCCACGACCAGCCATCACAGCTCATCAATACGTGACTCAAGAACATATTGAAAAGTGCATCAAAGAATTGCTTGATGCTCAAATTCAGACCACTAAAGGAATCCATAACAGATTACAGAAGAGCCCAATCGCACATGAGCTATTTGATGGCGCGGTTTCCACTGGTTTCCACACTCTAAAAATTTAAAAATATAAGGGAACTGATCCTGTAGAGTACGTCCAGGAGTTTCAGGACGCTCTAGGCTTATATTCTACATCCAACTACATTCTATGCCAGCTCTTTTTTACTAGTTTATCAGGCGAACCATTACGATGGTTTTACACACTACCCGAAGGGTTCATTACAACTTTTGAGTAATTACAAGAACTCTTCATCAAGAATTACTCGCACAATAGAGACAAAGAGGAGAATCTATATTCTTTATTCAGCCTTAAGCAAATACCAGGAGAGAAGATTGAGATATTCACTAAGAAGTTCTTAGAGTTGGCTCGAAAGGTGTGTCGACTTGATCAGAAGATTACTATTTCAGCCTTCACCAATGGATTACTTGTTAATGGAAGGGTGAAGGAATACCTCGTGCTAAACAAACCTATGACTTTGGAGGACATGCTCGAATAAGTCAACGAGTATATCAATCTCAAAAGAATGGTGTTCGACAGATAGAAAACTCAAAAATCAACATTGACAGCTAGAGATTAATCCACATGCCAAGATTTCAATCGTGCTGTTGATCAAGGAGGAGACCTTGGACGACCTAAACAATAGGATCCAGACCATCAACTCTGAAAATCCAGGCTGAAGGCCTCACTGAACCCCTCACCCACGTCAGACACTTCAAAGCCACAGTTGGATTATACTCCAAACTCAACTACATGCTATGCATATTATTCAACATGAGTCTAATAGAAGAACTACTCAGATGGTTCCATACTATCCTCGAAGGCTCCATCACTACGTTCAGCCAACTACAATGCCTCTTTGAGTCAAATTATGCTCATGCTAAGGAGCGAAAGAAAACTTTAGATTCTTTGTTCTTCTTCAAGCAGGGCGCAAAAGAAACCTTGGCAAGCTTTTACAAGCGTTTCCTCCAGGAAACACAGAAGATTGGGAACTTGGATCCTAAAATCCTCATTCCAGTATTTACCTCTGCCCTGCATATGGATTTCAAAGTTTGAGAAGAGCTTACCTTGCACAAGCCCAGAATGATAACAGAGATGATCGATATTGTTAATAATTACATCGAATTAGAATGATCAAAGAAGGACAAGATGAAGAGATCCTCTGTCATCCAGTCTCAAGAAATATTTACATCTCATCCCCAGAAATCAACCATTGCCAAAGCACCCAAACAACGCGGAAGAAGCACCGACAATGCTAGAAGAAGAGATCGAAGGCTAGACAAACCTATCCCCGTTTTACCTATAATAACAACAACTCTCTCCGCTATCTTACCAACGATAAAAGGGAGATAAGTTCTATTGAGCAACATAAGCAATTTTAGACCTCCCCAACAAACCTTTATGTCAGTATCACAACGTGCATAGTTACAAAATCAATAATTGTTACTCTCTCATTCAAATTTTTCATCGCATTCTATTAGTTGGAAGACTTCATAACTATGTAGTCGACATTCAAAAGTTTCTTGAAGAGGAAACTAAGAACAAAGACATTGATCAAGAGCAAGTCCAAGGATAAGCTCGCCATCTTTACATAATAGAAATTGAAAAAGGAAAGAAAAGAAAGCAAGATGACCAAATTACATCTTGTTGCAAAATGGCTTCCTCGGATAAATCAGCAAAACTTCTCCCCAACTCAAGCAAATCAAAGCGTCCTTACCAAATTACTTCGAGATCATTGCGACACCAGCCATGTCAAGTACCCTCATGACGACCCTCTAGTCATTATGCTCAAGGTAGGATAAGACTACCTACACACGCTTCTCGTCGATACAAGAAGCGCCACAAATATTTTGTTCTGAAGAGTAATTAAAGTTTTGGGACTCAAAAATTTCGTGAAAGCTTTGACAACTATAATCATAGGTTTCAACGATTTAAAAGAATTGACAATAGAAGAAATCACAATGCCAGTTCAAGCGAGGTCATAAACCACCTTCGTTAAATTCGTAGTCATCGATACCGAATCCAAATATCTAGGAATTTTAGGACAAAGTTGGCTACATTTGATTAATGCAGTTCCTTCTACTTACCACTTGGCACTGAGATTTCCAGTAGATCACGGATTTTACGAAATCAAAGGCAGTCAAGTAGTTGCACATATGTGCAAGAATACTACTACCAATTCTCATACGGCTAAACTTCTTAAGGCATAGCAGCTACAGCAAGAAATACCACCCACATTCGAGCAGCACGACACTGAGGTAATAGAATCCATTGAGCTCGATGGGCCCGGGCGTAACACCTTCATTGGCTTCAAACTGTCATCCGATGCAAAAGAAACCATAATACAACTCCTTAAGAAAAATGTCGATATCTTTGCATGGTCTTTCCAAGAGATGCCCGATATTTATCCTTCGATCGCATGTAACAAGCTCAACCTCATTCCAGACAACAAAACAGTTATATAAAAGCATTGAAATCTAGCTCTTCGCCTTCGCGAAGCCGTTAATGAAGAAATTGATAAACTCCTTCGTGTAGGGTTTATCAGGGAAGCCAAATACCCATAATGGGTTTCTAACATAGTGGCAGTCCCAAAGAAGAATAGGAAAATTAGAGTCTATGTTGATTTCACAGAACCCAACAAATTTACCCCAAAAGATAACTCTCTCCCATTGATCCCACAACTCCTCGACTCTTTCGCAGGACACGAACTTCTTTTGATGATGGATACAGCTTCGAGTTACAATATGGTTCCTCTCTCCGAAGAAGATCAAGAAATAACAACTTTTATTATAGAAAAAGGTCTTTACTATTACACAGTAATGCCTTTCAGGTTAAATAATGCAGGAGCCACTTACCAGCGACTCGTCACCAAAATGTTCAAAGATCATTTAGGAAAAATCATGGAGGTATACATCGACGATATGATCTTCAAAAGTCTAAAACGTGAAGATCACTGTAATAACTTCCAAATCATATTCGATATCCTTCATACCTACCAGATGAAACTCAACCCTTAAAAATGCCAATTCGGTGTTGTATCTGGGGACTTCTGGTTAGTAAAAGGGGAATCGAAATTGATCTGGCACAAATCAAAGCACTCATGGCAATGTCATCTCCTCGAACAAATAAAGATGTACAAAAATTTGTTGGCAAGATTGCCGATCTTCACAGGTTCATCTCAAAGTTATCCGATCGATGCATACTTCTTTACCTCCTTCTTCATGGAAATCCAACTCCACTGTCCAAAAAATAGAACAAAGAAATGTTTGGACTCCTGACTAGGAATTAGCTTTCCAAGATCTTAAATGATACTTGGGGCATCCTTCTATCATGAGTACTCTAGTTGATGTTGAAACACTAACGATGTACTAGTCCACAACCGATGATTCCATTAGCTCAGTCCTAATTCGAGAAGACGATGATCTAGAAAAACCAATCTACTTCATCAGCAAGACTCTCATGCCTGCTAAAAAAAAGATATACAACAACAGAAAAATAACTACTTGTCTTGGCTTACAGCTCTCAGAAACTTTGACCTTATTTCCAGGATCATCCCATCAAAATCATTGCTTAATATCCTCTCCGACTTGTCCTCTCTAAAAAAGAAAAATCTTAAAGAGTACAACAGTGGTCCGTATTCCTCGGAGAATATGTAATCACCTTCGAACCTCAGATATCAATCAAAGGATAAGCAGTAGCTAATTCTTGGTAGATTTTCCAGTCGAAGACCCCAATTGGGTAGATCTTGAAGAAGTATTAGTCAATGACTCAATTATAGAACCAGACGCCTGGTCCCGAAGTACAGGGTGGAGACTTTTCACGGATGGATCTGCTGGACCATGAGAATCAGAAATTGGAATCGTTCTGGTTACACCATCCAATCATCGCATCCAGAAAGCTATTAAACTCAAATTCTATGCCACCAAAAATAAAATAGAATATGAAGCTATCCTTCATGGACTGGATCTTGTTATAACACTTAGGACAGAAGAAATAACTGTCTATATCAATTCCTTACTCGTTGCCAATCATTACAGTAAGACATTCAAGTTTGGCAAGATGGTTGATTATGTAGCCCTAATTGAAGAAAAAATAAACAAATTCAAATCAACAATAATCTCTTACCTCCCTTGAGTAAAAAATCGTCATGCTGACGCATTGGCATACATCGATGCAATGCTCGAAGACAGTAAAAATAGAACTTTAGAAATCGAAGTTATCTAACGTTCCAGTCTCGATATGATCTCTGCTATGCACATTAATACTGTTGAAGATGAAGATAAAGACGATTGGAGAAGACCTTTTTATACGTACCTCAATTCCAATATCTTCTCGAGTAACAAAGAAGAGGCCAGGCCACTCTTGGTTAAGTGTCCACGATTCACCGTCCCAGATAAAATCCTCTATCACATTACGGGAGGAGGACCTCTTATTGAATGGATCTCTCAGAAACATGCCCAAATAAAAATTAAAGAACTTCATGAAGGGATCTGCGCAGCTCACGTTTTAGGACGATCATTGATCCAATGGGTTTTTACTTAAGGTTTATATTGGCCAAAGATAAGTTAAGACTGTGAAGTCTTTGTTCGAAAATGTTACAAATGTCAGATCCACGTTCAAGACATCAAAGCCCAGCACCCGACTTACACATTAATAATGTCATCTGGCCATTCAAAAGATGGGGAATCGATATCATTGGGCCCTTCTACTCTGCATCGGGAAATCACAAATTTGTCCTTCTGGCCACAGATTACTTCACAAAATGGGTCAAAGCAATTCCTCTATGTCACACCGATGAAAATGAAGTCGTCAAATTCCTTTGGGAACATATAATCACAAGATTTAGATGTTCGAAAAATGATTCAATCCGACAATGGAAAATAATTCATAAGCAGTAAAGTCCTCACTTTTCTCTACAAGTACAAGATTCAACTCTCAACTTCCACACCATACTACCCTCAAGGCAACGGATAAGCTGAGGCCATCAATAAAAGCATCAAATCAGGACTCTGTAAGCGCCTCGATAAAAAGAAGGGTAGATGGGTTTATGAATTGCAGAGTATCCTGTGGGTATACTGAACAACACCTCAAGCATCTACAGGCTGTACCCCATTCATGATGGCCTCCGGTACTGAAGTAGTCATACATTCAGATCTCGATATACCAAGTACTTGAAGAAAATCACAGATGAAGATAATAAGCTAGGTCTCATATGTAACCTCAACAGGATCAAAGAAACACGAGACAAAGCCATTGTAAACTTGGGACGATACTGTAATGGCATAATTCCGTGAGCTCAAGGTGGCTTGGAATTAGTTCTTATACCAATGATCTTCATGTCGTTTGAGCGCTGTCAAGCAAGCTTTTCGTTCGACCTCAAGCTCTTTTTCACGGAGCTCTCGGTCATGAGTTAGTTGTTGTTCGAGCTCATTTCGTTTCCCTGTTTCAGTGTTGAGATTCACTCGTAGCTTGGTAAGTTATTCCAGCTCAACGGAGAGATCAAGTTAAATTCCGGTGGCTGGCCGTCTGGACGTAACCATGATTGAAATGTTGTAGTAAAGTATTTGAATGCCTTAGGATATTGTGGAAAAAATCTCTTTCCCACAGACGGTGCCAAATGTAATGGCCTAATTAGGTGAGCTCGAGGTGGCCTGGAATTAGTTCTTACACCAATGTACCTGTGATGAAAACTAATAAACGAGAAATGACACAGACGTTTAGCGTAGAAAACCTATGAATAGGTTAAAAACCACGACCTCATGTTGAGGGTTTTTGTAATAGTGATATTTATTGCTTGAGGCTGATGATATCTTATTACATGATATTTTTTGACTTAGAAATGTTTGATCCTGTGAATAAGAATCTTTGGAGTGATGAGAATCTCTGAAAATATTGTTTTCTTGGTGATATCTCGTGAAATTTTTCTGGTCCTTATCTATTCTGAAACTTTTTCTTTATATAGGCTTCTTCTGCAGATCTTTATCGTGTTGGAGCACGTTCTCCAAACAATGTGGTTAGTGGCTGTTGATTGAGTAACTGCTGAGTTCATGAGAGACAGGTAGTTTTAACTTATTCAGGTTTTTTAATTTGAGCTCAACCCACGTTCTTTATCAATTTATTAATTATGTGGCAATGTTGACTGGGGAAGTCATGGGGAAAATGCGTGAGCCTGACATGGAGGTAATTTAAGCTAGAGACTGTTCGATTGTATGTAAGATTGAGGGATGGGCCCCTACAATCGCCCCCTAGCAACCGAAGTCACGGGTGGCCTTGGTTGAGAAGTAATCCAGATATATGGGTACTCGGGTTGGGCTTTTTAAATTTTGAATGAAGTAATGATTTCGTTGACTGCATGGAAATTGCGCGTGTCAAAGGAGATGTATATACATTGAATGTTGATGGGATTATTGATGGACGTGACAGTTAGGGTTTGAAGAGTTACGTCTATAATAAATGATGACATTTGGGAAAATGTACCAGCACAATAAATGTAGGGTTATATAAATAGTACTTGTACCGAGGTTTGTTTACAAAGTACGTATGTTATGTTTGTAATATTCTCTAGAAGATGTGAAGATGTTGAAGACTTGTAGAATGATTCTTAAAGAGCATATTGCTTTTGAAATGCAAAGGTTGAAGTTGAAGCTTTTTGGGTATTTCTCCTTGGAGAATCCTGTTCCTGCGCCTGTTCCTCCGGTGTACCAAGGCATATGAGAGAATGAAGCGGCTGAAGCTGAAGAAGAGTTGTACTATAGATGGAGGTTTCACCACGCTATCTTGACAGGCGAGCAGCGCTTTGTTTATCTTCCCATACTTGCAGAGGATAAGGTTAGGGAGACATATGTAGGGATAAACGTAACTGCAGTGTAGTTGTACTAATCTTTTATGTTGTTCTGGATTATAAGGTCGGGCCCTCTTCATCTCTACCAACTCTGCGAGGGTGGTGGTTACAGAAGAGGCGGTAATGGAAGTGGAGGAGGAAGACGGAGAGTGGAAATCATCTTCTGCACTTCCATCATCACTTTGTGCTAAGAAGACCTTCAGTTTGAAGGGTTGGGTCAAGCACTGAGTCTCTTGTTTTCATAGTTTCCATTTGAAGTTCGTCTTGACTTCGACCAAACTCATAGAAGGGAGGATACTTATTGTTTCCAATTTTTGCTTTGCATCAGGGTGAAAAATTACTGAAGCAGAACGAACTGAAGAATTTTAAAGCTATAGAGTGCCTAAAAGACTTGTTAGCGGTAAAAATAGAGTAAATTTGAGTAAACCCCCTATACGTGTACACCATATTGACATTGACCCCCATATTCGCTTAAACTAGCCTTTACCCTCTATTCTCGCCTGAGCAGTCAGTCCACCCTTGTTGACTGGCATTGACTCCGATTGACTAAAGTTTTTTTTTGAAAAACCCAATAATACCCTTTTGTCATTTAATGAAATAAAGCCGTTGAACGATCGAATGCTTCTTTTCTCTCTGCTTTTCTTCTTTTTTCTGCTCCTCTTATCCTCTATGCTTCTCTTTTTCTCTCTGCCAGCACTCTTCTTCTCTCTACTCGCATTGATTATCTTATTCTTCTCTCTAGTTTTGGTTTGAAGTTAGGGTTCCAAAGCATCTAACGAAGAACTGAGAAATGGGAGGTGGAAAACATCAATCTCCCACCAATGTGGAGGTAATACTCTTATAAACTCTGTTAATTTAAAGAAAAACACTTCAATTTAATTATTGCAATAAGTTCTTTTGGCTAATATTCATAGTGGAGGGTTTAAGCTAATAAGTATT
The DNA here is from genome assembly GCA_014058105.1 of Kingdonia uniflora. Lineage (NCBI taxonomy): Eukaryota > Viridiplantae > Streptophyta > Magnoliopsida > Ranunculales > Circaeasteraceae > Kingdonia > Kingdonia uniflora. The sequence continues at coordinate 326,008 of JACGCM010000376.1, forward strand.
TTTGGCTTTTTCTTTTAACAGTTATGCCCAATGTGTGATCAAGTTGGACATAATGTTAGTTCTTGCCCATGGATTTATTCAAAGTGTAAAGTAAACAATTGCAATGACATTAGGAGGCTGCTTACATCTAGAACCCAGAGAAACCCAAATATAGAATTTCTCTTATGACAATTCACACACCCTAATTCATTTTAGTGGCTATCTGATGCTATCAATAAGTTTGAAAATCCAACTAGATCAGCTAACCTTGTAGGATGCTATGGATGTGGGGGTTGAACCACTGGGTGAGAGAGTGCCCATGGATACTATAAAATTTTAAAAGGTTAGGGTGCAATGATGTGATGAAGCTATTTATATCTACTAAAGAAAGTTCATATGGTTTGAAGTTCTTAAAATGCCAGAATGTCCAATGTGGGAAGTTTATGTGGTTGAAGGATGCTATTGATGCTGATGAGAAGGTAAAAGAAGAAGAAAGGAAGAAGGTGATACAAAATATGAAAATTACAGTTAAGATGAACATAAATGATTTTATTAGGGATTTTAAGGGAAAGACTACCCTATAGGGTAATATTGGCTTGTGCATCACTTTAACAAAAAGATTGTATCTTGCAGACTTGTGTAGCTTGTTATTTTCTAGTAATGAGAAATATTTTCTTTATTTACCTCTTTAATCCTCAAGGTGCTCTATATTTGAATGGTCTCTAATGATAAACCTTGTACAATATAGAAAAAGAAGAAGTAACTTGAGTACTATAAGTACTGCACTGTACTGCACCATTTAACTGGATAATGTCTAAGTTATAAACAATAAACTATAAGTACTATCAACACTGCACTACATTGCACTATCTAAGTTACTTGAGTACTTTAAGTACTATAAGCATTGTACTGCACCATAAACAACAAACTCACATTTTTTTTTACTGGACAATAAACTACACAGCCATGCATAAACACACAAAGACATAACAAACAGAAGAATAAAAAACATTTTAGAGAAAACTGGATACACCATTAACATTACATTCACAAAAAGAACAGAAAAAATGTAGCCTCGAGAAAACTGAGAAAAATACTCAGGCACGCCATCCAGCCATATCACCCCCATCATCATCATCATCATCATCATCACTTCCTTCATCTTCATCTCCTTCTTCCTAGCCATCACTACCATCATCATCACTTCCTTCATCCTCATCAGAGCTATCCTTCTTTTCCCCATCCATTTCTGGATCATCCTCTTCCTCCTCCTGCTCAGTGTTACTTTCAGACTCATCAGAATCATCATCAGTACCTCCAGACACAACATCCTTTTCCTCTTCTTCATCACTAGTTATATACCTAGTGGTTTTGGGGGAGTTGCATCCTTCACCGTACATCTTTTCCTCATCTGAGTCCATTACAATATTTCTTACACTTCTTTTGATCTTGAGAATGTAGAGGTGAATGTGTTTAGGGTTGTAATGGGGGCAGTTATAGATAAAAGCTAACAACTTGGGGGGCTAAAAAACATTAACTCCTAAATCTTCCCAAAAAAAAAGTCAATATAAGGTGGTTGGGGGTTGAATACCTGTTTGGATTTTATACATCAGAATGCATATTTGCACTATAGTCCATACTTGTATTCACATTACCAGAGTGACCATTATCATCCTAAAAATTATATAGTTGGGGAAGGGGACTTTACCAGAGTGACCATTATTATTCTGAAAAATAAATAGTAAGGGAAGGGGACTTTACCAGAGTGGCCATTATCATCCTAAAAAATAAGTAACACATTCACATTACCATACCACATTCACATTACCAGAGTGCATATACACTTCTATACCAGACCATATTCAAGATACACTTCAATATACATTACCAGGGATTCACCAATATATCATAGTATATATTCTCAAAAAAGGCATATATATGCCAAAATTCTCAACATCCATCATTACATTGGTTAACATTGTTGGAAAATACAAAAGAGCTTTGGTTTTCTTTTTGGTTTGAATGGTAGAACTAAGTGTTTAGTTCCACATTGGATATGAGGGAAGCTCAACTCTACTATATAAGTAAATTTAATACTTAACTTATTGTGATGTGTGTAAGAGTTGGTGGGTCGCACGCGCATATGCGACCCATGTGTGCAAACTAGCTTGGAGTGGGCTTGCTCGACCTAGGAACCCATTTATTATTATAAGTTTATGATTGGAGCTTGGGGCCTTGGGCTATAGGCTCATGGGGATTCCTTGGAACACTTTGTCACTTTTTTGGGTTTGAGGTATGAGTTGTGGTATCTCCAACATACGCACCTTAAGGTGTGACTCTTGGTGAAGAGGCACTGACTTGAGGTGTGACCCTTGGCGAAGAGTCACCTATGCTCTATATAACCCAACTTTGTTTTTAATTATTTTTATTAGTTTTTCAGAGTTTTTTCTTGAGTCATTTTCAAGAGAGAAAATAGACGCAATCAAGGTTCATTTGGCATAGAGATAGAAGTGCTTTCTTCTCTCTGTAACTGATCGTTGCATCCTAGGAGACAGGGGACTACATTCTTGCAAAGCACTGTGACAGGGGTGAATCTGTCTTAAGGAGATAGTGTGTATACACTAGACTCGATCATCTCCTTAAGAGGTATTTATTTGTTCATACATATTGGTTATTACAATCTTAAGACAGATTCTTTTTTTGTGTGATTAAAGACTATAAACATGGTGAATCTCGCAGAGAAGAAGGGTGAAAAGAGCAACCCACAAGTTCTGAAGGTGAAGCCCGAGAAGTTTGATAATACTGAATTCAAGCGTTGGCAGCAGAAGGTGTTGTTCTTTCTCATGACTCTGAACTTGGCAAAATTCCTCAAGGAGGACAAGCCAGAGTTAAAGGAGGAAGAAGCTGACCCAACAACTGTAGCAGCAGTAGAGGTATGGATTCATTCTGACTTTCTGTGTCATAACTATATCCTAAATGGGTTGGACAACACATTGCACAATGTGTATTATCCAATGGAGTCTGCAAAGGAATTGTGGGAATCCTTAGACCATAAGTGTAAGACGGAAGATGCCAGACTGAAAAAATTTGTAGTCGGCAGATTCCTGGATTATAAAATGGTGGATTCCAAGGTTGTAATCAGTCAAGTACAGGAACTGCAGATTATCCTGTATTATATTCATGCAGAAGGTATGAAGTTAAGTGAATCGTTCCAAGTTGTTGTGATAATTGAGAAGTTACCTTCATCCTGGAAGGACTTCAAAAGTTATCTCAAGCATAAGAGGAAGGAAATGAAGTTGGAGGAACTGATCGTAAGGCTAAGAATCAAAGAAGATAGCAAATCCAATGATAAAAAGGATGTTGTTCATTCTTACGATGCCAAGGCTAACATGGCCGAGGGAAACCCTAAACCCCATAAGAAAAATGGGAAGAATGGGAAGAATTTTATGTGCCCTAAGGGAAAAGACTTTAAGAAGTTCACAGAGAGTTGTTATGTTTGTGGCAAACTAGGGCACAAGTCAATGGAATGCCACAAGCGTAAAAGCGGACCATAAAATGAGAAAGGCACTCAAGCACACATTGTTGAGATGGAGAACCTGTGTACAGTGATCTCTGAAGTCAACCTGGTAAACGATTCCAGAGGATAGTTTGTGGACACAGGGGTCACACGCCATATATGCTATGACAGGAGTTTATTTACTACCTACAATAAGATTAAACATGAGGAGAAAGTGTTCATGGGCAACGTTTCGACGTCAAGGGTCGAAGGAAAAGGGAAAGTAGTTCTGAAATTTACATCTGAAAAAGAAGTTACTTTGAATGAAGTGCTGCAAGTGCCCAATATCCGCAAGAACCTTGTTTTCGGAGCATTACTGATCAAGAATGGTTTTAAGTTAGTGTTTGAGTCAAATAGATGTATCATGACTAAGAATGGTATATTCATAGGAAAGGGTTATGAGTGTGATAGACTGTTCAAACTAGCAGTCTTATGTAAACATGTTTCAATTATCAATAAGAATGAAAATTTTATTTACTTGCTAGAGTCATTTAATGTTTAACATCATCGATTAGGACATGTAAATTATGGTTCACTGCATAAATTAGTCCATTTAGGATTGCTGCCTAAATTCAATCTTGATTGCAATAAAAAATGGGCTTTGGGCCATGGGCTCATGGGGATTCCTTGGAACACTTGGTCACTTTTTTTGAGTTTGAGGTATGAGTTGGGGTGTCTCCAACAGGCGCACCTTAAGGTGTGACTCTTGGTGAAGAGGTACTGACTTAAGGTGTGACCCTTGGTGAAGAGTCACCTATGCTCTATATAACCCAACTTTGTTTTCAGTTATTTTTATTAGTTTTTCAGAGTTTTTTCTTGAGTCATTTTCAAGAGAGAAAATAGACGTAATCAAGGTTCGTTTGGCAGAGAGATAAAAGTACTTTCCTCTCTCTGTGACTGATCATTTTAACCTGAGAGACAGGGGACTACATTCCTGTAAAGTACTGTGACAGGGGAAAATCTGTCTTAAGGAGATAGTGTGTATACACTAGACTCGATCATCTCCTTAAGAGGTGTTTATTTATTCATGCAGAATTGTTATTACAAATATTCTCAGAAATTACATTTGTGGACATATATATGCATGAATTCTCTCAGAATTCTCAAAAAGTTAAAACTACAGCTCTACAAAATTAATAAAATTCTAAGATCCTGCACTGAATCTACACATACTCATGGAATTCTCAAAAATGGCTGCGGAGTCTACTAGCTTATATTAGCCACTTATCCTTTGTAGGTCTGTACACCTCCGTATAAGGGTTCACATTCTTTAAAGCTTGAGTGATGCCTGAACCTTAATTCGGTTGACTAAACAATATTCCACCCTTGTTAATCCACCTCTAGAATTGTTTGTACTTTGTTGACTAGCTTGAGTATGAACTCTTGCAGCTCCACCCCTTGTTAATCCACCTCTAGCATTGTTTGTACTTTGTTGACTAGCTTGAGTACGAACTCTTGCAGCTTCACCCCCTGTTAATCTACCTCTAGCATTGTTGACCCCACCTCTAGGATTGTTTGTACTTTGTTGTCTAGCTCTCGGAGCTCCACCACCTGCAACACTACCTCTTGCAGCTCCACCTCTAGCAACACCACCCGTTGTTCCTCTACATCTCATACCAACTCCAACTCTTATACCAACTCCGACTCCAACTCCAATGCCAACTCCAACTCTAGTTGGAGGGTTGTTTCTTGGTTTGGACCCTCTAGGTCTAACTTCTCATCTATCAGTTCTAGTAGTTGGTTCTGAATTTCTAGGTCTTGGTGCAGCTGGTAGCCCCTTGCATGTCTTCTTATTATGGCCAAAAAACCCACACTTCCTACTTTTTGTTGTTGTTAGGTTGTATTCGCATCTACACTCCTCCTTCTAACCTTTCTAGGTCTACCAGTTCCTCTTTCCAGTGGTGGGGGTAGCATATCACTGTTGGGCTACAAAACACACAAGTATATGTGAGGTATCTATGAAACTTTTAAAACAAGAATGCAACTAGTTATGATATTTACTAACTTACCTTTTCCCACAGTGATGGATCACTTATAGGAAGCACACTCCCTTTATAAGATCTCCTATATGCAGCCACCATATGATATTCACTACAAAACCTGCAAGTTTGAGAATAAAAGAAAATTAAGTTGCATCAATGGGGAAAAAACATAACAATCCCAAGAATAATATACTTACCCTACCCAGTCCATTCTCATCTCCATTATGACACACAAGGCATGCACACAAGATAAACCTGAAATCTTCCATTCATTTAGGTGATGAAGTTCAGTCCGAAATCAGCCGAGGTCACCGATTTTCCAAATGTCAGGAGGAAGAACAGTGACCTCAACCTTGAGTTCCAGCATGTGGTCGTTTGAGTGAAGGTACCGGTATTCACAATCCTTAACCTCCTCGTTAAGCCACACAAGCGACACGTCAATATGTTACATAAGAGCACATGGACCAACGAATCATGGAGCTAATCGAAGTAAAAGTTTTGTGCACTTCAGGCATCCTTACCAAGTTACAAAGAAGTCCAATTACCAAAGAACTATTCGATATGGAAATACCGAAAGGTTTCCATACTCCAAAAATTCATAAATACAAGGGCACCGATCCAAAAGAGTACATTCAACAATACCGTGATTCATTGGGGTCGTATTCCAATCTCAATCACATCCTCTATCATTTATTGGCAACAAGTCTTCAGGAGGAACCACTTCGGTGGTTCCACTCTTTTCCTGAAGACTCCATACACACATTCGACCAGCTGTAGAAATAATTCATCACGAAATATGCCCACAACAGAGACAAAGATGAGAATTTATATTCCCTTATTAGTCTTAAGCAGTCACACGGAGAGAAGCTTAAAGCTTTTACAAAAAAAAATTTGGAGCTCGCACGTAAAGCTTAAAGCTTTTACAAAAAAAAATCTTGACTGCAAGGCCAAAGAACACATCTTCCTCAACAAACTTGTGACCTTGGAAGATATGATCACCAAGGTGAATAGTTATGTCGACCGAGAAAGGATGATGTCCAAAAGGCATAAATCTACTAAATCCGTCCTAATCACAAAAGGTCCATCCACAGATCGAAGCACTAAACCAAAGGAGGATCAGGGTGATCAAAAGTGCTGCAAGGGAAATATTGGCAACCCTCAGAAAGGCGGATCACTGCCCAAATCGGTCCTCCCAAGGATGAATGTTCGAATCTCTACAATTTTTCCAATCTTTTCAAAGGATAAGCTCTACAGTCCTTCTCAACCACTGAAACTAATCGATAACCGTCTGTACTGCATGCATCACAAGGTAAACCAACATTCTACTGATAGTTGCTAAGCTTTACAGAGGTTGCTGGAATTCATTTTCAATGAGGGACGGATGTCCAAATACATTACCGACCTGGAATCATACAAGGATGTCACACCTCAAGACAGCTTAAAGTTGTCCAGGTCAAAGATCAAGCGGAGGAGAAATACCTATACCATATGCATCATAATATTATGATCAAAATCCATCAAATCACCAAATTTTGCCAATTCAAATCCAGGAGACTGTTTGAATACTGGGATCTCACACCTCAAGACAAAGAAGCCAAACTTCTACCCGAGTCGAGCAATCGTCGGCTTGGGATCTCATTCAAAAATTGCGACATTGGTCATGTTAAATTTTTACATCATGATGTATTAGTCATAATGCTCAAGATGAAGAAGTTTGTCATGCATACAATGATGATCGATACTGGAAGCGGTATTGAGATTCTCTTTCAGAGTACTATCGACCAAATGTGGTTGGCCGATCAAGTTATTCCAAGCGTTACCGATATCAGTGGATTCAATGCTTCTAAAGAAGAATGAGTATGCAAGATCATCTTACTTATTACCATAGGACCAGCCACCATCGACGTTATCTTTTACATATTCAATACCAAATCTCATTATCTTAGGATTATGGGCCTCTGCTAGATTAACAAAATAGAAACAATCATTTTCACCTATCATAAAACACATCGCTTCAAATACAATGATGGTATCTATGAGATCAAGGGTAGTCAAAAGCTTTCTCGAGCTTTCAAAAATACTGTCTCAGCGATCCTAGATACCTCAGACAGATATACTGCATAACAATTACAGAAAGCTGATCACCTTGATGATCAGCCTTCAAAAGAAGAGCCTACTGAGTACGTCAACATTGATAGACCTAGCAGAGGTACTTTTATCGGTACCAATCTAATCTAGCATGATAAGGATGCTCTTATTCAATTCTTACAACGAAATCGAGACATGTTTGCGTGAACTTTGGAAGAAATGCCTAGGGTCGATCCCACCAAGGCATGTCACAAATTGGCCATCAACATCAACACCACGGCGGCTAAAAAAAAATATCGACGACTATCACCTCGACTTTGAGATCAAGTTAACATGGAGATTGAGAAATTGATCAACGTGGGATTCATTCGAGAAGCCAAATATCTAAAGTAGATATCCAGCATCGTCGTTATTCTAAAAAAGAATGGAAAAATCTGAGTTTGCGTAGATTTCACAGATCTAAACAAATACACTTTGAATGACAGTTTCCATCTCCCCAACATCCATTAAATTTTTGATTCTACAACAGGTCACGAACTCTTATCTATGATGGATGCTACTTCTGGATATAATCAGATTCCACTCTTGGAAGAAGATAAAAAAAATACCACTTTCATCACTGAAATAAGACTTTACTGCTACAAAGTCATGCCCTTCAAACTCAAAAATGTAGGCGCGACTTATCAACGGTTGATGACTACTATGTTCAAAGCACATCTTAGGAAAGTCGTGGAAGTTTACATTGATAATCTTCTGTGCAAGAGCATACAGTCAGTCAACCATATTACAGATCTCAATACAATATTCAACATTCTTCGATCTTATATGATGCAACTCAATACTGATAAGTATCAATTCAGAGTACATTTAGTCCGACTCTTCGGCTACCTCATCAATAAGAAAGGGATTAAGGCTGATCCAAATCAGATTCAGGCTCTCCTCAACATGCCATCTCCAAAGACGATAAAAGACGTCCAAAAACTTACCGGCAAGATTACCGCTATTAACCGATTTGTTTCAAAATCTTCAGACCGCTGTCGTTGGCTTTTCCTACTACTCTGTGGTTATACCTAATGAGAAAAAGTTCAGCCAAATGCAAAGGTCCAATGGACATCAGAATGTAAAGTATTTTTTCAGGATCTTAAAACCTATTTGGGGAAGTTTTCCATAATGAACACCCCAATAGATAATGACAAACCTATAATCTACCTAGCAATACAAATACTTCAATTAACTCAGTTCTCATTCGACTTGAAGGGAAAATCGAGAAGTCAATTTACTTCATCAACAAAACCCTCACTCCAGCAGAAATAAGGTATTCTAAAATCGAGAGACTTCTTCTAACTCTTGTTTATACTTCACAGAAACTTAAGCACTACTTCCAAGATCATTCAGTCAAAGTCATGACAAACTACCTACTCCGGGAGGTTCTATCCAAAAAAGAAAAATCAAGAAGAGTGCAATAATGGTCAGTCAGTTTGGGAGAACATGATATCAAGTTCGAACAATGTCATTCTGAAAGGGCCAGTCCATTGCCGATTTTCTCGTAGATTTTATAATAGAAGATCCCAAGTAGGAGGAGCATGATCCTGACCTTGCAGAAGAAATTACAGAAGATCCACTCACCAAAGTATTTAACGAGCAAGCTGAATGAATTATAAGGAAGGGGTGGGGACTTCTTACAGATGGGTCAGCAGGACCGACAGGGTCAGGAATAAGAATCGTATTGATTACCCCTTCCAACGATAGAATTGAAAAATTAATCTGCTTGGATTTTGAAGCCTCCAATAATGTCACCGAATACGAAGCTCTTATTCATGGACTCGACCTTGAACTTGAGCTCGGCATCCCTGAATTTTCAGTTTACATAGATTTATTACTCAACATCCACCATTACTCTGAGCAATACAAGTAAAATGGCAAGATGATCGAATAAGCAGCCCTCATTATAGATAGGATGAGCAAGTTCGCGCAAGCGACTCTCGATTATCTTCCTCGAGGTGAAAGCAGACATGCCGATTCATTGGTTTATCTAGCTGGGGTCTTGGGAATAGAAGCTCGATATCTCTAGATCGAAATCAAATCAACCCCCAGCATTGATCGTATTTTTGTATGCACGATCAACACTGGGGGCGATAAAGGGGAAGATGACGATTGGTGAAAGCCCTTCCTTGCCTACCTTGGTACCGAAAATGAATACGAAGGAACCCTTCCAGCAGATCCAAAAGAGTGCCGACAGCTAATAAACAACTTAAAGCGCTACACAGATCAAAACAGTTTTTTAATATCACCATTCTGTTACGGGGACTTACCTAAAGTGCCTCTCCATAAAGAAAGTGGACGAGATGCTCCGCGATTTACATGAAGAGACTTGTAACTCCCAAGCCACAGGTCGATTGCTCGTAAACAGAGCCATTACACAAGGAGTATTCTGGCCAGGCATGCACAAACAAGCAGAAGAGTACTCCTACAAGTGTGATACATGTCAATGGCATGGACAAATGATATGCACCCCTGCGCTCGAACTACATGCAAGCAAGGTATTTTGGCCATTCAAAAGATGGGCGCTCGATCTTGTCGGTGAATTTCCTAATTTTCCAGATAACCGCGGATACCTACTCATAACTACAAATTATTTTACAAAATGGGTAGAGGCAGTTCTACTTTGTTAAACTAGAGAAGAAGATGTCATCTATTTTCTCTGGGAACACATTATTACTTGGTTTGGATGCCCCCACATAATTCATATCGATAATGGGCCACAATTTGTTAGAGAAAAAATTGTAGCTTTCCTCAACAAATACAATATCATCCACTCACCATCCAACCCCTACTACCCTCAAGGCAATGGCCAAGCTGAAATCGCCAACAAAATCATCGTATATGGACTCAAGAAAAGTCTTCACTCACAGAAAAAAGAGAATTGTGTACGAGAACTTCCTTATATCTTATGGGCATATCGTACCACTCCACGTCAATTAACCGGCTGCACCCCATTCCTCCTTGCCTATGGGACCAAAGTTGTCATTCCAACAGAATACCATCATTCAATCAGAGATTATGAGCTAGCTGACGAAGAAAATGAGTTTGAATTGGCCTGCAACCTCAATTAGATCGATGAGACTATAGAATGCGTTATTGTCAACCCAGGTTGATATCACCATATGCTGGCTAGTTCATACAATAGACAAGTCAGAAGCCGTACTTTCCAAATCGATGATCTCGTCCTCAGTGAAATCCCTCAACACAAAAAAGAGCCTCATACCGGGAAACTAGCAAAAAATTGGGAGGGTCATTTCCTTATTACTGGTCTCACAGGCCTGGGATCATATTACCTCATGATTGTTCATATCTTAAATCCTTAGAACACTAGGCGACTAAAATGGTACTATCGTTAAGTCCCACACTACTCTATTTCAAATTCTTGCTTTTTCTATTCCAAAAGGGTGATTTTGATCTCCATCCAATGTACATCATATTCTATTAAATGAAAACTTCTAAGTTTTTTCACATACAACTCTCTACTTACGTAGACCATACATATATTAAAGCATAGGTAATATTAGCTTTCAATCGACCTCTATTCCGATTAAAGCGAGGATAACACTCGTTTTGAATACTCCGAGATTAAAACAAAGGTAATACTAGTTTTCAATCGAGGAGCTCTACCAAACATAAGATAAAGCAAAGGTAAAACTAGCTTTTATCTCACTCAATATGGCTGCGATATTATACCGGTTAAAGCAAGGATAATACTAGCTTTGATCGACACTATTATGCTCTGCAATTAAAATGAAGGTAATACTAGTTTTCAATCAAAGAACTCTACCATACATAATATAAAGCAAAAGTAAAACTAGCTTTCTCAATATGTCTGCGACAGATACTTTTTCAGGTCGCATTTACAACAACTGCAAAAAAAAATCTATTGTTGAGGGGTCTGCCACGCTTTCTCCTACAACAGGAGGACGATCAACCATAAATTCTCAAGCTCAAGTAGTCATAGAAATCCTACCCTGTTCTACCAATTCAGCAGGTCAAGAACCTAACTCTATTTCTATGGAGTTCATACTGTTTCCTTGATCTACTTCAGCTTTACAAATTCATCCCTAATATAACAAATAGTCATGCAAGGTATCTCTATCTAACTCAAGCCTTTTTATATCCTCTACAAAATAAGTAATTACCGCCATTATCAACTCTGAGCGTAATGCCTCTGGCACGACTATCTTAGAAAAATTCTTTCTTCCCACTTAAAACTGCTTTTTCAACCTGTCATACCGTGCTTCTTGCCATTCCATATGACTATCTGTGTGAGACATAAATTTGATGTTCTTTTGTGCCTTTTTATTAGCTTTGGCTGATTCAACCTGATTAATCACTGTCAACTCTGCCACCTGAGCACAGAGCTCCTCAAGCTCCCTGTTTAAATCTTCCCCATGTTGAGATTTCTTTAATAGTTTATCTTTATTATTTATCAAAATCTCCTTACCTTTGATAACCCGCTCTAAACCTTGTTCCCTGGCAAGAGCAGCGTCCAACTTACTTTGGCACTCCCTTAACCGCTCATTCCCTTTTTGCACATGACCTTGAGTTCGAGCTACATTTCCCTCAAGTTCTCTTATTTGTGTTGATAGGCTAACTATATCCCCTTGAACAAGAGATACCTTGACGTCACTTTTGTTCCTTCTTGAGCGCTCTCCAGCCTCGGTGCTTCTGGCGTGCGAATTGGCTTGAGCTAAATTAGTCTTCAATTGTGCCACCCTCACATTCAACTCATTACATTTCTTTTGAACCATCCGAAACTCCATATGTTTAGCAGGTAAAGATGTAGTCAACTGCTCAACTACAACTTCAGAGGTAGATAGGTTATCTTGAGCTTTCTTCAGCTCGCTATCTTTCTCAACCATTTTCTTCTTCAATCGTGCCAACTCATTTCGAGTATTTACTAGATCATCTTGAGTCTGCTCTTGTTCGTTCATTTTGCTGATCATTTGGCCTTTCAAACTGGCCATGAAACGACATAACCCTTCCTCTGACTTTTTTAAAGCCTATATACAATATCGAGCTAGGTCAGCATCCCTACTATTTACCATTAGCGCATTATTTTGGCTCTCAAGCATCGCTGCCCTTTTTTTCATCTCCGCGAGCTCTTTTTGCCCTTGACTAATTTTAGCATCTTTCTCTTCAATTTTTTGAGTGAAGTCGTCAAAGGTTTGAGTTGCTTCAACAAACTTGAAGTGTACCTTTACATATTGATCTTCCTTATCTTTATTTGCCTATCTCATTCTGTCAAACTCTGCCACAAATTCTTGGTTACATTGGTGTGTCACTTCTTCGCTCAAGCAAGCTGACTCCAATTTGACCTACACATCGCAGATACAATATATCAAGTTCGGTTCAGGACACTCACTCAATACACACATCTTATTTCTAATGAAATTTCTATTTTTTGACATCAACTGTGTTAAACTACTTCTAAACTTAAGGTCAAAGTACAATCTCAGTCGGATGAACAATAACATATATTTCCAATTCCAAGGTACACATTCTCTATATTCAAATTTTTCAATACTTTAATATTTTTTATACAGCATTGAGTGTCATTGCCCATAAACCGATAACATGTTTTTAGTCTATCTCTACACTCTAATTTTTACTTTGTAGCTCTAAACTAATGAAGCATACAAGTCAAATATTTTTTGTTCTTCTCTAACCTGTAGCTCTACTTGCGAAGACAACATGGATTCTAAGGCGTCTTTCTCCTTAGCGAGCTCATTCTCTAAATCTTTTATTCTAAGGTGCATTTCCTTAAGTTCCTACAACAAGGTTTACAAGAACATCTTAGCCTACAAAATTCTATCCAACAAACAATATTCCATCAGATTATAACATTCCAAATCATTCCTACAATCATAGAGTCCACATTCTACTTTACCTTCTCATTTCCTTCCTCTGGAAGCTCATTATCATCCCCTTGGTTGTGTCATACCGTTTGGTGAGAGACACCGTCTAACCCGTACACAACTCCAAGAGCAACATCTTCTGCCTCATCATCTTCCCCCTCCTCAACATAGGTGTCCGCCATTATTTCGTTCACCTCAGCTTTGGAATACCCCATCTTTAGATGGTGGCGCCCGAGTCTATCACGCTGGGTTACCACCTCCACATTTTCCTTCCTGCTTCTGCTAATAGATCGTTAATCTTCAGTCGTTTCCCCTCCTTAGCCAAGTTAGGTTTCAGTCGAGCTACTTTCTTCTCAAGCTCAACCTTCCCCTTCTTAAGCTCAGCTTTCTCATCCTCAACTCCGAGGCAAATCCCCTTCATCAAACGAGCAGCATACAAAACAAACAACATCGACCTCACTGTTAGCACGAATCTACAAAACAAACCAAGGAATTTACCATTTTTCTCATCTCCTCCTCTTCATTTCCAGCTACAAGCCTTGCCATTTCCTCTACCCCTTTTAGCTCATCATCTATAACAGGTCGACCCTCTACGACCTTTGCCCCTATTAGTTCAGAAGGCTCAACCCTTCTCTTTTTTGCCCCTACTTTGACCTCACCACTTCCTATAGTTTTATAGGTCGAACCATGCTTCATGTAGTTTCAGAGGCCTTGGGTAAGACCACTCGCTTCTCCCCATCAGTTTACCTCTTCTTGTTGCCACCAACGCCTGTCATAATCCCCGTTGTTTGAGACTTTTGAACTTTTTCGGACTAGTTGTTAGTACGTTTCTTTCAGCACAGCCTCGAGCTCAGTCCCTTCCTGAGCAGTAGTGTCTAACAAAGACTTCATCTTATTCACCTTTGACGAAGGACTTGTCAAAACACAACACATTATGATAAGCAGCGCTATATTCTATTTCAACATTTCAAATATTATTCATTATGCATTGTTATACTTACTTTGTTTTACAGATCTACACAGAAGTTCCATAGGTTCTTCATCATCTCACTAAAAATAGTCACCCTTCACCCATATTACGTTATCATTCCATATTCGACTTGCTGAATTCAGATCGAATAAGCGAGGTCAAGTCGAACTCGCAAAAAATGTGCCCCCCCCCCACCTGTAGAAAAGTTTTTTACCCCATAAAATTGTAAGACGTCCTTAGAAGATATTCTCCTCTTAATCTCATCCTCCTCCCACAACTTATTCAAAAATTTACAAATATTTATTACCTCCCACATGTTCCCGTTCAACTGAATAGGACATGCCCCGATTGATGTTCATAATCCCTTTTGCCAGATTACTAAGTGGAAGACTCAACCCGTACTCCAACTTAGACAGGTAACACAAAAATCCCTATTCCAGGTTGCCCTGGACATTTTTATCATAATACTCCAAGGAGATCGATTCGTTTAAACCCCTATCTCTTTTCTACTCCTCCAAACTAGCCAACAAAAAAAAAGTATTCCTTCCTAGATTCAACAATACAACTTCTAAAGTGTCTACCAGCATATTCTACAAAATTACCCCATTTTCCCCCTACAGAAGCCTTGGCTTTACAAATCTCATTGAACACATTAGAGTTCAGAGGATAGGTTACCAATTTTCCAGGTAAATCTGAAAATTGAATAACCCCTACTTCTTCCCCCCTATCAGATACAACATTCTCGAACTCTGTCAATCGACCAGAGGTCGACACCTCATAAACAGGTAAAGTCTTTATATCTACTATAACTCTACAGATGAGGGCTTAATCCTACACAAATATTCCTCACGATCGATCTACATACAGGTCCAGATATCCATCTTTATCTTTTATGCATACATCACCCACATACATATATCTTTCATATATCATTTTTTACAAATATGTCAAACAGGTTTTTATAGATTGCTGCAAATAGTAATTTTTAGATTTGCCTACCACAAAACATAATTTTTAAAAACAACACGTTCAAAATATCACAAATCCCCTACTAACCTTTTATGTCGGAATACGAATCGGACGCAACACCAAATCCTTCCATCACAATATTGTTGTATAACCACTTTCATAACTTAATCTCTGCTACTCTCTCTCTCACTTTGACTGTTGATCACTTCCAGTTAATTTCTTAAAAAATTCTCTGTTATTTTTTTTCCTCTCACTGCCCTTCAAGTTTTTAGAAGTTAAAAAACATTTGAATGACGAAGATGAAGCATTATTTATATTTTCTCTCTCTAATTATTGACAGTTATTGTCCCCACACAAGCCACCCTAAGTTTTGGAACTAAAGCATCCCTTCCACAATCAATGTCAGACGTCTTGCACCTTTTTGATGAAAATACCTTCTCATCATTACCCCTTACCCTATATTTTAATATAATTTCATCTCTCTTTTCCAAATCTCCCTCTGACCCTCCCCACACTCATGATGACCCAACACTTACACGCAATTAAACTTTCCCTATTTTTTCACAAGGGACAAAATCAAAAGCTACCTATTTTTTCTTTTATTTTTTTGCTTCTTCTACTTATAGAAGTGCTGATGTCACTTCCAGAGCTCTCAAAATTTTAAAAATATTCAAATTTATTTCTCACAACAGTCATAAAATAGCATTCGCAACAATAGAGGACAATTTCAAACTTTAGTCTTATTTCATTTCTTTGACAATTATTAGAACTCATATAATTATACCACCCCTCACAACATTCACTTCATTATCATTCATTATCATTGTAATTCACTTACTCACATATAATTACACCTGAAACGTCGTTGATGTCCTAGGAAACCACATCCGATCAGTTCACCTTCAACAATCCTCACATCATCTAATTCGATCTCTTCTTTAACAATCAGTCTCACAACATCTTTTCAAGCTACAGGATCCACCATCACTTCCCGAAATAGCTCCTTATAGAAGCGGTGTTCATACTCAAGTTCCCTACCCATCCAATCTAAACCTTCAAATTGACACTCCCTCACAGGCAGTTTAACATCATAGTCCAGCAAGCTAAAAATCTGTTCCCGCACATTAGCTATTTTTATCACCAACCGCCCCTCAGCGGCATAACGAATTCTCTCTGATCGAGTCCATACCATTCTTATTCTCTTCTACCTGTTTAAACTCATTTCCCCTATTTTATACAACTTTATAGATTGTTGCGTATCTCCCCACAATCCATGATATTATCTTAATCTTTCATAATAGAAAACCCTAGTATCCTGAGGAAAGTAATTTGAACATATCTCTCCCTATCAGCCTCAGTCAGTTCGGCCTATTCCAAATCGAACTTGTCTCTTTCAAATCCAATATTTCAAAATGATCTCCTTGAGCTCAATTTTCCCATTCTTCTTATCCCAAACGTCTTTAGTTATCAATCTCCCCCAAATTCTTAGTCACTCAATTCGAAAATAAATCTTTACACATATTTCATGTTACAAACATATTTTTTCAGCTCGATAACTATTACAGATTGTGAAGTTCAAACTTCATACATAACAGTTCAATATTCGACTTACTCAGAGCTCGATTTCAACAATTATTCTATATACATAAACAAAGAGTTTGGATAACAAATATTGTTAAGCTCAAATATATCTTACAGATAACAAATCTTTCAGGTACTTTACAGATAACAAGTCTTTTAAGTACTTCGAAATCAAGTACTTTATAAATATCAAGTTTTTATGTACTTTACAGATAACAAGTCTTTGAGGTACTCTGAAACAACAAATACTTCAGTGATGTTTCATGCCGAGAATCTTTTGAAGTAAAGCAGGCATTAAAAGCCACTGGATGCCCTTCTTCATTCACACCATCTTACTTTAACCATGAAAGCAGAAGGATCCAGTGCTTGAACCAACTCTTCAAATAGAAGGTCTTCTCAGCGCCAAACTTAATGATTATGCAGGGGAAAATTTCTACTCTCTGTTGCACTCCTCCACTACCACTATTACCTCCTCTATAACCACCACCATCAGGGAGTTAGTGGAGATTAAGAGGGTCTGACCTTATAATCCAATCCTACGCAAGACATCGGCGCAACTGCCCCGCAGTTATGCCAACCCCCACATCTGTCTCCTCAGCCTTGTCTTCCACAAGGATACAGAGACACCTCCAACATTTCTTATCTGTCACGACAATGCGATAAAATCTCCACATACAGTAAAAATCTTCCTCAGCTTCAGCCGCTCCTTCTTCCGACATACCTTGATACGTTGGTGGAACGGGAGCAGGGGTGGGAATCTCCAAGGACTGATCACCAAAATATCTTAACTTCAACTTCTGTATCTCAACAAAAATTCTCTCTTCGTGAACCATTCTCCAGGTCTTCACCATCATCAATAAGACTTCTAGAATTTTTTTAGCAAATAACATACTTTACCACGATCCTCGGTACAGGTACTATTTATGCAACCTTAACATTTAATGTGCAAAAATGTTTCCCAAGTGTTATTATTCAAAATGGACAAAACTCTCAAACCTCAACCATCACGTACATCAATATTCCCATTCAATGCACAAACATCCCCCCCCCCACACACACACACAAAAATGTATATTTTTCATGCAGTCAAATCTACATCACTACTTCCTTCCTTTACAAAACTTTCAAAACCCATATACCTGCATGTTCATTCTCAACCAAACCACTCGTGACTTTGGTTGCGAGGAGGCGATTGTAGGGGAATATCTCTCGATCTAACCCAATTTGAGCTATTTCCAGTTTGAACTATCTTCATGCCAGACTCACGTATTCTACATATGACATTAACAGTCAGCATTGACACCTATGCCATGAGCTGATAGAAAACGTGGGTCGAGCTCAACAAAAAAATATGAACAAGTCAAAGACACTTGTCTCCCATGAACTTAACAGTTACTCAGTCAAATACTACTTACCACGTTGTTCGGAGAACATGCTTCAGCACGATAAAGAATTGCAGAGATGGCCTATATAAAGTAAAAGTTCCAGAAGAGGCAGGGACCATAAAAACATAGAAGAAATTACCAAGAAAACTACATTTTCTAGATTTTCAAAACATTAAACATCTTATTTATAAGATCAAGTATTTCTAGTTCGAGAAATCACTTGTAATAAGATATCAGCCTAAAGCAATAAAAGTTATTGTTACTAAAATCCTCAGCTTGAGGTCATAGTTTTTTTTACCTATTCAAAGGATTTCTACGTTAAATCACATATGTCATTTCTTGCTTTACATTAGTTTTTGTCATAGGAAGATTAGTGTAAGAGCTAATTCCGAGTCATCTCGAGCTTATGAAATTAGGCCATTACACTAATGAGGGGTCATCAAATATGTATTTGTTATAGGCGGCAACACTGAAGGTTCCCTCAATAATCTCTACAACGTAATCTTTTCTGACTGGGCACGAGGTATGGATAACACACCTTCCCTATAACGGATCAGGGTAGCTCAATATGCCAGACTCTCTCTATATATATATATATTTATTTATTTATAAAGGGGCGACGAGTATGGACTAGTTACATTGTCCATTTATAAGGAGTGGTACATCTCGATTGGCTCGTGGGGCATAGCAGCGCCCTATGAAGCTCTATTTGGGAAAGTGACACACATTGCAAGGCAATGTCTCCTGGCCCTTTCTAGGCTAAGGAGTACTCATGAACACCCTTGTGGATAGCCCATGGGTCGGGGTCCAAGATGACTAAGCTATAAAGCTAACTTTGTCATAGGGAGGTTTGGACCAAGGTTCCTCCTTAATATAGCTACTAAGTAAATAGTTAGTTTCCAAAAGGAAACATCAAAAGTGGAGACGAAGTGTCTGGCACTTCTCGCCCCCTTACAAATTCCATTTTCAACAAAACTTGGCATGTAACTATATTAGGATATAAAGAACATATATCCAAGGTCAGAACTTAAAACACTCAGGTAGATTTGCTCAGTGTTAGCTAGGGCGTCACACCTTAAGTGTTCAAAGATAATGATACCTATCTTCTTCTTTTTTACGCAAAAGAGAAGGATGAAATTACTCGCCTGAGAGCGAGGGGGGGAGAGAGAATTTACATTAGCGTTGGCCTCTTGGCCTATAAAATAACCAGAAATAGGGGAACCAACTCCCCTAGCTGCTAAAGAGTGAGCTGCAGTGTTCCAACTACGGTTAACATACTCAAATTTAAAATCTAAAAAAAAATCTGCCGCAACTCTCGTATCCGGAGCAAGGGTAAGAGCTCCCCAACTAAGATCCTCTGACCTCTCTCTGAAGGCTCAAAAGATCCTCTGGCAGTTAGACAAAAGCAAAATCCTCTGCAAACCTAAATCCCGAGCCGCCTCCAGTCCTCTAAGCGCTGCGAGCACCTCAGCCTCTTTAGCGTCAGCTGCTCTGACCCGTTCGTAACCTGCATAGATAAAAAAGTTTGAGTAATTTTTAGTCGTGAAACCCGACCCCCCAGGCTTATCCTGGGCATTTCAGGAGGCATCCACGTTGACAATATGACATCCCTCCTGGACGTTGATTTTTAATGGTACCTATTTTATTATACTCTTCAACAAAATCCTGATATTGCCTCATGGCGTTAAAAATGTTCAGTTTCACTGTCATGTTACCGAATGTTAGGTTCATTATTTCATTTCTATAATTGATTATAGCATTGACAGTAGCTAGGAATGGTCAACCTAAATGATGGGGATTTGGCCATGGACATTAGAAATAGGTGGTGTATCAAGGATTACAAAGTCTATTGGAAAGTAAAATTTGTTTACCTCAATTATCACATCCTCAATAATACCCCTAACAGTCTTAGTAGATCTATCAACGAGTTGAAGTTGTATCTTGGTGGGCTTAAGTTCTCATAAATTGAGGCCCTCATTAGCACAAAATGGAATAAGGTTTATACTAGCCCTAAGATCAAGAAGGGCCTGTTGGATATAGTGTTTTCCTATTACTAAGAGAATGGTGGGACATTCTGGGTCCTTTTGTTTGATTAAAATTTCAAATGGTAAGACGAAGTTAACCTGTTCAGCACTAAAGAAATTCTTCCTAACTCTGGTTTTACGCTTCTTTGTACACAGTTTCTTAAGGAATTTAACATATGACGAAACCTGATCGATAACGTCCAAGAGCAAAATATTAATTCGTACTTATTTAAATAACTTGAGAATATCTTTCAGGCCTTTATCCTTTTTGACAAGAACAAGTCTATTATGTAAAGGGGCCCTAGGTACATAAGGCTTGTCTACTAGGTCCGGTAGAGTTGGAACATGGTGTGACCTAAATGTTATTGTTTTGGGCTGGCTAGATGTTGGCTTTTTATGGGGCTATTTCTTGAGATTTGAGAACCGAATTGCTCTTAGTTGACAACATAGGATATGGTATGGTTTATATAGTTCTTTTATTCCTAAGGGTCATAATTACTTGAACAATTTCAATGTTCTCAGGTAAGCTCTGCTGGGTATGAACCTCAAAGGCTGCCCTCGGGTTAGTAATTGGTTGACAAGGAAATTTTCTCTGTTCTCGTTCACTTAATAGGCTTGTTATTTGTCCTATTTTGGTGTCTAGCTTCTAAGTAAAGGCCCACATTTCTGAAAGTTCCCTAGAATTTTGTTGAATTACCCCCCTAATCTCTATTATAAACTATTGGAGTGTAGATTCTAAACCAACTGGGTGGGTTTGTTGGGTCGGGTATGTTTGATTCTGCTGATATGGTGGAGGATTATAATTGGATTGTCCTTGTGGCTGATTTCTTCAAGAAAATGCTCGGTTATTTTGCCAAGGAGATCTACCAAAATTATTTTGGTATTGTCTACTTTCAATATTCAAGATAACATTAACGTGGTCCGGATTATAATTTATTAACTCAAGGAGTTGTGGACATGTGTGTGCATAATTGGTCAGATCATTGCATAAATTACAAACCCCAAGAATAGACGCTAGTTTAGGGGCCGTTACTTTCGCTACGACCATAGCCTCGACTTTACGTGTTTAATTCAAGGCTTTCAGGTAATTCAGGGATGCATCCTTTTTTAATGGGGAGTACAATCATGAGAAATAAAGTTCCATTGCTAGGATGTCTCAGCGTATTTACCAAAAAATGCATACGCGACAATTTTGTCCAAATTTTAGAATTTTTCTGAGCTACGGGATTCGATTGATTCACGGGTTGAAAGAGTTAACTCGTGCAAAAAGAATTAGATTAGTCTCCATTTCTCGAAACTATGATGGGGGCACCTTAATATTTTTTCCTTAAAACGTTCTCATGCTTCGTAAAATTATTCTTTATTTTCTTGAAAAAAATTAGAGATCACGTTTTAAAATGTCGATTTTTTGCATAGTGAAAAACTTGATTTTAAACTTCTGTTTAAGGGTGTCTCACTTGTCAATTGACTTGGGTGGCAGAGAATTTAGCCAACACTTTGCCTTGTCTTTTAGAGAGAATCAAAAAAGGGGTAAATAGATGTACTTTATTGCTATGTCCTTACATCAAAATATTTGGCAAATGGATTCAAATTCATCGATATGTAAATACGGGTCTTGATTAACGAGTCTGTGAATAGGTGGAATTAGGTTTAAAATTGAAGGCTTGATATCGAACTGGGTTACGTAATTACTGGCAATTTTATGCATTTTGATGAGTTTTCCGAAATATGAGCAAAAAGCTTTCTCAGTGTCACCCATTGGTTCAGTTTCAGGCTCAGGAAGAAATTATTTTTCAGTTTCAAGGTTGTATATGGCTTGAAGGTCCTACTGTTGGACTTGGTTAGCCGCATTAACTGTTTTAGGATTCGGTGGAATATCAATGTGTTTCCTAATCCGATCGTACTTGGGCATGCACTGACTATATGTTAAGTTTAAAGAACGGACCAACCTCCGGGAAGTATTTCCAGGTGAATCTATAGTCGCCCCTTCACTTAGGGGGCACAAGAAGGATTTAGAGATATGCTTTAAGATTTTCGTATTTCTCCTTTTTTTTTGCTTTTCGTTCTGTTCCAATTTCCAACCGTGATCGGGAAAGCTTTGTACGATGTCTAGAGTTACCGAAACCAGCACCTAAAAAAATAATCACTAAGTTAAGTTATTACTGAAAAATAAATAAAAATTGTTACTGAGTACTCTAATAAATGACCACTACTGTACATAAATTATAGAGATGCTTAAAGAACTACTGGATACTAGGCTACTCTGTATTCCTTCACCTAATGATTAGTCAAAGATAATAACTTAGTTAGTAAATCCCTCAAAGTTAAATACAAGCATTAATATCTCCAAAAGGCTTTATTTCTTTAGTTAACCATTAATGCCTCACAAGTCATAAGTTAAGAAAAGAGATTTCAGATGTAACATTAATTAAAGTATTATATCATATGCCTTTCGAAAGAAAACTTAACGTGACATTGAGGTGATATTAGTGGCTATCATTCACCGTTGTTACCATCTTTCCAGAGGAGTCTTTAATCCCTCCAAATTTTGCAGCACCCTTAGCACTATTATGTATGTTATCTGGATCAGCAAAAATGAGCTCATCTTTGAGCACAAAGCTTCTCCGCCTAACAAAATTTTGAAGAGAGCAAAGCTACTTTGCTTGACTCCTTATAGACTCCCCCCCCCCCTCCACAGATCTACGAGGGATGGCACGTCATTAACGTGGATCCTCGTGGACCAAATCGGACTTGCCTGGGGGGTTGGGACTTATTATTAAAACACACCTTAACTCTATTTTGTGTGCAGGTTACGACTCCTTACGGGCAGCGGACGCAGAAGAAGCAGAGGTGGTTGCGGTATTGAGAGGGATGGAGGCAGCTCTGAGCAGTGGTTTACATCGAGTTCTTCTCTTGACGGATTGCCTTTGCTTGGTCAGAGCTTTTAGGGAGTGTTCTGAGGATCTATCTTGGGGATCGCTTACCTTGGCTCCGGACATTCGAGAGATGGCAGCACATTTTCCTGCAGCTAGGGGAGCTACCAACCCTCCTATTTTTTGTATTTCGTCGTTGGAGGCTGAAAACCTTGTAAACCCTGTCTCCCCCCCCCCCCCCCTCTGGCCCTTAGGCCTTTTATATTATTTTCTCTTTGCCTAAAAAAAGAGAGGAGATATTAGTGGACCCAAGCGTGTGGGGAGATATAAGTTAAAAGAAAACATAGAAAAAATTGAATAAAAACATTTGCGAACTGTGGCCTTCTCCCTTTATCGTGTTATTATCACGTCCTCAGGGATTCCAAACAAACAGCAAGTGTCATTTTTTTTTTCTTTTTGTAATTTTTTATAATCTAATAATTTGAAAAATACTTCAAAATTTAAAACAAAAAATAAATTTTTAATAGACCGTTATAAACTCCCCGACAACGGTGCCAATTTTGATGCGATAAAAACTCAGTCTTTAAATACCCTGCTCAAAAATACGGGTATCGTAATATAATAAGGGCAAGCGGGGGTTGAATCCACGGGGAGTAAACGCATATTTTTGTCAAAACTAAATAAGGATAAGTTGACAAGAAATGAGTCGCTTGTCATTTAAAATTATAATTTAAAATTTTCATAATGTCACTATCAATTTTTGTGGGTATAGTTACTGTAAACCCTCACGAGACAACACTCGTCCACCAGGGACACCTGGTAGGGATGGCAATTTGACCCGCCCCATTAGGGATCTGCCTCGCCCCGCCCTGAACGGGACGGGTTTGGGATATGCTAACCGGGTATGGGATGTATAACTAAAATCCGTGGGGAAGCGGGGCGGATTTGGGATTACCTCAAAAAAATTGTACCCGCTCCGCCCCATTTAAATAGTTTATTATTATTAACCTTAAATACGAAAGTTTTTATTGAAAAAATAGTTTTATTAATTAAATGGGGCGGGGATGAGATTTAATTTTGTAATGTGGGGGTGGGGATGGGATCCCCATTTAAGTTAAATGGGTTTTGGGGCGGGGATGGGGATAGGATTATCTCCTCCGCCCCAAATTTGCCTCATTACCATCCCTAACACCTGGGGGTTTAAAGGCTTGTTGCATACGCTAAATGCAATCGCGAGTCCTGCAAAAGTGGTTTTCTTTCTTAGTTTAATTTTATTTTTTTATTTTACTCGGGACGAGCAAAATGATAAGTTTGGGGGTATTTGATAGACGTAAAAATACGCAAGATTAATGCGCCTAAAAGTATCGTTTTGTTAATCCCGATTTATTATTTTATAATGTTAGTAGCATTTTCTTATATTCAGGCACTTGTCACTGTTATAGCTAATATGTAGAAAGAGATAGCTGATAGAAGGTACAAAGAGTTGACGTATAGCAGTCTCTCAGGTACAAGGAAGATGTCTACATTCAATGTACTTGTAGATATACTCCAAGGAATGAAGATGATGAAAGACTGCAATGATTAGCTTGAAAAGGATTATCTAGATCGAAGATAAAGTATATATGAGATAAGATTTATCTGAGATAGGGTTTATCTTTTATCTAGATAATTCTTCGAAAATATATCCAGGGGGAAGCAGATGATGAGGGTAGACATAGCCAAATTCAATAGCATTAATTTGGTACATATACTTAATGGGTTTAAGCTTTGCATCTATAAAAGAGACCAAAAGCACCATTTGAACCATCACAACCAAGTAGAAAGACAACAATGGTCACTTTCTATAACAACCCTGTAGTTAAATTTGTTCTCGTAATATTTGCTTTATTCGGGTTCTTGTCCGTCTGCGATGCTCAGCTTAAATTCGTAAAGCGGCATGTCTATGTGATCAACAATAGCGGTGACGCTAATGGGGTTCTAACTATCCACTGCAGATCGAAGAATGACGACCTTGGTGTTCATGTACTTGTTGTAAATCAATATCAGACTTGGGCATTTGCGGAGAGTTGGGTGTCACCAACAAAATTTTGGTGCGATATGTCACTTAATGATTTTGGTGGGGTGAAAAACAAACTAATAAATGTTTACGATTACCCTTATAAAAAAAAAATTAACAAGTGGTTTATTCGTAGCGACGGACTGTATTATCTCGGCACAGATACTGGTGTCCCGGTAAAGCAGTATAATTGGAATTAGTAAGAGAAACGATGGAGGGAAAATAATAAGGATGTGTGTAATAACTTATAGCAATTCATTTTGCCTATTAAGATGCATGAGATAACCTGGGGAAAAAAAACGTTCTTTATATGATCTATTTTTATTTTTATTTTGCTTATATCGATTCACTTAAACTGTTAGAACATCTTTTCCATAGTTAGAAAGGTGTTTATTGTGAGTTTATTCATGTCGAGAATGGGAAAGTCAAAGGAAACGTTAAAAAGTTACCAAAAAAATAATGAGAATATAGCATCATATTAGGGTTCATATGGGAGATGTTGTTCATGGAAAATCAAAGAAAGCAACAGGTCCTCATGTTGTAAATAAATCCGATCCGAAATTTGATCCATTTTTAGGATATGGATGTCATTTTTTCTTATCCGAATCCGATCAGATCTGAATAAGGAACATCCGAAATAATTTCGGATTGGATTCGGATGGTGCCTAGTCAAATCTGATAAATATCCGATCCGAAGTTGTATACCGATATGTTTATATTTTATCAATGTTAATGTTCTACAACTAGTAGAAATATATTATATACAATAAGAAAATAGATTAAAACACATTTAGCTTTGTGGCTAAGTGGTACTTAGTTCTTAAAACCCATGAAAGGTCATGGGTTCAAGCCTCTTGACAATCATCAATGTCATAAATTTGTAAAATCTCAAATAAATAGAGCAAACGGCCAAAATCTTATAAATGCAAATGTAGGAGATGTGAAGACCATTAAAACCTTTAAAAGAAACGCCAAAATCTTATAAATGCAAATGTAGGAGATGTGAAGACCATTAAAGCCTTTAAAAGAAACCATTGATTATAATATCCTCTCGAACTTAACCAATTAATTGTTCTGCCAAGTAAATAATCTACAATTGAAAAGAACAAGGGGGATAGGGGTCTCCTTGCCTTAACCCTCTCCCATTACCAAATAAACCACAAACTCCCCCATCGGATATAAAACTGTTATTTTAGCTAGATTTGGATTCCGATCCATTGACACCCTTATCTATTTGATATCAAGGTTTTGTAATTCTTTCTCTTACTTTGAAAAAAAGGTTTCCCACTTTAAACCGATGGATACAAATACAAACAAACCTACATAGAATATCGGAATCGTCTATGACTGCTAAACATGCTACTGAGAGTTAAAATGTTAAGCCTGAGGCAAAAACCTCTGTCAAGAGACACCGTGATTCTGAAAGTGATACCGAATCTAATGTTGATGACATGGTTGGCAGTCATGGTTCTACAACTTTTCCAGAAGTCAGTAATCCAGGATGCATGGCTCGCAACCCTTCCCAAGAATCCCAAAGGTCCAGAAATGTAGATATTGATCCACCTGTTTTCCTATCTTTGATTTGGGAGAATGAAGGACCATATGAAGAAGCAGTAGGAAGGTATTCTCCGCGTTTCTTTCTCTTTATTATTATCCTGCTACCTGGATCTAAGTACTTGTCACTGCCCTTTCTTCTTGTTTTCCTTTGGCTTAATGTTTTAATCTTTCCACCCCGGATAGCTTCCTTGAGTTAATTATCAATAAACTATTCTTATTTACTTGACATATGTAAATATCCTTAAGAAATTTTCCTTGAGTTAAATATCTATAAACTATTCTTATTTTACTTGACAAATTTAAATATCCTTAAGAAATTTAAATTATTTTCTAAAAATCCCATATTCCTATACTAACTCCTTAATTGTCATAAAACATCTTAACACACTTCCAATGAAATATTATTTCTTATCTTTATCGGGGGCAAATGATTATTTATGATTTCTCAGTTTTATCTAACCTATAATGAGTTGAGTTTATCCTTTGTAAGGGTTTATTTCTAATCCTCGTACTGAGTCCGATATTCGAGCTCACATAGTTTGAATAAACACACTGATAACCAACCAAGGATTGAGGGCAAGCAGATTGCAATACAGACTTCCTCATCTACAGTTCAGAGATATTAAAGCACCTAGTAACATCGCACTGTAGAAGACACTCAGATATCCATCAACAGTTCGTATACATACGAACATCGTTAGAGATCGTATCTTCACCAACATGCTGAAGTTACAACTAAGGTCATCAAGAGATCCGTTACAAGATCAACAATTATCAGATAGCAAGACGTTACAAGAGACCTCATAAAAGACTCATCAAACCTGATATTTGTAACGTTCTTCATTAAAGTAATAACGATCATATTATAAGACCTATAAATTGGACCAGAGAGCTAGAGATTAGGGGGGCGGCTCTGACACATCTTCTAAGAGACCATTTCTGTATCTCTCTCTCTTTGTAATAGCTAGCAATCTATGCTAAAATCCTCAGGAGAGGTCGTGGTTTTTAACCCATTCAAAGGTTTTTTACGCTAAATCTTATGTTAGTTACTCTAAGTTCTTAGCTAACATTCAATATTTCAAGGGTGTAAGGCCCTATCTTCGTCCAATACGAAAATAGGCTATTACATTTGGCGCTGTCTGTGGGAACGAAGCATACACTCAGCGTTCTTCGATCCAGTTTTCATATTCATTTTTTGAAGGATGGCAAATCTAGAAACACCCAACGTCTTGCCTGACGCTGCTGAGGGAGTGACGGATCTGTGAACTACTATGCAAGCAGAAATCGAACGATGAATAGTACTAGAGAAGCAGCTCGCCAGCATGCAGAGCAGGATCAGAGCACTTCAAGATCAATTAATAACAAATCTGAGACCACGGAACGCTCTGCCTGCAACCTTGAGAGTATCAGTTTATGATCGCTTGGGAAATCGAAGCAAGAATCTAGCACTTCCTTAAATTCTGCCAGAGTCAGTTCTACCTCAGGGTCACGTCAATCCACAATTACCCGCTGGAGCGATAATCGATCTGCAACAACGAGAGGAACAAAACAGTGAAAAACCTCGAATCTTAGTCTATGACCGCATGGGCGAAGCAACAGGAGAGCATAATCCACCAGGAGGACAAGCAACAAGATGAGTTGTCACGTCTCGATAACATCTCACTCCAGAGCAGGTGGACAAACGTATCAAGGAGCTGTTAGGCGCTCAAATACTCACTGGAAGAAACAGTTATACCAAATTACATAAGAGTCTACTTGCACAAGAGTTACTGGACGTGGATGTTCCCACCAGTGTTCACACTCCGAAGATTCAGAAATACAAGGGGGGAGATCTTCTGAAGCACGTCCAAGAATTTTGTGATTCTTTGGGACTGCATTCGACGTCCAACCACATCGTTTGACGTCTCTTTCCGACCAGTTTAAAAGGTGAACCTCTACGATGGTTTCACAAACTCAAGGAAGGATCTATCTTTACTTTTGAGCAACTTTACGAACTGTTTGTCAAGGACTATTTGTGCAATAAAGACAAGGAGGGGAGTCTTTACTCTTTGTTCAGCCTCATGCAGGCACCAGGTAAAAAATTGTAGACATTCACCAAGAAATTTTTCGGGTTAGCTCGAAGAATTGACAACCTCGATAAGAAAATCACAATCTCCGCTTTCACCAATGCCCTAGTCGTGGATAGACGAGTCAAGGAGCACCTAATCCTCAATAAGCCACTGACGTTAAAGGATATGATTGAGAAGGTCAATAATTTTATCGACCTCAAACGATTAACAGTTGAGAAACCAAAAACTCAGTGCATCACTCTATCCACCAAAGATCATCCCGAAGACCGTGCTCATAACAGCAGTAAAGACTATGGGGGTGATAAGAAACGCTTCAAGTCCTATGACGATCAAACACGCCAAGGACGAAAGTAATCAATTCCATGCACACCGCAGTTAACAACTACTCTTGCGAACTTATACCTGCTGCTACAAAAAGATGAATTCTTCATAAATGCCAATATTATTCTACCCATATAAAGAAAGCCATACTGTATTCACCACCAAATTCAACATCATGACACGGAGCAGTGTTTCACACTGAAATTTCTTCTCCAGAGTATATTTGCACGTGGTCGAATGCTTGAGTATATTGTTGACATCGAAAGTTACAAAGATGGCAGCTACAAGACTGATGCCACGATCGTCCAAGTTGACGAAACAAATGAAGAAAAACACTTCTACTTTATCGATACACAGACAGTCAACAACTCCAGCAGATTTAAATGTAGGCGCGTTGGACAATGCCATGATCTAACAATGGTAGACAAAGAAGCTCGTTTGTTGCCAGAATCTAGCAATCGGCGAGCTGAAATTTCTTTCGAAGACTGTGACGTTCGTCACGTCAACTTTCTGCACCACGATGCTATAGTCATCATGTTAAAGATAAAGAATATAGTTCTACATACGATGATGGTAGATACCGGCAGCAGGATCGAACTATTATTCCAGAGCAGAATCGACCAAATGGGCTTAGCAGACAAGGTCGAACCAAGTGACATCAATGTCTCTAGATTCAACGGCTCTAAAGAAGAGTGCGCAGGAAAAATTATACTTCCCATCACAACTGGGCCAGTCACACTTGACATAGTTTTTTACGTTATCAATGCCAAATCCCTTTACCTGGGCATCATGGGATGACCATGGTTTCATAACATGAAAGTTATTCACTCCACATATCATCAGGCATTACGATTCAACCAGAAAGGAGGGATCTACGAAATCAAAGGCAGCCAGAAATTGGCTCAAGCTTGCGATAATACTATTTCCATTGAAACTGAGCCAGCTATAACAGCTCCAGCATAGCAATTATAGCAGTCAATTCTAACAGAACCTCAGTTGCCAAGCGTCAAACCGACAGAGTACATCGAGATCAGTGACACGCAAAGAGGAACTCAAATTGGAACTCTCCTGAGCATGGAGGAACGCTCAAATCTCATACAATTCCTCTCAGATAACAATGACGTCTTTGCATGGATGTTTCAAGAAATGTTAGGGATCGATCCAACTGTGGCATGCCACAAGCTAGAGTTGAAGGATAAAGCAGAACTGGTTAAACAAAAGCAACGAACTATAGCACCAAAACTTCAAGACGAAATGAATAAAAAGATCGACAAATTGATTGAGGTCGGTTTTATTCTCAAAACTATTTACCCGGACTAGATCTTAAACACTGTTGCAGTCCCAAAGAAGAATGGCAAAATCAGAGTTGGTGTTGATTTCACGGATCTCAACCGATACACTCCGAAATATAGCTTTCCACTTCCAATCATCAATCATCTGCTCGATTATACAGCAGGACACGAACTTCTCTCTAAGATGGATGCTGCATCAGGATATAATCAGATACCACTTTTTCCTGAAGATCAAGAAAAGACTGCGTTCATCACTGAACAAGGTCTATATTGTTATAAAGTCGTGCCTTTCAGCCTAAAAAATGCTGGTGCCACCTATCAGAGATTGATAACACAAATGTTCAAAGACCATCTCGGTAAAAAAATGGAGGAC
Organism: Kingdonia uniflora; assembly: GCA_014058105.1. Taxonomy (NCBI): domain Eukaryota; kingdom Viridiplantae; phylum Streptophyta; class Magnoliopsida; order Ranunculales; family Circaeasteraceae; genus Kingdonia; species Kingdonia uniflora. Next base: position 356,989 of record JACGCM010000376.1, read on the forward strand.
TACATTGACGATATGCTCTGCAAAAGTCCCAAGAAAGAGGACCATCTTACAGATTTACGAGCAACTTTCGAGATTTTATGATCTTACAAGATGCGTTTAAATCCTAATAAATGCCAGTTCAGCGTACAATCCGCAATGTTTTTGGGCCATCTAATTAGCAAAAGAGGCATTGAAGCTGATCCATCAAACATACGAGCTCTCTTAGCTATGCCTTCACAAAAAACAAAGAAGAACGTTCAGAACTAGCCAGGAAGATTGCAGTACTCAACAGATTTGTATCCAAATTATCAGACAGATGTCGACCTCTATTCAATTTGTTAAGACAGTGTACATCATGAGGAAAATCAAAGAAAGATCCAGAGATCGAATGGACAGACAAATGTGAAGCGGCTTTCCACGAACTCCAAAGTTATTTGGGCGAACTACCAGTTATGAGCACATCGATAGATAGAGAAGAACTCACAGTATATCTCGCTGTCACATATGTATATCTTAGCTCTGTTCTTCTCCGACTTGACGAAAGGGCTGAGAAACCAGTCTATTTTATCAGCAAGACTCTGACTCCCGCTGAAACAAGATACACCAAGATCGAGAAGCTTCTTCTAACCCTCGTCTATACATCACAGAAATTGTAGCAGTATTTCCAAGCTCATATTATTCGTGTCTTGACGAACTATCCACTCCGCGAAATCTTATCCAAGCGAGAAAAATCTCGACGTATTCAACAATGGTCAGTAACACTCGGGGAACACGATATGCATTTCGAACCACGTCACTCCGAAAAAGGTCAAGCTGTAGCAGATTTTCTAGCAAACTTTCTAGTAGAAGATCCTGATTGGGAAGAAGATTTTATTGGTCAAAAAGATAAACCGGTCATAGACCAGTCTGAAGATAAATCAGATTGGGTAACAAAGAAAGGTTGGCAACTTTTGACTGACGGCTCCGTCGGACCAGCCGGATCAGGAATTGGAATTGTCCTTATTACTCCTAATGATCGACTTGAAAAATTCATTCGCCTCAATTTTGAAGCATCCAAAAATGAAGCAGAATATGAGGCATTAATTCATGGCTTGGACATGGCACTCACATTGGGTATAGCAGAGCTCTCTGTCTGTACAGATTCATTACTAATCGTCAACCATTACACAGGCGTATATCAAACCAATGGGAGAATGGTTGACTATGCTGCTGCAGTGGTCGAACGAATGAACAAATTTCTGACAATTTCTAGGGAGCATTTCCCAAGGGGAGAAAATAGACATTCAAATGCACTCGCTTATGTTGTTGGTGTCCTTGGATCAGAAGCTCGTTACTTAAAAATTGACATCATTTCTAACCCCAACATTAATGCCATCATGTCCAACACCGTTAATACTGGGGGCAGCGAGGAGATCAAAGATGATTGGAGACAGCCCTTCATTACATACATCGGATCTTAAAATAAATTTGACGGTTCACTTCCAGAGGATCCTACAGAATGACGGAGATTAATTGACAATGCTAGAAGATACATTATTGAGGACAATCTCTTATATAAAATTTTAGTCACTGGTCTATACCTCCTTTGTCTATCTGACAAAGAAGCACAACAATTCTTGTACGATCTACAGAAAGGGACATGCGGGTCCCATGCAGCAGGACGATCTCTTACAAACAAAGCTTCAACTCAAGGAATGTTTTGTCCTAAGTTGAAAGCACAGGCAATCGAATATGTTCGTAAGTGTGATGTTTGTCAATGGCATTGACCTAAAATACGAGCTCTAGCACTCGAACTACACTCAAGCCAAGTCACTTGGCCATTCAGACGATGGGCACTCGATCTCGTAGGAGAGTTTCCTACAGCACCAGGAAAGCAAAAACATGTGTTGGTCGCTACAGATTACTTCACTAAATGGGTAGAAGCAGTCCCGCTGTGCCGAACAAGGGAAGAAGAAGTCATCAGATTTATCTGGGAGAACATTATTATTTGCTTCGGCAGACCACATCTTATCAGAATTGACAATGGACCACAGTTCGTTGGCTCCAAAATCATGGCATTCCTCAATGAGCACAACATCATTCATTCCCCGTCCAATTCTTATTATCCACAAGGAAACGGACAAGCTAAAATTATTAATAGAACTATTATGGACGGCATCAAGAAGCGTTTAAACGACAAAAAGGGTAACTGGGAGAACGAGCTACCACACGTACTTTGGGCCTACCGAACAACTCCCAGAACAGTAACAGGCTGTACTCCAGTCTTACTGGCCTACAGGACTAAAGCCATCATTCCCGATCAATATCATCATCCAGTACATGATCACGAGATGACAGATGAAGAAAATGAATTTCAGATCGCATGCAATCTGAATTTGATCGAAGAAATACGTGACAGAGCCATTGTTAATCTGGGAAGATATCATCTTGCTTTATCCCGATCCTATACCAAACGCGTTCGACACCGAGAATTCAAAGTTAAAGACCTCGTTCTCAGATAAATCCCATAACATCGCAAAGCACCTAATGCTGGAAAGTTAGCTGACAATTGGGAAGGTCCTCTTATCATAACTGGCGCAAGTGGTTTAGAATCCTACAATCTCAGTACACATGAAGGCGTACCTGTACCCAATCCATGGAATACCCATCGATTGAAGCTGTATCGAAGATTAAAATACTGTAACATCAGATATTATTCAATAAAGTACTTTTTCATCATCATCCAGTAAGTCTATTCAATTCAGGCATTCTACATATCTCCGTATAGTTCACTCAGTTCGACCTATACCAGAGAATTACTACAACAAATTACTACAACATTCAACATATCTCATTACGGTCGCTTATTGATACGCTCAATTCGACCTGTAACTGAGACCTACAACATAGTTCTTCCAGTATATACGCTATCCCAAGGGTCGCTTATTGAGTTAATCAATTCGACCTGGCAAAGACACGCTATACAGCTATTCAATATATCTCATTACGATTGCTTATTGATACGCTCAATTCGACCTGTAACTGAGACCTACAACATAGTTTTTCCAGTATATACGCTCTCCCGAGGGTTGCTTATTAAGTCAATCAATTCGACCTGGCCGAGACTTGTCATACAGCTATTTAATATTCAATATATATTATTATTGTCGCTTATTGATAAGCTCAATTCGACTTGTAACTGAGACCTGCAACATAGTTCTTCCAGTATACACGTTGTCCCGAGGGTCGCTTATTGAGTCAATCAATTCGACCTGGCAGAGACACGCTATACATTTATTCAATATTCAATATATCTCATTACGGTCGCTTATTGATACGCTCAATTCGACCTGTAACTGAGAACTACAATATAGCTCTTCGATTATACACGTTATCCCGAGGGTCACTTATTGAGTCAATCAATTCGACCTGGCAGAGACACGTTATACATCTATTCAACATTCAATATATCTCATTACGGTTGCTTATTGATACGCTCAATTTGACCTGTAACTGAGACCTAAAACATAGCTCTTCCAGTATACACGCTCTCTCGAGGGTCGCTTATTGAGTCAATCAATTTGACCTGGCAGAGACACTCTATACAGATATTCAACATTCAATATATCTTATTATGGTTGCTTATTGATACGCTCAATTTGACCTATAACTAAGACCTACAACATTCAATATTCCTCATTACGGTCGTTTATTGATTCGTTCAATTGAACCTTTAACTGAGACATACATTACTATTTTAACAAACAAACATCTCTTTACGGTTGATGATTGACTTGTTCAATTCGACCTATACACAAGATAATACAACATCACTGCAATCATATATCTTAATATATCTCCATATGATCGTTTATTGGTTCACCCAATTCGACCATACATAGAGATAACAAAAAATTTCTTTCTAATCAACATTTGACATTTTTTCTACAGCAAAGACATATTTACACTCCGTCTAACTATAATATAAGCAATTTAACTATCTTTCACACTACGGACTTGCAGCATTCGAACTTTCCCTAGTCCCAGACAAAAGTAGGGTAGGGAAAGGTATAGCAGCATTAACTACAGTAAGAGGCGCATTCAGTAGTTCCATAACTCTCGGCATCAGATTATCTATATAATATAACCGCGTTAGCTGCATATCATACTCTATATCGTGTTCAGTTGAAGCAGCCAAGATTGAATTACGGTCTTGCCGTAATTTCTTTATATCAGTATGCAACATAGCCATAGTGCGCAATGTAGCATTATCTGCAGTCAATAGCATAGCTTCACAAAGCTCGGTCTTCACTTTGGTTAGCTCGTCGTCAAGATCCTTGTATCGATCTACCAGATATTCCTTCTTTTTCAGCAACGAAGCCCTATATTGCTTTGTTACCTACACACTACGATCCATTTCCTGCTTCACACGTTGCAAATTCTCACTCAGCTCCTGACAATACGCGTTATCATTATCTGCATCCTTTAACTTTTGTAACTCCTTATACTTAAGATGGAGCTCCTCATAAACCACATTACCTTGCATACACTCTATTTCCAAGGCTTGTTTTTCTCATTCTAGATCGGTTATCCATGTGTTACACTAATTGATGGTTATGTTCAGCTCTTGATCTCTCTTTGTACATGCTTCTTCGTGAGTTCTGGCACGGTCACTTTTTCTCTGACAAGAATCTCGAGCCTCACACAAATCCCAGCTCTACTTTTTCAGACGATCTCGCATATTATGGAGTTCAGCATCTTGCTTCTTTAACAGATTAGCATTATCTGTTACTGCTAATTTATGATACAACAGATCAGTCTTCTGTTTTTCAATCGTACTTGACAGATCCAGCACTCGTTGGTTTGCAGTCATGGTTTCCAATTATTTCTTCCTTAAAGAATATTTCCACAATTCGGCTTTGTTATTAGCAGCCTATATCTCTGCATCCTTACATGGTAACTCTACAGTCATACCATTTAGACGACTCTGTAACTCTAACATATCAGCCTCCAGCTTCGAGTTCAACAAGGTCGAATTTTCAACCGCCAACGAACACTGCTACAATTTTGCAATCAGTTCATTATTTGAAGCGGACAAAGTAGAGAGTTCGTTATGTTCATTGACTTCAGCCTAGAAGAACAGATTACAAATGGCATACATCTATCAACAGATATTCATACAAGCAAGACATATCATTCAATAACATTTATTACAACATCAAGATATGATGTTATTTCTACAACTACATACAAAGATCAACTACATTATGCAAAGCACAATTATATGTCACAGTTTAGTTGGCTTATGGTAGAACCCTACTACAACTCACATCTACTTGCAAAGGTTCATCAAAGATTACGACCTCTTGATGACGAGTCTTATGCCGTGTGTGAGGTAACAGATCTTCAACCTCCTCCTCCTTAGACTCTTCAGCTCGCGGTCTCGCGGTTGAAGCTCCTCCACCCTCATTACCTTTTACAAACCACATATTTTCAACCTTATCATTCTCTACTTCAACATCTTTACCACAGCTCGAGATATAACGTCTAAATTTGTTCTCTACTCTCTCGAGCTCGCCCCCGTAAAACTCGATCACCTCAGCTATCTGACGTTCATGATCTGTTTTACCAGCATGTTTTCCTCGCTTTGGAGTAAGATACTTCTTAAAATGCGATTGGGACACCTGAAGACGTTTCTGCGTATATAGTAAACGTACTTCTAACAACTTTACTTTCTTCTCCGAACTTTGCAACAACTTATTACACTCCACCTTTTCCCTCTCCAGACACGTATTATGTTCTTTAGATCACTCCAGTTCGTTACGAGCATGCTTTAGATCATTCTCTAAACGTGTCTAGACCCTTTTATCCTCCTTCTTTATATTGAAGAAAAGGATCCTCATCATTCTTTGCCCCTTCAAAAGTTAAGCTCATCAAGCAATGGACCTACACCACCCCATATGATTGATACACCAGCCCGAGCTGAGCATCTTTTCGGCTCTATACTATGACGATTACAGGCTTCTTGCGTTAAAATTTTTACCCGAGCCGGATCTGGCAATACACCTCTCTCAGTTAACAGATCTAAATAGGCCTCCTTCAAGCCCCGCTCACTATCTACTTCGGCCTCAAAGTAAAGCGTCAAATAACAACCTTTGACACTTTAACTTATCACTCTCATCTACGAACTGCTTATCGTTAAAGGATTCTCGGAATAAGACAAACCTATCGTTCTCCTTCTGCAAAGCCTCATCCATCTCAATTTTTATCCTCCCATATCTACATTGAAGCTCGAATAACTCCTTAAAGGTGTTATCAAAATTGGACTTATGAAGACGTCTCTCATATTCAAGTTTATTGTGTACCTGTTGAACACGATTGATGAAATCCCTTGCTCGACTCAAGGCCGTCTCCATCTCGCTCACTTTTCCCCTTAAACGAACTACCTCCTACATACAAATTATACATTCACCATCAAAACAACATATATCAATAGCAACCACAAAAAATTTAATTCTAAGAAAAAATAGTTCTATCACCAATACAAAGGACAAATTCGACCAGATAAGTCTCAAAACTATGTTACAGCTATATAATCAAGAATTAACTTCTGCTACCTCCTTGATCCTATCATCAGCCACTGGAGAAGCAGGGATTTGCTCAGAAGGTCGATCAGCCACTGGAGAGGCATCCTCCTCAGGGAAGATTATCTCACTATACTTCCCAACAATAGCAAGATTGACATCATCTATAGCCAACCCCCAAGAGTAAAATGCTTGAATCAGACTATTTTGAGCAGCCAGCACAGTATTGAAAGTCTTCTTTGCAGCATCTTCGATCTCCTTCTTTAACACAACAATTTCTGCCATGAACTGCTCCTTCTACACAGCTTTCTCCTTCTACACAGTTTTCTCTTTCTCGAACTGTTCCCTTAGTGCAGCTTTCTCTGCATCATGCTGCTGAACAAGTTCAGCACGGTCCTCAGTACCTGTCATCAACACCTCCAAGGCCGATTCCCACGCAACAGGCAACTGTACCACAAATACAACATAACAAAATTATCACTCAGATCGTTTCTTAAACACAAATAATCAAATAACAACATCATACATACCTGTGACATGCTGGATTTAATCTCAGCACCCAGACGTTTTGGATCATGTTTCGCCAGCTCCCGTGACTTCTACCCTACCACATGAAGATCGATATCTTTCGGAGAAGTTCGTTTAGGTTTTACCTCTTGCTTCTGCTTCTTCACAGGAGGTACCTTATTTACAGTAGTTTCCACCACCTCAGTTCCCACCTGCGTCGTCTACACATGAACTGTTTGCTCAGAAGGGGGAAGCACCCTTTTTCCTCTAGATCGTCTCGAAGTACCCGCAGTACAGGCAGAAATCTCTATAACCCCATCAAAAGTAGAACCAGAAGTAGCCATAGCTTGATTTTAATGCGCTCGTTGTACTTTTGCAACTACAGAGTTTAGCCTTTTATCTCTACGGATACCTAACTCTCTAAGTACTGTGTTCAGCTCAATTCCTTCCCGAGATACGACGTCGAACAGACTAGGCGTATCAGTAATACCTTTTGGTTTAGGCTCTGCCAAATCAACAACAAACTATGTTAGCAGCTCGCAACAAGCTAAAAGACAAAGTACAGACAGAATAAAGACACTACTCTCGTTAAAAATCTTATATTTCAGCTCGAGCACCGGTTCCCCAGGCACTTTCATACAATTACCCCTCACCATCACAAGAAGGTGGTACCAGGGTCTCCCAGGAGATTTAAAATCAAAGAATTTCGGCCTCGCCGAATCACTATACAAGTATCCACTCTTTCGACCTTCCACATATTTCAACTTATAATACTTCAAGACATCGTCTGCAACGAACTGTCTTGCAATATCACCATCTCTCCATTTCTTGTTAAGGGCCTCACAGATACTCATCATCTTGAAAACATTACAATTTAATTGGGCAGGGCAACTCATTAGAGCATTCATTACCCCCTTTTGGAAAAAATTTAAGGGAATACTTAACCCATAATCAACCTGGTTCAGATAGCAAAGGAACCCTTCCTCTACGGCCTCCGCACCAGTGCCGTTGTAGTAAGCTATTTTTACATCATCTCCTATTCCCATATTTCTCTGCCATTGATCCAGGGAAGGTACTTGATAATGTTCTATCTTACCACCTGGTCTCACCAGAGTCCTAAACCATAACACTTCATTCATCAGATAATGCCCCCATTTTCCATCTAAGTCTTTCTTGTACTTAAAAAATGTCTTCCCTGCGTCTACATCAGCGGAATACTTAAAGAATACCCCAGTTTCAACCCCCACTTCCAATTCCTCATTCACCCCAGAATGAACAGCAGCCAGCATATCAACAATTGTAGTACCTCCCACCTTCGAATCATCCATAGTTCTGCCAGACGATGATGACTCCTCACTACTGGAGGATACTACAACTTTACTTTTGGGTTTTGAATTTTTGGAACGCATCTACCACATACAAGAAAAGTCTATTCAGAGTTTATAATCAAATAGGCTTCCTCCCTCAGCCATACCCAACACTTTATTATCCTACCAAGCAGTTCAAACATGCAACTACATCTACCATGACAAGCAATAAACATACTTTTCACAACAACGAAAATGGTGGAAACATAATTACTAGCATGTACTAGAAGAGCAGCAGTCGTCATTTCCGGTCACCACCTTCACTTCAGACGGCAAAACGTCAGTTTTCCTAGTAAGATCACAGTATAACGACAAACTACGTTCAAAATTTGAAGACTTTCTCTCTCTAGAAATGCTTCTTTCTTTCTCTACAATTGAATGTGGATTGTAAGAAGGAGAAAGATGATATTTTATATTATCCCTCAGTTTCTGAAACGACAGCTCTTTGGGACACGAGTCAGCATCATCTCTCCTTGCAGGCACATCTATTCGTTTGGCCTAATAATGATTTCTAGAGTAACGTGTTTGTTTATCACGTTTGTCTCTCTACTCTGCCATTATTAATTCCAAGGACTCAATGCCCAAGAAGATTTGTACAGATCTTGTAGCACGACCACTTTCGTACAATAACAACCTTCTGATGCTACACGATCCTGCTACGCTATTTATAGCCTGATTTCTAATTTAAAACCCTAGTATAGCTTTTACAGTTGTCACTTACCTTACTTTTGATCTGACAGAAGCAAAAAATTAGCAACAAATTCTGCTTCAATTATACTTCATCCGACCAATATCACAGATACAGAAAGTGATGACAAGACGACCTGAAACAAAAACAAATCATTTTATTATGGTCAATCATCCGACCTTACATATAATTATAGACGGGTGGTTCTGTTCACCACATAGAATGCTTTCCCCACCAGCATCTCTCTCATCCTCTTTAGCAAGCTTATCCAGCACAATTTCTCGAACTGCTGCCTCACATCGCTCTACATCTATCAGAAGTTCGCAAAACATACCACATCAGAGGCTGCGCCCAAGTTCCTCACCACTGTTCAAGTTGACTATGGTGATACTCTCACAACAAGAACTTATATAGAGCACAAAAGATATTATGCATTCATCCTCTTAACATACATGACAACAATACATCTCAGCAAGGCAACAAATATATAGCGCGATCTACACAGTTCAGAAATATATACTTTCAATTATACTTTATCCAACTCAGCAAAAATTTGATCTACATATTTTCGACCTATTTAATCTTTAACTAGTTTGAGAATTGTTACACGGTGTCCTACAGCAGTTCATTCAAGCAGTTACAAGACAAGATGTAATAAGTTCGAATTTATTATTCAAGACAAGCAATTTACAAGGACAAATATTTCATTCAGTTAGAAAATTAAGATTACATGATCTACAAACAGCTATTTCTTCTACATAACGAAAAGACAACTTAATATACAAATGGCAGTGCAACGCTTAAACATAAGCAATGGAAGGCCCAACAGAAGAACTGGAGTAATGCAGAAGACAAAGTTAATCCCACCACTCCTCTGTAACCCCCACCATCTCCACAACCACTGAAGACGAAGGACCACCTCCACCATTACAACACCCAATCCTTCCTAGGATATCGGCAATACTTCAAAGACAACACCCCAGCCTTATCATCTTCTGCCGCCACCGCATCCTCTATAAGCTTCTGCAGACATGCCCGACGATGAGCATCAAACAAGACCACATAGTGGAATCGCCACATTTGATGATAATCATCCTTTGCCTTTTCTACTTCTTCCTACTACATCCCATGAAAAGTGGGAGGAACAGGGATTGGAGTTGGCAGAGATAGACTTTGGTCCCCAAAATAACAAGTTTGAAGAATCATCATCTTGTTCTGAACTCTCTCCTCATAAGCCTGACGACGAGCAATCACCATCACTACTACTTATGCAAATCCAGACAACAGACAGGTTAAACCAGGATGAACAATGATAGCAACTGGTCACCATTTTTTATAGCAGTAGCATTTAAATGTATACCACAACTTCCAATAAAGTCTTTATCACAAGCACACATCTCTAACATAATTTTTGGGAGACCCAACAGTCAAAACAATTATTCTTCAAGATAACTAGGAAGCCATTAATGCAGCATTTAAAACGAATGAACTTCTCAACCAACACCACTCGATACACACGTTTCTCCTGCTATTGGCTGAGAGGGGGCAGTTGTAAGGGTTTATTTCTAATCCTCGTACTCAGTCCGATATTCGAGCTCATATAGTTCGAATAAACACATTGATAACCAACCAAGGATTGAGGGCAAGCAGATTGCAATACAGACTTCCTCATCTACAGTTCAGAGATATTAAAACACCTAGTAACATCGCACTGCAGAAGACACTCAAATATCCATCAACAGTTCGTATACATACGAACATCGTTAGAGATCGTATCTTCAGCAACAGTCCAAAGTTATAGCTAAAATCATCAAGAGATCCGTTATAAGATCAATAATTATCAGATAGTAAGACGTTACAAGAGACCTCATAAAAGACTCATCAAACCTGATATTTGTAATGTTCTTCATTAAAGCAATAATGGCCATATTATAAGACCTATAAATAGGACTAGAGAGCAAGAGATTAGGGGGGCGGCTCTGACACATCTTCTAAGAGACCTTTTCTACATCTTTATCTTTGTAATAGCTTGCAGTCTATAAACATCTCTCTCTCTTGCTAAAATCCTCAGGAGAGGTCGTGGTTTTTTAACCCATTCAAGGGTTTTCTATGCTAAATCTTGTATTAGTTACTCTCAATTCTTAGCTAACATTCCATATTTCAAGGGTATAAGGCACTATCTTCGTCCAATACGAAAATAGGCTATTACATCATTAAGTTTTTTTCTGACAGTTTAATCGACGATGGAAAATTAATGGATGCTTTGGCTCTTTCTGATCGGTCTTTTCGCAATGGAGCTTCAGATCAGCTACTTCAGTTATTAGTCGAGCGTGACGTGGAAAACCACTCAGTTTCTGGCCAATTACTAGGTTATGGAGCCAATAACATCTAGAGCAATAGTTGGCAGTACTATTTACATCTGAAAGATAAACAGCTTGCAGCTATACTTGCTCTCAAGTATAATCTTAACCCTTTCTACGTTATGATGAATACTTCTCTTATAGCAAGCGATTATTTATTGTTATTTTAAGGTTATTTGTTTTATATGTAGCTCTGTTTGAGTTATTTTAAGTTACCCTCTTATGTTTTGAGGTCATTTTTATTAGACCTGCCCTGCACAAATTAGAATTAGAGGCACCTCTTCTCACTTTAACAACTGAACAATAATGTGCAGACACTCCCTATCTTCTAAGGTCATTCTAAAATACCCCAGTTTGTTGCAAGGGAACACACAAGGAGGTTATCAATAAATGACCAAGACATAGGGGTATCTCCAATAGTCCCTAAGAAAATATCACACCAACCAATCAGGTCTCATACTAATCATCAGATCAACCAAACAGGTCCCACAATACAGAGTTGCCTCAAAATTCATGGCAAAAATAATAAAATCTCATTACCTTGAGATCTCAACAAATCATATTTTTTAGCTACACCAAACAGGGCCTCGTTAGAGCACCCACAGTAGCTAAGTGCACCCTGACGTGGCAGGGTGAATTCTAAATCCACCCTCTTTTCCACCCAATTAGTCTCCCAGCAGCTAGGTAAATACGTGACGTGGCAAGAGTAAAATGCATCCAAGGGAGGATTTTCAACCCTAAGGGTGGATTGAGTGTGAATTCACACCACGCGGTTCTAAAGTGCGCGCAGCCATAGTGCGCGGTTCAAAATGCTCGTACACACTTTTCCCCTAGGATGATAACACGTGTCCTCCCATCCAATAGTTCCTATTAAACACAGTTCTGAAGTGCACGTAACTTCAACGTCTAGGATTAAACCACGTAGACGGCTGAGATTTAAAGATTTTCAAATGGCTAGAATTTGTCGCGCGGTTCAGAAGTGCACGGTATAAGCCTGCATAAAAAATATCTTTGGTTCCCCATTATTTTACCTGAGCTTTTCCCTGATCAAACTTCTTCAACAAGATGCTCAACGGCTATAAACGGCTAGTTTTTCTCTCTCTTTAGAACCCCCATTCATCTCTTACTCTCTTCTACAATCGACTCATTCATCTTATATCCCAAAACTCAACCTTCTTCATTTCTTTTCAATTGTGCCGAATCATGTCTAACGAAATCATCCAAGACCTACTCAGGGCTAACACATCACTCTCATCTTGGGAGTTATCGTCTTCATCATTGTCCAGTAACGAAGAGCTATTCCGATGTCAAGTTGAGTTGTTGTACGAGTATGGCAAGATTATGATTGAGATGGGAGAAGCATAAGAAAAAGAGCAAGAGGCGACATCATCACGGAGGCGGGGAGGTAGTAAAAGGGGACGGATTATCAAGCGAAAAAGCCATGAGCATAAATTGGGGGAGGATAACCTTAACCGCGATTACTTCAGTGAGAACCCAAGATTCAAAGGTATCTCATTTCGTCGTCGATTCCGTATGAGCGAAGGTGTGTATCAACGTATTTATCATCAAATACTTTCTTCGAACCCCTATTTTATTCAAAGAGAAAATGCCGCCAAGACTATAGGTTTATCCTCGTACCAAAAGATAACGTGCGCACTTCACATGTTATGTTACGGTACAAGCGCAAACACCCAAGAAGAATACCTTCGGATTGGGGAGTCTACGGTTATTTTGTGCTTGATTTTTTTTTGTAAAACTATTATAACACAATTCAAAGCTCAATACCTTAGATCTCCCAATAAAGACGATACATTACACTTGTTAAAAGTGAATGGATTACGAGGCTTCCCGGGGATGTTAGGTAGTTTAGATTGTATGCATTAGAAATGGAAGAATTGTCATACAGAGTGGGCAAGACAATATACCGGGTATAAGAAAATCCCGAAGGTGATTTTAGAAGCGGTTACATCCCAAGATCTTCGGATATGGCACGCATTCTTTAGGGTTCCCGATTCTAACAACGACTTGAAAGTCTTGCATCAAGGGTAGCTTTTCAACAACTTGTCTAATAGAGTTGCGCCGCCATGCAATTATAATATAGGCACAGTACCGCACACTATGGGGTATTACTTAGTGGATAGAGTCTATCCAAGATGGCAAACACTTGTTCAAACCATAAGAAATCCGTCTAACGATGCCGAAAGACATTTTTCGAAGATGCAAGAAGCATGCCGGAAAGACGTAGAGCGTGCTTTTGGGGTATTACAAACTAGGTTTCAAATATTGGCACACGGTGCACAATTTTGGAAACCTAGTGATCTAGGAAATGCTATGTACGCATGTATAATCTTGCACAATATTATCGTCGAAGATGAACGTCATACTTACATTCGACAAATGGATATTGATCCCGAGTTTAGAAAATTTGTGGATACTAAGAAAGAAGACTTAAATCTAAGACACGCGATCAACACTATGGACGAGTACATCTAGAAGGTTCATGAAATTAGAAATGAAGGAGCTCATTTCTAATTACGAGATGAACTTGTCGCGCATTTGTGGAGTCGAAAAGATGCAGAGTAATTGTAGTCTTTATCATTATTTGTTTATTTTACAAAGTAATGTATTTTGTTTCTAAGTATAATGTTGAAGTTGTAATGTATCTTATTTCCAAGTCTTCATCATTGTAACACTTTAATGAAACATAGTTTACTGTTTATGCTTTTTGATTTTGTATCAATTTTAAGGATTATGAACCATTAATAACAATTTTATTGAAATAATGAAATTACATAGATCTTAATAACTACTATTAACGCTAAGGATTACATCAATCATTCATCACTAGAAACGTCATCATCACTTGGACACTGCTCCTTCAACTTCTTCGAATATTTTTTAATCTGCTTCTTCATCCAACGTCTTTGTGCCGGTAGTAGGTTACTTGGGTTCATTGTCATCACCTTAAACATATGCGAGTCGTCGAAGGCTTTTTTTCGAGTTAGCTCCGCTTCACGCCTCCTTTAAACTTCAGCCTCCTTCATCAACTTTAGTTTCTCTCGTACTCTAGCTTTAGCTTCCTTTTCTACTTTCTTTTGCTCGTCTCTCTGATTCCATGACATCATCATGTTGGACATTATCTCAAGCATCCCCTTCCCCCAAAAACCTATACTTGCCTTTGCCGCTTCTTTTGCCTTGTTTTTTTTTTGTCGTCCAGTCGTACATCCCTACAAGAATATAGTGGTGCATCCACGTCGATAGAATCATCCAGAATTATGATATTTTGAGTACGAGATGTAGGTGTTTCAGGATCGGTATTGGTGGAGTTACCCGGGCTATCATTAAAATTTGACTTCCTAACAACGATGCGGCCGGGATGGCCGATGTGATGAATTTGTGACCATTTTGGGCAAGTTTTCAAAACTTTGTATGCTTCCCCAAGTTTAAATAGTTTGCCTTGTACTTGAAAAAATGTATCGTTTGCCATACGTTCCTAGAAATCAAGTTAGAAAATCTTTTAGAGTATAATTCACCTTTGAACATTAATGAAATGAGAAAATTAAATGAAATACTTACGAAGTCATCCGTTCCAATACCGGTATGATGTCGGTTCTCAAGGTCTTGAATGATACCTCTAAAAATTGAACATTCCTTATTGAGTCGTCCCTTATACGCGCAATTGACATCGTTGTACGATCGTCACATCGATTGGTCAATATAGAAGGAGTTGAATTGATCATGCACCTTGAACCAAAATGTAGTGGCTTTTTGGTTGTTCGTGGTAGCGAGGTTTTGAGACACTTGGGACCAAGCGTATGCAAGATTCACGAAGTCATCGGACGACCAATTCTTGGAGTTGGAGTATTGTTCTTTGTCGTCATGAACATCCTCCGAAGCCTTAAGTACATCCTTAACTATAATAGGTATCGATGCCGTCTTTCTTTTAGACTTTGCCTTCCCGCGAGTTTACGTATTACTTCTCGTGAGAACCGGGTTGAGTTCCTCAGCCTGAGCTACATCCTCAACTATAATAGGTATCGATGCTATTTTTTTGTACACTTTGTCTTCTCATGATTCCACGTATTACTTCTCGTGAGAACTGGATTGAGTTCCTTGGAGATGACCAGAGAGACAACCGGAGATGCAACCGGCGATGTATTAAGATTTAAATCATTTAAACCCCATGTACCTTGCATCGGCGTGGTACTCAAACTTCCACCGGCAAAATAAGTTTGAGATGAATAATATGAATTTCCCAGTTGAGGGTACGAGCCCGTATACCTATCAAATTGAGGGTAATATCCATGGGTTTGAGATTGAAATTGATTATCGGATGGCGGGAATAGTTGGAAAACATGGTGATTCTAACCTTGGGAAGTATTAGGCATTTGCGACAGATCAAATATGCCAAATTGATGAGGAATAACGTTTCTTTGTTGGTTCATATTGGAAGATTGAGAGTGGTTTTGAGAATTAGATTGGGAGCTTAAGGAAGACATAGTGGTTTTGTTTGTAAGGTAATGAGGGAGGAGAGTGTAGGAGATGAATGACATTTATAGATGAAAAAAACTAGCCATTAATATAACCGTTAACAAGTGTCCAAAAAAATATAGCCGTTAATATGGCCGTTAAGTAACTTGTACAACAAGTTTCCAAAACAAAAATATAGCCGTTAATATGTCCGTTGAGTAACTTGTACAACAAGTTTCCAAAAATATAATTTTTCAAAATAAAAATTGTATTAAAACTTCGAAGAAAACATAGTTTAAACAATATTAATACACAACATAGTTTAAACAAAACATAAATAAAAGTTCTAAATAAAGCATAGCCTAACTGAGACGACCTCTCTTCGTTTGGCGGGCACGTCTGCCACGTGTGAGACTCTCGTCATAGGTACATTACACAACCGGCTCTGTCTGGTAGGAAATGGACATCTCAGCTGGTATATCGGACGTCTCTCGGATGACCTCCTATACCCGGCTCAGCTCCCTCCTCAACTCAGTATTGTTGTCAGTTAGTTGCCTCGAGTCTTCATATGCCGCATACCGTAATCCTTGGTTTTGATGCCACAACTCATCCGTACTATACTTAGGTGGCAAGGGTATGGTACCTGCATCATCGAGATTGGTATCCGTCTACGTTGATCGTTCGGTCCCACCACATCCATGAACCATCCCATATCACGTGGATCACTGGTCGCCTGAACACCATAGTCTTGCACCTGTGAAGACGTAGCTAAACTCGACGTAGGTGGCAAGATTACATCGGGCCTCACTAGATCACGCCCGATCGACCAAATATTTCTCGTCATCTTTACTAAACTGCAACCAATCTTGGGATTTGGATGAACGAGACGCCAATATATCATGTAATCTACGTCGGGAACAAAATAATCACGACAATCGTAGAAGTCCACATCCTTCAGACTCTGATATAACTATCGATCGTACCTTGGGAATTTCATAATCTCCTGAGGGGGTCATAGGGCACACTATCAAGCCCAGTCATCTGATGCATACACCGATCTCCTAAATACCAAAGCACACCGTAACCGTATGGGACTGAAACCAATGGAACCTTCTGGGTGCTCAGCGTTGAAGCAACACTTACCTCTGGATGTCTCAACTGCCTAGACCTGTGTCATGGTTGCCAATCTATGTTGGTTTTATCCTTCCAGTCTATCATATCTCTGATCACAGCAAAAGAGTGATGGATTTCAGACCCAGTACTCGCCCTTTCATCTCTCCACCCAGAAATACGAGGATAAATATGGTTAAAGTTTTGTACCTTAACTAGATACATTCCAACCCGACAGTACTCGAAGAACCAGTACTCTAACACCGCATAGAATCCGGTGATCGATTTCTTCACCTTCCCGGGCCTCAGAACTGAGACTTCATCAAGCCCCCGATACAAAGCCGTCATAATCGGCGTACCCCAGTAGAAACTCGGCGTATCAAGAATATCGTAGTCTGTCAAGGCTACCAGATAACCCGCCTGAAGAGATGTGACACCATTTGAGAAAAAGAGATTACCCATCATATAGGCAATAAATGCCCGTGCATACACGATATCCATTTCTGAGTCGTAATTGTGGAGACGTGGATTCAAAGGCTCTTGCCACTTTTTTAAATAGGAGATAGTGATGTTACCGTACCTCATGTTAGAGCTTGTGATTCCCGGGAACATCTTTTCTGTTTCCTCTAACTTGGAGTACCTCTCGTCATACGGAAGTTCGCGACCCCTCCCAAAAGATATGCCCGTTAGCATGACGAAGTCTAACAGTGTGAAACCCAGTTCCCCGCAAGGGAAGTGAAAGGTATGGGTGGAAGGCCACCACCGCTCCACGAGAGCATGAATGAGACTGTTATCCGAGTTTCCTGCATTAATCGAGCAAAAGTCCTCAAAACCCATATCGTCGACCAACTTCTTCTACGTTGGGTACACGGCAATCCATCGGTACCACTTTAGTACCTTATCCAATGATCCCCTACACTGTAATTCATCTTGGTCCTGACAAAAAAAACACATTAACATGTTAGAAGTTCATTTGGGCATTTCATCGAACACATTGCAATATACGTTAATAACACATGAAATTTACATAAAACTTACCGGTATTTCCTCCGATCCAACAGAAATATGGACCCAGCCGTCCGGGAGGATATCTACTCGGTTCAACTCATCATACGATGGGGTGGGATCGATGTTATCCGTCAATTGATCCGGCCAAACATTTGTTACATCGGCGTTTCCCCTTCGTTTTACTTCTGCGTTAGAGTTACGTGTAGTTTTGGAAGCATTTTTCCTCGGTCGCGAACTAGAAGAACCCGACATTTTTAAGTGATTAACAGAGGAAATGAGTTGGGTTGGGAAACTTGTGGAGTAAGGTTGGGTATGCCTTGGGTAAAACCTCAAACACAAGTGTTATGCCTTTAACACTTAGAAAAACCAATACAAGTAACACTAGAAAAAAAAAACTACAAGTATAAGCCTTTTAGCTTACAGGATGATGCCGCGCGGTTCTAAACCACGCGGCTATATATTTTATTTTTTTAAATACGTGTCATTTTTCTATTGGCTGGTAGTTATGCGCGGTTTAGAACTGCACTAGGTTTTGGATGGCTGAGATTTAAAGGCGTGGACTCATCTGAGACGTCCATTTATGCGCGCGGTTCAGAAATGCATGGGGTGAATTCACCTTGGGGTGGATTGAAAACTGTTGTGGGGTGGATTGAGGTGGATTGGATTCACCTTGAAATTCATCCAATCCACACTCCTAACTGTTGTGGATGCTCTTATCTCTATGATGACACTTCAGTGACAATGACAATCACTTTTAAGAGCATGGGCAACAGGATAGCTATCGCTACGATAGCTATCCAAATTCACAAAAATCGCGTTTTTCAGGCTAACTATCGCTCAAATTTTTATAATATCGAGAAAATCAGTATCGATCTGTAGCGACCCATTTTGATGTCAGTGTCAATGGACCCACATAAATAGTTTTTAATATATAACATGCGTCATGCGCCAATTGAATTGGCAATTGGCGCTGTCTTCTTTTTTATTATATTTGATTTAAATGTAAAAAAAATTAATAAATAAAAAAATATATGTGTGCCCCAATTCAATTGGCGTTATTATGTATTTTTATTTTATTTTTTTATTATTAAAAAAATATTTAAATATGTTGGATGCCAATTGAATTGACGCACAAATTTATTTTTTTATATTATTTTTTATTAAAAAAAATATTAAAAACTGACATCCATCCCCACCCTGGAAAATACAATTTTTTATGCTCTAGCTACATGTTATATTTTCCCTGAATTTATGCCTATGTGGCTCGCTAACTTAGGGAGGCCGTTGCACATGCTCTAATGGATCTGTATTTAGTATTTAAAGATTTCTGTCATAGGTAATGAGCTTTTTCGCATGTTTTTATGGATTTTTTTGGACTGTTTCGTGTCTTACAGACATCTGCTTGATATTTTCAAAATTCATAAAATGAAGTTGATGCAGGATCGAAGAGGATGATGGCGTCAGCTGACGTCATCACCCCCATTTCTTTAATCTAACTTAGACTACATCTCTCTCCTAGTTGATCAGGTAACCCACGAGTGTTTCACTTGTCCCATTTTTTTTTCTTTTTTTTTTCTTCTTTTAGAAATTTGTTTATTAGTGTTAGTATTTAAGTGAGGAGTAGGACCTTCATTAACTAGTTAATGCTGATTTGAATGGATGATTCCAGGGTGCTTGAACGGAGTTTTAGGTGGATTATTAAGGTAAATGTTATGATTTAGTCAGTATAAAGCCACTTGAAGTCTCATTAAGTTTATAATTTGTTGGTATTTGAAAGATCCAATTTAGTTGTGATTAACTATTGGGCAAGCTTAAGATCATTGAGCATGCTCTTGGTGTAAAGTTTAAGGTTTGCTGAAAATCGTGAGTGGATTTTTGGAGAGCTTTATCTAGGTTTAATTTTTGCAGCTCCACCATCTCTTTTGATTATTTAATTTGTATTGTTTTGTTTTCTGAAATGATAGTTTTTCTTGGAATTTTATTTTGATTAGGTGGCAACATACTAATACCAAGCCTCAAAGTACAATGTTGTGGTCAGGGGCGGAACCAGGATTTTAGGTTGGGGGGGGGGCCTAAGATATTACGGGGGGTTCGGGGGCTTGGCCCCGAAAAAAAATTTGAGGGTATATTAGTAATTTTAGAGGGAAATTTACTAATATTATTGATTAATTACGTAATTTCTTTACGTAAACTAAACAAGTAATTGACATATCTCAAACATAATCTGTACATATCAATATACAAGATACTACTAAAATTACATGAGATATCAAAACACAGTACATAAATAGAAACTCGTTCTATAACAAACAACTAAACAAATCTGGGAGCCACAGCAAATTGTTGATATAACAATTAAGAGGGCTTAGCATTTCAATACATATGCAAATATATTTACCTAAGCGCAAATCCTTTCGTTGTCATAGATAGACAAGTCTTGATAAAACAGAATATCTTTGACATTACAACAAAAATGCTCATAATAAGCAAAATAATACACTAACACATCATAACATAAAAAATTAAATCTATACAACGTATAATGCAAGTGTGAGATTGAGATTGAGATTCTTACCCTAATAAGCCTGTATTTAAGCTCGAATTTCTTTGCATTATCAACCGAGTCGTAAATCAAGCCAAACCCAGTCGATTTGCCTCCACCAAAATGAGTCTTGAACTTAAAGTCTTAAACACAAAGATTGAATTCGGGTCCTTCACATCATACCCAACCTAAGAGATTCACGAGATATTGTTTTGGTGATGATTTTCGCAAAAGGATTAGGTATACAATCGGCATCCTATAAAAAGAAGGCGGGGGTTTAGTAATTGTAGTCCTGAAGGAATTTCGAAGGGTTTAATTAATCTAAGGACAGTAACAAGAATAGATACGAGAAAACACACATTTCTTATTTCACAAATCAATCCCCTATTTCATGATTTGGTAAAAGCTGGTGAACCACATTCAATTGCATACATAACTCTAAATTAAAAATACTAGTAGTAAGAAAAGGGATTAAGAGTAAACCTCATGCATCGTGGAATCCATAGACGGTGTCGAGTCGAAAGCCACTGAGCTGCTCATCTCTACAGGGAGGAAGAAGCAAAAACAAAGAAGAAGAAGAAGAAGAAGAAGAAGAAAAAAACTCAATTGTTGTTTGAGAAGCAACAAACAAACAAACCCTAAATAAATAAATTGATAATTGAAAACAGAGAAACCTTAACTACAATACAGAGAAACCCTAAACAAATAGTTCCATTAAGTTCTGCCGCTGTTGCTTTGTAGAAGAGAGGAAGAAAGGCAGGAAGAGAAGGCAGAGAGAGGAAGAGAGGTGGGTCTAAAAAAAATTATTTTATTTTATTTTTGTCAAATTTTACCCCTGGCTATAGCCCGGGTTACCCTCTTCCTAGTTCCGCCCCTGGTTGTGGTCATTAGCCTCCTCGTACCAAGCCATAAAGACTTGTTCAACTAGTGTAACCTGAAGTTCAGATTGTGCTAATGCTTGCAGATCAGTTAGTAAGTAACATTTTAATCATAGTTATGTAATCTGAGGCAAAGTTTTTAAGCTTTACTAAAAATTTTGGGTACCAAGTCCGAAAGGATACTCGAACTTTTCATGTACCATATTATGCCATATATATGCCTATAGCTAACTGTGATTATACATTGTATGTTGCTGATCAAATTATTCAGAGGAGCCAGAGGTTTGCTGTATATCAATTTTGTATGTTCTTATGTAATGCCTTTAGTTACATCTAATTGAGATTCATTGGTGCTTCCTTTTCCAGTTGTAGGTAATATAACCTATAGACAATACTTCTGGTTGATTTATATATTTGAGATCTCTCAACGAATGTAGTTGGAGAACTACTGCTTTAAAGGGAAGACGGGGTTACTGCAAACAATGGGATTGGTCAGAGAAACTAATACAATTGGTCAGAGAAGCTAGTCTTCATATGCATTTTCAGGTATGGAAGAATATTCTCATGCAGCCTATTTAGAAAATGGGCAGTAGTTTCAGCTCATCCGACTTTTAATCAATTTATAACTTTGTCTTATAAATGCAGGCGATGTAAGCACCCCAGAAGTGGGCCTAATACACCGAGAATGCAAGTGTGGTAGGAGGTACAGTAGAATAAACATTGGAGGCTATGAGTATGCCACATAGTACCTTTTGGATGCCCCACCTTGGGAGGATGTATCTATCATACATAGCTCCGAAGTTACAGTCAGATGACTCAGAGCACTCGCAAATCGAGTAGTCAAGGCGCATGGTGCCACAAATTTATTTTCACATCTGCTTGAATTATTTTAGACTAATATTAGATGTTAGATTTGATTTTGAATGAAGTGGCCATCATTCTAAAGCATCTCATACTCATGCAGATTTTCAACTGGGTATACTAGCGTCCACGGTGAGAGGCCATCTGCAGAGTATGCAAAGTTGAGGAAGGAATCTCTAGAGAGCAAATTTGGACACGCACTAGGGACTTACAGCTCTACTAATCTTTCAGCTTATTACCGCTTTGGTCCATTTTTGGCTATATATAGGGCAGCCATTATCTCATTTCAAGTTGCGAAGTTAACTGTGTGGCACTTCTATCTCCAAGATATAAATAAGCGCGCTGCTAAAGTACTTATTACTTATTTATTGTCTTCCATTTGGGTGCTTGTTTACTTTAATTCATTTTATGTCTTCTTCCATGGGGAGCTATAATTGCTGTCGATCTCCAAAATCTACTATAGTATTATAACTTTGTCTTATTTATAATAGGTAGCAATTAATTTGATGGTCAATCAAGTACTTGAAGTGTCGAGTGAATCTAAAGTAAACAAGATGGCTCGCTTGTTCTCAGACTTTGTTGATGGTTGTCTCTCTGTACCAATCAATGTGCCAGGGTTCACATACCATACCGCAATAAAGGTACACAAATCTTCATATATAGGCAACATATTTTCTCAGCTAATAGTTGTCGTGCACCTATACATGTACTAATAGTTGCCGTGCACCTATATATGTACTCATATCATACATGTTTTAAGGAAGTTGTTTCATACATAGTAGGCAAGGGAAACTATCATTAGCAGGATCAAGAGGATCATAGAAATAAGGAGACAGCAAAAGCCTGCATCACAAGTTAGTAATGGTGTTCTTGGTAGATTGGTAGAGGAAGGGACTATTGTCCCGTGGTATTCAAGTATATATATATATATATAAATATATACTATTCATGCCCATGCAGCATTTTTGTGCATGTGATACTCTTTTAGGCCTAGCAAAAAAAAAACTCCTTTAGAGTTTAACAGGGGTTTGGTGTGTAGGCTCTAATGGCACTGCTCATTGTATTAAGGATAAAGCTTACCCTTCTATACTTATGTGTTGATTTGGCTTGGTGGTATTCAGAAGTTTACTCTTCTATACTTATGTGTAGATTTGGCAATTTTTTCATCCCTTCTTTTAATATATTTTTACAACTAATACACAAGTCTTATTGACATTCTTTGTTTTTGTGTAGGCTGGACAAACTTAATTAAGAAGCTATAACCAATTTGATAGAATGGGTATCTACATTCATAGAGGTACCTTCAGTTTTGTTTGTAGTTTTGTTTTTTTATGTATTACAAATATCGATCGATGATGATTATAATGTTTTTTCATAGTTGATTGTGATAATATGTGGTGAACCCGTTTAGAAAAATCTTTTTTAGATAATTGAGTATTCTTAGTGTATGTGTACACATCTATCTATTTTTTGGTTACTTGATGTAAATAGAGAGTTTGGGATTTTATTAAGTATTAGTTATTGAAGTTTTTCGAGTTATTAGTTATCTTCTACAAGGTTAAGTACTTATATGAATTGTACTTGTATGTCGATGGATCTATAGCTTAAATCGGTAAGAACACTCATAGTTTGAGAAGATGATGGTTCAAATCCATCTGGATCCGCTTAATTATTATAGCATAAATAAAAGTATTACAAATTTTTGTATTGATTATTATTTTTGGCATATTATATTGCAAAATACCTGTAAAATGGAAAATATTAATGTAGAGGATATATGATAGTGTTTACAAATGCTATTATAAGTAGACGATAACGTTTACTAAACGTTGTTGATAGAGTTTTAATAGCACAAAGTAAGTGCTATCTATTGTCGATTTGTAATAACATTCACTAAATGTTAAGTAAACAATAGCAACCAGTAAACGCTGTTAAAAACACTTTTAATAGCTTGCAGAAAAATGTTATTATAAAAAGGATAGCATTGCATATTACAGTATACGAAAAATGTTATCGTAACCTTTCCATAGCGGTTTTTCACTGCTATTATAAACAAACAACAGCTTTCAACAAGTGCTGTTAAAAAGTTTTAAGAATGCTATGCTTTCATAGCATACATAAAAACGCTATTGAAAAAAAGATAGCATTGCATAATAGAGCGGACGAAAAATGCTATCGTAGCTTTTCATAGCGGTTTTCAAATGCAATTATATGTGTTTTTTCTTGGAGTGATAGCTCCTCGAGGGCCTCGTCAATATGATCCTGAAGGATAGCATTGCATAAGGCCCTATTTTATTTATTATTTATTTATGATTATAGTAATCTAAACATAGTTTTTTTGTTGTTTATTGTCCAGGCAGCCCATCTGACCCTTAAAACTTCCCTTTTGTGGCGCTAGGAAACAAGATAGATATCGATGGAGGCAATAGCCGAGTGGTATGATGTTTTTCTCTTCTTTTCCTGCCTAATGTTATTCTAATTTAAAGATGTGGCAAATTTATTCTTGGTAGTTGCCATATAGGTTTCTTCCCTTCCTTTTGTTATATCGAGCGCCAATTTGCAAGTATGCGGCAATATTTAAATTCTGTAAGCTTGTAAAGTGCAAAAAGTTAACTCTGGATTTAAAATCTTATTCTATCTCCAAATTGACAACAATTAGGTTAGCTAATATAGATAAGATTTAACTCCGAACTTATTCTGCCTCTAAGTTTACAACAATTTAGCTAGCTAATATAGATTCTAACCTAACAACTAATATATTGGCAATATACTGTACCACAGTTTGTATGGCTCTTTTCGAACCATCATTTATAAGCAACTGCCATAATCTCTACTAATGTTTTCTTGCTTTTTGTTCTTTGTTTCTTATTCACGGTATAATATTTTTGTTGGTATGGTTTATTGTCTTCGACTGAGAAAAAAGCAAAGGCATGGTGCCTCAACGGGAAATATTCCTTACTTCGAGACTTCTGCAAAAGATGGTTTTAATGTCGAAGCAGCTTTCCAGCATATAGTGAAAAATGCTCTCAAGAATGAACCGGAAGAAGAAATGTAAGTAATCTCAATATGCTATCATCTCTCTTTTGTGCATTTACTTTTACTTTTCCTTCACAGCTGGTGTATTTCTTAGTTGATACCTACTGATGACTTGTATCAAAAGAATTTCAAAAAATAAAGAAAAAAAAACCTCAAGATTTTATTGAAAGAACGAAAACATGTAAGATTTTGCATTGTTTTACACCTTTACTGGCCTTCTAAGAATGTCAGTGGTATATACTTTTACGATTTTGGTGCTGCGCAGTACTTTAAGAGAGTACTAATATATTTTGTCTATAAAGATATCTTCCTGAAACCATTGATGTCGGAGGTGGAGGACGAAATCAAAGATCTTCTGGCTGTGAATGTTGTAAAGATTCTTATTTTTGGATGGCAACTGTATCATCATCTCCCCCATTCTTTATGATCTTAAGAACTAATGTGAAAGTTTGCCAAATTTCCATGTAAAATACAGATGGTACAGAAGGGTGAAAGGGAACAATTACGGTCCGTTGTTTGTTTATCTTGATTTGGTTTGTCCTTTATTTATTTTCCTTGTTATGTAAAGATCCAGTTATTGTACTAAAAAATTCTAATTTGTGACTGCTTGAAAGATACCTTCTTTTTTTGCTGTCATAAGTGGTGAGTGCACCCCGAGTATTGGGTTATAAAAATAGTACAGAGGATGTTTTCGTTTCCACTAGGGGGTGAAAATACTGTATTATTTCGCAGCTGTGTGATAGTAGTAGATATGTAAAAAGCTTAGCATGTTATAAAACCTTGTTATAGCAAACATCATTTCCATGGTGAAATCATTTTTCCCATCCACAGCAGGTGTTGTATTTCTTACCCTGCATACCTTTTTTTTGGCACAGGCAAATGCAAGACATTTCGTCTGATTGAACTACCCTGCTTAATATGATAGCAAACATTTTTAACTGGAGTTAAATTTCAATGTAGACGTAAAATTGATCAACGATCTAATGTCACACTCCCATTAGGATTCCACCCCTCCCCCCGCTCCCTTCTTTTTTTTAGTGTTTTCTATGTTTAACAATTGCTTGTAGTTTCTTACCGCCACTTCCACAACTGCGATAAATATAATTTTGAGGTTTGAGGTTTGCGGTTTGCGGTTTGCTCATGTCAAGCCGCCTTAGACAAAAATGAATGAGAATCCAGAACTGTACTAGTTAAAAGAAACATGTTCATTACATACAATCAATGAGTAAAAATGGAAATGAAACAGAACACACTCAGAAGTTCAGAAATGCAGTTTCTCATTAGTACAATACAAATAAAAACGTTGCAATTTACAGGTAGTGTGCCATACTAACATAAAGCCAATCAACCTCAGACTCTTCACTGTAAGCATCCTGGAGATGTTTCAGCCTCTCTGCATTTCTATTTGAGGGGAGGACCGCAAAGTTCGGGGTTGCCAATATATGTACTCGCGAACTGAAGTTCTGGAGTTGGGTAGTCGAAGGTATTACTCCAGACAAATTATTGTATGTCAGATTCAGGGAACTCAAAAATGATAAATTTGAAAAACTTGAAGAAACTACACCTGAAAGATGGTTCGCGGAGAAATCGATAGACTCTATGGAACGCATGTTCCCTATCTTAATTGAAAATTTTCTTGTCAAATGATTTCCTAAGAAGTTCAATGACTGCAAACTCAAAAGAATAGTTATTTTTATAGGGATGTTGCCTCCAAAAATAACAAGTCTTTTGAGTTTGTCTACGTGTTTCAATCTCATCCTTCCAACTCTACAACGCACTTCTAAACTGCAAGGCACTACTACCAGCCAATAACAAATTGACACGTTAACTTTTTTTAAAATAATTAGCCGCGCAGTTCAGAACCGCGCGGCATAACGCTGCATCTTTTAGGCTTAACTTGTTTTACTTTTCTCTATTGTTATCTTAAGTTTTACCAATGCATTTTTACCTAAATACCCATCGCTTTAACGACATTTTCTCTTTGAATAAAATATAGGTTCGAATAAAGTATTTGATCATAAATACGTTGTCGCTTATACTGAATCGACGACGAAATTAGATACTTTTGAATCTTGGGTAGTCACTGAAGTAATCCTGATTAAGGTTAAACTCCCTCAATTTATGATCAAGGCCTTTCCGCTTATCAAATTTTCCCCTTTTACTACCTCCCCGCATCCGTGATGATGTCGCCTCTTATTCTTTTTCTTCTGCTTCTCCCATCTCAATCATAATCTTTCTATACTCGTACATCAACTCAATTTGACATCGGAAGAGCTCTTCGCTTCCAGACGATGATGACTCCAAATATGAGAGTGATGTGTCAGACTTGAGTAGGTCAGCCAGGATTTCGTCAGACATGATTCGGTGAAATTGATAACAAATGAAGAAAATTGAGTTTTGAGATATAAGATATAAGATGAATGAGTTGATTGTAGAAGAGTAAGAGAGTAGAAAATGAATGGGTTTTATAGATAGAGAAAAAATTAGCCGTTTATAACCATTGAGCATCTTGTAGAATAAGTTTGATCAGGGAAAAACTAAGAAATAAAGGGGAACCAACATATTTTTTCATGCAGACTTTTATCGCGCACTTCTGAACCGCCCGACAAAACTAGCCGTTTGAATTTATTTTAATCTAGCCGTCCACGTGTTTTAATCTTGACCGTTGTGTCTACGCGCATTTCAGAACTGCGTGTAATGGGAACCACTGGATTGTTGGCACGTGGCAACATCTTATTGGTGAATAGGCTACGCGCGGTTCAGAAGGGTGCGACATGAATTCACCAAAAATCTAAGGTGGAAAAACTTTTGCCACATTACCAATCGACCTAGCTGCTAGGAACCATTTGGGGGTGGATTTGAGGATGGAAAACCAAATTCACCTTGCCACATCAGGGTGTACCTAGCTGCTGTGGATGCTGTTATATCCTGCATCTCTTGTCAGTTTCTGCAAATAAGCATACTTGTTTTTTTAGACATGAGACTAAAATATCAAGAAGGTGCATTTATGGAAGTTAAATACGTCTCATGGAGGTCGATAAAGCTGCGCACTCTTTGGCATGCAAGAAATAGTTGATTTTCAAAATGTAATTAAACCAACCTGCCTAAAAAGTTGACTCCACAAAGCAGAATGTAAAGATCACCCAAGCGACATCAACCTCCGGGCCATGGTTTAGTGCTAGAACCTCTGGTGCCATGTAGTAAGGATTTTAACTATGAGGAGCAGTGCTTTTATTGTGAATGCTCAGTCACTCAATACGTCCATAAGGGAATATGATAATAAGATTTCGCTTTCACTACGATGTTGTCATACTAACCGCGTTGTGACAATCCCATCCACGCTTAACTAAAGGAGTAGTACTTCTTTTGTTGGACAAGACATTAAAGACTCTATTATCACACTGTAATATTTTTAATATTACAGTGTATAAATTGAGGTTCATCAATTATCACATTGTAATATTTTTGCTAAATTGAGGTTCATCTAATAATACATTTTACTTCCACATCAATAAAATTTGCTTACCTTTTGCAAAAATAGAAGAATAAGAAAGAGATTGAACTCCTGCTTTGCTGCTTATTCAATCTCAGTCCCTGATTTGCAGTTTTGACTCAGTCGGCGCTCATTGAGATAGGATGTGAACCTCTGTGCTCCTAAAACTGCCCCATGTTGGGATAGGGCGTGACGTCTATTTAACGTGTATTGTTTAACAAGAAATGTCGTAAATGTATGTTAAACAAGAATATGGGATAAAGCAGTGATGTAAAGGGACATGAGGAAGATTACAAAGAGAAAGGGGAACTGGTGGGGATAGGAATTAAGCCGAAGTGAGTGTCTTTCAATCTTTTAAGTCATCAAAATCTCACTAGCTGTTTGTCTCTTGTATGGGAAGTACGAATCAATTCCAACTTTCCTCTCTTCCTCTGTCTGCCTCTGCTTCTTAAAATTATCCAGGAGAAAAAACGAAAAGAAATATAAAGGATCACATGCCCCACACAGATCTAAACCAGCAACTTTCTTTCCCTTTTTTTGCTTTGCTTTGGTAGACCCGAAACAACGCGGTTTATATGGTTGATTTGGTATAATGTGTGTCGTTTGAGTTTTAAAGCAACTCCATTTTAAGTTTCAACTCCATTTGGATGAGATGATATTGTAAACCTGGGCTCATATCTAAGAGCGAGTGCTAGGTAAACCTAAAAGATGTGACAAACCAAAAGCAGCTCATGCATGATCTATCATAATGTCATTACGTAAACTAAAGTTCAGGGAAAATCCTTTCAAAAATTCGGCAGCACTTTCCCTAGATATTGAACACTTTTTTACAGATCAGGCAGAAAATCATGCGTGTAATAATACAAACAAATATGCGAACCTAATCAATCCAGCGAGTTGTGACCCAAACGTAAGTGTGAAATACTAATTATGTGTTTTCATATTTCTCCACCGAGCACTTCAGTCAGGCAAACGTAGTGCTCACGGTAGAAACCAAATCCATGTTCACACTTCAGACAACCAAGACAAAGACAGCTATAAGATATGTGATGTTTTTTAGATTAGAGTTCTACTTGAACCAACTCTCTTAGTATTATTGAACCCCAACCCTTTCAAACTTCAAAGTGACCTTTTTTAGTCTGAATTTGTTAGGAGCCATTTTGAAAACCCGGCGTGACGCTTAAATGAAAAAAAATATTACAGTGTGATAATAGATGAATCTCAATTTATCCCGAGATTAAACTCTTCTTTAATATTACCAAGCAAAAGTTTAGCACACATAGAAACACCAAAATATCTATTAAAACTTTGACTACATTATCAAAATGTTCTTCATTCAGTTGGAACTTGATTGATACTATTTCCTTACTCGTAATTACAGCCACATCTCAAGAGCTCTTGCCTAGCCTCTTCCGCAAGTTGAAATCGTTTTCACACTAAGGCTATTTCAATTAGCATGAAATTCCTAGCTTTTGTATCCACAGGTTATTCTTCATGTCCTCACCCAACTCTTTCTAAACCTGTAATTCCAATGAGGTTTCCCACAATGAAACATTTGACCCCACTGACTTCAAAATTTAATGCATACTTTTATTTTTTTGTTTTCAACAACCTGCATGCCGACCAAAGCTTTGACCCCACTAGTTGTTTTTTTCTTAACTAATTTCGGATCACAAACATTAGCTTCAATTTTATTTTTTTTCTTCTTCTTTATTTTCATATTTACAAATATAATTCGAGAGATATGATGTGAAGAATGATGTAGGCTGATGCCCTTGGTCACTAAAGCTCATATAAGGTCTTCATACAAGGACTTGCAGTCCCGTGCAAATATCGGTGTCTAGCATTATGGTTGCTTGTCAAAGTTGGCCTCACAGGATTTATCCTTTTCCAGAATTCGGACCAGCCGTGGTCCACTCTCTATATTCACTTTTGAAATGGTCCTACCAACTCATATCATTAGGTCATGGGCTCCGAAAGCTAGTCTAAAAACACTCACTCGTCCTTTATCTGGTTCGAGAAAACAAAATAATTTACACACATAAACTAAATTTCATGATGCTAACATTTAAGTAAAAAAAACTGTTTTTTAAGGGTGGTTATTGATTTTACGACGTAGGTTATACATGAAGGGTATGTTTTTCCAATAATTTTTTTTTTTCTTGTCAATTGCTTTGAGCTGAAACATTGCATACTTTTGGAGATTCTTTAAGAAGGATGATTAAGAAATAAAGCTAATACTGTCTTCTATTTAACTAAAACGATAGTCCGTTCGTATACGTCATTCATTGGGTAATGGGTATTGCATAAATTTCCAACACATGTATTAATGTCCATATGCGATGAATACATACTCACCTTTAGTTACCATAATACGACATAAGCATAAAAAAAATACACCAAGGTAAAAATAAAATTGTCTATCCTGCCAATTAAAATGCAGCAGATGGCAGCTTCTTATTGGCTAGAAAGTGCTTGATGAGTTGAAGAGATCGTTTTGGAGCAAATATAGGTACTTGGTGCCCTACTCCCCTCACAGTAACAAAGGTTAACCCTTCATAGATTGTAGTCCAACCGCCAACCTGATTATTATTGTACAAATTTCACAGTTACGTAAGAAAGCGTAAAACAAAAATAACATCTTCCTTTTCTCTACAAAAAAATTACTCTAATACTCGTCTAACATACGTGCATTTTCTACGAATTTACCTCTCTGTGGTTGTACCAAGGGCTCCAATTCCAAACTTCTTCAGTGAGTATCTAGTTGATGTTACTGGAACTCTCCCATCTGTATCTCCACTGGTACACAATAACAGAATAGAATTTAGTCAAAAATACAATTTGACGTAAAACTTTTGCGGTAATTGGGAAATACTTTCATCCAGGAAAAAAATAAATTCCTTTGTGTTGGCTTAAATAGCATATGTTTGATAATACTACATCAATACGTATGGATAATATTCCTAATTTATAAAGCAAGAAAATTTGAATGTATAAATTAAGAAGAAGAAAAAACTATTTTACCTAAACATCCAGACACATAGACCACCATCAGTGAGTTTTTTTAATAATAGGGAGGATGGAGCGCGATGAATCGTTCCACCTCACATTAATGTCAGGCCCGGCCCTGGGCATAGGCCAATGAGGCGGCCGCCTAGGGCCTCCAATTTTCGCTTAAAAATAGGGGCCTCATAATTTTGGTTACCTTAATAGTTAATATGTTTGGGCCTCAAAATGAGCACAAAGGGAGTTCATTTTGGACTTCTCTCTTAACCAAAAATGAAATCTCTCTCTCTCGGTCGCCCAGGCTTTTATAAGGCCATGTGCGAAGAAAAAAATTTGGGTCTTTTTTACTAAAAATTTTTTTTTTTAGTTTAAAGATTTTTTTTTTTAGTACTAGGCCTTGTTTTGAGAAGTTGGGTATTTAATTTGTGGGCCTTGTATAATGGGGTTTAATATAAAAGTTTTTATTTATTTATTTATGGGCTAATGCAATATATATTTATTTTTATTATTATTTTTTGCCCTTTTCCTTTTGGGCCCTGTGCCGTCGCACATGTCGCACACCCTCATGGCCGGGCCTGCTCTATCTTTCTCTCCACTCCCCCATCTGTTTATAGACTTTGTAGAGTTTTTTTTGGCAAAACAACATAATATATTAAAGGACCCCGGGGGTCGAGAAAGGAACCAAAGTATGTACAAGGTGAGAGGCCGAAACCGGCTCAAAAAGCGAAAAAGCAAGAGAGGTAACTCCTTTAGAAGCCATGGCATGGGCTTTAAAGTTACAAAAGCGACTAACAAAACAAAATTTAAACGCAGAGAATCACGAGGCGAGGGCAAGCATATCTGGCGCTAGAGTGAGGGCTCCCTAGGAAAGATCGCCGGATCCGATCTCGAAAGCACTAACAAGACGCCAACAGTCAAAAAGAACCAAAAGGCGCTCAATGCCTAGGCTACTCGCATCTTCCATGCCTCTGATCACTGAAATTGCCTCGGCCTCTTCCGGGTCCGCCGCTCTAGAGGAGTCGTAACCTGCACCAATAATCGACAAAATGTGAGTTTTAATAACAAAGCCTGACCCTCCTAGTGAATCCTTGCTAGTTCAGGCTTCGTCCACTAAGACAGCATGCCATCCCTCCCCAATAGTTGGAGGGGGTGAAGATGAGGGAGAGCTGGTCATGGGGCCGGAGGGGGGAGCAGGGGAGCAGAGATAAGATTTTGCCCTACACAGAGAAACAGCAAGATTAGAGGCAGTATTGTTGAAAATAAGATCATTCCTGCTAACCAAATAACAAAAAAAAAAATTTGATCTTCCCCCAGGCTGAGGGAGTGGGGGAGGCAGTCCCATGTTGAGCAAGCTTATGGAACAGACTACCAAGAGAGTCAGTAAAAGGCCATAAATGTAAATCAATAGAAGGTTCGAAGGCATACCAGAAGTCTCAGACATTTTTATAGAAGAAAAGGGCATGGGTTGTAGTTTCCTCTTTTTCACCGCATCTGGGACAAGTGGTGTCTCAAGAGGGATCTTCGAACCAGAGGTTCCGTTTGGTATGTATGCCATCCTGCAGAACTTTCCATAAAAAAAATTGTATTATGAAAGGGACATTCATAGACCAAACGGTCTCCCAACGGAAAGTGGGTGAAAGAGGAGAAAGGGGTTCCGGAAGGGTGGAGCGATAGACAGATTTGGCAGTGAGGATGTCATTTTGTTCACGTCTCCAGCGTAGCGTATCTTTGGAAGGGAATTTGCTGAGGGGAATGAGAAGGATGGCATCGGCAATGTCATGGTGGAAGTAGGCGCGGATGAGGGGCTCCTTCCAGGAGCGCTGGTTTTGGCAAATAAGTTCGGAGACCTTAGAGAAGGGACGTATCCGTAGGAGAGGGCTGAAAGGGCGGTCGTGAGGGATAGTGGGGATCCACGGTTCTAACCAACAGTCAATGCTCTTACCATCTCCGATGTGCCAAATAAGGTTAGACTAGATCCTGTTTCTGGCAGCTATGATACCCTTCCAGATCCTTGAGTCTAAGGGGTTGGGAGAAACAGTCATAATAGATTCATGGGGGGAGTAACATTGTTTGAGGCTATGGGACCATGGTTTTTCCGGTTCTTTGATAGCTCTCCAAAAATGTTTTGCCTGAAGAGCTTGGTTGTGGGAGAGGGATGAGCGGATGCCCAGACCCCCATTTTTGGGAGGTTGACAAATGGTTTTCCAGCTAATAGGGGAGGGCTTCCGCTTTCCATCAGCATTTAAGCCCCAGAGAAAGCGAGAATTGATAGAGTCCAATTACTTACATATATTGAGAGGTAGAGGAAAACTGACATCTGAAAGGAGGGGATTGTTGAGTGAACAACTTTAATAAGGGTGAGGCGGCCGGCTTGGGAAATTTTTTTGGCCTTCCAGCCCTCGATCTGCCCAGACATACGAGTAATGATCTCTTGGAAGTTCAGACTTTTTTTACGGTCGAACTCGAGGGGGGCTCCGAGATATTTATGGCTCCCAATGTCTTTTTTGATGTGAAGGGTACGTTGGATGAGCTTGAAATGACGGTGGTGGCACTTTTTGCTAAACGGAATGCAGGATTTGGCCAGATTGATCTCTTGACCAGAGACGATTTTAAAAGTATTGAGGGCGTCATTGAGATGACCCGCTTCTTCCAGATTCGCTTTACAAAAGATGAAGCAATCATCAACGAAGAGGAGATGAGAAACAGGGGTGCTTCCTCGGGCAGTTTTGATGCCATGAAGTTTACCCTGAGTTTCAGCTTGGACAAGGAGGCGAGAGAGGACCTCTGTGCAAATGAGGAAAATAAATGGAGAGAGGGGGTCGCCCTGGCGGAGGCCCTGAACGGTTTAAGGAAACCATAAGGGGAGCCGTTAAAGTTAAAGGAGAGGGCTGTGGTAGAGATACATTGAAAAATCCAGTCACACCACTTGTCACAAAAGCCCATGGTTTTTAGAGTGTCAATGAGGAAAGTCCATTCAAACCCGGTCAAAAGCTTTACTCAGATCCAGCTTGATGGCCATACTCCCTTTGGCCCTTTTTTTTTTTTTTTTTTTTTTTTTTTTTCTCTTTTTGAGGGATCTGAGTATCTCCTGGGCCATGATTAGGGCTGCAACTTTTGTCCGAACTTCCAATTTTAGAACCATATTTTGTAATTCCAATTTCCGAAAATCCGATTTCCGAATTTTTCCGAAAAAAATCGGATCGGAATCGGATAACTGCATGCAATTACGAAATTCCAAATTTTCCGATCCGATTATTCCGATCTGATTATTCTGAATTATTTCGATCCGATTATTCTGAATTTTCCGATCCGATTATTCTGAATTATTCCGATCCGATTATTCTGAATTTTCCGATCCGATTATTCCGAAAACCATCTGATCCGATTATTCGAATACTCCGATCCGATTATTCCGAAAAATATTCTGAATATCCCTTTAATCCGATTTAATTTCGAATAATTTGAATTGAAACATAAAATATTAGATCTTAAGATTCTTAACCTAAGACATTCTCTACCGCCTCTTCTTCTCTATTCTTCACTGCCTCTATTCTCTACTGCCTTCCACTCTTAAGTTAAATCTCTACCGCCTTCACTCCCTCTACTCTAAAGTTAAATCTCTACTGCCTCCATTCTCCATTCTCCACTGCCTCAATTTTGATTCGCATTAAAGAAGAAAAGTTAAATCTTCTTTCTGGCTTCAATTCTCCTCTGGCTTTGATTTTGAATCTTTAATTCTTGGATAAGTGAGAACTCTGTTATTTCGAAATTATTCCGAATTAATTCTGAAATAGTCGGAATTCTGAAATTTCTAAAAATTTCAAAATTTCCGAATTCGGAATTATTTTTACAGTTCCGAAAAAAATTGGATCATATCGGAATAGATTTTATAGTTCCAAAAAAAATCAAAAAAATTTCTACCCCCTCTATTTCCGATTCGATCCGATACGATCTAAAAACAGGCCTAGCCATGATAATGTTGTCAAAGATTTGTCGCCCGGGGACGAAGGCGTTTTGCATTGGGGAGATGAGTTTGTTAAGCAGGGGTTTGAGTCTGTTGGTAATAATTTTTGCAATGATTTTAAACTTGACGTTGCAAAGACTAATCGGCCTGTAGTGTTCGGGGGATGTAAGATTCTTAATCTTAGGGATGAGAGTGATGTTGGTGTGTTTGTACTCGGTCAGAAGATGACCCGATTAGAAGAAAAAGAGGGTGGTGTAGAACGGGTCATCTTTGATGGTATCCCAGGATTTTTGGTAGAATAGGAGGGTGAACCCATCTGGACCAGGGGCTTTGTTAGGGTTCATAGAGAAGAGGGCAATGCAGACTTCTTCCATGGTGGGGTCAAGGGTGAGCTGAGAGTTTTCTGCCGGGGTGATAACTTTTTCCAGAAGGTTGAGAGTGGTGATCGAAGTAGGGTGATCAGTCGTGGTGAAAAGGTTCTCGTAGTATTCCAAGAAAGCGTCGCTGATCGCTTTGTGATCATGCGCCCAACTGCCATCCAACTTGCGCACTTTCAGAATGGAGTTAGTCCGGCGCCTACAAATGGTAAAAACATGGAAAAAGTGGATGTTCCTGTCACCCTCTTTGAGCCAGGTCTCACGAGACTTATCACGCTAGAGAGTCTCTTCCTAATGAATAGTGTGTTCAAGTTTATGTATCAACTCCTGCTCAAGAATAGTATTTGCCTCAGAGGGGTTGGCCTGCTGAGTCAGATCAATTTGGTCGCAAAGCGATTGAATGGTGCCAGGAGTGAAATTGAACACGATATGGTTCCAAGCGCAGAGTTCCTCCTTAGTGTGGCAGAGCTTTTTACACAGACGAAGGGGACGCGAGCCTATCTTAGGGACACTCCAGGCATTTTTGATGAGGTTGAGAAATCTTGATGCTCGGTCCAGAGAGAAATGAAGTGAAATTGTTTGGGTGGTGGCAGACAGGAGTGGTGTTGTGAAGGATGGGTCCGTGGTCCGAGCTAATGATGGGGAGGTTCCTAATAGCGGCGGCGGGGGAATGGGTTCTCCAGGAATCTGAAACCAGGGCCCGGTCGAGCCAAAGTTTGGTCAAGTCCGAACTTCTTCGTTTGTTAGACCAGGTGAAGGGGACACTAGAAAAACCCAAGTTAATCATAGAAGGGTGGAAAATAAAGTCGGCCAGGAGGTTAGGATAGGTGTGGTCGAAAGAGATCCTACCAAATTTTTCGTCGGCCGAAATGATACCATTAAGGTCGCCAATAATGATCCAAGGGATATGAATAACGTTGGCTAGAGATGTAATTGAAT
The DNA here is from genome assembly GCA_014058105.1 of Kingdonia uniflora. Classification (NCBI taxonomy): domain Eukaryota; kingdom Viridiplantae; phylum Streptophyta; class Magnoliopsida; order Ranunculales; family Circaeasteraceae; genus Kingdonia; species Kingdonia uniflora. The sequence continues at coordinate 394,137 of JACGCM010000376.1, forward strand.
CCCAATACGGGCCCCTATGATGCTGCTCGGGCGGCCCATAAGTGAATGAACACATCCAGTGAATAGGCTGCGTGGCCTAATTGGAGTGACCATTAAAAGAGGAGATCAGAACATCGATACTCCGTTGGGAAGATGACAAAATTGTAAGGTCGATGTCTGTGTGCCAGGCCAGCCAGAGCCCACCTCCATGGCTGGAGGTGGTCGGGACGCAATGAGAGTGGGCGAACCCCAAGGTAAAAAATTTATGGAAGGAATCGACTGCCGAAGCTTTCGTTTTGGAGAGGAAGAGAATATAAGGATTTTTTTTTTTGGATATTGAGGAGTTCTCGGAGGGTAGATCGTTTTCCACTCCCTCTACAGTTCCAGGAGAGCAAAATCATTTCCAACCGAGGGTCGGTGTCAGACCCGCTTCTGAGTTGTGGGTGGGAGTGGTATTCGTGGTTGGTATACCTCTGGGAGATGGGATGCGAGGGAAAGAGCGGTATGTGAGGAGGTAGTGTTGAAGATTTAATTGTGTGCCAGAAAACTGAAGCATAGTGGAAAGTCCTAGCAGACTCAGTACCTATCGAGCTCGCCTGAGAAAAACCCAACAAAAATCTGAATTACCAGGTCTGTATAAGTCTACTTCTCAGGGGGGGGGGATGTGAGGGGGGGGGGGGGAATGAGGATTTGGAGTTAGGTATTTTTTTTGGCTAGTCATGAGACTTGAATAGGGGTAGTGTTGGTATACCGACGTCTATAGAGTTTGGTCATGAACCAGATTTTCCTAAGCCAATGTTTTTGACCACTGGAGTGGGATAAATCGCTCTTATCTAGGTCAGGATTGGTTTGAGTAAAAAAAGGGAATGTCCTGGATAGAATGTGACTAGGTCCCAAGTTGTAGACCGTGGCCAAAGAAACAGGGAGCTGCAGTGGAGAGTGCGGGTTCCTATCATGCACTCTAGGTTGGTCTATGTGGGGCCGAGTAGTACGTTTAAATTTCCATCGTTCGAAACGCTGGTGTTGGTGTGTGCGTCGTGCCGATTTGTGTATATGATCGGGGCCGTTAACAAAACTAGTTTAAGAGAAGTTGTGGGTGTATGCAAGTGTAGTCGTTAAAATGCGTACCTTTGCGGGGGCCGAGGAGTCCCCGGTGTTGTCACCCGTAATGGTGTGATCTCGGGTTCGCTTGCGCTTACCTACCGCTATGGAAGAAGAAGGTGCATGGCTGTCTTCGTTTTGTGTTTCCGATGCAAAAAATTTGTGAGATGCCGGCGTGTGCCAGCCGGAGCTCTCTGTCGATGAAAAACCAAGTTCAAAAGGTTCTGAGTCATCTGTCGAGGCCGAGAGAGACGGAAGATTTGCTCCCGTAAAGAAAGGTTTGGCTGAGCCGTTGGTTGTATGAAGGTGAGTCGGGGTGGGTCTTAGGGGAATGGGCTTACTAGGTAGTCCCCGAGACAGTGGGACCGGGCTGAGGGGTGAGATCGATATAAAATGGGTTAAGTTGGTTGTGACATGCAACAGGCAAATTGGGTCGGCCTGCCCCGAAGTCCAACATACGAGGTGTGATCCGTATATCCGAAACCGTAGTGGGCTCAGGGTGTTTCTGTCCCATGAGAGGGGTTTGTGGGCTCGAAGTAGCAGCGGGCTGAGGGTGTGAGTTGAGGTCTAGGCCCAAGATAAGAGGGGTGGGTCTTTGGGGAGGAGTATGAAGTACGCTAAGTTCCAACGGTACCCGACAGTTTGGATGATTGGATGTAAATGGTGGGTTCTTGGCAGGTAAATCATAACTTCTAAAAACACTTCCTGACACATCAGTCAGTTTTGGAAGCTACTCTCTTGCAGTCTCGGGAGAAGATCCCTGCCAAATTTACATGCATGTTTCGGTTGTAACCCTAGAATTCTGAGTTCGTGGATCACCATAATTGATGAAATCCGAGATCTGATGTTCCTCGTAAAAACTTCGACACGGCCGAGAGGGCTGACCGAAGAGATGTTGCTGGTGTTGGATGAGCTCACGAAAGGTTGGTGCATGCTGAGAGTGGCGAGTGACGGCTTCATATCGAGACCACGAGTTAAATTTTGTGATGGCGCTTTGTATAATGTTATTAACCCCGATTCCTTCGCTGTCATCGGAGTGGTCTGCATTTTTGTGTTTCTGGCTTGGGATAGGGTGGGGATTCTCCGACTGATATGGGTGCGTGTGGGATTTTTTGTAAAGTTGTTGGAAGGCTACATTGGCTGAGTGCTTGGGAGGATTAACTTGAATATGAGCTTCGTATGGGAAGTCGTAATTGCCAGTAATATCGAGTCGATTCCGTTCCAGTAGAATAATAGCAAATTTCAAATAGAGAGCAAGTGAGTGAGATATGATTCCACACAGAGGGCAAAAGCGTTCTAAACGCTCGTATTTGACCGTGAGCCGAGCCACTCCGTAATTTCCCGGTTGAGGTACATTGATGGATAGGATCAACGGTTTGTTTGTAAACAAGTTAACTTGGATCCGGACAAAGCCATTTTTGATCTGTTCGAACTCGGCCGAACGGAGATGGTCTTTCATGTATTCCCCGAGCTTGTTACCGATGGAAATGAGGGTACCCGGGTCAAGGAGGCAGCATGAAAGCCCAGATACTTGCACCCAACACAGGTAGCGGGAGAAGGTTAACTCGGACTGATGAAGGAGGGGGTCGAACGACTGTTGGAGGATGGAGAAACTGAAAATGTTGGCCGGCGGAGTGGCAAGAATGGTTTAAAAATCTTATTGTGTTTTGAAGTTTGCCGTAAAAACTTTGGAGTCTTGCTCAAAAGCTAGCGGTGGAATAGAGGGAATAAGTTTTGCCCATTCTCGCCGAATGCCGTCGTTAATGACTTGCTCTTTTAGATGAGGGGAGATAGACTTGAAAGTTATAACATATTTCCAGCTATTCTGCAGCGAACCCCATTCCGAGGAATCAAAGGTGAGGTCCGGCGAGGGATCATGCGTCAAGCATTGCTCCATGAGTTCAGTAAGATCACGGTGCTTTTGGCCATCCTTGTAGTCGGTCATAGGCATGCTAGTGGATGGGAGTGTGTGAGTGGGCAAGGAGAGCAAAACTAGAAGAAACAGAGGAAAAGAGTGGGAGTTTTAGACGTGGTCTGCATGTGGAGTGTGTGAATGGGATTAAGGCATGTTTGTGGATGGGTGGGGTCATAGGCAGAGGGGTGTGTAACAAGCAAGAGAGAGCAAGCAGGAGGAGTGGCAGGGTTGGGGGGGGGGGGTAGGAGGGAGCTGCTTAGGGCTTGAGGGAGAGTGGGAAAGAGGAAGGGAAAGCTGGAGAGCGAACTTTGATAGATACAGACTTTGTAGAGTTAAGTTGCAGTCGTGAGACTCGTGACATTAGAGTTGAGATATAGACATTGCAATTGCAAGTAAAGCTCAAGGTTTAGGACTTTAGGTACTCTCTCTCTAACTCTCTGAAATCCAATTGCAGAAATTATGGCAAATAACTGAATAATTATAAGACATTGTTGTTTCATTGCTTGTTGCCTGTTGGTACTTGGTACGAATTAAAATTAAATTCTACCTGAAACGTTGGCGAATTTTTGAACTTGTTAGTCGATTGAACTCTTCTAGCATGCTCTCTTTAAGGATTTCATTCATTCTTCTTTAGCATCCTCTGGACTCCGGTAATGATTGGAGGTATTTGGATCCCTTTTAATGAATTGGGGTTACAGACCTTTGACCATTTTGAGTTCAAGAATTATGAAACAAATCCTTCTTTGTGTAATTAATATTAGTGAAATACTGAAATTAACAGACTATGTTTAATAAGACCTCTTCGTTGGAATGCAATTTTCCTGTCGGTCCTAGGCTCCTAGCAACTATAATAAAAATTAGGGGGAAAGATTTGTGTAATGGTTTTGTCGATTTAGGAAATTGGTGAGGTGGAGAGTAAAATTGGACCCAAAAAACTCTCTCTGAAAAGTAAAACTTAATCTCTTAATGACTACTATTTTTTATTTTTGTGAATGAAATATTGATTTTTTGTATGTGTGGTGTCTGACATTAAAGCATGATCAATTCGAGGGTTGCAAAAAAAAATTATGGTAGGGGGGGGGGGGCATTTTTTGATTTCCGCCTAGGGTCTCCAAAACTACAGGGCCAACCCTGATTAATGTCAATACTGTGAAAATAATAAAACAAATCAATAAGACCAAAAATTTACTTATAAGTACAATTAAATAACAAGGTTAATTTAGATCTTCAATAGTTTTGGATTAAGAATACTCACAAAGTTCCCAAGCTTTAGAGATTTTCGTGACATTAGCATGCAACGCTTCTTGAACGTCTTGACGGTTGAAGTAGTATGTCGCATGGTTTTGTGAACATGGATCATAACCTGCTGGTATTTTGCGCATAATATCTTGTAAAATACGACCAAGAAAAATACTATCTTAATAGTTTTTCCAATTAAGATTCTATCATAATACGCACATTGTTAGTTCTCACAAAAATAGTATCATGGGAAGCATGTACGTACCAGAAATGATCTAGAGAAGATATCCTTGAACCGACTTTGAACTTCCATCGAAGACGATTTTCTGAACAGATTTCTTTTGGGGCAAGTAGGAGAATACAAACTATACATGTCAATCAGGTTGTATACCGAGTAATATTTGTTTATACCCTCATAACACTCTGTCAATCAGGTTGTATACCGGGTCATTTTGCCAATCATCCGGCTAAAGGGATGGACCCCACTGTTATGGTTTGTCCTTACGATTTTCCATTAACCGAGTCGGGAATGGGAATACTATTAGGAAAAATTATGCTATGTTACCTCTACAACAATTATCGAAAGCAGAGATTAATAGAAATAAACCAGCAATAATAGCAAGATGATCTGTGGGTACCGAAGTAATGATCAGGAGATGCTGGGTCGAGGACTAGTTCTCTATCTTTTAGACGTTTCACCACACTGTATTTTGCAAATAGTTGATTGCTGCGTCGCCTCCAGGATAAAACAGCAGAGTGAGAACTTCTCTTGCAAGGAAGAAGTACCTTCAAATGATTTGTACTTTCAACAATTTTACTAAGATTCTAGACTCATGATTATATCGAAGAGAAGAGAAGAACTGTGTATTCGATGGATTGTAAAACTGAGGCACAATTTTTCTTTATAGAGCAAGTTCGAAACGGTAACAAGAGTTAACGGTAGGACACGTCATTAAAAACGTTTGAAATGAAAACGTTTAAGACTTAATTACGAAATAGTTACGTTTGAGGAATTCAAAACGAAAAAGTTCAGTTCGAATAGACTCGGTTTGAATTTGGTCTCATGGGAACTCTAGGTCAAAAATAGACTCAGTTCGAATTTGGTCTCATAGGAACTCCAGGTCGTAAAAGACTTGGTTCGAAATGATCTAGGTCGAGATCGAATGGACTCAGTCTGAATTGGTCCAGCTCGAATAGAATTGGTTTTGACAAAATCAATTATTTCATAGAGGCCCAATACCGAGTCCCAAGCCCTTGAGCCGAACAAAGTTTTAAACCCATATATGTTGGCCCGCCCCGTCCAACATATAGAATAAATAACCAATGTTATATCAAGGAAACAAACTACTCTTCCAAGCAAAGTGGGACTAAATAAACCACATAGAGGTTTTTGAAGATATAAAACCCAATAAATACGACCTTATATTATGAATATTCCGCTTGGGAGCCTTGAGGAACCCATGAAAATGAAGAGATTTGGAAGTTTCTGGTTTAAATACGGGGCAACTAATGGTACATCAGGTATTCCAGTTTTGAGGGCGCTTGTGTTGGTGACAACGAGGACGTTGCTAGATGAAGAGGTACTATTGAACTACAGATTGAGCAATTCGAAGCAGCGGCTTGCATGGTATACACCGGTAGACGAAGAGGAGGACCGACGGAGATGGAGCTAGAATAATGTGTCGAACAAGATATGTATATTTGATACCAATTAGGGTATAAAGTGATATGATTCAACCCAGCTATAGATCGCACTAAATCACTATTTGGCGAGTTTGGGTTGTAGCAGATTTGAGTAGAAATAATACCTAGGGATTTTTTTTGAAGTTTTTGATTTGGGATTTTTATTAGTGGAGGTGTGTGATTTGTTGATTTTCATACATGGAATTTGTTTAATTTGTGGTTTTTAGACTAGCTTTCGGAGCCCATCACCTAATGATATGAGTGGGGAAGGACCATTTCAAAAGTGAATATAGAGATTGGACTACGGCTGGTCCGAATTCTGGAAAATGATAAATTATGTAAGGCCAACTTTGACAAGCAGCCATAATGCTAGACACCGATGTTTGCGCTAAGGACGGGAGTGCAATTCCTTGTATGAAGACCTTATATGAGCTTTAGTGAACTAGGGAACCAGCCTGCCTTATCCTTCACATCATATATCTCAAATTATATTTGTAAATATGAAAATAAAGAAGAAGAAGAAAAAAAACAAAAAAAAAACTGAAGCTGATGTTTGGGATCCGAAAGATATCCATTTAAGTATTAAAGAATTATGATATTTGATATGGGATCCGACAGCTGGGGCGGCCTAAATAATCTTCGATTCACGAGAGATGCGTAACGAATGGCTGAGATCGAGAAATGGCTGATGAGTTATTCATTTAGGTGTATAGATAGAGTGTATTACTACTATAGGCGCAATTGAAATGTCACGAAAAAACCTTCATTCGTACGTCAATCTTCATCTTCTTCATCCCTCCCCATCTCTCCCTCGCTCTCCATTTCTCCAATCTTTACCCATCTGTTCGTGATCATTCTTCTTCATCTCTTACTACCAAACCAAACTCCCTCCCTCCCAGTCTCCCTCATCTCCTTGTCAATTGCGTACGTTCGTACACGATAAACAACACCGACACGTCCGTCGTTCTTGCAAGTAATAACGTTGTAATTTGTAAACAACGCATCTTCCCGATCATCTTTAGGCGGTAAACCTGAACAACAGCAACAACAAGAGTCCCAACGTGGAGACTGGTAGAGAAACAAAACAAAAACAAAACAATGAAGAAATTCGAATAAACAGAGATCATCATCACTATCAACAATGGAGAAAGAGATCAAATTACTCTCAAAACTCACAATAAACCATCTCTACCTCGCACAATTCGAACCCTTTCGAGCATCTCTCCTCACTCTCCGAAAACGAAACCCATCTCTCGCTTTAGCAATTCTTCAAACAGTTGTCTCTCAAGGAGGAAACCTCAACAATGTCCTTTGGTCAACCAATTGTTCCTCTCCATCACTACTCGCTTGGTTATCATCTCTCGAATTACTCGAATTCAACGACTCCTCATCATCAATCTGGAATCTCGATCCCGAGTTGTTCAAACTAAAGGTCGAATTTCTTCTCTTAGTTCAACTTGTTAAATCTAGGGTTTTAGATACCAATAACAGTACAATTGCCGATCATAAAGACGATGTAGTGAGTGTTTTGGAGAAGATAGCGGGTTTAGGGTTAAGGCGATTGAGGGAAGATATAGTCGAAGGAGACGACAGTGTCGAGGTTGTGAATATAGATGGGGAGTTGGGTTGTTTGAGAAAGTTGTTTTTGGACGAAGCAGAGGTTTTTGATGCGATATGTGTGAATTTACAGAAGCAAGTTAAGTGGTTGGATCCATATGAGGATTCCGGTTTGGCGATTACTACTGTAGATGATAATACGGGAAATGATGAGAAGGAAGAGGGTTCTGCGTCAAAGGATGATGCTCTTGAAGCTCTTATGTTGATACAGAAGAATGTTCAAGTGGCACATTTGGATGCTTTGAGGGCGCGTGTCGAGGATGATGATGTGGATGGTGCTATATCTCATATTCGGTTTCTTAATCAAGATTATGGAGTTGGGGTGTCGGAGTACAGGTAAGTTTATTCAAAGGGTTCTGCTAATTTATTGTAGATTTCACTTTTTTGTTATTGTTAGCTTCAACAGAATAGAACATAGTTTATATAACTAAAAGTACTTTTCTCTGAATATTATGCTAGTTAAACAGAATCAGACACACATATCGTGCAAATCTGTGTATTACCAAAATATTATTGGGCCCCTTGTAATTGTTTGTAAGAATTATTCACTTTACGAGGCTAGAGCCAAGGATATTCGGTGGGGGGCTGGTAATTGTATCTATCGTTATTCTTGATTACAGCTTTTATAAAAATGAAGTTAACTAAAAGTTCAGGTTTGGTGCTTCAGTTGGTTTTGGGTAGAGGATACAAAATGAGATTTTTGGAGAATATGTGGTGTAGCAACTAACTCGCATGCAAGATTGCTAGGATTGTACTTACTCTCAATCCAAAGAAATTAAGTCATATCCGAGAAAATAGGTCTTGGGTTAATTTTCTTGGAATCATAATCTCAGAAGTGGAATCTTTGACCATGAACTAAAATCTGTTGAGGTTGATTAGATTTGATCCTAAATTTCTTAATAGGAAGGTTAGGAGGACTTGGATTTACGACAATAGAAGGCAATTTACATGAGTTCCTTCATGTGGCCCTCTCCTATTCAGGTTCATTTTTGTAGCCAGCTACACACATGAGTTCCTTCATGTGGCCCTCTCCTATTTTAGGGTATATACTAACTGCTTATAATTTCATTTCTAGAAAATATATCCTAGTAAATATATGTTAGATATGACACAGAGCAGGTTAGTTAGGGTAACATGTATTCAGCGGGTAACTACGTGCCCGTATCAAGGTCAGACCATTTAATGATTCATTGTGAGATTGCTGCAGCGGTTTGGAATCATTTTCTCCACTTGGCTAATTTTGGTTTGGTTATGCTAATTTCACTTAACGATATTTTGCTCATCGCCTAAATCATCGATGAACTCCCATGATTATATACTTGTGGAGGCTTGTTTCTATTCGTTCTTTGTACTTCTTGGGGGAATTCAGAGAGAAAGGAACTATAGAATTGTTTAACATTAGTAGTATGTGTGTGTGTGTACAATGTGTCTATAGGTGGGTAACAACGACACAGATATGGGTGTCGGTGTCCGACATGGGTACGGAGTGTCGGAAGAGGCAGAAAATAGAAAAGTACCTTGTAGACACGTGTGTCCGAGTGTCGGGGTGTCGGACACGTTTTATATTTGGTAAGTGAAGTGTCGTTGCTACCGAGGGTGGGTCTAGTTTAGAATAGTTGTATACGAGGCACTGACTGTTTAGTTTAGTATTTGTGGAGGTTCCTAATAATATTTCACTTCTTTTTAGTTATTTATAAGATTTTCACTTGCAATTGTGTCTCGTAGGATGGCTTTACAGGATATCACAAAGAAGATTATATTGGGAAGAACTGGTTTTGGAAATACTTGGCATGCTGTACGCGAGCAGATGTTGCGGGTTTACGTAGAAGCTCTTTCATCAAATTGCGTACAACTCGTGCAAATGATTCAGGTGATAAGAAACTGGGTCAATAACTATTTTTGTGTGTGTGTGTGTGTTTTTTTTTTCTTTCTGTACTAAGTTTTTATTCAGGAACGAGATAAGAAAACCTTTTACAGTAAAATCTGTATCTTGAGCAATTGCAGTTTCATAATATAGGAACTCTTCAGAAGTTAGAATTACTTGATACAGACTTCATTTCAGTAGTGTTGGGAAGAGTCTTTTGTATCAAAGGGACTCTTTTCTGGTATTTGCATGCCATCCACGTTCATGTTAAGTACTGAATGCTTGTTAGAAAATAACACTAAGTAAATATTTACTGTACTACATATAACATTTTTTTAAAACTTGTATACTGTTAATTTAGAACGTTCGATGATGGGTGTTATTGAGTTTGGTACCGTGGCAGGTATTAGTGTGTGGTTGGACGTTTTGCGTGGTCATGAACCGCTTTTTGAAATTTCCTAGGATTTTCTTACTAAGCAATTTTAGGGTGGGAAGAGAAGCTGAGTTTATGTGTAGGGATTCATTATATTGAGGTGGCAGCTACATCTGTTTAGGGACCCTTGTGAATGGGAGATTGATGAAAGCAGGAGATAATTTGTTCCTTCCATGTCTGCTTCTCCTAGGGAAATAATTGGTTGTGGAAGTGCCCAAAATAAAGCGGTAACCGATTCGTCATTCTGTGTGAATTTTATCATATATGAAAGAGGAAGATAGGAATATAGATATACTTTGGCGGCAAATTTCTGACAGATGAAGTGATTTCTCCACAGAGATGATTCTTGTGCAAGTTCAACGAAATGAGCGAAACCAGTGAGCCTATGGAGCTTGGAATAGTTCCCGTTAGACTGTTATGTCCCAGCTTTATTAATTGCAAGAACTTTCAATGCATCCAACATTGAGGAAGTTCTCCTGAAAGAAAATTTTGTGAAAGATCAAGGCTTGTCAACCAATTATCCTCTTCCATTGGATTGCTCAAGAATAGGGAAATGGATCCTGAAAATTTATTGTTAGAAAGATCCAAAACTTTTACTTTGGAGGACAAACGGGGTAAAGCTCCCTCGAGATGGTTTGAACCCAGATAGACATCTGTTGTTGTCTCAAGATTACCAAATTTTAAAGGATTTGGTAAAACACCCTTGATTTTATTTTGAGAAAGATCTACAAAGGTTACTTTGGAAGACAAGTTCCAAAACCAATTCGGTATAGAATCTACAATTTCCGCATTTAATAAGTCAAGCCTCGTGAAATCTCTTTTAAGCTAGGCAGGAAATTGGGGTCCCACCTGGCATGACCCCATTCCTAAATATTCTAATCGAAATGGAGGAACCCAATTTGAGCTTACATTAAGAACCAACAAGTTTGAAGGCACATCTAATGAAACCATACTTCTAAAGTTGGCAAAGTGAACTTCATTTAGTACACTTTTCAAAGAGTTATTCGAGATAAATAATGTTTTCAACCTTGAAATAAGTCATAGACTTTCAGGTATAGGACCTAAAAGTTGATTAGATTCCAAATATAAGTATCTCAAACTGTGCGCAATGCATTAAGAATAATTTTCTAAGAATCTAAACATCTCTTTTGTAAAGTCATTGTAGGACAAATCTACAAATTCCAAACTGCAGAGGTTCCCCAAGGTACTTGGTAACTTACCTTCAAGTTTATTATAAAACATGTTGAGGTGACTGAGAGAAGTAAGGTTCCCCAAGGTACTTGGTAACTCACCTTTAAGTTTATTAAAACCCATGTCTAGGTAATTGAGGGAGTAAGGTTCCCCAAGGTACTTGGTAACCCACATTCAAGTTTATTAAAACCCATGTCGAGGAAACTGAGGGAAATAAGGTTACCAACATCATTCAAGATTGAACCTTGGAAATCATTATAACTGAGATCAAGGTGTACTAGATTGGTTAAGTTGTAAATCTAATAAGATAGTCCTTTAGGGTTAAAGTCGTTATGAAAAAGATAAAAAACTTTAAGTGAGTTCAAGTTTACAAAATCACCTAGAATTAGACCATGAAAATAATTGTCGCCTAGATTAAGAGAAACAAAATCACTAAGATTGAGCAACCAGTTGGGTATCAAAGAATTGAAGTTGTTCCAAGAAAGATCAAGACTCATAAGCGATGTAAAATTAATATTTGGAAGAGAAGGAATTTCATCTAGATGACAGTTGGATAGACGTAATTCAAGTAAAGAAGTAAGCACGTTGAGTACCTGGAGCCAATCAGATGAGTTAACTATTACTGTACTCTCAAGTCAAGGTACTGGAGAGAGGAAAGATACATTGGTGGGTGGGGTGGTGGGTTATAAAACTCTTCAACAATCTTTGGGTTCACAAAGTGAGTTGATAATGGATAAATCTTCACGTTTTATAGTATCCATCCATTGCGCTTTTCCTGTTCACAATTATCAATTTTAGTTAGAGCCAAGGAGGTCAACAGAACGTGATATGCAATAAAATAGAGAGAGATGCTCTTCTCAGTTTCAAAAAAAGCCTCAATGATCCTTCAAATCGTCTCTCATCTTGGGCAGGTGAAGAGTATTGTACATGGATGGGAGTCCAGTGCGACGATGCAACTAGACATGTTGTCCATTTCAACCTCCGATATCCATGGGGCGATATTTACCATGATTTCTCTAGAGAGATATGTCATATGAGAAGTCACAGTTGGGTGGTTATGTAAGTTCTTTATTGGAGTTGAAGCATCTGAATTACTACCTGAGTTCGAATTCTTTTCACGGAAGCCTTGTTCCTCCATTCCTCGGCTCTCTTCATAATTTGAGATATTTAGACTTATCTGAAGCTGGTTTTGATTTTGTTGAGAGTCTTCAATGGGTTTCTCATCTTTCTTCTCTCCAGTACCTTGACTTGAGTACGATACTTATTGTCAACTCATCTGATTGGTTCCAGGTACTCAACGTGCTCCCTTATTTACTTGAATTACGTCTATCAAGCTGTAATGTAGTTGGATTTCCTTCTCTTCCAAATGTTAATTTTACATCGTTTGTGAGTCTGGATCTTTCTTTGAACAACTTCAATTTTTCCATACCCAATTGGTTGTTCAATCTTAGTGATCTTGTTTCCCTTAATCTAGGCGGCAATTATTTTTATGGTCTAATTCCAGGTGCTTTTGTAAACTTAAACTCTCTTAAAGGTGTTAATCTTTTTCGTAGTGACTTACAACTTAACCAATCTAGTGGACCTTGATCTTAGTGTTAATAATTTCCAAGGTACAATCTTGAATGATGTTGGTAACCTTACTTCCCTCAGTCACCTCGACTTGGGTTTTAATAAACTTGAACGTGGGTTACCAAGTACCTTGAGGAACCTTACTTCCCTCAGTCACCTCGACTTGAGTTATAATAAACTTGAATGTGGGTTACCAAGTGCATTGGGGAACCTTACTTCCCTCAGTCACCTCAGCATGTTTTATAATAAACTTGAAGGTGAGTTACCAAGTACCTTGGGGAACCTATGCAGTTTGGAATTTGTAGATTTGTCCTACGATGACTTTACAAGAGAGATGTTTAGATTCTTAGGAAATTCTTCTCAATGCATTGCGAACAGTTTGAGATTCTTAAATTTGAAATCTAATCAACTTTCAAGTCCTATACCTGAAAGTGTAGGACTTATTTCAAGGCTGGAAAAATTCACATCTCGAATAACTCTTTGAAAGGTATACTAACTGAAGTTCACTTTGCCAATCTCAGAAGTTTGTATTCATTAAATATGTCTTCAAACTTGTTGGTTCTTAATGTAAGCTCAAATTGGGTTCCTCCATTTCAATTAAAACTTTTAAGAATGCGGTCATGCCAGGTGGGACCCCAATTTCCTGCTTGGCTTAAAACACAAAGACATTTCACGGAGCTTGACTTATCAAATGCGGGAATTGTAGATTCTATACCGAATTGGTTTTGGAACTTGTCTTCCAAAGTAAACAGTGTAGATCTTTCTCAAAATCAGATCAAGGGTGTTTTACCAAATCTTTTAAAATTTGGTAATCTTGAGACAACAACAGATGTCTATCTGGGTTCAAACCATCTTGAGGGAGCTTTACCCCGTTTGCCCTCCAAAGTAAAAGTATTGGATCTTTCTAACAATAAATTTTCAGGATCCATTTCCTCATTCCTGTGCAATCCAATGGAAGAAGATAATTGGTTGGCAAGTCTTGATCTTTTCTAAAATTTTCTTTCAGGAGAACTTCCTCAATGTTGGATGCATTGGAAGTTCTTGCAATTAATAAAGCTGGGACACAATAATCTAACGGGAACTATTTAAAGCTCCATAGGCTCACTGGTTTTGCTCGTTTCGTTGAACTTGCGCAAGAATAATCTTTGTGGAGAAATCTGTTCATCTGTCAGAAATTTGACCAACTTAATGGTTATCGACATTGGACTGAAATTTTTTTCCGGGAACATACCGACATGGGTAGGAAAAAGCTTTCCAAAACTGATCGTGCTTGTTCTACGTGCAAATAAGTTTAAGGGTGATATTCCTTTAAAACTCCGTCGTGTCTCTTCACTTCAAATTTTGGACCTCGGGGACCATGCCATGATGTTTCTACAACTTGAGCCATGGCTACTGAGAAAAAGAAAAGTTACACATATTTCTATCGTATTCCGGAAAGGATAAAATACAATTCTTGGAACGGTAGACCTTTGAATGCCAAAAGACAATTGATGGTGAAAGGTGTTGAACGTGAGTACAACAAAACGCTAACCCTCGTAAGAAGCTTGGACCTTTCATGCAATAATCTAACAGACAAGATCCCTACAGAAATAACAAGTCTTTTAAGTTTGCAGTTATTGAACTTATCAAGAAATCATTTGACAGGAAACATTCCAATTAAGATAAGGAACATGCATTCCATGGAGTCTCTCGATTTCTCCGTGAACCATCTTTCAGGTGTAATTCCTCCAAGTTTTTCAAATTTGTCATTTTTGAGTTCCATCATCTGACATACAATAATTTATCCGGAGTAATACCTTCGACTACCCAGCCCCAGACCTTCAGTGCGAGTACATATATTGGCAACCCCGAACTTTGCAGTCCTCCCTTCATAGTGGGTTTCTCATTTATCCATGATCAACTCACTTTCCAAAATTTCCTAGCGGTACATTCTTGTCGACATGACCATTTTTTCATTTTAGTGTAGACAATTAGAGAAGAATGGTCGCAGTAGATGGGAAACAACCCAATGTGGTCACCCACGATAGTTAGGTAACCTATCAATATATGTAGTACACAAACTTTGTTATTTTGAATTTTCTCAACGCGCAAAGACTTTTAAAATTTCTTACTTGAACGACGGGAACAAAACACTCAATTATACTCCAATTGACGTCCCTCCATCAATCTTGAAATTGGTATTATCTACTGAATGATGTCAAGACAACAGGTTTAAGTCTTCCAAATCTTGAGAAATAGTATGAGAGGTTCAGGTTCCCCTTGGTCAAAACGGTAAGTACCTTAGTCTATTTCCAGCCGTGTAATTTACTCACAGTAGAGTACTAAACTTGTGAATTGTATATTACAATTTGTCAAGCCTTATCGAATCCAGATATTGCCAATCACTTAACATTGACATTGATTTGTGTCTAACTATTATCACCTTTGGTAGGGAAGGGAAACCAAATATCCCAAACTAGAGTGATAGAAATTGTGGTTGTGTAAAGAGCAATGAAATCACATAAAATGTGAATTTTACATTGGGAAATAGTACGATTGTAACGAATATACGCTATCTAACAGTGGTACGTACCTGAAACTCTACAATTCTTACGTATCTAAAAGCATTTTCATAATGTGTACTCGTTTCAAGAGCCTTACTTTCAAGTCTTACACATACATGATACACTTAAAAGACAAGCACTAAATACAATATTCCAAAAAATACTCAAAGAAGCACCAAAGAAGAAACTAAATGCTAAGAAATTTACATCTAAGATGGCCAACATACCAGTTTGTTCAATCTAATTAAAACATTTATTTTCGTTTTGTCGTGTCAGTGATAATATTTGCTAGAGTAAACGAAGTAGTGATGCAGTTTCACAGTTTCGAATCGGATTCGGATTGAAGCAGATCCGGTCCGAATCCGATCCATTGACAGCCCTAGTCTTGTATTGATGCAATTTCTCTTCTTTGTGTTGTTGAGGAGTCGAACGGTCATCTTCATGTCGAGGAAGATCAACAGTCGAAAGCTCTGCATCAATGTAGTCTTCGCTCAATAGCTG
Source organism: Kingdonia uniflora (assembly GCA_014058105.1). Classification (NCBI taxonomy): domain Eukaryota; kingdom Viridiplantae; phylum Streptophyta; class Magnoliopsida; order Ranunculales; family Circaeasteraceae; genus Kingdonia; species Kingdonia uniflora. The sequence continues at coordinate 409,772 of JACGCM010000376.1, forward strand.
CTCGAGGGCCTCGTTAATATGACCAAGAAGGTGCTGTGATAAAAGTGCCATAGGCTTCCTAGGATTGGGGCATTCTCTCCTCATATGCCCTGTTTTCCCGCAATTATAGCAAATAATCTCGTTAGCTGTACCAACTGGTTTCGTCGTCCATACAGTTGTTGTTGGAGTTGTAGTTATCGTAGCTGGGGTTGGCGCCGTAAATGATGAAAACCTTGATGGCTTTAATTTTGTTTCTACCTGAAAAGCCATCTCCACTATTTCCAAAAGTGAATGAGGAGAGAACAAGATCATCTCGCCTTGAATCTGTTTTGTTAACCCCAAACGGAACCGACTAACCCGTTGTGCTTTAGGCTCTGACAAGATAACGCGCGGCAATAATATGTAAAAGTCACTTGCATAATCATCAACTGACTAATTTTTGGTTTGTCGTAAGGTTTGGAGTTTCGCGAAACTTTCCTCCTCATAGGTACTAGGAATAAAACGGGCCATCATTTCTCCTCGCATAACTTCCCAATCTGTGATATACTCCTCCGCTATGGATGCTTTGAACTGTTGAACACTTTCCAACCAATTTAAAGCATAACCAGTTAACTTTGTCTTTACCAAGTTCACTGCCCTGTGCACTTTTTAAATGACAGAATCTTATCCACCCTGTTAAGCCAATTAATAAAACTATCCGCATCGGACTTCTCGTCAAACTCAGACACATTAATTTTAACGTATGAATTCAAATTTTGGAATGCATAAATAATAACGTTTGCTGCCTGATTTTCTTGGTTACCCTGGAATCCGTACCCCTGTGTGCCATACAGCAGCTGCTGCTGCCCATATCTAGTACTTCATATCCCTGGGTTTGCTCAAAAACCATCGTTTTGAGTGCGTGTCCCAAAGTTATTTGGAAGGAATCCGGGACTTCGCCCTCTCCTGTCGTTGAAACCATACCTGTCCTCGTACCCTTCTGGTCAGACTCATCCCAATACCTGTTCTAAATTGCGAACCCATTTCCCGATGCCCATTGTCTGTGTTGACTATCTTGTCCTAAATATCGTGGTCCTCAGGGAGGTGTAGGGGACCTCTGTGGTCGAGGGGGCACATAAGGCGGTGCCCCCTGCCAATTCATCCCCTCCTGGGGACTGTTCGATATTCTGTCAATCTCCGTCAGCGTTTCCTGCATATCCAGTACTGCTTCTGTCAATGTTACCCGCGTTAAAACCGAGTTGTCGTTATTGCCTTAGTGGTCCCTGTGGTTGCCCTGGAACAAACGTCGCTGCATTCGCCGAGAACTGCCGGCTAGAGTCTCCATGAGTGGGTCCAAAATATTGTGGTAACCCACCTTGATCTTGCCGTGGTGGTGCATGGGTGTCAGTATCCCCATTAGAGTTGTAAGCTTCGCTACTGTTTTGGTTTGCTACAGTGAGTGGAGCCGTATTGTTTACCGGCGTTGTTTGCGGCGCGGTGATGATGGTTGGTGGTGTGATTCTAATCGTCAGAACGGGGAGTATCTCCGTTGTCGCCAATGGAGCCGCAGTCGTCATCGTAGCGTCAGATAAGCGGTCTTGACGGGTTGGGTTCTCTTTCTCTCCGCCGTACCCGATTGGTGATGCTTGAGGAGCCCTCAACGATGGTATGGACGAACTTGTGTAGGGAAGACGAGTTGTTGGTAGGTAAAGTTGTTGTCGTTACCGGAGAAGCTCTTTCTCTATCGTTTTCGATTTGGGATATTGGGACATCTCCAATTTGTTCCAGAGACAAAGAAAGTTGGAGAAGAGGAGTTGTTGTTTGTTGATGGAGAAGAGATGATCTTGGTTGAGCTAGGCTCAAGTCATCCCCATGTGGGTTGATGACTTGGCTTGATCCCCCACTTAGGCTTGTGTTGATGTTATTTAAATGGTTTGCTCCAGCAGCTGAGGTGCCCACATGACCAACTATTGAGATTTGGTGGTTAGTTATCCCGTCACCCCATCACCCACTATCAAACCCTGATTTGTACCCAGCTCGTAACCCGCCCTCGTGTTTTACACGTGAGTATTAATCCTCTCTTCCCCGACACCCTGGTTTTCACCTCGCCCCCTGCCACCGTTTCTTGGCCATCCTTATTGCTACCAGCATCCTCTGAACGCAATATTGGGGTGTTCCAGTTAGTATTTTGTGTACTGTTGAGGATTGAAAATGTCAGTCTATTGAGCCAAATTTGGCAAAATTTTGTGGAATCTTATTCTATGTGCTATAGGTTAGGTTTTATGGAAGGAAAGCAATTGAAGGCATTTTGAAGAGAACATGAAATGAATGAAAGCAATTGTGTTGGGCATTATGCATTTATTCCTCCTTGGGTTTGTTTCCTCAGGCAATGATAGTTGTGAGATTTGTAAAACTTGTTGAGAGATGGGATTCATTATTCAGTTGATGTTATTGTTTCGTTTATTTAGGTTTTTTGCTTTGCCCCTGGGATCATATTCTGCTTTCAAGCCCAGAAAGCTTTCTTTTGAAGAATAAATATATTTTTATCTTCTCAATTACTTTTTAATCAACTATAGGATCTCGGTATAATTGTGTAATTTAGCTTTTCTTCTTGGGACATTGTCTAGCATCTTCTGTTTCTGTTTCTGTTTACCGTTGTCAGTTCCTTAAATTTTCCACTGAATGTACATACTTCTGTTGCTTTGGAGTAAATTTACGAATTAACATAAAATACTAATAGAAATATCTACTTCCTCACGCAGGTTATTCAAGATGATTTACTTTCTGAAGAAATTAAGACATGTAGAGCTTCGGATTCCAATCGGATACCACCTTTAGAGCGTCTTCAGAAGTACTTTACAGAATTAGAAGATGCTTCTGATTCAGATCCTAGAGCTTTATCCAAGAACAGTGCAATCAATTCTTGCATAAGAGAAATGTATCACTATGCTCGTATATCTGGAATACATGTATTGGAGTGCATTATGGATACTGCTCTCTCTGGTATCAAGAAGGAACAATTTGAAGAAGCTAGTAACGTAAGTGTTTTGTGATCTTTGTTATTGAACAAGTGTACATGTCACTTACCTCATCCCTTTGTTTTGAGGGTGCCCTCAACCCCCAACAGTATCTTGTCACGTGGAATCTTTTCGGAGATCATCATATAGATGTTTGGCCCATCATTTTAGAGATTCGTAGGCTATAACACGAAGTATTTGGTGACATATTGGCCTGTATCGGTCTTTCTTTAGTTACCAAATTTAGAACACATTTTTATTAGCAAGAATAATGAAAGCTGTTCTTCTTTCTTTTCTTAAGAGTGTTTATTTTACTTAGATATATTGATTTGTACCTCTTTGGTGTTGGGCTAGTGGTTTGGAACCACCTCTTGGAGAGATGAGAGAGAGGTCACGAGTTCGACCCAACACCGGGGGTTATCCGCCAAGATTTATCATGACTTAAAATGGAGCGTGCTGCTGGCGGAGTTACCGTGGCAAGCCCCGGGAGACTAGTTAGGAGAATGGTGAAAAGTGATTAACCCAACGAACTTCCGGATTCCAAAAAAAATAAAAAAATTGCGGGGAATAAGGAAAATTCCTATTTAGGTTAGAATTAAAATTTCTACTTTTATTGGACTCCTTAAGGTTTTCAAAAGCCTTGCTTCCGCGGCTTTGCCATATCAAATACAGTGTAAAAATGAGAAAATATCTTCTAGCTCCCCCATGTTTTCTTTTGTAATGTTAAGTATTAGAAATTACTAGTAAAATAGGAGAAACCGGACGTACTATCCGTAAGAGAAGTAGAATGGATAGTAACTTGTGTCATTGTCTTAATTACATTAGCTAAGCGGGTCGGGTTCATCCGGAGGTTTGGAGGCGGAGCCCTAATTTTGTTTTTTTTATTAAATCAATCTCATCTTAAAGTCAATTGACATACTAATCTTATTAACAAATAGAGATTTTATGAAAAATAAAAGTTATTATAGTGTCGAATTGGAACACTAATTTGGCCAACAAATGGAGGAAAATAAATAAATATAAAAGATCAATTATACGGTGCCACTAGAATCGAGCCTTAGTCAATGGAATCAACTCAAATAATCTTAACCAGCTAATCTAGCTCGGCCGGTTTGCTGAGAGAGAAGGGGAAGGTGATATTTTTAATATCATCCACATAGAGCTTTTAATCCTCCCAATTCCTAATCAGCTCCATATTTTTTATGAAACATTTCGTGTATCTTAATAAATGTGTTACTATATGTATTTGGTACATCTTCATCAACTTTCACTCACATTATCCATCAAGTTGACTATTGGATAGATGAATTAGAATTCCCTGTGGAGAGTCATGCTCACTACTTTTCCTTTTCTATTTTATATTTCTTCTAAATGTGCTTGTTGGGCCTTCACTCTAGTTCATTAGCACTCAAATTTTCAAAGCGACAAACCATAAATTTGATCTTTGGGCCCAAAAGTATCCAGCCATGAACATTGAAACAATGACCAGAACAGATTTGTGAGTTTTCCAACTCCAACGAGCAAACTCATGGTATTAAAACCAGCAGCAAGCCAATTTTAGTTCCATCTCTGGCTCTTGTATTTTCAAGCGGAGAAAGGATCTAGTGTTGGTTCAGCTTGCTGAACCTTGAGTTGAGAGAATCATCAGGTCCATTCAATTGTTATTTCTGGTTCCAGTAGCCAAGATATAGCTTTTTCTCACAGTAACAACTATGTTTTTTTTGTTTTTTTTTAAATCTAGTTTATATTACATGCACATATTAACTATGTAACTACTTCTAGATAGCCAAAGTAGAGTAGCAAGCACGAAGCTCCTCTACAACGTATTCATCGAAAGACTGATCGTCTTCGATTTGTTCATGAGATTCTTTAGGTCAGAAACTGTGCCTCTGAGGAGTGAAATAAATTTCCCTCATTTAGCAGGTTCATTAAATGTCGTTAAATAATTTATTTAGATGGTTCATTAAGTCACATTTTTGGAGAGGTTTTAGAGTATGGGGTATAATTTTTGTGTGAAGGCCAACCAATTATTCTTTTTATGTAATTGAGTAGATATGTTGTTTTATGTTTGAAAATGAGGCGTTATTGTGAGTCAACTTATGTGATATCAATTTGTGTCTCAGGTTCTTTCATTGTACCCCCTTCTTCAACCCCTAGTATCTGTCATGGGTTGGGACCTTCTGTCTGGAAACACAGTTGCCAGGAAAAAATTGATGCAAATTTTGTGGACGAGTAAGTCACAGGTGCTAAGGCTGGAAGAGTTCTCCCACTATGGAAAGCAATTAGATGAGGTACATCTTTTGTTTCTGTATTTGTCAATATCTACGGAAACAGTTTTCAGTACATAATTCTATGGTTCAAAATATCATCGATAACACTAAAAACTGATCTGACCTATGGTATTCCGCTGGTTATATCGGTTGGATTTGTTATATAAATAAAAGTACAGAATGGTGGGTGTAATATCATTATATATCGTATATCAGCTATAGAAATGATGTTGTGTGTTTTTTTGCCAAGTAAGCTGAAACTTTATAAAAAAATCATAGGGACTACAGGGAAAAAACACCACACACCAATTCCCTGGAACATAGACATTCTAACTAGGTTGGCACCCATAAGCACTTGGGCCACAGCTAACTATGATATACTCTAAAGTACTCGCCATAGGGTCCTGAAAATTAAGAAATGAGGTTTTCCTGCAAAATTATCTTTTTCACATTCAGATAATGTACACCCCTTCTTAGACATACAATCCGAACTAAAATTGGCTTCTCACCATATGGAAGAAAATCTGATGCTTCCGAACTTCTTTCTCACAATAATATACACAGTTTCAAGTTTCCAAGGAATAGTTGCACTAGCAAAGACCTTGAAAATACCCAAGCAATTTCCCAACCTAAGCTGGCAGCATACTGTAAGCCCTCCATCAGACCTGTACAGTCAGCCATAAAGTGAGTCACAATGCCAAGAGCCACAGCTGTAACATCAATTACTGTGTCATACCCATCTCTAATAACAGCACTTGCTCCACCTTTATCAGGGTTGCTCAGAGCAGCTCCATCTGAGATGACTGTACTCTCATCAACATCAGGCAGCCTCCACATCACTGATTTTAAAAAGAAGGGTTTATCGTTCTAAAGGGACCCCAACAGCTTAACAATAACAAGGTCTTTAAAAGAATTCCTCATAATTTCTGATATACCAGATGACTGAGTATATTGATATACCATTCATCAACCAACAGCTTAACAATAACAAGGTCTTTAATAGAATTCCTCATAATTTCTGATATACCAGATGACTGAGTATATTGATATACCATTCATTTGACCGATGAAGGATATTTCAGATAATTTTGGCTGGTAGAATATTCTTATCTCAAAATAAGAAAATAAGAGAACAATAGTCGCTGGTTATAGTCTAGGTAACAACGACACGGATACAGGTGTCGGTGTCCGACACGGGTGCGGGGTGTTGGAAACGGCAGAAAATAGAAGGTATATCTTGAAAATAGTGTTGAACACATGTGTCTGAGTGTCGGACTCATTTTATTTTTGTAAAGGGAAGTGTCGTTACTTAGGTTATAGTCCATTATGCACATAATTCGCAATTGGATAATCGCTGATACATGATAATATCCTTTTTTGACAGATATCTTGTGTGGAACATCTTTGTGATATTTTGTGTTATCATCTGGATCTTTCTTCCTTTGTTTGTTCTGTTAATTCTGGTCGGTCGTGGAATTCAAAATCCTCGTTACTGTTATCTGGAAAAGAACACAAGGCGGATGAAAATGGCAATACTTATTCAGATCCTTTTGTTGAGAATTTTGTTCTGGAACGACTTGCTGTTCAGACACCTATGCGAGTAAGTATATATTCATGTATTTGATCTATTATCTAGTATCAAAATGAGCTTAGTGAGAGGGACTTCTACCCATTTGTTGAAAAGGTAAACTTTGTTAGTCTCACAAGCAAAGTTTTATATATATATCCTTGTTTATGGTATCAATAGAAGAAAAAAATATTTTTATTAGAATACAAATCAGTTTGACTGATAACTAGTATCTGTATGTTTGGTTGAGGTTGACTACTCCGTGTAGCCAAGTATCTATGGTATTTTCCCATCAAAATGTAGACGCACCTCCCGCAGAATGAAATTCATACTAAACAAGTTCACAGATAGATTTCTCTCAAATTCTCGTCACTCTCAATATATGCCATACGTCCCCCTCTCCAACAATTCAGCAAAGACATACTCCCCATCACCACCATTTACACACACACACACACACACAAACTAAACAAAAGAACCCTTAAATTTTTATAAATCCTGAATCTTCGAAGTTCCCTGAAATTACTAGTGCACGTAGATACACATTTTCTTAGCGTGATAAAAAAATTGCTTAAAATGAAATATAATGGACATATCAGTGACGTTTCAGCTTTTTTTATTTACCAAATCTACAGATTGTCACAAGATTTATTTATCATATATATATATACAATCTATATCGCGGTATACAAGGAAGTGAGATGTGATTTCACCCCTTCTGAACCTTTGTTAAGACCAGCAAACCATCTTCATTATCATGTTACCGTACTAAAAATAGAGATGTAGATTTTAGATTTTGATGCTAGGTACTATATGTGAGTGCACCAGATAATATACTTAGAACCTTCTCCAAAAGAAAATTTTAGTTTTCTTTGTCCACTTTATGATCCATAGTTCAAACCTTGATGACGATTGATATATAATATGCTTACTAAACATCATCTTTTCCGTGATGTTTTGACTAACCTACCTACACTTCTATAGGTCTTGTTTGATATAGTCCCAGGCATAAAATTTCAAGACGCTATTGAGTTAATCAGCATGCAGCCCATATCTTCTACCACAGCAGCTTGGAAGAGGTGTGAGTACAGATATATTTTCTAGCTATTGTCGGGTAGTAATGTTTCGTTTGATTCTCTAGTAGTTTTGCATTATGAAACTTATGTGCATTCATCGGAAAGGAAATGAAGGTATAGTGGAATATGTAGATATCAATAAACTTACTTCGTCTCTATTAGTGGATAAGCGTGGGCGTCGACTTACGAGTGCATGGCTGAAATGCATGTGGTGACAGGTTGATGTAGGGCATCTACCTCTATCAGCCAATTGGCCGCTCGACTGGAGGAACCAGCTCGTCCAAGATAACAGGAATGACAGGTCTAGTGGTCCCAAATGAGTATGAATGGTCCTATCCCACCCATCCCACCAAACATCCCAAGCGAGCGGGTCACATGTCTTTTTTTATTACTAGCGAGAAGTACTGAGAAGTGGGACGTCTTAAGAAGTTTGTAAAAAAATGTGTGTTCGGCAAAACCAGTCTACTTTTTACTTTATCTTGACTTCCAACACCCACGATGCGTTTGGCGTGACACTTCTCTTTGACCAAAATTAGAACCACAAGCTCAAAAATGACTAATAAAGTGGTAAACGACCAAATTCGCAATTAAAACCTGTTACACTATAAATCATTTCATATATCGCATACACAAATCCATATAACAACTCACTAGATCACAAATTGTTCATAAAAAAAGTTCAACATTAAATTTCAAAATACGTCAATATCATCCAAAGTGGTACAAAATAGGTCAACAACATCCATAATACTACCAAATAGAGAAACATCATCCCAAATATCACAAAATGGTTCACTTACAAAAAAAATTAATTTATTGTCACAACCACTAGAGATTTACTGAGAGAGTGAATGAGAGAGACGTGTAAACGAGGAAACCTATTCATTTGCTTATCGATAAAGGTCATATGTGGAACATGTATCCCGACCAAGCCTGCATTGCAAGAACTCTATCCTAGTCAGCTCTGACATGCCAAAGAAGTAGGGTAGTCGTGTGCCTCTCCCTCCCACAAACCTCCATGATGGTATACAACTTGCTCATGCCAAACCATGTGATTTTCCAAAAAATCACATGCAGGTAGAGTCAAATCAAGGGAGGTCATTTTTGCTATCTATTCTTTTAATACCTAGAATTGACTAATTCGAGTGCCTCATCTCACTTTGTAGAGCATGAAAAGTCCCCTTGATCCTCTTTCTCTTGGGTGTCGGGGTTCCTACTTGAAATGTGGGACTCCTCTCGGCCACTACTGTTGGTTGTGGGAAAAGTATAAGAACCTGTAGGCTGCTTGTACTGGCTCTTAGTCAAAGTGACTGACTCTGAGTGGCAATATTTTTGAGGTCTTCTCCAATGTCTTCATCCTCATCAACTAGATGCCCAATAGACCTTGCCCACTCCTCGTTGGCACCATCATATCCCATAATGTCATTCAACTCATGGTATGGTATTCTTTGAATGGCTTGCCCTTGTAGGCTTGGAGTTTCGTCATACTCTGGACAAATTATATTTAAGAAACAAGCAAAAGCAATTAGTAACCATTGAAAACAAATAAAAATTAATTAAAAAAACTAGTGTAAATTATGTTATTACCTCAACATTCAATAGTGAGTCTAAGATAACCTCATCAGCGACTAGGTCCCATGCAAATCCACTCAAGCTGCTTAAAGTCCTAATGTCACTCATCCTACTTTTTGTATTGGTGTTTGTAATCACCATTCTAAGCTTAAACTACATACCCTTCTTCATTGTTGTATCACAGTTTTCCTTCCAACCATTCTCATCCTTAATACTCTTCTTTCTTAGCCTAGTTGACATGTTTTCCCTTGCCTTCAACACCACAATAAATAGCTATTGCAGATGACATCGTAAAAATTGCATTGGCAATATATAGGGCACTGGCAATGACATTCAATAAAAAAAGACAATCGCAGTTTATACAAGTTCATACAAATCATCACTACTAAAAATTCCTCCCCCCTAATCATTTATTAGGGTTAAACCAACATATTTACATTCAAATACATACCAATTTTGTTGCATTCAAACTAAAATAATGCTCTTAACAGGCAATATACTTCTCTTCAAGCAATTGCATACTCAAATCAAATAATATACTTGCATTGAGCCAATATACTTGGCAGTCAAGATTGTAAGTATTAAAAATAAAAACGCCTCTCCTCCTCACCAATCATCAGTTGTATACAGACGAATATAGTTGACGAATATAGTTGCCTATGGTTGCCTTATATATTTGCATCCAAACATAGATACACACGAACAAATTCACAACAATATAAATGAGCATTCAACCAATTTTTGCTTACGTTAACACATGTATCCCGAACTTAATCAGTTGGGGTTTGTATCCAACATTAATATCATTGACAACAGGGGAGAGTGATGGAGAAAGACAGATACCTGTCCGGAAGAGAGTGCGTATTGAAGAGAGAACTTACCCGAGGTTCAAGAGAGAGAAAGATGGAGATGGAGTTGCGACCCCCCCGGGGGGGGGGTTGGTTTGTAGGAGAGTGAGAGGGGGATTAGGGGCATTTGGTGCAGTGATGGTGGGTTGTGAGTCGGTGACGGCGAAGTGACAAGCGGTCAATGGAGGAGGGAAAAAGTGAGAAGTTGAACCTATGAAGTCCAACTTCTTTTTTTTTTGGAGGGGGGGGGGGGGGGGGGGGGTAGCATGATGTTTTAGGCGTGGCGGTTGATTCCAAACTTCTCACAACTTGTCATTTTTTATATTTTTAAAAATAACTTCCAACTTTTATGTTTTAGCTAAACACAACAAAAGTGAGAATTTTGTTAACTTCTCGAGAAATTCCAGAAAAAAAAATGACTTTAAGTGAAATAAACATATGAAATGATAGGTCCATCAATATAGGTTTTCTGAGCCGATCAATATTAAGTTAGTTATTTATCAACACTGTGAAATCTATCTAAATGCACCCCTTATTTATGCTCAACCTGTCTAATCGCACAAAAAATGTTGGTCCCATAATCGGGATTGTACATATTTATAATTTCCCTGCACAATGTGCAGTGTGCAATTTTTTGGTGGGCCCGACAGTGTATTTGCACATAAACCCTACATAGGTAATAAGTTGGTTACAATAAATGCTTAACTTAGTTAAATGTGCAATTGCAGCACTCCAAAAAAAATTCTACATTCAATACTTTTTATATATCCCTTAACTAGTACTTAATGCAAATTATAATTTTTAAAATTCCACCATTTTATTTTAGTCGATAGATTGGAGTATGTTACCTTTCTAATTTATGTATAAACATATTTTATTTTATACTATTAAGTAATTAATAACATAAGTAGACTATCGTTCTCCTAAACTTTGTAAAAGCAGATCCTATATAAATGCACATTTTTAAGTGATCTCAAGAGTGTGCATTTAGATAGTTTTCACTGTATATTAATTTATTTTGCCAAGGTCTTATGGTTTATTTTATTATTATTATTTTTTTTTGAAAGGCGAGCTGGGGGGCAAACCCCCATGAATGATATAACACAAAAATAATTTTTGAGATTCTTGTTTGTCAAACTAGTATCTAAGGAGTCATTTCAGGTTCTATTTGAAATTAACGACAATTAAAGATAAAATGATTGTCCTGCGCCCAAATCATCTTGGAGATTATGTGAAGAAGGCAGTGTTAGACGCTTTAGCCGCATAGATGTGTTCTTTATTTACTGGAACCAGTCTCACCATTTCAAATCTCGCAACAAGTTTTTTTACTCTGCATAAGAGAGGGTAAACATCCTCTTTTGAAACCACACTCACAACCCCATCCCGATTTTGGTGGTAATTATGTAGGAACTGTGTATTTCTGAGAACTCCTTCGCCATTATCACTTTGGTAATTATACCTCTACTTATTATTAAAATGCCATAGTGAAATAATCATTATTCCCAAAACCTTCACACTTTTCTTAATAGTCGCCCATATCTCTTCCTTATCCAAGGAGCTACCTATCCATCTGTCAAAAGTACCTTCGATAAAAATGAGTGAATGGGCATTAGGATATTCACTATGCACGTAGGTACCAAATTTTGTTGTGTAGCCTTTTACCATGTACAAGTCGTTCAATCTTTTCTCACATGTAATTGAATTTGTCCAATATAAATGGTTGCTCTCTTTTCTATTCTTTCTAAGATTATGTTTTGCTATAGCAGATTGATAACATAGTGTTGATAAGTTTTTAATTCATATTATATAAACCCATATATTTAGACTCAAGGCTTTTGTGGCTAACAACCTCAAATTGATTTGTAAACAAGTCTATAATTCCAATAATTTATTTATTTATTTATTTTTTCATTCTTTGCCTTGGAGCCTGTTGAGTTCTTATATCTTTTTGGGGTTTCCCCTAAGAATGGGTAAATTGTTAACTCTGGAGCAGTTGACGGTGATATTATTAATTGCTGATTGTAGTCATTACTTCTAGCTCTAGAGTTTATCGTTTGTTCATTCTTTTCACGCTATTTTGCCTCTAAATCTTTCATTACTTCCATCATAGGTTGGACGCATCTTTTTACGCCACCCGTCTCACTTAATTATATTTAAATTTAGATTATAAAGAAGTTTATATAAAAAAAATAAAAATAGAACATGTAAACTTATCTAATTAAAATTATCCTTTAGGGGATGCTAGATCATTATGTCCGCAAAAAAAATGTGCGACCCAAACTATTTTCACGTGGCCTAATCAACGGTCACTTGAATCCCCTAATAGGAATTTTCATTGGATCAACTTTCTTTATTATATAGTCTGATATTAATATTCTCTCTATATTATTTGTGCTGATATTAATATTCGATTTGCATATTTTGTAGGATGCTGGATATCGAACTTATGCACATGCGATATGCTTTGGAATCTGTTGTTCTTGCTTTAGGATACATGGAAAAGACTATGATTGATGATAACCAAAGCCATCAATCAATGGCATTGGGCTATTTGAAAGACTTGCAGAATCATTTCGAAGCTGTCAGCAATATTCCACGCAAGGTTAGCTCTGAAACAAACATATGAAACTGTTAAATTTACTAGATTAATAAATGGAAAAAAAAAAGTAGTCAGACGTATGACTGTCAATGGACCGATATGTCCGGGATTGTACAAAGATGAATTAGAGTGGAGTTGGTGTGATACCTCGCCCGAACGGATGTACTGGAGAGGCGCCTAACTTGATAAGGTTCTTAAGTTAGTATATCACTCAACTTAACATTGATGCCTTTTAGGGTAAACCCATACACCTCTTTGGGGGTGACTAAGTAGGGAAAATATTGGTACGTAGAGTGGGTCGTGACAAAATGGTAGTTAGAGCCGAGGACGGCTTTATCTTAAAGGTGGGGGGACGGGGACACCCCACTCGAGCGCGTGCACTGGGGATGCGCTTAACCTGATAGAGGTGACGGTTGAACTAACGGTTTAGTCCCGCATCGTGTAAGATCCACGTAAGGTTCTTTAGTAATCTCACTCTACTTGACAATGAGGCCTTTAGGGTAAAACCTCACACCCCTTTGGGGGTGGTTACATAAGGTGAGTATCGGTGCGTAGAGTGGACCGTGACAACTAGTTATTTGCAAACTAGTATTCAAAAGTAAATGGTGGGATTATGATTTGAATTTAGTCGGAGTATGATAGAAGTTGAATATGAAACCTACCTGAAAATGCATAATAAAATCTGAACCCGATCCAAATTGTGATTGAAACAACTGTAAGAAAATCGAGAAATCTCAATAAAACCCTAGATATATACTAAAAATCTAACTTCACTAGGACATTATCCTTATCAGTCAGGCATATAAATATCTAAATCAAATTCAAGATTTTAATAGTAGACTATTAAATTGATTGGATTTTGATTGAGGAAATGATTATCCAAATATAGTTGTTTAATCGTATTTCTTATGAAGTTATTAATTTCATCAAATTGACACCCTAGTCGTAGGTCATTGTATTTTTTGTTATAACAATCTAAATTGATTGTGCACAGTCAGTCTCTCTCTCTCTCTCTAACACACACACACACACTACACAATTAGTCTTTCAAGTTAACTTTCTTGGCTCATGTTATGTGATCTATACTAGTTATATTTGGCCGTGTAATTCCAAGTATGAAGTGTGTCCATGACCTAAATTCTATTGGTGTGTTTTCTTTTCTCAATAAATCAACTAAAACCTTACTTATTCAAACAGATATTGATGGTGAGCATTGTTATCTCGCTCTTACATATGGATGGCATTTCCTTAAATTTGACAGAGTGTCCCTCATCAAGCAGTTATTCTCAACCGGAAAAAGGTGATTTCGCTACATGTGGGGTTGGAAATGAAATGGTTATGTCTTTCACTGGGTTACTGCTTGAAATATTACATCATAACTTACCGTTAGTTGGATATGAACAAGAAAACTTGTTGGGTAGTGGTATAACTACGAGTGGAAGAAAAGCCTTGATTTGGAGAATTTCAAATGCTAAAAGTTTCATTGAAGATTGGGAGTGGCGTCTGTCTATATTGCAACGTCTTCTTCCATTATCTGAACGGCAATGGAGTTGGAAGGAAGCCCTGACAGTACTACGTGCCGCTCCATCCAAATTGTTAAACTTGTGAGTTCAATAAATTTATTTTCTTTTACTTGCACTTTCTGATATTGGGTTTCCTTCCTATGAACACTCATAATGAGACAACTTGGAGCTGTTTGCTGACTGGGATTAATTTAACAAAAACCGGATTTTGGTGTTCTTTACGTTAAGCCTTGTCCGATCAGACTGGTTTACGGTACCGTATTTAGAAATGGCCCAATCTTCTGATCTGATGCTAATCAGAATCCTGACGTTTTCAAACAATTAATATGTTCCTATTTTTATTTTTTATTTTTTATTTTTTAATATTATAATTAAAGGGATTTTAATTTGCTGGAGAAATATTGTGAATTGTAGTAATTTAGATTTTGAAGTCCAATTTCTGATTGGTCTTTTATATTACTACATACAGTGAACTTATAGAACTGCGGCCTATTGGGATATATTAAACTTGCATTCGCCATACAACTTTCAGAATTTTTGGCAGACTAGAATATGCAATATTTTGCTAGAGCAAATAATGTATTGGTCATCATGTAACTGCACATGATTATACATATTGATTAAGCTTTAACTCAAGGATCTCTTAGACACATGTTTCTAAGTGGAAAATTTTCAATGAATATTTATGATCTAAAATGAAAATATATGTCTAGTAGAAGGAGCAAATCTTCCTTCACACTTCTCAATACTAACACATCTCAATAGCTTTTTTACACTTAATAACAGTGATATCTTATCCTATTAAAACTTCTCATATTTCTCTCTCTATCCTATACAGTAACTATCAATACTTCCTTTGGAACATTATTTCAAGAGTAAACCATGGTTAAATATGCTCACTTGAGTCTTTTTTCTTCAAAAATACTGATCTCTCTAATAATGCCACCATGTAGACACAAAACCGCTGTATACTCGCCTGAAATATAATATTCAACAAAATAGTTAAGCCATATATAACTTATCCTTTGTCAAGTTCTATGAATACACATGAGGTTAGCCATATGGGTGTGTTTACAAAGATTTCACTTTCGTTTTTTGGGTCTGGTTCGGTTTTTATTTCAACTTGCTAGATCCAGTTTGGATTTAGATTCAGATTTGATCCAGTCTGAATCCATCCACTACCAACCCTAAACCAAATGGCATTTTGTAGTTTGTATACCGATGCTAAGGTAGTTTAATTGTTGTGCAGTTGCATGCAAAGAGCAAAGTTTGATATCGGAGAAGAGGCTGTGAATCGGTTTTCCTTACCTCCGGAAGATAAAGCGACTCTTTCACTTGCTGAATGGATAGACGGTACTTTTAGAAAAACATCAGTATGCTCTAAACTAGTTATCACATTCATTTTGATTTCATATTTTACTAGATTCTTATCTTAATCTTTTTGGACAACATCATCTATGCTTTTATTTGCAATCAGTTTGTTCATCAACTAGACTTCTATTTCTCCAATTCTTGTAGGGTCATTAAGGTAGTATTACGTGATTATTCATGGTAGAGAGGACCAAGTGAAGTTGCCAGGATTGATGTGTATTATGTGTGATTTGTGGTCCTTTCGTGAAGGGGAGGAGTGGAAGAGAGAATATCACTTTCTTGATTTCCTTGCGGGTGAGGTTTGGGAAGAGATTTTTCTTACGTTTGTTCGTTCAGGGATGGATTGGGGCTGGTCGGTTGGGGCAAATTGAGGAGGCATATGGATGTGAATCCATTTTGATTGTTTTGCCGGGTGTATGAGGAATTTATCTGTCATTCTCTTTAGGGGTGAGAAAAAAAACCGAGAAATCGAACCAAACAGAATATTTTGACAAAACAGTTCAGTTTTTGAGAATTCCGGTTCGGTTTTTTGGGTTTTAAAAAGAGGAACCGGAAAAATTTGGTTTCAGTTTCATTTGAAGGGACGGACAAAACCCAAACCGAACCGAACCGAGAAAATACATTCTTCATAACCAAACCTTACATTTATATCAATTCTTGATCATCCTCTAAATTCTTCATATATTATTCATGAAAATGTTAAATTTGTGTTTCATCAAATAAATATTTGAAAAACTGAAACACCTAGTCGTACCGAACCGACCCATGCTCTGGTCTAGTTTGTAATGTTGTCGATTTTGGTTTTGAATTTGGTTCGATTTATAGTGTTGCTGGTTTTGGTTCAAATTTTAGGAACCTAAATATTCGGTTTCGGTTTTTGTTTTGCCATAAAAACTAACCGACCTATGCTCACCCCTAATTTTCTTTTCATTGCTCTTTTTCCTACACATAGTATGGGGTCATTTTTGTGTTCATTCTACGTGCACAAGCTTTCCACTGTGCTATTTATTTATTTATTTATTTTTTGAGAATGTAAAAATAGTTTATTGATCAATAGAAAGAAAACTTTCCAATATGGAAAGATTACAACCGAATGCTAAGGAAAAGAAATAACAATACAAGACACTTGACCTCACACCGGTTACGTGGTAACTAAATCTTTCCAACGTGTCACATTGTCTTCAAATGCGACCCCTTCATGACTATGAAGGATGAAGACCAATACATTATATGCTATATAGTAATGGGTGTGAGTAAACTACCAGTTTACGCTATGATGCAAAAAGGAACATGGTCGCAATATCAACCCTGATGTCTTACAAAACTAAGAACTTTGTATGTTATCTAGTAATCGAGATTATTTCTCATCTCCGTCATCTTTTGTTGATAGATATTTTTAAATGTAGCCTTGATGAGATTACTGCTACATTATTTGCTGGTTTGTATAAGAAATGAACTTTTGGTTTGTTTCTTTTCAGGTGGAAGATTCTGTATCTCGTGTTGCAGATGGCACTTCTAACGCTTTACAAGAATTAGATATTGGATCATTACGCTCTCAATTAGGTCCTCTGCCTGCAGTAAGTATTCCTATTAGCTAATTAATGTAGGAGTATGGTTTGAGTGGAAATAAATAGCTTAATGACCTCGGTAGCATAGGAGACCAGGGGCGTCTTGTGTTTTACTGCCGTCCATCGTTCTTTAGATGAACAATGTTGGTTTATTATGTGTATCTTGATGACACCCTTTAAGAATCACGAGCAAGACAAACTCGTCTTAAGAAAAATCTTATGAAAAATCTACTTGAAGAATGAGTTGAGACACACGGAGAAGAACCAAGATCATATTTTTGGTGAAGATGGCCGCCTACCATACTATGTAGATCATCCATACTAAAGATAGGCTCTTTGTGAATCCTCGAAGAACATTGAACGTGGCTTGACAGAATGGATGGCTCAAAATCTGCCAAATTGTGCAATCCTTTTTCCCAGGGTTTCTAGATTCGAAAATATTTGATTTGTGGTGAGGGTGATCTCTATGCTGATGCAAGAAATCTAATCTTCACTCACTATAAGGATGTTAATCAAATTGATGATAGTATAATTTCATTTTCTGTTCCCTATGTGTATACGAGTTCATGCTAACAAACTTTATATTTTTCTCCTTTTGCTGGGGCTGGGGCTGGGAGTATATGGCTATATACTAACTTCATGTTACCTTGTCAGATTCTTCTATGTATTGACGTCTCTGCAGCGTCGGCAAGGTCTGTGAGTATGTCCAAACAGCTTCTAGACCAGGTAAGAACTCTATTGAATTAGCAACCTCATCCTTTATTCTAGAGAATGCAAATTACTTCATTATGAAAGAAGAAACTATAATCTGAAAAACAGTCAGTAACTTAAACATTTTTTCAATGCAACCGGATTGGAATCTGATAAACACTACTTCTAGTCTTCTAGAGAACGTAAATTTCTTACATTCTTAAAAAATTCCTCTTAGAGTACATCATGAAAGAAAACGAGGTTTCTATGGGTTTTGTAATGAACCCCAGAGGAGTAGTTGGGCGAGTGGTGAAAAATGGTGAACTCGGTGAACCTCTGGTTCCACAAAATAAAAATAAAAAATGAAGTTTTCTGCTACGGGAATTGAAACCATCAAACTTTTTTGTTGTAGAAAAGCCCTGAAATAATTGTATGCCTTAGTACCATATATAGAATAAATATTGCATTTATTATCATTTGCTGTTGGAGCATGGTAGGCAGAAGGGAAAAGGAAGCATCAAAGAATGCTTTTAGCTTTTGTTATGTTGTTTATGCTGTTTGGATTTCCATATAAATAGAATGTGACGTTGTCAGTAACGTTTTGTTCATCAGGTTCCATTGCTTTTATGATGTTGTCTGCTGGTTTGGTTTCCATGTAACTTAGAATGTAAGGTTGTCAGTGATATTGAAATTGCGTGATATGCAGGCCCAAATAATGCTATCTGAGATCTATCCAGGTGGTTCTCCAAAGATAGGCTCAACTTACTGGGATCAGGTTCATGAAGTGAGCGTAATTTCTGTAACTAGACGTGTCCTGAAGCGTCTACATGATTTTTTGGAGCAGGTATGTTTGGTAAAAATTATAAAAATGTCTCGTGACACCAATAACAGATATACAAGAGAAGGAAACACTAGCTTTTTTCTTCAAGCAGTCGAGACTGTTTTATACTTTAGGTCTTTTTCAAGTATTCAGGACTGTTATAGGTTGAGTAATGTTATTTGTAGTATACTATGGGTATTACCTAGCTATGTAAGTCCAACATGGTATAAAGGTTTAGACTGGGGATACAATTTTTGTACGACACTGGAAGACACGGCTTAGACCAAAATAAGCGCACGAGAGAGGGAGGGAAGGTAACTGGGGTAACTACAATAAATTCAAAGTAACCTTTGTTGTTGAGCTTACAAAAAGGTGTGGACAAGGGACCATTTTTAATATGGCTTGTGCCACTGAGGAGTGGGAAATTAAGGCCCTTTTTGTCATGTAAATTGAAGCGCTTCATAAAAAAATAAAAAAATCCAACGTACGCTGGCCATATTGCACCTATCAGGAGTCTAGAGTGTTTAAGTTAAAATTATATGTAGCCCAACAAACTGTTACATAAGTTGTATTTTTTTTTGAAAGGCTTCTGCTAATTGCATTTCAACACTGAGTTCTGATAAACTAAGATTTACCCATTTTAATTTGTTTCTTACGCGCTTCTGGCTGCCAAATTGAAGCATTAGAACAATACATTGAACGGAAGAAAATAAATTAATGAATCTAACACCACAAGAATGTTTTTTAGAAATTGGAAAGTATTTCTGGTGTGGTTGCTAAACAATCAATTAATATAGTTTAAGCGCGTTCGTAAAGAAGGGTTTCTAAAAAGTATTTACATCAGCTATAAGCTACAGCAAACAGGGATAAACATTAACATTGTCATTGCAATATAGGCTGAATACACATTGACATTCTCGTGTCTCTCGAGAAGTTAAATTTTGGTAGGATTATATCATTATTGGGCTCCTTACCTTGAAGAATTCAGCCTCTTTTGGGGACATTCAAAGTCATTGCTTCTATAGCTCTAGGATCACCAATTCCTATATGGAGTAACATTTCCCCTCTTTGTACAGTGGAGTGGCATACTTGCGGGTACTCTTTCTTGACCATGATTGAAGACCCCTTAGTTCAATATTTGACATTTGATAGGATCTGAAGGTTCTCAGCTGCATATGATTGTAGTGATAGGGATTCTCAGTTTACCTACTACCTTGTTGTCAGTCGTGGATTCTATGATACCTATGTTGGTTCCCTCTTGTGCTTGTATCCCTCTTCTCTCTGTTTCCTCGTCTCTCTCTGTGTATTTTGCTTTTCATCAACAAACGTTTTGCTTACTTTACAAAAAGAAAGAGATTATATCGTATGTCTCCAAAAGAGATACGAGATTAAATTATGATTTTGGATGCTTGATATCTTTTTGCAGGAAAACCCTCCTACTCTTCAAGCAATCCTTTCTGGAGAGACGATTATTTCATCTCCCAAGGAGTCCAACCGACAAGGACAAAGACAACGTGCTCTTGCTATTCTTCACCAAATGATTGAAGATGCCCACAGGGGAAAGCGGCAATTTTTGAGTGGTATCTCATTCTTGTTTCATTATATGCTTCTTATCTTACTTATATGCACTATGTCTGAGCTTATTTTATAAAGTTATTTGGAGGAGGACCCCCCCCCCCCAAAAAAAAAAAAAAAAAAAAAAACACCGTCTCGTAATTAAGATCCCAGGGAAAAAGGTCTTTACATTCTATTAAAGGAAGACTTTATGCCTTCTCATTAATGTCAGGACCCACTCTATTGAGCACACGATATTGTCCCCACTTAACCACCTCCAACAGAGGTGTTAGATTTTGTTTTACTCAAAAGTCCTCCATGTCAAGTAGAGTGGGATCGTAACTTAAGAACCATGCGCCCGACTAGATGTTTATCGATGTGGGACTACTGATGCAACCATCACCACAATCGGGTTAGGCGGCTCTCCAGTACACCTGCTCGGGCGGGATGTCATAGTCCCCCAATCTTTAAAATCAAGCCCTCCTCGACGTTATACCATGACCCCACTCTATGCAACATACGATATTGTCCCCATTCCCCACTTCAAAATCCGTCCCTGGTTGTAATTGTAAAGAAGTTCTGCTTATCTTGAAGGAAAAAAAAAACTCTTTTTCATTCCTTAAAGAGTTTATGAAATAACTGAGATATCCCCCTCTATTTTACGGTCCTATTATGATTCTTTCATCTATAGAAAGATATCTCAAAAGAATTAGTTCTTATAGAGGAGTATTTCAGCTATTTCATCAGAGGGGTTACTACAACTAGGGCTTTATCTCAAAAAAAGCTATTTGTTTCTTTGGACTAATAATTTATGTTTTTCTTTGCAATTTCAGGGAAGCTTCATAATCTTGCAAGAGCTGTTGCGGATGAAGAAATTGATAGAAATTTTATCAAAGAGGAAGGTCTTTATGTCGATCAAAAAGCAATCTTGAATTTTGAAAAGGATGGGGTTCTTGGACTTGGGCTAAATACCGGGAAACCAACGTCCATTAGTTCTGTTTCTGGTGAAAGTAGCTTGCAACCCTCTGGTTATGATATCAAAGCTGTTGGAAAGAGATTATTTGGTCCCCTAAGTACCAAGCCTGCTACATATCTTTCAGAATTCATACTTTACATTGCAAATATCGGTGACATAGTCGACGGAGTTGATACCACACACGATTTCAACTTTTTCGCCCTTGTATATGAATGGCCTAGAAATGTAAGTTCCTTTATTTCCTATATTACCTAAGCGAAATTGATGTGTAGACACATGCACAACAAAATCTCGGCGAACCTCTCTCTCTTGCCTATTATTTCCCATTCTCCCCTTTCTATTTTTATTAATTTAGTTATTTAATTAAATTGTTTCTATTTTTTGAATAAGAGCTTATTTTCCATGTTAGAAGAAAATTTAGCAAGTAAGATTAGAAGTCTAATTTATTAAGGAGGGTTAGGAACAATTATAAATAAGGCAAGAACCCCAATTGCAATTTTTGTTTGCTTGAGAGTTTGCTCTTCCAAAGGATTATTAATAGAAGTAGTTGGTTTTTCGATTTTTTAGTTGAGTGTTTTTAAATCAAAGCTTCTGCTGATTTAAAACACATGAGATTTCTTTTGGTCTCATCATACGGTTATTCTCAAATTAAAAAGGTTAGAACCGGGAAACAAAAAAAAAGCAAACAAACAAATATTATAGGTCTCATGCACAACACATAAGAAAATAAAAGCTAAAATTCCCAAATAAAGGTCTCCCAACCAAAACCAAGTGTATACACTTGATCCCATCCACGCCATTGGCGGTTTGATGATGACACAGTTTTTCATGAAGTCCGAGTATATCTGGTCATGACAGCTGTGTGGTCTTGTTTGTTATTATACAGCTTTCTGGGTGGTAGAAAGTGTTAAAGCAGTATGTGTAAATACACACATACACTCCAACTTTAACAGAGGATCTATTATTCCATGTTCAGTTGTCAAGTTTTGTTTTGGGTGCTTATTTTCTGGTAGGGGATTTTGATAATGGTTAAACTTGGGCATAAGTTTCCTGTGACTAAAATTACTTTCCCCCCCTTTTTTTTAAAAAGAACAGCAGTTCATATAACACATTACTACCGGGAGTGAACCGTCAGAGTAAAACGCCTGTTTTTGTTTTTGATATACGAAAATCACCATCTAATTTGTAATCCTTTTATGTAATCATATAAAATTAGGATCAAAACAGCTTATGCAGTTTGAGTTGTTAATGATATAAATGATTTTGTATTCATTGTACTCTGCAGCTGTTAACTAGGTTGGTCTTTGAGCGAGGCAGCACAGATGCAGCCGGAAAAATAGCGAGCATTATGGGTGCTGATTTTGTTAATGAAGTTATATCGGCATGTGTTCCTCCTGTTTATCCTCCACGTTCTGGTCATGGTTGGGCCTGCATTCCAGTTTTACCCACCTTTTTTAAAAATAGTGCCGAGGATAAAGTACTTTTCCACTCCTCTAAAGACGCTAAGCCTAATGCGATACCTGGAACAACTCCTCTTTATCCGCTCGAGATGAATATAGTAAAACATTTGGCTAAATTGGCTCCTGTAAGGGCGGTATTAGCCTGCGTCTTTGGGAGTAGCATACTATATAGTGGCAGTGAACTGTCTATCTTCAGTTCGGTAAAAGACGTGCAAGCACCTGGGACGGACTTACTATTCTACGAATTTGCACTTGATCAATCAGAAAGGTAGGAACCTGTATAGTTTACACATTTTTGTAGCCTCACGCTTATCTGTGTGATTGGGTTGTCAATGTATCAGAGTTAAATCCGAAACCCAAGCCAAAATCCTATCAGGAGTTCCAATTCAGATGACGATTGCATCAGTCCAAACCCGATGCTATAGTTTAAATATGATGTGCTAGACTGGGTTTTGGATCTACTATAGTTGTTTGTCTCGAACATATTTAGACTTAGAGTATGTACATAGGTCCTTTGGAGCTTTCCTGTTCTTCTTACTTACATATGGATCGTTCTAGGATCGGATCGAATTTTGATCTTATCACATATTTTAGAGTGGATATGATTTATGTCATATGATTTCTGATTGGATTTGATTTATTTCTTTATTTGGACTTGCAGAAACTGTTAGATTAGATTTGGATTTTAACCAATCTGCTCTAAATCCGATCCATTGACACCCTTATCTATTTGATATCAAGGTTTTGTAATTCTTTCTCTTACTTTGAAAAACAGGTTTCCCACTTTGAACCGATGGATACAAATGCAGACAAACCTACATAGAATATCGGAATCGTCTATGACTGCTAAACATGCTACTGAGAGTGAAAATGCTAAGCCTGAGGCAAAAACCTCTGTCAAGAGACACCGTGATTCTGAAAGTGATACCGAATCTGATGTTGATGACATGGTTGGCAGTCATGGTTCTACAACTTTTCCAGAAGTCAGTAATCATGGATGCATGGCTCACAACCCTTCTCAAGAATCCCAAAGGTCCGGAAATGTAGATATTGATCCACCTGTTTTCCTCTCTTTTGATTGGGAGAATGAAGGACCCTATGAAAAAGCAGTAGGAAGGTATTCTCCATGTTTCTTTCTCTTTATATTCTTGTTATCCTGCTACCTGGATCTAAGTACTTGTCACTGCCCTTTCTTCTTGTTTTCCTTTGGCTTAATGTTTTAATCTTTCCACCCCGGATAGCTTCCTTGAGTTAATTATCTATAAACTATTCTTATTTACTTGACATATGTAAATATCCTTAAGAAATTTTCCTTGAGTTAAATATCTATAAACTATTCTTATTTTACTTGACAAATTTAAATATCCTTAAGAAATTTTAAATTATTTTCTAAAAAATCCCATATTCTTATACTAACTCCTTAATTGTCATAAAACATCTTAACAGACTTCCAATGAAATATTATTTCTTATCTTTATCGGGGGCAAATGATTATTTATGATTTTTCAATTTTATCTAACCTGTAATGAGTTGACTTTATCCTTAAATTTTTTTCTGACAGTCTAATCGACGACGGAAAATTAATGGATGCTCTGGCTCTTTCTGATCGATGTTTGCGCAACGGAGCTTCAGATCAGCTACTTCAGTTACTAGTCGAACGTGGCGTGGAAAACCACTCAGTTTCTGGCCAATTACTAGATTATGGAGCCAATAACATCTGGAGCAATAGTTGGCAGTATTGTTTACGTCTGAAAGATAAACAGCTTGCAGCTATACTTGCCCTCAAGTATAATCTTAACCCTTTCTACGTTATGATGAATACTTTTCTTATAGCAAGCGATTATTTATCGCTATTTTAAGGTTATTTGTTTTATATGTAGTTCTGTTTGAGTTATTTTGAGTTACCCTCTTATGTTTTGAGGTCGTTTTTATTAGACCCGCCTGCACGAATTGGAATTAGAGGTACCTCTTCTCACTTCAACAACTGAACAATAATGTGCAGACACTCCCTATCTTCTAAGGTTGTTCTGTGTTCTGAAATACCCCAGTTTGTTGCAAGGGAGCACACAAGGAGGTTATCAATAAATGACCCCAAGACATAGGGGTATCTCCAATAGTCCCTAAGAAAATATCACACCAACCAATTAGGTCTCATACTAATCACCAGATCAACCAAACAGGTCCCACGATACAGAGTTGCCTCGAGATTCACAACAAAAGTAATAAAATCTCATTACCTTGAGATCTCAACGAATCATTTTTTTTATAGCTACACCAAATAGGGCCTCGTTATCTCTGTGCTGGCACTTCAGTGACATGACAATCACTTTTAATGGATCTGCATTTAGTATTTAAAGATTTCTGTCATAGGTATCTGCATAGATGGGAACTTGATGCTGCTACAGATATTCTCACAATGTGCAGCTGCCACTTGATTCAAAGTGATCCACTTAGGAACGAGGTACATATATTTTCCTATTATTGATTTTTCTTGAATATTGAATCTTAGACGTTTAGGAGGAAGTGATTTATTAAATGTATATGGTATTAGCATTTAATTTGCTAGCATTACTTAGTGTTTACTTGAGTACACGTTTGCTGATTATGTCCTCAGGTCATGCAAATGAGACAAGCTCTGTATAGATACAGTCACATTCTATCTGCAGATGATCGTTATAGCAGCTGGCAAGAGGTCACTATTTCTCCTCTTTCTTTAAATTATTATATAGTACAGTTCCAGCCTTCGAATTTCCCATTAAACTTCTATATTGTAAAGTGAAAAATGTAAAATGGAGAATCCTAAAATTCCCAACTAATTACAATTTCCCACCAATGCTGTTTTACTTGTTCAGTTGATTTTCATGATTGCATCAAATGTTGTTATACCTATGTCAATCTTTGTTCGTATGTGATTTGTTTAATGAACCTTTTCGTATGTTTTTATGGATTTTTTGGACTGTTTCGTGTCTTATAGACATCTGGTTGATATTTTCAAAAATCATAAAATGAAGTTGATGCAGGAGCAAAGAGGATGACGGCGTCAGCTGACGTCATCACCCCATTTCTTTAATCTTACTTAGACTACATCTCTCTCCTAGTTGATCAGGTTACCCACGAGTGTCTCACTAGTCCCATGTTTTTTACTTATTTATTTCTTCTTTTAGGAATTTGTTTATTAGTGTTAGTATTTAAGTGAGGGGTTGGACCTTCATCAACTAGTTAATGCTTTCGAGAAGAAAAATCTGTGATAGAGAATTTGAATTTTCCCGTTGCTGCCTAATTGATTTCTTTTGGTGTTTTATCAATGTTGTTTGCTTCGCCGTCAACTTTAAATTGGCGGTTTAGGGTACTTAGTATCACTTAAAAAATATAAATATGAGAAGTATTTTTGTGACTTTTCACTATCTTATCCTAACCTGTGCCTTTTGATAATCAAGAACTTCTGAATTATAGAAATCAATCTACTTTACTCTATTTTTACTCCTTCCATTGTTAGAATTACTTTTTATTATTATTTTTTTCAGGTTGAAGTCGAATGCAAGAATGATCCTGAAGGTCTGGCACTTAGACTAGCTGGAAAAGGGGCTGTTTCTGCAGCTTTAGAAGTAGCTGAAAGTGCAGACTTATCTATAGAATTGCGAAGAGAACTTCAAGGGCGGCAACTTGTGAAATTGCTTACTGCGGATCCTCTTAATGGTGGAGGTCCAGCAGAAGCTTCGAGATTTCTTTCTTCATTAAGTGACCCCGATGATGCTCTCCCAGTGGCAATGGGTGCAATGCAACTGTTACCAAATCTTCGAACAAAGCAACTTCTTGTATATAATATTTCCTTGCATGTTCTTTCAAATTTATATTCGTAAGTTCATTCTTACTAATGTTTTTTCATTTGATCTACAAGGTTCACTTTTTCCTGAAGCGAAAAGCTGGGAATTTATCGGATATCGAGGTTTCTCGTCTTAACTCGTGGGCATTGGGTCTTCGTGTTTTGGCAGCGTTGCCGTTGCCATGGCAGCAAAGGTGTTCTTCTTTGCATGAACACCCTCATTTGATTATAGAGGTTCTGCTGATGAGAAAGCAACTGCAGTCTGCGTCTTTGGTATTGTCTTTCTTATTGAAAACCTCTTGCATGCATTTACTAGTCATGTCTCTGTCAATGACGAGAGGTTATATGTTTCTTCTCACAACTCGTTGCTGATGATTTCTGATTCTTGTTTGCAGATCTTAAAAGAATTTCCTTCCTTGAGAGACAACAATCTAATATTTGCATATTCGGCCAAAGCAATTGCTGTTTCTGTTAGTTCTCCCTCAAGGGAACAAAGAATATCTATCTCTGGTCCAAGACCTAAACAAAAATCAAGAGCGGGCATGCCTTCTAGGTCAAATTTTACCAATAGCCTCAGTAATTTGCAGAAAGAAGCTCGGAGAGCTTTTTCATGGACTGCTCGTGATACTGGAAATAAAACTGCACCTAAAGAGGTATACCGTAAACGAAAAAGCTCTGGACTGACTCCATCGGACAAAGGCGCTTGGGAGGCAATGACTGGTATTCAAGAGGACCGTATTTCGATATACTCTGAAGACGGGCAAGACAGGCTTCCACCAGTTTCGATTGCTGAGGAATGGATCCTTACGGGTGACCTGAATAAGGACGATAGTGTTCGCTCGTCTCATCGATATGAAAGCGCCCCTGACGTAATCCTCTTTAAGGTATGGTAGGACAAGATTTATTTGCATATATTTAGAGATCTGAAAAAACTAACATATCGCCAGGTAGATTACCCTCTAGATACACTTACGAGTTCCCTGATTTGTAACTCGAGTATTGTGTAGTGTGGAAAAACACGAACCTTTCATATATTTCCATCTCTAAGGACATTAAGCTGTAGAATCATTAGGCAATAGATAAAGGTGGGTGGAAAAAGAAACTGTATATTCTCCTTGTTAGCATGTTATGAGCTGGTCCCTTAGTAAAACAGGCATTGATCTTGTTGGTTGCTTGCTTATGTCATGTGTTTGAGAATATAGTTTTGTTTTTTTTTTTTCAATTTGAAACATCATCATAGGCTTAAACCACCAAGTTATGATGTTTTGAATTTACATTTTCTGAATGCTCTTGTGAGATCTTTAAATCTCATCAATAGTGATTTTTTTTTTTGCTTATTGTTATTTGTAATGCCAAGTCACGTCCATGTCAGGAGTCTTAGGCACCCGTTTATGAGGCTAGATTAATAGCTAGTATAGTTTAGTGTTGATGGTACATTGAATTAGGTGCTGAAGGCACCGAGTAGAAATGCTATCTTCATGGGACTAGAGTGCAGTGGAGCATGTTGAATGGGGTGACATAGGTGCAGTTTAACTGTGGATTTAACATAAAAGACACCATTATCGAGAAATATAGTGAGTAGTTAGGGCACCTCCAGCGCAGTGAAGTTCTAAAAGCGTGTGGATTGAGTGTTGGAGGTACTTGTTTAACGGATATGATTTTGACAGGGATAGTCATTGTCACAGGTTACTGCTAGTATATTAATGAAGGCTGGTTAGCTAGGCATTATAGAGCTATCGTACCTTAAAGAATGTACTCATATATTACCAAAGACCTTTTGCAGTAGAATGTTAGTCCTTTAAAACCGTAAATAGTATGTCCTTTTAAATGTGTGCACACTGGAAGGGTACTAATTTAGATTGGGAATAATAATTTTCAGTAGAATGGTTATTCTGGATAACTGTGATTAATTTTCTATGTTTAAGCATACTGAGAGTGGTAATATTGATTTAAATATGTTCTACAGCTGTCTGGGTACTTGTTGAAGTTGGTATCTTACGTTTGTAGGCACTGCTTTCTTTGTGCTCTGATGAGTCAGTATCTGCTAAAGGTGCTCTAGACTTGTGCATTACTCAGATGAAGAACGTACTGAGCTCCCAACAGTTGCCTCTCCATGCATCCATGGAAACTCTGGGCCGAGCATATCATGCTACAGAAACATTTGTACAGGTATTTACCTTGGACAATTCTATTGTGAATAGCCTTGTAGTCCTTCAGACGGAAACCTGAGCCTTTTGATTCTGACCAATTATTTTACTAAAAATGCCCTGATCTACTTGAGTATTTCTATTGTTTTAATGTAACTATACGTGTGGTTCTATTTAGCTCGATATGTGCTATCTTTTCAGGGTTCCAGCACAATATATAAAGCTAAAGGGCTAAAGCCACTGTGGCCAATAGCTATATGCCAGTGAGATATTATGAGATACATTTATCACAGTATAGAGACCTTTTAATTTATTAGTACTAGTTCACACCAATGTAATATATTGCTATGGGTGGTTTACAACGCATCAGATTTCGGACGCAGCATCACTAATGGAAAAAAAATTATACCCTTCTCCTATACTCCTCATTTTTATCTGGAAAATAGAGGAAAACCGTATTTGCACTATGAGCACGCTAGAATTGTTGCATCATAGGTATGTTTACTTCATCTGTCGTGCTGCGTGCAAAACTCTCACAGCTTTTAAAACCACCCATAATGCTATATGTCTGGAAACTGCTAGAATACTGTGATATCTAAAACATTTTGGGGTTCTGTTACTTGGTAAATAGCCATTAATACATATCCCAGGAGCTGTAATAACTGGTGTTTCTGTATATTCCATTTATTTATTTTTCAAATTAAAACCCTGTACTAAAATGTTACATATGCAGGCATTGCTTTATTCCAAAGGCCAGCTTAGGAAACATGCTGGGGGTAATGAGTTATCATTATCATCTGAAAGAAGTAGGGATCTCGATGATGGATCTTCCGATGCTGGCAGCTCCAGTGTTAGTAGTCAGTATTCGGATGAATTGTCCGAATTTATTTCACAAGCAGATACCTGGCTAGGACGAGCCGAGCTGCTTCAAAGTCTTCTAGGGTCAGGGATTGTTGCTTCTATTGATGATATCGCTGATAAAGAATCATCTGCACGTCTCCGCGACAGATTAATTGAAGATGAACGGTATAGCATGGCTGTGTACACGTGCAAAAAGTGTAAGGTTAGTACCCATTTGGGAGAATTCGGTTGTATATTTTCTTTTAAAAATATTTTGGGAATATTTTGAAATACCATTGTTAGGGTTCTTCCTATGTGTACTTGTTATACACTCAAATATTACATTTCAAATGTCGTTTCCACTATTCAAATGTAGAACAACATTGCAACTTTTGCTAAAGAATAGCATTTACAACGTTTTCCGTCAATGCACGCAAATCAAAACGAATTGTGATTGGAGAACACGTCCATGCGACTTGAGACATGTCTCTCTGTCTATCTTTTCTCTCTCCATGTTGTTGCCAAAGGCACACATTTGTAAAGTAGTAGTGTCTGCCCACCTTCGTATGGTGGGGACAAAGGCACACCTTTGTAACATGGTAGTGCCAGCACACCAAGCTAGGATACATCAGATCAGCATCATTTGATGTTCTTTTTGGCAAATATTTGAAAGCTTGTGAGGATTCTTTCCTTGTCTGTAATTTTAATTTATTTTTAAATTTATGTTGTCTTTTGTGTTTCAGATTGACGCTTTTCCAGTATGGAATGCATGGGGACATGCTTTGATTCGGATGGAACACTATGCTCAAGCTCGCGTGAAATTCAAGTATGTCCTGTGCTTAAGTTAATTATGTTAAGCTACCAAACATGGGGCTTACTTGTTATATTATATAAAACTATCAGGTGAGCTGTTGCAAAATTTCAGAATGTGACTATGGTATTAACCTTTTGTTTAGGCAAGCTTTGCAATTGTACAAGAGTGACCCTGCACCTGTCATTGTGGACATCATTAATACGATGGAAGGAGGCCCACCAGTTGACGTTTCAGCAGTCCGCACCATGTAAGCTAGAATACAGTGAAGCGTAATTTACAAAATCATTCATTCTAACCCTAAACAAAATAATTACTTCTCTTCTTCTGATTAATATAATGTGATTTGAATATCTCAATTGCAAATGCAGGTACGAACATTTAGCTAAAAGTGCACCAACGATTTTGGATGATTCTCTTTCTGCCGACTCATACCTTAATGTTCTATATATGCCATCTACATTTCCACGTTCTGAGAGGTCAAGACGGTTTCAAGTATCTGCAAGTAGTAATTCCAATTCATCTAATTATGATATAGATGAAGGTCCTCGCAGCAATTTGGAAAGTATTCGATATCTCGAGTGCATTAACTATTTACAAGAAGTAAGCTGAAACTTAGATCTCTTTGTTCATTATGTTTAGCAGTTTGTCAATAATATGTGTTGTATAAGACTCACCATTTGTTAAGTATCTGACGTTGTACTTTGGCATATTTAACAATATGTAAATCATTTAACAGACATATTTTCCTGTTCTGACTCTATTGTATACCATTGCTAAGGGTTCGCTTCTTTCCTTTTTCAGTATGCACGCCAGCACATACTTAGCTTTATGTTCAAGCACGGTCACTACAATGATGCTTGCCTGCTGTTTTTTCCTCCAAATGCCATTCCTTTACCTCCTCTATCATCAACACTGGGAGTAGTTACTCCATCTTCATCCCCTCAACGACATGATCCTTTGGCAACAGATTATGGGACAATTGACGATTTATGTGACATGTGCATTGGATATGGTGTTATGGCTGTTTTGGAGCAAGTTGTTTCCTCTAGAGTAGCATCTACATTACCACAAGATGTAGCCATAAATCAGCACACTTCTGCGGCACTTACTCGTATATGTATTTATTGTGAAACCCATAGGCACTTCAATTATCTTTACAACTTTCAGGTACACTACTTTCTTCTATAACTTTTTTCCTTCTTTTTTCGGAATGACTGGTCATTCCAAAACACGAGTTTCAGATTACATGTCGTGGTTGTCAAAAACTGATATTTACACGATATATCTTGGAATATTTATTGTTTTTATGTATAGAAGAATCATCATATCCACTCAAGTGGTAAAAGTGAATCATTTTTATTTTAAAAGGTACACATAATACATCATTATTAACTAGTCAATTGAAACCTGTGATGCAAAATATAACCCAAAGGGTAAAGGAAATCACAGAAGCGAATCAAAATACAAATATACAATCGCCACTCTACTAAGTTCATGTTTTCTGCCTAAAAATATCAGTCATTCATGAACAATTTTTTTGTTCTATTCGAACAATCACGTATTTATGAGTGCTTATATCTCTAATTTAGCGTATAAATGTTACCCACAATTTCTTCCTTGTTTCCACATTCTATGACCATGATTATACGGTATCTTCAGTCAAGGGATTTAAACTATATATTTGATGGCTCAGGTAATTAACAAGGATTATGTTGCTGCTGGACTTTGCTGTATCCAGCTATTTATGAATTCCTTGTGTCAAGAGGAAGCTGTAAAACATTTGGAACATGCAAAGGTTTGTTCCACGTTGATATCAAGATATATTATCTAATATATCGGTTGTCGTCTTGTTGGATGAACCTATAAAACAGGAGATGACTAGCAGAGATTTCAATTAAAAAGATGCGAGTCCTTGGATAAGGTTTTGGTGATCGCAATCTAATCCAGATTTTTTCTATTCAAACATGATGAAATAAGGCAAATCTTTAAAAAAAATCCTAGAGATGAGATGACGCAAAACTGTAATTATGTTGCAATGTGGAATGTGCACCCCCAACACCTGAAGTTCTTCGGTATTGAGTGTTGATAAAAACTTCATATTTGAAGTGTCTAAAAAACCTTTATTTTAAGAGGATAAGTTTTATAAAATAGCAATGGGAACTCTTCTTTCTGTGAGAAGTGTAATATATCCTCCAAGTTTTTTATGACGAATAGAATGATATATCCTCCATGTTTTTCTCTAATAATCATTTCTGATGCAACATTGCATACTTTAGCTATTCCCCATCCTATTAGTAATTATATTTCATTTGGATGTAGATGCATTTTGATGAAGGACTGTCAGCACGACACAGAGCAGGAGAATCTACGAAGCTTGTCACAAAGGGTGTCCGTGGAAAAAGTGCCTCGGAAAAGCTTACTGAGGAGGGGCTTGTCAAGTTCTCTGCTCGAGTAGCAATCCAGGTATGTTGCTGCTTGCACTAAAACCTATTTTTAATGAGTAAAAACACTATAGATTCAGCATCTTGTTTGGTTGCTTTGGTGTGACTTTATGCATGTGTTGGCCTCTGTTTATATTTCCGTCAATGGCTCCTGTATTTTTACCGTTTAGTTGGGGTTTCTCAGAGAATTTTAGGGTGCAACACGATGAGGCGTATACGTGGTGTGATACATATTCATAAGGTTTCCTTACTTCTCTACGACTTACCTGAATAATGTTATTGCTATGGCAAGATACGTGGGACACTTTAAAAAATACATCGAAAATCGGCACAGAACTTTTCTCGATTAGGGTTTGAGAGACTATGGAACTTTAACAAGACACAGAAAATCAAGCTAATCGTGGTGAATCCAGCACAGATGCTGGTACGACAAAGAATCTAAATGGAGATTTGAATCAAATTGAAGCTAGGACACCATTGGATGCTGCTGAAAACTTCTGATGGTGTAGAGAAGAATCTCAATAGAGTTTCTTATGCTTCAATATAGATGGAGGGCAAATCCTTTCTTTACGCAAATCTATAAGAGATCCCTATTCCTAGTAAAAGTTGTGGATATGCTCGAAATCCCTACTGGACCCCTTGACTGATAACTTGAAACTTAATTATCAGGTCTGGTAGATTGTGTTGACTTACAAAACTCCACTTATGCTGATATCAGAACTAAACTGCTAAAACTCTGGGCGCTTGCAGGAAGATGCAAGATTAGCCCCACTTGGGTAGTGTTACTTCACCATTAAATGAACAATGATGGGGATAAAAAGGCTTGTTGGGTTAGGGTGCCTTGGTTTGTTGAACTTATTGGTAAATATAGCTCATATATTGGTAGTTCATGTTCTGATTATTTTTAATTGACATGGAAATCAAGAAGCATGTGTTTATAAGGTTTAAACATGTAAAGGTTGCATCACTTTGTTGGGTTTAAGGGAAAATAAATATCCTTGATGGTTTAATGTGAGAGTGTTGGATATTTTACCTCTACTATAAAGGAAACCAAGTGGATATGTAGTTTTATTTAAAAATTACAAATGTTGGTCCATGATTTATTTATATATGCTTTCGATGCACTCACATATTCATACTAATGAAGAGTTTTATCATTTGTGATTTTTCTTTACTTCGAGTATCACGTTCTATGTAAATTTTACCCTATTCAAGACTTTGTAGGTGGATGTTGTGAGATCCTTCAATGACGTAGGTGGATCACAGTGGAAACACTCTCTTTTTGGAAGCCCCACTGACCCTGAAACCTTCAGGTTTGTATTACTGTATTTTAGAGCAACCTGTGAACTACTGTTTTTCACTTCAGTCCCAGTTTTAGCAGTTTTCATCATTGAGTTTTTCTCTTTGCAGACGAAGGTGTGAAATTGCGGAGACTCTTACGGAGAAGAACTTTGACTTGGCTTTTCAATTGATCTATGAATTTAATCTTCCTGGTATGAGTTATTACATCATTCACGACTTCCTTTTTTTCATGTTGGTAGTTAATTTATACTTGTGTCTCGCTTTGATAGGTATACACTATCTTACTTTTTTTGTTCTATATATGCAGCTGTTGATATTTATGCGGCAGTTGCAGCATCTCTTGCCGAGAGAAAGAAGGGTGGCCAATTGACAGAGTTTTTCAGAAATATTAAAGGAACAATTGATGATGATGATTGGGACCAGGTAATGTTAAATGCTCATGTTTTCCAGGTATATAGTCTATCAGTAATAGCTGGAATAAATTGGAAGATGCCCATATTTTTGTCACAAAAACCATGGAGAGAAATGATAAAGACTCTGGTTCTTATACTTAGTCTTATTTTAGAACAATGGCTAGCTATTATCTTCCTTTGATAGTGTACACAGAAAAACTTTTTATTTCAAAAACTCTGTACGGTCTGGAAATTAGTAGTTAAGAGTTTGCCAACTTGAACGGGTTGGTGCAACATACCAAGGCGTTAATGATATTGATGCAAATATAGCGTGATGCTATAATCTACGGTGTAAAGGAGTGGGTTAGTGGTGTCATGCAACGTCCCATTTGTTCACATGTTCCCATGTTCCCATGCTTTTGTTAATTATTAACTACGTTTTAATCTCTATTTAATCCATTTGGTTATGTTAATGGAAAATATAGCAGTTAGTCTATCAGTGTCTGAAATTTATCTTTTTTGAAGACGGAAATAGTGTGAAATTTATCTTTTTTGAAGACGGAAATAGTGTGAAATTTATCTTTTTTGAAGACGGAAATAGTGTGAAATTTATCTTTTTTGAAGACGGAAATAGTGTGAAATTTATCTTTTATGAAAACGAAAATAGTGTGAAATTTATCTAATACACCATGTCGTATAAGGTCTAATTGAGTTGGGAATCTAGTAGACTAGGATTAAGTTAGTTTCGGTTCACTTTTACCCTTCATTTTGTGGATGCTTGTAGTGGATACAGTTTCCATAGATTGGCCAGGCATTCTATTCAAAGCTTTATGCGCATTTTAAGATCTATAATTCCTTTGAGGTTATTACTAAATTGAAGTTTTACCATATTTTGTAATTGTTTAGGTCTTGGGAGCAGCCATTAATGTTTATGCCAACCGACACAAAGAGCGCCCTGATCGTCTAATTGATATGTTAACAAGCAGCCACAGGTAATGCTCATTCGCAATATTTGATACTAAAAATGCCACTTAACTTTAAATTAGATGGAGCAATCAGGTTAGAGAAATGGGTGGGGAAGGGGGGAAAACAGGGATTTGTTTCTGTTATTAATATGCCTTTGTGTTCTGATCTTGATTTTGGTTTATAGGAAAGTGCTAGCTTGCGTAGTTTGTGGTCGTTTGAAGAGTGCCTTCCAAATTGCTTCTCGAAGTGGAAGCGTTGCTGATGTTCAGTATGTAGCCCATCAGGTTATTTTCTTTAAACTAAGAAAATTGTTTTGTTTAACGTACTCTACACTAGATAGATCTGTGCTGGCGGTAATTTTGATGAGAGGTGTGTATTAAAGGAAATAACCATGAAAAGGTTCGAAAGTATCAAAGAGACTGTAGAAATATGGGTTTTCGGAGTCAGGCTATATTTTCACCGCAGCTTGAGGTTATATCCTTAGTTTGTAAGCCTTGCCTAAGGTACCTCGTGAAGGTTCGTGCCTTGAGGTTAGATGGGTTATTCGTCCTGAAGTGCTCCTCAAGTTACTTTCACTTGGATTGTTACACCTCTCTCATTTTCATGGTATTTTAGATCTTCAATGGAAATAAGTACAACTGAAATAGTAATAAGACTTATAATCGTAGTCTGATTCCAATATTACCCTGAAGGTAAGCTGTAGTATATAGATCGTACATTTTTGTATTATTTTTTCTAGTTTATGGTGATGCCAATTTGAAACTATATTTTAAATTTGCGTGTTTATGATCTGCAGGCACTACATGCAAATGCCCTCCCTGTGCTCGATATGTGCAAACAATGGTTGGCTCAATATATGTAACCTCTAACGTGTGTTCATTGTTGTCAAAAAGTTCTAAAAGGATTGCAGTCGTGATTACTTAGACAGGAAGGGGATGGATGACTGCACATGTTATTCCTTTGGTGTACATTTTGTATACGAGATATATTACTAATCGGAAAAAGAAAAAACAATTTATAGGGGAATAATGTGTTCTACTATTTACCACTTGAGCTAACTTTCTTTGATGTCATTAGAATAAAGAAAAATGTACATATCTTTTTTTAAATATTTTTGTATATACCTATATAAGCATTTTTTAACAAAATTGTTAGGGGGGGGGGACCGCCACGATCGCCCCCCCTCTAAATCCGCCCCTGAGTGTGCAGATGCAAAGAGTTGGATATAAAATGATTTGATAGTAGGTCCTGTAATTACTTGCAGTATTTGCCTTCAAATGATTGATCGATGTTGATGCTCAATCACTCAACCTCTAAGCCAAATCTATCTTTTGCAACTCTAAAAAAAAAAACCTAACCCGAACATTCTTGAGGTTAAGAGCATCTCCAGCAGGGTTTGGGTTTGAGTTTCTCTCCCAGCAGCGAAAAAATAGGTGTGGGTTGGCTGAGCTAGACGTGTCAGAACCCAACCGAGTTTGAGCTCAAACTCAAAAAAATGAGTTTGGCGGTGTTTTGATTATCGTGCGGTGTTTTGATTTCCACTGCGTTTAAACATTTTTTAATAATTTTTTATTGATGTTTGAAAGAGATGAATAGTTGCGCAGACTTAAGATTACCGCGCGGACTAAATTAAATATTAAAAAACTCAAACTCACTGCTTGCTGGAAAAAGGTTGGGTTTTTTGTGGGCCAACATGCCAGAGCCCACACCCAAACCCGCACTCGCTGGTGGATATGCTCTAATAAGTCTAATACATAGTAGGCTTTGCTTCGGTTCATCCCCTTTGGACACAGGTCCTCTCAAGCACGGTTTTAGAAAATAATTGATCTATTACTGTAAACTTTTTATCTCTAATCTACTTGGAGCGAAACAGGTTTTGCTAAATTTTCTCTAGTTAATCAAGCCCATACTTTGGGAAGCCATAAAAAATCTCCACACATTTTACTCCATAAGAGTCAAGAACCCGGCTTGTGTGAGATACGTACCCGTGTATTATGGGTTAGACCCTCCAAGAACCCGAAACGTCTTTCCTATTTCTTGAAAATAGGAAGAAAAAAATCCTATTTAAAATGGTAAGCAATTTTCTTGTTTAAGCTCTGCATCATCCAATACAAGTGGTTTGTCAAAGTCATTTTGTTCCACTTCCATAACTCTCACTTCAATTTTGATGAAAATGTGTTTGAAGAACTTCTGCCTAGAAAGATTGTAAGAGAATCGATTAAATTCTTAATAATGAGCAATTGTGCACGCGTTACATTTGAGGATATGGCTGGTTTTGAATTAATTTTTAATTTTAGTTTGAAGTAGTTTAAAGAGAGGAAGATTAAAGAGATAGAAAGATATAAACCAATGTATGGAAATGAGTAGAGAGGAGGTTAAGTGAGAAGGGGATAGAAAGTCAAAAACTTTAGTATGGAGAGGAAAGGAAAAAAGTAAGAAGAGGGAAAGATGAAATAGATAGAAGGATAGAAACCACCTAATGGAGTAGAGGAGGTGAAGTGAGAAGAGGGGAAAATTAAGTTTTATAAGGTGGTGTCTGGAGAAGCATATTTTTTATGCGAATAGAGGGATATTGAGTTTGTAATCAATGGCTATGATCTATTCTTTCGTCATTTTTTTGGTTTGTTAACATTATATTGGCCTTTAGGCATTTAATTCACCCCTTGAAAACGATGTGGATGTGCTTCAAATCAAATAGTGAGGTTTTTCTTTATTAGAGATATTAGTTAATATACTCTCATACATATCCCCTTGTTTTTTTAGTAAGAATATTAATTCTCCGGTTAAAATAGTTAAGTTGTCCTTATTTTTTTTTAAAAGATCATTGATTAGGGATTTAGGGTCAAAGGTTTTTTGTTCATTTTTTTATTTTTTTTGCAATAAGAAAATTATCCTTGGAAATAGAGAAGCCAACTTAAATTAAGAAATCAATAATCCAAACTAATGATTTCAACGCCTAGTTTACTCCTAATAATATATTATTTATATTACATAAATCGATATTATTAGAATAATAGGCTATAAATTAATATATATACTTAACCCTACATCATCTCCACCACCTTCCCTATGTGAAATTATTCAACTCCTAACAGTTTATATATATAGAGTCTAGAACAAGAAAACTTGTTTATATTAGGGAGATAAAAAAAATTAAATTTTCTCTTCTCTAATTTCTAGTGTCAAAGGATGTCTGCAACAACCGATAGCTATAGCCGAGGAAAGTCTCCGGCGCCTTTGTTGTTTCGAAGAACAACAGCCTCAAGCGGAGATATCAAGTTAGCCACAGTTTCAAGCAGTCTCTTGCCTGCGTTCGGGACTGTGATTGATGGAGGTTATCTGCAACTAAAGAGATTTATTATCGCTCCTTACGATCGAAGATACCGGTAAGTCGGAAAATCAAGATTATAAATTCAACTTCTTGCATGGATTCTTATTTTTAGGATTATTTTTTCATAGAAATTCAAGTTCTTGCATGAGTTTTATCTTTGAGACTGTTTTTTTCATTGAAATTCAAGTTCTTGTTGAAAACAATGTAGGAACAGACAAAAAAAGTTGCGAGATATATTGTTTAGTAGAATTTTTTCCAGACTTATCTGGTGTTCTTCGCCGTCCTCTTGTATCAGATTGATATTTTTCAGTGTTCCAGGAAGAAAAACACTTCCAAGAAAACTAATTTGTCAAGAAATCAAGTTACAATTCCGTGTTTTTTTTTAGAAACTGGTAAATGAAAGAAACATCCGGATCACCATTACCTCCCAGCCTATTTTTAGGGTTTTGTTAACCATATGTTGTAAGAGATAGAAAATGGTTGTTACAAAACTTGAAGTGGTTTTTCTGCCACAACAATACTAATCCTACTGATGACCGTCGATACATAAATGTGAAGGCTGAAGATGGGGCGGAGACAAGTTAACCAGGATTTTTAAGTAGGGAAGTCAACGGATCCCATGGTGGGCTCAAAACCATAAGAAATTGCCATGCAATTGCAGTGTCGAATTGCATAGCAGTTTCTTATTTCTAGTGCAGTTTTTTACACTTCTATGAAACATGTTCATGGACGTATAAAAAGCTGCTCTAGAAAGAATGTCAGAAGATCTATGAAAAGAAAGATATGAGCTAGGTAAATCAAAAAGAAGATGGTATATAAAATGCATATATTGTGAGTCTAGGTGAGTACCACCATGAGAAAATATGGTCCCCTAGGAATTCGAAAAAATCGCAACTCTCCAATCAGCTTTACTGCTGATGATGAAAATGCTTAGTCTTTAGTCATCAACCACGCAAAAACGAAGTCAAACACTCCAGTTGATATCATCTTATCGTTCGATTAATTTTTCATATTTTTTTTAATCATATTTGTAATTGATTTTTTTTCAACTCATAGCTTTCTATCTAATTTGCCTTTATTAAGGTCTACACCCTAAGCTCTGCAGTTGGACATGGATTTAGTCCAAGCCCAGATCAAGATCTATTCCATACTTTATTCTTTCAAAGCCCATATTTAAACATTTTTAAGCAAATTGATTGGTTAAATTTCTGTTTGTAGATGGTGGCAGACGTTTCTCGTGGTGCTAGTCGTGTACTCCGCATGGGCATCCTCTTTCGAACTAGCATTCCAACAAGTAGGGACCGGGTCTCTCATGCCCGTTGATCTGGTTGTCGATGCCTTCTTTATCTTCGACATCATTCTTACTTTTTTTGTAGCCTATTTGGATAAATCAACTTACTTGCTAGTGGATGATCCCAAAAAAATTGCGAAACGGTATATCCTTAATTCTCTAGTTTTTGTGCATTTTTTAAAGCTTATTTCGTCTGAAAATTAGCGATTCATCTGTAATATATATTCTTGTTCTGTAGGTATGCTACAAGTTTATGGTTTCCCATGGACGTAGCTTCAACGCTACCGTTTCAACAAATATACAGAATTTTCGCAGGAAAATTTCATCAGGGTGATGTTTTTGGTTTCCTCAATTTGCTTCGTTTATGGCGACTCAGACGTGTTAGTGACCTTTACAAAAGGTATATTACTGAAATTCAAGTCTCCTAATTCAACCAAAATCATCGAAACAAAACTGACGTAAGCTTGATCAAAGCATGGAATAAGAAGTTGCTCTGAACCTCAAAGCCCACTTTTTTTTTAAAGTCTCCAAACCTCAACTATAACTACTCATTCGAAAGATAAAAAAAATACTCTGAGGTTCTCAATATCCAAGCACTCTATGTGGTACACTACAGTCACACTTCAAACTGGAAGCCCGCCAGAATAGGTTACTTAAGCAAAAACGCCCATCTTTGGTCAACTGGAGCACAAAGTACCAACAACTAAAACTTAATTCTTTGCAATCAACAACTCTTCAGAAGATCAAATTTCTTTTCTGGGCCATTTATTTTCTCCTTAGAGCTCCCCGTTTGTAATTAGCGAAGAATGATTGGCATTTCAAAATATTTTCCCAAGTACTTGGGATGCAAATGATATACTTATAATATCTCTCTCTTCTTCTTCTTCAGGTTAGAGAAAGATACACGTTTCAGCTACTTTTGGACAAGATACTGTAAACTCATCAGTGTAAGTCACCTCTCCATGGCTCGAAAAACTCCTTTGCTGTGAAGGTTGTATTTTAGAACTGAGATACACATTTAAGTCAATTAAATCCTCTGATAAATCCCTCCTCGCAAATCGAAATGCAGGTTACTCTATTCGTGGTGCACTCCGCAGGTTGTTTCATGTACTGGATGGCTACCCATTACAAAATAAAAGAAAATACGTGGATCGGGCATCATATAGAAAATTTTGAAAATAGAAGCATCTGGCTAGGATACACCTACTCCATTTATTGGTCCATCACGACGCTCACCACCGTGGGTTACGGAGATCTATATGCCATTAATACCGGAGAGAAGGTGTTCAACATTTTCTTCATGCTCTTCAATATTGGCCTCACATCTTACCTCATTGGAAACATGACCAATCTCGTTGTCCATAGTGCCACTCGCACTTTTGTCATGGTAAGAATGTTTTTCTTTAAATTTTGCTTGTATTTAAATTATGACCAATAACAAGCCACACGGTATTTTGAGAGAAATAAAGATCACTCACAAAAAGTTTTAACGTATTTCACCTGATGGCTACATCCACGGGCTGTGAGCATTGTACTAGATCTCACTGTCAGAACTACAAAGCATCAGAAGATCCGAGAGACTCATCTCCTCTTTGATCTTTCCCTTTGGTTTCTTTCAAGCTTTTCCCCGGTTTTTACACAAATTTCAGAACCTGCCATCCTTACCAGAAGGGAAAATATAAAAGAACTCCAAACAGTCGCTTGATGTCACTACCTCCATGTATCCTTGAGAGTAAATAGGTTTCATAAAACTTACCATTTACTTCCAAGATGCCAAAAGAAATTACCATTGAAGTTCCACCATTGTTTACCCGATTGTATTGAACTATTCTGCTTGATTTAATTTGATATAATCAGAGATAAATGGCATCATACTAACCAAGTAATTTTTATGTATATTCTTGAAAAACTTGGCAGAGGGACACCCTCCATCAAATTTTGCGATATGCGAGCAAGAACAGGCTTCCAGACGGCTTGAAAGAGCAGATGTTAGCACATATGCAACTCAAATTCAAGACAGTAGAGATGCAGCAGGATGAAGTGCTTGAAGACCTTCCTAAGGCAATAAGATCCAGTCTCGCTCAACATCTCTTCAAAAGAACTGTTGAAAAGGCTTATCTTTTCAAAGGAGTCTCTGAAGACTTCATAGTCCAGCTGGTAAAGCAATTTCCATTCCCTTTTCCTCTAATTATACAACTATAACTTTCTTGCTGTTAGTATACCAATGTTGTATAATAAAATAACAGTGTTTCATTACAGCAACTATTAACACTAGTAATCTAGATTATTAATGTGCAATATTTATGTTTGTGCTATTTCCATTTTTCTTCGGTTAGCAATAGCTTAATGTAGTTCTTCTCACAGGTTGCGGAAATGAAAGCAGAGTATTTTCCTCCTAAAGTTGATATAGTTATCCAAAATGAGATGCCCACAGACTTTTACGTCTTAGTCTCTGGATCAGTGGTATGGAAACTCTATATTTCACATTTCACCACTATATATTTCCTTTATGAGCTGCAGAATCTTAGTGCCTAAACTTGCAGGACTTACTGACATACAGGGATGGGGTAGAGAAGGTATATATCTAAGCTTTCTCTAAATCAAATTTGTATATCTTTGGTTATATAAGTTATTGATTAAGTTATGGATGTATGGATTGATAACTCATTCCTTAGATAGTTTTCAGCTTAAAATAGATTTGTAGTTAAAAAAATTGTCTCCTGAAGATTATTACATGCTAATCTAAGGAACAAATGAAGCATACAGTCGTACAGCAAAGACAGTGTACTCAAGTTGATGCCATCTAAAAAATACAATACTTACAATCGTCATATTATAACTGGCAATAGCTCTTTTAATCTTTGTGATAATATAAATCAAATTTCAAATGGTGATGTAGGGGCAGAGAAGATATTTCACTGTGCTCTATGTTTATGTATCCATATATGTTGTGTATATATATATATACCAGCTACCTTTCTGACCATTATAATTTGAAATGCAATTTCCAAGTATTTCTTTAAAATTGGACCTAACAAATCATATTTATGAGAGATATACACAAGTTCTCTTCTCTATAAACTGTCTAAACATAGAACCCTTTCAAGTTTCAGCAAAAGCTATCAAACATTACATGATATATGGTCTGATATAAACTCAAACAGAGAAACAAGAGAAAATAAGCTGTATCTTACAAACAAAATTCCATTTGCTGCACTGGTGACTTGAGAACTCCTCCCAGAAATGATACCCACTTAGCGTAATAGAATGTTGCTAGCCTCTAACAGCAGTTCTGAGGGAAAAGTTAACATAACATTAGTTTGCATAAAAAAAAAATTAAAAGAGAAAAATGTACTAGCAAATCAAAATTATCGACATAAAATAACAATTTACTACAAGATGACTAATATATCCTTTATACGTTTGGAAATATATGGACTGAAAATAAGCATGGGAAGTAGTATTTACTTTACAGATTATCACAAATAGTTTTACTTTTTATATGTTAGCTAAACCTATGAACTTTTCCAGGTTCTATCGACATTAGGACCTTCAGATATGACAGGAGAAATTGGGGTTATGTTCAATATCCCACAGCCTTTCACAGTGAGAAGCAAGAGACTTTCTCAAGTTATTCGGATAAGTCATAGCCACTTCAAAGAAATTGTTCAGCCACATGTTGAAGACGGAAGGAAAGTTATCTCCAATTTTGTTCAGGTTTGAAACTCCAACAAATACAGAAATAAACAGCATTCTATTTATCAACATAAGCAACAAAAGAATAAAACATTTTCTATCTAAAAACAGATCAGATATAATTATCAATGTCTGAGTTACAACAACGAATTTCAAGAAATACAGAGATGGACATCAGTCTATGTAGATTTACATGAGCACACACATACACACACACACACAAGACCATATAAGAACAGATCAGATGTATCAGTAATGATGTCTGAGTTGCAAAAAATAGCTTTTATGAAAAAAAAATCCATGGTACTCTCCAATATACTCAATAAACGTTGTTTTCTCATTGTAAAGGAGAGAAAGTTCAACGCTATAGGGCATAATAAACACATTTACTAAATCAAATGCCATTAAACGTTTCATGGCAATCTCAAATATACTCACAATCAATGCTGTCTTGTCAAATAATGTAAAGGAGGTAACACTTAATTCTGTACGCCATATTCTTTTCTATACACATTAAATAATCAAATGACATCATAATTTCTACAACTTTCATTTGTGATATTTACTCTTTCGTGTTCAGAAGTTGAAGGGATTAAAAGCAGAACTACAGGAAGAAATACCATCTATAGCAGAGCAAATTGGAGAGTTGAATACAGAGGTATTTTCTCTTGAACAAAAAACTTGTCTAAGACTTACAGTTAAGGGTGTGTTTGGTTTGCGGAAAAAGAAGTGAGAGAGAGGAAGAGTTCGTAGTTGTTGTTTTTCAACAAAAGATTATAGGTGCTGACGTGTGGTGGAGAGAGAGAGAGAGAGAGAGACGTTTAACATATACACTACACGAAGAAGGAATGCTCCACGAGTCTATAACTCAATTGACTTGTCCTTTTCAGAAATATGTCAGACATTTTTTATTACAAATATTATGGCAATAACTATGTACTGACGAACATGTCCCACTAAATATATGGGATCACCGAATTTATGGAGTTCAACACAAATGTTGACCT
The DNA here is from genome assembly GCA_014058105.1 of Kingdonia uniflora. Lineage (NCBI taxonomy): Eukaryota > Viridiplantae > Streptophyta > Magnoliopsida > Ranunculales > Circaeasteraceae > Kingdonia > Kingdonia uniflora. The sequence continues at coordinate 454,691 of JACGCM010000376.1, forward strand.
TCGCTCTGGTACATAGGGTTCAAAGATTATGAAAAACAAATCTGTCTGTCTAAATGATTCTCCATAACGAATTTGTATGCATAACCTCTAGCTATATGTACTATTGCGTATGTCAATATTTGAGTCAAATTCCATAGGTTCGGGGATTTTTCCCCATATGTAAATTGTCTTTACTAGTAAGGCAAGTGAGTCTTAACTAGTTGTGGATGAATAAATGTAGTGCAATATGGATAGTGAGCGGCTTAAAGATGGTACCTTACAAAGATGTTTGCGGGATTAATTGTTTCCAAATCAAAAGCTTTTATCACACCATTCATTTAGAACTTGCAAAACTAAAGATACTTCAGTTCTTGTTTTATAATGATAGTTATGTTTGATTTGCAGCCTAGAGTATCAAGTGTGGAGTTAAAAGACTCTGAAGCATCAGCATTAAACTATGATGAAGTTGCCAATACAGAAGGTTTATATGCTTGAGCTTTGGCTTACTATTCAAATTGCAGTTATCCCTCTCAGAATATGCTGTTTCCCAGCTGCTTCTTTTTTTCTTTATTCACATTGTTTTTTATGTAAATATATTAAAGTACTGAAAATAAACAAAAGAAACAAAAAATATATGTAGATATCTGACAACATATCAGAATGAGTATATGGCAGCATAACTTAACTTAGTTCCTGTTAAGTGTACAGCTAAGAAGAAAGTCAACTAATAAGAATACATAAAATATTAAAAATCATAATGGATAAGTATTGTTCAAATCTTACATAGAATATTTAGTAAATGTTGATCTCTTTCCCAAATATACCTGCAAGTGCAACGAACATATATGTCTCGTTTTAGTAACAACATTTTTATTTATGTAATGTATAAAAATGAGAGACATCTAAGTCACTATAAGCTAAATATACAATTTACTTAATCTGGAGTTACTGAAATAACTGACAGATAGATACTATACATTAACATTCTACAGGGCCAACAACAAGTTCTAGTAGAGCTTTACCCATGAGGTTGATAATTCACGATCATCACCCGGATGAAGCTAAAACAATGAAAGGTGGAAAACTTATCCATTTACCAGAATCAATGGAAGGGCTTCTGATATTGGCAGGTATTATAGAGTTCATATCTCCAATAGTTTTTTAAATGCTAGTTGTAAAAAACATATTTCTTTAAATTTGTGTGCAAGGGCTTCAAAATACATTGTCCTAGCAGCATACAGGTTTACTTAGCAAGCAATCAACTAAGATGAATATTATGTTATTTCATTACATAAGGAGATATGTTGACAAATAAAGAACTTGATTGTCAGAAGATAAAAACACCTCTATCTTAATGTTGGACATCAGAATACTCATTACCAGAAGTATTTCTAAGTGCACGTGTTAATATTATACTATCATATTCACATTTTAGATAACTACACACTAGTGAATTATACAAGCCACTAAGTTTCTTTAAGAACACTATATGATATTTCAATATTGAGTAAATAGTAACATTTTTTTTTGGTGGATGCAGAGAATAAGTTGGGCAAAAGGAGGAGCAAAGTCCTTATGGCTGATGGCTCACAAGTGGAAGAGCTAAGCACCTTAAGAGAAAATGATCATTTGTTCTTTTGTTGAACAACAAGAACTAATTTTAAAGTAACGATACCCAAAAATTGCTTCCGTAGTTCAACAAGATAATGAACATTTTGTAACTAAATGTCGGGATGCATATAGTAGAACTCTACTTATGTATATTATCATACTTTTTTGTGGAACCTTTATGCATTGTACTCACTGATTCTTACAAGAGAGGATCAGATTAATAAGAAAAGTGGAACTTACATATTGTATCAAATGTCCCTGTTCAGCATATTCAACACAGTGTAAGCAGTTTTTTGAAAACGATCCTTCTCTTCCTCTAAGAATGCCTTCCTCTCAATAGCAGTCTCCTTGCACTTCTCTATCTCTTCCACTATTTCCGCAGAATTATGGTCTATTTCACTGTTTTTTCCATCATTTTATAAAAGTGGAGACTATTTAGGTAAAGACAAATATGTAGAAAAATAGAGCAAGCTGATAATTTTGCTTTTGTTGTACTACTAGTTGGAACAATATTCGCATGAAGGAATGTACGATGATATGAGATAAACAGGTGATATCTTTATCCGTTAGAAAGAAACAAGAGTAGAGAAAAGAAAGTACAAAAATAAATAAAACGTCTCATCGTAGTTTTATTATTTGGAAAAACACGCTGAAGCTTAACGTTCATAAGAGTCGAGAGAACTTAATAAGGTAAATGTATATTTTCGAGGTTTGAGTGTGATACTCAGCTTACCTTATCATCTTAAGCATGTTTGCCATCGCCACTTGCACCTGTTGTGAGACATCTGCAAAAATAAAAAAGGACGCAAAGTTATGAAACGCAATAACGGTCAAACTGCAACTGATAAATAATTAGGTTAAGCCTACTAAGATCATTTGATATTAGATGAATTTATTTCGCAACTTCTCAATTTGCGATACTCTAATCTCAATAAAACTGTAATTAATCGAAGTTTGATCTAATTTTCACGGATAAACTTATCAAATGTCGAAAATCTGATAAGATTGGATGAAAATCTTTAAAGCAACGCCAAAATTTAGTTTAGTTTCGTAGAACGCTCTAACAAATCTGAATTCAATCGACATTACACAAAGAAACTCATCAAAATGTCAAAAACCTGACTCGATCGGATGAGGAAACGTCCGAAACTTCTCAAATTGTAATCACAAACACTGATTCTCAGTCTAATTTCACCAAAAACTTTAACTAATCATCATTCACTCAAAATTTCACTCAAAACCTCGACAATGTCGAAAACCTAACACGATCAGGTGAGATAACTCAGATCCGAATCTATAAAGTGAGTAATCAACACAAACTCTCGTAAAAACGAGAAAAAAACATCCGAAACTTCTCAAATTGTTATCACAAACACTAATTACGACTCTAATTTCAACAAAACTCTAACTAATCATCGCTCAATTCAGGTTTCAGGACGAAATTCATCGAATCCAAAGCTACAATGTGAGTAAAATCACTCAAAATCGATCAAAAACTTACCGCATATGAGATTCGAGAGTTGAGATTCAGTCTCTGTTGGTAGAAGAGCTAGGGTTTCTGAGGGAGACGAAACGACTTCAGCAGATCTCGGGCTCTCCATGGTTGTGTTTGAGAGAGAGAGCAAAAGTAACTGTTACTGATGAGATGAGAGAAGATTTTTGAATAATTGTGAAGTTTGTTTAGGAGGGAAAATGAGGGTTTAAGGAGAGAGAAAGATAGAGTTGCGTTGTGACGTGGTTTTCCCGTTACCGTTGGATCGTTTGATAACTAACTTTCTAGAGAGAGAGAGAGGATACAGATATCGATAGTGTGAGGAATCGTGTACAAACGTGGTTATGTAACTATGTAACGCCAGTTATTTACCTTCAACACCTGCCACATTCTTCAGAATAGCACTAGAGATGGCCAATGATAGGACATTTCTAAGCATCCCATAAAAATTCAACCTAGCGCAAAATTTGCTAATGCTTACAGTGAAACTTAGATAAATGCACACTCTTGAGACCGCCAAAAAATGTGTAAATATAGAGGTTGTGCAATTATATAGGTGACAATTAGAAATAATTTAAATTTTGGGACTAGAGTTTTTTGTGCATTTAGAAAGGTTGTGCATTTATATAGGGTGATAAGACAGATATCACTATATCTACTAATTAACGAAACAACCATGCCTGATTTGCATCCTTGATTCAACCTTTTGGTATATGTTTATGAATGATATAGGGTTGAAAATATAACCTCGAAGTTAAGTAAGGACTCAACTGGACGGTCCACTCATTTGGGTTTGCCTCTACTTGAAATTAAGCTTGTTTTACTATGCTTTGTTGCTTATTTCAATTACAAAATCATTCACTTCAATCACAAAAATAGTGAATACGGCTGGAACATCCATCTAAATGAAGACAGAACCTTATAATATGGTGCTTTTCGACATTCTGAAACAATGAAGGAAAAATCGCATTTCCTGAAACATACCGGAAGCATGCAACATATCATCAAAAGTTGTACAATTGTATGATGTGATTTAGCATATCATTGGAATGATATAGAGCGTTTTAATTGGAGTTGTTTTTTTCATCCACGACAATTACCACTACCCACCCAACAACACTTTTGGTTTAAAAAATCTTCGGAATAACATTAAGAAAATGAGGCTAAGAGTATAATTTTTGCGAGAAAAAGCGACTGGCAATCTATTTGGATGGGTAGCGATGCCAAATCAAGGGACGTTGCCATATGACATGGCTTTTAGAAACAAAAGTAAAATCACTGAAATTAGCCTAGTATGGCTCTTTATAAGGTAATTGACAAAAGATAATGAAAGTATGGAGATGCCCTATGCCCGAAATGAAGCAGCAATGCCTTGCAATATGAACTTAATATTAGACGTGAGACCCACTCATCCTATAAAGTCCAGATGCGTAAACCACTGCAACAATAAATCACCACTCCTCTAAAAAAAACTGCGATGAAAACAACTCAAAAACAAGGAAAAGTACTGCTCTAGTAACTTCTTACAAGCCCATTGTTTAAATCTCAGGACAGACTCCACAATATACCCGAAGGAAGATGAGAACTCGACAGACAAGCTCTTAAAAACACAAACATAAAGTAGTGATTCTGAGGCATTATTGGAGATGATGGTCAAAACAATCTCAACTTCCCCTTTGCTCAAGTCTCAATATGAATCAAGGGGTGTGATGGAAGCGAGTAAAGCGTAGTACGTGGTTACCGATTCCTGCAAAGCAAAACCCGCTTTACACTGCTGCAAAAAAAAGCTCTCATTCACTCCTCCTTCTCAGTCCACTCCAACTGCTTTGCTACAACGGTGACCAACAAAAAACAACACCAACTGGTAAATCTTTCGATCATTCTTTGATGATTTCATACATTTGTGATTGATTCCATGTTTTCATGTGTTGATGTTATCTCATTTTCGGTTGAATCTAGTGTTCTGGTTTCTGGATCTGGTTTTCTAGATGATGAAAATGGTGCTTGTTTGGTTTAATTCTGAGCTTTGATGGTCATGATTGTGTGTTTGATTTGATTTTAGAGTCTTTTGAGTTGTTTTGGCGTCAAAAGGGTTCGGTGATTGGTAGTTATTACTGGGTTAATGGTATATTATTATATTACTCTTATGGTGGTATTTTGACTAGTAAACTAATGAGAGGCTTAAAGAGAGTTGGGTAGAGTTAGTTGTGAAGATAATTGGGTCGAAAAGAAAATACAATGTGAATGATATTGTGGTTAGAGTTTAAGAATTAGTTCAATCAGAAATTAGTCGTGGGCAATTTTTCATTGCATTTGGATTCTCATGAGTGAAAGAAGATTGAAATGAACCTTAATTATTGTTTATTTTTGTTATCGAGGTTATCCGTTGTCCATTTATTACTCCAACTAATTTCTGGGTATGTGCTATACGGCTATACCTGTCAACCCCACATGCCGTTTAGTCAGGGTTTCTTCTAATAGTGTCCCTTTGCGTGATTGAAGAATCAATTTCAGGAATCCAGTTTGTGAGAAGCAATCTCAACCACCGCTAATGCTAGTTGTACTCTAACAGCTTAACACAATGAATGTTGCTGTGGAGGTAAAATGTTAAGGTCGATATTGATCATTAGCAGGAGAAAGTTTACCCAGAGAAACCATAGAATAAAACTATATTCAAATACATGACAAGTGTGGACACCAAATATAGATATAGAGAAATGTATGTAAATTTAACATGTAGGTTAATTCCACCAAAACAAACTACATACAGGGATTGGTGGATGTTTAATGTTTGAAGATATCCAAGCAAATACTCGGATTCAATGGTAATGAGTGGATGAATGCTGGTTTTGAAACCCATGGCATCCAATCAATGTTTTGGTTTATAACCAAATATAGATTTTCTTAGGAACTCCCATGTAACATCACATAGGTCTTGGGCTATATGTCTTAGAATTTATCACGCACAACTTTGTGTTTTTTTTTCATAAATGCATGCAGCCCTGAAACTTTGAGTATAGACATGTGCTTCTCTATTTATGCATGTTCTCAACTTTATTTCTTCATCCTCTCTGTTTTGTGACATTAGATTCCGCACATTGAAAATCTGTTTGAGAGGTGATTAGAGGAGACATCTCACTGAAAACTATGTGAATGTTCTTTAGGATTACAATCGAGTGCACATCAGAATACTGTTTGATTTGGTTGGGCACCATGTTTCTTACTTATTATCAATTGCATATGTTTTTATGGCATGGCTGCTTTTATTGTACCTCATATATCCTATCCTGGTCTTCAGAGTCTTCCACATCTGCTATCCCGTCTTGGATTGAATGGACCAGGTAAAGAACCTTGCATACTTTATGTAGCTTGATTTTTACTTCGTTCTCAGTTTCCTTGTCTCTGGGCTGTGGTTGTGTTATAATGTGGTAACGTAAATATGACAGTATGAGAAAGTTGAGAAGATTGGGGAAGGAACTTATGGTGTTGTGTATAAAGCTCGTGACCGTGTGACCAACGAGACAATAGCTCTTAAGAAGATCCGCTTAGAGCAGGAAGATGAAGGAGTCCCAAGCACCGCAATCAGGGAAATATCCTTGTTGAAAGAAATGCAGCACGGAAATATAGTCAGGTAATTTCTGTGTTGATTACATATACTAAAATTGGTAGGCTGATCACACTACTTTTCCCCATCTCACTATTGACATCATTAAACTATTGCTATTTTTCATTGGGAGGTACTATGTCTATGTTATTTTTGTTGCTTATATTAAGTGTCCCAAAGCGAAGAATAGCTAAGAGGGCGAACAATTAAAAAGCGTACTCGTAGAGAATAAAGAAGAGGGTTAGAATATTTCTTTCTGTTAAAAAAAAAATCCAATCATCCCAAGATAAAAATAAGAAAGGTGTATGTTGAATTATAAGTACTAAAGAGATACTTCACATTGCAAGAAAAAGAAACAAACAAACTCAATAACCTTCATCCAAAGAGGGCCCAAAAAAATAAAAATAAAAATAAAAATGCCTATAGCCCACCGGAATCCTGTAATGAAAGGGAGTGGGCCTTTCTATTTTTTGGTCCTTAAACATGTTTGTACAATCACAAAGAAGAAGAAGAAACCTCGGCCATGTAGAAAATCAAGCTTAACGAAACAAAATGATTGAAAGGCCATAAGTGAGTAGGGAAACAGATGGTTTTAACATCTAATGTGCTACATGGTCCATAAAGAATGTTCTGAGCCTATTGGTTAGAGAAGGAATGAAAAACCCTGAATATATGAAGTTTAGACACAAAATGCTGTACAGCATACTCGTAATCATCTTCTTTGAGGATTTCCTTATATCGTATGTTTCAAATTATCAAGACCAAAACTTGGTTGCAGAAGTTATTATACCCTGCTGATGATTGGTAAATCTTGACCAGCTAGACTGTGAACTTCCAAAATCACTCTCATTCCGTTAGATTAGTACTCACAAGATTATGACCGTTATTCAAATCTCTTCGAATTCCAGTACTCGGTATACAGTAAGGACACAATCAAGAAATAAACGGTTCAACACTGAAAAAGTTAAACAAGAGTAGTGGTTTATAGTCACCAGTATGCATTTTCCCAAACTGTCTTATAGTTCATGTTTTTTTACAACTTATAAGTTTTATTATCAGAAAATCATATAAAATTTGCACTTTAAAGGTCCAAACGATACTCAAGGGCATTTTTATCTATTTGCGTTATACACGATTAATAGGCTTATATTACCATTCTTGATGTATACTTATATATAAAAATCGTTCACTATGACTTATTCATGCACTTCATACTTATTAAAAGCTTAGACAATCTCTTGGACAAATCTTAGGCTAGCAATCCAAATAAAACTCAATGTTATCCCAATACCTATTTGCTGTTCGTCGAAATGCTGATTTGGGTCCCAGACTCATCTTTTCTCGAGGTTTATCAAATATTTACAGGGAGATGGATCCCACTTACAGTAGATACTTCTCTTTTCTTTGCCATCCATATTTAATAGTTTAATGAACATTAAGAAGGGAAAGTTCTGAAGTTATCCGACAAATTTATACTATCTTGTTTAAGCATTGTCTTTTTAAAAGGAATTAACTTGATTTAACGATGTAAGCTTACTGATTAGGTTTACAGTCTTCTTAACTTACTAATTTATCTTATCTGTAACTAAGAACATGGGGTCTGCAGACTTCCTTGCTTTACAGTCTTAAGCTTTTATTCGACACAGTTTAGATTGTTTCTCTACCTAAGTTTTTTCTAGGATGCCTTGCTCTATTTTTTCCGTATTTTATTAGTGCTAAGAACACTACTATTGGTTCTTAAATACTGGCTATCGTTTAATAAATAATTTCCTGGAAACAGGTTGCAGGATGTAGTGCACAGTGAGAAACGTTTATACTTGGTTTTTGAGTATCTAGACCTGGATTTGAAGAAGCACATGGATACGTGTCCAGAATTTTCTAAAGATCCGCGATTAGTAAAGGTGGGTGCGACCTTTCCTCCAACTGAATATAATCCAAATTTTACATTAAAAAAAATCAACAGCAAGTGAAGTGCCAGAATGGCCCATTCTGATTTCTGAATGGGGGTAAAGTCTAAAAATGAAAACTCCGGGATTGAGATTATTTTGATTCTATAATGGGTGTCAAAATCATGATACCAATTAATTTAATTATGAAGCTGCCTGTATGCCTAGTTATTCTTAAACATTGCAACTTCGTTTTTGTTCTATTTTGCAGTCGTTTCTATATCAGATTCTACGCGGTATCGCCTACTGTCATTCTCATAGAGTTCTTCACCGAGATCTAAAGCCCCAAAATTTACTGATAGATCGCCGCACTAATGCCTTGAAGCTTGCTGATTTTGGATTAGCTAGGGCTTTTGGTATTCCTGTCAGGACATTTACGCACGAGGTATATTAATTGGCGCCATCATTTCTTTAGTTTTTGTTGTTTGTTTGTGTTTTATCATTTATGTAGGTTACCTTATATCTTTAACTATATATGTTTACTGTGTTGGGTGCAATCAGAAATCTTGTTCAGAAGCAGTTGTTCTGGATTTCCTTATTCAGACTTCAGTTGCAAATCTATGAAAAATTCAAAATTATAGGGTTCTACCCATTAATTCGGACATGAACGTATTCAAAACCTATCGTCTGTTCTATGGAGATGCTGCCGGTTGAAAATGTCCTCTTCTCATTATCTTGGCAATTGCAGGTGGTAACACTGTGGTACAGGGCACCTGAAATCCTCCTTGGGTCTCGCCATTACTCTACGCCTGTTGATGTATGGTCTGTGGGTTGTATATTTTCTGAGATGGTGAACCAGAGACCATTGTTCCCAGGGGACTCTGAAATTGATGAAATATTCAGGATTTTCAGGTGTGTAGGCTTACCCATTGTTACCCTCTCTATGTGTCTCTTTGTAATTTTACAATTTAAGTGCAATTTTTCTTTGGTTAAAGAATTACGGGTACCCCAAATGAAGATACTTGGCCTGGTGTGACATCATTACCGGATTTCAAATCAACCTTTCCCAAATGGCCTTCTAAGGTAATCAAGTTTTTTTATTTTATTTTATAAATTCGTGCATGTAAACTAATTTGTACTAAATGACTCCTCCTGTCGTGCAGGACTTGGCAACCATGGTCCCAAATCTCGAACAACTTGGAGTTGATCTGCTTTCGGTAAGTCTGAATGTTAATATTGAGAGTATATCATTTGTTGAAATATATTAGTGTTCATCACCACCTGGCAGTATTCCTTCCACGTAGGTCTTATTTTGTCCCCCACATTTCTTGATTAGCGGCATCAACCTTGGTACTTATTAAAAACTGACGGATTATCACTAATTTTGCGTTTTCTTTCATATGACCTCTCCTTTCAACTTACTCATAAGTTTCCATATTGTTTAGCTGACCACCTTCAAAATTTTATATTTTTCTCAGGAGTTTTCTCTGAATACTGTTTTTAAACAAGAGGTGAACTTAGTTGATGAAAACAGCACTCGTTTATACGGAACATGCAACTTAACCTTTTGAATACTGATTTTCAATCATTAATTCACTTTACTTTGTGTTTCTAACTGCTCAGAAAATGCTGTGTTTGGACCCAAGTAAGAGAATAACAGCACGGCATGCACTTACACACGAATACTTTAAGGACGTCGTGTTCGTACCGTGATTTTCTCACTTTCTTCATCTCATGTCGTCTTCCAGCATTTTGTCCCGTCGAGTATATTAAGTGTGTGAAACTCGTAATGTTTAGTGTTGTGTGAGAAATATGTATCTTATTCATTGTATTATTTTCCTGAAAGATGGTTATAATCGAGTAAATTTGTGTTTAATTCCATCTTCACACTGTCTGATATGGTATTCCTACAAATATACATTTTCCCACTCATTGACATTATTAAGAATCTTTCTTGCTTTCTTTGCCCTCCTTCTTCAACTACTGTGAATGTTGAAGAGACCCTTCACTTGATGCGCGGACGGAAATTAAAATTAAAATTAAAATATCCGCCTAACCGAAGAGTTAATCAATTAAACAAGAGATAAACCAAAATTAGTCACAATTACAAAGGATTAATTAGTATTATACCGAGGCACAACGTACAGAAACATTATCAAAATATAACATGTATACTACAAATTTCTCTTCAAAGCTTCAGTCGTCTATGACTGACCGGGGACGTTGTTGTACAAGTCTCTCTCTAAACCACATTAAACACTGGTATCGAAGTGCCTATATAAGCTAAAGAATATCGAATGCTAAAAATGTGCTTAGTTACTCGATTGAATCCTATATTCCTCTAGTATTCACTAATAAACTGATATGGCTTCATCATCCCAATTGAAATGCATGTGTATTGCCTTCTTTGTTTTGGGTATTTGGGCGTCCCAAGCGATGTCACGTACTCTCCCTGAGTCATCCATGAATGAGCTTCACGAGCAATGGATGACCCGTTATGGAAAAGTATACGCTACTTTGGGCGATAAAGAGAGACGTTTCAATATATTCAAAGCGAACACGGAGTTTATAAACTCTTTCAACAAAATGGGCAAGAGACCGTACACGTTGAGTATCAATGAATTTGCTGACCAAACCAATGAAGAGTTTGTAGCATCTCGTAATGGGTATAAAAGTCGTTCTTGCTTGAGGACCTCTTCGACGTCATTTAAGTACGAAAATGTTACCGCAGTTCCATCTAGTTTAGATTGGAGAAAGAAAGGTGCAGTTACACCCATCAAGAACCAAGGCCAATGTGGTAAGTTAGAACGAAAAATCGTACTATTCTATTTTACTTTTAGACAAAATTAGAGTTATTTGCTAACATTGTAAAATTACTGCATATAGGATCATGTTGGGCGTTCTCAGCGGTGGGGGCAACCGAAGGCATCACTCAACTCACAACTGGTAAATTAATATCGTTGTCTGAGCAGGAGCTTGTAGACTGCGATACAAGTGGTGTGGATCAAGGTTGTAGTGGAGGCGAAATGGAGGACGCCTTTCAATTCATCCAACACAACAAAGGTCTCACCACTGATACTCATTACCCCTACACAGCAGTTGATGGAACATGCGATGCCAAAAAAGCGTCCTTGCCTGCTGCCAAAATCACTGGCTACGAAGTCGTACCTGTGAACAGTGAGAAAGCTCTATTGAAAGCCGTTGCAAACCAACCAATTGCAGTGTCCATTGATGCTGGCGGTTCCGCCTTCCAGTTTTACTCAAGTGGTGTATTCAACGGGGAATGTGGCACAGACCTTGATCATGGTGTTACAGCAGTTGGCTATGGCACTAGTAGTGATGGGACCAAATATTGGCTCGTTAAAAACTCGTGGGGCACCAGTTGGGGCGAGGAAGGATATATACGGATGGAAAGGGGTATTGCTGCCAAGGAAGGTATCTGCGGCATTGCCATGGATTCGTCCTACCCCACTGCATAGCATGCGAAAAAACTTGAATGGATAACTTATCAGTATTGTGTCCATAACCATCCTTCTATCTTCATAACGTATGTATAAAGTACTTAATTATGTGTTACATATCTGTAAATTTTGCACTCTTTATCAAAGAAAATGTGAAGTATTTGTCCCTTGAAACGAATACACTTCAAATCTGATAGAACTCGAAAAGGCATCAATAAGTTGGTAAGGAAAATAAAATCAATGAAAATAAGGTACAAGACATTAACGAGAATGTGGGTTTACATACTGATACAAAGCAAATTATTCGACTTTAATACAGAACATCATTACATTTTACAGAGCCTGGAAGTTAGTGAAATCATCTTTAATGGAGTTGCCACCATTACTTTCTTTTTGGTTTTTTTAGCTCAGAAAGTCGCCACCATTGCCTTCTTGAATTTGAGTCTCTGACTCATTTTATTGTGCCGCAAGAAGTTATCTGCACAGTAACAACATAATCAGGCGAGCCTCCACTTTCTAAGTTCTATAACCCATGATTGATGAATAACCAAGTACAAACAAATTCTGTTTATATAGATAAATAGCTGATATCAGAAAGTAACGACATAATCAGATGAGCCTCAACTTTCTAAGCCATTACGACTTTGAGGGTTTTCCAAAATGGATGAAACGAGAGTTCATATGATAGGAAAGTAACCCCACCTATAAGTCTGAAAAAGGAAAAAGGAAAAAGGAAAAAGAAAAAAATGACACAACATCCAAGCACTTCCGTTCAAGTTTAACGATTCGAGGAATAACTATATCAAGAATTATTTGTACATCCAATGATTCCCTTCATTGTCAGTGAGAGTAGAATAACAAGTGGAGAAATGAAAAATCACTGGCAGATTAGTTCACCTGTAGTATAATGAAAAGAAGAAACATAGACGGGGAAACAGCTGGAAATAACAGAACACAATCTGTTTTCATTTTAGTAAAATCTACAAAATTGGTCTCCTAAAATCCCTAGGAAAAATAATCCATTGTTAAAGAAAAACTTCAAGTCCAGACGGAATATTTTCTTTAGAAGAAATGGAGAGTTAGTTGCCTCAGCCTCCATTACACTTAAAAGATATCTTAGACAATGCCTCATTCCCAACCACACCTAAAGATAACCTAATAGGCGAGGTTGATCTGTACCAAAATTGGTAACAGACACCCACTAGATCCCATAATAAAAAGGGCAAAGCACCAATTTCAAATGGGTTAGCCTGATTCAAAGCTAGAACCATATCAACATCTTCCACATTTGATATATAGCCACCAGTATGCCCATCAGGTCAAACCTACCCTAAAGAGATGTGTCACACTAACCATGCCATAAGAACCATAATCATAACCACTTAACCATGGGAATCTAACAAAGATAAGTAACATTCACGACCAATTTCCTGGACTAGACCTGGATTTAACACGCCCCTTTACCCTTTCAAGATAGGACTCATTCCATACATTGAAGATCATTGCCTGGTCGTGGAAATCGGATCGCACTTCAGGAAGGAAATGATTTTTGAAGATTCAAAGGTGCAAACCAAATTTACGAGGAGGAAGTAGAGACGAGGTTTCTCGAGGAACCTCCTCATCCTTCTGCAATAATCAGTTTCACATCTAAATTTTGCCTGTATTATGAACTTCTAAAGCTCAAATCGATGAATTTTATAGTGAGAAAACTGTTAGATCCAGAGTCAAAGACTTGGATAACATCATTCTCTTGCACATGGCAACTGTTTTCGCTATTTAGGTGACCACAAGAGCTAAAATAGTTGTAGACCTTCAATTTGCACCTAGAAAACACTGCCAGCGGTACATCAGAACCTGCCCCCCACTTTTCATCGCAACATCAATCCAACGGACTGGTACTTAATACCTTTCCTTCCCAAAAACCCTGGAGCAATTTGCATTACCACAAAAGCATAATTCCTCTTTAGTAATGCATAACTCGATCTTAGTAGACACCATGAAAGCTCTGAGAATCCTCTCTATATGAGCCAAAAGGAGAGCATAGTAAACCACCTTCTCCAACATTCTACTCTTACCCTCACCCTCACCCATGCTTCGTTTAGGGAGTAGTGATGATTTGCTAATGCTAATACCGCAATTTTTTCTATAGTTGGTCAGACTATAGGAAACAAAAATAGTTGCAGATCTGCATTCTACAATTGGCTCTGAGGTATAACCAGTATGCATCGGAACCTTCCTCACCATATATCCCAATCTAGCTAACTCACTGGTATTTAAAATCTCATACCGCATAAAACCAACTATTCTTAAACTTACTTGAGGTTGGATACAACATACAAGAAAAAAACAAAGCACATAAAAATAAAACGTAGAGAAGTTATCTATCGTGAAAGATAATCATGTTGTAGGTCAACTCAATATGATACGTCATCTCAACATGGAACCTTGACCACCAAATAAACCGAACATTAAACCCCTCTTTTTTACCTAGAACATTTGTCCAACTAACAGTGTTATTAACATCAATGAACATGGGATACCCTCAACCTCAAACACCTCGTATTCTTAGACAAGTAAGTGGGGAATCACTGATAATGAAAAGTAAGGGAGATGTTAAGAAGCATGCGATTGTGAAATGAGGATCCACCCCTCCCACAAAACACCGAAACTCATCCACTGTAGGAAAAAAATCAAGAACTCCAACAAACAAGGAAGAAGTTCCCCATAAACATCTTCGCATGCCATATTGGATAACTGGCTGACAATTTGACCCGAGACCCGACCCAAATTTTGCGGGTTTGGGTTTAGCCTTCGTGGGTTTCGGGTCAAAACGGGTCGACCCAACTAACCCGTTTAGATAAAGATAACGGGTCGGGTTTGGGTTTTACTGTCCGGTTCCGGGTTGACCTGCGAACCCGTTTAACTTGAAATTTAATGTTCTACTATGACTACTTGTCGCTTGAGAGCACAACTTGGCCAAATAGGGTAACAATTCATTCCTTCTCCTCTATCTGATTCTACTTTTTTCAATATATTTTGTCCATTAACGAGCTCTTGATTATTCGAACTACAAATTCTCCATTTCCCTTTTTGTGTTTCTTCAAAAGTGCTTTGAGTATTGAAAAACTCTCTCTCTGTTTGGCTGTGAGCATTCTCATGGGAAAAACTTTGGTTCTAGCATCCTCTCTTTCTCTCCATCTCTTTGGAATTTTCTCTCATTAGATTTTGTTTTTCCTGATTTGTGTTCGCTTTCGGAATAATTGTTATCGTCTACCAGTGGAAAGTAAAGCTTCGCTACTGTGAGCTTTTGATCTCATCTCACTTTTGATTTTCAAAGGCTCTCACATTCCCCTCTAATTCTCATATATATTTTTAATATTATAGGGGTTAATGAGTCGGGTCAACCTGATTATTTACAGGTCGGGTTTGGGTTTATAAATCTGACCCGTTTAATAAATGGGTCGGGATTGGGTTTGGTGTTTCACAACCCAAACCCGGGGGATGATCCGTGACGGGCTGACCCGACCCGACCCGACCCAATTGCCACCCCACCAGTACGTCATCGTTGGGTTAATGCATTCTCAAGTGATCAAGAAAACCTCCGGAGTTTCCTTCCAAAGGTAAAGAACTGGGGACCTAATTTTACAGATCCCTTTGCTATTCTTTGGAAGTGTCATAAGCATGCATAAATTGAATCCCACATTAGAAAGTGGAATAGATTGTTTAGTTTTAGTTTTTTTTTTCTTCTTATATGGAGGGAAATAGAGTAAATACAAGAAGATAAAGCACAATCCCCAAGAGCTTAAACTAAAGCCCTAAAAACTGTGGACGTTAATTGCAGCCTAATCGATTATTAACATGAAGGATGACTTTGACGCAATTGTTATCAGGAAATAGTTGATATGCATCACCCATTTATATCAATGAAGTTAAAGAGGCCGGCTTATGATATACCAAAAAGAACTAAAATTTCCCGAAGGATCACCATAAAAATCTTTTTAGTTTGTTTATTTGTTTCATTAGGATTGAACATTCAAGATATGGCGATCCCTACTTCCTAAATCACTACAGCAATATAAAGCGACAGAAGATGCTACAACAAGGATATATACAAGACAATAGAGAGTAATACATACTTTAGTCGCTCAGATTCTCCATTGAACCATCGACTTCATCATCATCTCCACGCCGTATCTTTGCTAGCTCAGCGTGTGCTCGCTCCATAATCTGCCGCTTCTTTATTTCCAAATCTCTATAAAACTCCATTCTCATCTTCTCTAATTCCACCATTTGATCCCTCTTTTTATTCTCAATCTTCTCATAGATCTGCCCAAACTTCTCAATGGAATCTGTAAGACACCTAACTGATGACTTATCACCACCATTCTCCTGGGGTCGTGACTTCTTAGGCGGGAGACCATCCGACTGATCACCATCACCATCACCCTCCGAAGACTCCGAGTTCCCTGGGCTATCCCTCATCTCATCCAACACATTGGAATGACTCAAATAAACTTTGGGGTTCGAAAACACAAACTCCCCAGAATCCACTCCACACGGAAGCCCACGTTGTTGCGCTGGTAGTGATGAAGTCATCAACATATCCATCTTCTTAAAGTAAACCCATTTACTCGTCGCATTAGGGGATTCACTTAACCTCATCTTCTCCTTCTTATACTTCTTCTTCAATGTATCCAATCGATTACGACATTGGGTATCCGTCCTTGTCACTCTAGATGCTTGTGCCACTTGTTTCGCCACTTCGTGCCATTCCTCGGATCTAAGGCTCTTCCTTCCAAGCTGAACAAACTTATCACCCCAAGTATCTAGTAACACAAATGTAGCTTGTTCAGTCCAATCAGCCGGCAAGTTCCTTCCTCCGAAAGATGGTGGCTTTGGGGCAACCGCACTCGCAGACGGCACCGCCGCGACTCGGGGAGCAAACTCATACCCCAAATTCACACTCTTCAGTTTCCTTCTTTTCCTGTGCCTCTCTCCCAAATCTTTCTCCTCGGGTTCTATCGTCCGATTCCCATCGTCTTCTTCGTCCTCGTCGTCATCATCGTTCACATCCACGACTCGCTCAATCCCATTTTCCCCCTCTTCCTCTTCCTCCACCTCCACCTCCACCTCCTCCTCTACCTCTATCTCAACCTCTTCTTCGTAGCGCTCGTCTTCATCATCGACATCTTCGTCTCCGAATTCAGTCCCAATTGGTTCAACATAAGAGGGGTTTCGAACTGGAAGCTTTGGGCGATGCGAAGAACCGTAGCTTTGACGATAAAGCCTCGAATCCTCCTCTAATTCGTCCATCTAAGCCCAATTGAGATCAATTTACAGCAACAAACGAGAAAATTAACCCTAATTTGAACTGAAAAGATCCAATTTCGAACAGTTTACAGCAGCAAACATGAAAAAACTCTAATTTTGAGCTCAAAAGACTCAATTTTTGAATCCCATTTTGAGGAGAACCCTAATTTCTCTACTTGAGATTTTGAGTGATTTGTTGGGCGTCGTTGATTGTAGAGAGAGAAGGAGTAGTGTTTACGACGTATTGGGAGGGCCGTCGGCAATAATAGGATCTGTTAGTACCGTTTACAGTGGGGAAACGAGTAGAGTTTCTCCAGTTAGTTGTTGCGGTGGTTAACGGGAGACGGTGGCATTTCTCATAATCCTTGGGAAGATGAGATTAACGGTAGACGGGGCTCAGTTCCTTCTCAATGTTCTCGTGTTGGAGTAGTAAGTTTGAACTTGTCGTACAACGGAGATATGACAATGTTCAATTATTTACGTCATTTATGCAAACTTCTTTGTTGGATATCAAACAACTCCACAAGTCATCGACTATTGATTTTGTTCGTCTTGTTGTGATTTGCATTTTATGGCGTGTATTTTGTTTAGTTTTGATTTGGTTATTGATCAATGTAGTGTGAAGATAACTTAATCAAGTTTGAACTTTGAAGGGCATTTTATCTAAAGTAGTTTTATAGATCATTCTCTCAGTTTTGTATGAAATGTACATGTCTGCAACCTTTAATTTGCTGATCATCGCCAGTTTTACGCCCTGTACAAGCTTAAGCATCCAGAATAAGTATCTGTCGTGAAATTGTTAGGCGACCATAATAGATATGACCGAAGAAATAGCCAGTGTCCTATATATGCCGTGGATATCATATATGAGTCTTTCGTTCGCCATTTTAAGCACAGGAAAGTCGAAAGTCCTAATGAGTCTCAATACTTGTCAGCAAGAAAATAAAAGGAAAAAATAAGTATAACGAAAAACACATAGATTAAGCTTGTAAATGTTTATGATAGAACATAAATGAATATTTATGATAAATAAACATGACTTGATTCGAACAACCAACCTTCTCATTTGAAGCTATACACTCGACTCTATCCGAAGACCACTATGCTAGTATTTGACTTCTATTGGTTGTTAATGTGGCTTGTGTAATTCAGAATAGCTGCGAATACCCATACTACAAGCAAAAAAACTCAAACTAATAATATATATTTGACATCCGCCTGGTTACCCTTAAACAACATATCCATCCAAAATGCGCCTGTACATTGGTACACTTGTAACCCTTTAGTTGCCTCCAATATATTAAATCGAGATAATATGTAATTCATATAGAATATTTCTCTAATGGTTCGCCTTCAATAAGCAGAGAAGCAAGTTTGTCCGAAGTTTGTAAATGATACACAGATTAAGTATTTCTTTTCAACGAGACAATTCCATGCATATGAGGTGGTTCATGTTGAATGAACTTTGGATACATTCAAGAAGTATGAGGTGGTTCATGTTGAATGATCTTTGGATACATTCAAGAAGTATGAGCAGGAAAAACATAGTATTAGGCTATTAGCTTCTACCATCGTAATTAAAAATAATGAACCTGACGTGAATCAAACACATGAAACCTTCTGATCTGGAGTTAGACGCGCGCCACAGATCCTTTCTATTTATAATCGCTAAGAAAATTATAAGTACAAAATCATAGTTCACTATTACAATTTTATACAAAAGAACAGTGAAATCTGAGAAACGCTATTTACACCCTTGCAAGTGATCTACGGCAACTGTTTGTGTGGTTTGCGGGCTATTGTACGATCCCTAGAGGATCTAGTCGAGAATTGACGGTCCGTGAGCCATTGTCCCGGATACCTCTAGTTACAAAAAAAAAAGTGATCTACGAGCAAGATGCTTGATAAGCCCTTTAAATTGCCAAAGCAATGTCTTATGGGAGCGAGCCAACATCTCATGATTAGATGGAAAAGCTCAAACCAAAGAGGAATATACACAACCATTGAGCGAAACACTCATGTACATGAGAAGCATCTTTGTCGATCACATTGAATCATGTACCAGTGGTTCCAATTAACTCACCGTGATTTTCATTCAATAAGTATTTGCCCGAAACTAAGTTTAGCCTAAATTTAGAGCATCATTAGCAACAGAGTAAATGTCATCTCCAAGTCCAAAGTCTAAACCATGCCTTTGGAGCGAGATACAGCGAAACAGCAGTGGATTAACATCTCTACTGGTCATAATCAAAACTGTACAATTTTTATCCTTTGAAAACCATCTTCACTTCTTTTGTAATGAACTTCTAAACATTAAAGTTGAAGTTCCTACTTAACTTTGAAAGCCATCTTCACTTCTTTCACAATATTTATCCTTTGAAAACCATCTCCGGATTTGTGAAACGAGCTGTTGTAATATTTGTTCTTGTACCTACTTAGCAGCCATTTGGGCAATATCACAACTCACTATAAATTAACCTAACCTAGCTGCAATTGCTAATGATGCTCATACGGAGAGAACTGAGATCAGATTTGCACGAAATAACCGTAAAGTTTTATATAAAGATTGCTTTCGATGTACTTTCTTCATCACAGTCACAGCCTAGTGCATGATCTATGAATTCGGCGAAACACTAAAAAAATTGCATCATATGTATACGAATTGGTTTGGAGCTTAATTTGCAATATATGTGACAACTTCAGTTTATTGTTAATTTGCAATATAATAGCAATTACAGATCTCAGTCGTTCGTGATTCTTAAAATAAGGAAATAAATTGAAACAAAATTTTGTTCATCAATATCCAAGGCGACAATGAGAGAGATCATATCCAATACAACCCTCTCTTCTTAAAACTTGTTCAAACAATAAACCAAATGACTCATGCCACAATGGCAAACATCTTAGTTCTTAGATGTGATATTGGGGTGGCTTGAGGTGGTGTCCGTGTTGATGCCCAAAGTACTCTTCACTGCGTCTGCTGCTCCTCGTGCCATGCTTTTCACTTGCTCTCCAGTCTACAACAACAAACACATAAAAACACGTCGTAAAATAGTTAGACCTGACCAAAAATATATAGTAATTAGCTCCAAATATGGGGACTAGTGTAAAAATGATACCTTTTGGAGGATGTTTCCGGCTTGGTCCTTGGTCTCATGAGCAGATTGTTCTGTAGATTGGACAGTGCTAGATGCCTTATCCTTAGCGGTCTGAGTAGCATCAGAAGCCTTGCTCATCATCTCATCCTTCTTCTCTTGTGCATGACCTGCGACTTCATCGCTCTTCTGGCTCAAGTTCTGAGTGTTGGTGTCCATGTCTTGTTTTCTTTTTTGTATGTGAATCAACAATGAAAGACAGAGAGAAACTCTTTTACAATTTGATGAGTTCAACCACTCCTTTGAAGGTGTATTTATAATATTTTGGAGTCTCTATGTTCATGTATGTGTGAGTGAGTGAGAATAGGCACTTTTTGTTGCAATTGACTCAGTAAAGGAAATGTACATGGTTGATGGAGCAGGTATATTTTAGACTGAAATGGTCATTCTGATCCTCCTTCTCAGGAAATGACTTGTTCTTACTTAATATTGTTATGTCAGAACACATGCTAACGATATTATCCTGTAAACATAGAGCTGGGATGGCAGGGTTTAGAGGTCTGCCGCATAGAAATTGCATTAATTATGAATTCGGCCACCCAAGCCAAATGACGAATATAACATCCCGCATACGCTAGTTGAAATTCCTAGTCGCTTGAGACTAATCGATTTCGAATAAATTAGGTCTAAAATCCGATAGGTCCTAATTCCTTTGAATTAATGTTCTACGCTTAACCTAGTTCAAAACGATATAATTATCTAATGTCAAGCAAGCAGTTGAAAATTAAAGACAATGCCAAACAATTTTAACCCTGTGGGAAACCTTTCTCAGGAAAAAAATCCACAGGTCGCTATTGAATCACCCGACAACTAAACAATCTACTATTGAAATCAAATTACAAGTATTCAACTACTTACAGACTCGATAAGCACATCCCGTGGTTACCTCTCTTATAATTGAACTCCTCGCAATCAATTTCACGTTCTCGCAACGCCTCGCTCCAATCTCTCGTCAAAGCTTCCAATCTTGAATCCCACAAGTTCTTCAATTCATAAATCTAGGTTTCTTGATCTATGATAATTGATTCAAGATTTGAGTAATTTAAATCTCTCAAGAATAATCTCTCTTCGCTCTAAAAAACAAGCCCTAGAAAAATAGGCTTTTTAAGAAGTGAGTTCTGAAAAAAAGAAAGTTGTCTTTTATTAGAAAAACAGAAATCACGATCTCTGTTCGAATATAAATAAATGTATTCGAATAGAAATTAGGCTCAGCCAATCTATTCGAAAAACAAAGAAATTTATTCGAATAAAAAACAGACTGAGGTATTTTATTCGAATACAATAAAATCTATTCGAAAATAAATGTTTCTAGTTCTATTTGAATAGAAAAATGAATATATTCGAATAAAATTTCTGTTGTCTCAAAAAACATACTTTTTACCTTTTTCATACTCTGTAAAAATACATAGGGCTTGATATTCTAGAGCAATGAGATAGAGATCCACTTACTACCTTTTCCATACTCTGTAAAGATACATAGGGCTTGATATTCTAGAACAATGAGATAGAGACCCACTTACCTGTTCAATGCCAGCCCAGATGCAGTCACTCCATATGAAATCTCTGACATCGAGTAACCACGAGTAACCACGAGATAGTGTTGACATTTAAACTAGACATTGAATGAAATAAACACGGAATGAAACAAACTCCAAATATGGATGTTTCACTAGTTACCCCCATCCGTCCAAAATGTGCTTGTACATTCGGACACTTGCAATCCTTTAGTTGCTTCCAATATATTTAATAGAGATAATATGTAATTCATATGGAATATTTCTCTAATGATTCACCTTCAATAAGCAGAGAAGCCAAAGTTTGTAAATGATACACATATCAAGTATTTCTTTTCAACGAGGCAATTCCAAGCATATGAGCTGGTTCATGTTGAATGAACTTTGGATACATTCAAGAAGTATGAGCAGGAAAAACAGAGTATTAGGCTATTAGCATCTACCACCGTAACAAAGTTTGTAAATAATACACATGCCACCGTAACAAAGTTTGTAAATAATACGCATATCAAGTATTTTTTTTCAAAAAGGCAATTCCATGCATATGCATATGAGGTGGTTCATGTTAAATGAACTTTGGATTGTAGAACATGTATTCAGATGTATGTCGAAGATGAACAAAAAAGAAATGAAAGAACTGAAGATCGAGGTTTACAGTCACTGCAATTTTCTTAAGACAGATTTCACCCTGGGTATGGTGCTTCACAGTTTATCACGGTGCCATTCTCCCAAGATACAACGATCGAATCGTATAGACTTGAAGCACTCAAGTCGATACGCCTGTCGAACTATCTGTGATTTTACTATCAAGAAGGAATCAAATGTAGAAGAAGAGTAATGAGATTCGGGAATGTTTTATGTGTGCCAAACACATCAAGAATGATTGTTTAAATAAAGGAGAAGGTGTCCTTTAGAAACACCTGTAGATAGGGTTGCGTTCCAAGACACACCTCTGAGAAGAGTTCTGTCTTTTGAAGATAACTTCATGTTTTATTCGAATAAAATTTATTTCTATTCGAATACATTTTTTACTACCAGATTTATTCGAATAGAATCATAATCTATTCGAATAGAATAATATTTGAATAAACATATTCGAATAAAATCTATAAAATAGTCTAAATGGGTCATGGGTTGGTTCGTGCATGCAAGCCCATGGGGTCCCATAGCAAGCCTTTACACACTCGCCTAACACACTTGTGAAGGCACCACTTACTTACACATCATGTGTAACCCAATATAAAGTGAAAATATTCTTTTTACTTATCCAATGTGGGACTAACAGTAATCATCAATATTTTATTCAAACCACAAAGAAAAGACATGCGTTTTTTCCAACAATCCCCCACATTTGAATGAAAACGGGAAAGACGAGAACGAACAAGAATCTTGAGTGTAATGGCAGGAATGGCTCTACATCGAAAAATGTATCTTATGGACTTGAACCTTCTCTAGTGAAACACTATCGGACATACTTGGCTAAGCAGTGAACATGATGTCTTGAACTGTTCAGTCATTGATGTAAGCCCAGACAATAATAGTATTCACACAGTTCCGTTCCTGTCACAGACAGTTCTAAATGTTGTGTCCATTTTGGCCCTGGACAATCTCGGATTCATGAATGCTATTAGAGAATTCAGCCATCTCAATCTTAAGACATATTTCACCCTGCGTAGTCGTCGATGTAAGCCCAGAAATAGTATTCACACAGTTCCGTTCTTGTCACAGATAATTCTAAATGTTGTGTCCATTTTGGCCCTGGACAATCTCGGATTTATGAGTGCTATTAGAGAATTCAGCCATCTCAATCTTAAGACTGATTTCGCCCTGCGTATGGTGCTTAACAGTTTATCACGGTGTCTGTCTCCCAAGATACAACGATCGAATCGTATAGACTTGAAGTACTCAAGAAGAAATTAAAATGTAGAAGACAGTTTATCACGGTGCCTGTCTCCCAAGATTCAACGATCGAATCGTATAGACTTGAAGCACTTAAGAAGGAATCAAATGTAGAAGAAGAGTAATAAAATTCGGGATTGTTTAAATAAATGAGAAGGTGCCCCCTTAGAAGCACCTGTAGATAGGGTTGCGTTCCAAGACACACTTCTGAGATGAGTTGTGTCCAAATGGGTCATGGATTAGTTCATGTACGCAAGCCCATGGGCGTCCCCATAGCAAGTCTTTACACACTCGCTTCACACACTTGTGAAGGTACCACTTACTTACACATCATATGTAACCCAATATAAAGTGAAAATACTCTTTTCACTTATCCAATGTGGGACTAACAGTAATCACCAAAATTTTATTCAAACCACAAAGAAAAGACATGCGTTTATTCCAACATGGATACATTCAAGAAGTATGAGCAGGAAAAACATAGTTTTAGGCTATTATCTTCTACCACCGTAATTAAAAATAATGAACCTGACGTTAATCGAACACGAAACCTTCTGATCTGGAGTCAGACGTGCGCCACAGATCCTTTCTATTTATAATCGCTAATAAAATAATACGTACAAAAGCATAGTTCACTATTACAAGTTTATACAAAAGAACAGTGAAATCTGAGAAGCGCTATTTACACCCTTGCAAGTGATCTACGACAACTATTCGTGTGGTTTGCGGGTTATTGCACGAGCCCTAGAGGATCTAGTCGAGAATTGACGGTCCACGAGCGATTGTCCTGGATACCTCTAGTAACAAAAAAACGAAGTAATCTACGAGCAAGATGCTTGATAGGCCCTTTAAATTGCCAAAGCAATGTCTTATGGGAGCGAGCCAACATCTCGTGATCAGATGGAAAAGCTCAAACCAAAGAGGATATATGCACAACCATTGAGCGAAACACTCATGTACATGAGAAGCATCTTTGTCGATCACATTGAATCATGTACCAGTGGTTCCAATTAACTCACCGTAATTTTCATTCAATAAGTATTTGCCCGAAACTAAGTTTAGCCTAAATTTAGAGCATCATTAGCAACAGAGTAAATGTCATCTCCAAGTCCAAAGTCTAAACCATGCCTTTGGAGCGAGATACAACGAAACAGCTCTGGATTAACATTTCTACCGGTCATAATCAAAACTGTACAATTTTTATCCTTTGAAAACCATCTTCACTTCTTTTGTAATGAACTTCTAAACATTAAAGTTAAAGTTCCTACTTAACTTTGAAAACCATCTTCACTTCTTTCACAATATTTATCCTTTGAAAACCATCTCCGGATTTGTGAAACGAGCTGTTTGTTAGGAATTAGGGTAGCTAATCCCAATTCCTCTCCCAAGAACGATAAAAGGAAACGCAAATAAGAAATTATACGAAAACAAGAACACAATGATTTACCCGGAGGGAAGTGGAAAACCCTTCCGGATAAAAAACCATTCCCCGCACTAATCAAAAATTAAAGGTTACAATCACTCAGGTTTCTTCGAAGCTTTAATGGAGTCTCTCGAATCCTAGCTCTCTAGGATTAAACTCGGAGAAAAAGATAAAACTAACAAATAAGTCCTCTTTATATAGTCATAGGACTAATTACAAACTGAACGGATCTCGAGGCAAATTCAAAGTCCTGAAAAAGTTTCTAAAACAAACCTACGCTCAACAAGTTCGAAGGACTCTAAGCTCGTTCGAACGACTTTGTCGATAAAAGTAATATTTATTCTTGTACCTACTTAGCAGCCATTTGGACCATGTCACAACTCACTATTAATTAACCTTACCTAGCTGCTATTGCTAATGATGCTCATACGAAGAGAACTGAGATTAGATTTGCACGAATAATAACCGTAAAGTTTTTATCAAAAGATTGCTTTCGATGTACTTTCTTCATCACAGTCACAGCCTAGTGCATGATCTATGAATTCGGTAAAACACTAAAAAAATTGCATCATATGTATACGTATTGGTTTGGAGCTTAATTTGCAATATATGTGACAACTTCAGTTTATTGTAATTTTGTAAAGAGTGATAAAATAAGGATCACAATATAACGATTACAGATCGCAGTCGTTCGTGATTCTTAAAATAAGGAAATAAATTGAAACAAAATTTTGTTCATCAATATCCAAGGCGACAATGAGAGAGATCATATCCAATACAACCCTCTCTTCTTAAAACTGGTTCAAACAATAAACCAAATGACTCATGCCACAATGGCAAACATCTTAGTTCTTAGATGTGATATTGGGGTGGCTTGAGGTGGTGTCCGTGTTGATGCCCAAAGTACTCTTCACTGCGTCTGCTGCTCCTTGTGCCATGCTTTTCACTTGCTCTCCAGTCTACAACAACAAACACATAAAAACACATCGTACAATAGTTAGACCCGACAAAAAATATATAGTTGGCTCCAAATATGGGGACTAGTGTAAAAATGATACCTTTTGGAGGATGTTTCCGGCTTGGTCCTTGGTCTCATGAGCAGATTGTTGTGCAGATTGGGCAGTGCTAGATGCCTTATCCTTAGCTGTGTGAGTGGCATCAGAAGCCTTGTCTTTAGCTGTCTGAGTAGCATCAGAAGCCTTGCTCATCATCTCATCCTTCTTCTCTTGTGCATGACCTGCGACTTCATCGCTCTTCTGGCTCAAGTTCTGAGTGTTGGTGTCCATGTCTTGTTTCCTTTTTTGTATGTGAATCAACAATGAAAGGCAGAGACAAACTCTTTTTCAATTTGATGAGGTCAAACCTCTCCTTTGAAGGTGTATTTATAATATTTTGGAGTATCCATGTATGCATGTGTGAGTGAGTGAGAATAGGCACTTTTTGTTGCAATTGACTCAGTAAAGGAAATGTACATGGTTGAAAGAGGTATATTTTAGACTGAAATGGTCATCTTGCTCCTCTTTCTCAGGAAGACTTGTGGTTCTTACTTGTAAGAGCATCTCTTAAAGTACCTCACTACCTTGGATTTATAGGTGTCACATAGGATTTTTGTCATCCAAAAGTGCCTCACTACCTTAGTTTTGAGTCTCAAAAAGTAAGGCTGAGTCTTGAATTCCAAAACTCAGTCTTGTCTTTTAAGTTTGCGATTGGGCGCCTAAGTGTTGGGCGCCTGTTATGTTTTTAAACAAACACTTAAGACTTAGGCGCCTAAGGTAGTTTTTTTTAATTAGGCGGCCAACTCTTAGGCGCCTGTTCCACTGAGTAAATTCGTTGGAGCTTCTTAAACTTAAGTCATTTCCCTCTCTTCACTACTTTTCCAAAAACCATTTTCCTCCCTTCATCACTTAAACAAAAACCCTACCCAATTGCACAACAACAATTGGGTACAACCCTCTCATCCGTTCATAACACCCAATAATTAGGGACAACCCTCTCAGTTTGCCATTCCCACTCAATTCTAACATCTTTCTTCATTCGCCAATCCCTCACAATCTCAATCACATGGTACTCAATCGGTTGACTTATCTCAATCTGAAGACGCGGGGGTTGTTGATGGGCAAAAAAACAAAGGCAAACGTCGCTCGACAATGAAAAATACCAATGGAGGGGGGGGGGGGTCTCAGTTGTTGAAATCATTCCCGACCCTGGCTATAGGCCCAAGAGGCGACCGCCTAGGGCCTCCAATTTTTCAAAAAAATTAGGGGCCTCCAATCAATCCCAACTCTGTTTGGGCCTCCAAAATACTACCCTATCTTTCTTTTTTGTTTGGGGCCTTGGGCCTCATCTATTCAAAGTTAAAAATTAAAACTAACCCAAAAAAAAGTGAGAACATCTGATTTTGGATTCTCTTTCTCTCTCAACTCTCAAACTCACGGTGAATGGTGATTCATGAATCACGATTTATTGATTAACTCCTCTTACTCTTTCTCTTTCTCTATGTTTTTCTTCGCCCTTGCGGATTGCGACAATTTGGTCCTCTGGATTTTAAGATTTGTTGATGTAAATCTCCAATCCCAACTTTTTCTCTCATATGTAAAGAAAATCAAAAATCCAATTTCAAGATGAAAATTTCAAACCCTTGATTGATTTTGTAAATTCAAAATTTCCAATTTCTCAAAAAGTAATTTTGAAATTAACCCATTACCCATTACATATTTACATATGGTTATGATAAGTGATAATTGTAATTCTGTAACTGGATTTCAGGTTATTTGTAATTTGTGATAATCTTTGTTTGATTGTTGAATGTTGATGTTGTAATTTTGTATCTATAAATTGTAATTCTATAATCTGTGATATCTGTAATTTTGTAATTTGTGATTTCAGGATATCTGTGATAATCTTTGATTGATTGTTGAATGTTGGGTCAACTGGATTTCAGGATATCTGTAATTCTGTAGGTAACTTATGTTTCAAACTCAATTTGCAAGAAACTTGAAAATTTGTGTATTAAATTTGTAACTTGTTGATATCTTCACTTGGGTATTGAATTTGTAATTTGACAAAATTTGTGTATTGAATTTTGCCCAGTTCGGCATAATAAAGCCAGTAGGACTTGGGCGTCACCTGGGTACTTTAGCTGGGCGCCCAGGTCTTATATAAGAAAAAGGGAAATCATAGCCAGGAAGACCTGGGCGTGACCTGGGTGATAGTTGGGCGCCCAGGTAAAAAATAGTTTTACTCAAAATTCAAATTTAAGTGGAAAAACATTTTTCTTTGTTTTTAAAACAAAAACTATATTTTCAAATGAATAAAAAAATTCAATTGTATGTGTAAAAAAAATTATTCGATGGTTGAGAAAAAAGAAAAAAAAAAGGTTTGGGGGGGGGGGGGGGGTGCATTTTTTGACTTCCGCCTAGGACTTCCAAAACTACAGGGCCGACCCTGGTTGAAATGGATGGGTATTTAAAATAAATTTTTTGCAAAAACTCATGTCTCGGAGGATAAAATCAAAAGCAACAGCCAACAACTAGATGTTTTTTGGGATTCGGTTTTGGATGCATTTCATGATTTTTCTCAACAGAATGGTGAACAGGTTGAACGTTCAGTTTCATATTTAAAAAATCATTGGTTGAATATGAATCGTGCTTGCAAGGTTTATGGGACTTGTTTGAAAAATGTTATGAAGGTCCAATAAGCGGTATGCAACAAGGAAATTTGGTAAGTAATTCAAAATTTGTCATTACTAATAAATTATAAACTATTTTTACTAAAATTATACATTTTTTTTATATTGTTTTAATCTATTTTATAGGACGATGCCGCCAAAATGATTTATGAAGCACGTGGCAAAGGCAAATGGTTGTATAAAGAAGCTTATGAAGTTTTAAGTTGTCATCAATGTTGGAAAATATTGCAAGACCAACACCCGAACACTTTAGCTCGCAATGTGCGAATGAAGCAAACAACAAATTCTAGCCCTGAAATGTCTACTCCGTAAACACCCGACGCACTCATTAGCTCTAACACACACTCTCCAGTACTTGTCATGGATGAGGATACGGAACGTCCCGGCGGTATCAAAAGTGCTAAACTAAGGGAAAAGAATGAAAAAGACAAAATCTTCTCATTAAATGCCAAAATGTACTTATTAGTCGCCTTAACCGAATGGAGAAAAAAGAAGAGTATGTTGCTGAGAGAGATAACAAGAAAGAAGAGTACATATCTGAGGGAGATAAGAAGAAGAAAGAGAGAGATGCCCGTATAATGGAGTTAAGAGAAAGGAAGACAAAGGCCGTGGTGAATTTGGAAGCTCAATTTCAAGCCCAAAATGATCAAAAGGTGATGGCGATGGACATGTCTACTTTGGACGACACTCAAAGAATTT
The DNA here is from genome assembly GCA_014058105.1 of Kingdonia uniflora. Lineage (NCBI taxonomy): Eukaryota > Viridiplantae > Streptophyta > Magnoliopsida > Ranunculales > Circaeasteraceae > Kingdonia > Kingdonia uniflora. Next base: position 484,412 of record JACGCM010000376.1, read on the forward strand.
ATTGGGAGGCACAACGTAATGCGGTTATGGCGAGAATGTTTAAAGCTAATAATAATGCCTAAGATGCTCTAGATGAAGTTTGGTAGTATTTTAGTGATTTTTGTTTAAGAAGTTTGGTTGTACTTTGTTTAAAAACCTTGCTTAAGAAGTTTTGTATATTTTGTTTAAAAATCTTGTTTAAGAAGTTTCTCTGAATTTAAGAAGTTTGGTAATTTTAAATAATATAATCTTTTTGAGAAAGTTTAGTTTTTTAATTATTTTATATTTGAATTTATATTAAAATTGAAATAAATTTTTTAAATACATTTATAAAATGCTTACTTGAAATTATATAGAATTGAAATAAAGTTGCGTTTACATAAAAATTACAAATAATTGAAAATGCTAGTTGTTTTCTTGATGCTTCCACAAATGCCTAATGAGATCATTTCGAAGTGTCATATACTTATCCGAACTTGTCATCTTATCGTACTTCGCAATGTATCATTGTAAAGTGACCTCTTCCCGATTCAAGTCAATTGGTTGAGGGTCTAGGATAAAATGCTCGGTCAATAAGCTTACTCCGTACCTATTGCGTTCTTCCTCGACGATCATGTTATGCATAATTATACATGTTTGCATTATTTTACCGAGGTTTTTGGTTGACCAACTTCTTGCCGAACCTTTCACAATTGCAAATCGAGATTGAAGCACACCAAAAGCTCGTTCTATGTCTTTTCGATATGATTCTTGTTGCTTGGAAAAATATTTCTCTGCATTACCTCGGGGAAATTGTAAGGTTTGAACAAGCGTTGCCCATTTTGGATATATACCATCCGCCAAGTAGTATCCCATGTTGTATGATTTTCCATCGACTTCAAAGTTGCAAGGTGGAGAACGACCAAGACAAAGATCTCGAAAGAGATGTGATTGATCAAGAATATTTACGTCGTTGTTGGAACCAGGCATTCCAAAAAAACAATGGCATATTCATAAATCATGAGATGCCACCGCTTCCAAAATGATTGTTGGTGTTTTCTTATTCCCCGTGTATTGACCCGCCCAAGTCGTGGGGCAATTTTTTCACTCCCAATACATGCAATCCAAACTACCTAGCATGCCTGGAAATCCACGCTTTTCGGCAACGTACAACAACCGTTTTATATCGTTCGGAGTTGGCGATCTCAAATACTCCGCACCGAATTGCGCAATCATGGCATTGCAAAATCTTGTAAGGGACTCAATTGTTGTGCTCTCTACAACCCGAACATATTAATCATAGCTGTTCGCCGATACTCCTAATGCAAACATACGGAATATCGCCGTAAGTTTTTGATGAGGCGATAAACTCAAAACATTTGTACAATTTCGCTTCCGAGCGAAAAACTTGTCATAAGCAACACCCGCATTCAAAATACGATTGAAAAGTCCTCGGTTCATACGGAATCTTCGACGGAAATGATCGCTTCCGTAAACATTTTCATCACAGAAGTAGTCGTGCATAATTAACTTATTGTAAAAAACACGTGAGCGATTTATAGTTTTATTCCCGACAACTGAACCGACATGAGTTCTTGAAGATTTTGCCTCTTCTAATTCTTTAATTTCAGCTTGATTTCGCAATATCTATAGCTTAATCTCATCAATAACGTCGTCATCATTATAATCGGTTGAAGATTGCTCAATATCCTCTTCCTCTTCCTCCTTTGATGAAGAATCGATGAAAACATCAACAATTGCCTCAAAATTCATTGGATATGGAACACAATACTACAATTTAAGTAAGAGAATATCAGAATTGATTTATGGATAATACGAGCTTCACCTATTTAGTTTATATAATCTCTTCACAAAATAGAGTCGTTATGGACCAAATATAGGCATTACCAACAAAATATAGCCATTTGAAACAAATATAGCCGTTGGAAGAAAAACCTTTATGACATTACCTTAATCCGTGGATGACTAATCAAATTCCATCGGCTCTCCTGTTCCGATACCTATCCCGGTAAGCACAGTAAAATCTCTAGGAGTGATCCCTAGCTCTCTACATGGTAGGTGAAATGTGTGAGTGGTTGGCCACCAACGTTCAATCATCGCCAAAATTATTTGGTTGTCTCCATTCCCAATTTTACAATCAAATACACTCATCAAATTGGTAGCCTTTAATCTCTGCTTCAAGTGAGGTACCTCAATAAGAATTACATAAATTTTGCAGAGCTTGACTAACACTAATCTACATTTAAATCCAACTCGAGCCTGTAAAAACATTAATAAACACAAATACGAATATCTAAATTAAATTCTACCGGAAGTAAATACTTTGAAATAAGTATAAAACCAATAATTTACTAATATGCGTTATTTCAACTTACCGATGTAGTAGAATTGATGTGAACAAATGACCCTTCCCATCCGGTTGTGTGAGTTGCCGAAAGTCACGCGCTTTATAATTTTGTGGAAGAGGTGGAGGAGGTTCAATGGAGACATTGACGACTTCTTCAAAATCGTTTTTCTATATTTTGCCCGATAAAAAGTGCAATTGGGAAACATCACTTTCGCTATAATCGGACTCGGATCCCTTCTCATTACCGGTTCCGTCATATTCTTCCTCCTCTAACGACATTGTCAAATTCTGCATTAATAAACACATACAAATTTATATAGAGACCAATGGAGTATACTTAGGGCAATAAGACGTATTGAAATCAATCAGAGGGTGTCAAATTCTTGTGATTACAATATAATGTCAAATTCTTACCAAGCACCAAGGTGTGTTTGTCGTTTTCAATGTAATTTTCCACACAATAGCTTAATTTCAACATATTGGAGTGAAACTTTGGGATGCAAGAGGAGTAGAAATTACTGATTTCAACACTATGAAAGCCAAATTCAATCAATACCCTAAATTCTACCAAGAAATCACAATATTGAGAAAATTTTACAATACACTAAAATATATTAAGAAATCACAAAATCAAGTGAATACCATAAATTAACAAGTATCATATTGTTGGAATGATACCTTTACTTCAATTACACCAAAAAAATTCGAAATAAATGTGTATATATATATATATATATATAGAGAGATACCTGAAGAAAAGTGTATGAAGGGATGAAATTTGATAAGAGAGGACCAACAGATTCGTCTTTGAAGCTTCAGTCCATCAGACGCCTAAGACTTAGGCGCCTAATTTTTTTTATAAATAATTTGGGCGCCCAAGTGTTATGCGCCTATTTAAAATCCAAGTCAGGTACTGTTGAAAGAAATTGAGTCTCACTACCTTGAATTTAGTTTTTTTTAACCAAGGTAGTGAGGTACTTTAGGAGTAGGAGATGCTCTAATATTGTTATGTAAGAACACATGCTAATGAGATTATCCTGTATTTATGCTAGTTACCCATATCCGTTAGAGGTCTGCCGCATAGAAATTGCATTAATTATGAATTCGGCAACCCAAGCCAAATGGCGAATAGAACATCAACATTTATGCTAGTTACCCCATATCCGTCCAAAATGTGCCTACATTCCTACACTTGCAACCCTTTAGTTGCCTCCAATATATTAAATCGAAATAATATGTAATTCATATAAAATATTTCTCTAATGGTTCGCCTTCAATAAGCAGAGAAGCTGAAGTTTGTAAATGAACTTTGGATACATTCAAGAAGTACGAGCAGGAAAAACATAGTATTAGGCTATTAGCTTCTACCACCCTAATTAAAAATAATGAACCTAACGTGAATCAAACACGAAACCTTATGATCTGGAGTCAGACGCGCGCCACAGATCCTTTCTATTTAAAATTGCTAATAAAATAATAAGTACAAAAGCATAGTTCACTATTACAAGTTTCTACAAAAGTACAGTGAAATCTGAGAAGCGCTATTTACACCCTTGCAAGTGATCTACGGTAACTGTTCGTGTGGTTTGTGGGCTATTGCATGAGCCCTAGAGGATCTAGTCGAGAATTTACGGTCCGCGAGCCATTGTACTGGATACCTCTAGTTACAAAAAAAGAAGTGATTTACGAGCATGATGCTTGATAGGCCCTTTAAATTGCCAAAGCAATGTCTTATGGGAGCGAGCCAACATCTTGTGTTCAAATGGAAAAGCTCAAACCAAAGAAGATATATACACAACCATTGAGCGAAACACTCATGTACATGAGAAGCATCTTTGTCGTATTAAGAATCGAGTTAGCTAGTCTCTCTTTTACGACAAGAACGATACGCGAAATATACAAATAAGAAGAATCAATCAAGCAAGAACAATAAAATAGACAAGAATTCCCAGAGGAGGAAAGTGGAAAAACCTTCCGAATAAAAAACCACTCCCCGAACAATCCACTATGATGATCAAACATGTTACAACGATCTCTCTAAGCTTCTCAAGCTTTAATGGAGTCTCTCAAACTCTAGGTCTCAAGAATTAAACTCACACGGAAAAAAATTAGGTTAACAAATAACTTAAGTTCTCTTTATATACTTGAAGAATAAATATAAGCATAACGGATCTCGAGGTAAACTCAATATCTCAGACGACCTTCCAAAGGCAACCTAGCACAACTCGCTCGAACGAAACATAAACTTGTTCGAATGACTTTAACGATTAAAGGTTCAAGCCTTAGAAAGCATACATGTCGTTCGAACGACATCCAAGCTTGTTTGAACGACTTAATTGGTCTTAAGCTCCAAAATGCAAAATCATTCAACTCGTTCGAACGAGCTCCATTTTCGTTCGAACGACTTCGACCTATTTTGAGTTCAACTTTAACAGCTTGAGCAGAACCAACTCGAGTCTCTAGGTATCTTAACCAGTTCGAATTTCAGGTAACTTAACCAGCTCAAATCTTCAGGTAACTTATCTAGTTCGCACTTCAGTCGATCTGAACTAGATCGAATCTGAACATTGAAAATCTCATTTTCAATCCGTTCACATCAGTATGAATCTTCATGAGCTTTAACACACCGTCCTCGAGGAGCGAGCGAATATAATGATATCGAATATCAATGTTCTTGGTCCTAGAGTAAGAAGTCGAGTTCTTCACTAAGTGTACATAGTGGATTGTTAGGGGAGTGGTTTTTTTATTGATAAAGGTTTTTCACTTCCCTCCTCTGGGAATTCTTGTGTCCTTGTTGTTCTTGCTTGATTGTTTCTCTTGATTAATATATTCCGCGTATCGTTCTTGGCGTAGAAGAGAGATTATCTACCTCGATTCTCAATATTATGCCTATTCTTTTCACTCATAATCAAAGAGATTATATTGCCAAATTTAATGTCTTCTTTCCTCGATGAATTGCTCATAGCTGTAATGAATCCTTTCCAGTTCTCTGACATCTGCCCTAGAAGAGCTCACGCTCTCACCTCCTCGGTAAAAGTAATTTTTACGGATTCTAGTTGAGCATTAATGGTATTGAACTCATTGATATGATGAGCTTGCACACTAGCATTATCCTTCATCTTCAAAGTAAATAAACACCGTAAAAGATGTACCTTATTTGCCCTGGACGGTTCTAAGTACATAGCGGACAACGTCTCCATCAAACCCTTTGTTATTGTAACTTTGGAGATCATGTGTAGAATCTAAGATGACAGCGCTAACCTAATGTTCCAAGCGCCTTGCGATCCAATCGCGCCCACTTAGCAACATCAAAATCTGTTGGCTTCATCTCAACTCCACCCAGTGGTAAATCAAGATCTTTCTGATAGAGGTAATCTTCTATCTACATCTTCTACACTCCAAAATTAGATCCATTAAACTTCGTAATCTTTTACTTTTCCTGATCAGCCATCGCTCTTCACCACACAAGCCCTATAACACTTCCTCTGACACAAATTTTTGAGAATCGAGGTAACTAATCTCTCTTCTACGCCGAAAATAATACGCGGAATATGGTAATCAAGATAAACAATCAAGTAAGAACAACAAGGACAATAGAATTCCCAGATAAGGGAAGTGGAAAACCCTTACGGATAAAAAACCTCTCCCCGAACAATCCACTATGATGATCAAACAGGTTACAACGATCTCTCCAAGCTTCTCAAGCTTTAATAAAGTCTCTCAAATTCTATGTCTCTAGAATTGAACTCACACGGAAAAGATTAGGCTAACAAATAGCCTAAGTCCTCTTTATATACTAGAAGACTAAATACAAGTAGAACGGATGTCGAGGCAAACTCAATGTCTCAGACGACCTTCCAAAGGCAACCTAGCACAACTCGTTCGAACGAAACACAAACTCGTTCGAACGACTTTAATGATTAAAGGTTCCTGCCTTAGAAAGCATACATGTCGTTCGAACGACATCCAAGCTCGTTCGAACAACTTCTTCGGTCTCAAGCTCCAAAACGCAAAATCAGACAACTCGTTCGAACGAGCTCCATTTTCGTTCGAACGACTTCGACCTATTTTGAGTTCAACTTTAACAGCTCGAACAGAACCAGCTCGAGTCTCTAAGTAACTTAACCAGTTCCAATTTCAGGTAACTTAACCAGCTCGAACTTCTGTCGATCTGAACCAGTTCGAATTTGAACATTGAAAATCTCATTTTCAATCCGTTCCAATCCGACATCAATCCGTGAATTGAACTAACTCGAACTGAAACTATCTTGAACATAAATTCGAGTTCATACCTTAAACATGTCGATCACATTGAATCATGTACCAATGGTTCCAATTAACTCACCGTGATTTGTCCAAAACTAAGTTTAGCCTAAATTTAGAGCATCATTGGCAACCGAGTAAATGTCATTTCCAAGTCCAAAGTCCAAACCATGCCATTGGAGCGAGATACAACGAAACAGCAGTGGATTAACATCTCTACTGGTCATAATCAAAACTGTACAATATTTATCCTTTGAAAACCATCTTCACTTCTTTCGCAATGAACTTTTAAACATTAAAGTTAAAGTTGAAAACCATCTTCACTTCTTTCACAATATTTATCTCTGGATTTGTGAAACGAGCTGTTGTAATATTTGTTCTTGTACCTACTTAGCAGCCATTTGGGCAATTTCACAACTCACTATAAATTAACCAAACCTAGATGCAATTGCTAATGATGCTCATACGAAGAGAACTGAGATCAGATTTGCACGAATAATAACCGTAAAGTTTTATCAAAAGATTGCTTTCGATGTACTTTCTTCATCACAGTCACAGCCTAGTGCATGATCTATGAATTCGGTGAAACACTAAAAAAATTGCATCATATGTATACGTATTGGTTTGGAGCTTAATTTGCAATATATGTAACAACTTCAGTTTATTGTAATTTTGTAAAGAGTGATAAAATAAGGATCACAATATAACGATTACAGATCGCAGTCGTTCGTGATTCTTAAAATAAGGAAATAAATTGAAACAAAATTTTGTTCATCAATATCCAAGGCGACAATGAGAAAGATCATATCCAATACAACCCTCTCTTCTTAAAACTTGTTCAAACAATAAACCAAATGACTCATGCCACAATGGCAAACATCTTAGTTCTTAGATGTGATATTGGGGTGGCTTGAGGTGGTGTCCGTGTTGATGCCCAAAGTACTCTTCACTGCGTCTGCTGCTCCTTGTGCCATGCTTTTCACTTGCTCTCCAGTCTACAACAACAAACACATAAAAACACATCGTACAATAGTTAGACCCGACAAAAATATATAGTTGGCTCCAAATATGGGGACTAGTGTAAAAATGATACCTTTTGGAGGATGTTTCCGGCTTGGTCCTTGGTCTCATGAGCAGATTGTTGTGCAGATTGGGCAGTGCTAGATGCCTTATCCTTAGCTGTGTGAGTGGCATCAGAAGCCTTGTCTTTAGCTGTCTGAGTAGCATCAGAAGCCTTGTCTTTAGCGGTCTGAGTAGCATCAGAAGCCTTGCTCATCATCTCATCCTTCTTCTCTTGTGCATGACCTGCGACTTCATCGCTCTTCTGGCTCAAGTTCTGAGTGTTGGTGTCCATGTCTTGTTTCCTTTTTTGTATGTGAATCAACGATGAAAGGCAGAGACAAACTCTTTTACAATTTGATGAGTTCAAACCTCTCCTTTGAAGGTGTATTTATAATATTTTGGAGTCTCCATGTATGTATGTGTGAGTGAGAATAGGAACTTTTTGTTGCAATTGACTCAGTAAAGGAAATGTACATGGTTGATCGAGGTATATTTTAGACTGAAAATGTCATCCTGATCCTCTTTCTCAGGAAGACTTATGGTTCTTACTTGTAATATTATGATGTAAGAACCCATGTTAATGATATTATCCTGTAAATATAAAGCTGGGATGTCAGGGTTTAGAGGTCTGCTGTATAGAAATTGCATTAATTACGAATTCGGCCACCAAGCCAATTGGCGAATATAACATCCGCATTTATGCTAGTTACCCCATCCGTCCAAGATGTGCATGTACATTCGTACACTTGCAACTCTTTAGTTGCCTCCAATATATTAAATCGAGATAATATGTAATTCATATAGAATATTTCTCTAATGGTTCTGACGTAAACTCTCAAGCGGAAGCTAAATTGAGAAGTCTTTTACGCTAAAATCAGCATAAAACTAAATTAGGGCTAAACCTTAAACTTTATTCAATCACAACTTTAACAACCAAATAAAATAGAGAATTAACCTTATATTGGTTAATTAGGAACTCCCTAAAACCTACTAAACATCTCTAGCAGAGAGGCTTGAATCAAAAGAACATAAATATAAATAGTCCGTTGACATGTGAGAAACGATCATGAGATATGATTCACATCAGGTTCGCCTTCAATAAGCAGAGAAGCCGAAATTTGTAAATGATACACATATCAAGTATTTCTTTTCAACGAGGCAATTCCATGCATATGATCGGTTCATGTTGAATGAACTTTGGATACATTCAAGAAGTATGAGCAGGAAAAACATAGTATTAGGCTATTAAAATAATGAACCTGACACGAATATGAAACCTTCTGATCTGAGTCAGATGCGCGCCACCGATCCTTTCTATTTATAATCGCTAATAAAATAATAAGTACAAAAGAATAGTTCACTATTACAAGTTTATACAAAAGAACATTGAAATCTGAGAAGTGCTATTTACACCCTTGCAAGTGATCTATGGCAACGGTTCTTGTGGATTGCGGCTATTGCACGAGGCATTGGCCCGGATACCTCTAGTTAAAAAAGAAGAAGTGATCTAGTCCCCTTTAAATTGCCAAAGCAATGTCTTATGGGAGCGAGCCAACATCTCGTGATCAGATGGAAAAGCTCGAACCAAAGAGGATATATACACAACCATTGAGCGAAACACTCATGCACATGAGAAGCATCTTTGCCGATCATATTGAATGATGTACCAGTGGTTCCAATGAACTCACCCTGATTTGTCCAAAACTAAGTTTAGCCTAAATTTAGAGCATTATTAGCAACAGAGTAAATGTCATCTCCAAGTCCAAAGTCCAAACCATACCTTTGGAGCGAGATACAACGAAACAGCAGTAGATTAACATCTCTACCGGTCATAATAAAAAACGTACAATATTTTTCGCAATGAACTTCTAAACATTAAAGTTATGTTCCCACTCCGCATTTGTGAAACAAGTCTTTGTAGTATTTGTTCTTGCAGCCATTTGGACTATGTGACAACTCACTATAAATTAACCTAACCTAGCTGCAATTGCTAATGATGCTCATACGAAGAGAACTGAGATCAGATTTGCACGAATAATAACCGTAACGTTTTATCAAAAGATTGTTTTCGATGTACTTTCTTTATCACAGTTGCATGCTTTCGATGTACTTTCTTCATCACAGTCGCAGCCTAGCGCATGATCTATGAATTTGGCGAAACACTAAAAAAATTGCATCATAAGTACGTTTAGGTTAGGAGCTTAATTTGCAATATATGTGACAACTTCAGTTTATTGTAATTTTGTAAAGAGTGATAAAATAAGGATCACAATAATAATGATTACAAATCGCAGGCATTCGTGATTCATTCATCAATATCCAAGGCGACAATGAAAGAGATCATATCCAATATAACTCTCTCTTCTTAAAACTGGTTCAAACAATAAACAAAATGACTCGTGCCACAATGGCAAACATCTTAATTCTTAGATGTAATATTGGGGTGGCTTGAGGTGGTGTCGGTGTTGATGCCCAAAGTACTCTTCACTGCATCTGCTGCTCCTTGTGCCATGCTTTTCACTTGCTCTCCAGTCTACAACAACAAACAAATAAAAACACATCAGTAAAATAGTTAGACTCGACAAAAATATATAGTTAGCTCCAAATATGGGGACTAGTGTAAAAATGATACCTTTTGGAGGATGTTTCCGGCTTGGTCCTTGGTCTCATGAGCAGATTGTTGTGCAGATTGGGCAGTGCTAGATGCCTTATCCTTAGCTGTCTGTGTAGCATCAGAAGCCTTGTCTTTAGCTGTCTGAGTAGCATCAGAAGCCTTGTCTTTAGCGGTCTGAGTAGAATCAGAAGCCTTGCTCATCATCTCATCCTTTTTCTCTTGTGCATGACCTGCGACTTCATCGCTCTTCTGGCTCAAGTTTTGAGTGTTGGTGTCCATGTCTTGTTTTCTTTTTTGTATGTGAATCAACAATGAAAGGCAGAGAGAAATTCTTTTACAATTTGATGAGTTCAAACCTCTCCTTTGAAGGTGTATTTATAATATTTTGGAGTCTCTATGTTCATGTATGTGTGAGTGAGTGAGAATAGGCACTTTTTGTTGCAATTGACTCAGTAAAGGAAATGTACATGGTTGATCGAGGCATATTTTAGACTGAAATGGTCATCCTAATCCTCTTTCTCAGGAAGACTTATAGTTCTTAGTTGTAATGCTATGCAAAAACACATCCTAATGATATTAGAGTCCGGATCCTCTCCACGTGGTGAGAATCGAACTCTACTCCTCTAAATATAAAATACATAGACACGTGTTCACCTCTTTTACCCTATTATTTACAACCTAGTTTTTAATTTTATATAACACAAATACCATTTTTTATGGAGACACCATTTTATGCCTCTTCCTTAATGTAAATCTCATATAGACAATTAACCAAGAGAAAGATAAAACAAAGAATCAAATTGAGAGAATTTTTCTTTACTTTCTTTATAAACCTGATAGTATGTATGCTAAATTGGAGTTCAAAAATTTGATCTAGGTTCCTCTCGAATTAGTTGAATAGAAAGAACATATATGATTTGAGTGTGAACTTTTAGTAAGTTTGAGCTTCTTACTCTATTTGTGATATGATATGGGTTTCTTTAATTTGATTAGATGAAAGAGTGTTTGGAACTCGTAGGAAAACTATATTTCAAAGGATGGGAGAACATGATTAACAAGACAACAAGAGGCAGGGTTGTTCATGCATCTTTGGCCTATAGGCATGATTAACTTCTCAGTATACAAAGCTTCAAATAATTAGAAAGAGAGACCAAAACCTCTTTACTAATTACATAAGGTTATTTGCGTCACATTTAAAGTTGTAAAACTAGCTAAGAGAGAAGTTAAAATAAAGAGTTAATGAGGGACAGGTGTCAATAAATTTTGAGGAGTAGAGCTTTGCTCTCTCCACCGTGGTGTAGAGGATCCGGACTCATGATATTATCCTATAAACATAAAGCTGGGATGGCAGGGTTTAGAGGTATGCCGAAGCCTGGCACAGAAATTGCATTAATTATGAATTCGGCCACCCAAGCCAAATGGTGAATATAACATAAGCCGAAAACTTTAGGGCGTGTTTGGTTCATGGAAAATAGCGTAAATGGCGAACTAGATTTCCATGAAATCTCGTTTTCTATGGTTTTCATCAAAACCGTGGAAAACCTATTTTCCATGAACTAAACGCACCATTGATTTTTCAAGTCAAATTTTAGAGTAAATCAGAGTTTCATCGGTGATTTTAAGTCGAAAGTCGAAAGTCGAGAGATCTGGACCCCGAAACCTTGGTAGAAAACACAAATAACCTTGATGAAAAGAGGATGTCAAGTTTTTCATATTTTATTCTATTTCTCAAAACTATTTTCCATCCCGAAACCTTGATGGAAAAAACCAAATTCAAGAGATCTGGACCCGAAACCTATTTTCCATCTTATGTTTTTCGTCCCCAACAAAACAAAGGAAAACAAATTTCGCGAAAATCCAGTTCACCATTTCCGCTATTTTCCACGAACCAAACACACCCTTAAGTCGGAAAATTTCAAGTTGGGCTAAATTTGTAGCTGTTGATTAGGCCGATTGGGGTCGAGTGGGTTCCAGCTTACGGACTTGCAACACTACACACTATACAGTATACACAAAAATATCAGTAGTGCAAAAAAATATTATTTGAAGATTCGAAAAGAGAGATCTATTGCTGCACAAGCACTGTTAATGTGTTTTAGTCATATTTCTTGAATGTAGTCGATTTCTATTTAACATGAATGATCACTTCATACATTATACATAAATGTTAAGGTAATGGTTTTTGGATCATAGTGAAGAAGAAAGGCTAACTATAATATATTTTATAATTAAAATTGAGTTTTCTTCCTTAATTCAAAATATCATAGTTGATAATCAACGTTTTCACCGTTAACTTATGCGACAATGTAAATTAAAACGTGTACACGTGACATGTGTGACACGTGGTACAGTCCTGTCTCAACCCGTGGCAGAGCCAGTGTATGACACGTATCATAGCCAACAACCACCACGTCTTCGCAGGGTGATATCACGTGGTAGTACTGTAGCATGACACGTGATAGACCAAATCAGACCGGTCCAGACTATGAGCCAATCCAAGTCAGGCCGGTTCAGACACTAAAAATGACATTTAGATCCCAATTTTTGGTCAAAATTAATCAAAAAAAATTTAAAAAAATTCTTCTTGACTAGACTTATCTCATGGGGGACCCATTTTTTTTTAAAAATTATTAAAATATTTTTTAATTTTTATTGGGAACGGGTGCTTTAAATTGGAAACATGACTAACTTATATGAAATATATATATATAATAATAAAGATTAATACCTAATCAAGTTTCTTATGATAGCTTATAGGATATTAATTGTATACCCCAATTGTAATAGCCTAATTTCGTGATCCGAACTTAGTCTTTACACCAAAGATATTCAGAACGATTAGTAAACAAAACGTAACAATTAGCACGAAGTTTAGTGTGGAAAACCTTTAAATAGGTTAAAAACCACAACCTCTCTTGAAGATTTAGAAAGAGAGAGAAAGATTTATTAAGGATTGTTAACTGTTACAATAGAGGTTTTCGAATAGTTATGTATAGAGTATTTTAGTGAGCATTCATCCGTCCTTCATCTGAAATCCTTTGTTCCTATTTATAGATCTTATAATATGACCGTTTGACGACTATTATTATCCTTAATGATGGACGTTACAATATATGTTTGATATTCTTTGATCTGATTGTGTAACGTTCTAATCTTTGCTATTTTGTAACGGCTTCATTGCTGACTGTGCATTTGTTGGCTCAAACTGTTGATGTAGAAGTCAAAAGTGATGACTAAAACTATGTAATCGTAATATGTTATACACTGTGCCACGTGTCTGTTGATGAGCTCTAAAGTGATGACTAGAACTCTGTAACTACAATATGTTATACACAGTGCCACGTGTCTGTTAATGAGGTCGAGTGGTCGTATGATGGTCGAAGATGAAGCATGAGGCCGAGATGCGGAATAAGCCACTACACCAATAATACTAATTATTATGTCCAGGGGTCAAAGATAATACGAAACCAAGACTAATTTAGAATACGACTGGGAGTTATATCTAAATTACATTAATTGCCAGAAACACTAATTAGAGATAAATTGGGAATTTACTTAGTCTAATTTCTAAAAACTTGGTGTCTGAGGAACCAATTTTATGTATCTAGGTACAATTGGATGTTACTTTATAACATTTAGAGGTATATAGGCACTAATAACAACCTATTGTACCCTAGAATATTAGCTTAAAGATAAAATTAATCTACCTATCTTGTGAACTCAGCAGACTTCGGGATGGGACCACTTGTCTGCTAAACATCTAATACCCCTCATATTCGTAGTAAATATATTATTTGGCTAGAATATACAAACCTTATAAGAACTTTAGGGCTTAGAAGACCCTAGTAGTTAGATAAGGATTATAACATCGAGTGGTTTTGAATAGTTGTTTTGGCTAAGACTATATTAAAATATACTTTAAGGTTAAGATCACCATTTTACAGGGTAAAGTTAAGATTTAATGCTTAATAGGATTTTATTTGTATAAAGCCATGAACAAGGTTCATTTGCAAGTAATGATTGGGAATCATATACTCCATTATGCTGTCCACTCCCTACTTATACTTGATAAGCAAGGTAAATTATTATAGATATGACATCCAATACATCTGGCGAGCTTGCTATAACTTAAACTATGTAGATAAAAACTGGAATGGGTTGTGAATCAGAATGTACCACAACCTCCTCTTGCAACTTCCATATTTCAATTTGTTGCTTAGAAGACATTGCCATTGTAGACAACACTTTAGTCGATATACCCTCTTGAACCGGTTACACCAATAACATAAACTTGCCACTTGTATTAACCAACCTCTTCACCGGAGTCGAGTTACTAAATTATTCATGGTGATATGCTCCTTACACGCATTGATATGGACCTCATTTCCCTCCTTCTCAAGATGATACTTGTGAGTTCTACAATAATAAATTACATCTCAGTCCTGAAGATAAGGGCTACCCAAGATGATCTGATACACATCTAAAGGATCCACCTCACACGTCACCTCGTCAATAAACCTTTAAGTGATCGCAAACTTGAACGTACACTACTTTGTGATTCTCAACTCTACGTCTTTCTGAATCCATCCCAAATCATACGGCTTAGGATGAGCTATAGTATTCAAACCCATGTCTTCACCAATGCCTCAGAAATTAAGTTTTTCTGACTACCCGGATCAACAATGACATCTACTAAGCTCTGCTTCACCTGAATACTAACATGAAAAAGTTCTTCTCGACTCGCCTCCTCGGTAGCCATAGTCAGCTGAAACATAAGAGTAAGCTTAGGATTTGGTTTATCTAAATCCGGGAGGTCAACAACCGCTGCGACTAGTGTATATCTCTCTTTCTTGCTATTCGCCTCCTTCGACCTAAGATCTAAGTGAAGTTTCCAACATTTATTTGAAATATGCCCATTCGCCTTACAATGACTGTACTAATTCTCATTGGACTAAGACCAATCTCCTTTGGACTATCCCTTATACTCGTTCTTCAAACTAAACTTGTACCCTTGACTTACTCTCATCGTCTTCCTTGTCACTCTTCAAGTATTTGCCTTCAATAGAAATTACCTTCACGATAGCGTCTTCGATATTCTCCATATTAAAGAACTTCAACTCCCTTCTAATATGAACTCAGAAAAAAAAAACCCTGTATACTTCATGAACACTTCATACTCGTTCACATCAATATCCAAAACCAATGCTTGGTTTTGAAACTTTGTAGTGAAATCTTGTACGGATTGCCCATACTTTTGGCGCAATGTCATTTGAACCATCTCTCTTGCTCATACCTATAATAGGATAAAATTGCTTCCTCACCAACACCTTGAACTTTTTTCAACTCAAGCTTTCTACTACGTGATGTTTCTTATAGGATTTCTACCACGTGAGTGCATGACTTATAGATTTCAATGTTTAAAAACATATTTTTTAAGTATTTGAGTATTCCTAAACTGAAAAGTAGGTTTCTAACCTATCTAACCAGTTATCTAATTTCTCAGCATCGATTGACCTGCCGAATACTGGAATTTTAATTTTTAAATCTATACAAAGATTACGCATAGGATTCATGAACTTACTAATAATTGGTCTCTACTCGACGAATTCAGCATCACTAAAATCTTTATCTTCTTCCTCGTTACTCTCGTTATTTGCCTCCTTCGTAACTATTTTCTTCTTCATGTATTCTTGTCATTTTGTCGAAGAGAATGCTTTGGCGAGGTTCGCGAGACGTGATTGCTCTACCAACTTCCTTAGAGTAGTAGTTAGGTCAGAAACTTTTGTTTTGAGCTTCGAGAGTCAATCTTCAGAATCGCCCATCTTTGAATTTGCCTTCTTCTTCGAGCTAGGTTTTCAGTAAATCTTCAATAGACTCACAAGAATCTTCTTCGTTTGCTTGAGTTGGTCAGATGTAGAGACTATAAACTACAACCCTCTGAGAATCGTTACTTAAAAATTTGATACCACTTAATCCATAATCGAATTAAAAAACTTCTAAATTGAAGAACTTAATGAAGAACATAATTTGGTGGGAGAATTTTTAAAAAGAGCTTCAATTTCTCAATGATTTGATTTCAATTGAATTCCTCTTCAAAACCCTACGTCTAGATTACAAAACTTAGATTTATTTTATCTTGCCTAGTCTTGCCCTTTTAGGAGGGTTACAAGTTTCCTAGTTACAAAATAGAACAATATATCATGCCCTTTAACGCACTAAAGAATAAAGAAATCACGATAGTCATTCGAACGAACCCATGGGTCCTTCGAACGGCTAGCTCAATTAAGCCTAGAAATTGAGGCAGACATAATTGGTCTTCTAAGAACCCAGTCGTTCGAAGGACTCCAAATATTATTCGAATAACTTGCAAATTTAAGCCTAGAAAATGAGGTTGTCACAATTGGTTTTTTGAGAACCCAGTCATTCGAACTATATGCAAATTTAAGCCTATAAAATAAGCTAGGCAGACATAATTGGCCTATTTTCCTCATATCTCGTTCAAACGACTTCAAGGCTCGTTCTAACGGGTTGACATCTCATTAAGGGGTTTGATCTTCAGATCCTCCTGGATCAGGTTTGGTATCACATCTATGAGATTGTTCTTTAATTATATAAATTTATTGCTTGGGACATAGTTAAATTCCATGTATGATAGTCTATCTGCAATATACAACTTACCATATGGATCTATCTGCTCATAGAACATTAACCGATAATCAGATGAGTGACGACACATGTCTAAGTGACAGTAGTACCACGCACTAAATCTTTTTAAGATATGAACATATTTCTTGCCTCTAACCTTGTGCATCGGGGATGTCGCAAATATTATTGGCATGACTAACATAATAGAAAACACAGGGAGTGACACGTTATTACTCCCTAATAGTACGATACGGGGTGTCTAGTCCGATTTATACACTAGTAAATCCAGCTAGATTTTACTAAGTTGTAGGGACATATATGATAAGAATTATCATGTAAAAATGATTGGAGAAAATGGCAACTATGTTATGTACATTATCTCTACGTCAAAAGGTTAGAGCATGCTATTAGAACGGTTTCTAATACACTCCTCCGAGATAGGATAATGAGGAAGATTACCGGAAATACACTTTGACTTTCCTTAAAAAGGGAGATGATTCAGAGAGTGTACATGTAACAATTGCTTTCAAGGAAAGTTTATTGTTTGTCCAAGTATGACTAAGGTGGAGTGGGATCTTCAGCCTTTTCTCCAAAGGCATCCAAGGAGGCACATGTGAACATATCCATCCATATTGTGGCCCACTTGAGTATTTATGGTCATAATAGACACATCTTAGAGATGGCCTTATGTTTGTCTATTACTACAAAATAGAAATACATCAGCACAACTTCTCACTTAGATCATTCAATCGTAGGCTTAGTTCCTGGATTAACCGATCAAGTCAATACGACTTGACGGATCTTGCGAGTTTGACTCTCAGGCTTTTGATGATTATTTTACCGTTAATGGAAAAAATAATTGAGCATCGTGAGTACCCCATTCCATACCCAACTCAGGTTGGTAGAGAACTTATTCAAATTGATTTAGGCTAATCGTTTGACCACTGTTATTGCGATCATAGCTTCCGACTAGTGTGTGAGCTATATATTTTTTGCTCTCCACAACACTGATTAGCTAGGATTCATCTAATAACAATCCATCAAAGCTTTCCCAAAGCATGTTGTAACTGGGTGGGATCCCAATGTCGCCCTTCTATACACATATCTATGTGTCGTGCATGTGTCAAGGACATCTTTGCAACGTATGAAGTTGGGTCCCCAACGTTGGCTTAATATTATGTGAGTTATGAATCACATCTATCATTAGATATTTGAAACTTACTAGCGACGTATATACTGCAGGTCAGATTGTCACTTTGATGAGGCGATATTCCCACATTGGGGTTGAGATATGACAATCAATGTTGATGATGTTTTTAAGATTAGTTGGAAAACACCATCATTGTCTCATATAGATCCTTTTACATAAGTGACAATAAGGTTCAACGGATTCTAAACTTGCAATAGGTCGTAAATAAATTTCTAGACATATTCATAGACACTGTTGAAGTATTGTAGGTGTATGTACCTACAAGTAATGCACTTACAAAACTAAACGTTTTGAGGGAATTAATATGCATTCCGCAAATGAATCTAAGACGCATGTTTAATGCAGAGCACCATTGGAAGAAGGTATTCTGAGCCAGAGAGCGGCATAATAAAGGATAAATATGACTAATGGTGTAGTCGGTCCATCGGGGATGAAACCACCCATCGACGAGGCAATAGTAGCTACGCGACCAGTTGATGCATTACAAGATAAGACCGGGATGACACATACATATGATAATAATGAGATCTTGATATATTAAAAGTCTGCAATGGCACAACATAGGATCATTCAGTAGAAATTTATCGACAAGGTATTCATATTCGCTGCTGTGCTCGCCATTAAAGATAAGGATTCATAACCACGTATTGTAAATGACTATGTATTATTGAACATTGGCCAAAAGTGGGTGTTTGGAATCCAAGCGGAGTTCAACTTGCTAGCATAATGCGAAGTGATGTCATGCATTAAGCCTGTCGGTTACAAATAAGAATGGTACAAAAACATAATTAATACGAAGATATAATTAGGTTAAGGCAAGACTAGTTGCCTAAGAATTCTATAAGAAACCTGACATCGATTATGATAAGACCTATTTTCTAGTTATTGACGCTATAACTTTTTGGTACTAATCAGCCAGTCAATTATCGGGGACAAGCTAGACATGCGCCTTATGTGGTTATCGCATATCTATATGGGAAGCTAGATATGAATATCTACATGAGGCTACCTGGGGAGGTATAAGCTTTTAGAAGCAATTAAGCCCAACGCACACGAGGTGCGTACGTAATAAATATGGATAAGTTATTATTGGCTTGAATCAATTAGGGATCATGTGACATAGTAAGTTGACTAAGTATTTAAAGGTCGAAGACTTTGCGAATAGCTTTTTCTATCCATCCGATCTCATTAAGAATACAGATATTTGCTTAAGTCGTCATGACAGTGTGCTGCATCCATACCTAAGTGTTTAGATAACACTCCCGATATATGTTGCATGGTGTACGAGTATGCCAATACCAAGATGTTTTATCTGTAAATCGAGACAACAGTTGGTTCCCTAAGGTCTTTCATATCCTCCACCACTTGAATGTGGGGAAGGACATCTTCTACCATCCTAATGGGGAGATAAACTCTTAGGGTCGAGGTGCTATATCTAGGAGGTGTTTTGCTCTACTAAGCTGGGTACGTTAGACCTGATGTATCATTCACAGTGAATTATTTGGCTTACCATAGTTTTGTTCATACTCAAAAGCACTGGAATGAGTTCAAACACATTCTGAGGTATCTGATCAATATGAAAGACGAAATCAATTATACCTGAAAAATTATAAAGTTAAAATTATAGGGTACACTGATACATGATACTTTTCAAACCCACATAGAGGTCATTGTCAGATAGATTATATGTTTATGTACGGGAATACAACAAATTCTTGGAGATCGACAGAATAAAATACATTTAACAGAAATCCTTCCATACTTATGAATTATAGAAGGCGAATAAGATTGATGTTGTTCAGGACATTTTAGAAGACAACTTTGTAAACTTATTCACGAAGACTCCTGCACCACTTACGTTCAAATAGCTGGTACACATAATAGGCATGCAAAAGTTTGTATTCATTATTATCTCAGGGAGATACATCTCGGGGGAGATCAACGTCAAGGGGATTAGTCCCGACCTGACGTGGACAAATACGTGTTGTACTCTTTTCCTAATAGTATAGTTTTTTGCCCCAAGGGGTTTTTCTGACTAGAGGTTTTGATGAGGCAACGTATACGCGTCCACAACCCATACATAGCATAAGATTGCTCTCTTTCCTTATACATCTTTTTGCCGAAAGGGGGTTTTACTAGGCCGATATTTTAACGAGAAAAGTCATCCTAGTATGGGACACCCCAAGGGGGAGTGTTAGGAGTTGGGTCTGGCCCCAAGGAAATAGGAAAAAAAATTAATCTCTCGAGCTCCCTCTAGAGTATATATTTCAAAATCAGGACCAAAATCCTTCTCCACTCGAGCTCTCTTTTTCCTTCTAACATTTGTAAAAAAGTCTATAGTTTCCAAATTTTTAGGTTCTCCTATTCTAGGTGCAACAGAACTAGATGAGGAACCCCCACTATCTTTAGATATAAAAGGAAACTTATCTTCATAAAAGTCAGCATCAACAGTTTCAAAAATAGTTTTGTTTTCCAAATCAAAAAATCTATACGTTTTACTGTTAATTACATAACCAATGAAAACACATTTATAAGCACGACTAGAAAGTTTCAACCTTTTAGGATTAGGTATCCTGACATATGCTAAACATCCCCAAACTTTAAAAGTATGAGACATTCGGCTTTCTGCAATTCCATAATTCTAAAGGTGTTGCCAAGGTCTTTGAGTTAGGAACTCTATTTAATACATAACACACAGTTAATAATATCTCTCACCACCAATGGGAAGCAGCACCAGAACTTAGCATAATAGCAACTACTAGTCCTGTATAAGTACGGTTCTTACGTTCAGCCTTAACGTTCATCTCAGGTGAATAAGAAGTTGTGGTCTCGTGAATAATACCATCACAGGTCATCCCGGGTTTGGGTTGTGAAACACCAAACCCAAACCCAACCCATTTATTTAACAAGTCTGATATATAAACACAAACCCGACGGGTTGACCCGACCCGACTCGTTAACCCGTACAATCTTAAAATAAAAATAAAAATAAAAATAAAAAACATATGAGAATTAGAGGGGAATGTGAGAGCCTTTGAAAATCAAAAGTGAGATGAGATCAAAAGCTCACAGTAGAGAAGCTTTACTTTTCACTAATAGATGATAATAATTCTTCCGAAAGTGAACACAAATCAGGGAGGGAAAATGATCTAATAAGAAAAAATTCCAAAGAGATAGAGAGAAAGAGAGAATGCTAGAACCAAAGTTTTACCCATAAGAATGCTAGAGAGTCTAAGAATCATTGGGACTGAAAGACTTCTCACAATAAAATAGAGAGAGAAAGAGTTTTTCAATACTCAAAACACTTTTGAAGAAACACAAAAGGGGAATGGAAAATTTTTAGCTCGAATTATCAAGAGCTCGTTGGTGAACAAAATCTATTGAAAAAAGTATAATCAGATAGAGGTGAAGGAAGGAATTGCTACCTTAATTTGCAAAGCGGTGATTTCGAGCGACGAGTCATCATAGTAGAACATTAAATTTCAAGTTAAATGGGTTCGCGGGTCAACCCGGAACAAACCCAAACCCGACCCGTTATAACGGGTTAGTTGGGTCGACCTGTTTTGACCCAAAACTCACGAAGGCTGAACCCGAACCTGTGAAATTTGGGTCGGGTTCATGTTGGGTTAACGGGTTTGGGTCAAATTGTCAGCCCTAGCCTACTAGTCATCTAATGTGGCATGCGAAGAGGTTTATGGGAAACTTCTACTTGTTGGGATATGATCAATCTAGAATAAAACTATAGTAAAACATGAACAAGAGAGAAAGGGAGAAAAAGATTTATTGAATATTATAACTGTGTTCTCTGTACATAGTACAGTGATATATATAGGTAACCCAGAAGAATTCCTTATTCTACTCTAACTTTTCCCATAACTTTATTGGGCTTATGGGTTTGTTAGGAGTCTGTATATGACACCTTAACCTTGTTGGGCTCCTAACTTGGGCTTGGACCCAACTCCTAACACTCCCCCTTGGGGTGTTCCATACTAGGATGACTTGCCTTATTAAAACCTCTGCCTAGCAAAACCCCTTGGGCAAAAAGCTGTGTAGGGAAAGAGTACAATCATATGCCCTGTATAGGTCGTGGACGCGTATGCATTGCCTCATCAAAACCTCCATCCAGTAAAACCCCCTAGGATAAAAACTATGTTATTAGGAAAAATAATACAACACGCATATGTCCACGTCAGGCTGGGACAACTCCCCTGACGTTGATCTCCCTGAGATAATAAATCTTGTAAACTGTGCATGCCGATTCCATGAACTAATCTCTTAAATGTAGGATATACAATAGCCTTCGTGAATAGATCAGCCAGGTTGTCTACTGAATGGACTTGAACAATGTCGATTTCATTCATCTTCTGCAACTCGTGTATGTGGAAAAACTTTGGTAAAATATGCTTCGTCTTGTCACCTTTAATAAATCCGCCTTTGACTTGAACGATACAAGCTGCGTTGTCTTCATAAAGTATCGTCGGTTTATCTTGAATAAAATTCAGACCGTTACTTCTGTTGATATTGTTGATCAAGAACGCAACCAAAAACATTCTCTGCCGGCTTCATGTAATGCAAGAATCTTCGCGTGGTTCAAGGATGTAGCAACCATCGTATGCTTGGCTGACCTCCATGAAATTGCAGTATCTCCATACAATAATACATAACCCGATTGTGATCGGCCTTTATGTAGATCTGAAAAATATCCTGGATAGAACAGACCCTAGTCTTTCGTACCGATGAGATATCTCAAAATGTGCTTGATCCCATTCCAGTGCCTTTGGGTAGGTGCAAAACTATGGCGTGCCAAACAGTTTACTGCAAATGATTTGTCGGGTCGAGTACACCTAGCTAAGTATAGCAAAGCACCGATAGCTTCTAGATATGGCGTCTCAGGCCCTAGAAGTTTCTCCCCCTCTTCAGGAGGACTATAGATATCCTTGTTCACATCCAATGAACGGACATGCATAAGCGTCTTGACATTATGTGTCGTATCCATACCGAAACGTTTTATGATTCTTCTGGTATACGTCGCCTGATATACGATTATGTCGCGACCAAGATGTTCGATCTGCAAACTGAGACAAAATTTTGTCTTCCCAAGGTCTTTCATTTTAAATTCCTTCCCAAGGTATTCGGCAACATTCACGATCTCTCCCGGAGTTCCGATGATATTCAAATCGTCTACATAAACTGCAATGATGGCGAAACCAGTATTCATTTTCTTGATGAAAACGCATGGGCAAACAAGACTGTTTGTAAAGCCCTCGGCCTTCAAATATTTAGTCAGCCTATTGTGCCACATGAGCCCTGATTGTTTCAGACCATACAATGAATTATCCAGTTTTACTACGTAGGCACCCTGCGTGCCTGGCATTGTCCCTTTCGGAACCTTAAACTCTTCTGGCAGCTTCATGTAGATCTCCATATCTAATTTCCTATATAGATATGCAGTAACAACATCCATAAGACGCATGTCTAGCTCGTTCTCAACGACTGACATATTGATCAAGTAGCAGAACGTTATAGCGTCCATGACTGGAGAGTAGGTTTCACCGAAATCGATGCCAGGTCTTTGAGAAAATACCTGAGCAACTAGTCTTTCTGTGTACCTTACTATATCTCCGAGTTCATTAGGTTTCCATATGAATACCCATTTATAACTAACAGGCCTCATGGCATCTTGCCTAAGGACTATTGGTCCAAACAGTTCGCGTTTAGCTAATGAGCTAAGCTCCGTATTGGTCGCAGACTCCCAATCTGGCCAATCTGTACGACTTCTACATTCGTCTACAGTGAGTGGTTCTGGATCATCATCCTCGATGGTGAGCGCAGCAACGAAAGTAAATACTTCGTTAACTACTACTTCTGAGCGATCCCAAGTAGTACCATTAGAAACAAAGTTAATCGAGATCTCTCAATTATTATGTACATGTGCCTCACCGGCCTTGTTTCCTAATGCTACACGTGGGTACATAGTTATGATAGCCTTGTTGGTGGGTGGTGCCATCCCCGATGGACTGACTACACCATTAGTCATTTCTTTTCCCGTACGTTGTATCTTAGCCCTCGGCTCAACATCCTTCTTTGCAGCGGGGCATTTTCTCGTGATGCGCGGCTTGGATTCATTAGCAGGTTGCACACCAGTTCCCTAAACATCCAGTCGTGCAGGCGCATTACTTGTAGGTATGTGTGCCTTGGTTACTTTAGCAACATCATTAAATAGATCAGGTAATTCATTAACAATCTGTTATAAGTATAGAATACGCTACACCCCCTTGTCACCATAACTGGTTAAGGGTTCTAAATAAGACAACGATGGTGTGTTCCAACTAATCTTGGAAACATCCGCAGTCTTGACTGTCAATTCTCCCCCCAATACTGGGAAAATCGTCTCATCAAAGTGACAATCAACGAATCTCGCAGTAAATATATCGCTCGTAGTGGGTTCCAAGTATCGAATGATAGATGGTGAATCATAACCCACATAAATGCCGAGACGACGTTGGGGTCCCATCTTCGTACGTTGTTGTGGTGCAACGGACACCTGTACAGAACATCCAAATGTTCGTAGTTGGGCAACACCGGACTCCGACCCAGTTATTAGTTGCAATGGGGAATATTTATTATTGGCTGTTGGATGAATCCTAATCAGGGCGGCAGCATGCAAAATTGCATGGCCCCACGTAGAAGTCGGAAGCTGAGATCGTAATAACAGTGGTCGAACAATTAACTGTAATCGCTTGATTAGATTCTCTGTCATCCCATTTTGGGTATGGACATGGGGTACTGGATGCTCAACATCTATCCCATTAGCCATGCAATAATCAA
Organism: Kingdonia uniflora; assembly: GCA_014058105.1. NCBI lineage: Eukaryota > Viridiplantae > Streptophyta > Magnoliopsida > Ranunculales > Circaeasteraceae > Kingdonia > Kingdonia uniflora. The sequence goes on from JACGCM010000376.1 coordinate 509,360, forward strand.
GAAATGCCTTTGAGGTAAACTCGCCAGCGCCGTCAAATCTCACAGATTTGATCGGGTGATCCAGGAAATGAGCCCGCAATCGTATAATCTGAGCAAGCAGTCATGGAAACGCCATATTCCTAGACGATAAAAGAAATACGTCGGACCATCTCACAGATGCGTTGATTAAGACCATATAGTATTTGAACGGACCACAATGTGGATGGATAGGTCCACATATATCTTTATGGATACGTTGGTGAAAGGCTGTAGACTCTAACTCCACCTTGGTCTTACTAGGTTGGACTATAAGCTTTCCCTGAGAGCAGGCGTTACACGGACAATCTTGCAAAATTATTATCTTTTCGCCCTTCAGTGAATGTCCAGAGGTACTATTGATAACTTTCCTTATCATTCTCTGTCTAAGGTGTCTGAAACGATCATGCCAAATCTTAAATGTTTTCTCTTGTAACGGAGAAAAATTTGTGATTGCATATGTTTCGACATGCCAAAAGGCAGTAGAATAAAGCCCTGAGGAATACATTGGACATTGTTCCAATATAAGTTCTTGACCGTTAGGCGAATAAGTGATGCATAGAATCTGATTCTCATCATCTCCTATCGTCCAGACTTGATAACCATTATCATGTATATCCCTAAAGTTAAGTAAATTCTTGGGAGATTTGCTAGCAAATAACGCGGTCTGGATACTCAGTATCGTACCATTAGGGAGTAAAAGTGTGGCGCTCCCTGAGCTCTCTATGATACTGGCTAACCTAGTAATAGTGTGAATGTCTCCGACATACGCGGTTAATTGCGAAAAATACTTTTTATCGCGAAGGATTGAGTGCGTGGTACCACTGTCTACTAGACATGTGTCACGACTCGTCCTATTATCAATTAGTATCTTATAGGCAGAAAGATCCATGGACGACCTGTATATATAGCAAATTAAAAACTATATATGCAAATGAACGAATAGCGGAAAAAAAATCATTATGGAATATAACAAAATAAAATATCATGTATGTCACGAGCACAGTACTGAAAGATAAATGATATGTTCCAAACAAAATCAAAAATACTGACAAAGAAAAGTAAAGTAAATCTATACTATGAATAGAAACTACTGGTGCTCTCTCTAATGTGACATTCTATGTCTACTGGGGAATCGTGACGGATTACTCCGCATGCTGAATCATGACTGCATCAGTGTCGCCAAAGAAGTCTGACACTCCAAACGCCACAGGAGTAGAGTTGGTGTCAACAACTATACGATGGGTTCAGACTTTGTTAGCTTTAGCCACCCTTGGTGCCTGACAGTCTCGTGCTCAATGTCCTTTGCCACCGTAGTTAAAGCAAATAGATCCCTGATCTGGCTTCTTGTCCTTCTTCACATTGCCTGGTGTTCCAGATTGCTGTAATCATTTACCTTTTCGAATGCCAAAGGGTTTCTGGTGCCCTCCCTTTTTGGTGTTATGGTATCCTCCTCTACCCTTTCCATTTCAGGGTTGTTTCCCTGAAACTGAACATTATTAGATGCAGGCAATGGCGCACTTCCAGAGGGCCGCATACCATGATTCTTTATCAGAAGTTCATCATTCTGCTCAGAGAGGAGCAGTGCCTGTATCAAGGCTTCATGAGTCTTCATGTTCTCGCGTCGATATTGCCGCTGAAGCGCAATATTACTAGCATGGAAAGTAGATAGAGTCTTCTCTATCATTTCAGCATCAGTGACCTTCCTCTCACGCAACTCAAGTGTAGAAGTAATTTTATGGACTGCAGAGTTGTACTCAACGACTGTCTTAAAATCTTGAAACCTAAGGTTGTTCCATTGGTGCATGGCCTTGGGGGGCATTATAGTCTTCTGCTGACCATAACTCCCCTTGAGACTTGCCCATAGGCCAGCTGGCTCAACCTTGTTGGGGTATTCGGTCTTGAGGTCATCCTGAATAAGATGACGGAGAATAAACAAAAGCCCTTACTTTATCCACAGGTTCTTCCTTATTGTCAATGACGATGGTCTTCTGCAGACCGAGAGACTTCAAGAACAAGTCAGCGTCAATGCACCAAGTAAGGTAATTAGCACCAGTGAGCAGCAATGGTACAAATTCAACATTTTTAATGCAAAAGAGATATCGTAATGAGATACAAAACATATCAATTGCATGGAAGACAAATCATAATATTAAGAATAAAACTAAAAATGATTCCTAATCATATTAAAGGTGAACCCCGTTCATATTCTAAAACACATGAAATTCTTCGAAAAGAATCAAATCCCAAATTATACCCTGTAAAATGAGGATTGGAATCTTAGTGTACAGTGAAATTGAATCCTAGTCAGGAGTGTTATTTAAAACTGCAAGATGTGTGTGCCCCGTAGTAAGAGAACTTGGGTGTTATAAGCTCTCTAGTTCAATGAAAGGTTGTATATTCTAGCCAAATGACCCTATTTGCTACGAATATGAGGGGTATTAGATGTTGAACTGATGAGTGGTTCTATCCCGAAGTTACTGGGTTCACAAGATAAGTTGATTAGGCCTGTCTTTGAACTAACAGCCTTGGGTACTATAGGTTGCCATTAATGCTTATATACCTCTAAATGTTATGCTTGAAACATCTAATTGCATCTAGATACGAAAAATTGGTTCCTCAGACACCAAGTTTTTAGAAATAAGACTAAGTCAATTCTCAATTGAGCTCTTGTTATTGGTCTTGGACAATTAACTATGATTTAGATATGACTCACAGTCGTATGCTAAATTAGTCTTGGTTTCGTATTATCAGTGATCCCCGATCATGATAATTAGTATATTAAGGGAATACCAATAATATCCTATTAGCTATCATAAAAATATTTAAATCAAAATTACACGAAGTATTTATATCACATATAAGTGAGCCAAAACTCCTATATGAGACACCTATTCCCAAAAAAATTAAAAAATATTTTGCATAAAATAAAAAAAATAAAAAAAGGGGTCCTCCACAGGGTAGGTCTAGTCAATAAGAATTTTTCAAAAAAAATTGGGCTCAATTTGATAAAAGAAAATAGGGGATTTAAAGTCGCTTTAGTGTCTGGACCGGTTCTGAACCGGTCTGACTCAGACTGGGTCAAGGCCTGGACCGGGTTGACATGGTCTGACTCGGTCACACGTGCCCCGCACGTGTCGCACACGCACACAAATCCAGTAAAGGCAAAGAATATTCCGTTCACCGGGAATAATATTCCGGCAACAGTCCGGCAAAATTTCTGACCAAGATTCCGGCTTTGGTCGGTCTCCGGTGACCGCCACACGTCACCTCCGATAACTATCGCGTGCCACACGTGTCACGACATGCCGCACGTGCCAGGGCATGCCACACGTGCCTGCCACATGCCATGGTATATTATAGATCTGAATATAGGTATAAAAAAACGTAAAATACTTCTTCTCCTGATCGTTTTGTTTCCGTGAAATCTCTGATTTAGACGGAAAGATCAGCACTTCTCGTTCTTAGAGCTTGCGTGCTAATAACGTGTTGAGATATGATCAATCTAGAATAGAACTATAGTAAAGCATGAACAAGAGAGAAAGAGATTTATTGAATATCATAACTGTGTTCTCTGTATATAGTACAGTGATAAATATAGGTAACCCAGAAGGATTCCTTATTCTACTATAACTCTTCCCATAACCATATTGGGCTTATGGGTTTGCTAGGAGTCTGTATAGAACACCCCAACCCTGTTGGGCTTCTAACTTGGGTTTGGACCCAACTCCTAACACTACTTTGTTTGTTGGAGTTTTTGATTTTTTTCTTATAGAGGATGAGTTTCACTATTTTGTGGGAGGGGTGGATCCTCATTTCACAATCGCATGCTTCTTAACATCTCCCTTACTTTTCATTGTCAGTGATTCCCCACTTACTTGTCGAAGAGTACGAGATGTTTGAGGCTGAGGGTATCCCATATTCATTGATGTTGATAACGCTGTTAGTTGGACAAATGTTCTAGGTAAAAAAGAGGGGTTTAATGTTCGGTTTATTTGGTGGTCAAGGTTCCATGTTGAGGTGACATATCATATTGAGTTGACCTACAACATGATTATCTTTCACAATAGATAATTTCTCTTCGTTGTATTTTTATGTGCTTTGTTTTTTTCTTGTTTGTTGTATCCAATCTCAAGTAAGTTTAAGAATAGTTGGTTTTATGCGGTATGAAATTTTAAATACCAGTGAGTTGGCTTGATTGGGATATATGGTGGAGAAGGTCCCGATGCATACTGGTTATATCCTCAGCCAATTGTAGAATGCAGATCTGCAACTGTTTTTGTTTCCTATAGTCTGACCAACTATAGAAAAAATTGCCGTATTAACATTAGCAAATGATCACTGCTCCCTAAACAAAGCGTGGATGAGAGTGAGGGTGAGGGTAAGAGTATAAAGTTGAAGAAGGTGGTTTACTATGCTCTCCTTTTTGCTCATATAGAGAGGGGTCTCAGAACTTTCATGGTGTCTACTAAGATCGAGTTATGTGTTACTAAAGAGGAATTATGCTTTTATGGTAATGCAAATTGCTCCAAGGTTTTTGGGAAGGGAAGGTATTAAGTACCAGTCAGTTGGATTGATGTTGGGATGAAAAGTGAGGCAGGTTCTGATGTGCTGCTGGCAGTGTTTTCTAGGTGCAAATTGAATGTCTATAGCTATTTTGGCTCTTGTGGTCATCTCATTAGGGAAGACAGTTACCGTTGGGCTCTTGGCCCAGTAGTGGTTGTACCTAATTAGGAAGAGGTCGTGGGTTCGAAATCTCATGGGGTTGGAAACTTAGTGTTACGGGTACCTATATAAAACCGGCTTGCCTTGCAAAATAAATAAAAAATAATTAGGGAAGATAGTTGCCATGTGGAAGAGAATGATGTTATCCAAGTCTTTTACTCTGGATCTAACACTTTTCTCACTGTAAAATCCATCAATTTGAGGTAAAGAAGTTCATAATACAGGCAAAATTTAGATGTGATACTGATTATTGCAGAAGGATGAGGAGGTTTCTCGAGAAACCTCGTCGCTACTTCCTCGTAAATTTGGTTTGCACCTTTGAATCTTCAAAAATCATTTCCTTCCTGAAGTACGTTCCTATATCCACGACCAGCTAATGATCTACAATGTATGGAATGAGTCCTATCTTGAAAGGGTAAAGGGGCGTGTTAAATCCAGGTCTAGTTCAGGAAATTGGTCGTGAATGCTACTTATCTTCGTAAGATTCCCATGGTTAAGTGGTTGTAATTATGGTTCTTATGGCATGGTTAATGTGGCACGTCTCTTTAGGGTAGGTTTGACCTGATGAGCATACTGGTGGTTATATATCAAATGTGGAAGATGTTGGTATGGTTCTAGCTTTGAATCAAGCTAACCCATTTGAAATTGGTGCTTTGCCTTTTTTAATATGGGATCTAGTGAGTCTGTTACCAATTTTGGTACAGATCAACCTCGCCTATTAGGTTATCTTCAGGTGTGGTTGGGGATGAGGCATTGTCTAAGATATCTTTTAGGTGTAATGGAGGCTGAGGCAACTAACTCTCCATTTCTTCTAAAGAAAATATTCTGTCTGGGCTTGAAAGTTTTTTTTTTTTTTTTTTTTAACGCAAAGCTGAAATATATAATTAAACAAGGGGTTATTTTTCCTGAGAATTTTAGGAGGCCAATTTTGTAAATTTTACTAAAATGAAAACATATTGTGTTCTGTTATTTCCAGCGGTTCCGCTGTTGATGTTTGTTCTTTTTATTATACTACAGGTGAACTAATCTGTCTAACTATCAACTTGCGTCAGGGCAGATGGTTAGTATTGAAAAAAACAAAATATTCATTGGTTACATTCCTCACTATAGAAGAAATGAGGTTATTGATATGTTTGGGTTTCGAGAAGGAGAATTCCCAGAGACTTACCTTGGAATTCCACTTGTACAAGGACGGGTAACGAAAAACACTATAGCGCCTCTTTTGGAAAAATTAGGAAGAGAGCGAACAGTTGGAATGGGAGAATGCTATCATTTCAAGGGAGAGTAGTTCTGGCCAAATCTATATTAACCAGTATTCCAATTTATAATATGGTCATTTACAAATGGCCTCAGTCATTAATTAAAGAAGGAGATGCTATTATTATAAACTTTATTTGGACTGGAGATCCTACAAAGAGAAAGGGGATCACGCTTCGTTGGGAAAAATTGTGCAAACCGGTTAAAGAAGGTGGCCTGGGAATAAGAAGTCTAAAAGAGGTTAACAATAGAATGCTATGCAAATTAAACTGGATTTTAATGCGAAGAGAAGAACCATGGGCACAAATGATCTATGCTAAATTCCATACAAAGAGTGGGGACAGGATCAAATATCATAAGAGCTCCTCTGTCTGGCCGGGAATCAAATTTGCGGAACCGATTACCAAATCGTTTATAGGATGGATTATTGGAAGTGGTAAAAAGATCGATTTCTGGAGAGACACTTGGGCTACTTCCATTCCACTACGAGAACACATAGACCTTCCAAATCATCTTTGGAAACTATGTATAGCCAAGGTCAGTGACTTCATTAACCCTGATGGTTGGAACTTTCCTACGGATATCTCGCTCGCTCTCTTGGTTATGGGTATAAACATTTCTAGTATTACTTGCAACCCAAATTCATAAGATATTTAGATCTAGAAACCGGATATACATGGTGACTTTTCAGTCAAAAATGCTTTTGAAAGTACTCGTGATCCTCTAGACACATCTTGGTGGTGGAAGTATACTTGGTTACAATGCCTACACCCAGATCTTAGTGGATTTGCATGGAAACTTATGAGCCAAATATTGCCTACTGATGACTTGATTCAAAGGAAAGGAATTCAGCTTGTCTCCATCTACAATCACTGTGGTCTCACAGCTGAATCAGCGAACCATTTATTCTTCGAATGCAATGTAGCGAAAGTGATTTGGAGTTGGGCAACAAGTACGTTCAACATTGCTGCTGTTTCTGAGAACGATAGCTGGAAACAGATTTTAGACAAAAGCAAAGCGTTGAGTTTATACCTGAACGACCTATGGATAACGATGGTCTTCTCGGTGAGTCGTTGGCTGTGGAATGCAAGAATGGGTAAAGCTCCAAAGATTAAAAGCTGCATGTGGATGCTACCTAATGAGAACGAAATTAAATTATGCTGTGACGGTTCGGCGTTGGGAAATCCGGGTCCTTCTGGCATTGGAATTGTTTATAGAGATTGGGTAGGCAGAGTTCTAGGAACGTTCTGCAAAGCAGTTGGAATAACAACCAATTACATGGCTGAAGTTAAGGCTATCATAGGCAGGGTGGAAAAAGCGGTACACCGAGGATGGAAAAACTTGTGGATTGTTTCAGACTCCACGGCATCAATCAATGTTTTCGTCACGCTGAAAATACCTTGGAAATTCATAAATAAGTGGACACAAATACCCAACTCTATACAAGCAATCAGATTCAGCGCAACCTGGAGAGAAGTAAATTTTTTGGCAGATACAATGGCTAAAAGAGGATCTAGAGAGAGCATACCTTTTGAGGAATGGACTGAGGGAAGACCGGAACTCCTTACAAGGATTGATGACCCCCACACGGAATACTTCAGATTTTGTTGATATCTCGTAGTTTCGTATTTTTCTTCTTGTAAAGGTTGTTTCCTTTGTTACAAAATCTAAACCTTTTGCAAAAAAAAACTAATCTGTCACTCATTTTTCATTTCTCTCCTTATTATTCTATTCTTACTGACAATGAAGGGAATCATTGGATGCATAAATAATTCTTGATATAGTTATTCCTCGAATCTTTAAATTTGAACATAAGAGCCTGGATATTGTGTCATTTTTTTTCATTTTCCTTTTTCAGACTTATAGGTGGGGTTACTTTCCTATCATATGAACTCTCGTTTCATCCATTTTGGAAAACCCTCAAAGTCGTAATGGCTTAGAAAGTTGAGGCTCATCTGATTATGTCGTTACTTTCTGATATCAGCTATTTATCTATATAAACAGAATTTGTTTGTACTTGGTTATTCATCAATCATGGGTTATAGAACTTAGAAAGTGGAGGCTCGCCTGATTATGTTGTTACTGTGCAGATAACTTCTTGCGGCACAATAAAATGAGTCAGAGACTCAAATTCAAGAAGGCAATGGTGGCGACTTTCTGAGCTTATAAAACCAAAAAGAAAGTAATGGTGGCAACTCCATTAAAGATGATTTCACTAACTTCCAGGCTCTGTAAAATGTAATGATGTTCTGTATTAAAGTCGAATAATTTGCTTTGTATCAGTATGTAAACCCACATTCTCGTTAATGTCTTGTACCTTATTTTCATTGATTTTCTTTTCCTTACCAACTTATTAATGCCTTTTCGAGTTCTATCAGATTTGAAGTGTATTCGTTTCAAGGGACAAATACTTCACATTTTCTTTGATAAAGAGTGCAAAATTTACAGATATGTAACACATAATTAAGTACTTTATACATACGTTATGAAGATACAAGGATGATTATGGACACAATACTGATAAGTTATCCATTCAAGTTTTTTCGCATGCTATGCAGTGGGGTAGGACGAATCCATGGCAATGCCGCAGATACCTTCCTTGGCAACAATACCCCTTTCCATCCTTATATATCCTTCCTCTCCCCAACTGGTGCCCCACGAGTTTTTAACGAGCCAATATTTGGTCCCATCACTACTAGTGCCATAGCCAACTGCTGTAACACCATGATCAAGGTCTGTGCCACATTCCCCGTTGAATACACCACTTGAGTAAAACTGGAAGGCGGAACCGCCAGCATCAATGGACACTGCAATTGGTTGGTTTGCAACGGCTTTCAATAGAGCTTTCTCACTGTTCACAGGTACGACTTCGTAGCCAGTGATTTTGGCAGCAGGCAAGGACGCTTTTTTGGCATCGCATGTTCCATCAACTGCTGTGTAGGGGTAATGAGTTTCAGTGGTGAGACCTTTGTTGTGTTGGATGAATTGAAAGGCGTCCTCCATTTCGCCTCCACTACAACCTTGATCCACACCACTTGTATCGCAGTCTACAAGCTCCTGCTCAGACAACGATATTAATTTACCAGTTGTGAGTTGAGTGATGCCTTCGGTTGCCCCCACCGCTGAGAACGCCCAACATGATCCTATATGCAGTAATTTTACGATGTTAGCAAATAACTCTAATTTTGTCTAAAAGTAAAATAGAATAGTACGATTTTTCGTTCTAACTTACCACATTGGCCTTGGTTCTTGATGGGTGTAACTGCACCTTTCTTTCTCCAATCCAAACTAGATGGAACTGCGGTAACATTTTCGTACTTAAATGACGTCGAAGAGGTCCTCAAGCAAGAACGACTTTTATACCCATTACGAGATGCTACAAACTCTTCATTGGTTTGGTCAGCAAATTCATTGATACTCAACGTGTACGGTCTCTCGCCCATTTTGTTGAAAGAGTTTATAAACTCTGTGTTCGCTTTGAATATATTGAAACGTCTCTCTTTATCGCCCAAAGTAGCGTATACTTTTCCATAACGGGTCATCCATTGCTGGTGAAGCTCATTCATGGATGACTCAGGGAGAGTACGGGACATCGCTTGGGACGCCCAAATACCCAAAACAAAGAAGGCAATACACATGCATTTCAATTGGGATGATGAAGCCATATCAGTTTATTAGTGAATACTAGAGGAATATAGGATTCAATCGAGTAACTAAGCACATTTTTAGCATTCGATATTCTTTAGCTTATATAGGCACTTCGATACCAGTGTTTAATGTGGTTTAGAGAGAGACTTGTACAACAACGTCCCCGGTAAGTCGTAGACGACTGAAGCTTTGAAGAGAAATTTGTAGTATACATATTATATTTTGATAATGTTCCTGTACGTTGTGCCTCGGTATAATACTAATTAATCCTTTGTAATTGTGACTAGTTTTGGTTTATCTCTTGTTTAATTGATTAACTCTTCGGTTAGGCGGATATTTTAATTTTAATTTCCGTCCGCGCATCAAGTGAAGGGTCTCTTCAACATTCACAGTAGTTGAAGAAGAAGGGCAAAGAAAGCAAGAAAGATTCTTAACAATGTCAATGAGTGGGAAAATGTATATTTGTAGGAATACCATATCAGACAGTGTGAAGATGGAATTAAACACAAATTTACTCGATTATAACCATCTTTCAGGAAAATAATACAATGAATAAGATACATATTTCTCACACAACACTAAACATTACGAGTTTCACACACTTAATATACTCGACGGGACAAAATGCTGGAAGACGACATGAGATGAAGAAAGTGAGAAAATCACGGTACGAACACGACGCCCTTAAAGTATTCGTGTGTAAGTGCATTCCCTGGGAACAATGGTCTCTGGTTCACCATCTCAGAAAATTTACAACCCACAGACCATACATCAACAAGCATAGAGTACTGGCGAGACCCAAGGAGAATTTCAGGGGCCCTGTACCAGTGTTACCACCTGCAATTGCCAAGATAATGAGAAGAGGACATTTTCAACCGGCAGCATCTATGGAGATAATTATGTTTTTTTGGTTTTGGGCCCATGTCGTTCGAACGACTCTTGAATCCGTTCGAACGACTCTTGTATCCTCCTGAAATTTTGGCCCAGACGCAAAGTTTCGCTCGGACGACTCTTGAATCCGTTCGAACGACTCTTGTATTCACCTGAAAGTTTGGCCCAGACGCAAAGTTTCGTTCGAACGAATATCGTAACTTGGTTTTTTTTATGGTTTTAGAACCTCTTGTTTGCCTCGAGATTTGAGCGATTGTAATAGGTTTTCTCTAGTGTATAAAGGGAAACCTAAGTCATTTGTAAGCAACCCTTTTGGCAATCCTTTGGTGAGTAACTTTGGGAGATTTCTTGAGTGAGAAATCCAAAATTGAGCTTGAGTGATTGTAATTGGGACATTGTATAAACTCTCTCTCTCTTGAAAGTGGATGTAGGCAATTTGCCAAACCACTATAAACTTGGTGTAGTGTGTTTCTTTGTTTGTGTTTGTTTGTGACTAACCCAAATCGATTGGAGTTTGTGGCTTCCGGGCTTGTGGCTCAATAGCATCTCCATAGAACAGACGATAGGTTTTGAATACATTCATATCCGAATTAATGGGTCGAATCCTATAATTTTGAAATTTTCATAGATTTGCAACTGAAGTCTGAATAAGGAAATCCAGAACAACTGCTTCTAAACAAGATTTCTGATTGTGCCCAACACAGTAAACATATATAGTTAAAGATATAAGGTAACCTACATAAATGATAAAAAAAAAAAAAAAAAAAAAAAAAAAAACTAAAGAAATGATGGCGCCAATTAATATACCTCGTGCGTAAATGTCCTGACAGGAAAACCAAAAGCCCTAGCTAATCCAAAATCAACAAGCTTCAAGGCATTAGTGCGGCGAACTATCAGTAAATTTTGGGGCTTTATATCTCGGTGAAGAACTCTATGAGAATGACAGTAGGCGATACCACGTAGAATCTGGTATAGAAAGGACTGCAAAATAGAACAAAAATGAAGTTGTAATGTTTAAGAGTAACTAGGCATACAGGCAGCTTCATAATTAAATTAATTGGTATCATGATTTTGACACCCATTATAGAATCAAAATTATTTCAGTCTCAGAGTTTCCATTTTTAAACTTTACTGTTGAATATAGAATATACCTAATATAGGATATATACTAAATATAGGATATTCTTACTTAGCACCCAAGTAATTGTAACTATATAAGGAGAAAGTTTTCTTCCATTGTAAACATCAAATAATAATAAAGTTAGTCATTCTCGAATCTTTTATTCTTTGTATTAGTTTCTACATGGTATCAGAGTAAGATCACTGTTGTACTTACATGTACCGTGACGCTTTGGCTTCAATTCTAAATTTTTCAGGACATAGTGACTCGGCAGGTTCTTGGTAGTGGTGTTAGAAAATGCAATCTCTACTATTTGGACCTGACTAATAGTGGAGAGCAGAGAATTTATCAGGTGAATAAAGTCGGAGGAATTGAAGAAGCAAAAGTTAATGTGTGGTTATGGCATCGGGGACTGGGTCATCTCTCCTTCGGGTATCTTCAGAAATTAAATTCGTCGTTATTTTCGAATTGCAGTATTTCAGAGTTTAAGTGTGATATTTGTGAACTCGCTAAGAGTCGTCGTATTACATACTCTCCAAGTTTCAATAAAAGTTCAGAACCTTTTAGTATTATTCACTCTGACGATGGGGTCCTGCCCGTATTCCTTCATTGTCTGGAGCTCATTATTTTGTGACTTTTATTAATGAGTGTACTCGTATGATGTGGGTATCCATAATTACCCATAAAAGTGAAGTCATTGAACTATTTTTAAAAAAAATATCAGATGGTTTTGACCCAATTCCAAAGGAGGATACAAGTGTATCAATCTAATAATGGAGGAGAATTTACTAGTAATGACATGTCAAAGTTCTTGAAAAATAATGACATTTGACATCAAACCTTTAATGTTTATATCCCACAGTAAAATGGATTAGCTGAATGAATGAATAGACAACTGTTAGAAGTTGTTCGTGCATCTCTTTTTGGAATGAATATGCCATTAAATTATTGGGGAGACGCGTTAAAATCTACTGCTTACTTGATAAACTGCACACCATCTAGGGTCATTGAATTTCAAACCCCCTTCCAAAAACTTCATGATCTTATCACCATCCCTGCAATACCAAACCTAGAACCACGTATTTTTGGATGTGTTGTCTTTGTTGATATACCTAAACATCAGCGAGGAAAATTGGATCATTGTGCTCGAAAGTGTATATTTTTTGGATATGCTGATTTTAAAAAGGGTTATCGTTGTTATGATCCTGTGGAGGGGAAGGTGTATATCTCTTTGGATGTTTCGTTTCGAGAATTGGAGGCGTATTTTGTGGGATCTTCCCTTCAGGGGGAGAAACATAATCATGGTGAAGGAAAGTTCCCTATTATTAGGGATATGTTTCAGGAATTAGAGGATTTAGCGAGTAATTTGAACAGGCGTAGTAATCTAACTAATGATGAAAAGGAAAGTGAAGCAGAGCATATGACAGGGGGAGATTAGGCTATTAAAGATGAACTTTATATGAATAGAGAGAATCAGACGACAGGGGAAGATCAAGCTGAAATAGTAAAAGTTGTCTGTGACTTTAACAATCTAACACCATCTACCGAAGCACTGCCGCAGAATATCGAACCTCAGGTATTACCTAATCCTAATACTGTTAATGATATTCAACCTAGACGTTCTGAAAGGCCTACTAAAGGTATTCCAAAATTTACTTATGAACCAGATATCAATTCTAAAGCCAAATACCCAATATCTGATTATGTGTCCACCCATAGGTTGGCTAAGTCGTTTACATGCACTATGAATCAATTATCCTCTGTATCTATTCCTAGTAATTTGCAGGAAGCACTACCAGATCCACGATGGAAGAAATCCATGAATGAAGAGATGAATGCATTACAGAAGAATTCCACTTGGGAACTTGTTGATAAACCCCACGGATTTCATATTGTTGGGTGTCGTTGGATCTTTACTGTAATGATGAATTCAGATGGAAGTATTGATAGGTATAAAGCCAGACTAGTTGCCAAAGGGTATACGCAGACGTATGGTGTGGATTACGAGGAGACCTTCGCCCTAGTGGCAAAGATAAATACTATTCGTGTACTCATTTCTCTTGGAGCTAATCAAGGTTGGTCATTACAACAGTTTGACGTGAAAAATGCATTTCTCAATAGAGACTTAGAAGAAGAAGTATACATGGAGTTACCACCTAGAGTCACAAATTCTGAAGGAGGAAAAGTATGTAAATTAAAGAAGGCATTGTACGGGTTAAAGCAGTCGCCACGAGCTTGGTTTGGACGGTTTTCGAAGAGCATGAAGGTATTTGGATATAGACAAAGTAATTTTGATCATACCTTATTTATAAAATGGAAGTCAGGAAAGCTTACCGCTCTTATTGTTTATGTTGATGATATGGTTGCTACTGGAAATGACTCAGTAGAAATGGAGGCACTGAAGAACTATTTGTCACGGGAATTTAAGATGAAGGATTTGGGACAGTTAAAATACTTCTTAGGCATTGAAGTTGCAAGATCAAGTCAAGGTAATTTTATGTCTCAAGGAAAGTATATATTAGACCTTCTTGCAAAAACTGGGATGCTTGATTGCAAACTGGTAGATACACCGATTAAAGTGAATCATCACTTGGGAATATTTTCTGACCAAGTTCCATGTGACAAAGGAAGGTACCAACGCTTAGTGGGAAGACTAATTTATCTCTTCCATACTCGGCCGGATATTGCATATGCCATTAGCGTTGTAAGTCAATTCATGCATAATCCAAGTGAAGAACATATGAAGGCGGTCTTTCTAATACTAAGGTACTTGAAGAAATCTCTGAGAAAATGACTCTTATTCCGAAAAGGTGGTGATATGGAAGTAATGGGATATACCGATGCAGATTGGGCAGGAGATATGACGGCCAGAAGGTTAACCTCAGGCTATTTTACGTTTGTATGTGGGAATTTGGTGACATTTTGAGCTAAGAAGCAAAAGGTTGTTGTTAGATCAAGTGCAGAATCTGAGTTTCGAGGTATGGCTCATGGAGTATGTGAACTACTATGGATACAAAATATATTGAAGGATCTTAGATTTAAACTCATGAAAGCAATGGATCTACACTGTGATAATAAAGCAGCGATTATGATTGCACACAATCCAATTCAACATGACCGTATGAAACATGTTGAAGTGGATCAGTTCTTTATCAGAGAAAATATTGATAAATGGTGTATATCTCTTCCATTCGTGAAGTCGGAAGATCAACTTATAGATATTCTTACGAAAGGAGTTTGTGGATGAATATTTAATGACATGATTGACAAGCTGGGCATGATTGACATCTATGCTCCATCTTGAGGGGGAGTGTTAAATATATAATATATGTTGAATATAGAATACACCTAATATAAGATATATACTAAATATAGAATTATCTAAATTTAGGATATTCTTACTTAGCACCCAAGTAATTGTAACTATATAAGGAGAATGTCTTCTTCCATTGTAATCATCGAATAATAATAAAGTTAGTCCTTCTCGAATATCTTATTCTTTGTATTAGTTTCTACATTTACCCCCATTCAGAAATCAGAATGGGCCATTCTCAATGCACTACATCCTGCAACCTTTTACCAGGAAATTATTTATTAAACGATAACCAGTATTTAAGAACCAATTGTAGTGTTCTTAGTACTAATAAAATATCGAATAAAGAGAGCAATGCATCCTAGAAAAAACTTAGGTAAAAAAAAAATCAAAACTGTGTCGTATAAAAGCTTAAGACTGTAAAGCTAGGAAGTCTGCAGATACCATGTTCTTAGTTACAGATAAGATAAATTAGTAAGCAAAGAAGACTGTAAACCTAATCAGTAAGCTTACATCGTTAAATCAAGTTAATTCCTTTTAAAAAGACAATGCTAAAACAAGATAGTATAAATTTGTCAGATAACTTCAGAATTTTCCCTTCTTAATGTTCATTAAACTATTAAATATAGATGGCAAAGAAAAGAGAAGTATCTACTGTAAGTGGTGTTGGAAAAAACGCATGTCTTTTCGTTGTGGTTTGAATAAAACATTGGTGATTACTGTTAGTCCCACATTGGATAAGTGAAAAGAATATTTTCACTTTATATTGAGTTACACATGATGTGTACATAAGTGGTGCCTTCACAAGTGTGTGAGGCGAGTGTGTTAAGGCTTGCTATGGTGATGCCCATGGGCTTGCGCCCTATTTGGACTATTTT
This sequence comes from Kingdonia uniflora, assembly GCA_014058105.1. Lineage (NCBI taxonomy): Eukaryota > Viridiplantae > Streptophyta > Magnoliopsida > Ranunculales > Circaeasteraceae > Kingdonia > Kingdonia uniflora. Next base: position 525,207 of record JACGCM010000376.1, read on the forward strand.
ATAGATTCTATTCGAATATGTCTATTCGAATAAGATTGTAGGAAGAATCTATTCAAATAAATCTAGCAGTAAGAAATTTATTCGAATAAGTTATCTTTAAAAGACACAACACTTCTCAGAGGTACTCTTCTCATAGGTGTGTCTTGGAACGCAACGCTAGTCCTTCTAAAGGACACCTTCTCCTTTTTTTAAACAATCATTTTTGATGTGTTTGACAAATAGAAATATCCCCGAATCTTATTACTCATCTTCTACATTTGATTCCTTCTTGAGAGTGAAATCATAGATAGTTCGACAGGTGTATCGACTTAAGTGCTTCAAGTCTATACGATTCGATCGTTGTATCTTGGGAGATATGCACCGTGAAACCAGTGAAGCACCATACGAAGTGTAAAATCTATCTTAAGGAAATTGCAGTGACTGCAAGCCTCGATCTTCAGTGTTTTTAATTTCCTTTTCATTCATCTTTGACATACATCTGAATACATGTTCTACAATCTTAAGACATAATTATTTTATTGATCTCTTCTTTGTGTTCAAGTTTTGTGAAGATGTTGATTAACAAAACTATTGTTCGTGTTCATCAAGAAAAGCCAGAGAAGTTCAATGGAGCAGAAATTTTTTTTCTTCTGTGTAAGAAATGACAAAGCATAGTAATCATGTTTCTTTTGTGTGTTTTGTCACAGGATTTGGATGATGTAATATGATCATGCATACATTCAAGAAAGGAAAGGATTTCGTGATAAACGAGACTTAGAGAGGCAATAGTTTCAAGAGGAAAGCGTGTTTCTATATATTGGCACAATGCAGATGAGCGACAGATGGGTCTGATGATAGGGTTACCTCTTTCAAGGTGATCACAAAATTGGAATTGAGGAACTATATTCTGAATGGGTTAGTCTTTTTCATTTGTGGAGATCTCTTTCATTTTTGTTGGCTTTGGGAAAAAGTTGTATTTTTTTTCCTATTGCTGTGTTGGAAACGAATGTTTCATGTGGATGTGTCATTTATGGGCTTTGTTGCTCCACGGAGATGATTCATATATTTTTCCTTCCATCATAAATTGGAGATAGAAGAATGAAGCATCTTGTTTTCATTCACTGATTTGAAGAGTCTGTAGAGAGAAACTCTTTCAAATTAAATCAAAGTAGATGTCATAGTCGGTTGAATAGTCATCTTCATCGATTATGATTACTTGATTTTGATGTTGGGATTCCATATATTTAATGGAAGACAATTTTCTCATTGGCGATGATTACCATTAAAATGTTTTTTGTTTATCAAACATGGCATTCGGGGAACGATTCAGGGTGAACCCATTTGAATTGTGGAATCAGTAGAATTCAATATGATGGATTTTCTACTATGTAATGAGGATGACTTTGAAGTCTTCTCCGTCTCGTTTTGATTTAGTTGAGCACTTTCACATGCTCATGATCATTTTATATAAGTACAGAGATCGGTAGTTGCTCTTTATTATGGAGAGTTTGAAAATTGCTTAGGGTACTAGTGTTGGGCATCCAAAGTTCTACCACTGGCCTAATGTAGGTCATAGGTATTGAGGACCAGAGATGGTTGAAGGATATTGTGCATCATCTTTGTGTGAGATGTAGAGATCCTCAACATAGTAGCAGAACTTGACCTTAAAGAATTTGGAGAATTATTTCTACTGTCTGCTATCTATTATTAGTGTCGCTCATGAGACTCAACATTTATGGTATGAAATGTAAACTATGACTAGTTATTTAGTAACTACTTGGGGGAATAATCAGTTTGGAATCACTACTGATTTGAGGATTATTTCCAATTTATTGGTAGCCCTCGATTCGTCGAGATGTATCACTTAGCAATATGTATTGTGATGCAGGTGATGAGTATCATACTTGTGTAGTATTGTATCTCATTCTCTTTTTACTCAGGAAATGCCCTAAACCAATGTTTCAGGTCCTTTAGAAAGTATATGCAATGTTGCGGCAGGCATAAGTAACTTCTAATGGTAAGCTATGAAAGTTCAAGGGTTAGTGATTGAATTTGACTAAGAGGTTTCATCTTTATGATAAGTATTACAAAGTTATAAGTTATGATGAGAATCATGCTTGTATACTGATCGTAGAATTGAAGGGTGTGTCTCTGTTAAGAGCATTCCTTATGAACTTTGAAAAGGTAGATTACCTTCCTTTAAATTCATAAAAGTGTGGGGGTGCCTTGCAAAAGTGCACATTCCAGTTCTCAAACATGTAAAATTGGGACCCAAAATCATTGACAAAGCCAATAATAGCAGTGCATTCAGGTTTCTGGTACACAAATCAAAGATCACTGATATACATGAGAATACATTCATCGAATCACGTGATGCTATCTTTTTTGAGGATATTTTCCCAAGCAAAAAGAGTGATAATGCAAATTCTCTGAAAAGATCACATGATGTTGCTTCAAGTAGTGATCTTCAGCCTGAAAGTTCTTAGCAAGCTCCAGAACTTAGATGTGGCAAACGTGTTAAAAGTGCATCTGTAAGAATCGGTCTGGAATATCTAACTAACCTGTTAGAGAATGAACATCAAACCTTCAAGGAGGCCATGTCAACTCTTGAGGCTCTTAGTTGGAAAGAAGTGGTGCATAGTAAAATTGATTCTATTATGCAAAATCATACGTGAGAGTTGGTAACTCTTCCACCTGGTAACAAACCAATTGGATGTAAATGGATCTTCAAGAGGAAGATGAAACTTAATGGTTATATAGGCAAGTACAAGGCGTGGCTTGTTGCTAAGGGATTTAGGCAAAAGGAAGGCCTAGATTACTTTGACACTTATTCACCACTTACAAGAATAACATCTATACAAGTGTTGATAGTTATTGTAGCTTTGCATAAGCTTGAAATACATCAAATGGATGTGAAAACAACATTTCTAAACGGTGAATTAGATGAGGAAATTTATATGAACCAACTTGAAGGGTTTATTGTCAAAGGACAAGAACACAAAGTTTACAAACTTGTGAAGTCCTTGTATGGATTAAAACAAGCGCCCTTACAATGGCATGCAAAGTTTGATCATGTTATGATCAAGGATGGATTCAAAATCAATGAATGTGACGAATGTGTTTATTATAAACGCATTGATGTTTCATGCATAATTGTATGTCTCTATGTAGACGATATGTTGATTTTGGGGACTAATATTAATGTAATATAGTCCACTAAGATAATGCTGACCAGGAACTTTGACATGAAGGACCTCGGTATTGCAGATGTTATTCTTGAAATCAAGATTAATAGGACATCACAGGGAATTGTGTTGTCACAAGCACATTATATAGAAAACGTGCTTAAGAGATTCAATAAGTTTGAGTATAAAGGTGTTGAAACACCATTTAATAGAACTCAACACTTAGCGAAGAACAAGGGAGAAAGCGTTTCTCAACTTGAGTACTTACGTATCATAGACAGTCTCATGTATATTATGAACTACACCAGACCAAATATTTTTTATGCAGTAAGTAAATTGAGTCGATATACGAGTAATCCTGGAGATGCACATTGGGTGGCACTCGTTAGGGTTTTAAAGTACTTAAAGTACACCCTTCACTATGGTTTGCACTACACTACTTATCTAGCTGTACTTGAAGGATATAGTGATGCAAATTGGATTTCGGATTCTGACGAGTTAAAATCCACTCCTGGATATGTGTTCACACTTGGAGGTGCAACAGTATTATGGAAATCTCATAAACAAACATTTATAGCTCATTCCATGATAGAATCTGAGTTCATTGCTTTATACAAAGCTAGAGAAGAAGCAGAATGGCTTCGAGAGTTTCTAGAGGATATTCTTTTATGGCCATAACATGTGCCTGCTATATGTATTCATAGTGATAATCAAGTAGTACTAGCAAGGGCTAAGAATCAAGTGTATAATGGTAAGTCACAACATATACGTCACATACATAATACCGTTAAGCAGCTACTTGCGAATGGAATAATATCCATTGATTTTGTAAAATCTGAAGACACCCTTGCAGATCCATTTACAAAAGGGTTGTCGAAAGGGCAAGTATACTGTACATCAAAAGGAATAGGATTAATACGGCCAATCCATGAGTAATCTCAATGGTAACCTAACCTAGTTAACTGGAGGATCCCAAGATCTAGGTTCAATAAGGAAATTGGTTGAGGGTTATTCACTTAAGCACTGCGGAGACTAGGTCTCCATCTCATTCCTGATATAACAGTGCAACCTGCAGAATTTGTTAAGGTAAACTTTGTTTTTAATGATTCTTGTAGCTTGTGTATACAAGTAGAGTACGACAGGGTACTCTTAATAGGAAATTACCTATGTGAGTGAAAAGTGAGGGCCGCTTCAGTGAGAATTGAGACGGCTGAACTATCTAATAACACTCAGGAATCCAAGATTGTCCAGGGCCAAACACAACATTTAGAACTGTCTGTGACAGGAACGGAACTGTGTGAATACTATTGTCTAGGCTTACATCAATGGCTGAACAGTTCAAGACATCATGTTCACTGCTTAGCCAAGTATGTCAGATAGTTTTTTACTAGAGAAGGTTCAAGTTCACAAGACACCTTTTTCGGTGCAAAACCATTCCTACCAATACTCTCAAGATTCCTGTTTATTCTAGTCTTTCCCATTTTTATTTAAATGTGGGGGATTGTTGGAAAAAAATGCATGTCTTTTCGTTGTGGTTTGAATAAAACTTTGGTGATTACTGTTAGTCCCACATTAGATAAGTGAAAAGAGTATTTTCACTTTATATTGGGTTACACATGATGTGTAAGTGGTGCCTTCACAAGTGTGTGAGGCGAGTGTGTTAAGGCTTGCTATGGTGATACCCATGGGTTTGCGTGCACGAACCAACCCATGACCCATTTGGACTATTTTATAGATTTTATTCGAATAGTTCGAATAAGATCGAATAAAATCTTGCAGGAAAAATCTATTCGAATAGATTATGATTCTATTCGAATAAATCTGGCAGTAAGAAATGTATTCGAACAAAAATAGATTTTATTCGAATAAAACATGCAGTTATTTTCAAAAGATAACTCTTCTCAGAGGTGTGTCTTGGAACGCAACCCTATCTACAGGTGCTTCTAAAGGACACATTCTCCTTTATTTAAACAATCATTCTTGATGTGTTTGACACACAGAAAACATCCCCGAATCTCATTACTCCTCTTCTACATTTGATTCCTTCTTGAGAGTGAAATCACAGATAGTTCGACAAGCGTATCGACTTGAGTATTTCAAGTCTATACGATTCGATCGTTGTATCTTGGGAGATAGGCACCGTGAAAACTGTGAAGCACCATACGCAGGGTAAAATCTGTCTTAAGGAAATTACAGTGACTGCAAGCCTCGATCTTCAGTATTTTCAATTTCATTTTCGTCCATCTTCGACATACATCTGAATACATGTTCTACAAATGGGATCCATCTTCCTGTAAATATTTGATAAACCTCGAGAAAAGATGAGTCTGGGACCCAAATCAGCATTTCGACGAACAACAAATAGGTATTGGGATAACATTGAGTTTTATTTGGATTGCTAGCCTAAGATTTATCCAAGAGATTGTCTAAGCTTTTAATAAGTATGAAGTGAATGAATAAGTCATAGTGAACTATTTTCATATATAAGTATACATCAAGAATGGTAATATAAGCCTATTAAGCGTGAATAACGCAAATAGATAAAAAGGCCCTTGAGTATCGTTTGGGCCCTTTAAAGTGCAAATTTTATAAGATTTTCTGATAATAAAACTTAAGTTGTATAAAAACGTGAACTGTAAGACTGTTTGGGAAAATACATACTGGTGACTATAAACCACTACTCTTGTTTAACTTTTTCAGTCCTGAACCATTTATTTCTTGATTGAATGATTGTGTCCTTACCGGTATACCGAGTACTGGAATTCGAAGAGATGTCAATAACGGTAATAATCTTGCGAGTTAGTATCTAAAGGAATGAGAGTGATTTTGGAAGTTCAGAGCCTAGCTGGTCAAGATTCACCAATCATCAGCAGGGTAAAATAACTCAAAGACGATGATTACGAGTATGCTGTACAGCATTTTGTGTCTGAACTTCATATATTCAGAGTTTTTCATTCCTTCTCTAACTAATAGGCTCAGAACATTCTAGTTTATGGACCATGTAGCACATTAGATGTTTAAACCATTTGTTGCCCTACTCACTTATGACCTTTCAATCATTTTGTTTCGTTAAGCTTGATTTCCTACATGTCCCAGGCTTCTTCTTCTTCTTTGTGATTGTACAAGCATGTTTAAGGACCAAAAAATTGAAAAGCCACTCCCTTTACTTACAGTATTCCGGTGGGCTATAGGCATTTTAATATTCTGTTTTTTTTTTTTAAGTATCTCTTGAGTACTTATAATTCAACATACACCTTTCTTATGTTTATCTTGGGATGATTGGATTTTTTTTAGAACAGAAAGAAATATTCTAACCCTCTTCTTTGTTCTCTACAAGTACGCTTTTTAATTGTTCGCCCTCTTAGCTATTCTTCACTTTGGGACACTTAATATAAGCAACAAAAATATCCAATTTTATTCATCAAGATCCAAGACCACAATGAGAGAGAGAGAGAGATCATATCCGATATAACCCTCTCTTCTCAAAACTGGTTCAAACAATAAAAAAAAATGACTCGTGCCACAATGGGAAACATCTTAGTTCTTAGATGTGATATTGGGGTGGCTTGAGGTGGTGTCGGTGTTGATGCCCAAAGTACTCTTCACTGCGTCTGCTGCTCCTTGTGCCATGCTTTTCACTTGCTCTCCAGTCTACAGCAACAAACAAACAAAAACACATCGTAAAATAGTTAGACCCGACGAAAAATATATAGTTAGCTCCAAATATGGGGACTAGTGTGAAAATGATACCTTTTGGAGGATGTTTCCGGCTTGGTCCTTGGTCTCATGAGCAGATTGTTGTGCAGATTGGGCAGTGCTAGATGCCTTATCCTTAGCTGTTTGAGTAGCATCAGAAGCCTTGTCCTTAGCGGTCTGACTAGCATCAGAAGCCTTGCTCATCATCTCATCCTTCTTCTCCTGTGCATGACCTGCGACTTCATCGCTCTTCTGGCTCAAGTTCTGAGTGTTGGTGTCCATGTCTTGTTTTCTTTTTTGTATGTGAATCAACAATGAAAGGTAGAGAGAAACTCTTTTACAATTTGATGAGTTCAAACCTCTCCTTTGAAAGCGTATTTATAATATTTTGGTGTCTCCGTGTACGTGACTGAGTGAGAATAGGCTTTTTTGTTGCAATTGACTCAGTAAATCCTGATCCTCTTTCTCAGGAAGACTTATGGTTAAATCTTGCAGCACTACACACGGTAGAGTGTACACAGAAATATCAGTAGGGCAAAAATATTATTTGAAGATTTGAAAAGAGAGCTCTTGCAGCACTATACACTGTACACTGTTAATGTGTTTTATAGTCATACTTCATGAATGTAGTCGATTTCCATATTACATGAATGATCACTTCATACATTATACGTGAATGTTACGGTAATGGTTTCTGGATCATAGAGGGAAGAAGATGTGGGGGACTGTTGCCTTGGTCGTTCGAACTACTATCAGATTTCGTTCGAACGACCCTTGAACAACTCTCTGAAATTTTGGCCCAGCTACCCAAGTCGTTCGAACGACTATCATATTTCGTTTGAACGACCTTTGAACAACTCCCTGGAATTTTGGCCCAGCTACCCATTTCGTTCGAACGACTATCAGATTTCGTTCGAACGAAAATGCGAAACTCTATTTTTATTTTTATTTTTATTTTTATGGTTTTATAACCACTTGTTTGCCTCGAGATTTGAGCGATTGTAACTATGTTCCCTTAGTATATATAAAGGGGAACTTAGGTCTCTTTGAAGGCTAATCCTTTGGCGAGATCTATTTGAGAAGAAATCATTTGAGAACCTCTAATTGGTTTTGAGTGATTGTAACTGGGATCTTGAATAAACTCTCTCTCTCTCTCTTGCATGGTGGATGTAGGCAATTTGCCGAACCAACTTAAACTTGTGATTTGTACATTTCTTTTATTGTTGCTTGTTTGTGGCTAACCCAAATCGATTTGAAGTTTCGACTTCCGGGCTTGCGACTCAACAAAAGAAAGGCTAACTATACTATATTTTATGATTAAAATTGAGTTTTCATCCTTGATTCAAAGTATCATAGTTGATAATCGAAGTTTTCATTGTTAACTTATGCGACAATGTAAATTACAACGTGTACACATGGTATTGTGTGACACGTGCATGGTACAGTCTTGTCTAAACACGTGGTAGAGCCAGTGTATAGCAACCCATATTTTTAGCTAGTGCTTGTGATGGACTTATTATATCTTGTCTTTGTTTACTTAAGTTGCACCCTATCATATTGAATCCTAGCCTTTTAAGCTATTCTGTTTTCACTTTAAAACCAAAATGTGGAGAGTACTAACTTTGTTACCTGACCCGACTGGCCAGGTAATTGGGCATCAGAGCCGACGGAAATTGGGTATTTTTTCCTGCGGGACATGGCCAGTAATTTCAAAACTTCTTACCCGACTGGCATCCTGGAGTTCCTTGCGCATTTCAACCCGTGCATTACGGCAGATGACAATCAGACACTTTTGGCAGAGGTTACCCTAGAGGAGATTCTTGCAGCCCTCAATAGTATTGGGCCTCATAAAGCTCCAGGTCCAGATGGTTTCCCCGTGATTTTCTTTCAGAAATCCTGGGACGTGGTGGGACCTGATATTTGCAACTTGGTCACTAGTTTCTTTGCTTCGGGGTTTATGCCCAAAAATTTTAATGTTACGCAAGTGGTCATGTTACCGAAGAACTCCTCTAAGGCACGACCCAGTGATTCTGTCCGATTAGTTTGTGCAATGTGTCTTACAAGATTATATCCAAGATTCTTTCTACGCGTCTTAAACCTCTCTTGGTGAAAATCATTTCTCCTTTTCAGGGAGCTTTCGTTAGTAGACGCCAAATTTTTGATAATGTGCTCGTGGCACATGAACTCATACATACGATGAAGAGGAAGAAAGGTCGATCTGGCCTGATGGAAATAAAACTTGATATGTCTAAAGCCAATGATCAGATAGAATGGAGGACGCTGATCCAAACCATGACGACACTAAGTTTTGACCCAAAGTGTGATCAATGGATTGAACAATGTATTTCTACGGTGCGCTACTCAGTCCTCTCAATAGATCCTCCCATGGATTTCTCACTCCCACCCGGGGCCTCCGACAGGAGGACCCCCTCTCCCCATTTCTCTTTATTATCCTAATGGAAGGCCTATCTAGAGCGTTGGGGGTGAAAGAGGTGGCAAATCAGATCCATGGAATTAAAGCTTCTCGGCGAGGACCCCCTATCTCTCATTTATTATTTGCGGATGACTGCCTCCTTTTCGGGCATGCCAACCTCGATGAAGCTTATGAGCTGAAATCGATTCTGGATAGTTTTTGTGCCGCGACCGGTCAATAACTCAATTTGGCCAAATTGGGCATTTTCTTCAGTAAAAACCTCCCACACTGTCTGGGTCGTCTCATTGCGCGGCTCCTCAAAGTCAAAGTCATGCAGCCTGATGAACGATACCTAGGTACTAATCTCTTTTTCAAATGCTCTAAAGTACAAACCTTCCAACGTATTAAGGAAATGATTGCTAATCATTTGCAGTCCTGGCAGGGGAAACTGATCTTTTCCCAGGCAGGCCGTACCGTCCTGATTAAATCGATCACTTCAGCGATCCCAACGTATCAAATGTCTTGTTTCACTCTACCACATTCTACCTGTAATATAATTAATGGCCTCCAATGTGATTTCTGGTGGTGTAAACGGGAGGGCAAGGGTAAACCTCTGTATCTGAAGAAATAGAAAGAGGTTTGTAGGCCTAGAAGGGAAGGGGGCCTGGGTATACGTGAGGTGAGGGCCTCGAACAAAACCCACCTATCCATAATTGTTTGGCATCTTCATCAGAATCCCCATGAGATGTGGGCTCAGGTCATGAAAGCAAAATATTTTCCTGAATGCGACATCCTTCAGGCTCTCAAGAAAGTTGATGCCTCCTGGACGTGGCGTAGTGTTTAGTCGGCTATTAGCACGATTCAGGTCAACTCTTGTTGGCAGGTCCGATCCGGGAACCTCATAAATTTATGGCAAGATAATTAGCTCCCCTTGGCCGTGGGGAGGAAGCCGACCCCCAGGGCGGGTGGCCCAGCTTTTGGTCTGCCCCAACTGGTGAGTCATTTTATTGACCCCCTTCATCATTCCTAGCGACTTGGGGAACTATACAAGTGGTGTGATGATGTCTCGGTCGACCTTATCTCCCGTATATTCTTTCCTTGTTTGGGTGGTAGTGATTCTCTCAAGTGAGATCCTTCTAACAATGGGAAATTTTTGGCTAAATTAGCTTATCGGATTTTTAAGTTTGGCTCTCCCATGGAAATGTTGGAATGTGATAGACACGTAATATTTACGTGTACAACTCCTAAATTTATATCTACCTAGTCATTTATTAAATAAATGTGACACTAATAGTTCTTTTGTTTGTATTTAAAAAAATCGGTCACATAATAAATAAGTCGTATATTTTTCTGGTTTTTAAAGAAAAACAAGGGTGATGCACTCCAACAATGATTCTTATTTGAAGTTGTCAACCAAAGGCCCATGCATGGAAGCCCATTGAATAGAATTAGATATATATATTATTCTCATGAGTTGTAATATATATGCATGATTTTAGGCATTGTTTAGGGGATTTTATATTAATGGTGATATTTTGTAAACCCTTCCTATACTCTATAAATAGGAGGGAAATTTCACCCATGAGGGAGTATCTTGGAGAGTGTAAATCAAAGTTTAATAAGCAATAAAGTTCTTGTTCTTATCTTTTAATATTATCTTAGTAATCGTAGTATGGCAATGATCAAAGGGATGAGTAGCTAATCTTCTTAGCCAAGGCTAGAGGAAGCTTCACCCAATGTAACCTTAGTGTATATTGTGTAGCTTTGTTAGAGTAATTACTTTATTATTATCTTGGAATATTACATATTCGTATTCATTCGTCTTATGCTTGACCATAGCTAGGATTAGGAGGAATAATGAATCTATGTAACCATCTTGTTGGACTATAACAAGATAGGTTAGGAACATGGAGAAGATAACATAATCTATACTTATCAACCGAACCATGGTTGAGTAAGTTGGTTTATGGGTAGTTCCCAATTAGTTAATCTCTTCTATCTTTTGATGTATTGCATATGCCCGACCAAGGATATGCGATACGGGAACTCGTAATTTACTTTAATTATTTATGTTATCTAACGGCTAAAAAGGGTGGAGTGGAATCGATGCTTTGGTTTCCACTCCAATTTATCTTGTAATTTGTTTCATTCTTCTTTTTATTTCAAAACCTACACAAACTCGTTGTTATTGGATAAAACTAGTAGCTCGAAGTATAATTCGCACCGTGCACTTGTGAGTCTTTTAAGACGTCGGTTTATAATCGATCAAATTTTTGGCGCCGCTGCCGGGGACTTGCAAAGTTGCATTTTATTTTTGAGTTATTTTATTTTAAGCCAATTTTTTTTTCTTGTTTTTCTTTTCTTTATCTTTTCTTTTTTTTGGATCTGGAAACAAAGTGATTGAGTGATTAGCTCAAACTATCTTGGCGCTACAGTAGCTGTGATGTCTGTCCCTGAATGTTTCACCATTTTTTATCATCTATACTTCACAGTAGGGAAATACGTTTGCTACGAAAGTTTTTGATAATTCAAAACCCTTTCCGAATTTCTATAAATCATATTTTTCTGTTTAGTAGTTTGTGAGTTATAGTCTTTTGAAAAAATAGTAAAAAACAGTCTCTGTAAAGGATGTCGTGTTCATTAATCATTTGTTTTGAGTGGTAGGGAAGCTAAATTCTAGATGACTTCCTTCTTGAATGTCTTTCCTTTCTTAATTATATTTCCAAATTGATATTATTTAATGCTATCTCTCAGCCGAGCTGAAAGATATGCGCATTTGAAAATCAGGACATCATAGACTACAATAAACTTGGAAATTTAATTAATATTGTTGTCGCAAGTTTACTAATCTTTTTTCTCTTGTTTTGCAGGATAGTCACAAAGTTGGAAACGAGACGGACAATACGCAAAGCTAAAAACATCATCAAATCTATCCTTCTTGTGCCCCCTAAGTGAAGGGGAACTTCTTTCTTTCACCCTCTAAGTGAAGTGGCGGCCACAGCTATATCGGGAAACACTTCCCGTAGGTTGGTACTTCTTAAAACTTGACATCTAGAAGTGGTACATATCCACTTCGCCCCGGCATTGGGTGTGCTAGAGTTTAGGCTTGGTTGGTTATTTATTGCATTGGGTGTTGCTTTTATTTCAAAATGTCATACATGCAAGAACATTGGAATCTATACAATTCACAATTCGACATCCCGCAACAACCTCAAAATTATTTTCAATCATAGGATCACCAAATTATCAATACGTGGAACCTTTCCAATCTTATTCATATATGCAGGTCCATCAGTCCGTCCAATCATCCAAACAGTTCCCACCCGCTCCACCCAAACCATCTTTGGAAGATACCCTTTCTCTCTTTATGCAACAATCAATGGAAAGCCAAAAATAAGCGATACAATTTCAGCAACAAATGATACAATTCTAACAACAGACTTTGGTAAATCATAATTCTACGACCCAATCTATCTCTAGATTAGAGACTCAGATAACTCAGTTGTCAACTATGTAGAGTGAAATAGAGCATGAAAAACTTCTAAGCAATAAAAAAGAACAATTCAAAGTTAAATCCCCTTGTGATTTAGAACTGGATGAATTCAAGCAATCAAAGAATGTTTTCTCCATGGGGTGAATGGATACCATATTGTGAGACAGATTTAGAAGATGAATATTTTAAGGTCGACGATCCTATGTCGCAAGAAGATCTTGAAGAAGCCATCAACATTCAACCATCGACTTCACCCTTCATCATTTTATTTGTCAACCCAATAAATTCTTTTGAGGAAACTATGACCGAGACTGAATATTTTTCCCTCTCCTCTAATGATTTTTTTGACGATGATGATGACGAGATAAAATATGAACATATGGAATCACCGTCTCATTATACGATAACATGCAAGGAATTTGTAGACGATGATATTTGTACCAAAGTTAAGAAATTGGAAATTGCCGAACCTGTTGCAGATGTTATCAACTTGCCCTTTCCTTTTTAGTCTCCTTATGAGTCACCACAGCCTTGCTTTGTGCCGCGTCCACCTGACACAAACTACAATATTGAAAACCAGTGGGTGGACGACCCTTCTTTACAGGATATATCACTATTATTGGTGGTTGATTATATTTTGGTTACTCCTTCACCAACCACACCTATACTTATGCCTACATCTCCATTTCACAAACCACTTGGGGATAACATAATTGTTAATGAATTTATGGATTTGTTACGCAATAACTCTAGTTGTACCTACTCTATTGATCAATGTCTAAATTATTTCAAGTACTAGGATGACCCCATAATTTTTAAAATAGTACAAGCATTATCACCTGCAACTGAGTCATACAAACTTGAGCCTGACCCGCAACCACCTGATCGGCATCACTTTAATAATTCAAGTTACTTTTTGGGAAATGATGAATATCAAGATAAATTTTTGGTGTATGGGGTTATACCTTTTAAAATATCTCAAAGTGAGATTCCCCATAAATTAAATAAGGAAAATCTTTATCCTGGGGGATTAGACTTTGATTTATTTTTATGTATCATGATTGCATCAGCACAATTAGGTGCAGATAAGGAGAACCACTAATTTTGTATTATATGGTTATTCAAGGATAAGGGCAATTTTGATGTTCCTCGGTTATTTAAGGAGAACTTGCAACCTGGATAGTTCATCACTTATTGTACTTTGTACCCCTATAGTACCATTATAAATTATTTAAGTATGGGGGTACATTTGTCTGGCTGAAGACGGTAAACTTGGCGCTTCTTGGGAGGCAAGCCTTGACACATTCAGGTGAGACATTTTAGTTTTCTCTTCCATTTATTTTCTTGTTCTCCAACATTGAAGGCAATGTTTGATTTAAGTTTGGGGGTAGGAAACCATTTCTTGATATGTTTTTTGAAGAAAAGTGAAATAATGGCACTTTGACAATTTATGATATATTTTTGACGAATTTCCAAACACTTAAACTGATTTTTTCTTGACATAAATATTATGAAAAAACCTAAAATTTGAAATTGTATCAAGTATACACTATAATATTTTGGAATATCTTAAGCTAGATGTACTATCTTTTTATTAGCGACTAATTCAAGTTAACTTGGCATATTTTAGAAACGTGCACTTCACCGTAGTTTTGCAATTAATACCTTCAATAGATTTTTGTTTAGTATAAGGGAAATTTAGCATTTATGTTAGGAATAGTTTGCTACAAGGGAGACAACTGCCTAAGAATAAGTTCATTCCTAAGAATAAATAATAAGCCAAATGTGTTCTAAAATCTTTCACGTTGTAAGGCTACTCGCATGATTAAGAACTGAAAGAGGAAAAATTATCACCAATCTCGAGTTTGACCATGAACTATGTGAAAGGAGCATAAGAAAATATTACTTGTGAGAATCCTGAGTCTAGGTTATGATGGGGCACCACACCCTGGTAACCTTCACCAACTGGCAGGGATTGTCGACTGAGAACTCCTTGTTACGGAGGCTTCACTAAGAAACAAAGTACTCAAAAGAAAAGGCTTACAAAAGAAAAGAAAAAAAGTAAAATTCTAGGAAGACGAATTGACTAAGGTACTTGTCGAACTAACCGTTGAATTTATTTCAGTGAGAACTAGACTACCAAAAGCTGAGTAAATTATTCTAGACAACGTATTAGGCGATAAAACTATTTTCACTGTACACTCAAATATAGCTAAAGCAAATACTTGAATCTCTGTCTAATCTTGAGGTAGTACCTCTAGTTTCGGATAAGCTTAAAATATTCTTTGATATACTTAGGAGAATAGTAAGTTTAAGAATTTTTTCATTGGTATATTTTTGTCACAACTAAGTAAGGTTAAGTTCACAGGAAATGAGTCATGTGTATTCTAAAATTGTTTAAAATGTCATTATTGATTTTTGTGGGAATAATCACTGCGAACCCTCACGAGACAACACTCATCCACCAGGCTAAACCTAGAGGTTTAAGAGCTTGTTGCATACGCTAAATGCAACTGCGTGACATGCGAAAATAGTTTTTGTTTACTTTTGCTCGAGGACTAGCAAAATATAAGTTCGGGGGTATTTGATAGACACGGAATATTTACGTGTACAACTCCTAAATTTATATATACCTAGTCATTTATTAAATAAATGTGACACTAATAATGCTTATGTTTGTATTTACAGAAATTGGTCACATGATAAACAAGTCGTAGATTTTTCTAGTTTTTAACGAAGAACAAGGGTGATGCACTCCAACAATGATTCTTATTTGAAGTTGTCAGCCAAAGGCCCATGCATGGAAGCCCATTAAATAGAATTAGATATAGATATTATTCTCATGAGTTGTAATATATATGCATGATTTTAAGCATTGTTTAGGGGATTTTATATTAATGGCAATATTTTGTAAACCCTTCCTATACTCTATAAATAGGAAGGGAATCTCACCCATGAGGGAGCATCTTGGAGAGTGTAACTCAATGTTCAATAAACAATAAAGTTCTTGTTCTTGTCTTTAAATTTGATCGTAGTAATAGTAGTATGGCAATGATCAAAGGGATGAGTTGCTAATCTTCTTAGCCAAGGCTAGAGGAAGCTCTACCCAATGTAGCTTTAGTATAGATTGTGTAGCTTAGTCAGAGTAATTACTTTCTCTTTATCCCGGAATATTGCATATTCGTATTCCTTCGTCTTATGCTTGACCATAGCTAAGATTATGAGGAATAATGAATCTATGTAACCATCTTGTTGGACCATAACAAGATAGGTTAGGAAAATATAGAAGATAACATAATCCATATTTATCAACCGGACCATGGTTGAGTAAGTTGGTTTATGGGTAGTTTCGAATTACTAAATCTCTTATATCTTTTGATGTATTGCATACGCCCAACCAAGGATATGTGATACGGGAACTCGTAATTTACTTTAATTATTTATGCTATCTAACGGCTAAAAAGGGTAGAGTGGAATCGATGTCTTGGTTTCCACTCCAATTTATCTTGTAATTTGTTTCGTTCTTCTTTTTATTTCAAAACCTACTCAAACTCGTTGTTATTGGATAAAACTAGTAGCTCAAAGTATAATTCGCACCACAAGTCTCTAGGGATATGACCTTGCTTACCCTTGTACTTAACGGTACACCGTGCACTTGCGGGTCTTTTAAGATGTCGGTTTATAATTGATCAAAATGGCCCCCACACCTTTGGCTCAAACTTTGGCATAATAGAGCCAATCCCAGGGTACAGATATTTACTTGGTAATGCCTCTGGGATATGGTCTCGTATCGAGCCAAACTGGCAAACTGCACGATCCTTTCAGATTCCTCGTGCCCATTGTATGAGGCCCCTTCGGAAACTTTGCACTATCTTCTCCCTTGGCTGCCCCTTTACGCGCGCGATTTGGTATGGCACGGCCTATGGGGGTTTGCTCCATTTCTTTTCCCAGCTCCCTATACAGGAATGGATCTCTCTGTAGATCTCCCCCCCCCCCCGGCTCGCCTGTTAATACCGAGCTCTGGGCCCTTGTGACCTTTTCCCTATTTTGGATGGTTTGGAAGGCACGTTGTGGCCTTATTTTTAAGAATACAATCCCACAACCTCTTCAAATCTCTTCTGCCATCAATAAAATGATTCTTAATGCACCTTCCAGTCGGCTAGTACGGTCGGCTATCAAGGTTCATTGGCGTCCCCTGGTTGTTGGCTGGGAGAAAATAAATGTTGATGCATCCTTTAGTAAAGATAAAGTCTTCAATGGTCTTGGAATAGTTATTCGTGATAACCTTAATGTGTTTGGTGCAGCCTGAGGTTCTACCTGCAGATTTGCGTCTGTTGAAGAGGGCGAAGCGCTAGCAGTGATGGAAGACATTTTATGGGCCAGGACGCGAGGCATTCCGCGTGTGAATATTGAAACTGACGCCGAAGCGATAAGTTTGTTTTATGGAAATGGTGCTGCTGACGTCTCCTGGACAACCAAAGCCATTCTCCAGGATTGTATGGATCTATTAAGTTCTTTTGTTGATATTTATATATCTTATGTGCCGCGTAGTGCAAACTCAGTTGCCCATGCGATTGCCTCTAGGCCCATGGATGACAATTTTTGTATGATCTGGAGTGGTTCTCCCCCTGGATGGCTCCAGGCGGCCCTAGCGGGTGATAACACCACTTTTGTACTACCTTTTGATTAAGTAATATATAATATATGGTTTACCGATCAAAAAAAAAACTTTGTTACCTCTCCTCCCAACAATCAGCAACTAAACCCATTATTTCTCCCCAACTATTTGGCCTTTGAGCCTTCTCCTTCTCTCCTAAATTTTAGCCAATACTTCTGACCTTATTCTTCTTAAGCTTCAGTGTTAAACCCTTGTGAAAATCTGTAGAAGATAGCCCTATAGTAAGGGATTTTAATCCAACTTTTATTTAATTTGATAACAGAAATATACCTCAGGAGATGCTTGCTAGAATTTGGGTGTATTCAGGTACATTTCATATAGCGATTGGTAGTGAGATATTGGAGATCAGATGTGTGAATTTATTGGGTTGTTTATCCTTCATCTTCCTTCTCCCAAGCGATATCAGGCAAGTGTTTTATCTATGGTCATATACAGGATTTTTCGAGTAATTCATGAACATTAGGCATGTTGCCCTAGTTATTGGCTATGATTAAAGTATTTTGTTGGCAATACATTCCTATGTGATTCATGTTAGAGTAGTTCCATCACAGGTCGTAATCTAGACTTGTATATTTAGTACTAGTGAGTGTGTCTTCCTGGTAACATTTATAACTTTGACTAATTAAGTACTCTTGAAGCATGATCTTCGTTCGTGATTCATGGTAGGATAATATATTCTCAAATCTGAAATTGCCAGGTATTTATTTGTGTTAGAACGCATTACTGCCCTAGTTCCTGTATCGTTTTGGTGAGTTGGATAATGCTTTTAAAATTATGAGTTGTATTCCTATTTACATATCTTAAGGAACATAGTATATTATTTTGTTGAAGTTGGGGATAATATTAATTAGATCGCTGGACCATAAAAATGTGTTATGTGTTATGTGTTGAAAAGTCTCCTTGTAGGAAGGATAGTATGTACTGTTGTTATTAAGAGCAGGATATCCATGGGTAGTAAGCTGAACCTAGTTAATCTTGGTGCTACCAGATAGAAAAAGTGAGAAGGGGGAAACCATACTTGGAGTTTTATCATCTTCGTAATCAAATCTTATATGGGTATAAATGGGGTATTTTATTTCGACTTGTCATGAAGACTTAATTAGTTTCTTATCAAATTTTGAATCGATAATTGGGATACTTATATAGTTTGGTGTTGTGATTAATAGATTTAAGAGTTGTAGATACGTCTGGAACGCAGAACTTATGGTCAGGAATATGATATGTTTAGTTATGCCTAGAGTTGAGTTTTGAGAATATATAGGTGGAATATCATTAATAAATCATGGTAGGTAATGGTGGGTAAGTATGGTTGTTGTTGAACATCTTATTAAGGCTGGATCATTAAGTTTCATATTAGTTTCTTGTGTATATTGATGGTAAGTTGATTGCGGTTATTTCATCTGGTTGGTTTAGTGTTTGGGCACCGTTAATTTCCTTACTATTGCAAATGATTATACGAGAGTGGTCTTATAATCGTTGTTAGGCATTATGTTAGTGTAAGAATCAACGATGTTTGCTTTGGACACAGTAACGTAGTGATGAGGCATCATTCTTCGTTAGATTAGTATTCTAAGTTTGAGTTGTCTAAGAGAAACCGCAGATCCTTTATGACATTAGGGGCTGGCGAGTATGTAATTCTACAATAACTTAGGTGATTCTTTGGTATGTCTTCCGTGATAGTTAAATCTAACTCTGGATTTCCCATGATTTGGTAGTACCCGACTTATATTCGCGTTTAGACTTAGGACTTCCATTCGATATAGTCATATTGATAGATAGATCATTGGATATTGGAGTTTTACTTCATTTGATAGAGTCCCCACTTGTTATTAAAGTGAAGATTGATAGATCATTGGTGTAAGAGCAGTAAGTCTTTTGATATAGTCCCAGATGTTGATTAGGCGGGGATAGACAAATCATTTGATTATTCTTGGATTCAAACTTCCTTTTTTCCATTCCGTTGGGCGACTTCGAGTTATTGTACAAAATATAACTATGTTGTTACGGTCCTTGGGATTTCCTAAACAAAAGATTTGGTTACTACTAATCAGTATTTCAGGGTTGCAAGTCCCTAAATTATTTCCTTGTTACTTCTCAGCTGCATGCTTCACGGGCATCCCTTAGGCATAGATCCCTAAAAGAAAAAAATAAATTAGACTTTAGACCTGCAGGTTGAAACTCCTTGAATACCCTGATGGGGTACGTTACCCGTTAATTATTGGCTCAATAAAAAAGAATCGGCCAATCCCTGGCACGACAATTAGGGGCACATTTATGTTAATTATAGAAGGATACAAGAGTGTGGTTCCACTTAATTAATAGTGATCATGTGTACTTAACTTCCAAATTCTCTTTCCACATATACCATACCTCTTAGGTCGTAGTAGTTAAATCTAAGTTTAGGCTATCGTTGTTATCTTGCTAGGATATTTGTTTTTCTTAAACTGTCTTATTTCGGACTCGTAGCTTGGTTGATCTTATCTTATACTACCCGTGGGTTCTTCATGTCTTTTATCTATGTTTATCTTGGCCTATCATATCTTATGACCTTGAATAATTGTACTTGCTGGGAGTTGCTTGCTGACGCCTTGTACATATACTTTTTCAGGTGAATCGTTGCAGTAGCGATAGTATTGAGTTGGAGCAAGCTGAACTTGCCAGTTATGGAGTTTTAGTTATCAGTGTGGTAATCATTAATTTTTAATTAAATCTCTTTTAAGATTATTCTTTCGTTGTGTAGTTTCATATTGTTGCATATGTATTTACGATTTGTTTTAAATTATAGTACGTCTTTTGGGTTTTATCTTTGGGATGCCCGACGTTACACCTCAAAATTTGTGTTCTTAATAGATTAGTAAGAAGCCAATTTTGGGGGCGTAACACAGTATGTGACACGTATCTTTACAGGGTGATGACACGTGCCAGACCAAGTCAGACCATGTCCCAAACCAAGTCAGACCGGCTCAGACACTGAAAATGGCTTTTAGAGCTTAATTTTTTGTCAAAATTAGTCTTCTTCTTTTTTTGAAAATTCCTATTGATTGGACCTACAAAGGGGGGACCTATTTAAAAAAAAAAAAAAAAAATTTGGAAACGAGTTCTTTATATTGGAAACATGACTAACTAATATTAGATATAAGATTAAAGATTAATACTTAATCAAGTATCTTACAATAGCTTATAGGATATAAATTGTATGCCCCAAGGATACTAATTATTCTGATCGGGGTCAGAAATAATACGAAACCATGACTAATTTGGAATACGACTAGGAGTCATATCTAAATCACATTAATTGCTAAGGACACTAATTAGAGATCAATTAGGAATTGACTTAGTCTTATTTCTAAAAACTTAGTGTCTGATGAACCAATTTTAAGTATCTAGGTACAATTAGATGTTATTTGATAATATTTAGAGGTATATATGCACTAATAGCAACCTATAGTACCCTAAAATGTTAGTTCAAAGATAGGGTTAATCTACCTATCTTGTGAACTCAATAAATTTTGGGATTGAACCACTTATCTACTAAATATTTAATACGCCTCATATTCGTAGCAAATAAGTTATTTGGCTTGAATATACAAACCTTATAAGAACTTTAGGGCTTATAACACCCTAGCAGTTAGATAAGGATTGTAATATCGAGTGGTTTTAAATTGTTGTTTTGGCTAAGACTCTATTAAAACATACTTTAAGGTGAAGATCACTATTTTACGGGGTAAAGTTGGGATTTAACATTTAATAGGATTTCATATGTATAAAGCCATGAATGTGGCTCACTTGCAAGTAATGATTGGGAATCATATACTCCATTACGTTATATACTATGAACCACAAGTAATAATTGAAAATCATATACTTAATTAATAGGATTTCATGAGTAATAGAACATAAACAAGGTTTACCTACAAGTAATGATTTTGAATAATTGACTTTAATACTATGAATTGAATTTATACAAGAAATGTACATCAAGTACTACTACTAGTATTGATATACATACATAACAGATGTTGGTGACACTTAGAACATTGAGTATCTTTGATACTGCAACTCTATTTTGGTATGAATACACTTAACTAGTATGTATACTAAAATCCATCTGCTATTACAGAATTTGGATAAGACTATTGTTGAGAACAATGAGTCTCTAATCAAAAAAGCTCACAATTTATTTGTACTATCGCCCCCATATTTAGGAAGACCTGATAATGGATTACTCCATATTATTCGAGTACTGTATGACTGCGGCATAATTTTTATTTGGCAGTGCAACCCCACTATGATGTTATGTGGAAAAATAGTTAGGCAAATAGAGATATTAGGAATATTCTGTTAAACTTTCTACCCTTCAAATATTACGCTTCCAAGGCAACATTTGATAGTTCATGTTCACTGTACACACAGACCTGATTCATGTTTTTCTCATTTCTGAGCAAAACAATCAGCTACTGGTTAAGAATCACAAACATATGCCTACTAAGTTAAGCATAAGCCAGGGTCGCACAATTTTGGGCTTAATGACAAGGGAAGCTGCGGACAGGGTCGCAACCATGGATAAATGAGAACAGCGGCAGGATTAAATTTCTAGCCATCAATAACCAAAGGTAAGGGAAACAAGAAGTTCATCAACAAACCAAAATGATAAAGGAAGAATTCAAAACTATATATGATATAGTCGTGCACTGGGCGTGGTATTGCAATGCACCCCAAATGATCCAAGGGAGATCGATCAGTCTGAATTTATCACGTGATTATAGTTAGCACAGAGCTCGCCACGGCATAGTCTACGGCCTTAGATTTCCCCCATGATATCAATGCAGCTTTGGTTTAAGTTCTAAGAATGAACAGTAGCAAATTATCAGTAGATCACATAAAGCATTACCGTGTAGTGACTTTACTTGTTGTATAGTAGTAGTTTTGCTTTATTCAAACTATTTATGACTGAGTTAGGAACTTTTTACAGGTTAGTTTAATAAAATGCTCATGACATACACTGGTTCGATATCACATCTATGATATTGTTCTTTAATTATTAAATTTTATTGATTGGGACATAATTAAATTTCATGTATGATATATAGTCTATCTACTATATACAACCTACCCTGTGGATCTATCTGCTTATAGAGTATTAACCAATAATCGGATGAGTGGCGACACATGTTTAAGTGACAGTAATACCACACACTCGATCCTTTTGAGATATTGATAGATTTATTGTCCCGTGCAGCAGGGATGTCACGAATATCATTGGCACGACCAACACGATAAAAAGCATTGAGAGTGTCACGCTATTAATCTTTAACGGCACAATACGGCATATCTAGTATGCACACTTCAACTTTCCTTAAAATGGGAGAAGATTCAGATAGTGGACATGCAATGATTTTTTTAAAGGAAAATATGGAGTAAGATTTCTAGCTTTTTCTCCAAACGCATCCATGGAGACACATGAGGACATATTCATCCACATTTTGGCCTACTTGAGTATTTATAGTTATAATAGATGCATCCTTGATATGGTCTTATATTTTCCTATTGTTAACAACTACAAATGCAACGTTAGCACAACTTATCAATTAGATCATTCAATTGTAGACTCAGTTCCTAGATTGACCGATCAAGTTGATGAAACTTAACAATGCTTGGGAGTTTGACTTGCAGGCTTTTGATGATTATTTTACCGCTAATGAGATAGATGATTGAGCATCATGAGTACCCCATTCTATACCCAACTCGGGTTGGCGAAGAACCTAATCAAGTAATTTAGGTTAATCGTTTGGCCACTGTTATTATGATCACAGCTTCCAGCTAGTGTATGAGTTATGCATTTTTTTGATCCCCACAGCACTGATTAGGATTCATCCGATAGTAAAATCATCAAAGCTTTCCCAAAGTAATTAGTAACTGTGTGGGATCCTAATATCGACCTTTTATGCACATGTTTATGTGTCGTGCATATGTCAAGGACATCTCTGCAATGCACGAAGTTGGGTCCTCAACGTCGGCCTAGTTTTATGTGAGTTATGATTCGCATCTATTATTAAATATTTGAAACTCACTATCGACATATATACTACAGGGAAGATTGTTACTTTGATGAAACAATATTCCCATCAATGGGGGGAGATATGACAATCAATGTTGAGGATGTTTCCAAGATTAGTTGGAAAATACCATCATTGTACCTGTAAGTAATGCACTTAAACAGATGAATGTGTCGAGGGAATCAGTATGGATTTCCCAAACGAATCTGAGACTCGCGTTTAATACGGAGCACTGCTGAAAGAAAGTATTATGAGTTGGGGAGCAGCAGAATAAGGGACAAATATGACTAATAGTGTAATCGGTCCATCGGGGATAGAGACACTCATCGACGAGGCAATAATAGCTACGTGACCAGTTGGTACATTACGAGACAATCCCAGGATAGCACATATGTATAATAATAAGAAGATCTCAATCTATTAAAAGTTTGTAATGGCATAATATAGGATCGTTCAGTAGAGATTTGTCGACAAGGTATTCACATTCGCTGCTGTATTCGCCATTAATGATGAGGATTCGAAACCACTTATTGTAAAGGAATGTGTGTTATTGTACATTGGCCAAAGTGGGTATTGAAATCCAAATGGATTTCAGCTTGCTATTATAATGCGAAGTGATGCCATAAAGTCTATCAGTTAGAAATGGGAATTGTATGGAAACATAATTAACTCATAGAGATAATTAGGTTAAGGTAAGACTAGTTGCCCAGGAATTCTCTAAGAGACTTGATGAGCGCGTAATTATGACATTTTTAATATATCTGAACATGTATTTTAGTTGTCCATTATATTTAATTTAAGGTACTAATGTGCGTTTATTTGATTGTAGCTATTGGAGATGGATATTTGAAACCAAGCTCTTAAAGTCAAGTAAAAGTGTCTTCAGCAGTTCATAGCACACAAAGTCAAAGACATAATATATTTGGTCTCAAGATCAAAGAATATATTACATCCAAGATCTTTGAAGATATTTTATATTGAAGATATATGCAAGAGTTCCCATGAAGAAAGATCTTTACATCACTTAAGGGAATTATATGCAAGAATCTTAGGAGATTGGTTGAAAAATTAGAAGATATTATTGTGAAAATATTCTTTACAATTTAATGTATAGTTTCTAAAGTTAGGTTCCTTCTCCTATAAAAAGAACTATCCCCCCATTGTAATTGAACATCTCATATTAGAGTGTAATATCAAAGTTCATAGCAATAAAGGTTATTATTTCTCTCTTTTTCTTGTCATTTCTTTTAAGTAAGTAATATGGCAATGATCAAAGGGATGAGTAGCTAATCTTTTTAGCCAAGGCTAGAGGAAGCTCTACCCAATGTAACCTTAGTATAGAATAACATTGTATAACTAGAGTAGTTACTTTCTCTTCTTTCATTTTAATGCATATTCTTCTTCCTACAATCCTAGCTTGACCATAGCTTGGATTCGAGGGAGTAAAGAATCTAAGGAAACCATATGTTTTGACCATTACAAGATGGTTTAAAACATAAAGAAGAGGACATAACCCGCTCTTATCAACCGGACCATAGTTGAATAAGGTGGTTTATGGGTAGTTCCTAATCATAAATCTCTTTTATCTTTTGATGTATTGCATATGCCCGACCAAGGATATGTGATACGGGAACACGTAATTTACTCTAATTATTTATGTTATCTCATGGGTACAAAGGATGGAGTGGAATCTAAGCCTTGGTTCTCACTCCAACTCATACAACTCATATTTTCTAGAATTTGTTTATTTCTTCTTTTTAGCTTGAAACCTACTCAAACTCATTGTTATTGGATAAAACTAGTAGCTCGAAGTATAATTCGTACCAAAAGTTTATTGGGATACGACTTCGCTTACCCTTATACTTAACGGTATACCGTACGCTTGTGGGTCTTTTAAGACGTTAGTTTATAAGCAATCAAGTTTTTGGTGCCGTTGCAGGGGACTTGTGAATGCATTTTTTTTTTTTGAGTTGTTATTTTTAAGCCAATTTTTGTTTTGTTTTTTTCTTTTGACTTGTTAATTCTATAGTTATTGTTTTCTTTGAGCTGTTACTATGTGGCCTCTTATATTTTTACTGAAATCATTTATGAGTTGTGGGTCTAATGAAACGAACTTGAACACGAGCTTTGTTTTGACAAAAAAAAATTGTCATGGGTCCAAGAGCTTAAGCACGAGTTGCTTATGTTAAGCACGACCTGAAAAGCACGAGCTGTTTATGGGCCTTAATTCTTTTGTTAAGAGTTGCTTTTGTTATGAGTTGTTTTCTTTTTCATTGGGTGGTCCCACATGAGCACGAACTATTTTTGTTATAACTTGAGTACGAGTTGCTTTTGTTACGAGCACGAACTTGAGTACGAGTTTTGGTATAAAAAAAATTGGAAGCCTCTTACCGACCATAAAAAGTTTAACGAGCTTGATCACAAGTTGCTTTTGTGAGTTTTACTTTAATTGTGATAAAAGACCATTTTTGTTAATCTTGATTATTACTCTCCATTGTTGATCAAACACAAGCCGATTACACTTTGAGAATTTTGGGCACCGATAAGGGATACAAAAGAACGGAAAGCGCGGAAAGTGTTGAAAGCGGATATATAAAAAGCTTAAAGTGTGACTCATTTGTTGTGAAAAATCTTTATTGTGCCCCCTAAGTGAAGGGGCACTTCCATCTTTCTCCCCTTAAGTGAAGGGGCGGCCACAGCTACACCGAGAAACACTTCCCGTAGGTTGGTACTTCTCAAAACTTGACATCTAGAAGGGGTACATATCTGATATGCCCCGGCACTATGACATATAAATTCGTATAGACTGTGCAAATACACGTTGCTCTAATAAAAAAAATTGATGTGGTTGGATTGACCTATTGTTGTGTTTAATATTCTTTTTCATTCCAACATTAGTAAAGGTAGAAACTGTTAGAGACTTGTGGGATTTTGTCACCCAAAAAGCTTTCCAACAAGTGGGACCACCCATTAGGGATACGAAGAAATTTCTATCATACAAAAATTAAACGTCTCGGACCTCAAAATAACCTATATTAAAAAGGAGTAGCAAGATTTCTGTAGGATTTCATCACCCAACGAATAAGTGTAGGATACAGCCCCAGCCTAGCGCGGTGAAATATTGGTTATAGGTTTGCGACGTCACCATTCCGAGTGCTGACGTACGATAAGGTGACTCATTCGGGAGTGAAGAATGAACATCTACTCTAAACTAGTACTAGCACAGTGACGCCGGGGAGTGTAAGAACCAAAGCCTTTGACCATCTTACCCTTTTGTGAACATAAAAGAATATAGGGGAGACCTGGTTATTACTTCTTAAAAAATATTGAAGTGTTAGATTATAGGTTTGATTGATTGTTTACTTCATCTGGTGTTGAAATTTTTATGCATATTAGTTTGTGCATGATCAATTGGATACGTGGAGAAAAACGTTTAGAAAGCTTATCGAAACCTTTGCCTATTTACGGGCCACCACCTCAGTCTAAGAAGAGAGGGCGACAACCTCGCCCGGTCAATACAATAGAGGATTTAGGAGCCTGATCCAGGAGGATCTAGGAAAAACTGGAGTTTTTACCAAAGTCGTTCGAACGAGGTTGAGAGTCGTTCGAACGACTTGAACCCTTGGGCCAAAGTTCCACGGGAGGTGTTCGGTCGTTCGAACGACCTATGGGTTCGTTCAAACGACTATCATAATTCCAGTTCTAGTATAAGAGTTTTAAATATCTTTTAAAGTTGGATTATAACTAGGACTTGTAACCTCTATAAAAGGGCAACCCTGGGCTAGAGTAAATTATCTAGACGTAGATCATTGTTTAGAGTTTCTTTTAGATCTGAAAGATTTATAACTAGGGTTTGTAACCTTCGATGAAGGGCAAGACTAGGCAAGGTTAGATCTAAGTTAAGCTCGTTTTTTGAGTAATTGAATTCTCTATTTTTCCAAATTGATTGGTATTCTTCAAATTTACTACTAACACAGGTTTCTTCATCGTATTGTGGATTAGAGTCCCAGTATGGGAGGAAAGTGATCCATCTCGAGTTTTCCTAATTTTGGAAGAAGGTAATTCATCCAGAGTTGACCCAATTGAACTTGTTGTCGAGCTAGAAGTAGAGCCTCCAATTATGGTTGCCGCCAATCTCTTAGGGACTATTGGACCCCAGTGGTGAGTGATATGCCTTCGTGTATTGCGCTACCAACTGTCACGATAAACTATTATGAAATCAAGCCTAGTGTGATCCAAATGTTACCTACATTTCGTGGGCTTGATTCTGAGAACCCTTATAAGCACGCCCACGAGTTTAAGAAAATTTGTGCGCTCTCCAAATACTAATATTTTACTGAGGATTTCGTCCGCCTTCGTTTATTCCCAATCTCGTTAACAGATAAGGTGAGTCATTGGTTTGATTCATTGGCACCAGCATCTATCAATTCATAGGATCAAATAGAGACCAAGTTCAAAACCAAATGGTTTTCTATTGGAAAAACCTTCACTTTTAGAAATACAGTTGTTGAATTTGTTCAAAATGAGAGTAAAATATTTTACGAGGCATGGGAGAGATATAAAGATCTTCTTTCATAATGTCCTCATCATGGTTTTGAGAAGCAATATCTAGCCCAGATCTTCTATCGTATAATAACTTCTGAGAATTATTATAGGCTAGAATCCCTGCATAGTGGTAGATTCTAGGACCTTGAACCTGATAGAGCTTATAAGGAATTTGAGACATTAGCTAAGAACTCTCAGCAGTGGGATTTTAATCCACATAGAATTATCCGTACAGCCAAAAAAGTGGCTTATACAAAGTGAGTGAGGGAACGGCCATCAAAGCCCAATTGGATACTCTTACCTGAAAAATTGAGGCTATGGCTACGAATCAATCAAAGGGTAGTGTGAATCAGGCTCAGCAATAGGGTTGCACCATTTGTTATAATGTAACCCATGTAACTCAAATGTGTCCCATGCCCAATAAAATGAATGACAATCAAGAACAAGTGAATGCTTTGAATAATACCTACAATAGGCTCTTTGACCCGTACAAGCCAACTTGGCAGAACCACCCAAATTTTTTGTGGAAGAACAACCAACCTAATTCAGGTTTTTGAGAGCCACAAACCTCAAGTCATAATTTTCCTAGGAATCCCTATTCTCAATCTTATCCTTATGCATATCAGCAATCCTTTCAGTCGTCCAAGCAGTTCCCACCCGCTCTACCCAAACCATCTTTGGACGATACCCTTGCTCTCTTCATGCAATAATCAGTACAATTTCAGAACAAATGATTCAATTCCAACAACAGACTTTGGTAAATCAGAATTCTACATCCCAATCTATCTCTAATCTAGAGACTCAAATAGGATAATTGGCAAATGCATTACATGAGAGACCACCAAGTAAGCTACCTAGCCAACCTGTATCTAATTCGAAAGGACCACCGGGGTTTTATTCTAGCTCAATCCCAAAATAGGTTAATGATATTACCACTCTTTGAAGTGGTAGACAAATTGATAACCAAGTTGAAATGCCTAGGGTTGAGCCAACACCCGTTGTTATTGAGGATGAGGTAGGTACAAGTGAACCAGTTGTAGTAAGCAACCATGAACCTTCTAAGAAATCTGAGTTGCCTACCTCATCCATTTCTGTACAAAATGCACATATTGATCCAAAGGTGCCTTATCCACAAAGCCTTCTTCCGGCTAATAAAGGGATCTAATTTGACGAGATATTGGATACATTTAAGCAAGTTCATATAAATATTCCAGTACTAGATGTCATCATGCTTATCCCTGCATATGCCAAATTTCTTAAGGATGCGTGCACTAGGAAAAGGAAAATCAATGTGCACAAGAAAATCTTCTTGACTGAGACATTAACCCCGCCTAAGCTTTGAGATCTTGGATGCCTAACCATCCCTTGTAAAATTGGAGATCACAAAGTGGATAGGGCGTTACTTAACTTAGGTGCTAGTGTGAATGTCCTACCTTACTCGGTCTATCAAGAATTTGGACTTGGAGAACTTGAACCTACCCTGAATGACACTTCAATTGGCTGGCAGGTCAATACCATACCCACATGGTATCCTTGAGGATATTCTTATCAAGGTTGATACTCTCATTTTTCCTGTGGACTTTGTTATTTTGGACACTGAAGATGTAAAAAATCCTAGCTGTGAGATTCCCATCATATTGGGCCGCCCTTTCCTTGCGACTGCTCATGTCATTATTAATTACTTTAATGGGATCTTACAACTATCAATGGGAGACATGAAGATCAAACTCAATGTTTTTAACAATAATACTCAAGTCCCTCATTCTGATGGAATGGCTAAGCTAAATATGATTGCCTCCCTAGTTTACAATTCGTTCCCTAAATCATTTTCTGAGGACCCCTTAGAATCATGTCTTATGAACTTTGGTGAAGACTTTGATGAAAATCCGATTGTTGAAGTGCTTAATGCTCTATTCGACTCAACACCTATTTTTAACAAGTCCAAATGGAGACCTCATGTTGAACCTCTAGAACCGTCCACTACTTTCCCTATTCCATCCATTATTAATACACCCAAGTTAGACCTCAAGCCATTACCTAAAACTTTGAAGTATGCTTTCTTAGGTGATTTTAACACTTTGTCTGTGATCATAGCTTCCAACCTCAATATTGACCAGGAAAGTAGATTGTTGGGTGTCCTTAGAAGACACAAATCAACCATAGGGTGGTCTATAGCAGACTTGAAGGGGATTAGCCCAGCCGTTTGCATGCATCGCATAAATCTCGAGGAAGGTGCTAAAATTTTTCACTGGATGCAACAGCGGTTGAATACCACCATGATGGAGGTGGTGAAGAAGGAAGTTCTCAAACTTTTGGACCCACGTATCATATACCCCATTTCAGACAGTAAGTGGGTCAGCCCCGTTTAGGCTGTACCTAAGAAATCAGGGATTAGAGTAGTTGAGAATGAGAATAATGACATAATCCTCACCCGCATGACCACCAGGTGGCGTGTATGTATTGACTACAGGAAACTGAACACAATCACAAGGAAAAATCATTTTCCTCTTCCTTTCATTGATCAAATGCTTGAACGATTAGCCGGAAAAAGTCATTACTGTTTTCTTGATGGTTATTTTGGATATAATCAGATCTTCATTGTCCCAGAAGATCAGGAGAAGATAACTTTCACATGTCCCTACGGGACATATACTTATCGACATATGCCATTTGGGTTGTGCAATGCACCCGCTGCATTCCAGCGTTGTATGATGAGTATATTTTCTGATATGGCTGATAAGTTTCTTGAAATCTTTATGGATGACTTTTCAGTGTTTGGATCGTCTTTTAACGAATGTTTACACCATTTAGAGCTCATGCTAGAACGATGCACACAAACTAATTTGGTATTAAACTGGGAAAAGTGTCACTTCATGGTGATACAAGGGATAGTTCTTGGACATATTATCTCCAACAAAGGGATTGAAGTCGATAAGGCCAAGATCGACATTATTTCTTTTTCACCTCCACCGCGGACGGTTAAGGCCATTCGATCATTTCTGGGGCATGCTGGGTTTTATCGTCGGTTCATGTGCGATGTTGATTTTAACTTTGATGATACATGTTCGGGAGTTTTTGAGAAGCTTAAACTTCTATTAACTTCAACCCCTATCATCCAACCTCTAAATTGGGGACTTCCCTTCAAGCTCATGTGCGACGCTTATGATTACGTTATTGGAGCAGTTTTAGAGCAAGGAGCAGATAATAAACCTCATGTTATTTATTATGCTAGTCGCACGCTCAATGACGCGTAGTTAAATTACTCCACCACTGAGAAAGAGTTATTAGCTATTGTGTTTGCCTTGGAGAAATTTTGATCAAACCTTGTTGGATCCAAAATCATTGTTTACACCGACCATGCGGCCTTAAAGTATTTACTATCTAAAAAAGATGTTAAGCCTCGGTTAATCAGATGGATTCTTTTATTACAAGAATTTGATATCAAAATTCGAGATAAAAAAGGTATTGAGAATGTGGTTGCAGATCATCTATCTCAAATTCTTACTGAAGGTACTGAAGATTTTCTCCTTATCTTAGAGACATTTCCTGATGAGCAGCTCATGGTTATCTTACAATTGCCTTGGTACGCCGATATTGTCAATTATCTTGCTACAAAATGATTATCTGTCCATTGGTCAAAGCAAGATAAAACCAAATTCTTACACGAGGTTAGACATTTTTGTTGGGACGATCATTATCTATATAAGTTTATTTCCGACCAAGTGATTAGGCGATACATCCCAAATAATGAGTTCCATAGTGTACTCACATATTGCCACACATTAGCTTATGGAGAACATTTTGGTACCAAGATAATTGCCGCAAAAGTCTTTCAATCCAGTCTTTATTGGCCTACCCATTTTTGTGACTCATATACCTTTTGTTCTGAATGTGATAGGTGCCAGAGGACCGGGAATATTTTTTATCGAAACATGATGCCCTTGAACAACATCCTTATTGTTGAACTATTTAATGTTTGGGGCATTAACTTTATAGGCCCATTTCCTTCTTCTCGCGGGTACCTTTACATTCTCGTTGCAGTTGATTATATTTCTAAATGGGTTGAGGCGGTGCCATGTCAAACAAATGACCATAAGCCCGTGGTAAAAATTTTGAAAAATATTTTTAATAGTTTTGGCAACCCTCGGGAAATTATTAGTGATAGTGGTAAACATTTTTGCCACCGTGTCTTTCAAAATCTTTTAAGAAATTACTCCATCACTCTTAAATTTGCCACACCTTATCATCCACAGACAAGTGCCCAAGTCGAAGTCTCCAATCGAGAGATCAAAAGAATTTTAGAAAAAATTGTTTGAACCGATCATAAAGATTTGTCTGATCGTCTTGATGATGCAGTTTAGGCATATCGAACAGCTTATAAAACCCTGATTGGTATGTCACCTTATAGACTTGTTTTTGGAAAGGCTTGCCACTTACCTGTAGAATTGAAACACAAGGCTCTTTGGGCTACAAAGGCCTTCAACTTTGAAATAGATAATGCCATATCACATAGAAAACTTCAACTTTTTGAACTTGATGAACTTCGTCGCGAGGCTTATGAAAATGTAAAAATTTACAATGAACAAACTAAAGCTTTTCATGATAAGTCGATTGTTCCCAAAACTTTTGAGCCTAATCAGAAAGTGTTACTCTATAATTCACGGCTACGTTTATTTCCTAGTAAACTATATTCTCGTTGGTACGGCCCTTTTGTAGTTAAAACTGTTTATCCTCATGGAGCCGTGGAGGTGGAGGATCCTAAGAACGGAAATATTTTTAAGGTCAATGGCAAACGATTAAAACTGTACTTAGAGTCCTACACTTTTGATGAAGAGATAATATTTCTAAGTGATCTAGTATATCAGAGCTGATATTATGTACCCCTATAGTACTATTATAAATCATTTAAGTATGGGGGAACATTCGTCTGGCTGAAGACGATAAACTTAGCACTTCTTGGGAGGCAACCCTTGACACATTCAGGTATGAAATTTTAGTTTTCCTCTTCCATTTATTTTCTTATTCTCAAATACTGAGGGCAGAGCTTGATTTAAGTGTGGGGGTAGGAAACCATTTCTTTATATGCTTTTTGAAGAAAAGTGAAATAATGGCATTTTGACAATTTATGATATATTTTTGACGAATTTCTAAACACTTAAACTGATTTTACCTTGACATAAATATTATGGAAAAACCTAAAATTTGAAATTGTACCAAGTATACACTATAATATTTTTGAATA
This sequence comes from Kingdonia uniflora, assembly GCA_014058105.1. Classification (NCBI taxonomy): domain Eukaryota; kingdom Viridiplantae; phylum Streptophyta; class Magnoliopsida; order Ranunculales; family Circaeasteraceae; genus Kingdonia; species Kingdonia uniflora. Next base: position 558,494 of record JACGCM010000376.1, read on the forward strand.
TCTTAAGCTAGATGTACTATCTTTTTATTAGCGACTAATTCAAGTTAACTTGGCATATTTTGAAAATGTGCACTTCACTGTAGTTTTACAATTAATATCTTCAATAAATTTTTGCTCAGTGTAAGGGAAATTAAGCATTTATGTTAGGAATAGTTTGCTACAAGGGAGACAACTGTCTAAGAATAAGTTTATTCCTAAGAATAATAATAATAAGTTAAATGTACTCTAAAAACTTTTACACTGCAAGGCTACTCGCATGATTAAGAACTGAAAGATAAAAAATTATCACCAATCTCGAGTTTGACCATGAACTATGTGAAATGAGCATAAGAAAATATTACTTGTGAGAATCCTGAGTCTAGGTCATGATGGGGCACCACACCCCAGCAACCTTAGCCAACTGGCAGGGATTATCGACCGAAAACTCCTTGTTACGGAGGTTTCACCAAGAAACAAAGTACTAAAAAAATAAAAGACTTACAAAGGAAGAAGAAAAAAAAGTAAAATTCTAGGAACACGAATTAACTAAGGCACTTGTCGAACTGACCGTTGAATTTATTCCAGTAAGAACTAGACTACCAAAAACTGAGTAAATTATTCTAGATAACGTATTAGGCGATAAAGCTATTTTCACTGTACACTCAATTGTAGTTAAAGACAAATACTTGAATCTCTTTCTAATCTTAAGGTAGTACCTCTAGTTTCGGATAAGCTTAAAATATTTTTTGGTATACTTGGGAGAATAGTATGTTTAAGAATTTTTTCATTGGTATATTTTTGTCACAACTAAATAAGGATAATTTTACAGGAAATGAGTCATGTGTATTCTAGAATTATTTAAAATGTCATTATTGACTTTTATGGGTATAGTCACTGTAAACCCTCACGAGTCAACATTCGTCCACCAGGCTAAACTTGGAGGTTTAACGGCTTGTTGCATATGCTAAATGCAATCGTGTTCCCTGTGAAAGTGGTTATTATTTTATTTTACTCGGGACGAGCAAAAGACAAGTTTTGGGGTATTTGATGAGCGCGTAATTATGGCATTTTCTAATATACCCGAACATGTATTTTAGTCGTCTATTATATTTAATTTAAGGTACTTATGTGCGTTTATTTGATTGTAGCTATTGGAGATGGATATTTGAAACCAAGCTCTTAAAGTCAAGTAAAAGTGTCTCCAGCAGTTCATAGCACACAAAGTCAAAGACACAATATATTTGGTCTCAAGATCAAATAATATATTACATCCAAGATCTTTGAAGATATTTTATATTGAAGATATATGCAAGAGTTCCCATGAAGAAAGATCTTTACATCACTTAAGGGAATTATATGCAAGAATCTTAGGAGATTGGTTGTAAAATTAGAATATATTATTGTGAAAATATTCTTTACAATTTAATGTATAGTTTCTAAATTTAGGTTCCTTCTTCTATAAAAAGAACCCTCCCCCCATTGTAATTGAACATCTCATATTAGAGTGTAATATCAAAGTTCATAGCAATAAAGGTTATTATTTTTCTCATTTTCTTATCATTTTCTTTAAGCAAGTAATATGGAAATGATCAAAGGGATGAGTAGTTAATCTTCTTAGCCAAGGCTAGAGGAAGCTCCACCCAATGTAGTCTTAGTATAGAATAGCATTGTATAACTAGAGTAGTTACTTTCTCTTTTTTCGTTTTAATGCATATTCTTCTTCCTACGATCCTAGCTTGACCATAGCTTGGATTCGAGGGAGTAAAGAATCTAAGGAAACCATCTTGTTTGACCATTACAAGATGGTTTGAAACATAGAGAAAAGGACATAACCCGCTCTTATCAACCGGACCATAGTTGAATAAGGTGGTTTATGGGTAGTTCCTAATCATAAATCTCTTTTATCTTTTGATGTATTGCATATGCCCGACCAAGGATATGTGATACGGGAACTCGTAATTTACTCTAATTATTTATGTTATCTCACGGGTACAAAGGGTAGAGTGGAATCTAAGCCTTGGTTCTCACTCCAACTCATACAACTCATATTTTCTAGCATTTGTTTATTTCTTCTTTTTAGTTTGAAACCTACTCAAACTCATTGTTATTAGATAAAACTAGTAGCTCGAAGTATAATTCATACCACAAGTATCTTAGGATGCGACCCCGCTTACCCTTGTACTTAACGGTACACCATGCGCTTGCGGGTCTTTTAAGACGTCGGTTTATAATCGATCAAGACCTGACATCGATTACGATAAAACTTATTTTCTAGTTATGGACGTTATAACTTTTAGGTAATAATTAATCTATTAGTTGTCAGGAAAGTATAAGCTTCTGGAAGCAATTAAGCCCAACACACACGAGGAGCGTACGTAATAAATCTGGATAGGTCACTGTTGGCTTAAATTATTCAAGGTTCATGTGACATAGTAAGTTGACTTAGTATTTGAAGGTCGAGGACTTTGTAAATAGTCTTATTTGTCCATGCAATCTCATTAATAACACAGATATTCGCTTAAGTTATCATGATAGTGTACTAAATGATTTGGATATCATCAGAACTCTGGGGAGATCGCGAGAGCCACCAAATACTTTGGGAAGGAATTCGATATAAAAGACCTTAGGGAAATGAAGTATTGTCTCAATTTGTAGATAAAACATCTTAGTAGTGGCATACTCGTATACCATGCGACATATATCGAAAGTGTTATCTGAACACTTAAGTACGGATGTAGCACACGGTGTTGGGTACACTAGACCCGATGTCTTATTCGCGGTTAACTATTTTGCTTACCATAGTTTTGTTCCTACCCAAAGGCACTGAAGTGAGATCAAGCACATTCTGAGGTTTTTGATCAACACGAAAGACGGGATCTGTTCTACCCAAAAAATGGTAAACGTAAAATTATAAAGTATGCTGATACATGATACATGTTAGACCCACATAGAGGTTATTGTTAGATTATGTCTTTATGTACAGGGTTACAGTAAATTCTTGGACATCGATGAAGTAGACGATGGCTGAACCGTTTATTTCTTAATTGTGTCCTTATCGTGTACCAAAGTCGCAGGTGTTCATGTTTCTTAAATAAGTAAACGGAAACCAATTTTATTCATCAAGATCCAAGGCAACAATGAGAGAGATCATATCCAATATAACCCTCTTATTCTTAAAACGGGATCAAACAATAAACAAAATGACTTGTGCCACAATGGTAAACATTGTAGTTCTGTGATGTGATATTGGGGTGGCTTCATGAGGTCGTGTCGGTGTTGATGCCCAAAGTACTCTTCATTGCATCTGTTGCTCCTTGTGCCATACTTTTCACTTGCTCTCCAGTCTACAACAACAAACACACATAAAAACACATCATAAAATAGTTAGACCTTCCGACAAAAAAATATATAGTTAGCTCCAAATACGGGGACTAGTGTAAAAATGATACCTTTTGGAGGATGTTTCCGGCTTGGTCCTTGGTTTCATGAGCAGATTGTTGTGCAGATTGGGCAGTACTAGATGCCTTATCCTTAGCTGTCTGAGTAGTATCAGAAGCCTTGTCCTTAGTGATCTGAGTAGCATCAGAAGCCTTGCTCATCATCTCATCCTTCTTCTCCTGTGCATGACCTGCGACTTCATCGCTCTTCTGGCTCAAGTTCTGAGTGTTGGTGTCCATGTCTTGTTTTCTTTTTTGTATGCGAATCAACAATGAAAGGTACAGAGAAACTCTTTTACTATTTGATGAGTTCAAACCTCTCCTTTAAAGGTGTATTTATAATATTTTGGTGTCTCCTTGTATGTGTGAGTAAGTGAGAATAGGCACTTTTTGTTGCAATTGACTCAGTAAAGGAAATGTACATGGTTGATCGAGGGATATTTTAGACTGAAATGGCCATTCGGATCCTCTTTCTCAGGAAGACTTACGGTGTTTACTTGTAATGCTGTTATGTAAGAACACATGCTAATGATATTATCCTGTAAACATAGAGCTGGCCTGGATGACAGGGTTTAGAGGTCTGCCGAAGCCTGGCACAGAAATTGTATTAATTATCATAGTTGATAATCGACGTTTTCACCATTAACTTATGTAACAATGTATCTATAGTGTTTTATATAAATTTATATAAACACAATCTAGCTTAAGATATTAGAGGCAACTATAGGATTGCAAGATTATTGTACATGAACGTGTTTATTCATTTATTGTCTTCTGTAAGCAGAACAAATATGGAAAACATGTTAGGAATACGGCTCAAAACTGGGAAAGTTGTTAGAATGAGTGGGGAAGTCGTTCGAACGACAGAGTTTCCGTTGAAGTCGTTCGAACGACTTCTGAGGTCGTTCGAACAAAAAGAGCTCTTGGGCCAAAATTCCAGAGGACTGTTAAATGGTCGTTCAAACGACCTCATGACTCGTTCGAACGACTTTGGCTCTGTTTGTTTGTTTTTAAGTTCGTTTTGAAGAGGATTTGATCCAAAGCGATGGATTATCTCGTGATACGTATTTCAGTGATGACCTTATGGAAAGCCTATAAATATAGAGTATATGTTAAAAGCCTCTGTACTGTGAGAAAGTGTTAGAGAGAGAAAATGGTGAAATCTAGGGTTTAGCTCTGGAGAGGTTTCTTGGGTTTTCTTTCGAGGGTTTCTTACTGGGATTATCTGTAAGGGTGGAGGTGAGGTTTGAGTGATCTTTGTAACTTCTTGTAACCCTTAGTGTGATAATATATTTGTCGTGCTTGTCGGAGGTGGTTTTGATCCTGTTTAGGGTTTCCACCAAATTTAAACCTTGTGTATGTGTTTTATTGCCTTTATTCAAATTCTTTTTGGTTAGAGTTAGTTCTTCAAGTTCTTGTTTAATCGTATTGTGCTTCCGCGTTTCAATTTGCCCCCTCGGTTTCCCAACAATTGGTATCAGAGCGAGGTTTGGGGCAAGTAGAGTAGCAAGATGGGAAGATCTAAGTATTCTAACGCGATCAAGTTTAATGTGGAGAAGTTGGGAAGATCAATTTTGGATTGTGGCAAATACAAGTCCAAGATATCTTGACTCAAGGCGGGTTATGCAAGGCACTGAAAGGGAAGCCTATACCTAAAACTCCGATTAAAGGTATAGCGGCCCAGAGAGCGGATGACGATAAAGAAGAGGACTGGGAAGATCTAGATTCAAGGGATGCGAGCGAGATACGCCTTTGTCTCGCTAAGAACGTTGTCGGAGGTGGTTTTGATCCTGTTTAGGGTTTCCACCTAATTTAAACTTTGTGTATATATTTTATTGCCTTTATTTAAATTCTCTTTGGTCAGAGTTAGTTCTTCGAGTTAATGTTTAATCGTATTGTGCTTCCGCGTGCGATTTGCCCCTTCGGTTTCCCAAATAAACACACCTTGAAGATTGCCAAAGGAGGTTCACCAACAAATATGGAAAACAAATTTGACTTATTACATGTGTCTTAGCTCAATTTCCATGTAACGGCAAACTTATCCTTGCCTTTTGCACACACACACATATATATATATATATAATTAATGACGTAAATCACATGAACATTCTATTGAAATTAAATGTAACTACTGTTTGAAAATACAATACAATTTGATTTGTTTTTCCTTTAAAGTTTGAATGGTGGAACTAAGTAGTTTTAGTCCCACATTGGATATGAGAGAAACACAACTCTCCTATATAAGTAAATCAAACACTTACCTTGTTGTAATGTATGTGAGAGTTGGTGGGTCACACGCGCATGTTCAACATGTGCGGCCCATGTGTGCAAGCTAGCTTGGGTGTATGGGCTACCCATGGGCTTGCTCGACCTAGGAAACCCTCTTATTATTATAAGTCTGTGATTGGGCCTTGGGGCCTTGAGCCATGGTCTCATGGGGATTCCTTTAAACACTTAGTCATTTTTTGGGTTTGAGGTGTGAGTTGGGGTGTCTCCAACAGACGCACCTTAAGGTGTGACTCTTGGTAAAGAGGCATTAACTTGAGATGTGACTCTTGGCGGAGAGTCACATATGCTCTATATAACCCAATTTTGTTTTCATTTATTATCATCAGTTTTTCAGAGTTTTCTTGAGTCTTTTTACAAAGAGAAAACAGACGCAATCAAAGTTTGTTTGGAAGAAAGATAGAACGCTTTCTTCTTTCTGCGACTGATCGTTGTATCCTGGGAGACAAGGGCCTATATCCCTGTAAAGTACTGTGGCAGGGGTGAATCTGTCTTAAGGAGATAGTTTGTATACACTAGACTCAATCATCTCTTTAAGAGGTGTTGGTTTTTTATGCAAATTGGAATACAATCTTAAGACAGATTAATTTTTTTCTGTGTGATCAAAAACTGCAGCAATGGTAAATCTCACTGAGAAGGAAGGTGGTGAAAAGGGAAACCTACACGTCTTGAAGGTGAAGCCTGAGAAGTTCAATGGTACTAAATTCAAGCGTTGGCAGCAGAAGATGCTATTCTTTCTCACAACTATGAACTTAGCAAAATTCCTCAAGGAGGACAAACCAGAGTTGAAGAAGGAAGAAACTGACCTAACAACTGTAGCAGCAGTGGAGGCGTGGATTCATTCAGACTTTCTATGTCATAATTATATTCTGAATGGGTTGGACAACACATTGTATAATGTGTACAGTCCAACAGAGTCTACAAAGGAACTGTGGGAATCCTTAGACCATAAGTATAAGACGAAAGATGCCGGACTGAAAAAATTTGTAGTTGGCAGATTCTTGGATTATAAAATGGTGGATTCCAAGACTGTAATCAGTCAAGTACAGGAACTGCAGATTATCCTGCATGATATTCATGTAGAAGGTATGAGGTTAAGTGAATCTTTTTAGGTTGCTGCAATAATTGAGAAGTTGCCTTCATCCTGGAAGGACTTCAAAAGTTATCTGAAGTATAAGAGGAAAGAAATGAAGTTGGAGGAACTGATCGTAAGGCTAAGGATAGAAGAAGATAACAAATCCAACGAAAAGAAGGATGTTGTTCATTCTTACGATGCCAAGGCTAACATGGTCGAGGGAAACCCTAAACCCCATAAGAAAAATGGGAAGAAAGGGAAAAATGGGAAGAGTTTCCTGGGCCCTAAGGGCAAGAACTTTAAGAAGTTCACAGGGTGTTGTTATGTTTGTGGCAAACCAGAGCACAAGTCAATGGAATGCCCCAAGCGTAAAAGCAGACCAGAAAGTGGCAAAGGCACTCAAGCAAACATTACTGAGATAGAGAACCTGTGTACAGTGATCTCTAAAATCAACATGGCAAGCGATTCTAGAGGATGGTTTGTGAACACAGGGGCCACACGTCATATATGTTATGACAGGAGTTTATTTACTACCTACAATAAGACTGAACATGAAGAGAAAGTGTTCATGGGAAACATTTTGACTTCAAGGGTCGAAGGAAAAGGGAAAGTAGTTTTGAAATTCACATCTAAAAAAGAAGCTACTTTGAATGAAGTGTTGCATGTGCCTGATATCCGCAAGAACCTTGTTTCCGGAGCATTGCTGATCAAGAATGGATTCAAGTTAGTGTTTGAGTCAAACAGATGTATCATGACTAAGAATGGTGTATTCATAGGAAAAGGTTATGAGTGTGATGGACTGTTCAAACTAGCAGTCTTGTGTAAACCAGTTTTAATTATCAATAAGAATGAGAATTATATTTACTTGCTTGAGTCATTTAATGTTTGGCATCAACGATTAGGACATGTAAATTATGGTTCGCTGTGTAAATTAGTCAATTTAGGATTGCTGCCTAAATTCAATCTTGATTGCAAACAAAAATGTGAAGTGTGTGTTGAAGCAAAATTTGCTAAACAACCATTCCATTCTATTGAACAACACAAAACTGAACAGCTAGATTTGATTCACAGTGATCTCTGCGATTTAAAGTTTATTCAAACACGAGGCGGAAAGAAGTACTTTATTACTTTCATAGATGACTGTACAAGATATAGTCATGTCTACTTGCTCTGAAGCAAAGATGAAGCACTGGAAGTGTTTATTATGTTCAAAAATGAGGTTGAGACTCAACTCAACAAAAAGATAAAAGTTATTCGAACTGATAGAGGTGGGGAATACAACTCTATTACATTTGGAGAACTGTGTGCTAAGTTTGGTATTATACACCAAACTACTACACCTTACACTCCTCAGCAAAATGGAGTTGCTGAGAGAAAAAATAGAACTTTAAAGAATATGCTTAATGTTATGCTTATTAGTTCTGGCTAGCCGCAGAACCTGTGGGGGGAGGCATTACTTTCTGCGAATTATATTCTCAATAAGTTACCTCACAAGAAGATTGAAAAGACTCCTTATAAACTCTGGAAAGGCAGAGAGCCTTCCTATAAGTTCTTAAAAGTGTGGGGGTGTCTTGCAAAGGTACAAATACCATTGCCAAAAAGGTCTAAGTTAGAACCTAAAACTATTGACTGTATTTTTATTGGCAATGCCAATAACAGTAGTGCATATAGATTTCTCGTATACAAATTTGAAATAAATGATGTGCATGAGAATACCATCATTGAATCACAAGATGCTGTATTTTTTGAAAATATATTTCCATATAAAAAGAGTGATACTGTGAATCCTCTTAAAAGAACAACTGATGTTGCTTCTAGTAGTGATCAACGTATCACTCCTACAAATTTTGATTTTAATGCAGAACCAAGACGTGGGAAACGACTTAAAGTTGCTAAGTCTTTTGGCAAAGATTTTGTAGCATTTTTGTTGGAAAATGAGCCTCGAACCTTCAAGGAAGCCATGGCTACACCTGAAGCTCCTAGTTGGCAAGAGGCTGTACAGAGTGAGATAGACTCTATAATGCACAACCATACTTAGGAATTGGTAGATCTTCCACCTGGCAACAGACCTATAAGTTGCAAGTAGATTTTCAAACGAAAATTGAGACCTGATGGTTCAATTGAAAAGTACAAAGCCAGACTTGCTGCCAAAGGATATAGTCAAAAAGAAGGTTTGGACTATTTTGATACATATTCTCTAGTGACAAGAATAACTTCCATTCGTATGTTGATAGCTATTGCAGCAGTGCATAAGCTTGAAATACATCAAATGGATGTTAAAACAGCATTCTTGAATGGTGAATTAAATAAAGAAATATATATAAACCAACCTGAGGGGTTCATTGCCCGAGGCCAAGAAAATAAAGTGTGTCGGTTGGTTAAATCTCTTTATGGATTGAAGCAGACACCTTTACAATGGTATGACAAAATTGATGGAGTCATGATGAAGGATGGCTTCAAAATTAATGAATGTGATAGATGTGTCTATATTAAAAGCATTAATGGTGAGCATGTCATTGTGTGTCTTTATGTAGACGATATGCTCATCATGGGGACTAACATCAATGTTATTATGTCAACAAAGAATATGTTGTCCAAAATTTATGATATGAAGGACTTAGGTGTTGCAGACGTTATTATTGGCATAAAGATTAACAGAACACCACAGGGACTTGTGTTGTCTCAATCACATTATATAAAAAATGTACTTAAGAAGTTTAATAAATTTGACTGCCGTAGTGTTCAGACACCATATGATAATATGCGTCAATTGATTAACACAAAGGTGAGCCTATTTCTCAAATAGAGTATGCACGCATCATAGGTCGTCTAATGTATATTATGAACTGCACTAGACCAGATATTACTTATGTTGTTAGTAAGCTGAGTCGGTATACTATAAACCCTGGACCGAGCCACTGGGAAGCGTTAATCAGGGTTTTACAGTATTTAAAGCATACAATAGACTATGGGTTGCACTACACAAGATATCCAGCTGTCCTTGAGGGATACAGTGATGCAAACTGGATATCAGATTCTAACGAGTCATACTCCACAAGTGGATACGTGTTTATACTTGGTGGTGGAGCTGTCTCATGGAAATCCTCAAAACAAACATGCATAGCTCGGTCAACTATGGAATCAGAGTTTGTTGCTCTAGATTTAGCGGGAGATGAAGCTGAGTGGCTTCGACAATTTTTAAAGGATATTCCTATGTGGCCAAAGCCAGTACCTGTCTTATGTATCCATTGCGATAATCAAGCAGCGATTGCAAGGGCAAAGAATAATGTCTATAACGGTAAGTCACGACATATACGTCGTAGACATAATACTGTAAAGAAATTACTTGCAAGTGGAGTTATATCCATTGACTTTGTGAAGTCCAGTGACAACCTAGCGGATCCATTTACAAAAAGGTTGGCAAAAATACAAGTTTTTTCCACATCGAGGGGAATGGGCTTAAAGCCTTTAAATACGAGTTAACCTCAGCAGAAACCTAACCTAGTTGATTGGAGATCCCATGATCTAGGTTCAATAGGACAACTAGTTGTGAGTTACTCAACATGAGCACTGAGGAGATTTTAACTCCTGCCCATTCCATGATGTAAACAGTGCAACCTGTCGCGATTTTCAGGGTAAGTTCTCTAAACTTTTAATGATTCCTATGACTTGTATTTACAAGTAGGGTACGATAGGGTACGATAGGGTACTCTTAATAGGCAATCACCTATGTGAGCGTGAGGTGGGGATGCGTCCATGAAAAATTTATAGGGCAAAATTCTCTAATAGTACTCATGAATCCAGGATTTGTTCAGGGCCGAATTGAACACAACTTTGAGAGCCGATTGCATTTGGAATAGTACTGTGTGAAGACTATTGTCTGGGTTTACACCAAAGCTGACAGTTCTAAACATATGTTCACTAATCAGCGTAAATTCGATAGTTTTTTTTTACTAGAAAAGGTTCAACTCCACAAGACACCTCTCTCGATGTAGGATCATTCCCTAATTTTCTCTGTTTTGTCTGAGCTTGTCTGTTACCATTCAAATGTAGGGGATTGTTGGAAAATACAATACAATATGATTTGTTTTTCCTTTAAAGTTTGAATGGTGGAACTAAGTGGTTTTAGTCCCACATTGGATATGAGAGAAACACAACTCTCCTATATAAGTAAATCAAACACTTACCTTATTGTAATGTGTGTGAGAGTTGGTGGGTCACACGCGTATGTGCGACATGTGCGGCCCATGTGTGCAAGCTAGCTTGGGTGCATGGGCTACCCATGGGCTTGCTCGACCTAGAAAACCCGCTTATTATTATAAGTCTATGATTGGGCCTTGGGCCATGGTCTCATGGGGATTCCTTTAAACACTTAGTCGTTTTTTGGGTTTGAGGTGTGAATTGGGGTGTCTCCAACAGACGCACCTTAAGGTGTGACTCTTGGCGGAGAGTCACATATGCTCTATATAACCCAATTTCGTTTTTATTTATTATCATCAGTTTTTCAGAGTTTCTTGAGTCTTTTTACAAAGAGAAAACAGACGCAATCAAAGTTCGTTTGGCAGAAAGATAGAAGTGTTTTCTTCTTTCTGCGACTGATCGTTTTATCCTGGGAGACAGGGGCCTATATTCCTGCAAAGCACTGTGGCAGGGGCGAATCTGTCTTAAGGAGATAATGTATATACACTAGACTCGATCATCTCCTTAAGAGGTGTTGGTTTTTCATGCAGATTGGAATACAACTAGCGCATTGTCGTAGTTTTATTGCTAGCTAACAAAATTGATGATTAATACATGTAAGTTAACAAAAACTCTTTTTTACTTGCAACAGTTCTCTTGCATTTTATTCTAATTAATCTAACATATATAAACTTTGCATTTGCAATCAATTTGAACTTGATTAAACCAAACCGTTGTAAATAGTTTTCGCAGACCTCAATTTATGCCACATGTCACAAATGTATAACTATTAATCCCATTTAAGCTATAAATAATATCTATTACCATCCGTACTAACCCAATTAAATTTTCATAACTCATAAGTGATGTCATATCCTTGTAATGCAGCTTAGTTATTACATTATTACGATTCATGATCAATGCAAAGAGTTTGAAGGAAGGCATTCTTAAAATCCCGGGGTGGATTATTTTTTTTTTGAGGCGGGTATTGTCACTTTTTTTGGGATTTTTTTTTTTTCTTGTGCAATTCTGAAGAAAATAATATAAAGCTGATTCTTAAGCCTAAAAATGATCCCCATTCTTCTCTTTCTCTGACTTGTATACAAAATTGCTAAAATACCCTTTTAAATTTAATTGCCCTCTCCGGCACCCCTCATTAATATCTCTGGCTTCGCCCCTGCTTAAAGCCTGCTGATTTCTTTTTTTGATTTCTTTTCACAAAAAACAAACAAAAACTCCAAGGTGAGCATGAGTTTAATTAGGTCTCGTCTATTAAAAAAAATTCCATTTTGACGTTAAAAATATATGCAAAAGAAACCAACCCTTGTTGAGTATCACAAGCATCAGGGACACATTTAAAACCGTAAGCAACTCTAATTACACACAAAAAAATCTCTATCTGGCACTACGTAGCAATCAATTTTTTCTTACTAGTTATTTTTACTAACCCTGCACACTGAGTTGCAGTATTGCAGTTCATGCATACTTATCTGGGTCTCCCCTTCTCTGCCGACCTAGAAGTCTCTTAAACCCTCTTCTGCTTGCAGGAAAGAGAAGTAAATTCTCACATTACAATATCAGAGAGTCAACTCCTAACCTAACATAAATCTTAAAACTGTAATAAAAAATAATAGTTAAAAATAAAATCAAAGATGAAAAAGTAAAAACGAGATTACCATGCAATTGTAAAAATTTGTAACTGAAGTGTCACGTAGTTTATGCAGCATGCAAAGGTGACTGAGTTTGATGAGTGTTGTTAAACCTAACTGCAAAGCAATCAAAACTTTCCGCGAAATATATTCCCTCAGAGACTCAGAAAGAGAGAGAAAATTTAACTGATGCTCTAATGGTAATAATATAATATAATATTGTGACTGAAACCTCTTCTATATAAAGCCATGAAGTAGTCATTGAAGGAACATCTTTGGTTAAGTACTAATGGGGTTTACTTTGAGTGTGTTTGCTTTGTGTGTGCTTTTAGGGTTTGCAGTCGGAGAGGTTTACGGTGCTAGGAGTTTAGTAGTGGGGGTGAAAAACAATGGTGAAATGACGAAGAAAGAGAGTTTTCCTGAAGAAGATAAAGTTGGAACTTCTGCGATTGGTGGTGGTACTGGTATGGGTATGGGTGCAGGTGCAGGTGCAGGTGCGGGAATTGGTGGATCATCGGGTACTGGACTTGGAGGACTAGGTGGAGTTGGTGGAAGAATGAATGTGGGTGGTGGAATGGGAGCCGGAATGGGCGTTGGCACAGGAATGAGTGGTGGCAGTGGTGTCCTCGGCGGTGGTCCGATTGGTGGAGGGATGAGCGGTGGTATCAGTGGAGGAGTTGGAGGGTCTCTAGGTGGTGTTCCGATTGGGGGCGGTGGTAACCTAGGTGGTGGCCCGGTTTACGGTGGGGATGTTCCCTCGTACGGTGCTGGTGCGGGTTATGGTGGTCCGGGAGGTGGTATTGGATATGGAGGGAGCAGTCTCCCGGGTTCTGGTGGTAATCGGGGAGCAGGCAGTGGTGGTAATAACGGATTCCCTTGAAGACTACTTAATAAAAATTCGTCCGCATCGTCTTTTTTCTGTGTACTTTTTAATCTGCATGTAATAGCAGTCTAGCGTTGTACTAATGTAATAATTAGCCGTATAATTAAAATGATGTTTATGTATGTATTTGAATCTTGTTAAGAATGTGGTTAATTCTCTAATTATCGTATAAGTGATTGATAACATTTTCTTTCTCCCATAAATGTTGCAATCTTTTGGTTAAGGTGTGTAATAAGCGATTTTTTGGCATTGTGTTGACGGGGCTGCTTCACTACTGTAGTTGTGTTGAAGCACCTGTTGCTTGATTTACTTTTGGTGCCTCGGAAAGTAGCATTATTCGGCTGATAAATTCGGCAAACTGTGTTTTTTAAACTGACAGGCACAATGAGCAGATGCCCAATATACCAATGGGTAGGTGTCCAAAAAATCATGCACAAGAATGCAATAGTAGTTCGCGTATCATTTCTAACTCAAGTTATAGATGAAAATTGAAAAACTATGTGTTAATCGTTACCAAGTGGTGGTTTGAGATATTGCTTTTAACAAATTGGACTAAGGCCCTGAGATCAATCGGTTCATTGAGACGCAGAGAGGCCACCCTGTTGCGAGTAAAGTTGTCTAATGACATCTACATGACTGCATGCAGTTTATGGAGATTGCACATATCTGAGGGATTAGTTGGGCTAATATAGATGACCCCGAATCACCTTCAATCCACAAAGCAAATGGAAATGTTAATCTTAGTGATGTAGTTTATGATCGCTTTTGCAACTAGGAAGCTTTAATTTGAAGGTTGTAAAAGGATAGTGGTCTTGGAGAATACATATTTATTCATGTTGAGGAATGAACTCGAATTATGCGTGTGGATGTTCTTTGGAGTTCGTGGGACAAACAATGATCGAAGACGGAAGGAAAAGATCATTCGTATGACTTTTTAGTGTTCTGTTCGAATAGACTTTGTGTCTGTTTAAACAGAAGAGGCAGAACATGCTTTGTTCGAATAGATATTTGAGTCTGTTCGAATAGAAAGTTGTTTGTTCGAATAGACTTTGGTTTCTATTCGAGTAGACCTCATAAACTCAGTTTTAGAAGTTTGAAGAGAAGACGTTGGCTTGTCTCGTGATTCGTATTTTGAGTCTTAACTTATGTAATAACCTCCCAAGTATATAAGGGATACTTAGTGTGTTTCTTAGGTGAATCTTTTGGTGAGTTTAATCCTATAGAGAACTAGGGTTTGAGAGACTCCATTAAAGCTTCGAAGAAGCTTAAGAGATCGATTTGTAACTTATTTGATTATAGTGGATTGTTCGCAAAGAGTGGTTTTTTATCCGAAAGGGTTTTCCACTGCTTTTCTTGTAAATTGTTGTGTCTCAATTTTTGTTTAATTTCCCAATTGGCATTTCCGTTTTATTATTTTTGGGTGAGGGATTAGGATTAGCTAACCTAATTCCTAACAACTAGTATCAGAACGCAAGGTTAGGGCTTGTGTGATTAGAGCGATGGCCGATGTGGAGAAATTCAAAATTAAGGAATTTAATAGATTGAACTTCAAGATTTTAAAGATGCAAGTAGAGAATTTTCTATATGCGGAGGATTGTGATTTTCTTCTATCAGGGATTTCGACAAAGCCAGCCGATATGGATCGTTTGGAGTGGGAGCTTCTAGATCTAGATGTTTTAGATAAGTTCGTTGAACACTCTAAAGTTCTATTTATTCTAAATTGCCTAAAATGAGTACGGTGTTCAAGATAATTGACAAACTATCAAAAATATTTGAATAAGCTTTAAGTGATTTAAATTCTCAGAAGTGTGTTACGAGTGTTTCAAATTCACGCAAGCAGGTTACTTTCAGCGACGTAGTAGAAGTCTTTGGTGAAGATTCTCACGTGATGCCTCTTGGACCTTCATTGTTAAGATCGAGTGATTACTCTGATGTTGAAGTTAGAAGAAAGAGAGTTTCACATATTGAGAATGGAAGAAAAAGCCAGTGCATAAAGGCATGGAATTATGATCAACAAGAGAGGTAAATTTGGTCAAAATGTGGATTGTAGATCGACGAAGAATAGAAGATTTGTAAAGAAACGTTCGGTGGCTTTCTCGGAAGAAGGTAAAAATTCTGAGAACGTTTCCAATCTTAATTTTAATGATTTGTGTGATATGACTTGCGAAATTTGGTATAAACATGTAATGTGATTTATGATACTCAGAATAGGTCATATTGGTTGTCTTATGATGTTTATATGAAGTCGAGCTTAGACTTAGATGTTCCATTGGAAATTACGTTGGGTAAATATGAATTATCTAGTTATGATGGTTGTTATCACATAGTAGATAATGGAGATGTTTGGATTGCATTAACAAATGATAATTAGTTAAGTTCGGACACGGTGCAATGTGTCTAGTATGGCTAGAAATATGTTTTTGAGCCAACTATCAGACTTGGCTTTTTTGGCTACCTTTGGCGATGATGCTTTTAAGATCACAAAGGAAGCTATTGCTATTATAGCTTGGTACAAAAGAAAACTACCTTTGGGCCCTTTTGTTTTTAAGACTCTAATGTCTAAGAGCATCTCCAGCAGTTCAATTTTGAGCTTGGGTTGGGTTTGTTTTGTCATACCAAATCCAAACGTCTTCCAGCAGTCACAATTTGGGTTTAGGTTGGCTGATGTGCCACTGTCAAAACTCGACAAAGTATGAGCTCCTCACACTCAAAAAAATGAGTTTGGCTTACTTTTGATTACCGCGCGGACTAAAGAATACCGTACAAACTATTTTTTTTTATTGATGTGTGAGAAGATATGAATATCGCGTAGACTAAAGATCGCGGACTAAAGTTAAAAAAATAAAAATAAATAGAACTCACACACACTACTAGAAGGGATGAGTGTGGGTTGGGTGCGTTTGGGCCTGACAAGGTGGGTCAGGTCTCCAAACTCACACCCAGCTACTCAAGATGCTCTTAGAGCATCTCCAGCAGGCGAGTTTGGGTTCTGACATAAGGCACACACGTCAAAATCTACCCAACCCAACCCAAACTGGTTTCTCCTAGCAGTGGGTGACGTGCTATTTTATATTATTTTTTTCTGAAATTAAAACACCACGCGGTGTTCTGATTATCGCGCGGTAATCAAAACACCGCCGATTTATCTGTTAAATGAAATTTATCAAACTCGGCTCCCTCCCACACTGTTTCCTCCCCTCTCTCTCAATTTTGCCCAAAACCATAAAAAGAATTACCAAAATTATCAAAATCAAATGGATATGCCAGAGGGAGACCCATACTCAAGTACATTCCCTGGGTTTAGAGGGACAAGAAATCCAGAACAAGCCGTAACTCGATCGAGGTCTGGAAGGAAGAAAAAAAAAAGGTTGTATTTGAAAAGGTAGATCAAAATCAAGGCCAACCACACCCAGCCCAGGATGATGTTATACATATGCGGTGTATTACCGGGCACCCAGACAGCGTCAGTCATATATACCATACTGACAAGGATCTCACAGTAAGTTTTTGTTTAATGGTGACTTTGTTCTTTCAATTAATCAAGTATTTGACAAAATGTTCCAATGAACAAAATTGCAATTCGATGCGTCCGCACGGCACATTTACTACGGTAATAAAAGATTGGAACGAGATTTCTATAATTTCAACAATAAGGGATCCCGTGGTGAAGATATTCGGGAGGTTTATGGATATCAAATTGGGTAATTCTGATAATCGGCTAATTCAGGCGCTAATAAGGCGTTGGTGGCTGAGAACTCACACTTTTCTCTTCCCGTGTGCAGAGATAGGGATCACTCCATTAGATTTCACAATGCTAACATCATTGCCAACTCGCAAATATCCTACACAGTTGTTGTATGATGACTGATGGAGTGTTATATTCGAGGCGAGCCAATTGCTCTCCCGTATTACATCCAACAATACGAAGAGTGGAAACGCCAACATTGCACATTTAAGGACATAATTGGCTCACAGATGATTGGTCTAATGATAGTACGGTGGCTCGTGTACTTTTATCCTTTTCATGATGGGAGATTTATGGTTCCAAACGGCCAACGACACTGTCCCAATTGGATATCTCGAGGCCGTGGCCAATTTGGAATAAACACCCTCATATGACTGGGGTTTCACTATTTTTGTTTCTCTGTACCATGGCTTGGATACCGTAGTCACGACCAGGAGTGTCATCACTGGATTTTCACAATTTTTTGAGGTACACTAAAACTTTTTTCAAATATACAAATCAAATATCTTCCCATAAACGTCTTAAATAGAATTTATAATTGTTTTTTATGTTGTTCTGAAATACAGTATTGGTTTTATGAGTATTGTTGGGTTGGTCACCCTATTGTCAATAATGCGCTGAAGATGATGTCGTATCCTCGCCTTAAAGTATGGGAGAAGGAGAACAAGAAGAAAACAAATGACCAGGCATGGAACTTGTTTACTATAGCCAGATACCTCATTGACCACCGGACTATTGAGTCTTTAGTCAATCAATTGGCATCCTTGGGGTACACTTGTAGCTTTTGAGTTAGATGACGTATGTATCACGTCGGACCTGTCCCATAAGAGGATGCCACTTCAAGCTCCAAATAGAAACAGCGAGTATTACTTAGGGGATAGATGTTGGAAGCAGTTGACTAGCTATACAGGTATTCTGATGGATCCACCGTCCAACATGTCGCTACATCTTAGTCCAACTGATTTATATGCTTTGAAAGAGTTAGGCTTCGTTGACTGTGACCAGTTTGTGATATGGACGAGGAGCGACAGAGTTACGACATGTATTGGTGCATCCAAACCTAAGAGGTTGGCCACCTATTGAAAGATTTATAAAGGATAGGGAATATAGATCTATTCGAACCCAGTGTACTCAGGGTTGGTATTATACTCGTGGTGGATATGTCAACAGAGGTTCATAGCTTGTCCCAGAACTCCACTCTGCCCGACTTAGAGATGGGACTAGACCTATGGTGGCACATGGAGTGGGCATGGAGGCATGAGGCGATCCCCATCCACCACTTGAGGGAGCCACCGCCCATATCTGCCTCCTACGACTCAAAGGAGCTGCGGCACCTAACTCATGGTATGCAGCGAGTCGCCTTGCAGAGTCTTCGCGGGATGCCCAAACGATCTAGAAGTTGACTGATGAGGTTGCTGCTCTGACGAGGGGTTATGACATTATAGAAGACCAACTATATCAGCATGTAAGTAATTTATTTATTTATTTATTTACGTTTACTTTTTAAGATCATATTTATTTTGTCTAAATCTAAATAAATCTTTTTTGTCCCGTTCAAAACTTACAGCTAAGGAGGACACTGACGGTATAAGTGGTGCCGCTACCACATGGAGGTCGCGCGAGGATGAGGCAGGTGACCCATGGACATGGCCCGCGATCCAGGAAAGCCGGTAGTATCCACAGAGGGCGGGGTACTAGAGATGATATTGGCCCATCTCAGTAGATATAGGTGTGAGATGAGTGTTCTTGTAGACGTATATTTTTATTGTGTGCATCAGTGTTGAACTATTTCTATTGCAAACTTTTATTTCTCTATATAAGTACTTGTACGACCTGATGTCCTATTTTTTTATAAAAATCAATATTGATCAATTTCTTTGAGTCTTAAATTTAAATGGAAAAACGATTAGAATTCTTGCACGAATTGAAACTCAAAACATATACAATTAAACTTAATTCATCATTCATGACTGATGTATGGATTAAACTCAGACCATTCAGTAAGGAGGAGCGAATCCCGTCTATAATTAGAAAGTTGGTAATTTATAAGAAACTCATCAGGCGCGACGTAGTTCTCGTAAAAAATATTGTATAGAGTCTCGAATGGGAACGGCTGGTTGTATTTCTCATACCATTCATCTCTGGCTTCGCGTAAAATATAGGCTAGTAGAACACATCTGACCCGTCTATCAATACTCTTCCGTATCTTATAAACTCATCACATTTAACCTTAAGAATATTATACTTGTTATATAAATCTACAGGAGGGTATCAAAGTTCCATGTAGGCTTTAAATTAAACATGAACTCGGTCCCATAACAGATTGAAGTTAAGTTGTCAGAGAGGTAGATTATCAACAAAATACTGCCAGGACACAACGAGGGCGTAGTCTTCATTCCAGCCAAATACCACTGAAGAATCATGTGTTAGAGGTAAAAAACTTGGCATTATTAAGTTGAACTGAAGGGACTGTTGTTAGAGCATCAGGAGCCAACATATATATATATATAAAATGTTGGAAAATACAAAAGAGCTTTTGGTTTTCTTTTTGGTTTGAATGGTAAAACTAAGTGTTTAGTCCCATATTGGATATGAGGGAAGCTCAACCCTACTATATAAGTAAGTTTAACACTTAATTTATTGTGATGTGTGTGAGAGTTGGTGGGTCGCACGCGCATGTGCGACCCATGTGTGCAAACTAGCTTAGGTGCATGGGCTACCCATGGGCTTGCTCGACCCAGGGACCCACTTATTATTAAAAGTCTATGATTGGGCCTTGAGCCATGGGCTCATGGGGATTCCTTGGAACACTTAGTCAATTTTTTGGGTTTGAGGTGTGAGCTGGGGTGTCTTCAACAGACGCACCTTAAGGTGTGACTCTTGGTGAAGAGGTACTGACTTGAGGTACGACTCTTGGTGAAGAGTCACATATGCTCTATATAACCCAATTTCGTTTTCAACTATTATCATCAATTTTTCAGAGTTTTTCTTGAGTCATTTTTAAGAGAGAAAACATACGCAATCAAGGTTTGTTTGGCATAGAGATAGAAATGTTTTCTTCTCTCTGCGACTGATCATTGTATCCTGGGAGACAGGGGCCTACATTCTTACAAGGCACTGTGGCCGAGGTAAATCTGCCTTAAGGAGATAGTATGTATACACTAGACTCGATCATCTCCTTAAGAGGTGTTGTTCTGTTCACGCTGATTGTGACTAACAATTGTAAGACAAATTATTTTTTTGTGTAATCAAAGACTGCAAACATGGTAAATCTCGCAGAGATGGAAGGTAAAAAGAGTAACCCACAAGTTTTGAAGGTGAAGCCCGAGAAGTTCGATGGCACTGAATTCAAGCGTTGGCAGTAGAAGATGTTATTCTTTCTCACGACTCTGAACTTGGCAAAATTCCTCAAGGAGGACAAGCCAGAGTTAAAGGAGAATGAAACTAACTCAACAACCATAACAGCAGTGGAGGTGTGGATTCATTCCGACTTTCTGTGTCGAAACTATATCCTGAATGGGTTGGGCAACACATTGTATAATGTGTATAGTCCAATGGAGTCTGGAAAGGAACTGTGGGAATCCTTAGACCATAAATATAAGACGGAAGATGCCGGACTAAAAAAATTTGTAGTCGGCAGATTCCTGGATTATAAAATGGTGGATTCCAAGACTGTAATCAGTCAAGTACAGGAACTGTAGATTATCCTTCATGATATTCATGTAGAAGGTATGAGGTTAAGTGAATCTTTTTAGGTTGCTGCGATAATTGAGAAGTTGCCTTCATCCTGGAAGGACTTTAAAAGTTATCTGAAGTATAAGAGGAAAGAAATGAAGTTGGAGGAACTGATCGTAAGGCTAAGGATCGAAGAAGATAACAAATCCAACGAAAAGAAGGATGTTGTTCATTCTTACGATGCCAAGGCTAACATGGTCTAGAGAAACCCTAAACCCCATAAGAAAAATGGGAAGAAAGTGAAAAATGGGAAGAGTTTCCTGTGCCCTAAGGAAAAAAAAACTTAAAGAAGTTCACAGGGAGTTGTTATGTTTATGGCAAACCAGGGCACAAGTCAATGGAATGCCACAAGCGTAAAAGCGGACCAAAAAAAGATAAAGACACTCAAGCAAACATTGCTGAGATGGATAACATGTGTGCAGTGATCTCCAAAATTAACTTGGCAAGCGATTCCAGAGGATGGTTTGTGGACACAGGGGACACACGCCATATATGCTATGATAGGAGTTTATTTACTACCTACAATAAGGCTGAACATGAAGAGAAAGTATTTATGGGCAACGTTTCAACGCCAAAGGTCGAAGAAAAAGGGAAAGTAGTTTTAAAATTCACATCAATAAAAGAAGTTACTTTGAATGAAGTGTTGCATGTGCCCGATATCCGCAAGAACCTTGTTTTTGGAGTACTGCCGATCAAGAATGATTTTAAGTTAGTGTTTGAGTTAAACAGATGTATCATGACTAAGAATGGTGTATTCATAGGAAAGGGTTATGAGTGTGATGGACTGTTCAAACTAGCAGCCTTATGTAAACTTGTTTCAATTATCAATAAGAATGAGAATTCTGTTTACTTGCTTGAGTCATTTAATGTTTGGCATCAACGATTAGGACATGTAAATTAGGGCTCGCTGCATAAATTAGTCCATTTAGGATTGCTGCCTAAATTCAATCTTGATTACAAACAAAAATGTAAAGTATGTGTTGAAGTAAAATTTGCAAAATAGCATTTCCATTCTATTGAGCAGCGAAAAACTGAACCACTAGATTTGATTCACAGTGATCTCTGCGATTTGAAGTTTATTCAAGCACGAGGTGGAAAGAAGTATTTTATTACTTTCATAGATGACTGTACAAGATACAGTCATGTGTACTTGCTCTGAAGCAAAGATGAGGCACTGAAAATGTTTGTTATTTTCAAAAATGAGGTTGAGACTCAACTCAACAAAAAGATAAAAGTTCTTAGAACTGATAGGGGTAGGGAGTACGACTCTATTCCATTTGGAGAACTTTATGCTAAGTTTGGTATTATACACCAAACTACTGCACCTTACACTCCTCAACAAAATAGAGTTGTTGAGAAGAAAAATAGAATGCTAAAAAATATGCTTAATGTTATGCTTATTAGTTCTGGTTTGTCACAAAACTTGTGGGGGGAAGCGTTACTTTCTACAAATTATATTCTCAATAAGTTACCTCACAATAAGATTGATAAGACTCCTTATGAACTCTGGAAAGTTAGAGAGCCTTCCTATAAGTTCTTAAAAGTGTGGGGGTGTCTTGCAAAGATACAAGTTGTTGGAAAAAATGCATTTCTTTTCGTTGTGGCTTGAATAAAACCTTGGTGATTAATGTTGGTCCCACATTGGATAAATGAAAAGAGTATTTTCACTTTATATTAGGTTACACATGTTACACATGTATAGCATGTGTAAGTAAGTGGTGCTCTCACAAATATGTGAGGCGAGTGTGTGAAGGCTTACTATGGGGACGCCCATGGGCTTGCGTGAACGGACCAACCCATGACCCATTTGGATTATTTTAAAGATTTTATTCGAATAACTCTATTCGAATAGAATCTTGTAGGAAGAATCTATTCGAATAGATTATGATTCAATTCGATTAAATTTGGCAGTAAGAAATGTATTTGAACAAAAATAGATTATATTTGAATAAAGCATGTAGTTATCTTCAAAAGATACAACTCTTCTCAGAGATATGTCTTGGGACATAACCCCGTCTACAGGTGCTTCTAAAGGACACCTTCTCCTTTATTTAAATAATGATTCTTGATGTGTTTGACACACATAAAACATCCCCGAATTTCATTACTCCTTTTCTTGATTTGATTCCTTCTTGAGAGTGAAATCACAGAGAGTTTGACAGGCGTATCGACTTGAGTGCTTCAAGTCTAATACAATTTGATCATTATATCTTTGGAGACAGGCACCGTGATAAACTGTGAAGCACCATACGCAAGGTGAAATCTGTCTTAAGGAAATTGCAGTGATTGCAAGCCTCGATCTTCAGTTCTTTCATTTCCTTTTCGTTCATCTTCAACTCAATCTGAATACATGTTTTACACAAGTACCATTGCCAAAAAGGTCTAAGTTAGGACCTAAAACTATTGACTGTATTTTTATTGGCAATGCCAATAATAGTAGTTCATATAGATTTCTCGTATACAAATCTGAAATAAATGATGTACATGAGAACATCATTGAATCACGAAATGCTATATTTTTTGAAAATATATTTCCATATAAAAAGAGTGATAATGTGAATCATCTTAAAATAACAACTGATGTTTCTTCTAGTAGTGATCAGTGTACCACTCTTACAAGTTCTGATTTTAATACAGAGCCAAGACGTGGGAAACGACTTAAAATTGCTAAGTCTTTTGGCAAAGATTTTGTAGCATTCCTGTTAGAAAATGAGCCTCGAACATTCAAGGAAGCCATGGCTACACCTGAAGCTCCTAGTTAGAAAGAGGTTGTCCAGAATAAGATAGACTCTATAATGCATAACCATACTTGGGAATTGGTATATCTTCCACCTGGCAACAAACCTATAGGTTGCAAGTGGATTTTTAAACGAAAATTGAGACCTGATGGTTCAATTGAAAAGTATAAAGGCAGACTTGCTACCAAAGGCTATAGGCAAAAATAAGGTTTGGACTATTTTTATACATATTCTCCAGTGACAAGAATAACTTACATTCGTATGTTGTTAGCTATTGCAACAGTGCATAAGCTTAAAATACATCAAATAGATGTTAAAACAGCATTCTTGAATGGTGAATTAAATGAAAAAATATATATGAACCAACCTGAGGGGTTCATTGTCAGAAGCCAAGAAAATAAAGTGTGTCGATTGGTTAAATCTCTTTATGGATTGAAGCAGGCACATTTACAATGGTATGACAAAATTGATGGAGTCATGATGAAGGATGGCTTCAAAATCAATTAATGTGATAGATGTTTCTATATTAAAAGTATTAATGGTGAGCATGTAATTGTGTGTCTTTATGTAGACGATATGCTCATCATGGGGACTAACATCAATGTCATTATGTCAATAAAGAAAATGTTGTTCAAGAACTTCGATATGAAGGACTTAGGTGTTGCAAATGTTATTCTTGGCATAAAGATTAACAGAATACCACAGGGATTTGTGTTGTCTCAATCACATTATATAGAGAATGTACTTAAGAAGTTTAATAAATTTGACTACCGTGGTGTTCAGACACCATACGAAAATATGCGTCAATTGATTAAACACACAGGTGAACCTATTTCTCAAATATAGTATGCACGCATAATAGGCAGTCTAATATATATTATGAACTGCACATGACCAGATATTACTTATACGGTTAGCAAACTGAGTCGGTATACTATAAACCCAGGACTGAGCCACTTCATAGACTATGGGTTACAATACACAAGATATCCAGCTGTCATTGAGGGATATAGTGATGCAAACTGGATATCAGATTCTTACGAGTCATACCACAAGTGGATACGTGTTTACCCTTGGTGGTGGAACCGTCTCATAGAAATCCTCAAAACAAACATGCATAGCTCGACCGACTATGGAATCAGAGTTTGTTGCTCTAGATTTAGTGGCAGATGAAGCTGAGTGGCTTCGACAGTTTTTAGAAGATATTCCAATGTGGCCAAAGCCAGTACCTGCCTTATGTATTCATTATGATAATCAAGCAGCTATTGCAAGGGCAAAGATTAATGTCTATAACGGTAAGTCACGACATATACGTCGCAGACATAATACTGTAAATAAATTACTTATAAGTGGAGCTATATCCATTGACTTTATGAAGTCCAGTGACAACCTAGTGGATCCATTTACAAAAGGGTTGGCAAAAATACAAGTATTTTCCACATCGAGGGGAATGGGATTAAAGCCTTTAACTACGAGTTAACCTCAGCGGAAACCTAACCTAGTTGATTGGATATTCCATGATCTAGGTTCAAATAGGACAACTAGTTGTGAGTTACTCAACATGAGCACTGAGGAGATCTTAACTCTTGCTCATTCCATGATGTGAACAGTGCAACCTGTAGTAATTTTTAGGGTAAGTTCTCTAAACTTTTAATGATTCTTATGCCTTGTATTTATAAGTGGGGTACGACAGGGTACTCTTAATAAGCAATCACCTATGTGAGTGTGAGGTGGGGCCGCTTCCATGAGAATTTCATAGGGCAAAATTTTCTAAGAACACTCATGAATCTGGAGTTTTTTTAGGGCCGAATTGAACACAACTGTGAGAGCCGATTGCGTTTAGAAAAGTACTGTGTGAAGACTATTGTCTTGGTTTACACTAAAGCTGACAGTTCAAAACATATGTTCATTATGCAGCGTAAATCTAATTGTTATTCACTAGGGAAGGTTCAAGTCCACAAGACACCTCTCTCGATGCAGGACCATTCCCTGATTTTCTCTTTTTTTTT
This sequence comes from Kingdonia uniflora, assembly GCA_014058105.1. Taxonomy (NCBI): domain Eukaryota; kingdom Viridiplantae; phylum Streptophyta; class Magnoliopsida; order Ranunculales; family Circaeasteraceae; genus Kingdonia; species Kingdonia uniflora. Next base: position 584,209 of record JACGCM010000376.1, read on the forward strand.
AAGTTTGTTTGTTACCATTTAAATATGGGAGATTGTTGGAAAATACAAAAGAGCTTTTGGTTTTCTTTTTGGTTTAAATGGTAGAACTAAGTGTTTAGTCCCATATTGGATATGGGGGAAGCTCAACTTAATTATATAACTAAGTTTAACACTTAACTTATTGTGATGTGTGCGAAAGCTGGTGGGTCGCACGCACATGTGCGACCCATGTGTGCAAACTAGCTTGGGTGCATGGGCTACCCATGAGCTTGCTCGACCTAGGAACCCACTTATTATTATAAGTCTATGATTGGGCCTTGAGCCATGAGCTCATGGAGATTTCTTGAAACACTTAGTCAATTTTTTGGGTTTGAGGTGTGAGTTGGGGTGTCTCCAACAGACGTAACTTAAGGTGTAACTCTTGGTAAAGAGGCACTGACTTGAGGTATGACCCTTGGTGAAGAGTCACATATGCTCTATATAACCCAATTTCATTTTTAATTATTATCATCAATTTTTTAAAGTTTTTCTTGAGTCATTTTCAAGGGAGAAAACAGACGCAATCAAGGTTCGTTTGGCAGAGAGATAGAAGTGTTTTCTTCTCTCTACAACTGATCGTTGTATCCTGGGAGACAGGGGACTACATTCTTGCAAAGCACTGTGGTAGGGGCGAATTTGTCTTAAGGAGATAGTGTGTATATACTAGACTCAATCATCTCCTTAAGAGGTGTTGTTTTGTTCATACAGATTATGACTAACATAAAATAGCCGTTAGAATGCAAAAATGGTCATTAGGAAGGACCTACAAGAGAAACTAGCCATTGTGGGCTAGCGACGGTATTTTGATTACCGCGCGGTAATCAAAAGACCGCCGCCAGCCTTAATCTCCCACAACGGCTAGTTCTTCTTCCCTTTAGCCTTTTACACTTCTCTCTTCTCTTTGTTTGTTCCTCCTTCACCTTCAACACCATTTTCTCAACTCCACAGCCTCAAATATCTTCATCCTCATCATTTTCATCATTAATGATTTTCCACGTGCATCGTCCTCCTCTGACTATTTTATGTTTGATTGTGCGACGGTAATATTCATTATGTACCAAAATACAATTAACCTAGTAGTACATGATATAACTTCGAGTCACCGCAGGAGTGTCATGGGCCGTAAGAATAAGAGAAAAAAGCAAGATCACAAATTTGGGCATTACAACATTATGCGGGACTACTTCAACATGAGGTGCACATATGAGCCGAAAGAATTTAGACAATGTTTTCCTATGAGTAGACAAATGTTTATGCGCATATTCGGTGTTGTAGTTGCAAAAACTATGGGATTATCACCGTACCAAAAGATAATCGTTGCACTATGTTTACTAAGCTAGGATGTCGCAACAGATCTTTTTGATGAGTATTTGGGAATAGGAGAAAGCATAACCTTGTTAAGTATGGAAATATTTTGTGTTGCGGTTATAGAAATTTTTGACGAGGAATATCTTCAAGCACCAAACGCGGCCGACGTCGTAAGGTTAAAAGCGATACGAAAGTCACAGAGTTTTCTCAGCATGTTAGGAAGCCTTGATTGCATGCATTGGATATAGAAAAAGTGTCCCTTAGCTTGGCATGGTCAATTTACTGGTCATTACTCCAAGGCGACTATGATTCTTGAAGCGGTCGCTTCACACGACATTTGGTTTTTGCATACTTTTTTTAAGTTACCAGGAGCTAACAATGATATCAATATCTTGCAATAATCACATCTTTTTACCGACCTGGCCAATGGTATCGCTCCGCCTTGCAATTATACAACTGCTAGAAAAGCTTATGATATGGGTTACCTAGCGGATGGCATATACCCCAAATGGGGAACATTTGTCCAAACCATATCCAATCCGGTTACAACGGAAAAAATATTATTTACTCAACAACAAGAAAGTTGTTGAAAAGACGTAGAACGGGCGTTTGGGATTTTACAATCACGGTTCAATATTATTAAAAATCTGGTTAAATTGTGGAAACCCAAGGTTTTGAATAATATTATGAAGGCGTGCGTGATAATTTACAATGTGATCGTCGACGATGAACGAGATTCATTCCCATCATACATAGGCAATGATCTAGACGCTCCCTCAACTATCGAAGGCGAACGGTTCAATATTGTACACGAACGCGGAACAATAAAAGCTTTTATAACGAAAATAAACCGCATTCGAAGTCGAGAATATCACTTTGATCTAAAGGATGATCTAATCGAGCATTTGTGGGTCGTGAAGGGAAATTTTTGTTCTTAGTATTGCAATCAAGTATTATCTGAGTGTTCATGATGTAGTTTAATGTTTCTTATTGTACAAGATTATTGAACAAGTTTTTGATATTGCATTAATCTTGTATTTGTTTTAACGCAATATCAATATTCTCAGAAATAAACATTTCTTCAAAAGATTGCATTCTTCAATAGTAAAGTATATTATTCAAACGAATACATTATTGAAAAGTAAACTACGTTCTTTGAAAGAAAACTTCCCTCTTCAGCAAAATGGGTGTACATTTAATAACCTGAGCTGGTACTTGGTCCGCCATTCTTGGCTAGACGTTCCATGACCTCCGCTTGCCTTTGCTGATAGTATTGCAATACATGTCCATAAAGATTACTTAGGTCTTTATCCATAATTTTGAGATCTTCACCTTGCTTGTTCTAAATCCATTTTGGCTTGCTATTATTTATTTGTTTCCGCTCTTCTTCTTTCTTTTTCTTGTTTCGCTTGTCTCTTCTCCAACCTCATCTCTATAAGCATTATTTGGATACCGCTACCAAATGCAATAACCTCATCCAAGGTCTTTTGTGTTACAAGGTTTTTTCTAAAGAGTTTTTGGCCGATGGGCCTCACTCCACCCTCATAGAATGAACCATCTAATTCATAATTTTAGGGAGTGGATTGAGTGTAGATGGGTCGTCGGGATCCTCCGATAGGTTGTTTGATCCGACCGAGTTTCCCAGAGAAGAATTGCACGATGTTCTCCTGGCTACATTTCTTTGTACATTCCCCACATGGTACAACCCATCATCTTTTAGGTTGGCCCATCGCGGTTCTCGTGCTAAAATTTTATATGTTTCGCGGTGTTTGAAGTCATTACCGCCATTCATACCTTAATAGATCTTGTGTGCATCATTTCCTACAATTCGCAAAATTACCAAATACAAATAAATAACGTGTATATCCAAGAAAAATAAATGAAATTGAGTTAAAGCAAATTAGAACATACCCGATCTTCATCGATTTTCTTACTGTCGTGCCAAAATTGTACTTGAACAATTATTCTCTTGTACGCCACACATTGTGTATTAAGGGGATACCACTGAGATTTGGTCGACCCACATGATCATCGTATGGGGCACTCAAGGTCTCTGTTAAAGGCAATGTTAACCTTTTGATAAAAAGTGAAACCCTTTGTACGCCTCGTGGTCTGGACAGAAGTTGTTACCCACACCCTTGCGAGACACGTGAAGTCCGGCATCATCCGTATCGTCCAAAAACTCAGCATCATCCAGTACTTACACGTTTTGTTTTTGTTTTACGTGTGCTCTTTCTTTCTTTATTTTCCTTTTTTTTCTCGGGAATTGCCGCTTCAACAGGTATTGACTCATTTACGCCACTTTGATTGTGCTGAGTAGATTCATCATGGAATATGTAGTTCTGAAAGTAATTTGGAGGTTGAAAACATTGAGGTTGAGTGACCGGATAATATTGATAGTACAGGCTAAACACCTGAGGTTGTGGTTGAGAGAGGGAAAAAGATTTTGATACTGTCCTCCTAAGGCATCCCCTTGCGACACGGTAAACGGAAGTGGGGTCTGTGATTGGAATTGAGATTGAAATTGAGATTGGTTGTGGTAGAGGTATGGAGTGAATTGTGATGATGGATGTAGAGATAATGGTGTTGAAGATGAGTTCTGAGAGGATGGGGCCGACGGTGTTGAGTTATTACTGCTGGTGCTGAAGTTCGTCATTTGGGGACTGCGTAGAGGTTCCCTTCTCTGCTCTGCAATTGGGTTAGGGAGAAAAGAAGTAGTTAGGGAGAGCTCAGCCAAGCAAAATGGATAAGAGGACTTTTCCGGGCGGTAATCAAAACATTGCGCGGTATTTAAAAGTCCGTCAAACTCTTTCTTTTTTTTAGTTAGAGGAGCTCACACCCAGTTAGATTCTGACAGTGCCACGTAGTCAAACTCAAACCCAAAAACTCATTGCTGAGAGGCGTTTAAATTTTGGTTTGGGGTTGGGTTGACAAAACCAACCCAACCCAAACCCTGTTGGAGATGCTCTTAATGCAAGTACCTTTAATACTACTTTGAGTTCTATTTGTATATTCTATATACTAGTATGCAAATAATTTGGTTGGGGTTCAATTTCATATCATATTCCAGATGGATATGCATGCATACCCCTAGTTTTATCAGCAAAAGAAAACGGTATGTCATCACTACATTTTAATAATAAGGTTTTGGTTTAAAGTTGTACTTAAACAGTTAAACTTGTCCGGCAGATGGGCGATCCTACGCCTTTTCAATTGTAAAATATAAAACAGGGAATATAATCCGTCAACCCTACGCCTATTCTCTTAATTTGTTTTCCCTGTTATCCTAATTAATTAAGATAGCTAGGGCCATTTACTTCTGAAATCGCGGGGACATGATTCTCTTCAATACCAACAGCAACATGTATAACTTATAACTTGTAACTTGTAACCATGGGAACTATCATGTTATTTAAACCGTGAACATACTTCTTTCATCTGAATCGTAAGAACATGTTTTTGAGTCTTGCTTGTTATTTTGTTTTGGCCGTAATACAGAACAAAATGGTCTAACCTTCTAACATACGTCGTAAGGTAAGACTGACATTGTGTACTTCAATTTAGTCCAAGTTTGGATCAAGGGCAAAAAGTTCTTAGAGATGTAATTTTTTTTCCAAAATTATACGAAACTATCAGATCTATTCTGCAGAGAAATCTCAAGAACTTATTTATTTTTTTATGAGCTTAATATCCATGTCCCTTGAGATTTATACATGTCTTTCGTAAATATTTAAGCTGACTAGAGGTTTTGATGAGGCAACGTATACACGTCCAAACTCCAAACCCATACAGGGCATAGGATGGCACAGTTGATTTATGCATATCTTTAGTAAAGATTTAAGCTGCCAAAATAAAAGAAAGCTTTGTCAAAGGTCTGGAGTTTCATTTCCTCAAATCTCAGAAACATCAAAAGTTAAGTTTACGTCACTGAACACGAAAAAAAGAATCAAATGATATTTCTCAATAGATTAGAAGATTATAATACAGGTACTTAGGCCGGCTTTGGCAATCTTAAAGTTATCTATAATTATATCATTTTAGTATTTTATCACTGAGTATCTTTTATTTTAATTTGAGTATCTAATCTTATATTAACAGCATATATTTCGGTTCAGACATTATTTGTTTATATGCACTTTTTTATTTTAGACCAGGTGTATAATACACTTCCATAATGCAAATTTTGAATATTTTATCATAAGATGATTGCTCTTTTTTCTCTAATACAGTATTAATCACAAAATGCGCCTGTAAACCGTCTTCCTCAGGCCCCATACCTTTGTTTTCTTGATGGAGCTTAGTCTGACCAAGATATTTGAGAATCACAGCGATATCTTTGTAGATGTGCTTAAGGATCGCGTCCAGTGTTAGTATTACCTTCATCTCGTGCATTTTTTTTACATTTGTTTTGTCATATTAATCAAAAATGTATTCATCTTCTTAAATTGTAATTTTCTTTGAATTAATATTTTTTATTCCCATACGGATTTTGTCAAGCTATGATCCCGAGGCCTAAGATTCACACTATTAGAGGAAAGAAGAAAATCACTCTTTCTATATACAGGAAAACGTACTATCAGTAGATTAGAACTAATTAATGACTAAACAACACTAAAATAGTGCCTAAATTGAATATTAATAATACTAGCCATGTTGAATAGCATATTTTTATAACTATGTCAAATTGATAGATAAGATGCTCTAAGCAACCAATATTAATTTCTTGTGTTCTACTTAAACGTAAGCACACCACAAAGAGTTAAGCGGTTTTCTGTGGTGGAAATTGATTGTGCCAAGCATTAAATTCAAAAGTTTTATCTCAAAACCATCGAGGACACTAAGAGGAGTAGTCTCAGGATCTTATTTTTATTCTAAACGAAATAAATAATAAAAATAAAATCCAGTAAATGTGTGTTTACGAACAATCCAACCCAATAGTTAGTAAAAGAAAAAACGAAATCCGATCCATGGAAAGCCCAGCCTAAATAGCCCATACATAATAGTGGTGGATTTTTTCATGAATTAAAAATTAATTAAAACTACCTGAATGAATAATTTTTCGGTACTTGTGAGGTATTAAACCTGCTTTAATAATATTATTATTTAATAAAAACTAAATAAAATATGTCATTTACTCTTTGTCTCAAATTTCGAATACAAGAATAAGTAAATAAATATATTTAAAGGGAAATTTTAAAATAAACAAAATTTAACTTTTAACGGCTCGGTTAGTTTTCCCACGTAGACGTTGCACGTGCGGTGGGGCCCAATAGGAATTGGAGAATCTCGATTCTCCACCGTTGGATTACGGTCGGGCAGATGGGAACACGTGTCGATCGCATTCTCTGACGCACGAAATCATTAAAAGCTGAGTCACGCAAAACGACAAAAAGGACTGTACTTATAGAAAAGAAAAATAAAGGTCGAGTTAAAGCTTTAACTGTGGGGTCGAGTTAAATAAACTGTGGGGTCGAGTTAAAGCTTTAACTATGGGGTTAGTAGGGATGACGTGGCGATGAGAAGGACCTACCTACCTAGAAGTGAGAGATAAATCATAGTTGAGAGTTTAAACGGCGATTACTGCCATTGGTGGTTTTGGTGGAGTGGATAGAAAGTTGTTTAACGGAAGTTATGACTGCTTGGTATTGGCATTTTACATAGATTGCCGATTTAATATTGGACAGTGTACTCGGATCGCCGATTTAAGGTATAAATCTTTGAAATGTAAATGGCAATTTTGATGACAATAAACCAATTGGTAATAATTTACCTCAATGCCTTTAATTTATTACTTCATTTATTAGAAAGATTGCAAATGAACTTGGGTTACCAAAAAACCAAAGTAAGTTGATCCGAATTGAACAAAATGGTTCGGTTTTTTGGGCTTTGATTTTGGTTTTGGTTCATAAATTAAGGAACCGGAATCTTTTCGATTTCTCTATAAGATGAACGACAAAAATCAAACCGAACCGAGAATACACATTATTAGTAAATAAAACTCTAAATGTAGATTAACCCTTCATTACTCTATATATTTTTCATATATTAAAATTTCAAATGTAGTATTGTTAAGTAAATATTTGACTTAAACAATAAATTTACAAGTTTTGATAGAATGCAAACCGAGAAACCGAACCAAACCGATCTATTTTTCGGTTCGGTTTCAGTTTCGATTTCTTGTATTTATTTTAGTTCAATTTATATTGTGGTTGGTTTCGATTTCGATTTCTGATTTTAGAAACCAAACTTTTCGGTTTCGGTTTTGGTTTTATACTAAAATCGACCCATGCTCACCCCTACAAAGAACATTCACGACTGCTGGTAAGGTAGAATAACACATAGGTCTAAGGTTTGATTCTCACTACTAGTGGGTTTTTTGTTAGCCTTGTGCCAACGTGACCGGACTTGTGGTTTGTGGGTAACTGTACGACCTTGGAGGATCTGGTCGGGAATAGACGGTCTGGTCAATGGCCCGAATACTTGTAAAAATAAATAAATAAATAATTCGCGACTGATGATAGGTATGTCATTTTAGTTTGGGCAGGGTTGGCTCGAGTATATAGGGTTAGTCTGTTGGGGTTCTTGAACGAGAGGTTATTAGGTTTATGCCATGGGCTGGCCGCCTGGCCCAGGATTTGTTGAGCCCAAAGCCCTTGAAATCCTTTATCTACACTCATCAATATTTATTGTGCAATTTGTTCAAGGGAGTTTCATACTATTTGGAGCTACTCGCTACAACTTTTCCCAGTCTCCCTCTATGGCTTTCAACGTGGCCAAAATAGAAATCTGTAATTATGGCGTAACAACCGAATCTCTACTTTTTTGAATGTAAAGTGATTAGCTCTTAATGGATTACTATGAAAACCAATCATCTTTGATTGTCATAGTTGACTACGTTACTGAGCAAGCTGCCATAGCTGTTGTAGATACTCTAACAAATAGAGAACAAATATTTTGAGAATTTGAAATTTCAGTCCAAGTGTCGGAGTGAAGTTATGACTGAAAGATAGAAACAAAGTTGATAAGCCACGAGGAGAAAGATAACTGTTGTGTTTCCCCTGACTGGTCCACGTTGAATTCAAAACTGGGATACTTCTTCCCCCGGTTTTACTATTTCTACTTTCCGACTCTTTTTATAGCCGCTATTACAGGTTTCTAGGGTATTTCACAATCTAGTTTATCTTATTCTCAGTAAAAGCAAAGTTTAAGTTTCAGTCTTTCAGGGCCTAGGACGAAGGTATATTCAGTAATAGTTTCATCTTCTCTAGTATAGCCGCTAGTTATTATATTTCTATTTTTGCTAGTGTTTCTAGTTTTTGGTAGCAAATTAGTGAGGAAATATCATCGGTCGATAAATAATCTAGTTGTAACACTTTCTTTTTTTGTTAATGTTTTATTTCTTTTCATGAGATAAATTGTAACATCTCAGTCAGGTTGTCAAAATTATTATCGAATTACAGTTTGATTCAGCTTTTCTCCCAAATCGTATTTCTTGATTCTCTTCTGAAATCTCTAATTCGTCTCATCGCCCCTTCTAATTTCTATGTAGATCACAAATTCGCAAATTTCCTCTAGGGATTCTTTAGTAATTCCACATGCCAAATCCAAGATTACTTACACCCATTGTCCTAAAACAAAAGCGAGTAAATCCCCACCTCGCGAGTAATTCCCCAGATCGGGGGGTCTATTATCAAGTCAGCAGTTTTTAACGCACCTGACAATTATTTAACCATGGTTAAAAACGATAAGACCTTTGGTCAGATTTATTAGTACCCGGACCCTGACAATACTTTGTCTTTTAGTGCTGACTCTCTCTAAAAGCGTAGAAAATACTCTTTAAAAAAATAAAAACTCTCATCTTTACGTCTCTAATGGAGAATAATACGTATTTTATACGTATTTTTACCCTATATCATCAAACAAATAAAGATATAACAGTGTGAGTGAGAGAAGGGTATATCAGATGCCACTCTGCCTTCCCTGATTTTGATGCAGGCAAGAAAAAAAGCAGAGAGGAGAGAGAGTGAGAGAGTACTTGTAGTGTAGTACACAAGTTTCACACCTTGACACAAACAACAACATATAAGATTACTGTATTTGGGAAACTCATCTGTGAACTTCATTGCAGAGGAGAAAGCACAGGTAAGTTTACCATTTTTTTTCTTCTATTGTATATTTGTATCCAGTTTTGGAGAAATTTGAGTTTTGGGGGTGTGGGGTTGATTGATTATTGCTGAAAACAAGGTTAAACCTCTCTTTGAATGTATAGGTTGTGTGTTTTAAGGCCCCCTTTAATGCATTTTTTTATTCTTCTTCTGATTAGTATTTAGTGGTTTTGGAGAGACCCCTTTGCATGTTTGGATCTGGGTTTTTTTATCTGAATGAAAATAAGCAGATTAATGTAGGTAGTATTAAGGTTTTTGATTTTAATTTGAACCCCACAACCCACATGCAAGGTTTGGTTTGATTTGAGTCTTGTGTTGCTTTCAATCATTTTTGTTAGGTCCATTAGAGGTATTATTTGTTGTTTATTTGATATAATGCATGATTTTGATTAGCCCCAACTTGCTTTGTTAGCTAGAGAGGATTATTAATTTGTATTTGAGATAGTTTTTAATTTGGGGTTTCTTTGTTTGATATAATATGATATTGGGTTTCTTTTTTTGCTGTAATTTGATAGTATGTATGCATTAGTGGAGGTATATATATACAGTTATTTTGATCATCAAGCCTGCAAAGTTTGGTTTTTGTTAAGCTCGTATTTATTTAGTTTACTTTTTTTGGGTTTTTTTTATGCAGGTGATTTGAGAGAGAATGCTGAGGAAAAGAAGCAGATCAGTTCAGAAAGATCATCACAAGGATCATCTGATGCCTGAATCTGCTTCAGAGGTTCAAGCTGATGGTTCTGGGCAGAAGCACAAAAGTGGTTCCTTTTTTAGTGTGCCTGGTTTATTTGTGGGGTTTAACCTCAAGGGTGTTACTGATTTTGACTCAGCTAAGAGTCCAACTTCTCCACTGGAGTTTAAAGTTTTTGCAAGTTTGGGGAACCCCTTCAGGTCTCCAAGGTCATCTGGCCTTGATGGGGGGCCTCAAAAGAGCTGGGATTGTGGTAAGGTAGGGCTGGGAATCGTAGATTCTCTGGTTGATGATAGTAAGCCTTTATCCGGGAAGGTTATCGGGTTATCCAGGAGCAAGAACATACTTTTTGGGTCTCAGATGAAGATGAACATCTCATCTTCTCCAAGCCACCCACATCGTCTGATTGAGTCTAGTGGAGCATCATCACCCAAGTCTTTGCCAAAAAATTATGCCATTTCCCCAAATACCAAGACCAATTCACCAGAAGAAACCCAGTTAGGCTGCAACCCGATTGGAAAGATTCGATCTTGTGCTTCGGATTTTGGCAAATCACTTCCACTTTCATCCCTCATCAACTCGATATGCTGTAACCCCAATTCGAGTTCCGAAGATTTTTGGTCGGACGAGAATAATAGAACACATTCGAGCTTTTTCTTAGATTGTGAGAAAGGCCAGAATATAGACGATTTTTTGGGTATCAAACCAAGTTCGCTCCCCATATCTATTGGCCAAGGATTACTAGGATCTCTCTCAGTTAGTGAGATAGAGCTTTCAGAGGATTACACTTGTGTAGTTTCTCATGGTCCAAACCCTAGAATAACTCACATTTTTGGTGACTGTGTTTTGGAGAGTCACGCAAATAATTTTGTCGATTATGCCAAGAAGGTAGAAGGGGTATCATCTCAGGCAATTAACAAATCCCTGCCTTTTCCCTCGGAGAATTTTTTGAGCTCCTGCTATTTCTGCAAGAAGAAATTGGTGGAGGGAAAAGATATCTACATGTACAGGTTTGTCCGAAAACCTTAAAGCAATTTTTTACTCATATTTATCATTTATCTATATGCTCTTAATCTCTTGTGTGTACCATTTATCTAGTATAGCACGATAGGCTAAGGGTTCGATCTTCTTTTGTAAGACCTATACAACAATTTACATAATATTATGGTCCCTGAATTTCCATTGTATTAGTAATTTGATTGAAATATAACTAAACATTATGATCCAAATTTTAACAATGCGATACTTGGACTATGAGAATCATTTGTTTCTCTATCTTTTGCAGAGGTGAAAAAGCATTTTGCAGTTCGAGTTGCCGTGATGAGGAGATTTTAGTGGAGGAAGAAATGGAGAAGTTTGTTAAAAATTCCCCCGACAACGCTGCCAACTCCGACTCCTGCACTGATATCTTCCTTGCAGGTATACCTGTAGCGACATAAAGCTGCTGAGGTTTCCCCTCGAATACATCCACCAGTCCTTGATTGATGAACTCTACTACAACGAAGGTAAACGCCTTGATCATCTGTTTATATAAAAGAGCTGTGTCTGTGAATCCATTAGCAGCCATGGATGGTCCATATGTACATTGCCTTTGTTACTTAGTATGATTCAGAAGTCGTGGTGTTGTTGGGATATGGGTGGAAATCGCCTTTCTTTTTGTTCTTGCGGTAAATTTTGAACATGATTATTGGTAAGAGATCTATTGTCTTTTATTAGTTTTGATCTGAAAGGGTTGTAGCCGATTTTACTTGCTCCCCCGCTTCTACTTTTATCTTTCTATTTGGCATGAGTTGATGTATAAGCCTCTGAACTCGATATGGATGGTACTGAATATAAGCTACTTCATAAAAATGAATAAATCTATGTTATGTTTGTATGTGACCTGCTTGATTTGCGTTCGAAATAACTGAAACATTGGGCATACTTGTGTTTCTTTTTCGAACTGAAACATTGGGTATATGAATGTTTTCTTTTTTCTTTATTGAGTGTAGACATTCGAGTATTTAGTCGATCCGAGCAATAGTGACTTATTATTGAACTATGCTTGCAACCTTGCTTTGCTTAGTTATGTTTAGACCCCCAATACCCATAATCCACCATACGATTGAGAAGCCTGTGTTAGTAGATAATCTGAAGAACACCAATTGGTTTGGAAAAATAGAGAATTCAATTACTCAAGAACGAAGTAATTACAGGAATAAAAACTCTCAAACCCTAGGTTCCATCAAAACTCTTTCAAATCTAACATAGAACAATGATCTAAACTCTAGATAATTAACTTTAGCCTAGGCTTGCCCAGGTTACAAGTCCTAGTTGCAATCCAACTGGAATTACGATAGATAGTCGGATAGATAGTCGTTCGAACGACTCTTAACTCGTTCGAACAACTTTCGTAAAAACTCCAGTTTCTCCTAAATCCTTCTGGATCAACCCAACCCAATATTAGTCTCTTACGTAAATGATGAAAACTATATCTATGCATATCAGTACACCATCTTGTAGAAACAAGACAGTCATTGATATTCAACCCCACAGTACTTTTCTTTTCCTTTATTTCTTTTCTTTAAGCAGTCCCACAAAGTCTAATAGTTATCTTAGCTTTATTGAACACTCAACCCCACAATGCATAATAGTTCTTAGATATTATTTCTTGATATTAGATCACATCCTTCATCCTTCATTGTTCATGATGTTCTTGTTAGACCTGACATCACTAAATCTCATCTGAGTGGTTTAAGAAGCTCCATGCACCCTTCATGTAATTGCTCCATCTCTAGTTTGTTTTATGTATAGTACTCATCGGTCATCACACAATGATTATACTGGACACCGACATCATTATCCCTGCAACTATTACAAAACCAAAACCATTACTGATTGTTGAGGACAAGCTGTGCGGATATAGTAACCTAATAGAGAAACCAAAACCATTACTGATTGTTGAGGACAAGCTGTGTGGATATAGTGACCTAATAGAGATAGATGTCTAACAAGTAACAACTGAGATGTCCAATTCATGAGGTATTTGTATCTATCTGAGATATCTGATTAACTGGGATATCCAATTTCTGAAATATGTCATAAGATTCATCTTTTAAAACTGTAAAATTAAATTTCTGAGATATAGGTAATGTATCTGCCTGAGATATCTGATTAACTGAGATTTCAATGTCCAATTTCTGAAAAATGTCATCAGATTTCTCTGGCATCTACTGAAAGAAGTCATGCAATGAATCTTTCTGAGTATTACTTATCTTACTGAGATTTATGTGGCATCTTTTCAATATGTTGGTACCACTTCAAATTACCTGAATATAGGATAACGCTTAGCAGAACTATTATTTTGCCAAAATTAATTTTTAGCATTTTGCAAATATTCCTGTTTACTTAAAACCCTTTATGAGTGCAATGCAAGATCTCTCTAGAGGCGGTGGCTAGATGCATGAAGATTGTTGGTTTCTGTATTCAGGTCATGTTTAATTGCAGCCTTTCCAAATTCACATGTTTGGTTCGACTCAAGGTGTGTGTTTAATCAAGTATTACGGTAACAGCATACAAAAAATAACCCAAAATGAATCAAACACACAGGACTCATGCTAACCCCATAGTCGTGAAAATGTCGACTTCAATAGGCAAAGTACATAGACCTTCAGAGTTTGGAGTTACAAGTTTTAAGAGTTATCAGCAAAAGAACACTGCTCTAGGTAGAGCTCACACTTACAATTGTTCTTTCAACCATGTAAGGATCTCAGTTTAGACACAAAACATCCCTTTTTAAAAGGAACACTTAAATTGACTACATACATGAATATAGCCATCAGTGGCTTGAGTTGTGGTCTACGTATTCCCGCAATCCAAATTCTCCTAGAAAGTTGAGAGTTATTTGGAATTCGAGTTCAAGAATATCTCACTAAGAAAACTAGAGAAGAAAATACAATCCAACAGAACCTCCCCTACTGTATAAGAAGTATGCCTGCATGTTAATGCTAGTATGCACACTTGCTTGGTGTCTTTACCTATCAGTTGCGGTCAGATTCAGGCAGCTCGAAGATATAAAATCCGCACAGCCAATTTTTATTTATTTATTATTTTTTGCTGCAAATGCATGGGACTACCAGACTAAAGCAAATAACATCCACATGAAAGCCAAATCGAAGTCGCACAATACAATTACAAGTGATGGCATTACCACAAACAACACAAGGCTTAATATGCCCAATGTGAGACTATATATCTCAACACTACACTCGACAAAAGAGTTACATATCATTCAAAAAATTTATTACCCCTTTCGCCGAAATCTTCCTACAAGGTTCCAATCCATTCTATCGAACGTCGGACCACTCCATACCAATGACCCAACATCACCACCAAATCCGATTTATTCAGATCCAGATCAATCCTAAACCATAACAAAAGCCAACCCTATCCAAGTTTTCAGGAGAAATGGCTTTGTTGTTAAAAAAAAAAAAAAACAATGCCATTTAGTATACAACATTAGAGATGTAGTTGACTTATTTCCAATACTCAACCTAAACTCAGATTTCGAACTTCAGCCCGATTGGATGTAAATGCCAGTTCTGAAACTCAAGCTCAGGTCTCAGCATTTGACCATCACGCATTTACTCGACCTCGTCAACAAACACGTGGCGCATTTATGACACATTATGGAGCGGTTACAAGGAAAAAGAGTTACTCAAGCCGTTACTCGACCATCACGCATTTACTCGACCTCGTCAACAAACACATGGCGTATTTATGACACATTATGGAACGGTTACAAGGAAGAAGAGTTACTCAAGCCGTTACTCGACCATTATGAAAACCATTATGAAGACTCATCAAACTCATATATTGTAACGTTCCTCATTAAAGCAATAACGGTCATATTAGAAGACCTATAAATAGGACCAAAGAGCTATAGATTGGAGAGGCTGCTCTGAGACCTGCTAAGAGACATTTTCTACATTTCTATATCTTTGTAATAACTAGTAATCTATAAACATCTTTCTCTTCCTAAATCCTCATGAGAGGTCGTGGCTTTTAACCCATTCAAGGGTTTTCCACGCTAAATCTCATGTTAGTTACTTTCAATTCTTAGCTAACATTCTATATTTCAAAGGTGTAAGACACTATCTTCGTCCAATACGAAAATAGGTTATTACAAGAGAAATTTTAAATACCCCCAAGTTTAAGTAGCTCACACCAGTCTAAAGCTCAGCCCACTAATGTATTGGTTAGTTAATTAGCTCACCCTATCCTTAAAGTAAGAAAAACTATAGTACACAAATAATAAATTTCAAGTACATTGCCACATCCTTTCACGATTTAGCTCATTTATCTTCTCTTCTATGATTCAAAACCTCCAAACAAAAGGAATAAACAATAGCAATGAAATCAATTTGTGATACACATCTTACAATTTTTGGGTTTTTTATTCGATACCCAGTACCTCTCTCTCTCTTTCTCTCTCGATGATCATATGATTTTCATCATTTCGTTGACGTTTAAAAAATGTTTAACAATCTCTAATATTGTTAATTTGCTTATTGATAACTTCTATGTATAATATCGTGCTATGTGCTTATTGCCAAGATTAAAAGTGCAACTTGATTTCTCATCGTTTCCTATTAGTTCCAAATACAATAATGTGTCTCATGTTTAATTAAGGTGTAGAATAAGCCAAACTTTCAAAAAAAATATGCGTGATGCTTGTTGTATAATACTCTATCTATCTATCAGTTGATCAAAGTATATTGATTGATATGAGAGAAGAATAGGGATATATTGATAATTGAAATTCTCTGTATCCTCAGAGGTTCAGTTACAAGACTAACCCTGTTTAGGTTATATACAATAACTCAAACTCTCCCCATAAACCCTAATGGTCTATGGGCTTATTAGGAGTCCAGTAGGATACCTCAACCCAGTTGGGTTCCTACCTTGGGCCGGACCCAACTCCTAACACTCCCCCTTGGGGTGTTTCATACCAAGACGACTCGCCTCATCAAAACCTTTGCCTAACAAAACTTATTTGGGCAAAAAACTATACAAGGAAAGAGTGCAATTCTATGCCATGTATGGGTTGTGGAGACGTATGCGCTACCTCATCAAAACCTCTAGTCAGTAAAACCTCCTAGGGTAAAAAATTACAGTATCAGGAAAAAGAAGAAGTACAACACGCATGTGTCCACGTCAGGACAGAATTACTCCCCCTGAGGTCGATCTCCCTGAGATCTATCTCCCTTAGATAATAAATTGTGTAAACTCCGCATACCGATTTCATGTACCAATCTCTTGAACGTAGGATGTGCAAGAGCCTTCGTGAATAGATCAGCTAAGTTATCTTTATGAATGGACTTGAACGACGTCAATCTCATCCGTCTTCTACAACTCGTGTATGTAGAAGAATTTGGGTATAATATGTTTCGTTCTGTCGCCTTTAATAAATCCGTCTTTGACTTGAATAATACAAGCTGTGTTGTCTTCATAAAGAGTCGTCGGTTTATCTTGGATAGAACTCAGACCACAACTTCCGTTGATGTGATTGATCATGGACCGCAACCATAAACATTCTCTGCCAGCTTCATGAAGTACAAAAATCTCCATGTGGTTCGAGGATGTAGCAACCATCCTCTGCTTCACCGATCTCCAAATTATTGTATTTCCATACAAAAACACATAACTCGATTGTGATTGGCCTTTATGCAGATCTGACAAATATCATGTATCGGCGTATTCTATAATTTATCGTTTGCCACTTTTTGGATAGAACAAACCCCAGTCTCTCATTTCGATGAGATATCTCAGAATGTGCTCGATCTCATTCCAGTGCCTTTGAGCAGGTGCAGAACTATGGAGAGCCAAACAGTTCACTGCGAATAAGATATCGGGTCGAGTGCACACTCCTAATTATAGTAAAACACTGATAGCTCCTAGATATGGGGTCTTAGGCCCCAAGAGTTTCTCCCCCTCGTCTGGAGGATGATAGATGTCCTTGTTTAAATATAATGAACGGACATGTATAGGAGTATTGGCATTGTGTGCCATATCCATACCAAAATATTTTATGATTCTTTCGGTATACGTCGTCTGATGGACGATTATGCCGTGACCAAGATGTTCGATCTGCAAACCGAGACAAAATTTGGTCTTCCCAAGGTCTTTTTTTTCGAATTCATTCCCAATGTATTCGGCAACATTCACGATCTCCTCTAGAGTTCCGATGATATTCAAATCATCTACATAAACTACAATGATGGTGAAACCAATATTCGTTTTCTTGATGAAAACACATGGGGAAACAAGGTTATTTGCAAAGCCCTCAACTTTCAAATATTCAGTCAGCCTGTTATATCATATGAGCCTTAATTGTTTCAGACCATACAATGACTAATCCAGTTTTATTACGTAGACACCCCACGTGCCTGGCATTGTCGCTTTCAAAAGCTTAAACCCTTATGGTAGCTTCATGTAGATCTCCATATCTAATTTCCCATATAGATACGCAGTAACTACATCCATAAGAAGCATGTCAAGCTCGTTCTCAACGACTGACAAACTGATCAAGTAACGAAACGTTATGGCATCCGTGACTAGAGAGTAGGTTTCATCGTAATCGATGTCAGGTCTTTGAGAAAAGCCCTGGGCAACTAGTCTTGCCTTATACCTTACTATATTTCTAAGTTCATTATGTTTTTATGCGAATACCCGTTGAGCTCCGCATTAATCGCAGTCTCCAATTTTGGCCAATCTGTACGACTTTTACACTCATCTACAGTGTGTGGTTCTGGATCATCATCCTCGATGGCGAGCGCAACAACGAAAGTGAATACTTCGTCGACTACTACTTCTGAACGATCCCACGTGGTACCATTATAAACAAAGTTTATTAGGAACTCTCGATTATCATGTACATGTGCCACGCCGGGCTTGTCTCCAAATGTTTCATGTGGATATGTAGCTACTATAACCCTGTCAATGGGAGGTTCCATCCATAATGAATTGACTACACCATTAGTCTTTTCTTTTCCTGTACACTGTTTCTTAGCCCTCGGGTCAGCGCCTTTATTTGCAGCGGGGCGTCCTCTCATGACACTCGGCTTTGATTCATTAGCGGGTTGCATACCAGTTCCCTAAACATCCAGTCGTGTAGGTGCATTACTTGCAGGTAGGGGTAAGCAGAAAACCGCAAAACCGAACCAAACCAATGCAGTTTAAACAAAACGGTTCGGTTTTTATAAGGTCGGTTTCGGTTTACAAAATTAGGAACCGACAGAAAACGGTTCGGTTTCGGTTTCCTTAGGTACGGAACCGAACCGAACCGAACCGAAAAAACATAACAATAACAAACCTAATTTATAGTTTTACCCTTTACTCCTCTCCTGACCTTTTCCTAAACCAAAACCACAGCCGAAATAAAACCCATTCCTCTCTCTCTCTCTCTCTCTGTGTGAAACCCTAAAAATAGAGCCACTTCGATCTCATCTTCCAATTCTATCGCTCTCTACTTCACTCGTACAATCAACATCTAGGGTTTCTCTCGTCTTCACCAGGTAAGCTTATCACTCCAATCCTTCTCTCGAATCCCCTCTTTTCAAGCTTCAAATTGGGCTCATGATCTATGTTTTAGGTGGTTGTGATGCTTAGGGATTGCATTAGTTTCTACTTTAATTTGATAATTGTTAGTGATTGATATGTTTTTGATTGTTTTGGATGACTGGGTGGTTGTTGTTTGTGGGTTTGGTTGAACAAGTGATGATTGGAATGATTTATTTGGGATATGGTGATATCCCTTAGTTAGATTGTTCTGGGTGTGGGTTTTTGTTTAATTTGAGTATGGTTGCTTTGTTTCTGTGTTTGAGGTGAACTTTTGGGTTTACTATTTGTTTTGAGTGAATCCTGAAACCTTGTTACCATTTGTGAGCTAGTGTTTGTTTCATCTTTGGGGAGAAAGCGCTTTAAAAGTGAGTACTGTGGTTAATAGCATCTGTGATGGTGTTTTGAGTGAAGCTTAAACTCTTGATGATACTGTTTTCGTTAATACCAGTGAAGCTTAAACAGTATCCAGTGAAGCTTAAACTTTTGATGAAAACAAATTCCAATTTGATAATACCATGTCTCTGCCATCTCCTATAAGATGAAAGATAATTTCCTTGGGCCTTTTCTCTATTAATCAAGGTGTTATTCCAACACCAAGAGTTATATTTGATGGTATTTTCAGATGAAGAAGCCTTTGGTTTGTAGGGCTGTTTCTAGGGTTTATGTTGCTTGATAATATTAATAATGGGGTTTAAGTTAGTCTTGAAGAAAGTAAATCTGGGGTTAATGTAAATCTTTAGACATTTTGGGGTTTAAATGGCATGGGCAGATCCCAGAAACTGCTTTGAACAGCTGTATATCTATTGGCCTTGCACTGTACTTGAAGACTCTTGATGGTCTGCAGCTCCTGGATGATGTTATGCATCGTTCCTTTGAACAGCCAAATATGAATTCCCATCATGGGGTCTGTTGGAAATGCTATAATGTTGGCGGTGGGCATCAAAGCTTGTAATGTTTTAGGATGCAATAACATATATTATCTGTGTAATTGCCATAAGGGATTCTGAGTTCATTGTGTTGGCACATTTAGGCCTAAGTTGATTTAAGGAGGAAGGATTATTGATTGGAATATTCATATTATTAATAAGATCATTAGCTGGTTAACATTATACATGATACATACCCTTATTCCCTTTGCTTTGTGCTTCTTTATCCAATGCATTTACCTATTTGCTTAAGATTCCTCGGTTAATTTTGCAAGGAAAAATAAATAAATTTTGCAAGGGATTCTTCGGTTATGGTTTGTGTTTATTTACTAATCATCAATCAATGTCTTTCTTCTTCTTCTTCTTCTTTTTTCTTGGATTTCCACTTTATAGTACAACCTCAAAATGATTGTAAAGAATAACCTAGCTATAGATTAATCTCTTTTGCTTAGATCCAAATCTTTGAAAAAATATATGTTGGTGAAGCTGTGCTTAAAAGGCTACTCTCCTTTTCTCCCCCTCTACAAAAGGGATTACATGTGGTATTTGAATATTCAAATTACACTATTTTTTCTCTAAATATATGCAACTTGCTTTGATTTATCTTTTTTCATTGATTCTCATCCCCTCTCATAGATATATATATATATCATATATTCCCTACCTATAGCATCACAGAGTGAAATAGTATGGCCTGGTTTTGCATTTTGCAAGCATGTAAGCACCTATAATTTTTATTTAAAAATATCATTTATAATAGTGCGCTTTACATATAGGCCTTTATTAATATTTTGGTACTAATACTTCTTTTTCATGTTGGCAGTAATAACTATCCTCTTGCTCTATGTTGCTGATTAATGGATGGTTCGAAATATGAAGAGGTGGTTAGCTGGTTATTATGTTTCATTAATGTACATTTTGTGGTTAATAGTACTCTAGTAGTAGTAGGAGTTGTAAAGAATTAATGTAAGCAAGAAATTGTGAAACTCTAAATATTATTGTGGTTACTTATTATGAATCATTATGTTTGTAATATAATTTGTTATGTTTTCTCTAAATATGTAGTTTTATATCATAATTGTAGTTTTATAGTATAATTGTGGTTTAGGGGTTATTTTCGGTTCGGTTTTTAGTATTTTTTGCGGTTCGGTTTCGGTTTACCATTTTCAGAATCGATTTAGGTTGGTTCGGTTTTGGTTTAGGCCAAAACCCGACCCGAACCGACCCGTGCTCACCCCTACTTGCAGGTACATGCGCCTTGGTTACTTTAGTAGCATTGTTGATGCATCTGACAATTCATTAGCGATCTGTTGTAAGTATAGAATCAACTGCACTTATTTGTCAACGTGATTGGTTAGGGGATCTAGATGAGATAATGATGGTGTTTTCCAACTAATCTTAGAAATATCCTCAGCATTGACTGTCATATCTCCTCCCAATGTTGGGAAAATCGTTTCATCAAAGTGATAATATATGAATCTCGCAGTAAATACGTCGTCGGTAGTGGGTTTCAAGTATCAAATGATAAATGGTGTATCGTAACCCACATAAATACTGAGCCGACGTTGGGTCCCCATCTTCGTACGTTGTAGTGGTACAATTGGCATCTGTACGAAACATCCAAATGTTTGTAGATAGGCGACACCGGGCTCCGACCCAATTACTAGTTGCAATGGGAAATATTGATTATTGGTTGTTAGATGAATTCTAATCAGGGCGGCAACATATAGAATTGCATGGCCCCACGCAGTGGCTGGAAGCTAAGATCATAATAACAGTAGCCTAGCGATTAACTATAATCGCTTGATTAGATTCTCCGCCATCCCAATTTGGGTATGGACATTGAGTACTGGATGTTTGACATTTATCCCATTAGCCATACAATAATCAACAAAAGCCTTTGGGGTAAACTTGTCAGCGTCGTCAAATTTCACAGATTTAATTGGGTGATCTGGAAAATGAGCCCGCAATCGGATAATTTGGGCAAACAACTGTGGAAATACCATATTCCTTGATGATAATAGGCAAACGTCTGATCATCTCACATATGCGTCAATTAAGACCATATAGTATTTGAGCGGACTACTATGTGGATGGATAAGTCCACATATGTTTCTATGGATACGTTGGAGAAAGACTGGAGACTCCAACTCTAGCATGGTCTTACTAGGTTGGACTATAAGCTTTCCTTGAAAGCAGGCGTTGCACGAACAATCTTGCAAAATTCTGATCTTCTCTCCCGTGAGTGAATGTCCAAAGGTACTATTGACAATTTTCTTCATCATTCGTTATCCAGGATGTCCAAAACGGTCATGCCAAATCTTAAATATTTTCTCTTGCAACAGAGAAAAATTAGTGATTGCATATGCTTTGACATGCCTGAGGGCAGTGGAATAAAGCCCTGAGGAACATCATTCCAATATAAGTTCTTAATCGTTAGGCGAATAGATGATGCATAGAATTTGATTATCATCATTTCCTATCATTTTTACTTAATAACCGTTATCATGTATGTCCCTAAAGCTTAGTAAATTCTTGGAAGATTTACTAGCAAACAACGTGGTCTGGATACTCAGTATCGCACCATTAGGGAGTAATAGTGTGACGCTCCCCAAACCTTCTATGATACTGGCTGACCCAATAACAGTTTGAATGTCCCCGACATACGCGGTCAAGTTTGAGAAATACCGTTTATCTCGAAGGATTGAGTGCGTGGTACCACTGTCAATAAGACATGTGTCGCGACTCATCCTATTATCAATTAGTACTCTATGTGCAGAAAGATCCATGGGATACCTGTTTATATAGCAAATTAAAATTTTTATATATAACAAATTAACTACTATATATCCCAAACAATAATTTGAATAATCAAAATTTAGAATAAAATGAAAATCTCATGTGTGTCACGAGCACTTTATTGAAACATAAATGATTTGTTCCTAACATAATAAAAAATACTAACAAAAAGTAAATTAAGTCTATGTGAGAAAATAAACTACTAGTGCTCTCTACTGTGACATCACACATCTACTGAGATATCGATACGGATTACTCTGTATGTTGATCCATGTCGGCATTAGTATCGTCGAAGAAGTCTGACGCTGTGAACTCCATAGGGGCAGAGTCAGTGTCAATAACTTCGTGGTGGGTCTGAATTCTGTTATCTCTGGCCACTTGTGGTGCTAGACATTCTCGTGCCCAGTGTCTTGTGTTACCCCAGTTAAAGCAAGGAGACCCCTGATCTGGCTTCTTTTCCTTCTTTATATTTCTTGGTTTGCCAAATTTCTGAAATCCTTTACCTTTCCTAGGGTCGTTGGTGGTTCCTGCCCTTTTCATATTTGCATCCTTGACTTGCATAGTTGTTTCCCAAAACTGAACATTGTGTGATGTGGGCAATGTTGCACTCCCAAAAGGCCGCATTGCATGATTCTTCATCATAAGTTCACCGTTCGGCTCAGAGAGGAGCAGTGTCTGAATCATGAATTTGTGAGTCGTAATGTTCTGTCGCCGATATTGCCTCTATATTGCTAATATAAAAAGTTGATAGAGTATTATCTACCATTTCAGCATCAGTGACTTTCTTCTCACACAGCTCAAGTGTATAAGTGATTTTGTGGACTGCTGAGTTATAATCAGCGATGGTCCTGAAATTTTGAAACCGAAAGTTATAATCAGCATAATGGTTTTTAGTTAACCATAACGCCCCTTCAAGCTTGCCCATAAGTTAGCCGACTCAACCTTGTTGAGGCATTCAGTCTTCTGGTCATCCTGAATATGATGACGGATGATAAACAAAGCCTTTGCTTTATCGATGGGATCTTCATTGTTACCAATGACGATGGTCTTTTGTAGACCTAGAGACTTCAAGAACAAGTCAACGCCAATGCACCTAGTGAGGTAATTGGCTCCAGTAACCAACAATGGAGGGAATTCAACATTCATAGTTTTGCAGACATCTGTTATGCAAAATGTAGATCGCAATTAGTAATAATTCTTGATAAACATTTCAAATACATTATAGACATATCATAGTACTTAGAATAATAGAAAATAAATGATTCCTAAGCATATTATAGTTGAACCTTGTTCATATTCTAAAATTCATGAAATTATTTTATAATAATTAAATTCCAACTTTATCCTGTAAAATGACGATCTTAATCTTAGATGTACGTTTTAATAAAATCTTAGCCAAGATTGTTATTCAAAACTACTAGATGTGCGCGTTCCTTATTCTGACAACTAGGGTGTTCTAATCCCTAAAGTTATATAAGGTATGTATATTTTAGCCAAATGACCCTATTTGCTACGAATATGAGGGGTATCAGATGTTTAGCTGACAAGTGGTCCCACCCCGAAGTCTGCTGGGTTCATAAGATAGGTAGATTACGTCTATCTTTAAACTAAGATTCTAGGGTACTATATGTTACTATTATTGCCTATATACCTCTAAATGATATCATGTAACATTTAATTGTACCTAGATATGTAAAATTAGTTCCTAAGATACCTAGATTTTAGAAATATGACTAAGTCAATTCCTAATTGATCTCTAATTATTTGCCATTGACAATTAACCGTGATTTAGATATGACTCCCAGATGTATTCTAAATTAGTATTGGTTTGGTATTATTTATAATCTATAATCATGATAATTAGTATCTTAGGGGCATACCAATAGTATCTTATTAGCTATTGTAAGATACTTAGATATGTATTAATCCATTTACTGATATCGCATATACGTGAGTAAGTTTTCTTGTACGAGGCACCCGTTCTAAAAAAAAATTATAAAAAAAAGATTCCCCAAGGGGTAGATCGAGTCAATAAGAATTTTTTAAAACAAAAATTGAGCTCTCTAGAGCCAATTTAGTGTCTGAACTGGTCCTCAACCGGTCTGGCTTGGTCTAGGTCAAGGCCTGGACTGGTCTAGACCAGTTTGACTCGGTCATGCCACGTGTCCCTAATCAATAATGACACGTGTCACTTCAACAGTAATGCCACGTGACACAAATATGAGCTGCCACGTATTACCCAAAAATAACTGCCATGTGTCACAAATATGTACTGCCACATGCCACCCAAAAATAACTGCCACCAGTCACAAATTTGTGCTACCATGTGTCAGACATGGTGAACCCCAGTGCCACATTAGCATGCCACGTGTCACTGCCATATCAGCAATGTAGGTCCCACTACCACGTTAGCATGGTGGGTTCCATGTGCCACATGTCCTTGACACATGTCATTATGGGTCCAGCCTCTCTATCACGTCAGTAATCAGATCTGGTATAATTTTGGATCAGGTCTAATTCAGGTCCAGTTTCCAAAATTGGATCTGGATCTGATGACGTCAGCATGATGTAATATTTATATTTTTAAAATAAAATATTAAACCCTAGTGGGCGTCAGCATGACCTAATACGCCGTTTAAAAATTGGTTTTTGGCCGTGAACTTTCCAGTTTCCACGCCAATTTCCTGGCGACTGGGACATCTCTTGAAGACGTGCCATATACGAATGTGATCGTTGTGGAATAGGTTACACAACAAAATTGGTAGTGTGCCAATCCGATAACCACAGCGATCGCTATTTTGGTTTGAAAATAACCCTTTTACAAGGGTAAAAATATTGAGAATCGAGGTAGCTAATCTCTCTTATATGCCAAAAACAATACGTAGAATAAGCCTAAAAAGAGAACAATAAAGAACACAAGAATTTCCCAGAGGAGGGAAGTGAAAAACCCTTACGAAAAAAAACCCACTCCCCACGAACAATCCATTAAATCAAACAGGTTACACAATCTCTTCAAGCTTCTCAAGCTTTAATGGAGTCTCTCAAATTCCAGCTCTCTAGAATTAACCTCACACAGAGAAAAGATAGATGAACTAAATCACCTAAGTCCTCTTTATATACTAAAGAACTAATTACAAATATAAACGGATCTCGAGGCAAACTCAACGTCCTAAATAAACTTCCAAGACAACGAACGCACATCTCGTTCGAACGAAAGCCAAGCTCGTTCGAACAACTTTGACGACAAAATGATTCTAGCCCTAGAAACATGTAACTCGTTCGAACGACCTTGACGAACCAAGTTCCAAACGCAAAAACAGAGATCTCGTTCGATCGAAATCCATTCTCGTTCGAATGACTTCTATTTTCGTTCGAACAACTTCGATAATTCCAGTTCTTCTTCGACAATTCAAATTCACACTCAACAAAAAAAATACTCAAATAGTCATTTTAAATCCAAAAAAATAATAATATATTAATTATTCTATATATATTTAGATATCCTATATCATAGATCAAACAATTAATACATAAAAAACGAAATTGGTAAAAATTGTCTCTCCGCAACACTAAAAAATTTAGAAAACGCAGATTTGGAAAGCTCTTTTTATCCCTTCTCATCCACTAGCTTTTCGCAGTGCTAATAACATGTTGGATAATACTCTATTTATCAGTTAATCAAAGTATATTGATATGAGAGAAGAGTAGGGATATATTGATAATTGAAATTCTCTGTATTCTCAGAGGTTCGATTACAAGACTAACTATTTTTAGGTTATATATACAATAACTCAAACTCTCACCGCAAGCCCTAATGGTATATGGGCTTATTAGGAGTCCATTAGGACACCCCAACCCTGTTGGGTTCCTACCTTGGCCGGACCCAACTCGTAAGTAACCATGCTCGTAGTTTGAGAGGACATACTAGTCTATCTATGCCACTTCATGTGTAAACTGTGTTAGCTTCTAAGATTTTAAGATTTTGTGGTGTATTTAAAATTTATTATTTTGAGTCTCATGTGTAAACGATGGAGAGCTCCACAAACCTTCATTGAGAGAGGGAGATAAATCTCTGTTTTTTTGTTCTCTCAAACTTAAACTCAAACTCAAACTCAGAGAGAGAGAGATGGGAAGCTCTTGTTTTCTTCAATCACCATTCACACATTCTCTCCTCATGACTTCATCTTCAACCTCATCGCCCTCTTTCTTCTTGTTCTCTTTCTCCAGAAATAGTAAAAACAGCACCAAGAAGAGCAGGATTGTATCACTGGGTACTTCAAATTATCATCAAGATTCAAACTTTGATGCTGATTTCAGCAAAAGGAAAGGGATTTTGGTTCTGGGTATCTCTGCTCTTCCATTTCTTCAACTCAAAGCAACTGCTGTTGAGAGTTTGGTGAAAGGTTAGTTGGATTAATCTTTATGTTTGGATGAGTTATTTGTTGAAATTGGATTGATTGGGTTATTGGGGTTGGAGATTGTTGAGTTTAGTGTAATGGGGTTTATCTTTTAGTTCTTTAGAAGAGTGGGGTTTAAGTTTAGAACTGCATTGGTCTGTTTCTGTATTGTGAATTGAGATTTTTCTTAAGGAGTTTAGTTGGTTTACTTCTGCATTATAGTGGTAGTTTGGCGTTTTAGGCGTACTTCGTTCATTTCCCCCTCTAAATTAAGAAACTGGAGTTTGAAAAATTTGTGAGTTCTGTGAAATGAGATTGGTGCAATTTAAGCTGTGAAAATGGGATTTGTTATTTAAGGAAGAAGATGTGTTGTTAGTTCCCTAGCTTAATTTCACTTATTGGGATTCATTGATGTATTGGGTATTTGGGATAGATAGAGTGGGTGAAGTGGATAGCTACATTTTGTTTGTGTGGCAAAATTTTCGAGAATAGAAGCATTTTTGTAGTACACTAGGGGGCAATATGTGATCAATTAACATATTTTGCAGTACACTAGGAGGCAAGATGATGTAAATCATCCTCTAATGATCGTTTTCACTGTCAACGGGTTATCTTTATTTATGCCCTTTGATTTAAGTCTCCATTATGCTAAGTAGAATTTAAGGACTTGCTTGTTTAAATATTAATTTAAGGCCCATACACCTAGTAAGATCTTAAGCAATGTGGGACTAAACCACTGGTGCAACCATCACCGCTAATGGGCTAGGCGCATTTCCAATACCTAGGGCTGAGCACGGGTCGGTTTCCGACCTAAACTCAGACCGAACCGACTCAAATCGGTTCCTGAGTTCAAAACCCGAACTGAATCAATTTAGGTGGAAAAACCGGCCTGAACCAAACTGTAAAATTAATGTCATAAACCGAACCCGATCAGATTTGCGGCGGGTCGTGTCAGGCTATAACACGTTTCAATAAAATTTTGACACGTCAGTTCTTCATCTCATAACACGTTTCAATTCTTGTAAATCAAAAGCACTTTAAACCAAATCAAAATTTCAAATATAACAATGGGTTCATGAAGAGAGAAGAATGGAAGATCCCACGCCAACAAAAACTCTTCTTTACTTCTCACAATGTCTTCTTCTTTCTCCCAAATACAACTATGGGGTTCTCGTTTGTTAGATCTGAAATAGAGCTTAGTACTTGTGTTGTTCACCTTATTCTTGGGTTTTTAGAGCTAAAGAGTGAGAGCAGTGAAGATGAAACAAATGGGGTTGTTTTATTTAGAAGAAGAAAAGTTGTATAATTGAAGGGAGGGGTTAAATCTCAGTCTCAAGTCTCAAGAAGTTCACTCTCTCTCATTTATTATGTTTTTTTTCTCTCTCTACATTTATTATCATTTTTAAAGAGGTGTGCACAAGAAAACAAAGGCTAACTAGGGTTAAAAATCATTAACTCATGTAAACTATCGGTTCGGGTCGAGTTTAGTTCGGTTTATTAATATGAGAACCGAAAACCGAATCGACCTAATTTGGTTTTCATTTTTTTAAAACCGATCCGAGCCGAACTATTACCTAAAGCCGACCATATCGGTTCGGTTTAGGTTGGTTCAGATCGGTTTGGTCGGTTCCTGCTCGCTCCTACCAATACCCGCTAAGCCGTCGGGGTGTTACAGTCCTCCCACCTTTAAGATCGAGCCGTCTCCGGCTCTGATACCATTTTGTCACGACCCCACTTTATGGGCACCGATATTGTTCCCACTTAACCACTGCGGATCTCCAGCAGTGTGGAATTTTTATTCCTAAGAAAATCCCTTGGTGACATAGAGTGAAATCTTAACTCAAGGACCATACACCTGTATGCCAGGATCTTAAGTGATGTGGGACTAAACCATTGGTGCAACCATCACCACTAATGGGCTAATGCCTTTCCAATACCCGCTCAGCCGGGGTGTAACAAGATATAATCAATTAGCCTTGTAAAAATGAACAATATAGGATCTAGTAGATGCACTACTAAAAACATTAGCACGTAATTAATCGAAATGGATTTTTTCAGCTCTGTCGAGTTTCACGAAGATAACATCAATGGAACCACGATGGGTTGCACTGCTATGACAGTAGCTTTTGGAATGGGAAGAAGTTCCATGAATCATGATGTTGAAGCCGTAATTTGCACCTCAAGTAGCTGAAGTCCTGAGATCGATTCTCAGCCCATGCAATGGGGCTACCTATCAGAAGAAATCTTGTCTAAAATGGCTTGTGTGGTTGACGGGTGTTGTGCGTGCTTGGAATATGTTGATAAATGGTGGACCCGGGATTGCCCTAAGGGGAAAATAAAATAAATTGAGATGATGCGTGAATAACTGGGAGGATTCATGTCAAACTAAATGCTAATTGTAGATATCGTTTTCTCTGAAACCCTTCGTTCCTAACTTTCTATTGAAGAGTTACTTTCTAAATAAACTTAAATCTAGATACTTTCCGAACTCTAATATTGATCTTCTATTAGGAATGTTTTTTGGGTTTGAAGTCATGTGCATTTATGTTGATTGATACTTGCTAGTTAATGGATATACCTCGTAAAGGGAACCTTTTAATTATGATAATATATATGTCAATTTTTTTCCGGAAAAAATATCATGTATATCCCTTTGACCTCCTTTCCCTCTTTCACTTTATTGAATGGTGTTATGGTAATATATTCTTAGTTTTTTGCAAAAAAATATGGTATTACGGAGTTCTCTGTACACAAAGGTTTTGAAAATGCCTTTCTTCTGCCCTTTTATTCTCTTCTCTTTTTCTTCCTCTTCTTACTAGTATTCCCTACCTCTCTTTACTGCTAGCATGTCTATGTTTCCGATCTCTTCGTGATGCTGTGAGCAGGACATTGTTCATTCAACAATTTGCGGTATACTTGTAACTAAATAAGAGCAGAAAGATACATATAAATATTTGAAATAAGGTCAAAGCCCTTGTTCATTAGGTCTTTATTATACCTTTTCGAATTGCATAATAAACTTACATAATAAATATGCACAATGCACTACTTTATTCTGTCACATTTCTTTTGTCACTGCAGAGATACTAAGACTATATTTAAGAATGATTCCAGAATCACTGTTGCATCTCTATTTGGAATCAGTTTAGTATGGACTATGGATTGATATTTGATCCTCATAGTTATTCTGTGATTGATCTTTCGTTTACTTGACTTTCAGACGAACGTAATATAGTGACATCAACAGAGGACAACAATTCAGAGGTAAACCAGCCAATTAACATATTTTGGTATTCTGTAAATATTTCTCCACCTCGAAATGTTCTGAAATGTCTTTTTTGTGGCCAACAGCTACAACAAGAGGCACCCTTAAATCCAATTCTGTCTCTTTTGAATACTGTCGGAATCATTGGCTCAGGTGTGCTTGGTGCATTATACACATTGGCACAGAAGGAGAAGACAACTACAGAAGCAACAATTGAATCTGTACATCTCTGTACTTTTATAAGCAAGTTATCTTATTTCTTATATATTATCTCTGAATGTGAATTTTTGATAATCTTTTATGAAAAAGATGGCATATTCAATTTTGCTAGAGCTCCACCGATGACATGTCGCCTCACTTTAGTGCTTACAAATCTCAATTCAAAAAGTTGCATTTAATTCAATGGTGACATTTCCAAGTGGTAAAAGGGGGTTAAACCTACAAAATAATAACAATAACGATAATGATAATGATAATGATAATAGAATAATAATAATAGTAACAAAAAGTAATATTAACAATAATAACACTAATACTAACAGAAGGAAGAAAGAGAAGTTTCTTTGTGCGGAGATTTAGATGACTGGCCCTCTCAGTATGAAAAAGAACGCAGGGTAAATGTCATCCGGTGCCTTTTTCTGTCGATCTTTTCGTTTTTCATACATAAACTATTGGCATTCTATTCCATATGACTAGACACCACTCCAAATGGCTTCAGCTTTTCTCTCTTTTGTTACTTATAGCAGTGAGGATAGTATTTTAGGTAAGAGACGTAAAAATTAAGAACATTTAGAGTTTGGGATAACTTTTAAGCTTCTAAAGCACCATTGGAGAGTGTTTACAGCTTCATGTTCTTAAATTATACAACGCCCGTTTAAGACGCTCTTATCCGATCTTTGTTACCCATACTTTCACATGGGCTGGTATTTTACATCTTACTGGTTTTCTGAAATGCAGCTGAAGAACAAACTGGTTGAAAAGGAATCATCTTTTGCTATACTTGAGAAAAGTTTAGTAAAAGAACAGGAAGAAAGATCAAAGGAAACAAAAAAGGCGAGGGAAGCACAACTATATTTGTCGACCCAATTGATGTCAGCTAACCGTACGATATCAGGTGTACAAAAAGAGCTACAAAGTGAGAAGAGATTAGTTGAGGAATATAAAGAACAAATAAGTGTACTTCAAAACGACTTTGCGAAATCTCGGGAAGATAAGAAATTTCTAGAAGCTGAAATGAAGAAGAAGGATCATTCTATTGAGGTCTTGCAGGAAAGGATAAGCTTACTCACTTTAGAAATAAAAGATAAGGAAGAAACTCTAAAGTATCTGAACGCTTCGCTTTCACAAAAAGCTGCGGAAATTGATAGTTTGAGTTCTCTGCACAAAAAAATTGAAGTAGATCTCACTGAAGCAAATTCAGAAGTCAAAGCTTTGAATGATAAAGTCGTTGAGACTCAAAAGGAGTTACATTTGAAGAACTCTATTGTTGATGATTTAAATATAAGATTAACTTCTTTAGCTTTTGAAAGAGATGATATTAACAAAAAGGTTGAATCTCTTCAGAAAGATTACAATCAATTGAAGTTATCATCTGACAAGAAAGCAGCGGTAGATGCCGATATCTTGGCAAAAAGAGAGAACAAACTTCACCAGCTTGAAGAGACGCTTGGATTTGCTTTGAGTGATACCGTAAGCAAACAAGAATTGATTTCGAGTTTAACCCAAGAAAGAGATGATTTGATAAAGATGCTGGAAATTGAAGCAAAGAATGTCAAGAACGTAACCCATGAACTTCGGATCACAGAAGAATCTCTGGAGACTTCAAGGACTGAAGTTTCTGATTTGTCAGAACAACTAAAACGTTCAATAAAATCACGTGAAGAGCTGGCTTCAGAAGTTGTTCAGCTTAAAACAGAGTTTGCCGAAGTCCAGGAGTCACTGAAGAGGAGTGTCAAAGAGGAAAAATCAACTTCAAAAGCACTATCTGATGAGCTCGTTTCAGTCAAGAATCTCTTAGAGAAAGCGAAAGAAGATCTTCAAACTGTTTCAGATGAACTCGCAGAAGCAACTGAAGCCCGTGAGAGCCTAAAGAAAGAACTTCTGAATGTCTACAAGAAAGCAGAGACTGCTAGTCATGACTTGAAGGAAGAAAGAAAAGTAGCTGCTTCGTTGCGCAAAGAACTAGAAGCATCACAGAGACTAGTTTCAAACGACAGAGAAGTGCGAAAGTCTCTCGAAACAGACTTGGAAGATGCCACGAAGTCTCTTGATGAACTAAATGTAAGTATCGTAACACTATCAAGAGAACTAGATATTTCCAACTCCAGGGTCGAAAGTCTTGAAACTGAGAAGGAAATGCTTTACAACTCCCTCAAAGAACAGAAAGAAGTCTCACAAGAAGCCCGTGAAAATGTCGAAGATGCTCACGACCTTATTTTGAAACTTGGGAAGGAAAGAGAGAATTTGGATAAAAGAGGGAAGAAGCTAGAAGAGGAAATGGCATTAGCCAAAGGTGAGATATTGCGGCTAAGAAGCCAAATAAACTCCTCAAAAAGTCCTGAAAATGATGTAAACATGCATAAGAGTAGTGAAGGTGAAGGCAATGCTACTCGAGTGACTGTGAAGAAAACTAGGAGGAGGAGAGCTGCGTCGTCAGATGATTCTTCATAGAGATTGAAGTTCGTTCATATATGTTGTTGTCGCAACTCACAAATATTGCACATTTTCCGGGATTTAAACTATACTTTGCTAGAGAGGGTTGGAGAGATAGAGATTGAGGGGGAAGTCCATACTGTCTGTAAGAATCACTTTATTTGCTCATCTTTTTCCGCAATATGTGTCATTATCATTTTTTTTTATAGCCTTGGATGAATGAATACTTATGTCTAATTGTGGTTCTGATTTTTGAGTTGTTGGCTGTGTTACTTACCATATTCTCTAACAGGTTCCTTCTTGTGCATGTACTAGTTCAAGTCCTAATAGAGAGTTATTCCCACTACATCAGGACACTTTCGAAGTTGCACATGAAAAGTGTATAATCTGAAAATCCGGCTTCAAATTTTGCTTTTAAGAAGCAAAAAAAACATATCTGATAAACGAAAATGACTTGCAGAAGAGGGGAGATCAACATATATAATGGCCAGAGAGGAAGTGATTGTCTTTGTACTAAAACCCCCTTTCAGACCACCCACAGTAGCTAGGTGAATTGTCCACGTGTCCACCCATTTTCCAGTATGGATTCTCCACCCTCTGGGTGGATTTTTGGTGGATTGATGTCACGCAGTTCTGCGCGTTGAGTAATGGACGCTCTAGATGGAGACACGTGGCCAGATCTTAAGTTTTTGATTATGCCGTGCAATTCAGAACTGCATTGGGTAAAATCCACCTTGATTTTGGGCTCAACTGCTATGGGTGGATCGGTGAAAATCCACCCTGGATGCTCTCAAGGAGTGTTTTAGGCTTGCTTTGGCTAAAAAAAGAAAGGGCGGAAAATAAAAAATATTGATTATGCCGCAGTTCAGAACTGCATTGGGTAAAATCCACCTTGATTTTGGGCTCAACTGCTATGGGTGGATCGGTGAAAATCCACCCTGGATGCTCTCAAGGAGTGTTTTAGGCTTGCTTTGGCTAAAAAAAGAAAGGGCGGAAAATAAAAAATATTGATTCGACCACAGTGGGAGTCGAACCCACGACCTTCTGATCCGAAGTCAGACGCGCTAATCCACTGCGCTATGCGGTCTTTTTATTTTGGAATCAGATTCTTTGAGTTAGATCAGCAAGATTGCTATTGCATTTCGATTATTGAGTAAAAATTAAAAGAGTGTTGAGAAGAAAACATATTCCTATTTGCAGACGAATTGAAGTTTATGAATTCAACGCTGAATCACTTCTTCAGGTACCACCAATTCTCTCCTTTTATTTTTATTTTTATGCAATCTCAAATCTCGAATTCCAAATAAGGGCTTGAAAAAATTAGATCCTGATTTTTGTTCATACAATTCTCTCTGTATTTGTTTTTGGACTTAATTAGGTACCAAGAAGTGAGAAGCCTTCCATAGGGTTAGGGTTTACTTACAATAGTGGTATTGGTGGCGGTGGTGCTAATATAAGTCATGTTCTATGGGACGACGGTATGGGATCCATGGCTCATTATCACTCAAATTCTTTGCCTTCAATGTGCTTATTACCTTACACTTGGATTCTTCCTCTTTCTTCTCGTTGGGACTCGTATCTCGCGAATGAGCCTCGTCTATTTCTTCGACTACGCAACTCTCACTACTTCAACTGTTACCGGCTGGTGTGTTGCTGTTTCCTGCCTGCTCACTGCGCTTGCAGGGTAACATATAACTCTAACCCCACTATTTTTTAATACAATTATCATGTGTTCTCGCATTTTGTATACTAGTAGGGCAAACTTAACTTTCATGTTACCCTTGACCAAGTCACGGATGATAGTCTTAACAACTCTGCATACCTTCGGCACTAACTACAAAATTAGGAAGGCAAGCATTCAACATTACAATTAAACTTGGGCGTCATTTTTCTTCACCATACAAATCGATAAATATAATATAATGTCCACAAACAAAGACGTTACTTCAAACTAAGCTAAGAAAAAATCCACTCCAATATGCATAATTAACTGCATCACAATTTACTTCTAATTGCAGTTTCATCACAAAGGAGTTTTTTCATGCCCCTTAAATATGTAACTCTGAAGATACTTAATAGCTTCAACACCTGAATAAACTCCATCCTTTAGATGATTAGGTTGAACGCGAGCTTCAAGACCCTTTCTGTTATATTTGTCATCATCACAAAGCTGAGTCTTTTCATTCCCCTTAAATATGTAACTATGAAGATACTTAATAGCTTCAACACCTGAATAAACTCCATCCTTTAGATGATTAGGTTAAACGCGAGCTTCAAGACCCTTTCTGTTATATTTGTCATTATCACAAAGCTGAGTCTTTTCATTCCCCTTAAATATGTAACTATGAAGATACTTAATAGCTTCAACACCTGAATAAACTCTATCATTTAAATGATTAGGTTGAACGCGAGCTCCAAGACCCTTTCTGTTACATTTGTCGTCGTTTTTGCGCGAAGGCGGCGAGTTGGTCATGGGTGTAATTAGAACTTAAGTACAATTTAGACCAAAATATAATGAACGTTAGTGCCATATATGTAGATAATTTTGTATCACTGTGAAACATATACGTCCTGTTTATTCGAGTTCACCAAAAAGCAATTTTAGACCACTATGGAACATAATGCATAACTACTTTAGGTTATTAAAATTAAAAACAATACATGAAAACAATAGTAACCACATTAAGAGCAATGACTTGCTTAAATTTTATACCACTATGGAACATAATGCATAACTAGGTTATTAAAATTAAAAACAATACATGAAAACAGTAGTACCCACATTAATAAGAGCAATGACTGTGAATAAATAGTGATGCAAAACAACATATCATAATTTATGTTACTTTGCTCGATATATATGCCATAACATATCATATATTATGGTAGTCAAACATAAGAAGAGACATGGGAGAAAGCAGACATAAGTACAATAAAGTATAACATTTACTTACCTTAGGAATGCTTTCATTATTCGCCATATGAGTAATTAGAATCCAAGTAGATCACCTAGAACAAAAGTAACAAATAAGTAAATAAATAAACGCGATGCAGAGTAGGTCTTGAATACACAATCGACATAAATAATGAGTCGTACGTTTGCGGCATATGTTTAGGCATCCAAATAAATGTAAGCTACATTTAGACATCCAAAACTTTAAGCATTTCCTTAGGGGGTTAGGCATCTTTAAGGTTTTGTTGTAAATATTCATACTGATGATTTATATACCAACTACTAATTCATGATGATTTATATACCAACAACTAAGTCATGATGTACCTTCCATATGTGAATAAGTATCCAACCATATAAACAAACAACTACAACAACAACTAATATAATCCAACAACTATACAACAACAAGCTATCTTCTTGTGCAACCAAGCTTCTTAAATGACTCTCCAATGTTCAGACTTTAACCATACCTCAGTTCCTACAAATCTTGCCTAATCTAAAATGACTTGCTAAGACTCGCTAAGTCTTTAATGTAAAGTAAAATCAGTTTGTTTCTTTTTGTATGAAGCAATAAACACCAACAACAAGTATAAATGAAAATAGCTAAGTCTTTAATGTAAAATCAGTTTGTTACTTTTTGTATCAAACACACCAAAAGCAACAAACACCAACAACAAGTTAACACGAAGTATAAATCAAAACAGCTAAGTCGTTAATGTAAAATCAGTTGGTTTTTTTGTGTCAAGAAAACCAACAACAACAAACACCAACAGCAAGTTAATAGGAAGTATAAATCAAAACAACAAGTATCAAAAATACCAACATCAAGTATAACAACAACTATATTTAGAGAGTAGAGAGAGAAATACATTAAACATTGATGGTGATCCAATTACTATCAACATTTAGCTTTGATGGAATGTTTAGAGTCTGGAGGTTGGCATGACATGGTATTAGTATTACCTTAGGCCTGTGCTTTCATTGTATGCGGGGCAGATTAATTGTCATCTTCATGGTTCTTGGTCTAATAATTCCTAAGTTAGGTTTGCTTACTGTGCGAAATCAAGTAATAACATCTTGGCCCCAAATGACTTCCCGAGGCTTAAACGCCGTACTGAAGGTGAAATGAAACTTCGTAGGTTGATGTTGTTATCCACGAAAGTGCTCCAAACGATGATGCATTACCACTTCCATAATTGTGATATTGCAACTAAGTGTTGAGGGTGAAGCACTTTTATTCTGGAAGCTTTTGCTTGATACTAAAAAGGTTACATTACACTAATAACTAATTCTAAAATTTATATATCTATTCACCTCTATCTATACACTAATAATCTCCTTACTCCTTCAACTGAGAATACAACCAGTAAGTCTGTAATACAACCAGTAAGTCTGTTTGCATTCTCAATAAAACTACTATTTTCGTTTGAGGCTGTTAGTTACGGCGGAGCTCAATGTTTACTGAGAGCCTGAGTGGAAAATAAAGTGACCTATGACTCCATGAGTAATGTAGAACTAAAGTTAAGCTTCTTATACCATATTATTCACATTTTTTTATAGATAAAAAAATCCCATGAAAACCCCTGTAATGACGTGTTTTCCGGGAGGTAATCTTCGCCAATACTTTAGTAAAGATTAAGCAATTATAACTTAAACACGCAGGATTTTACGTGGAAGCTCAGTAAAGTCTGAGAAAAACCACGACCTCGAGGAGGGTTTTGGTGAAAAATTAAATAGTTTGCTAGTTTATTACAATTGTTGATTGGCAAGGACGTAAGAATGTCTGATAGTGGAGTTGCGGGTCGGATTAACATATTCTCTGCCCGTATTTATAGTAGATACATGCAGTTACAAAAATAAAACAGTTTCATATTTTGGCGGGTAGTGGGCGAACTTCGCGGATCTCCCTGCAACGGCTCTATTTGACCAAGCACAACAACTATTTTAGTAGGTTGAGAACTGTGGTCGCAGATGTGGCATCTTCTCGAATGATGGACTGTCTTCGACCAAGTTCCTGTTAGCTTCTTTTTGTCGAATCTGGGAAATATGCTACTGCAACCCCATAACCAAGTTTCTCAGGAATAAATTATCAAACAGTTACAATGATACTCTTGAGCTCACATTTACCTCTCCAAATTGAGTGGCATTTACACTTTATAGTTTGACCAACATAACAGTAAACAACAAACAGACTTACAGCTTATCCCCTGAAGAAAATAGGGCATAAGCTGTAAAGCAGGGCATTCTCTGTATTGGACAGACTTACAAATTGAGTGGCATGTACAGACTTACAAATTCTCAATAAAACTACTGGTTATCCTCTGAGAATACAACCAGTAGGTTTGAAGCAGGTTTGTTTGATTCAGGGGATAAGCTGTAAAACAAGGCATTCTCCATATTGAACTCACAATAACAACAAAGTAAAGAGAGAGCGAAAGAGAGAGAGAGATAAGTACCAATCAAACAGCAACAACAACAACAATCAAAACAGCAAGCAACAGATCGATAGAAGCGCAATCAAACTTAACAGCAACAACAATCAAAACAGCAAGTAAAGAGAGAGGGAAAATGAATCTAGACAACAACAGAGTAAAGAGAGAGAGAGAGAGACGTGATGGGAGAAAGAAGAAGAGTCGGGGCTAGCTTTGATAGGAGAGAGAGACTTAACTACCCCTTTATGTGTTTTGTTGAAAGTATCCCTAAGTATGAGAGTAGAATGAATCTAGGCCATCCATCTCTCTCTTTCCTACAAATCCAAGCCCCTCTTTATCTTTGAGACAATGACAAATTTGTCTATTTGAAAAACACCGTTCTCTAATGTATAATAAATATTAAGAATTGGTGAACGCTCGTAAATATAATAGGATGGGAATTGCCCTTCCTCAGTTTTCTAGGAAATACACACTGGGGTACGATTGCAAGCAAGATGTTATATAAGAATGAAGAGCCAAATGTTATTAAGGCAATAGAAAGAAAATTGCTTAACAC
This sequence comes from Kingdonia uniflora, assembly GCA_014058105.1. Lineage (NCBI taxonomy): Eukaryota > Viridiplantae > Streptophyta > Magnoliopsida > Ranunculales > Circaeasteraceae > Kingdonia > Kingdonia uniflora. Next base: position 622,975 of record JACGCM010000376.1, read on the forward strand.
CAACATAGACTTCATAGCAGTCTTTTATTTATGACCGGCTTTTGATGTTAATCGATATCAACATATCTTATCTGTTTGCTTGGAGGCCAATTGAAGGATTTCAATAATGTAAAAAATTGTCCTGGAGTATTAGTTGTCAATGTAATTTGTCACTTCAGAGATTACCGATCTTTATTATTCAGTCGAGTGCCACTTCCACTTAAAGGTTCCAACTTTTTTAACCTCTTATTATTATTATTACAATATGAAAGTATTGAAAAATCCACGCCCTTGGGACACGAGGGTATCCCAGTTGGTTGACACATAAGAAGAAAGAAAAAAGTTAGGAATCTGCGCACGAGGGCATCCCAGTTGGTTGAAACATAGGAAGAAATAAATAAGTTAGGAATCTGCAAATGAGGGCTTGCTTAGTTAGTAGTGCTACTGCTTGGAAAGCCAAGAGGTCATGGGTTGTTAATTTCCATTTGAAGCAGCTTCGAATTCAAAGAAAGAAGTTAGGAATCTATTCAAAAGAGAGAAAATTGTTAAAAAAACATTGAAATATAACAGATTATTCTCTTCTATCAATTCGAAGTAACAGATGGTCTGGGTCTACTTTTGACTGGTCTGCAGATTCGGACCTACTATGTTTGAAGTAGTTTCAATGGCAAATCACATCTACTAAACTATTAGAGGGCTGAATAAGAAGATTTGTATCCATGCACTATGCAACTCCGAAGATCTGTTAATTTTCCAATGAAGGTTCCTTGAGTGTGATTTTCATTCTACCTAAAAATACATTTGGAGCAAAAAGCTCTCACTGTATTAGTTTCTTGTCAAAAGGTTTATTATTTAGCCAACACATCAGTTGGCAGTGGTTCTTTACTAAGTTCAGCTCTGATGGATCACGTCGTCGTTACGATGCCCACGTAGGCGATCGTCTCTCCACCTCTAAGGACCTCTTTCTCTATTTTAGTTATTTATATTTGTTTTATTTTAATTGCATTATAATTAGGAGAAGTCTCCTAATTAGAGTCTAGTCAGGGTTTCTATTTTTGCTAGGTCTCTTTTCTTATAAAAGAGAGTCTAACCTTAGTTTATTTGTTAGAGTTGGTTTGAGAGAGAAAGAGAGGTTTAGCCTTAGAGATAGTGATATAGAGTTTGGGGTAAAACTTATAAACCCTAGGTTTTTTGGCCTTTATTTTATGAGATTAAGAACGATTTAGTAAAAGCGAGTTTTAGTTTTAGATTAATTGTGATTGTTAGAAAGAGGTTCCGCTATAGTTCCTGATGAATCTTTGAATTTTAGTTCTGGTCCATGTGTTTGGTGAAGTTGCCCAAGTAGATGGTTTTTAGTTTATTTGATTGGAGTTTTTGGTATAATTAGGCTCTCTTGATCCCATCCTCTTGAGCTAGATAGAATAAATTGTAATGATACTTGTGGTTCCTTGTTCGAGATTAGAAGCAAAATCCTGTTGAGGTCCTTTTGCCTATTCTCAAATTGCTCTTTGTAAGACAATAGTCTCATATAAATTATGAATACTAAGCACGGGCAGTGCCCAAGTACAGATGCGGGCACTTTAAACTACATAAAACTGAGTTGTGATTCATCATTTCCAAATGTTTCGGACACAAACACAAGTATCCAAACTCTCTGTAATATCATACCACTATATTCATAAGGTTTTTGTTGAAAATGGCCTACTGTCTGGAGATGCATAAATAGGAAAGTCATGTGCCTTGCTGCAGTTCATCATCCTCGTGAGACTCAACAGTATTTATTTGATGACACTTGCGTCCGTCGCACTTGAGACATTAGTGATCTGTCGTCTCTAGAGAGACTAAATATTTGCTGAACTGTTGACAGTAACACTGTACTAAATATACGCCCATTTTTATGAATGAGCTGAAAGAAGTTAAAATGCATTATATAATTAAGATGTAAGAAAGGTGTTTATAAAAGTATCTATTAAGTAATCATGCCAGTTAGGTATCTTATTGCGGGGACACTGGTATGTCAAACCCTTCAAAGTATCCCTGTGTAGTAGCTAGACATGAATGTTCTCCCTAGTCAGGAAATTACACTTACAAATAATACTTGTCCTCCCCCCCCCCAATGATGCTAGGTTCTTGACCGTGCGCCTTCTTAAATGTATAAAATCTGTTTGTATTTCCAGAATCCAGACTATTATGTCTGTACTTGCTGACATGTACAATTTTTATTGTTTGAGCAGGGCAGGTTATATGCTTTATCTGGTTGAGAGAGCTAAGAAGTGCCTAGATTTTTCAGCCACCATTTACATCATCCATCTCTTTATATGCATCATTTATGGAGGGTGGCCATACTCAATTTCTTGGTGGGTTGTGAATGGTACTGGTCTTGCTGTGATGGCTTTACTGGGTGAATGGTTGTGTATAAGGCGTGAACTACGAGAAATTCCTATATCTCGTTATCGTTCAAGTAAGTAGAGATTTTGCTTATCTCCGCTGATTATCTATGTTGAGCTGAATTCCTAGAAAAATATCATGTTTTCTTTTCGGATTACTGCATGTCTAATATCGAATTTTTCATATAGCCTGTGTAAGTTTATTTTAGTTAAAAGCAGAATTTTGTTCTCAGTAAAAGATATTAATCAGAACTGAATTAAGTTAAGAGCTGATTTTCCATCACATTTACATCATGCTTATGGCCTTTCGTGTAACCATTCCCCTCTTAGTGAATATTCATTTTTAGATAATGGGTGTGTTTAGTTCGCTGAAAATTAAGTATAGAGAAAGCTATTTTATCACTTATCTATGGAAATCTATTCTCTTGTTTGGTTCAACAATCGGATGATGAACAACAGTATCTAAGATGTGCTTATTTCCTCTCTCAAAATTTTGTTTGTCTCCCTAGCTATTTTTTATTTCCAAAATTCGATGCAGAATTTTCTCTTTTATCTTTTTATCAGTCTAAAACACCCTAGAAAGTTTGAAATGGCTATACCTAAGTGAAGTAAATAGGGTTAGAACTTAGAGATCGACGAATATTTTCTTTCGTGTGATTGAGGCTGATCTCCATCAGGATAAGATCATTGTTGCAAAAGACCGTTCTGTTCCAAAACCATTCCTATTTCGCACTTCTAACCCATAAGTAATGCCATGATATATGCACATCATGTTCTATAGTTCCATGGATCCTGCTCCGGTAGGCATGTAAAAGTTGGGTTTAAGGAAAGTAGACCATTGTTATAGGATTTTGTCCAGTCAACTGCTAGCGTTGTAGCTGGAAATAATGTTTCTGCAATTTTATGAAATTCTGTTTTGTGGAACTTTAGTAATTTGTCATGTAATTTGCAGTGATATTCATAGGTCCTGTGAGGACTTCATTGACTTACATTGATATTTTGTCACAGATGTTTGACAAAGGAAACTCAACAGGGAAGGGGGTTATATGCAGCAGATTTTCTGGAGACTGATGATTACTGCTTGTTCAGGGATATTCCCGATTGCGTAGAGTATGGATTTCTTCATACTTGTAAAAGATTAAAACTCCTCACAGTAGTTCTTGAAGTTGGAAAAAGGAAAAAAAAACACACCTTTTGTCTGTACTCAGAGGTGTCCAGGATTTAACCTGGAAAAGCTTAATTGATATAAAATTAGTGTTTTGTTCTTGTTTTATAAGAGAATGTTTGAACTGTATCCCCTGAAATGTAATGTAGATAGGTTTTCTGCAAATTACTTGTATTTGTTATGTTTTTCCCTTATCTGAAATGTTACGTCATGTCCATTCTCGACAATTTACAACCTTGTGGTTCATGTGCAATACTCCATGAAAGTTCGACCGATCTATCTGGCAATCACAAAGTAAGACGAGTAAAAAACATATGTTGAATTGAAATATCTTCAGAGCTTAATGGACTTGTTAACATAACCAAAATTATTGAAGCATTAGAGCAGGGAAACACCCTGATAGTATTTATTAGTATTCATATGTGATACTTAACTAATTAAGCATATCATAATCTTATTAAAACCTGCAACTTTGTTGTTGAATTACGCCGTTGACTCGTTTTAAACATAAGGTGATTTGTGTATAAGGAGACGATGGTCACAATCTTAGTATTTTTCCAATTCCTCAACCACTTAGTTAGATCTTTTCATGCGCTTGAATTCGTGGAGTATTTCTGATGTCAGGAAAAATCTAGGGAAGACAACATGGGGAGAAATATGGTGATAAAATTTGGAGAGAACATCGAAAGAGAAATTAAGTGCTCCTTATGGTAGCCGCAATACTCAATTTTGATGCCACCCACTTCTGTATAAATATTTTCAAGCTATTAACACACTAGCAGTAAAGCAATAAAGTTGGAGATGGTGATTTAGTTGCCTACCATTCCTGCATAAATATTCTGATGCCACCCATTCCTGAATAAATATGGAGATAGTGATTGAGTTGCAGAAGCGAATTGAACTGTTGTTCATGCTTTTATCGACAAATTATTTTAAGGCAGAGATGTCTTGATAATATCTTCCAAGTAACTCAATAAAGGAGAATCACATATCTAGATTATTTAGTATTGATGATGATGTACTACTAACTTCCCGAGACCCCGTTAGCCAATCAACGTAAACTACAATCTATAAAAAGAAGACATGAAGATAAACATTGTGATTTATTCTCTCTTTAACAAACGCTGTATACAACAACTTACAAATATCTGTGATTTCCTAAAGAGTTACTTCAAAACCTCTTTTCTTGAAGAACCCAATACATATAATAACCTTATCAATCAAAATGTTTGGGGTTATTAATGAAAATACACATCTCCCCAAAACACTCTTCTTGGCATGAAGAGTTCCAACCTAGACGCTGCTACACCATGGTTAACAATCTATACTCTAATGTCAATCGGAAATCTGACCCAAAATTCATAATTTCAAGGCATGTATAGTTGAACTTTGATATTGGAAGAAATATCAGCAATTGCTTCTCCGACTGTTAAATATAGTCCGTTTGACCCGAATAGTACCAATGCTTTCGAACGGTGGAGTTTTTGCATCACCTGTCCAACGGGGTTCACCAGCACAAGCTACATTCATCACCAAAATTATAATTAGCAACTGTTTGGCGGAATATAAAAAAACAGTACACAATAATTTTGTGGAAGTTTATTCTCTCACCTGAAGTGATCTTTTCTCAAGTACCCTTCGGAGTTCTGTAAGGGTTTCGAGGCCACTAGTGTCTACCGCTGTTACAGCTGGAAGAAGAAAAAAGGTAGAGTGGCTTTAGTCACATTATACGTATCCTTAGTTAGGCAAAGACGTCAAACTTTCATGCATTAACTAGGGTTAAAATGTTAAGGAAATCGAATGACTAAATTACCTGTGAGGTCAAGAATAATGCACTTAAGTTCGTTTTCCTTCTTTCCCTGTATTCTTTCTTCCTCTTCCCTCACCCACCTTAATATCCTGCAACATGATGTATTAGCTTAAGTCAGCATGACGTACTCAAATTTGATCCAATTTGGATATTGAACCCAGACCAAGGGGAAGAAAACTAACCTCTCTTGGAGATATGTGCAATTTGCAAAATAGATTGGAGACTCAATCCCAAGTATGAGGAAAGATGCAACTCTTGAAGCATCACCATAACGCCCAACATTTTGATAAATTTGAGTCCCTGGAATGTTCCCTAACATCACTGTATTTGGCCTTGTCACGTGCATCAGAATTTTGAATATCGATACTCCAACCTGTAATTTCATCCAACGTGTCAGAGTTTGCTCAAATATTATGGCAAGATAATTTTGATAAGCTTGTGTGGGAGCTTCTCTAAATCTAGACTCCCGAACAGAGTATACTTTGATTTACAAAAAATCAGATCATAAAGACAAGGAAGAGAAACTTACAGCAATGAGGAGACCTGTCGAGACAGAAATGAAGAGAACACCAAAGAAGGCACACAAACAAGCCACGAAATCAAGCTTGTCAACCTTCCACAGCTTAATTACTGACTGATAGTCAATTAGCCCAATAACTGCCGTTATGATGATTGCCGCTAAGATCAAGTTGGGAGTATAGTTAAACAACGGCATCAGAAATAGCAGTGTCACAAGCACCGTTGAGGCCATCACAATGTTTGATACTGCTGTTTGCGCTCCAGCGATAACGTTTATTGCTGATCGTGAAAATGATCCTATAACAAAATTTAAATATAAGTATATCGAAAGTACAAACCAAAGAAAACTCACAAGATTATCAAGGTGATCATGTAGAAGGTGATTTTACCTGTGGTTATATAACATGAAGTGCAGGAACCAGCCATGTTCATCACACCAATTGCTACCATTTCTTTGTTTCCGTCAACTTGGTAATTCTTCAAAGAAGCAAATGTCCTTCCGACCGCAATTCCTTCCTATAAAATTCAAAAAACAGTTAGCAAATTTGACTTACGGATTAAGGCTATGAAATGCGCACAAGCGAAATGTAAACGATAAGTTTTTTTCGCATCAGAAGTGAAATTTCCATCTTCACCAGTAATAATCCCCAAAAAAGAAAGGTTTGTCCTTTATAAATCGCACATGCAACTATAATAGTATTTGAAGAAGAAGCAAGGAAGTAAATAAACTTACAGTGAGAGCCAAGATCCCCGTTGTAATTCCAGTTTTAATAGCAAGGCCCAAGAAGGGGCCACTAAAATATAGCATATTTGCGGATGGTGGATTCAAGCCCTTTGGCAAATGTCCAATCTGTTTTCACAAAACGCAGAGCAGAAATTAATAGAAGAAAAATAGAGGTTTAAGTATAGTTTCTCATTCAGAACCAACATCTAATACAATTATCGGTTTCTTACCGTGCTTATGTGATGAACCTGAGACTTGAAGATGAAGACTACTAGAGTTGATATAATAACGGATGTCAAGGGAGCAGCTGCTTGAACCCAGAAGAGGTTTGGTCTCCTTATGCTCTGATTGTTCATTAAAACGAAAACTAATCAATAATAAAATAAAATTTGAGGTGCAACAAATGAATTCTAAAAACTTGAGCACTGCAAGCAAGAGCATCATTATAAACTAATCCATTTGCTCGAAGGTAAAGTAGTAATTACTCACAACTTGTCTGCAGATCAGTAGAAAGATAAGAAAGCTCAATCCCATGACAATCGTTTCCCAGGACCACTGCAATGCAAAATGAACAGATTTTAATAGTTAGAACCTCAATAATTTACGAGGATTCATAATTCAGAAGATAATCATCGTTACAAAATCACTTGAAACTGATATTAATTACATAAGTAAAACAGAAGGTCGCAGTGTTTGGGGTTAAATACTTTCGACCAAATTTGATGAGAGCTTGATATAAGTTGTGAATTTGCTAGGGACAACGAAATGGCTAAATACACCAGTTGGTAAGCCTAAAATGCTCTGACAATATCACAACACTGGTCTTTAAGTTGCCAAGATGGGTTCAAATATGAGGAGTTTCAGAAGGAAAAAAAATCTTCAGTCATTCCATTCTACTTACGTTTAAACAGTAGGGAGGAAAACACTTAAGGCTTAATCTGACTAAAGTTTTTACTATACACCTTTATATGGTTCACACCATGGTCCTCTTTTCAAAAAGTCGAACTTATACATGCTCTGGACCCCAAAATTTATGGATATGTATTAATGGTGACGAAGATCACACAAATGAAGAGATCATATTTGCCAGAAATCTCATATCTATGTGGCCCCATAAGCATTGTTATTTTCTGTCCTAAAGTAATAATAATAATATGTATATATGTGCCTCCTATGTAAAAAAGATTGTAATTTAGTGTCCTAAAGAAATAATAATACGCATACATGTGTGTCGTATGACTCGTATGTGAAAAAGATTGTTTACCTCTTTCATGTGACTGAAAACAGATTCCAAAACAGGGATAATTTGCATCTTGTTCGTAAAATGAGCAATACCAAGCAACCCTTTCAGCTGTTGCAAGGACACAATAATTGCTGCCCCTGCCATGAATCCGGTCAAGGTCGCCTTTGAAAGAAAGTCGATTATGAAACCCAACCTGAAACAAATATCCAAATCGATCAATTATGATAGTCGATAATGATTTGCTTTCTGTTTTTTGTTGTCTGATATAAAGAGGTCCATCAAATTACAAAAGATAAGCCCGTCTCAGATAGAAATGAAACTTAGTGCACTGTCTCTTTAAAATACAAAAAACAATAACCCCACTATACTCTCTCAAATATCAATAAAGATTCATATTAGTATGAGAGGACCACCTACTAAGACTAGAATTTTTTCAAAGTAATGTCAGCAAAAGTCTGAAACCAACAGGAACTGTTCCCAAATAAGTATGTTTACGCTAAATAATCGCTAGTGGCTCACCTGAGTAGGCCCAATGAGGCTTGAAAGAGACCAGCAAAGAAGGTAGCAGTGAAAGCCAATTTGAGATACAAAACTGGATCAGTAACATTGGAGACTCTTTCTCTCAGCATTTCACCCATTACAAGAGATGCAATCGAAACAGGACCGACGCCCAAATGTTTAGAACTCCCGAGGAGAGCATATAGTATTGGTGGAACAAAGCTTGAATCTATTTTAAATAAACAAAATGTAAGAACAAGTTATTTATGAATCCAACATAACAGGAGTGTGGTTTAGCACTCACATAGACCAATTATAGGAGGCAAATTCGCAAGCTTTGCATAACTAATTCCCTGCAAATCAAGAAACTCAATTAGAAAAAGTGTTTACGTTATTGATTCAGGTTGCAAATACTGATTGAAACCTAAACTAAAATTGCCCAAAAAAAAGTGACAAAACAAGGTCATCCAACTCAATTCCACATTTTTTTGATTGAAAAAATCCTCAAACATACTGAAAAATAGAAAACGTGCCCATTTTCCACAAAATCTAAACTTAGAAAACCATCTCAGATAACAAAGATCTATTTTGTTAAATCTACTTCTCAAAAAATATTTGATATACCCCAATTAAGTTAATCTCAATACAAAGTGAAATTAAGAGGCTATCTCACAATGTCATCTTCCAAAAAAAAATAAAAATTTATTTTCTCTCATGATCATAACATCCAAACATCAGAAAACCCATAAACATACATTTCTCCCCTCAAAAACAACAAAAGACACAACATTTAGATTAAATTAGAGAAACCCCATTTGACATATCACTTCTAAAACCTTTTCAACTACAGCAAGATCCCAATATCAATATCACCTTTTCTTAAATAATAAAAAATTACCCATTCCTCAAAATCATCTAAAAATGAGGAAAGAACCCAAATACATAGCAAAGACTAGATTTCCAATAAAACCCACTTCACAAAATCCCCTAAAACAATCAAAGATTTCATCTTTTTCCAATCTTGTTAAACAACATCAATCAAATTCACAACAAAAACCCCATCATAATAAGTACTAAAAATGAAAATCGCGCAAAGGGGTAGTCTGAAATGTACCTGTGGGATTGCCAAGCTTGCAATGGTGAGTCCAGAGACGATATCAGACTTGAAAAGAGCAAGTGTATAAGTAGGAGCCCATTGAAAGATTGGGAAGAAATACTGAAGACCCAGAACCAGTTTTTTCACAAAAGTCTGGTTTTTAAATTTGTGGAAAGGGTCATCTGGGAAGAAGATCTCAGAGAGTCTGTGTTTCATTGATTCAAAAGCTGTTTTCTTTGGTGGTAAACATACTTTGTGTATCTCTAATGGTGGCATCACAATTGTTGTTGTTGCATGGTTTTGATGTGCCATGCCACCCTCCTCTTCATCATGCCCTGCAAAATCATCAACTCTGTTATTGTTTCCCACTGCCATTAGAGACCTCTCTCACTCTAATGTCTCTCTCTCTCTCTCTCTCTCACTCTATGGTGTCTCTCTCACAAGTGATGATGTTTCAAGATTGTTTGTGTTTGAAACTTCCCACATTTTGCTTCCAATTTATAGACAGCAAGGTCTATACATAGAAGGGTATTTTGGGAAGAAATAAAATAAAATAGACTGTAGTAATAAGAGAAGTTGAAAATATCGTGAGATGAGAAATTGAAGGGTGTTGTGTTGTTGTGGAGATAAAAAATAGAATATGAGATAAAACGACAGCACAATGTTCTGTTGGGCCCAAAAGAACAACACTAAGAGATTCCTTACTTGTATTTTATATCATTGTGTTTGAATTGCATCTATAAAGATTCTCTCTCCCTATCTGTCTGTAATTGATAAGTATGTTTGGGCTTTGGGCTTTCTCTTCCAATTATTTGCTTTGGAAGGGTATTTTTATATTAGATTTTTTAAATTATTGTAAGAATTTTAGAGAAAATGATAGATTATTTTTCTGAGAACATTCTCCTTGAGATAAACTGTGTTGGGTGTTATATGTTTTTTTAAACGTAAAGGAATTCAATTAAAAAAAAAATACTAAATTTTAGAAAATTAGCTAAAATTTAAATGTACTGATTTTCAGTGGACTTTAAGAAATTGATGTCTGCTCATCATAACCTTCCTCCACGTTCATTCTTGTAGTTTTGTTAATATAGCAGGGGTCAGGGGTCTGCTCCAAACCCAAGTTTGTGTAAAAAGAAGTATCAAAATTTGGCTGTAGTTAAGAAATTTTTGTTAAAATGTTAAAGTTGTTGAAAGAGTCACAAATTTTTACTACATACAAAATTTATGTTGATATTTTACTTTGTAGAATTTCATTATTATTTTTTTTTTAATAAATGAAACGAACTGAATTTCGCTAAAGTTAAGAATTGTAATGAATGCCCGAGATTTGTATATCTGAGCCCACAGAAAATTACAATATTTCATGGTTTTAACTTGCAAAGTTGTTTCTCAACAACCCCTTTCAATTATTTGCACTAAATCATCTAAATGTAACAAAAATATTTGTATTTTTGAATTAAAAGTTAGATTGGATTCCAACTTCCAACCAAGCAATAATAATGTATATAAGCACAGTCCCAATTAATGTAGATAGACATATATATATAGTCTTCCTTTATTATTTTATCAAATGACACAGATACAAGCATATAAAAACACCCACACCTAGTTAATTTGTCACTATATAATGTACATGGTGAGTGGGTCCAATTAAGCACATGTTACATTCTCTAAAAGCAAAAACAGGGTGTAAGAAAGAGAGAGGGAGAGAGAGAAAGAGAGAGTACTCAGGTTGGGCATGAGTCAAAACACATGGAGCCCTGGAGAGAGACACAAAATGCTTAGCCAAACAGCTAGAGTTTGGAACTCAACTTGGGGTTTTGGTATATCTATCCAATTGCACAGGCAGATTATTATTGGGGTTGCTCCTCTTTTTCATCAAGAAAGTGATAGTGAACTATATAGCTTGGCCTAGCTACAGGTCTTTGAGATTTTTAAAAACTAGAAAGAGAGAGAGAGAGAGAGAGGGAGTGTGTGAGATTGAAAGAGTGAAAAGAGGGGAAGAAAATTTGGCATTGTTGTTGGGTAAGATTTTATAGGATTTTTATGGTTTCAAAGTTCAAATGGATAAAGACCTGCATTCTTAATCATTCTGGCTTATCGACCTTTGCGTAGTTGTGGCTTACCGCGATATTTTTAATTTATCTAGGTCTTTTGGTCACTTTATTTTTTTCTTTAATGCAAAAGTCGACTTGAACCAAAGTATCGCAATATATTGGTGGGTTTTTTTAGTATTTTTGATAAATATTACGATATGTTGATAATGTTACTTAAAATGTGTGAAAATATAAAGAAAATCTCCAAAATTATTTGAAATTGAAAAAAAATATATATATAGAAGAAAAAAAATGTCAAATGAGAAATTGGGATCAAGAAGTTTATTACAAGAAAATACAAACAATCTTTATTAGGGTACTTGTATCAAGACAAACTCAAATTGGCGAGTTTTCCAATGCAAAAAAAGCAAACCAATGGCTGAGATAAAGTTTAAGCCATCCAACAAACAAAAAGAAACTACCCACTCATTCCCTTTCAGGTTTCACCCCCACGTCATCTGATTTTACTATTAAATCTCATACGTGGCCTCGAAGATGGCAAACACATCATTGTAAAAAAAGTGCTGCAATAGGAAGATAAACTACTGTAAAATGAAATCTCTCTTCTCTTCTCTCTCTCTCTCTCTCATTTCCCCCTTTTTTTCTTACACAAAATCATTGTTTAGGGCCTCTGAAATTGTAATCATTGGATCAGGTTGGTCGCCACAGAAGCCCTTAACAAGATTATATGCTTCTTCAAAAACAAGGAGAGATAACCCAAGTGGTGATTTCAATTGTACATACTTTCAACTTCTCTTAATTTGGGGTTTCAGTTGTATCATTCGCCACCCCCGATAGCGATTTCAAATAAGATTTAAGACTTCGATTTGGTATTTGGGAAAATTTAATCTATTTTTTTGGGCTGTCTATTAAAATTTCTATTGACATTGTTATTTTGAGAAATCTTAGAATTTTTATTTGGATACATCTTTTATTCCATTTCAGTCAAAGTGATTAGTATTTGATTAATTACCTATGAGATATTTAACATAAATTAGTTCGTATGAAATTACTGATGAGTATTTTTCTTTCTATCTCTTGAGGCGAATATAAAGCCATTTGAATTTTGATTACTGAGAATTGAAGTGAAGTCCATAATCCAATTGTCGATAGAACAAAGTTTTATGTCACTATATATGTAATTCAAGTGAGACGACTGGAATGCATGATTTTAGATTTGAGGGGTAGGTTTCATTTCTATTTTTGAATTTTGATTCACCAAACTAAGGATGAGTACACTGATTTGGGTAAAACTAAATAATATGCATTTTCTATTTGGTGTTCACCACTAATATTCTTTGGCGTATTCTAAATTTTCTTAAATGCTTTGGTTTGCAGCATAGATTAATCAGGGAGAAGGTGGGACTAATGTATTAAGAAGCAAAGTTGTTCATTTGTCAAAATTTGGACAGGTGAGTGTTTACCTTCGACAAGTTGTTCATTTTTGTTTTCACATCTATGAGTGTTATCTTAGAGTTTATTTATGAATGTACATATGCAGACCGAACGAGCCCTTAATTATCCCCATTTTATTTTCATCAAACACCCATGACTCTTTCCCTTGCTAAATACTAGCATTTTGGAATTTTTTCTTTTGCATGTCGTGTAAATTGTAGTAAATCTTGCTCTTTATCTATTTCTTTGGAAGCATCATTGTCATTATAAAAGTTTGAGCTTTTTACACTCCAAGAAATAGATAAAATCTGGAAATATAAGTATGAATTGTTTTCTACATTTTTGAAATAAGCAATCTAAAACATATGAGATACATTTAACGTAATTTGTTGTTTGTTTTCTAAAATCTTTGTGAACTTTTGTTGTTGTTTATTTTTCTGGGAGAAGTCTATGATAATGTCAGTAAATATGCCAACTTCATCAATCAAAATTTGACGAGATCAAGTTCTGTCAAAAACCATGAAAGAATGAAATTGTCTAACATTGTTGATTCATAACCATTCACGATGTCAATACCAGGGATACAGATTATGAATATGCAGTAAACGTTAATGATGATGCTATGATCTGTTGAAGTATTAAGTTGGTCTATTACGTTATGGTAGTTTGGGTTATTACGAAACCTTATCGATGATATGTAATTAGTAGTATAGGATTTTCTCAAGTAAAGGTTGGATGCTCAAGCCTTCGATGTACTATTTCATTTACAAAATGTTTTAAACTATAATGCTAGAGGAATGATACAGTTTTACCTGTCACTTGAGTTAGTGTGTTGAAGTTGCTAGTGGTGGTGTACGATTGTAATCTTAAGAAGTAATTGTTGTGTAAAATTAAGTAATTAGCAAAGCGATCATTGAGATATAGTTTCTTTTGAATTTGGGGTTTTGACGGTATATTGAAGGATATGACGGTTTAAAGAGAAGAAAACAAGTTTTAAAGAAATGAGGATGTAGGCATGCATGAAAAACAATTAGGTCTTGCATAAAATGTTGAATTACCTTTGGAAGTCAAAGATGTTATTATAATAGTCTACTAAAAAAAATTTATATTTAATATCGTGGAAGCCTAAGAGATCCAAAGGTAAATTATTGTAGTTTCAGGGCTTGGATAAATCGTGTCTTAAGGAAATGTCTAATTTACGGGAAGACTATGGACATCTGCATGACCCGATAAAACAAAAAACCAAAGGCGAGGCAAGGTATTGGTGGTCAGATCAATGGTGTGTTGATGCACAAAAAGAAGTGGCGGAGGCCAATCAATATATTTGATGTACTATCAACAAAGTGTTGATGTTGATGCATAAATTGTGTAGCGCCGAAGGCACGTCGACGTACTTGCCCGTGCGTAGTCACAGGTAGTACTTGTTTAATTATACATTACAGATTAAAAAAATAAATACAAATTACAACTTGACATTTGGAAACAAGTCTTATAAAGTTAGTGATATGCCAATAGTCTAATATATATATGAGTGACACGGTTCCTCAAAATCATTATTTTTCTGATTAAGTCGGCATTAGAAATATTCTAGCAATATTTCTCACACGTTAAATTCTTAAAATAAGGGTCCTAATTTATTATGTGGTTATCGTACTTTTGTTGGATTATGTACGTTTCAACTAGTATTCCTAAGTTAGTTTTCAATTTCTAATATTTACAATCATGATTTAAAAAGAAAAAACCACGATAATATCAATAGACCCAAAATACCGTGATACATTCACGATATTTCTCAATAGGTAAATATACAATATTTTAGTGGTTTATTGCCATATCAAAAAAAAAAAATCTCGACTTAACGAACGGTATTTTGAAGTAAAAAAAACTATGGTAGAGACTTAAAATAAACCCTTTATGTGGTGTCCAACTACTAGGGCATTCCCTCAAAAAATAAATAAATAAAATAAAAATAAATGGTTGCTTATGAAAAAAAAAATCTTGAGAAAATTTGACTTCCTCCCCCGTTCTCGAGGGGAATTAGAGTTTAGGGTGTCTATAAGAGCATCTCCAACAGAGTGGTATGTTGTTAATGTTTTCCTATACTCGTGCAAAAAACTCATACAACAGGGGCATGGTGTTCAACATACTCACCCCCATACCCCTCCAAAGTATGCGAAACCTGAACTTGGTGAGAAGTATGGGCATACCGCCTAGGCGCTGAACCGTTCACCGCCCAACAACTTTTTTAATACAACTGTTTAGGCGCTGAACCGTTTAGCGCCCAATAATTTTTTAAATATAGTTGTAAGGGAAAAATTAATAATTAACAGACGCTAGGCCCTGAACCGTTAAGCGCCAAAAAAAAAAAACATAATTTACTGTTGGACCAAAACAGTATGCGATTCGAGAATGTCGGTATAGTAAACCGGAATAACATACTCTTTTGTTAGAGATGCTCTAAGTAATTAGCCTCTTAGGGCAAAGCCAAAGTCTCTCAACTTAATACAACAACAAAGCGGTCCACATTCTACCCAAGTCAAATGTAGTCTTGTATGGTCAGGTGCGGGTAGACCACAATATTTGGCAACTCTGGGGTCAATCGCTAATTCTATGGACATTTGCAAATCGACATTGCAAATACAGTTTTTTTGTATTGCTGGTTTTTTTTTTTTTTTTGCTTCCATCATTTTATTGTCGTGTTTTGGAAATCATTTCTTAAATTTAAGCTTTCGGTGACCCCCCACTCCAAATAGAGACTATGATGGAAATCTAAAAGAGGGATAGGCGAGGTGATTGGGTGTGACAAAGTTGATACTCCACTAAAGAAGCTAGGCAAGGGGATTGGTTTTGGGGTTTTAAGGATGTAAAGATGAGATTGGGGCAAAAAGCTTTGTTGATAAGAGATTGAAATGAAGGAGAAAGAGTGTGGACAATGTTAGATTGTGTCAGATGATAGAAAAGGAGTGGTAATAGCTGAAGTTTGGCTAAATAGATATATGTTAGTGGCTGGGGTTGTGACCACTGCGCCATAGAAAGTGGTGGTATGGTGGGAGTTGGGTTAAATCAAGAAAAGACTTAAGGTCCACTACGGTGGAGTCCCCCCATTCGACCGGCTTCTTGAATATTCGAACGACTTCTACGTCATGTTGAGGACTGTAAACGTCTATATGTATTTAGACATAGAAATAACTGTCATATTCCAGCTTAGCCTATACCTATATATCCTTAAATTTCAGCGTACATGTTTTAGCGTCTTGGGGTGTCTCTAACCTACCTATATTTTGTATTGTGCCCACTATGGGGGTTAACCTTCTAAACTTTGTAGCTCCAGGTAAACCTTGCAACTCTTTAGGTTATATGGGTACCTATTTTGAGCTAATTTAAATCTGGCACCATCCCCATCACTTTACTCCACTCTATTATAATGCGAACATATGTAAACAAACATCAAAAGATCCATAAAAGGATACAAAATATGAAAAACTAAACAAGAAAGTCGTCAAAAACAAAGAATATACACCGAAGCCATTGTAATAATAGGAATAAAACAAAGACTACCATAACCAACAAAGAAAAACCTCAACACATGGTTATAATTTTGTCAAAACGAGCTCGAGGTACGTCAGACTGATGCAGTCAAAGATACGAGTACACCCCATAGACAAATAAATCTTCGAAATTAGTTGTTTTTAGACAATATGATCTCCTTAAAGGTCAATCTCTTTACCTAAAAGCTTGGCAAAAAAATATTCCGGCCCCTCGAAGTGGCATTGCCACGTTCCACGATCCTTCAACCAGTAACCACCAGAGAAAAAACATATGATTATTTAATTAATTGAAAAATATAATAAATAAATAAATAAATAAGAAAAAAAAAACTGATTCACGTAAGACGAGTTATTCGATGGAGATATGGAATCGCCGACTCTTAAGAAACTTTCCACGGATTCTAAAAAAGAATCTCAATTTCTCATCTCACGATACAATTAATTCACGATACGATAAGTTGCTGGCGAGTTATTGACTATTGAAGAGGGAATTAAATTCGTGATTATTAATCAACGGTACGCGGCGATTAGTGGAATCATTTTTGGAAAAAGTGCCACGTTTACGGCTATAAATAAATGTTACTAATAGAGATTTTGGGACCCACTAATGAATACCACAGTCACATTGAAGGCTTCAAAATAGAGACTCCCAAGAGGGGAGTCGTCATTAATCCTCGAGTGAGTGAATTATTTGGTCGTCTTATACACGTGATTTGAGCACATGTTTAATTTACGGAGAATTATTGCATGTGTTTAATTATATTGTTGTCTTGGATTGTCAATGGATCGGATTCGAACTGAATGTTAAAAAGAAAACTGAGAACATGAACAAATGTGTGGCTTGTAGAACTGATCATAACTTGTCTTATCTGAGGTAAATGGTGATAAACGATGAACTCGAATAACTTGGTCAACAAAAAAAGGAAAAAAAGTAATTTTTCTTTGATCTGAATCTCATTTAGATTGGAACGAGGTAAAAATCAGGTCACATTCAAAACTTAAGCGCAATTTAAAATCTCAATTGGGAATGAATATCCAAATTTGAAGGTTCAATCTTATCAATTGTCAACCCTAGTTGTGAATGGAAAAATTACAGAAAAACCCAAACCCTAATTTTTATAAGTGTATTCCGTAGTCCGGTTACTATTCCGAGAGTATCCATATTAGTATTAATTTTTTGCAAAAGGTAAGCAATGTATTGATTGAAGAAAAAGGAGATAGACTACAGACAGGTCCTGCAGAACTGAGAAAAACTGAAGCTAGTAGACATGCATGTATAGCTTATATGCAACTAAAGATGCAATAAAAATTGTTGGTGAATACTCTAGCAGACATGATGAAATTAAACCATTTTTAATCTTTTATTTTATTTTTTTGGAAAGAAAATGCAACAAAAGCGTCATCTTGATAGAAACTAAATATATTGAAGCTACCCCCACTAAAATAGAAAGCCAAAAACCGACCTACAACAACAAAGGTCTAAAGTACCTAGCTAGTCCAAAATGGTTTTCAAGTCAACCTAGCTAGTCCAAATTGGGGTCCCTTCTAAAAATCTTATAATGGGCAGGTGCCGCAGGTCTAAACCCTAACTAATGAGTGTGTTTTATGCAGTAATTAAACTTGGAAATTGCGAAACAAAGAAGTTATGACGAGTGCAGGAGTTTATTCTAAGAATATTCTCTCTCTCTCAGCCACCAAAGTGTAAAATGTGGGGGTGCACTTGTGTTTGTGTTTGTACTTTGGTATCAAAGATTGGAAAAAAAGAGTTTACAATCATACCCCATTTGACTCGAGTGAGTTCAATCCAAAGTCAGCTTAGAGGAGCTTAAAAAAAAGTTAAGACTATAAACCCCTAAGTGTGTTTTTGACATGGATGTTTATGGTTTTATCCGTTGTGGACTGATGGATGGTCATCGAGTTTCGTAATATATAGGTTAGGGCAACTTTGGTGCACTTTATTTGCATGTGTTTGTAGTCAAGATTGATAGAAGTATTAGTGCACTCTACACCAAATGTAACATTGTGGGTGCACTTTACCTGTGTTTGTAGCTAAGGTTGAATAAAAGTTAGATCATACTCAAAATGGATTTAAGTTCAACTCAAAGTCAACTTGGGAGAGCTTGAAAAAATGGAGATCTTTTAGGTATATAAGTGCACATTTGACATGGATGTTTGTGGGATTCATCAATATAAACCGTGGGATGGTCTTCGAGGTTCGTAAGATACGGATACACACGCCACGTACGTTTTAGACCAAAGTGGTGAAAGCACTATAAGTTGATGGATAAGCTTTGCACCAAGCACAATTAATTACTTTGGCACTTAGGGTTGATTACTTTGAATCAAATTAAAGGACAAAATCATTTTTGTTATAAGAAAAGTACATGCAAATTCATGATATAATCCAACAAATGTAACTGCATACCATCATAGTCTAAACTTTGTAATAATTAGTCATAAATCATTAATTATTGAGATCAAATCGCTTACGAGAAAATGGCGCTCCCCCCCCCCCCCCCCCCCCCCCCACACACACACATTTTTACAGTATTAGTCGTTTAACCCCACAATTTTAAAAGGCCAATAAATATGTCGCGGCTTTTCTCCGGATACTACTTACCTTTTCCAAATTTCAAACAAATGTGCGACTTTATCCCGCTCGCTAATCATTATAAGCATTATCGGCCTCTCCCCAAGTTGGCTTTGTATAATGTATAAATTATGTATGGTGAAATTTCATTTAATAAAAACTAGAATTAAGTTATACTAGAAAGAACGATATTACACCACTGCAAACTTTTTTCTCGGAATTTTGGCAGAAGTAGTTAGGTTTTCTAAATGTTTGTTTGAAGATCATGGAACATGTAAGGTAAAATTTAAGATCACTTACTGAAATTTTGTCGTAATCTGCATGTTTCTACAGTTTAGTCCCTTTATGTTCTAGCTAAAACGTTGGGATAAAATGATGGAAACTTCAAAAAAAAAAAAAAAGACTGTCTGGGATATACGTATATCCATTCTTTTGTAAGAAGAATAAACGTATATCCATGGGTTCAAGATGCTTAAAGCTACATTTAGGATAACCTATAACAGTTAATATAAATTTGGACCATTCCTTTATTGCTGCTTTTGTTGCACTTTTGAAAACCATTGCATACAATGCCAACTGAGACACTGCGTGGTATGTCGGAAAAATACGCGATCACAAACTTTTTTTTATGTAAACATGCCTTTATTCGCTTTTGCGAAACATTTGATTGATCGAGTCTTATCTGTGACTACCAGTGCCCTTCCATCATCCATGTATAGTGAAAGTTTGGCATTAATGGTTGGTTAGTCATTACATATATATTTTATGTTGATTGAGATTTTGTTTTGCTTTAGATGTCATTGAATTTTAGATTTTGAACAGTAAATAACAAAGTTTTTTCTACATCTCAGAATGCCTTTTTGTTAATGCGAATCAAGAAAATGGATTGTTACCTAATGTTACTGTGATATCAACAGTAGAAGTTGAAGATATCGGGAATTGTCAAAATTATATGTAAGGCGTGAGTGATGCCCACGCGTACGAAATCTCATAAAACTACACCAGCTTTATCAAAGGAGGGGATATTGTTTAACAGCATTTATTTTGGTTGGGTTTACGTAAATGTATTCCGTGCATGCGAGAAGAGCTTTAGGGTTGAGAAGAAAGTAGAGATAATGATGATGCTCAACGCTATATTGGAATCGACATACAAATATCTATGATACAATACATGATGCTCTAACCTCTACTTAAAATACCCATAACAGTTGATAGAAGTTTGCATCATTCCTTTATGCTTTTTCAGGGGATCATGTGTACAAAAGGGGATAATCAAGGGCCTTCATTACGTAGTATGTCGAAAAGAATTGTGATAACAAATTCTCATGTAAATGCTGTCTTTATTATCCTTAATTTGTATGAGACGTCAGAGATTTTTATCTATCGTGACAACGGACAGCCTTACCTAAAGACGACACTATTTCTTTATCCGATGATATTAGCGTCCGGTTGGGGAGACTGCACCACAGAGACCGGCATGTCTAATGAAAAAAATTGAAAGGAGAACTACAAGATAGGTTATGAGGGTTGGACAGGTTATGAGGGTTGGAGAGCCGAACACAGAAACCACAAAGCCCAGGAGGGCTACATTTCAAAAATAAAACAAAGGGGAAGTGACCAACAACCAGAGCCAACAAGAAACTCTACGCCATTTACAAACGTACGTCTGATGTTGATTGTAAAATTTGTAAATTTTAAAAGAATTGCAACTAGATTCGTTTTAATTTGTTTTAGCCTATATATTTTTGCTAAACTAGGATCGTAAGTATGCTAACGGAAGGAATGTTGAGGGTTGAATGTTTAGGGATTATTTAATTTACAGCCCGAGTGGAAGGCGGATGCCTTGCATTACAAGAGCCAGCCGTTAAAACTTCAAGCCAAGAGTTGTCAGAGCTGAGCCTATCTTTTTTAAGCGTAGAGACGATTAGGACGTTATTCCCTCCTTACTGCAATGAAGGAATTTTTTCTCAAGCTCATAGTTTTCTCCCGATAATACTCTATGAAATCTGTGTACATTTGACCAACACTGTAAAGGGTTGTGAAGAACATAACTAGAGAGGTACGTTCGTCAGTGAAATCGTGGAGAAACAAGAGAAGTTGTATCAGTTTTTCATTCTCATAATGCTCTCTTAGTGGAAGTCTCAAACTGTTGCATTCTCAGTTGACTGTACCATGAGTTGGTTTTAAAAGTGAGATTGGGCTTAAATTTCAACTTTGCAAAATTCCAAACCCTAACTAACTTGCCAAACAAAATACCAAATTAAGCCTAGGAATTGAATAAATATAGTAGAAGGCCGGTAACTCGAATAAAATAGACAACTACATTTGATGTGTATGTGAAACTAAACAACTCATCGATATGTTTATCTTAAGCAGCACGTAATTAGGTAATTATCCCCACATGATTGCTATCTAAATCTAATCTTTACAAAAGTACTGGTCTTCCATAGCGCGACGACCCTCAACTAGCACGGTTATGAATAACGCAATACAACATTGTAGACAATAGCTAGATTGCGGGAAATATGTTACAATACATGTTGATCATTCAATCATATTTTTGTTTGAGCGGAATTTATTGAATCCAGGGATTTGGCCGCTTCTATTTTTATTTTTGGAATATTGAATCAAACTCATAGAGTATCATATTAAGACACTAAATTAACAAACTAACAACAATCAATTAACTATTTATATCAAGATTGAATATCTTTTTCTTCAATAAATAACCATGATTTGTTAGTTGTGTTTAAGCCACATAAACGTAAACAGTATATACAATAAAAATAGTTCTAGTTAATTTAATGGAAGTCTTTCAAAATAAAAATAAAAATAATTTAATGGAATACATTTTTATGATAGAATGCAATGTGCGATTTCCCTAGTTTTGATATAACTTTCTAAATGTTTATCTGCTTGGGCTTGGGCTTCGGCTCTGTCCTTTTCACTTGCTTTGGTTTTCACAGATTGAGTAGTATCACAATTTGGGTGAACATTGCGAATCTGAAAGAGTTCATATTAATGTGTTAGGTGCCATATTTGAAACGCATGGGAGAGTGTGAAACTTACAGCATCACAAAATTATGCCTGTTCATGCTTACTATAATGGTGTTGTAGTAGAGTGTGATTTGTGGGTGTGTGTGTGTGTGAGTGACTTCTTGGTTATGTCTTGTTGCGCCGTTGTATTAGTTATTGATTAATTATCAATAAGATGTACTCATCTCCATCAATCTACTATGTCACTGTTAAACACACATTGGCTCAAGGAGAGCTCCTCAAAATCAGCTCTCTCGCGAGTCGCAGCACTCTCCTCAATAGGGTCCTAAACTAAAATTTTGCTTATTGGATCATTAAGATGTAAAGCTCCCACAACAGCATTAAATTCAATGGTTCTGGATAGGACTAGATTAGGTTTAGGGTTTAGGTTCTTGCCAGTTACTCTACAAGGCAAGAAAACAGGTTTTCAACAGTTAACCAAGTATACATTCTTATCAGATAATCAAGTACTTGGTTCTTATCAGATGATCAAAGTCTACATCTTACAATTTACGTGGGCATCATTGAAGGGGAATCTGGCAACAATTACAAGATATACATAGGCTTTAATGAGATGGTCTGTAAATTATTAAGTCTCATATTCGTCATTATTTGGAGAAGAAATTCCACTGAAGCCTTCAGAGAACTTACTTTTCATTAGTAGGTTGTTTAACCCATTTTTGGCAGATCTCCATATATGCTTAGATTTTCTTGGTGAGTTAATGGTTTCCATGTAGATCCCCACTGATCAAAAAGTGTGATCTTTGCTTACTACAATCTTTTTGGTTGCATTGTGTGTTGACCCAAGGGTGTTTAACACATTTTTTGTGTGCTTAGCAAACATTATTGAATAAAACATAGGAAAGTTTTAATTAGGATAAACGATTACGTTGTCATCAGCTCATCATCACTAATCAAAACAAACCTTCTATTTCTTATCAAAATTCAGTTATTTGTGATGTAGATCTCAATAAGCAGTTAAAACATGTCATGTTCGACCAATGCAAAGTAACCCACAATTTCAATCATGAAAAAAACAACATTGATCATCACTTAAGTTTTGAGTGGTTGCTAAGGAAATTTCAAGTGACAATATTTATTTGACTTCCAAACCGTTATTGTTGAGGAATGAACTCGAATTATGTTCGTGGATGTTCGTTAGAGTTTGTGGGACGAGCAAGGATCGAAGACGGAAGAAAAATATGGATTTTCAGTGTTCTGTTCGAATAGACTTTTGTCTGTTCGAACAGAAGATCAGGCAGAACAAGCTTTATTCGAATAGAATTATGAGTTTGTTCGAATAGAAAATAGCCTATTCGAATACACTGAAAGTCTATTCGAATAAAAGTCTCATAACATGGTTTATTCGAATAGACTTTGGTCTCTGCTAGAATAAACTTCGTAAACACAGTTTTAGAAGGTTGGTGTGAAGACGTTGGCTTGCCTCGTGATTCGTACTTTGAGTCCTAATTGATGTAATAACCTCCCAACTATATAAGAGATACTTAGTATATTTCTTAGGTTAATCTTATGTGAGTTTAATTCTATAGAGAACTAGGGTTTGAGAGGCTCTATTAAAGCTTCGAGGAAGCTTGAGAGATCGTATTGTAGCCTATTGATTTATAGTGGATTGTTCGCGGGGAGTGGTTTTTCATCTGAAAGGGTTTTCCACTTCCCTCCTTCGGGTAAATCATTTATCCTTATTTTGTTCTTCGTTTGGTTTATTACTTGTTCGACGATTTCTGCGATTCGTTCTTGTCGTAGAAGACTAGTTACCTCAATTCTCAACAACTGGTATCAGAGCGCTTATTTTAGGGCTTGTATGGTGAAGAGCGACGACCGACGAAGAGAAATTGAAGATCGCTGATAGACACGTAATATTTACGTGTGCAACTCCTAAATTTATATCTACCTAGTCATTTATTAAATAAATGTGACACTAATAGTACTTTTGTTTGTATTTACAAAAATCGGTTATCTGATAAACAAGTCGTACATTTTTTCGATTTTTAACAAAGAACAAGGGTGATGCACTCCAACAATGATTCTCATTTGAAGTTGTCAACCAAAGGCCCATGCATGGAAGCCCATTGAAGAGAATTAAATATAAATATTATTCTCATGAGTTGTAATATCTATGCATGATTTTAGGCATTGTTTAGGGGATTTTATATTAATGGTAATATTTTGTAACCCTTCTTATACTCTCTATAAATAGGAGGGGAATCCCACCCATGAGGATCATCTTGGAGAGTATAAATATCAAGGCTTAATAAGCAATAAAGTTCTTGTTCTTCTCTTTTACTCTTATTGTAGTAATAGTATAATGGTAATGATCAAAGGGTTAAGTAGCTAAACCTCTTAGCCAAGACTAGAGGAAGCTCCATCCAATGTAGCCTTAGTGTAGATTGTGTAGTTTAGTTATAGTAATTGCATTCTCTTTATCCCGGCATAATGCATATTCATATTCCTTCGTCCTATGCTTGGCCATAGCTAGGATTAAGAGGAATAAGAAATTTAAGTAACCATCTTGTTTGACCATAACAAGATAGGTTAGGAACATGGAGAAGAGAACATAATCCATGCTTATCAACCGGACCGTGGTTGAATAAGTTGGTTTATGGGTAGTTCCCAATAAATAATTATCTTATCTCATGATGTATTGCATATACCCGACCAAGGATATGCGATACGGGAATTCGTGAATATTCTAACTAAGTATATTATCTCAAGGTTACAATGGATGGAGTGGAATCGATGCATTGGTTTCCACTCCAATTTATCTTGTAATTTGTTTCGACCATCTTTTTATTTCAAAACCTATACAAACTCGTTGTTATTGGATAAAACTAGTAGCTCGAAGTATAATTCCCACCACAAGTCTCTTGGGATACGACCTCGCTTTCCTTTGTACTCAACGATACACCGTGCGCTTGCAGGTCTTTTAAGACGTCGGTTTATAAATTGATCAATCGCGAAGTTCAATGGTTTAAATTTTAGAGTGTGGAAGATGTAGATAGAAGATTATTTATATTAGAAGAATCTTGACTTACTAATACTACGAAGTGGAATGGTGGGATTGAGATGAAGCCGACATATCATAATACTACAAAGTGGGCACGATTGGATCGCAAGGCACTTGGAACCGCTGGGATGACATTATCATCTCAAATTCTTCATATGATCTTTAAAGTTGTGACAACGAAGGAGTTGATAGAGACTTTATCCTCTATGTACTCGGAACCATCCGGGACAAATAAGGTACATTTCTTACAATACCGTTTATTTACTTTAAAGATAAAAGATAATGGCAGCGTGCAAGCTCATATTAGTGAGTTTAATACTATTCATGCTCAACTTGAATCCATAAAAATTACTTTTACCGAGGAGGTGAGATCGTGGACTCTTTTAGGGTAAATGCCCGAGAGCTGGGAAGGGTTATTACAGTTATGTGCAATTCATCGGGGAAGGAAACAATTAAGTTTGACACTATAGTTTCGTTGATTATGAGTGAAGAGAATAGTCGTAAATCATCTGAACCCTCTTTGAGTTTAAGTGACAGTGCGTTGAACATCGAGAAAAGATGGAGGCCATATAGAAAAGGGCCAAAGAATGGAAGGGGTTGTTCATAGTCAAGGGGAAAGTTCAAGCCACCCGGTATATGTTGGACTTGTGGAAAGAAGGGTCACCTCAAGTGTGATTGTAATTCATCTAAGAAAGTTAATAATGAGGAGAAAGATACAATGAACCTTAGTAAAGAGGCTAGTTCTGATGAGCCTCTACTTCTTTCGTACGACGATGTTAATGAATCATGGATAGTTGATTTAGGTACCTCATTCCATGTTACTGTAGACGTAGATTTCCTAACCAATATTGTTAAAAGCAACTTCAGTACGGTCTTCCTATCAGACAAGAGTGCGCGCAATATTACTGGAAAGGGAAATGCTAGGTTGAAGTTGCCTTCGGAGGCGACGTTGGTTTTAAAGAATGTGTGACTTGTACCCAAATTGGGGTATAACGTTATATCGGTTAGCTAATTGTCAGATGATAATGGATATGTAAGCACATTTGGTGATAATTTTTGGAAGGTCACAAATGGAGCTATGGTAGTAGCTCGGGGATTAAGACAAGGAACGTTATATACAACGGAAGGCACAATTTCCACTATTTGTATGACCACTCCGGGGATTGATACAAGTATTTGGCATAAACGGCTCGGTCACATGAGTGAGAAAGGGATGAAGATGATAGTTAGTAAGGGAAAGCTAAAGAGTCTTGATGAGGTTGATCTTAAGTTTTGTGAAGAGTGTGTTCTTGCTAAACAGAAGAAGGCTAATTTCAAAATAACTGGAAGATCAAGGAAACCTAAAAAACTGGGTCTTGTTTATACAGATGTTTGGGGTCCAACCAAGTCATATTCTCTTGGTGGTTCTCATTATTATGTTACTTTCAACAATGATGCAACTCGTAAATTGTGGGACTACTTTCTGAAGAACAAATCGGATGCGTTTGATAAGTTCAAGAAGTAGAGAGCTCTAGTTAAAATTAAAACTGGCTTGAAACTGAAGTGTCTTAGGTCGGATAACGGGGGCGAGTACTGTAGTGACGAGTTTGAAGATTATTGCACATCAAATATGATTAGGCGACAGAGAATTATTCTTGAAACACCACAGCAAAGTGGTGTTGCAGAACGCATGAACCCAACCATAAACGAAAGAGTGAGGTGTATGAGACTCAACGTTGGATTGCCAAAATAATTTTTGGTGGATGCGGCTAGTACCGTGGTGTAATTGATAAATAAAGAGCCTTCAGCAGTTTTGGACTTTAGATTGTCTGAAGAAGCATGAACCGGTAAAGAGGTAAACCTTTCTCACTTGCGTATTTTCGGTTGTACCTCATATGTGCTTGATAATTCATATACAAGGACAAAGTTGGATGCAAAGTCAACGAAGTGCATATTCATTGGATATGGTGGTAATGAGTTTGGGTACCAGTTTTTGGATGCGAAGAATCAAAAAGTCATCCGGAGTCGTAATGTTATATTAAATGAGAAAGTTTTGTATAAAGGCATCAAAGTACCTGTGAAAATGAATCGAAGTGAAATAGCAGAAAGTGTTAACATTAAATTTGAACCTTCTCGAGAGGTTGAAGAAGTTGTGGAGTCTGATGCACCAGATCAAGGCGAGGAACCTAATGATCTAGACATTCCAATAGCACTTCGAAAGGAGCTGAGAAATGCAAAAACTCTGGCTAGATACGTTAACTCCCTACATCACTTGTTGTGGGGCTTTTGCCATGGTCGTTCGAACGAGCCTCAAGTTTTTGGCTTAAATCTGCCTCAGCCACAATCTTGTGTTTGTAGACTTAAAATCGTTCGGACGAGACTGATAATCGTTCGAACGACAGTCAGTTTTTTACCTAAAAACTAATCTAACATTTGAAGTTGTTTGATGTCATTCGAACGAGACTCATAGTCATTCAAACGACAATACGTATGTTTGTCTTGTGACTTTGTTTTAAGCCTCATGTTTGCCTCGAGATTCGAGTGATTGTATTTTGTTCTCCCCAGTATATAAGGGAGAGTTAGGTTTTTTAGAAGCCACCTTTGGTGAGATCTTTTTGGAGAGAAATTCTTGGGAGAGAAACCTCAATTCTTTGTAAAGATTGTAACCATGGTCTTAGAATAAACTCTTTCTCTCTCTCTCTCTCTATTGTATGTGAATGTAGGCAATTACCGAACCACCTTAAATCCTTGTTATTGGTTATTGATTGTGTATTCCTATTTGCTTGATTGTACCCTAATCGAATCGATCGAAGTTTGACTTCCTTGGCGCGACTCAATAATTGGTATTAGAGCGAGGTTATTTCCTTGGTGGCTATCAGAATTGAGGTAACGTCGACTTATCTCAGTTTCGTTTTGGTTTTTGATTTCGGTTAGTGTATAAAAATTGGGGGAACCATGGTAAAAGGAGATGAACCTAGTTCCTCAACCTCTAAACAGAATACAACGGTGATGTTCAACCATGCAAAGATAGAAGTTAAAAAATTCAACGACACCAATAACTTTGGCATATGGCCATGCGAGGTTATTGATGCGCTAAGTCAACAAGACTTAGATGAGGCATTAGAAGACAAACTAGATGAGGTAGAGGATAGTCTTTGGAAGAAGATGAACAAGAGGGTTTGTGGTTAAATCCACTCATGTCTTGCTCAAGATATAAAATACCTTGTAATGAATGAAACCTCGGCAAAGGAATTTGGAGGATTCTTGAGGAGAAGTATTTGGTGAAAAAATCCAAAATTGATTATATTTGAAGATGAAGCTTTATCGCATCACGATGAGACAAAGGATTTCTATGTCGGAGAACTTAAATGATTTTACCAAGTTATTAGCCGACTTGGCGAACCTAGAGGAGATTGTTAGCGATGAAGGCAAAATACTTTTGTTCTTGAACTTGTTTCCCGAAGAGTACAAACATTTTGTTATGATGATAACGTACTGGAAGAGTTTATTGCAATACTCGAATGTGACTACAGCGGTGGTGAACAATGAGTACCGGAGGAAGGAAAAATGTGAGTCCGAGGAGTCGATATCTGAGGTATTGATGATTAGAGGAAGGTCTTCAAACCAAAAGAAGTCGAATGGTAATAACCTTCGATCGAAGTCGAAAGGTGGTGGTGTAAATAACAACAATTTGGGGAAAGACCAATGTGCATTTTGTAAAGAAGCAGGTTATTGAAAAAATGAATGTCACACGCTTCTTAAGAAGAAGAAAGGTGAGAAATTGGGCTCGTCGGTAAATGCTGCTCAAGACACTAACAAATGGAGGTAATGATTCTGACTTTTTTTAAACTATATCATCGAGTGCATGTGTTATTGATTTAAAATAGTGGATATTGGATTCGGATGCTACTTATCACATTTGTCTCAAGAGGGGTTGTTTTTCTAGTTTGCAAAGGCCAGAAGGTGAAGCGGTGTTGATGGGAAATAATGGCTTCTGTCACATCATGGGGATAGGTAGTACCATTCGTCTAAAGTTACACAATGGGCTGTTTAAAGAGATTGAGGAGGTTCGGTATATTTCGACGATGAAGAATAACATTATCTTAACGGGTTTACTTAAAGCGAAAGGCTATAAGGTTGTATCTAAGAATGAGGTGAAGAAGGTTCTTAAGGGAGCCATGGTTGTGTTGAAGAGACAAAGAAGAAGTAACAACTTATACTATTTAGATGGTACAACTGTTCTTGGTGAGGTTGCAACCACAGGAAGGAAGGAGACCACTTTCAGAGATACCACTCAACTATGGCATATGCGTTTGGCGTATGCGAGGGAAAATTCCTTGAGAGTTCTTGCAAACTAAGGGCTATTGAAAGGTGCTAATATGTGCAAATTAGACTTCTGTGAACATTGTGTTCTGGACAAGCAAATAAGGGTAAAGTTTGGTGATCGATTATAAACTAATGTCTTAAAAGACCCGTAAGTGCGCGGTGTACCGTTAGGTACAAGGGTAAGCGGGATCGTATCCCTAGAGACTTGTGGTGCGAATTATACTTCGAGCTACTAGTTTTATCCAATAACAACGAGTTTGTGTAGGTTTTGAAATAAAAAGAAGAACGAAACAAATTACAAGATAAATTGGAGTGAAAACCAAGACATCGATTCCACTCCACCCTTTTTAACCGTTAGATAACATAAATAATTAAAGTAAATTATGAGTTCCTGTATTGCATATCCTTGGTAGGGCATATACAATACATCAAAAGATACAAGAGATTTAGTAATTGGGAACTACCCATAAACCAACTTACTCAACCATGGTCCAGCTGATAAGTATGGATTATGTTCTCTTCTCCATGTTCCTAACCTATCTTGTTATGGTCCAACAAGATGGTTACATAAATTCATTATTCATCCTAATCCTAGCTATGGTCAAGCATAGAACGAAGGAATATGAATATGTAATATTTTGGGATAAAAAGAAATTAATTACTCTAACTAAGCTATACAATCTACACTAAGGCTACAATGGGTGGAGCTTCCTCTAGCCTTGGCTAATAAGATTAGCTACTCATCCCTTTGATCATTGTCATACTACTATTACTATGATAAAATTAAAAGACAAGAACAAGAGAAGAACAAAAACTTTATTGCTTATTGAACTTTGATTTACACTCTCGAAGATGCCCTCTCATGAGTGGAATTCCCCTCCTATTTATAAAGTATAGGAAGGGTTAACAAAATATTACCATTAATATAAAATCCCATAAACAATGCCTAAAGTCATGCATATATATTACAACTCATGAGAATAATATCTATATCTAATTCTATTCAATGGGCTTCCATGCATGGGCCTTTGGTTGACAACTTCAAATAAGAATCATTGTTGGAGTGCATCACCCTTGTTCTTCGTTAAAAACTAGAAAAATGTATAACTTGTTTATAAGGTGACCAATTTCTGTAAATACAAACAAAAACACTATTAGTGTCACATTTATTTAATAAATGACTAGGTAGATATAAATTTAGGAGTTGTACACGTAAATATTACGTGTCTATCAAATACCTCCGAACTTATATTTTGCTAGTCCTCAAGCAAAAGTAAACAAAAACTATTTTTGCATATCACGCGGTTGTATTTAGCGTATGCAACAAGCTGTTAAGCCCCCAGGTTTTGCCTGGTGGACGAGTGTTGTCTCGTAAGGGTTTGCAGTGACTATACCCACAAAAGTCAATAATAACATTTTAAACAATTCTAAAATACACATGATTCATTTCCTGTGAACTTAACCTTACTTAGTTCTGACAAAAATATACCAATAAAAAAATCCTTAAACTTGTTATTCTCCTAAGTATATCAAAGAATATTTTAAGCTTATCTGAAACTAAATGTACTACCTCAAGATTAGAAAGATATTCAAGTATTTTGCTTTAGCTATATTTGAGTGTACAATGAAAATAGTTTTATCGTCTAATACGTTGTCTAGAATAATTTACTCAGCTTTTGGTAGTCTAGTTCTCACGGGAATAAATTCAACGGTCAGTTCGACAAGTGCCTTAGTCAATTCGTCTTCCTAGAATTTTACTTTATTCTTTTCTTTTGAGTACTTTATATCTTAGTGAAGCCTCCGTAACAAGGAGTTTTCGGTCGACAATCCCTGCCAGTTGGCGAAGGTTGTCAGGGTGTGGTACCCCATCATGACCTAGACTCAGGATTCTCACAAGTAATATTTTTTTATACTCCTTTCACATAGTTCATGGTCAAACTCGAGATTGGTGATAATTTTTTTTTCAGTTTTTAATCATGCGAGTAGCCTTACATCGTGAAAGTTTTTAGAACACATTTGGCTTTTTTTTATTTTTTTTCTTAGGAATGAACTTATTTTTAGGCAATTGTCTCCCTTGTAGCAAACTATTCCTAACATAAATGTTAAATTTCTTTATACTGAGCAAAAATCAATTGAAGGTATTAATTGCAAAACTACAGTGAAGTGCACGTTTCTAAAATATGCTAAGTTAACTTGAATTAGTCGCTAATAAAAAGATAGTACATCTAGCTTAAGATATTCTAAAATATTATAGTGTATACTTGGTACAATTTCAAATTTTAGGTTTTTTCATAATATTTATGTCAAGGAAAAATTAGTTTAAGTGTTTGGAAATTCGTCAAAAATATATTATAAATTGTCAAAGTACCATTATTTCACTTTTCTTTAAAAAACATATCAAGAAATGGTTTCCTACCCCCTAACTTAAATCAAGCATTGCCCTCAATGTTGGAGAACAAGAAAATAAATGGAAGAGAAAACTAAAATGTCTCACCTGAATGTGTCAAGGGTTGCCTCCCAAGAAGCGCTAAGTTTACCGTCTTCAGGCAGGCAAATGTACCCCCATACTTAAATAATTTATAATGGTACTTTAGGGGTACATAAAATCAGTTTTGATATACTGAATCATTTAGAAATGTTATCTCTTCATCAAAAGTGTAGGACTCTAAGTACGGTTTTAATCGTTGGGCATTGACCTTAAAAATATATCCATTCTTAGGATCCTACACCTCTATGGCTCCATGAGGATGAACAGTTTGAACTACAAAAGGGTCGTACCAACGAGAACGTAATTTCCCAGGAAATAAACGTAGCCGTGAATTGTAGAGTAACACTTTCTGATTAGGCTCAAAAGTTTTGCGAACAATCGGCTTATCATGAAAAGCTTTAGTTCGTTCCTTGTAAATTTTGCATTTTCATAAGCCTCGCGACGAAGTTCGTCAAGTTTAGAAAATTGAAGTTTTCTATGTGATCCGGCTTTATCCATTTCAAAGTTGAAGGCCTTTATAGCCCAGAGGGCCTTGTGTTCCAATTTTACAGGTAAGTGGTAAGCCTTCCCAAAGATAAGTCTATAGGGTGACATACCAATCAGGGTTTTATAAGCTGTTCGATATGCCCAAAGGGCATCATCAAGACGATCAGAGCAATCTTTACGATTGATTCGAACAGTTTTTTCTAAAATTCTTTTGATATCCCGATTGAATACTTTGACTTGACCACTTGTTTGTGGATGATAAAGTGTGGCAACTTTATGAGTGATGGAGTAAGTTTTCAAAAGATTTTGAAAGACATGGTTACAAATCGTTAGACATGGCACCGCCTCAACCCATTTAGAATCATAATCGACTACAGCTAGAATGTAAAAGTAACTGCGAAAAGAAAGAAATGGGCCCATAAAGTCAATGCCCCAAACATCAAATAGTTCAATAATAAGGATGTTGTTCAAGGGTATTATGTTTCGATGATAAATATTCCCGGTCCTCTGGTACCTATCACATTTATAGCAAAATGTATGTGGGTTACGAAAAAGGGTAGGTCAATAAAGACCAGATTAAAGGACTTTTGCAGCAGTTTTCTTGGTCCCAAAATGTCCTCCGCAAGCTAAGGTATGGCAAAATGTGAGTACACTATGGAACTCATCATTTGGGATGCATCTCCTAATCACTTGGTCGGAACAAAACTTATAAAGATAAGAATCATCCTAACTAAAATGTCTAACCTTGTACAAGAATTTGGATCTATCTTTTTTTGACCAATGGGCAGGTAATAGTTGCGTAGCAAGATAATTGACAATATTGGCGTACCAAGGCAGTTGTGAGACAGCCATGAGCTGCTCATCAGGAAATGTCTCTAAGATAGGGAGAAAATCTTCAGCACCCTCAGTGAGAATTCGAGATAAATGATCCGCAACCACATTCTCAACACCTTTCTTATCTCAAATTTTGATATCAAATTCTTGTAACAAAAGAATCCATCTGATTAACTGAGGCTTGGCGTCTTTTTTACATAATAAATACTTTAAAGCCGTATGGTCGGTGTAAATAATGATTTTGGATCCAACAAGGTATGATCAAAATTTCTCCAAGGCAAACACAATGGCTAATAACTCCTTCTCTGTGGTAGAGTAATTTATCTGTGCGTCATTGAGCGTGCGACTAGCATAGTAAATAACATGAGGTTTATTATCTACTATTTGCCCTATAACCACTCCAACATTGTAATCAGAAGCATCGCAGATGAGCTCGAAGGGAAGTTCCCAATTGGGAGGTTGGATGAGAGGGGCTAAAGTTAATAAAAGTTTGAGCTTCTCAAAAGCTCCTAAACATGCATCATTAAAGTTTAAATCAGTGCCCTTAGCAAGTAAATTGCACAAGGGCTGAGAAATTTTACTAAAATCTTTGATGAACCGGCGATAAAACCCAGCATGCCCCAAAAATGATCGAATGGCCTTAACCGTCCGAGGTGGAGGTAAAGAAGAGATAATGTTGATCTTGGCCTTATCAACTTCAATCCCTTTGTTGGAGATAATGTGTCCAAGAACTATCCATTGTGTAACCATGAAGTGACACTTTTCCCAGTTTAACACCAAATTGGTTTGTGTACATCGTTCTAGCACAAGCTCTAAATGGTGTAAACATTCATCAAAAGACGATCCAAACACTGAAAAATCATCCATAAAGATTTCAAGAAATTTATCAACCATATCAGAAAATATGCTCATCATACAATGCTGGAATGCAGCGGGTGCATTGCATAACCCAAATGGCATACGTTGATAAGCATATGTCCCATAGGGACACGTGAAAGTTGTCTTCTCCTGATCTTCTGGGGCAATGAAGATCTGGCTGTATCCAGAATAACCGTCAAGAAAATAGTAATATCCTTTTCCGGCTAAGCGTTCAAGCATTTAATCAATGAAAGGAAGAGGAAAATGATCTTTCCTTGTGGCCGTGTTCAATTTCCTGTAGTTGATACATACACGCCACCTAGTGGTCATGCGGGTGGGGATTAGGTCATTATTCTCATTCTCAACTGCAATAATCCCTGATTTCTTAGGTACAACCTGAATGGGACTGACCCACTTACTATCCGAAATGGGGTATATGATACCCGAGTCCAAAAGTTTGAGAACTTCCTTCTTCACCACCTCCATCATGGTGGGATTCAATCTCCGTTGTATCTCGCGAGAATTTTTAGCACCTTCCTCGAGATTGATGCGATGCATGCAAACAGCCGGGCTAATCCCCTTCAAGTCTGCTATAGACCACCCTAGGGCTGCTTTGTGTCTTTTAATGACACCCAACAATCTACTTTCTTTATCAATATTAAGGTTGGAAGCTATGATTACAGGCAGAGTGTTAGAATCACTTAAGAAAGCATACTTTAAAGTCTTAGGTAATGGCTTGAGGACTAACTTGGGTGTATTAACAATAGATGGAATAGGCAAAGTAATGGACGGTTCCAGAGGTTCAATATGAGGTCTCCATTTGGACTTGTTAAAAATAGGTGTTGAGTCGAGTAGAGCATTAAGCTCTTCAGCAATCGGATTATCATCAAAGTCTTCACCAACGTTCATAACACATGATTCTAAGGGGTCCTCAGAAAATGATTTAGGGAATGAGTTGCAAACTAGGGAGTCAATCATATTCAGCTCAGTTATGTCATCAGAATGAGGAACTTGAGTATTATTGTTAAAAATATTGAACTTGATCTTCATGTCTCCCATTGATAGTTGTAAGACCCCATTAAAGCAATTAATAATGGCATGAGCAGTCGCAAGGAAAGGGCGACCCAATATGACGGGAATCTCACAGCTAGGATTCTTTACATCTTCAGTGTCCAAAACAACAAAGTCCACAGGAAAAATAAGAGTATCAACCTTGATCAGAATATCCTCAAGGATACTACATAGGTATCGTATTGACCTGTCAGCTAATTGAAGTGTCATTCGGGTAGGTTCAAGTTCTCCAAGTCCAAATTCCTAATAGACCGAGTAAGGTAAGACATTCACGCTAGCCCCTAGGTCGAGTAATGCCCTATCCACTTTGTGATCTCCAATTTTATAAGGGAATGTTGGGCTTCCAGGAACTCGAAGCTTAGGAGGGGTTAATGTCTCAGTCAAGAAGACTTTCTTGTGCACATTGATTTTCCTTTTCCTAGTGCACGCATCCTTAAGGAATTTGGCATATGCAGGGATAAGCATGATGGCATCGAGTACTGGAATATTTATATGAACTTGTTTAAATGTATCCAATATCTCGTCAAATTGAATCCCTTTATTAACCGGAAGAAGGCATTGTGGATAAGGCACCTTTGGCTCAAAATTTGCCTTTTGTAGGGAAATAGAGAAGGTAGGCAACTCCTTAGATTTATTAGAAGGTCCACTCGTACCGACCTCATCCTCAATAGCAACGGGTGTTGGCTCAACCCTAGGCATTTCAACTCGATTATCAACTTGTCTACCACTTCGCAGAGTGGTAATGGCATTAACCTATTTTGGGATTGAGCTAGAATCAAACCCCGGTGGTCCTTTCGGATTAGATACATGTTGGCTAGGTAGCTGACCTGGCGGTCTCTCATGCAATACACTTGCCAATTGTCTTATCTGAGTCTCAAGATTAGAGATAGATTGGGATGTAGAATTCTGATTCACCAAAGTCTGTTGCTGAAATTGCATCATTTGTTACTGAAATTCCAACGCTTGTTTTTGGCTTTCCATTAATTGTTTTTGGCTTTCCATTGATTGTTGCATAAAGAGAGTAATGGTATCTTCCAAAGATGGTTTAGGTAGAGCGGGTGGGAACTGTTTGGATGACTTAAAGGATTACTGAGATAGTTGAGGATAAGATTGAGAAAGGGGATTCCAATGTAAATTATGACCTGAGGTTTGTGGCTCTTCAAAACCTGAACTGGGTTGGTTGTTCTTCCACAAAAAATTTGGGTGGTTCTGCCAAGTTGGCTTGTATGGGTCAAAGGGCCTCTTGTAGGTATTATTCAAAATATTCACTTACTCGTGATTGTCATTCATTTCATTGAGCAAGGGGCACATTTGAGTCGCATGGGTTACATCAAAACAAATGGTGCAACCCTGTTGCTGAACCTGGTTTACACTACCCTTAGATTGATTCGTAGCTATAGCCTCGATTTTTTGGGTAAGAGTATCTAATTGGGCTTTGATGGCCGTTCCCTCACTCACTTCGTATAAGCCACTTTTCTTGGTTGTACGAATATTTCTATGTGGATCAAAATCCCTCTACTGAGAGTTCTCAGCCAATGTCTCAAACTCCTCATAGGCTCTATCAGGTTCAAGGACCTGGAATTTTCCACTATGCATGGATTCTATCCTATAACGATTCTCTAAAGTTATTCCACGATAGAAGATCTAGGCTAGATGTTGCTTCTCAAAGCCATGATGGGGACATTGTGAAAGAAGATCTTTATATCTCTCCCATGCCTCGTAAAATGTTTCACTCTCATTTTGAACAAATTCAACAACTGCATTTCTAAGAGGCAAGGTTTTTCCCATAGAAAACCATTTAGTTTTGAACTTGGTCTCCATTTGATCCCATGAATTGATAGATGTTGGTGCCAATGAATCAAGCCAATTACTCGCCTTGTCTTTTAGCGAGAATGAGAATAAACGAAGGCAGACGAAATCCTTAGTAAAATGTTGGTATTTGGAGAGCGCACAGATTTTCTTAAACTCGTAGACGTGCTTATAAGGGCTCTCAGAATCAAGCCCTCAAAAAATAGGTAACATTTGGATCACACTAGGCTTGATTTTATCTCGTGACAACTGGTAACACAATACATGAAGGTATATCACTCACCACTGGGGTCCAAGAGATTTGACGGCAACCATGATTGGGGGTTTGACTTCTAACTCGACAATAAGTTCAATTGGGTCAACTCTAGATGAATTACCCTCCTCCGAAATTAGAAAAACTCGAGATGGATCACTTTCCTCCCAAACTGGGGCTCCTAGGTCCTCTATTGTATTAACTGGGCAAGGTGGTCGCCCTCTCCGCTTAGGCTGAGGTGTTACCCCGTAAATGGGTAAAGGTTCCGATAAGCTTCCTAAAAGTTTTCCTCCACGTGTTCAATTAATCATGCACAACTAATTATCAATAAAATTTGGCACCCGGTGCAGTAAACAATCAATCAAACCTAAATTTTAGCACATCAGCGCTTTTTAGAAGTAATAATTAGGTCCTTTTTATATTCTTCTATGTTCAAAATGGGTACGATGGCAAAAGGTTTTGGTTCCTATACTCTCCTGCGTCACTATGCTAGTACCATCTTAAAGTAGATGTTCAGTCCTCACGCCCGAGCGAGTCGCCTTATCGTACGTCAGCACTCAGAATAGTGGCATCGCAAACCTACAGCCAGTATTTTGCGGTGCTAGGCTGGGGCCGTATCCTACGAACCCGTGTTTGTACCCGGGTCCGGTACACCTATCCGTTGGGTGATAAAATCCCGCAGGAATCTTGCTACTCTTTTTTATTAACAGTTATTTTGAGGCCCGGGACGTTCAATTTTTGTGTGATACGAATTTCTTCGTATCCCTAATGGGTGGTCTCACTTGTTAGAGAGATTTTTTGGTGATCAAATCCCGCAAGTCTCTAACAATTTTTACTTTTACTAATGTTGGAATGAAAAAGAATGTTAAACACAACAATAGGTCAATCCAACTACAATAATTTTTTTATTAGAGCAACGTGTATTTGCATAGTCCACACGACTTTATATGTCTTAGTGCCGAGGCGGAGCGGATATGTACCCCTTCTGGGTGTTAAGTTTTAAGAAGTACCAACCTACGGGAAGGGTTTCCCGGTGTAGCTGTGGCCACCCCTTCACTTAGGGGGCAAAAGAAGAAAGCACCCCTTCACTTAGGAAGCACAAGAAGGATGGATTTAATGATGCTTTTAGCTTTGCGTATTGTTCGTCTCGTTTCCAACTTTGGGACTATCCTGCAAAACAAGAGAAAAAAGATTAGTGAACTTGCGACAACAATATTAATTCAATTTCTAAGTTTATTGTAGTCTATGATGTCCTGATTTTCAAATACACATATCTTTCAGCTCGATTGAGAGAGAACATTAAATAATATCAATTTGGAAAGATAATTCAGAAAGGAAAAACATTCAGGAAGGAAGTTTTCTAGAATTTAACTTCCCTACCACTCAAAACAAGTGATTAATGAACACAGCGTCCTTTACAGAGACTGTTTTTTACTATTTTTTCAAAAAATTGTAACTCACAAATGACTAAATAGAAAAATATGATCTTTAGCAATTCGAAAAGGGTTTTGAATTATCTAAAACTTTTGTAGCAAACGTATTTCCCAACTGTAAAGTATAGATGATTAAAAATAGTGAAAAATTCAGGGATAGACTTCACAGCTCAATAAAGTTTGAGCCAATCACTCAATCACTTTGTTTCCGGATCCAAAAAAAAAAAAAAAACAAAAAAAAAAAATAGCTTAAAATAAAACCCAACTTAGCAAGTCCCAGACAACGACGCCAAAAACCTGATCGATTATAAATCGGCGTCTTAAAAGACCCGTAAGTGCACAGTGTACCGTTAAGTACAAGGGTAAGCGGGGTCGTATCCCTAGAGATTTGTGGTGCGAACTATACTTTGAGCTACTAGTTTTATCCAATGACAACGAGTTTGTGTAGGTTTTGAAATTAAAAGAAGAACGAAACAAATTACAAGATAAATTGGAGTAGAAACCAAGGCATCGATTCCACTCCACCCTTTTTAATCATTAGATAGCATAAATAATTAAAGTAAATTACGAGTTCATGTATCGCATATCATTGGTCAGGCATATGCAATACATCAAAAGATACAAGAGATTTAGTAATTGGGAACTACCCATAAACCAAGTTACTCAACCATGGTCCGGTTGATAAGTATAGATTATGTTCTCTTCTCCATGTTCCTAACCTATCTTGTTATGGTCCAACAAGATGGTTACATAGATTCATTATTCCTTCTAATCCTAGCTATGGTCAAGCATAAGACAAAGGAATACAAATATGCAATATTTTGGGATAAAGAGAAAGTAATTACTCCAACTAAGCTACACAATCTATACTAAGGCTACATTGGGTGGAGCTTCCTCTAGCCTTGGCTAATAAGATTAGCTACTCATCCATTTGATCATTGCCATACTACTATTATTACGATAAAATTAAAAGACAAGAACAAGAGAAGAACAATAACTTTATTGTTTATTGAACTTTGATTTACACTCTGGAAGATGCCCTCTCATAGGTAAGTTTCCCCTCCTATTTATAGAGTACAGGAAGGGTTTACAAAATATTACTATTAATATAAATTCCCCTAAATAATACCTAAAATCGTGCATATATATTACAACTCATGAGAATAATATATATATTTAATTCTATTCAATTGGCTTCCATGCATGGGCCTTTGGTTGACAACTTCAAATAAGAATCATTGTTGGAGTGCATCACCCTTGTTCTTCGTTAAAAATTGAAAAAATGTATGACTTGTTTATCATGTGACCGATTTCTGCAAATACAAACAAAAGTACTATTAGTGTCACATTTATTTAATAAATAACTAGGTAGATATAAATTTAGGAGTTGTACACGTAAATATTACGTGTCTATCATTTAGCACTGCTATCTACCGTACTCGTAGAACCCTTGATTATGTTCACTCTGAAATTTGGGGACCTTCTAGGAATGTATCGCTAGGGGGGAAACATTACTTTGTGTATTTTGTGGATGACTTTTCTAGGCGTGTATGGGTATATACCATAAGGTGGAAGGATGAAGTCCTAGAAATTTTCATCAAGTGGAAGAAAATGATAGAGACTCAGATTAGTAGAAAGATCAAGTATGTACGGATAATGGTGGGGAGTATACTAGTGATCCCTTCTTATAAGTATGTCAGGATGAGTGGATCGTTCGATATTTCACAGTTAGAAAGACACCGCAACAAAATGGGTTGAGCGCATAAATCGTACTTTATTGAAGAATGTGCGATGTATGTTGCCCAATTTTGGATTGGGCAAAGCGTTTTGGGCTGAGGCTTTGACAAATACATGATACCTCCTTAATAGGTTGCCTTCGGCTATAATTGAGGGTAAAACACCAATAAAAACTTGGTCGGGTGAACTTGCTACAGATTATGATACTCTTCGTATTTTTGGGTGTCCGGTATACTATCATGTCAAAGATGGTAAGTTTAATCTACAAGCAAGGAAGACCATTTTTTTGGGTAAGAAGAAAGGTGTCAAAGGCTTCAAGTTATGAGATACAAGAGATCAAAGGATCATTCTGACCAGAGATATTACTTTTAATAAGGCTTCTATGTTGAAGTCGCATGTCTCTGAGGACACAGAGAAGACGACAAGTAAAGTTTTGCAGTGGGTGGAGATTGATACGTCTTCATATTGGCCAGAGAGTTCTGTACTGAAGGGGATATCATTTACCGGTGCAACAATAGGTGACGAACCATTAGTTCATGTTGATGATGAAGACACAGACGAGAGTGTAGCATTTGGTAGATGGATGAGGAGACTCCGGTTGTGGAGTCAATTACAACTAGTAAACCAAAGATGAATGTGGGTAAGCCAAATGGCTTATAAAGGACATGGTACTTCCAAAGGCAAAGGCCATGGAAGCCTATGCACTACTGGTTGCTGAAGAAGGTGTTCATTCTATGGCTAAATATTTGGAGGGAGCGATAAAGGAAGAGATGTATTCTCTTCATAAGAATGAATCTTTGTAACTTTCAAAGTTGCCTAAGGGAAAGATGACGATTGGTGGTAAATAGGTCTACAAAAAGAAACAAAGATCTCAAGATTATGTTATATGCTTCAAGGCAAGTTTAGTAGTGAAATACTTCTCCATTCGTATCTTATTGGCCTTGGTAGCAAATTTGAATTGGAGTTGCAATAACTCGATGTTAATTAAAACAACGTTCTTACATGAGAAGTTGAAGGAAGAGATCTATATGACTCAGGCGAGTGGGTTTACAGTTGCTAGAAAGGAAGACGATGTGTGTCAATTGATAAAGAGGTCGTTGTACGGTTTGAAAAAGTTTCTAAGTGATCCAGGAGGATCTGAGTTTTTTTTTTTACTTTTTAAGAAGTCTATTCGAACACACCCTTTTGTATTCAAATAGAGTTTTTCATATTCGAATACATTTCAGCCTTATCAGTTTTATTTGAATAGACTCATGTCCGTTCGAATACATTTCATCATGATCAATTTTATTCGAATAGACTTATGTATGTTCGAATACATTTCAGTCTGATCAATTTTATTCGAATACAAATTATGTGTATTCGAATACATTTTTGATTATTCGAACAGAAACTTGTTTTGTTCGAACAGAGGGGCGATTCAGCCTTTTCCTTTAGGCGGTGATTGTATTTATGAGGCGTGTTTTTGCTTCGAGATGCGTGGGATTTGTAATTTTGAGTTCCCTCTATATAAAGGGAACTTAGGTTATTTTCTAGGTTATGTTTTTTTTTATGTTAGATCTAGAGATAACTTTTGGGAAAAGCCTAGGGTTTTTTTTGAGCGATTCATTGTAATCTACTTCGTTTCTTTTAAGCAATTAAGTTTTATTTTGCCCAATTTTGGTGTTCTTCGTGTTTCTCTACTAACTAAAAGCTTTTCAATAGTATTGTGGATTAAGTGGTATCAATTT
The DNA here is from genome assembly GCA_014058105.1 of Kingdonia uniflora. Taxonomy (NCBI): domain Eukaryota; kingdom Viridiplantae; phylum Streptophyta; class Magnoliopsida; order Ranunculales; family Circaeasteraceae; genus Kingdonia; species Kingdonia uniflora. The sequence goes on from JACGCM010000376.1 coordinate 665,090, forward strand.
TCTAGTTTCGATTCTCGGGGGGTTGATTGTGGTTTATGGTCTTTACACGCGACCGTCTCAAGCAAACGAAGGAGAAGTTACTGAGTTCGTTGAAAATCCATCGCAAACCTAATTCGAAGAAAAATAACGATTTGGAGATGGGCGATCCCAACGAGAGACTCGCAGTTTTAGAAATGACAGTTTTTGCTCTAACTTCTACAGTAGGGGAGTTAGTGGAGCAGTTGCATCTTATGAACCTTGCTAAGGCTGCCACTTCGGTGAAACGGCGAGGCCGTTCGAAGAAGAAAGGGGTTATGGAGGTGGATGGTGACGAGAACGTTCCAGTTTTTGATAATTCTAGTGATGTCGAATCCGACGAGGAGCGATCGGTTATTGGTAAGTTCATGAATCTTTTACGTAATCTTCGTATTGGTTTTAAGATTGAAATTCTGGTATTCAACAATTCGATCGATGCCGAGATATTGGATAATTGGTTGGATAGATTCGAGACCTATTTTTCTGTTTACAAATACTCCAATGTTCAGCAAATATGTTTTGCTACGTTGAAATTCGTAAGTCATGCACTCACGTGGTGGAAATCTTATCAGAAATGCCACGATGTAGGAGATTTGGGTTGGAAAGAATTCAAGGTTTTAGTGCGAAAGCAGTTTTATCCGATTGGGTATGAGCAAGAGAGATGGTATAAATAGCACGATTTATGCCAAAAGTTTGAGTAATCCGTACAGAAGTACACTACGGCATTTCATAACCAAACTTTGGTTTTGGACATTGATGTGGACGAGTATGAGGTATTCATGAAGTACACGGGGGGTTTGTCGGAGTCTATTAGGAGAGAGTTGAAGCTCTTTACTATGGCCAATATCGAAGACGTTACCGTGAAGGCATTGCCATTGAAAGCAAGTATTTGAAAAGTGATAAAGGAGACGACAAGATCAAGTCGAGGTACAAGTCTAGTTAGAAAAATGAGCATAAGGGAGAGGCCAAAGGAGAGGGGTCTTCGTCCAAGGAATTTCATTACAATCATTATAAGGCGAGTGGGCATCTTTTTTATTATTGTTGGAAACTTCACCCGAAGCTTAGGCCAAAGGAGGAGAAGCGCACTAAAGAGAAATATGCACTAGCCGCTGAGGTTGTTGACCTTCCGGATTTAGATCAACCGAATCCTAAGCTTGCACTTATGTTTCAGCAGAATTTGGTTGCTGAGAAGGAGAGTCAGGAAGAGCTTTTTCATGTCAGTATTTAGGTAAAGCAGAGTTTAGTCAAGGCCATTATGGATATGGGTAGATAGAAAAATTTGATTTCTGAGACGTTGGTGAAGAAGATGGGTTTGACAACTACAACTCATCATAAGCCGTATGGTTTGGGGTGGTTTTAGAAAGATACGGAGGTGATGGTCACGAAGCAGTGTACATTCAAGTTTGCAATTTCTGAAAAGTTTATTAATGAGGTGACGTGTGAGGTGCTTCCTTTGGATGTGTGTCAGGTAATCTTGGGTAGCCATTATCTTTGAGACCGAGATGCGATTCATTACCGTAGAGCTCGCAAGTATCGTCTTGTGAAGGAGGGAAAGGAGTTCCATATCAATGCTTGTAAGCAGCAAGTCACTACGTCAAATTTGGTAACGGCAACTCAGGTGAAATGGTTGGTTAATGTGAGTGGCAAGTTTGTGTTATTGGTACGACCAGTTCAGGAGGGTACGTCGGCTCGAGTGTTGTCTCCAATGACAATGCTTTATAAGCAACAAACTGACTTGGGGAAGCTGCAAGAGGAGATTGTGGTACATGTTGATCACAAACCGTTCCAGTTTTTAACTATATAGTCTAAGCTACAGCAAGCTCGCTAGATGAAGGGGTTGTCGTATCTCCAACAATTTCCTTTGATTATATAATATAAGAAGGGAATGGACAACAAATTGGCTGATAGGTTATCTCGACTCCCATTACCAACTACTTCCGTTATGTTGGTTTCTATGCAGATACAGCCTTTTGTTACTTCAGGATATGCTACAGGATATGATGATCCTAAAGAGCGTAGTGGGTTTTGCCGAAAGTTGCTGCCAGGCAAGATATGTGTTCGTTTTGATTCGTTTCAAGTTGGGAAGAAGGGTCAGCTACCTCGTACGTCGAAGTGGTACAACAGGGTAATGAATAATGTCGTATTCCAACATCTCCAGTTCTAGCTTGAGCAAGAGCTCAAGGCTCCTAAAGGGGGGAGCCATGATTCAGGAGGATCTGAGTTTTTTTGACTTTTTAAGAAGTCTATTCGAATAGACTTTATACCCTTTTGTATTCGAATAAAGTCTTTTCCTATTCGAATACATTTCAGCCTGATCAGTTTTATTCGAATAGACTCATGTCTGTTCGAATATATTTTAGCCTGATCAGTTTTATTCGAATAGACTTATGTCTATTCGAATAGACTTATGTTTGTTCGAATATATTTCAGCCTGATCAGTTTTATTCGAATACAAATTATGTGTATTCGAATACATTTTTGTTTATTCGAACAGAAACTTGTTTTGTTCGATCAGAGACGCGATTCAGCCTTTTTTCTTTAAGCGGTGATTGTATTTATGAGGCGTACTTTTGCCTCGAGATGCGTGGGATTTGTAATTTCGAGTTCCCTTTATATAAAAGGAACTTAGGTTATTTTCTAGGTTATATTTTTTTATGTTAGATCTAGAGAGAGTTTTTGGGAGAAGCCTAGGGTTTTTTTGGAGTGATTCATTGTAATCTACTTCGTTTCTTTTAAGCAATTAAGCTTTATTTTGCCCAATTTTGGTGTTCTTCGTGTTTCTCTACTAACTAAAAGTTTCTCAATCGTATTGTAGATTACTAAGACAACGGTACAAATTAACAAACTCTTAGTATGAAGATTCATACAGATTCCTATTGATTAATTTGGCCCCTCATAGGGATTTTGGGAACTACAGGCGACTTGATACACGGTAGGTAGGCAGCCATTGATTTTGTACAGTCGATGATTTGGTTCTTTGGGACGCTTGGTTCGATTGAGTCCTTTGGGACGTTTGGTTGGATTTGGTCTTTTGAGACGCCTGGTTCGATTGGGTTATTTGGGACGTTTGTTTCGAGTTTGGTCCTTCAGGGAGTTGGTTTGTTTGGGTTTCTTGGGACGTTTATTTGCTTGGGTTCTTAGAGACATTTGGTGAGAGAAGGTTTTGTTTCGGGTCGTTTGGTTGGTGGCTATATATATTCGGCTTAGATTTCGGTTCGTTTGGTTGGGGAAATCTTTACCGAGGTGGAGAATTGTGGGGCTGTTGTCATGGTCGTTCGAACGAGCTTAATAGCCGCTCGAACGAGCCTCGGGTTTTTGGCTTAAATCTGCCTCAGTCACGATCTTGTGTTTGGAGACTCAAAGTCGTTCGAACGAGACTGATAGTCGTTCCAATGACAGTCAATTTTTTGCCTAAAAACTGACCTAGCGTTTAGAGTTGCTTGATGTCGTTCGAACAAGACTCATAGTCGTTCGAACGACAATGCAGATGTTTGTCTTGTGACTTTGTTTGAAGCCTCTTATTTGCCTCGAGATCCGAGTGATTGTATTTAGCTCTTCAAGTATATAAGGGAGAATTAAGTTTCTTAGAAGCCAACTTTGGTGAGATCTTTTTGGAGATGAATTCATGAGAGAGAAGCCTAATTTTTTTGTAAAAATTATAACCTTTGTCTTGGAATAAACTCTATCTTTATTGTGTCTGGATGTAGGCAATTGCCGAACCACCTTAAATCCTTGTTATTGGTTGTTGATTGTGTATTCATATTTGTTTGTTTGTGCCCTAATCGAATTGATCGAAGTTCGGCTTCTGCGGCGCGGCTCAACACTTGTTACTTACGGATGGTGATGAACCTGAAAGTCACAAGGAGGCTTTAGATGTGGAAGCCAAGAGCAAGTGGGAGCTTGCTATGGATGATGAGATGCATTTATTGTCAGTAAATTGAACTTGGGATTTAGTTCGGTTGCCGAAAGGGAATAGAGTATTGTACAACAAGTAGGTATACAAACTAAAACAGGAATCTGATGATTGAAGGAGATTCAAGTCTAGATTACTTCTGTGCTTAGATTTAACCCATTTTTGGCAGATCTCCATAAATGCTTAGATTTTCTTGGTGAGTTAATGGTTTCCATGTAGATCCCCACAATCAAAAAGTGTTCAAGTGTGATCTTTGCTTACTACAATCTTTTTGGTTGCATTGTGTTGACCCAAGGGTGTTTAACACATTTTTCGTGTGCTTAGCAAACATTATTGAATAAAACATAGAAAAGTTTTGATTAGGATAAACGATTACGTTGTTAGCTCATCATCACTAATCAAAACAAACCTTTTATTTCTTATCAAAATTCAGTTATTTGTGATATAGGTCTCAATAAGCAGTTAAAATATGTCATGCTCGACCAATGCAAAATAACCCACAACTTCAATCATGTGAAAAACAACATTGACCATCACTTAAGTTTTGAGTGGCTGCTTATTTCATATTTGTCCCTAATTAGCTCACTACATCGTGTAATTCCAATACCCAAGTTCACATTATTGAGCTATAATTCGAATACAAATTTGACTATGTATACCCCGATGATACATGCGACCATGGTTTGTCATTGCGAGTTTAAATACGAATTGGGCAAGTCTCGGGACTTTAGCTATCCCTACAATTGGGTTTTTATAAGCACATAATTGTGTTCTTAATTTATTGGTTTGTGTTTATTTCAAACACAACACTCATTTAGTCTCAAACTTTACTTCTTTTTCACTATCTTTCTTCTCTCCCACTCGTTTTGATCAAAGAAAGTAGAGCATGATGAAGAACATTGTATCTACCCTACAACAATGTCTTAAGGTTCAAACATGAGTTGAAATACCCACAAATAAATCTCAAATCACTAACTTTAGTAGGTGATATTGTGGAAGGCTTTTACCAAGGAAAGCGCATTTGATAGAAAGGCTTACATCAACATACAAAACTTTACTACAATAATGTGGTACTGAAACCCACACATATTATTTCTTAGGAAGACGTACTATCAGTATGTTTTGATCGATATCTTTTGAGCACAATGTCTTCCTTGAGTTGTCTCAATTCAACTTTACTCCATTCCTACAATATTTCCTGATCCTGATGAAATATAATCTGATCACCACGTCCCAAGCTTTATAAACAAACATGTTGTACTGTGATTCATAAAAATTAAAATCTGAGACAACAGAAATCATGGCTCATAGAAATCATGGATGTTGAGGGTACCCTAAATCCGAAGGCAGTGAAGCAACTTGGACTGGAAAAGTCAAGAGTGCTATACTGCCGGGGCACGTAAAAGCTACAAACTCTTTTGCTTTAGTTGATAAATAAAATGTTGGCCTTGAATAAAAATCTCTCTATTATTACCCATAGTCTAGCACGGACGGCGAGCCCGGTCCTATCTGTCTCCCTATGTACTGTGTGATTTGAACTTAACAGATGCAAATATTGGGGATCATTGTCTTAGTCCCCACATTGTTAGCCTGATTAGCCTTTTTGCCCATGTATTTGAGTACTTTACCCCCAATTTCAGTCTCGGTCATTGAGAATGTGTTTCTTTAGACTACCGTGATACTACGAGAGATATTGTTGAGCCGCGCCGCGAAAGCCGAACTCCAATCGATCCGATTAGGGCACAAGTAAACAAATGAATACACAATCCACAACCAATAACAAGGATTTAAGGTGGTTAGGGAATTGACTTACTCCACACACAAATAGAGAGAGTTTATTCCAAGACCAATGTTACAATATATACAAACAATTGAGGGTTATCTCTCAAGAGTTCCTCTCACAAAAAATCTTTCCTAAGGTGGCTTCTAAAAAACCTAACTCTCCATTATATACTTGAGAGAGCAAAATACAATCACTCCAATCTCGAGATAAACCAAATGCTTCAAACAAGACTCAAAAATGACTTTTCTCGATGTCTGTTCGAACAGACAATGTGTATTCGAACAAACATCAAAAGTGTATTCAAACAACAGGGCTGTCTTAGTAAATGTTTGAACATACTCAAAGTCTATTCTAACAAAAAATAGAGCATGTTAGTATTTGCGACTCAAAACGGAAGGAAATGGATTAAAAACGGAAATATCTAATTGTAGTAATCAGAACGTTGGTCTGATGCAAAATATCAAAGAACAAAAGTTGTAGGTATCATCGATACGAAGCCAAATTAATTGACAGATTAGTGATCGGACCGTTGGATAAGAAATTATAATCAATATAGTTTTATGGTGTGGAACTCGAGGCAGATTCGGGCACCGAATTTGAGTTCGAGTTGTACTCGAAGTAGATCTGTCTTTTAAACTTTTTTGACCCTTTTTGGGTGTATTTTCTTGTTTTGGAATACTTCTACTTCAAGTGTGATAAGTATTGGAAACTCATAATTCATGTAGGAATAAGTTTTAGGTTTCTTTGGTTATAAAAGGGACATATGAGATTTGTAAAAACCTAACTTGAAATCAAGAAGAGATGTAGCCTCTATGATAGGCCTTGTAAAGATGGGAAGTACATCTTGATTGCTAAGATGAGAAATCAATAAAGAGAGAAGACTGAAGAGTTTCAAGAAAAAAGTATGCAACATGGTCTTTGTTGAGGTAATCTTTGGGTTCTTGATGGATCTTTTTTTTTCTTCTTCTCTTGTAAATTTATGTGAGGGTATTATGAGATTAGAGAATTTCATGTTAGTTGAAATCTCTTGAGGGCTTGTAATTGAACTTGGATACATAGTGGATTTCTAACTTAATGGTGGGGAATAGTTTTAGGGTGAACCTTCGGTAAATATTGTGTTATGTGTGCATAAATTATTGTGTCTATGTTTCTTGGTTGATTATTTGTATGCTATGAGGATAACGGATAAAACCAAATTGCGCATGGGAGATGTATTTCGTACGTTCACCCCCAACAGGACAGCCTCACAATTCTCCACCTCGGTAAAGATTTTCCCAACCAAACGAACCAAAATCTGAGCCGAACATAACCACCATTCAAACGACCCGAAAAAAAACCTCCCTCGCCAAAAAAACCAATCAATCTATATGAGGAATTTGAACCAAGTCCAAACAATGATTGAACTTAATTCCCGAAACAACTTTCGTAAACATATCCGTCGGGTTATCATTAGTGTGAATCTTCTTCAACCGAATCTCACCCTCTTCAAGGACCTCTTTGACAAAGTGATAACGCATATCAATATGCTTCGTACGTTGATGACGAACTTGATCTTTCGCCAAGAAAATAGTGTTGGATTTTCCATCTATACCGACACTACTCTTCCAGTTCACGAGCACACATGTTAATAGATCGTATAAGTGTTATTGGTTGTGTCCAATTGTTACACCAAGTTAAGGTAGGTGGGAGCTAGTGTTAATCTTTATTAGGGTTTGATGGTATAATGGGGAGACCACTCTAACCCTATCAGGTTAAATAGAAAGGAAGTCCCTCTTGGAGGCTACTTAACATATAAAACTATCCTGTTAAGGTCTGTAACCAATCCAAGGGAAGATTCCACTCAAAAATAAATAATTTTTCAAAGAACAGGAGAAGAGGTTTGTATTAATCTCCTTTACATGTTCATATATTGATCATAGTTAATTATATGTATTTCCAACAATTGATATCAGAGCTAGGATACAAATTACTATGGTTAAATAATTGCTCTGAGAAATTATTTCTCTGTACTTGTACTTTAATGGCTTTTATTTTAGTACCTTATTGTTGTTCACTGTTCATGAGGAGAAAAGAGTTCTTTGCAGTTCACCGAGTCTCTTTTTCTCTCTATCTCTCTCTCTCTCTCTCTCAAATTATAAATCATCCCCAAAACTATTAGGGTTCCTCTCTCTCTCAAATTGTTCTAATTTTGGTCGAAATTGTTTATTCTGTCTTCATCTCCAATTAGATCAAAATGGAGTTTGGGAAATTAAGAGTTTCTACATGGTTTTTTAGGAGGGATTCTCAAGTTTATCCACTACTTTGAGAAGAGAGTTTGAGATTTTCAAACTGACCCCAGTTTTCAGTCACTGCGATTTGCCATTCCAACTAGAAGATACCCCATCTGTTGCTTCTCGCAGGTTTCAGTTGTGCTCGACTATTTTAATGCCCCCAAATTGCACTGGTTACAACCTCCAACTCGTCGTCTCTAGAGCATTGAAGAAACGGAGCGTTGGGGTTTTATGCAGGGTGTTGTTTTGATTTATAGGTGATTGGTTTTGTGATTGTTGAGCATGTTTATTAGAGGGAGTTTGAGAATGGGTTTTTAGAGGGAGGAGAGGGATGAATTGTAGGGAGGTCATTGTATCGTAAAGTCTGCTCGCCGTGCATCTCTCGTCTCCAATTCATCTGCAATACTCGTTACAGTGACTGAGCTTAAGGATAGTCCTTGTATGCATCTTAGTCTCGTTATTGTTATAAACATAATTATTGTTTCTTCTACTTCGTTTTACAATCGTCCTTTAATCGCTACTGTTACTGTTCAGTAAATTTTTGTATGGGGTTTGTTCAATTTTATGTAATCATCCTTGTTGTTCTTGTGTGGGGGTAATCGGTGGGGTGATTCGAGCGGAAGAGCTATCGAGTATTGGAATACTAACTCAAGAATTTTGGGTTTCTTCACCGAGTAATTTTTTTATGTCAAGGAGCAAAATGTGTTAGGTTATGTGGGGCTTTCAACTGTTAGGTTGATTTAGAGAAGTTAATATTCTTTTTCTTTTTTTTATTTGATACTCGCTTTTGCATACCACTAGTCACCTGTTTTTACACCATAGCAGTTGGCGGAGAAGAGCACCAACATTGTTTCTATTTTCTCTGGTGTGATTTTGTACAATCGTTGTCTAACTTGCTGAGGTTGACGATGTCCAGTTGTTACTAGTTGCATCACTGGTTCACATACTCCATGTTCCTTTTTGGTCTTATATCGTGAAATATGCAATTTTTGTATTGAGTTTGGCTCTTATTTACTTTTATAAAAATTAAACTTTATATATGTTTTGCTTATGATCATGTTGAATCTCTGGAATTATTGTTAAATGCTAGCTAGTTGGGCATTAACATGAGTAAAAGTTACCAAAAGAAACTTTAGCATAAGAATATCCAATGTATGGTAACCCTGCTAAGGGATTACAATAAATTATTCACATTTATTATTAATTGGATAATAATATATGCCATAAGCTATAATATACCATTCATGATATAGAGATTTAATGCCCACGGATCTCCAATGGGGTTTAAGTGAGACCAAGTAATCGTTAGGAAGACAGGATATAAAATGGGCAAATACACCCAAAGGAGGTTTGTCTATGGAGTTGAACATTTCTCCTAATGTTAAGACTCTCTAGTAAAGTTTTATTAAAACTACTTTGCACTAATTAAACTTAAAATAATTAGACCACCCAAAGGAGGCTAAAAAACTTATAATTAATTAGTGGGTCAAGATATGTTACATGTTATGGGGAGATGAGGATAACCATTGGCCCAAACTGTACGCAGTCAGCCTAGTCTTGAGCATGAGTGATCACCAACTAGGGGGCAATGCATGTCAAATCACCACCCAAAGGAGGGATTCGATAATATATTTTTGTACCCGCAGAGTAAAAAGTTAATACCTTAAAATATTATATACACTCTGACTCGACCATCCTAACACCAGGTAGGATTGAGATTAAAGACATCAAGTTATCGATCTTTTTTAAAGATTAAGTTAAACGTGCATAAAATTAATTTTTACACATCCTAATATAAGTCATTGGTTCATGCAGCTATGGACCCTATGATCCAGAACTAATTGACTAATATTGAGACCTTGACGGACTCTAATTACTCCAACTGGAAGCTAAAAATCCAGATTGCCCTAGGCTACCTTGATTTTGATTTTGTCCTCACTGAGCCAAGCCCGTGGATCTCACGGATACCTCTTCTAATGCTGAGAAAGTGGCTTATGCTAAATGGGTCAAAGCCAATAAAATGGCAAATCTTATTATTCGTTCTTCCATCGATCCTATTATATGGGAAGGTATCGCTGAGAAAGGTACCACAAAGGAACTGTTAGATATCATTAAGAAACAGTTTGAGACAGTGCAGTAACTTATCTCAGCTTTTATCACTGAAGTATGACGGCAGTAGAAATGTGCGCTCGCACATTCTTAAGATCTTCAAGTTAGTTCTTACCTTAAAAGAACTCGGTCTCACCATTGATGATACGTTGATGGTTCACTTAGAAGTTTGGTCTCTTCCGCAAAGTTTTGAGATGTTCCAAGTTTACTACCAGAATCAGGAGAAGACTTGGGAAATGAATGAGTTGATTGCAGCATTGGTTTCTGAGGAAGAACGGCAGAAGAAAGGTAAAGCAAAATCGGCTCATCTGACTACGTCCATGAAGCACTTGTCTATCAATTCTCAGGGAATGAAGAAGTTCAAGAATCAAGTTTCTACGAAGAAGAACGGTTCCCAGTCTGGTCTAGGGCAGAGTTCTCGTTCAGGGAATGGGAACGGGAAGCAAAATAAGACTTCGTCAGCAACTACCTTATCAGCTATAGAATGTTTCTTTTACAAGAAGAAAGGCCATGTGAAGCAGGACTGTCATTCTTACAAAAACTGGTTAACTAAGAAAGGAGGGACTCTTTAGCAGGCGGCCGACAGGGCCTGAGGATGCTTAATGTTTTTCCATTGCGTTTGCAGGCATTTTTTGTTTGGTTTTAAACACGGGTATTACATTAGATTTGACATGCATCTTTTATGTTCAATCGATAAGACGATCTCTAGTTTCAATTTTCTCGGTTGTACTCTTTCAATTATTTATTTACTTTATTTTATGGGTTACATCGTCTATCTCTTGATCATTCTTTTAAGCTTTACTATTATGTTTATCTTCTAAGGCTAGTACTTCTTCTACTTCTAAACACTCTAGTGCTCTGAGCTATCTTCAATGTTATGGCACAAACGACTAGGAAATATTTCAAGGAAGAGGTTAGAGATTAAGGTTCTCTGGTCAGATTAATGTTGTTGGGCCAGATTGAGGAGGTGAGTATTATGGTAAGATCGATCAAGACGGTCAACATTAGGGACTATTTTATTAGTTTTTACTGGATCAGGGTATTGTAGCCCAATACACTACTCTTAGGTCATCTATAGACTGAGAAAAATCCTTGTCTTAATCACTTATGTATTTGGGGTTGTCCTATAGAGGCAAAATGTTTAACCCGAATATTGAAAAGTTAGATTCGAGGACTGTCAGTTGTTTCTTCATTGCTTTCCGAGAGAGATAGATAGGTTTTAGGTTTTATTGTCCTTCTCGCCCCATAGAGATTGTTAAGTGTGCTCAGGCTCATTTCACAGAGGAGGGATATCACTTTACCAGTTCTATTTATAGAGAGTTTATCTTTGAGGAGGGTTCAGTAACTCGGAGTCCAACTGCTATTCCGATCAGTGTTACTATGCTTCTGCGTTTATCTGATATTGACACTGTGACGATTACGATTCTAGACCCCGTTGTAGCACCAGTTCTCCCTTAGATTTTTTTCTCTACCCGCTCCTGTCCTGTTTCCTATCGTTCCACCTCCAGCCCAGCCTCTTGCTCCTACTCGAAGATCCCCTAAAGAGAGGTATTTAACCATTTCTTCAAGTTATCATCTTTATTCAGTTGAAGGAGAATTATTTAATTTCGAGGATCCAGTATCTTTTAGTTTGGCTATGTCTAGTTGTCTTGTAGATCAGTGGCGTAATGCCATGATAGAGGAGATGGATTTTATGCCTCACAACTCTGTGTGGGAGTTAACACATTTACCTGAATGATCTAAGGTAGTTGAATGCAAATGGATCGTTATATATACGTCAATCAGAATGGGAGACATTTTATATTTATGGCTTTGTACTCGACATCAGTTTTGTTGGTGGGATGTTAGGAATTAAGGTACCTAAAGAACCCTTCTAGTATTCACTGGCAGACGGCCAAGAAGGTTCTTTGCTATTTAATGAGGACAAGAGATTACAGATTGATTTATAGGAAATCGGATGAGCTTATAATTTTGGGCTACTCTAACTCAGATTTTGCTAGAGTCTCTTTGAGGATTGCTCTTTTATGTGGGAGTAGTTATTATTTTATTTTAGGCTTAATTACTTCATTAGGATTCTTTATATGTGGGAGTTATTCTCGATTATTATTTTGGTCGACATTCAGATTTGATTTTGATAATTTAGCTGCTATTATATTTGGATCCGTTATTATATGTGCGCATATTCAGTTTAAATTATGTAATTGCAATAAAGTTTTAGATACGAGTGATTTCATCATATGACGGTTATCTAACTATCAAGTGCCTATAGAGAATACTGAAAGGTTTCTCAAGTTTGCTTGGGATGGATATGGGTAGGCTTCACATCATTTGGCCTTCATTTCAGTATGAGCGATGGTCTTCATATGATGGTTTGTCTAAGTATTGAAATGACATGTGTCTGGTAAATACATGTTGTAAGATACTAATAGAAATGTACCAGCACATCATTAAGGTGTACATTTTCCATTCACACACTAAACTCCACCAGTAAAGAAATTACACTTGAAAACTATTGAGGTTACTAGCCTGATGTCCACGATATGAATTAGGCATGTGTTTAAAGGCCTGACCAAAAAAAATTCGTGAACCGTGTTAGCTATCTTTGTAGTCGTAAAGTGACAGTCAAGTTCGATGTAACATTGCCTTCGACAAATTATCATGTGTGGTTTTAAAAAACAAAGGATGGTCATCTGTTTTTCATAAATAAATAAAAACCATGAATCAGGCTACAAATATTTTTCTTAAAATCTAGTTAGCGCCGGGTGAGAGATTGTTGGATTTTCCATCTATATCGGCACTACTCTTCTGGTTCACGAACACACATGTTAATAGGTCGTATAGGTGTTATTGGTTGTGCCCAATTGTTATACCAAGTTAAGGTAGGTGAGACCTAGTATTACTCTTTATTAGGGTTTGAGAGTATAATGGGAAGACTACTTTAACCCTATCAGGTTAAATAGAGAAGAAGTCCATCTTAGAGGCTACTTAACACAGAAAATCATCCTATTAAGGTCTGCAGCCAATCCAAGGAAAGACTTCACTCAAGAACAGGGGATTTTTCAGAGAGCAGAAGAAGAGGTTAGTATTAATCTCCTTTACATGTTCATATATTGATCATAGTTAATTGTATGTATTTCTAATAGATAACACTCTGACTATCACAAAACGTATCTAGATGCTCTATCTTGATGCCCAAATCATGCAAAAGATCCTTCATAAAATGGACTCTTTAATCACTTCAGTCTCCGCCATATACTCTACTTCAGTAGTAGATAGTGTCACCGTCGACTGTAGCGTAGATCTCCAACTGACCGGTCCTCCACCAAATATAAAAACATACCCGGTAGTAGACTGTCGTTTATCCAAATCACCCATATAGTCATAATCTACATAACCAACACAAAAAAATCAATCAAATCTTGTTTACAAAATTTCAAACCAATATCCACAGTACCTTTGATATACCGTAGAATCTATTTCATATATCACTAATGATCTCTTCCTGAATCATGCATATATCGGCTAACCATACCAACCGCCTGTGAAATATCTGGCTGAGTACATACCATAGCATACATCAAGCTACTAACAATGCTAGCATAAGGAACTTGACTCATATAATCACGTTCCTCATCGGTGTTTGGAGATATAAAAGACTTAAGCTTAAAATGAGAAGCAAGAGGCGTACTTACAGGTTTTCTGTTCCCATCAATACCAAATTTCTGAAGTACCTTCCTTATGTGCATCATCTGAGAGAGATGTACCATTCCTTTATCTCTATCTCTATGAATCTCCATACCAAGAATCTTCTTCGCTTCACCGAGATCCTTTATTTTAAATTCTTCACCCATTTGCTTATTCAGCTTGCCAATCTCACTTTTGTACTTATACGCAATAAGCATATCATCCGCATATAAAAGTAAGTAAATAAAAGACCTATTACGTAGTCTATGTAAGTAGATACAGTGGTCATAATAACTCTACTTATACTTCTGCCCAATCATAAACTGATCATACCATTTGTACCATTGTCTTAGAGACTGCTTCAAACCGTACAATGATCTTTTTAGTTTACATACATAGTCTTCTTTTCCAGCAACTTTAAATCCACTCGGTTGAGTCATATAGATTTCTTCTTTAAAATTCCCATATAAGAACACGATCTTAACATCGAGTTATTGCAACTCCAAATCAAATTGCACTACCAAGGCCAATAGGATACGAATAGAGACTCTACATATACTTCTGCCCAATCATAAAGTGATCAAACCGTTTGTACCATTGTCTTGAAAACTGCTTTAAATCATACAATGATCTTTTTAGCTTACACCCATAGTCTTCATTTCTAGCAATTTTAAACCCACTCGGTTGAGTCATATAAATATCTTCTTTAAAATTCCCATATATGAACGTTGTCTTAACATTGAGTTGTTGCAACTCCAAATCAAATTACGCTACTAAGGCCAATAGGATACGAATGGGGGAGTGTTTCACCACCGAAGGAAAAACTTTATTGTAATCAATCATTTCCCTTTGAGCATAGCCTTTGGCTACGAGTCTTGCCTTGAAGCGTATATCATCATCAATAGATCCTTATTTCTTTGTGTAGACCCATTTACAATCGACCGCCTTCTTTCCCTTAGGTAAATTTGAAAGTTCCCAAGTTTCATTCTTAAAAAGAGAATACATCTCTTCTTTCATTGCTCCTTCTCAATGTTTAGACTCAGAACCGTAAATAGCTCCCTTATAAGTGAAAGGAACATCATCTTCAACGACCGGTAGTGCATAGGCTACCATGGTTTTCACCCTTGGAAGCACCATGTCCTTTGTAAGCCATTCCGGCTTACCCACATTCCTCTTTGGTTTACTAGTTGTAATTGACTCCACAACTGGAGTCTCCTCGTCCGTACTACCAAATGCTCCACTCTCGTCTCTATGTCTTCATTATCTGGAACATGAACCAATGGCTTATCACCCGTTGTTACACCGGTAGATGACACCCCCTTTAGTACGGAACTCTCTGGCCAATGTAAAGACGCATCAATCTCCAACCACTGCAAAACCTCGATTGTCGTCTTCTCTGTGTGCTCAGAGACATGTGACTTCATCATAGAAGCCTCATTAAAAGTGACATCCCTAGTCAGAATGATCTTTCGGTCTCTTGTAACCCATAACTTGTAGCCTTTCACATTTTTTTTCTTACCCAGAAAAATGGTCTTCCTTGCTTGTGGATCCAACTTACCATCTTTGATATAATAGTATGTCGGAGACCCAAAAATACAAAGAGTATCATAATCTGCAGCAGGTTCTCCCGACCAAGCTTTCATTGATGTTTTGCCCTCAATTGTAGCCGAATGCAACTTATTAACGAGGTAGCCTGCATATATCAAAGCCTTAACCCAAAACGCTTTTCCCGACCCAGAATTGGACAACATGCATCGCACCTTCTCCAACAAAGTACGATTCATGTGCTCAGCTACCCCATTTTGTTGTGGTGTTTCTCAAACTGTAAAATAGCGAACAATCCCCTCATCCTAACATGCTTGCAAGAATGGATCATGATGGGCATGTAAAAATACCTATTTTACCCTACTTATTTAAGGGTTTTAGGCTTCATTTTATTGTTAAAAAGATTAATTATTAATTTATTATTGTTTCAGGTTATGTTAGATAAAAATGTACGAAAAGCTGAATTTAAGTGTTAAAGCTACAACTGTTGGAGAAGACCACCTACATAAGCTATAACTCAGAGCGTCTCCAATAGTAAACAAATTTCAAGAGAAAATCAAGATAATATTTTACATATTGAGGATATTTTATTATGACTAGGAAGATTTTCTGAAGAAAAAAAATCCATAAAATATCTTCACATATTGGCAACTTCTCCAAGAAGTTTCAGTATTCCAAATATTTAAAACTTTACCCTTTTCAGCTTGCCCAAAAAATAATGTTTACAAAAATCTAATTTGCATACATTAGCACCTTTCAATAACCTTTGGTTTGCAAGAACTCTCAAGGACTAATTTTCCCCCGTATGCGCCAAATGCATATGCCATAGCCGAGTGGTATCTCTTGAGTTGTCTCCTCCCTTTCCGCGGTTAAAACCTTACCAAAAAAAGTTGTACCATCCAAATAGTACAAGTTGTTACTTCTTCTTTGTCCCTTCAACACAACCATGACTCCCTTAAGAACCTTCTTCACCCCATTCAGACACAACCTTATAGCTTTTTCCTTTAATTAAACCCGTTGAGATAATATTCTTCTTCATCATCAGAATATATCGAGCATCCTCAATCTCTTTAACCAACTCATTGTGTAACTTTAGACGAATGGTACTTATCCCCATGATGTGACAAGAATTATCATTTCTCATCAACACCATTCCACCTTCTAGCCTTTTCAAACTAGAAAAATAACCCCTCTCGGGACAAATGTAATAAGTAGCACCCGAATCCAAGATCTACGTCTTTTTTGAATCAATAACACATGCACTCGATGATATAGTTAAAGAAAAGTCGGAATCATTACCTCTATTTATCGTGTCTTGAGCAAAATTTATCGAAGAGCCCGATTTTCCACCTTTCTTCTTCTTAAGAAACACGGGATATTCATTTTTCCAGTAACCCATTTCTTTACAAAATGCACATTGGTTTTTTCCCAAATTGCTTCAATTTCTAACGCGACCTCTCAATTTCGATCGAGAGTTGTTACCACCCGACTTCCTTTTATCTGAAGACCTTCCTCTAATTGTCAATACCTCAAAGGTCGACTTATCGGACTCACACTTTTCCTTCCTCCGGTACTCATGGTTTACCACCACCATAATCACATCTGAGTATTGCAATAAACTCTTCCCGTACGTTATCGTCGTAAAGAAATGTTCAAACTCTTCGGGAATCGAGTTCAAGAACAAAAGTATTTTGCCTTCATCGCTAACAATCTCCTCTAAGTTCGCCAAGTCATCTAATAACTTGGAAAAATCATTCAAGTGTTTCGGATAGAAATACCTTGTCTCATCGTGAAGCAGTAAAGCTTCCGCTTCAAAGGGAGTCAATATTAGATTTTTTTCACCAAATACTTCTACTCTAGAATCACCCCAAATTTTCTTTGCCGAGGTTTCATTTATTACAAGGTATTTTATATCTTACGCAAGACATGAGCAGATTTGTCTACAAGCCCTCTTGTTCATTTTCTTCCAAACATTCTCCTTAATATCATCTGATTTGTCCTCCAATACCTTAGCTGAATCTTGTTGACTTAGCGTATCAATAACCTCGCATTGCCACATGCCGAAGTTATTGGTACAATTGAATTTCTTAACTTTGATCTTCGCATTGTTAAACATCACTGTGGTATTCCGTTTAGGCGCCGAGGAACTATGTTCACCACCTTCTACCATGGTTCCCCCAATTTTCATACACTAACCAAATTGAAAACCCAATTGAAATTATGATACGTCTACGTTACCTCAAATTCGTGTACCACCGAGGAATCAACCTTGCTCTGATACCAATTGTTGAGCCGCGCTGCGGAAGTCGAACTTCGATCGATCTGATTAAGGCACAAACAAACTAATGGAATACACAATCAACAACCAATAACAAAGATTTAAGGTGGTTAGGCAATTGTCTTACTCTACACACAAAGAGATAGAGTTTATTCCAAGACCAAGGTTACAATATTTACAAACAATTGAAGTTTCTCTCTCAAGAGTTCCTCCCACAAAAGATCTTACCTAAGGTGGCTTCTAAAAAACCTATTTCTCCCTTATATACTTGGAAGAGCCAAATACAATCACTCAGATCTCGAGGCAAACCAAAGGCTTCAAACAAAACTCAAAAATGACTTTTCTCGATGTTTGTTCGAACATACTCAATGTCTGTTCGAATTGAGTTTGTTCGAACAAACAATGTGTATTCGAACAAACATCAAAAGTGTATTCGAACAACAGGGTCATGTGAGTAAATTGTTCAAACAAACTTTGAGTTTATTCGAACATAAAATAGGGCAGCCTCACAGATATCTGGAAATGCGCCTAATCAACTTGTACAAATGAATACATTACATCCTCAAATTAGTAGCGACCATCTTGTTAAGATATATAGCCCCACATTGGGTATTCAAGCCTTACACCTCAATAATATAAGATCCTGGGGCTAATCCTCTCATTGCCAAATTGGTTTTGAGATGGACCCTCCCGTTCTAATACATTTAAGCCTACAGAACAGTCTGGTAGCCCTAGTCAAGTAATTCATTCCCATGTCACATAAGCTCCCTCGTGAACTTCTTGAGTATGTTCAAGACCGAGGCCTAAAAACTACACCTCCTTCGTTAAAGGGGACAATGTACATAATCTCCACATGTGCTTGTTTGACCAATGATGATGAGTACGTATGGTTGGCAAGAGCTTCCTTTTAGGAAGGTTAGGCACACTAGGATACCATTGCATGTAGGGATGAAAACCATGAGATGTGTTTGGGTTAAAGTCAAATAACAACAAACGAAGCGTTAGTTAATGTGGTGGCAAAACTATTTCTATCTAAACTACTAAAAATACACTACTTATCTATAATTAGAACTTTCAACAAATTCAGATCTATTACTCTAGTTTTTACAAGCCCATCAGCCAATCGTCTATATAACCACAACACCTAAAGAACAAAAAAAACAGGCTCTCCCTTTGCTCTCCCTTTCTCTGCTGTGGTTTGTTTGAAGTCATGGGAAACCCTGATGAGATTACACAGAGAGTTAACTTTACCACTCCAAGAAGCTTTACAACAATACTCAAATCTGATCTTAAGGAGACCTTTTTACCCGATGACCCGTTCCGACAGTTTAAACAAGAGAACTCGAGGCTAGGACGTATTAAGAAGGGTGTCCAGTATTTTGTACCCGTATTTGAATGGCTCCCGAGATACAATTTGCGTATGTTTCGTTATGATGTGCTCTCTGGTATTACCATTGCTAGTCTTGCGATTCCTCAAGGGATTAGCTATGCTAAACTTGCCAACTTACCTCCGATTATCGGCCTATGTAAGCATAATATCACAATTATATTTGATTCTCTTCAAAGATATATGAATTCGTGTAATGGGCTAATGCTTTTCTTTTTTTTTGGTGCAGATTGCAGTTTTGTGCCACCGTTGATTTACGCTGTTTTTGGTAGCTCTAAAGTTGTTGCTATTGGGAATGTTGCGGCAGCTTCGTTGCTTTTGGCAGATATTATTGAGAAGGCAGCACCGCATAACACTGATCTTACGTTATATGTTAGTCTGATATATACGGCTACACTCTTCACCGGGATCTTTCAGGCTCTCCTAGGGTTCTTCAGGTATGTACATGAGGTTATGCGCATGTCTGTGTACAGTATGTACGTTATTCTAATGTACTAATTAGAGTAGATGTATATATTTTTATTTTTATTTTGGTCTGCAGGCTTGGGATACTTGTAGATTTTTTGTCGCATTCAACGATCATCGGGTTTATGAGTGGCACGGCAACGATCATCTCTCTGCAACAATTGAAGGGTTTCCTTGGTTTGAAGCACTTCACGACTAATACGGATGTAATATCCGTTTTAAAAGCAGTTTTCACACGATCAAGCGAGGTTCTTTTTCCTTCTTTTTAAAAGCTATCATCCTTATTTCTTCTTCTTCTTTCAAAGAATTCTTCTTATCTGTAATTTGTTATTTAACTTGTGATTTCCTTTGTGCAGTGGCATTGGCAGAGTGCTCTAGTAGGGGTTATTTTCCTTTCTTTTCTCATAATCACCAAGGAAATTGTGAGTTTATAACTAATTTGTTTTTATTCAAGAATTATTTTCTGTTTTTTGCAGCGATAATCTAATAAGATAATTGTGATATAATTGGCAGAAAAAGAGGAAACCGAAGCTATTTTGGGTATCGGCAATTAGCCCTATCTTAGTGGTCATTGTGGGATGTCTCTTTGCTTACTTCACTCATTCAGAGAAACATGGAATTGCAATTGTAATTCTTCTCTCCTTTTCTCAAGAACTTTTATTTCCTTTTCTTATAATTAATCTTAGAGATATTAGGATCGGTGAATCAAATTAGTCCCACACCAGGTAAAGATGTAGTCTAACACAATAGAATAAGTAGATACACTATCCACTAAGCCTAACTCAACTAGGTGGTGAGAGGACAATATCAGTGCAATGAGAGGCTTTTTGTCCCTAACACTGTGATCTCACTAGGAACCAAACTCCGCATCTAGCCTAACTCAATTAGGTGGTGAAGGTGGGAAAATATCAGTGCAATATGGGGATTTGGTTGGCCCTAAAATACCAGAACAATTTTTAGCATGGGGTCACCAAAAAAAAAAAATGCATGCTTAAGTTGTAAAGCAAAAAAGAAAAAGTGGAAGCTCAATTCGCTTTCAAGCATGTTTTTCGAGTGAAAGGGTCACAACCACAAGGAGAAAAGTCTGACAGCCTATATATGACCAAGGTTGAAAACTTCGATTTCAGATGAAATTCCAGATCCTCGGGAAAAAATAAATTAAGCATACCCCCACATCGAGTCTTTGATTAATGTTTTACGACGTATATGACATGTTTCTACTAAGAGATATCACTACAACTTACAACATAAGGTTTTAGATTTTCACTTACGGTTCATGCCAAAGTTTATCTAATAGTCTGTCAACGAGAACTGAAGAACGAATGTTGCAAGTTACAATTACTTGTCTAGTTTTTTTTTTTTTTTTTCTTCAAAAAATTGATTATCTTTTGTAAACCATAGTTTTAGCTTATACGTTTTCCTAATTTTTTGTGGCAGGTTGGTGAGTTGGGCAAAGGAATCAATCCTCTATCGATTAATAGACTTAATTTCGATTCTGAATATCTCCCATACACCTTAAAGGCCGGGATCATCACAGGCATTCTCGCTTTAGCTGTAAGAGTACTATCCAAGCCAAAAATATGTGTTTTTAAATGACTTGATTACTATAAAAATAACTGTTTTCCCCATAAACAGGAAGGAATAGCTATCGGAAGGAGCTTTGCTTTGATGACGAACGATCAGATCGATGGGAATAAGGAGATGATAGCTTTTGGAGCGATGAATATTGCTGGATCGCTAACTTCATGCTACTTGACTACAGGTATACACAGTTACTACGTACGATCTTTTGTTCTGTTTCTTTCAAATTTATTGTTTGCGTAGTTTTATTTAGCGTGATTGCAACATTTTAAAGTAAGGGGTGTGTTTGATTTTTAGGGCCATTTTCGAAGTCTGCGGTGAATTACAATGCGGGATGCAAGACAGCAATGTCGAACGTAGTAATGTCATTATGTTTACTGTTTGTTCTTCTATTCTTGGCACCTATCTTCAAGTACACACCTTTAGTCGCTCTCTCAGCTATCATTGTGGCCGCGATGCTTGGACTAATCGACTATGAAGAAGCTTATCACCTATATAAAGTCGACAAGTTCGATTTCTCCATTTGCATGGCCGCTTTCCTAGGTGTTGCCTTTGTTAGTATGGACATTGGCCTCATGTTATCAGTAAGTTTTTGTAAAAAGCGAAAATATGTTGCCCCAGATATATTGAGTTTGCATCTATAACTAATATTCAAAAAATATATATCCAGGTGGGATTGTCGGTTGTGAGGGCACTTCTTTATGTGGCTAGACCTTCGATTACGAATAACGGGAAGATTCCGAATACTTCAATGTACCGTTGCATGCAACAATATCCGACTGCGACTAGAATTCCAGGAATATTGATCCTTCAATTAGGATCACCGGTTTACTTTGCTAATAGTTGTTACGTGAGAGACAGGTAAATCATAATAATAGTCTGCTTTAACTCATACAAAGATTATTATTAAAACCAAAATTATATGTTAAATCGTGTAGAATATTTTCTTCGATGATTTTTAAACTTTATTGGGGTAAGCGTCTGCAGAATTTCGAGGTGGATCGATGATGGGCAACAAGTGTCAAATGAAGGCAATGACATTGAGCATGTCATATTAGATATGGGAGGTATAATTTATGAATTTTGCCGTGTCTTCTTATAGTTTTAATAAAAAGAGTTTCAGATGAAATTTCCAAAGAAACTTCATATATTTCGTGGAAAAGATTTTAAAATTTGTTACTTGATTTATAAAATGGCCTCAGACTCTTAATTTCATCTGCCTGACACTAAATTGCAGGAGTTACGTCTATTGACATATCCGGCATTGAAATGTTGCAAGAAGTTTGTAAGAACATCGAAAGAAAAGGCATGAAGGTATAACTACTACTTATCCTCCCCTTTAAATTTCAAATTTCAAATAACGTGAAAATCTGAAATATATGTGCCCCATGAATGTAGGTGGCTATAACGAATCCTAGACTGGAAGTGACAGAAAAGATGATATTGTCCAAGTTTGTAGAAGACATCGGGAAAGATTCAGTATTCTTATCTGTCCAAGATGCAGTTGAAACATGCCGGTTCACTCTTAACGAGCAAAAGGAAAAGAAGTGTTCGACAAGTTTGGAAAGTGGTTCTTCGTAGTTATATTTAACCGTTGTTTCGACGTACATGAGAATAACCAATTACCCATCGATTGCAACATAATGCGGATTAAAGATCCGGTTTCCCCTAACTAGTGATCAAAGAGAACATCTCGCGCTGGTTTCTAAGGTTTCACAGCGTTTTCTTAACTCAAGATATTTTGGGATGTTGATATGCTATGCGCCACAAGTTTTGGATATTTTATAAGATATGCTTCAATGATCAATTGGATTGGGTTTCAGAAATAAGAATGGAATTGAGTGTGACTTGATTATTTCTACTTTTATTTCATTATTCAAAAATTGATCCAATATGAGATATGCCGACTTGGTAATTTTTCTTATCACATGAAGAGTGCTATCAAGCTAACCCCCGGTTGCCTATCAAGCTACTGGGAGAAAAAAAAAATCAAGCAATAGGATTGCCCCCGTTTCATTTCAAATGAGCTATCTATTTAGCCGTTGTTAACTACTAAATACTTAACAAAAGTATGAACACATAATAGAGAGGAATGGAGATTCTATTTAAGTCTCCAAAATGTCAAATATCAAAAGTTACAAGTAGGGAGTCTCCATAAGTATTTATTGGAGGACTTTATTTTTCTAAGCTAGAATGATTTGTTGCAAAGAACCCAAAATTACAAGATCAGAAAGATGGACTAACAGACTAGCTAACATACTAGCTCCATCCTTAGTTTAGATACGTGAAATACTCCCTCATTAGAGTCTTAATGTTACAGAAAAATTGAGGTTTCCCGACATTTAATTCTCTCACTCCCTCTTGCAATCTTCAACCTTTACGGCACTACCTGCAAGCTAGCCAGAGCTGAAATTACCATCTCTCCATGTTATTGTGAACCAAATCTATATCATCTTGCCAGAAGCGTCACAACATTCATTATTTGCCATTAGCCTCTCTATTTACTCTGTTACAAGTTCCAAATATGAGAGAATGCCAAAATGGCTTGTTTGTGTGTATGTTTCAACATTCTCTCCTTACGTATCCCTCTCCACTTCACGAATCTCTTTCCCATTTGCTTCTCTTCGCGGCCTCCCCCATGTTGGGAAAAACCTCATGTGTTCTCTTTGTTTTGAATGTAAATTTGGTGTGTTTATTTTTAGTCTCACATTGGATAAGTGAAAAGAGAATTTTCACTTTATAATAGGTTGCACACTATATCATGTGTAGTATGGGGACGCCCATGGGATTGCATGCACGACTCGGCCCGTGACCCCACATGGACTATTTTATAAGTCTATGATTCGGCATGGGCTCAAAGGGATTTCTAATTTACACTTAGTGTTTTTTGGGTGTTTATTCAGGAGTTGGTTTTTCTCTCCAAAAGTTACAACTACTCACAGAAGTGTTTCTTGGGGCACAACCCTATCAACATGTACTTCATAAAGTCACATTCTCCTTTATAAATAGTTACTTTCTCGATGTGTTTGACACACAGAAAAATACTTGAATCTCATTTTCTTTTTTCATTGCTTCCTTCTTGAGAGTAATATCACAGTTGCTTCCTTCTTGAGAGTAATATCACAAATAGTTTGATAGGCGTACCGACTTGAGTGATTCAAGTCTATACGATTCGATCGTTGTATCTTGAGAGACAGACGTCATTATCTGTGAAGCACCATACGCAGGGTGAAATCTGTCTTAAGAAAATTGCAGTGACTGCAAGCCTGGATCTTTGGTCTTCCATTTCTTTTTCGTTCATTTTCATTTCATTTATGAATACATGTGTAACACCCCGTTCACTACTCTCTATTACGCATCCTCTTCAATCATCACCTGCAATCAAAATCACAGTCTCTGTAGTATCAAAACCACCAACTATCTTCGGTCGTTTGCAGCACCATCCCATAGTATATCCTAGTGGTCTGGTCCATTTAACACCCTGATGGACACTTGACACCAATTAGTTATTTTAGATTGGCGGGAACTTTGTAACCCCCAAATTATTCAATCACATTATGGCAAAGCAAAATCAATTTCTCTTAATTTCAACCATGGAAGAAGAAGGGGAAGAACTGATACGAGCATCAGATTCCAATTCGACACACTCTTCAACTATCGGCAGAGTGATCAACACCCTTCTCAATTCGCAACCGAAAAAGCCTTCTCAATTCGCAACCGAAAAAGATCGAAAACGCGATTTCTCGTCTCGGTTTAAGTTCAAAACAAAATTTCTACCTAAACTACTAAAAATACACTACTTATCTATAATTAGAACTTTTAACAAATTCAGATCAAACTACTCTTAAGTTGTTACAAGCCCATCAACCAATCGACTCTATATAACCACAACACCTAAAGAACAAAAAAACAGGCTCTCCCTTTGCTCTTCCTTTCTCTGCTGTGGTTTGTTTGAAGTCATGGGAAGCCCTGATGAGATTACGCAGAGAGTTAACTTTACCACTCCAAGAAGCTTTACAACAATACTCAAATCTGATCTTAAGGAGACCTTTTTACCCGATGACCCGTTCCGACAGTTTAAACAAGAGAACTCGAGGCTAGGACGTATTAAGAAGGGTGTCCAGTATTTTGTACCCGTATTTGAATGGCTCCCGAGATACAATTTGCGTATGTTTCGTTATGATGTGCTCTCTGGTATTACCATTGCTAGTCTCGCGATTCCTCAAGGGATTGGCTATGCTAAACTTGTCAACTTACCTCCAATTATCGGCCTATGTAAGCATAATATCACAATTTGATTCTCTTCAGATATATATGAATTCGTGCAATGGGCTAATGCTTTTTTTATTTGGGTGCAGATTGCAGTTTTGTGCCACCGTTGATTTACGCTGTTTTTGGTAGCTCTAAAGTTGTTGCTATTGGGAATGTTGCGGCAGTTTCGTTGCTTTTGGCAGATATTATTGAGAAGGCAGCACCGCATAACGCTGATCTTACGTTATATGTTAGTCTGATATATACGGCTACGCTCTTCACCGGGATATTTCAGGCTCTCCTAGGGTTCTTCAGGTATGTACATGAGGTTATGCACACGTCTGTGTACAGAATGTACGGTTATTCTAATGTACTAATTAGAGTAGTTGTATAATTTTGTTTTTTGTTTTTTGATCTGCAGGCTTGGGATACTAGTAGATTTTTTGTCGCATTCAACTATCATCGGGTTTATGAGTGGCACGGCAACGATCATCTCTCTGCAACAATTGAAGGGCTTCCTTGGCTTGAAGCACTTCACGACTAACACGGATGTAATATCCGTTTTAAAAGCAGTTTTCACACGATCAAGCGAGGTTCTTTTTCCTTCTTCTTTTTAAAAACTATCATCCTTATTTTTTTCTTCTTTTTTCGAAGAATGTTTCTTATCTGTAATTTGTTATTTAACTTGTGATTTACCTTTGTGCAGTGGCATTGGCAGAGTGCTCTATTAGGGGCTATTTTCTTTTCTTTTCTCATAATCACCAAGGAAATTGTGAGCTTATAACTAATTTGTTTTTATTTAAGAATTATTTTCTGTTTTTTGCAACGATAATCTAATAAGAAAGTTGTGATATAATTGGCAGAAAAAGAGGAAACCGAAGCTATATTGGGTATCGGCAATTAGCCCTATCTTAGTGGTCATTGTGGGATGTCTCTTTGCTTACTTCACTCATTCAGAGAAACATGGAATTGCAATTGTAATTCTTCTCTCCTTTTCTCAAGAACTTTTTATTTCCTTTTCTTATAATTAATCTTAGAGATACTAGGATCGGTGGATCAAATTAGTCCCACACCAGGTAAAGATGTAGTCTAACATAATAGAATAAGTAGACACACTATCAGTGCAATAAGTAGACACACTAAGCCTAACTCAACTAGGTGGTGAGAGGACAATATCAGTGCAATGAGAGGCCTTTGTCCCTAACATTGTGATCTCACTAGAACCAAACTCCGCATCTAGCCTAACTCAATTAGGTGGTGAAGGTGGGAAAATATCAGTGTAATATGGGGATTTGGTTGCCCTAAAATACCCGAACAATTTTTAGCTTGGGATCAAAAAAAAAATGCATGGTTAAGTTGTAAAATTTCACTTTCGAACATGTTTTTCAAGTGAAAGGGTCACAACCACAAGGAGGAAAGTCTGACAGTCTATATATGACCAAGGTTGAAAACTTCGATTTCAGATAAAATTCCAGATCCTCGGGAAAAAATAAATTCGGCATACCCCCACATCGAGTCTTTGATTAATGCTTTGCGACGTATATGACATGTTTCTACTAAGAGATATCACTACAACTTACAACATAAGGTTTTAGATTTTCACTTTTAACGGTTCATGCCAAAGTTTATCTAATAGTCTGTTAACGAGAACTGAAGATCGAATGCAGCAAGTTACAATTACTTGTCTAGTTTTTTTTTTTTCTTCAAAAAATTGATTATCTTTTGTAAACCATAGTTTTAGCTTATACGTTTTCCTAATTTTGTGTGGCAGGTTGGTGAGTTGGGCAAAGGAATCAATCCTCTGTCGATTAATAAACTTAATTTCGATTCTGAATATCTCCCATACACCTTAAAGGCCGGGATCATCGCAGGCATTCTCGCTTTAGCTGTAAGAGTACTATCCAAGCCAAAAATATGTGTTTTTAAATGACTTTATTACAATAAAAATAACTGTTTTTCCCATAAACAGGAAGGAATAGCTATCGGAAGGAGCTTTGCTTTGATGACGAACGATCAGATCGATGGGAATAAGGAGATGATAGCTTTTGGAGTGACGAATATTATTGGATCGCTAACTTCATGCTACTTGACTACTGGTATACACAGTTACTACATACGATCTTTTGTTCTGTTTGTTTCAAATTTATTGTTTGCGTAGTTTTATTTAGCATGATTGCAACATTTTAAAGTAAGGGGTGTGTTTGATTTTTAGGGCCATTTTCAAAGTCTGCGGTGAATTACAATGCGGGATGCAAGACAGCAATGTCAAACGTAGTAATGTCATTATGTTTACTGTTTGTTCTTCTATTCTTGGCACCTATCTTCAAGTACACACCTTTAGTCGCTCTCTCAGCTATCATTGTGGCCGCGATGCTTGGACTAATCGACTATGAAGAAGCTTATCACCTATATAAAGTCGACAAGTTCGATTTCTGCATTTGCATGGCCGCTTTCCTAGGCGTTGCCTTTGTTAGTATGGACATTGGCCTCATGTTATCAGTAAGTTTTTGTAAAAAGTGAAAATATGTTGCCCCAGATATATTGAGTTTGCATCTATAACTAATATTCAAAAGATATATATCCAGGTGGGATTGTCGGTTGTGAGGGCACTTCTTTATGTGGCTAGACCTTCGATTACGAATAACGGGAAGATTCCGAATACTTCAATGTACCGTTGCATGCAACAATATCCGACTGCGACTAGAATTCCAGGAATATTGATCCTTCAATTAGGATCACCGGTTTACTTTGCTAATAGTTGTTACGTGAGAGACAGGTAAACCATAATAATAGTCTGCATTTTAACTCATACAAAGATTATTATTAAAACCAAAATTATTTATTAAATCGTGTAGAATATTTTCTTCGATGATTTTTAAACTTTATTGGCGTAAACGTCTGCAGAATTTTAAGGTGGATCGATGATGGGCAACAAGTGTCAAATGAAGGCAATGACATTGAGCATGTCATATTAGATATGGGAGGTATAATTTATGAATTTTGCCGTGTCTTCTTATATTTTTTATAAAAAGAGTTTCAGATGAAATTTCCAAAGAAACTTCATATAATTTATTTTTTTTACTTGAGATTCCGTAAACAGTTCTAGATTTATAAAATGGCCTCAGACTCATAATTTCATCTGCCTGACACTAAATTGCAGGAGTTACGTCTATTGACATATCCGGCATTGAAATGTTGCAAGAAGTTCGTAAGAACATCGAAAGAAAAGGCATGAAGGTATAACTACTACTTATCCTCTCCTTTAAATTTCAAACTTCAAATAACGTGAAAATCTTAAATATATGTACCCCATTAATGTAGGTGGCTATAGCGAATCCTAGACTGGAAGTGTCAGAAAAGATGATATTGTCCAAGTTTGTAGAAGACATCGGGAAAGATTCAGTATTCTTATCTGTCCAAGATGCAGTTGAAACATGCCGGTTCACTCTTAACGAGCTAAAGGAAAAGAAGAATTCGACAAATAATTTGGAAAGTGTTCTTCGTAGTTATATTTAACCGTTGTTTCGACGTACATGAGAATAACCAATTACCCATCGATTGCAACATAATGCGGATTAAAGATCCGGTTTCCCCTAAGTAGTAATCAAAGAGAACGTCTCGCGCTGTTTTCTATGGTTTCACAGCGTTTTCTTAACTCAAGATATTATGGGATGTTGATATGCTGTGTACTAAAAGTTCTGGATATTTTGTAAGATATGTTTCAAGATTGGGTTTGAGAAATAAGAATGGAACTGAGTGTGACTTGATTATTTCTACTTTTATTTCATTATTCAAAAATTGATCCAATATGAGATATGCCGACTTGGTAATTTTTCTTATCACATGAAGAGTGCTATCAAGCTAACCCCCGGTTGCCTATCAAGCTACTAGGAGAGAAAAATAAAATCAAGCAATAGGATTGCCCCTGTTTCATTTCAAATGAGCTATCTATTTAGCTGTTGTTAACTACTAAATGTAAAACATGTATTCAGAATTGAAAATGAAGATGAACGAAAAGGAAATGGAAAAGCTGAAGATCGAGGCTTGCAGTCACTACAATTTCCTTAAGACAAATTTTACCCTGCGTATAGTGCTTCATAGTTTGACGATGCCTGTCTCCCAAGATACAACGATCGAATCGTATAGACTTGAAGCACTCAAGTCGATACGCCTATCGAACTATCTGTGATTTCACTCTCAAGAAGAAATCAAATTGAGAAAAGGAGGAATGAGATTCGGGGATGTTTTTCTATGTGTCAAACACATCAAGAACAATCATATATATAAAGGAGAAGGTGTCCTTTCGAAGCACCTGAATACAGGGTTGCGTTTCATGATACACCTATGAGAAGAGTTTTGTCTCTTAAAGATAACTGCATGTTTTATTCGAATAGAATTTATTTTTGTTCGAATACATTTCTTACTGTTAGATTTATTCAAATAGATTAGATTCTTACTTCCAGATTTATTCGAATAGACTTATTCGAATATAATCTATAAAATAGTTCAAATGAGGGCTCCACTTACTTACACGTACTATACATGTGTAACCCAATATAAAGTGAAAATACTTTTTCCACTTATCCAATGTGGGATTATCAGTAATCACCAAGTTTATATTCAAACCACAAAGAAAAAGACGTGCGTTTTTCCAAGAATCCCCCACATTTGAATGAAAACGGGAAAGATGAGAACGAACAAGAATCTTGAGAGTAATAATAGGAATGCCTCTGCATTGAAAAATGTGTTATGTGGACTTGAACTTTCTCTAGTGAAAAACTATCAGACATATTTGGCTAAGCAGTGAACATGATATCTTGAACTGTCCAGCCGTTGATGTAAGCCCAGACAATAGTATTCACACAGTTTCGTTCCTGTCACAGACATTTCTAAATGTTGTGTTCATTTTGGCCATGGACAATCTTGGATTCATGAGTGCTATTAGAGAATTCAACCATCTCAATTCTCACGGAAGCGGCCCTCACTTCTCACTCACATAGGTGATTTCCTATTAAGAGTATCTTATTGTACTCTACTTGTATTCACAAGCTATAGGAATCATTAAAAACAAAATTTACTCTAACAAACTCTGTAGGTTGTACTGTTACATCAGGAATGAGATGGAGACCTAATCTCCACAATGCTTAGGTGAATAACCCTCAACCAGTTTTCCTATTGAACCTAGATCTTGGGATCCTCCAATCAACTAGGTTAGGTTACCATTTAGATTACTCGTGGATTGGCCGTATTAATCCCATTCCTTTTAATGTACAGTATACTTGCCCTTTCGACAACCCTTTTGTAAATGGATCTGCAAGGTTGTCATGAGATTTTACAAAATCAATGGATATTATTCTATTCGCAAGTAACTGCTTAACGGTATTATGTCTGCGACGTATATGTCATGACTTACCATTATACACTTGATTCTTAGCCCTTGCTAGTGTTGCTTGATTATCACAATGAATACATATAGCAGGCACAGGTTGTGGCCATAAAGGAATATCCTCTAGAAACTCTCGAAGCCATTCTGCTTTGTATAGATGTTATTCTTGTAATTGGTGAATAAGTGTCAAAGTAATCTAGGCCTTCATTTTGCCTAAATCCCTTAGCAACAAGTCGCGCCTTGTACTTGTCTATAGAACCATCAGGTTTCATCTTCCTCTTGAAGATCCATTTACAACCAATTGGTTTGTTACCAGGTGGAAAAGTTACCAATTCCCACGTATGATTTTGCATAATAGAATCAATTTTACTATGCATTGCCTATTTCCAACTATGAGCCTCAGGAGTTGACATGGCCTCCTTGAAGGTTTGAAGTTCATTCTCTAACAGGCTAGTTAGATATTCGGGACCGATTCTTACGGATGAGGTCTTAACACGTTTGCCACGTCTAAGTTTTAGAGCCAGTTCAAAACTTTTAGGCTGAAGATCACTACCTGAAGCAACGTCATGTGATCTTTTTAGAGAATTCGCATTATTACAATTTTTGCTTGGGAAAATATCCTAAAAAAAAAAAAAACATCACGTGATTCGATGAATGTATTCTCATGTATATTAGTGATCTCTGATTTGTATACCAGAAACCTGAATGCACTGCTATTATTAGCTTTGCCAATAAAAATGCAATCAATGGTTTTGGGTCCCAATTTCACACGTTTGGGAACTGGAACTTGCACTTTTGCAAGGCACCCCCGCACTTTCATGAATTTAAAGGAAGGTACTCTACCTTTCTAAAGTTCATAAGGAATGTTATTAGTCTTCTTATGAGAAATCTTATTCAGTAAATAGTTTGCTGAAAGTAAAGCTTCCCCCCATAAGTTTTGTGACAAACCATAACTAATCAACATAGCATTGATCATATCTTTCAAAGTTCTATTTTTCCTCTCAGCAACTCCATTTTGTTGAGGTGTATAAGGTGCTATAGTTTGGTGAATAATCCCTTTTTGAGCACAAAACTCTTCAAAAACTGAAGAAACATATTCACCACCTCTATCTGACCTTAAGGTTTTAATCTTCTTTTCAAGCTGATTCTCAACCACGTTTTTGTAAAGCGTAAACATCTTTAATGCTTCATCTTTACTTCGGAGTAGATACACATGACTGTACCTAGTACAGTCATCGATAAAAGAAATAAAATACTTTTTCTCACCTCTTGTTTGGACGAATTTTAAGTCACATAAATCGCTGTAAAATAATTCGAAAGGTACTGTCTTCCTTTTATCAATTGATTGAAAGGGTTGTTTTGCAAACTTTGCTTCAACACATGTTGTAAATTTTTGTTTGCAATCATTGCTG
Source organism: Kingdonia uniflora (assembly GCA_014058105.1). Taxonomy (NCBI): domain Eukaryota; kingdom Viridiplantae; phylum Streptophyta; class Magnoliopsida; order Ranunculales; family Circaeasteraceae; genus Kingdonia; species Kingdonia uniflora. Next base: position 697,169 of record JACGCM010000376.1, read on the forward strand.
AATTTAGGCAATAGTCTTAAATTCATTAATCTGCACAACGAACCACTATGAACATGGCCTAATCGTGCATGCCAAACATTAAAAGACTCAAGAATGTAAGCATAACCTTCGATTTTATTGATAAACATTGGGGTTACATCAACATTAAATTTAAACAGGCCATCACTCAAGTAACTTTTTTCTACAAACATTCCACTTTTAGTCAAGACACATTTGTCTGACTCGAAGACTAGCCTAAAGCCTTTCTTATTTAAAACTGATCCAGATACCAAATTCTTTCAAATATCTGGAACATGCAGAACTCATTCAGAGTAAGTTCTTTCCCTGATGTAAACTTCATGATAACCTTTCCAACTCCATCAACCATAGAAGTTGCAGAGTTTTCCATGTACAGTTTTTTATCACTGTGTTGTATGATGAAAATTGGGTTTTGTCAGAACAAATGTGGCGTGTTGTTCCAGTATCAATCCACCAATCTTTGGCGTTACTGATCAAGTTCACTTCAGAGACCACAGCAGAAAGGTTCTCCAACTCATACACATTGCCTTGAGGGGGCTGGTTCTTTGAAGAATTGTCTTTATTCTTCCTGCAGTCATTTGCGCGGTGCCCTTTCTTTCCGTAGGTATGGCAGTTCCCAGATAACTTCTTGAAGTCTCTTCCGGTTAGACCCAGTGTAGGGTTATTACCCTTCTTCCCATTCTTCTTATGGGATTTACCCTTATTGTTTAAAGGATTGCCTTCAACAACATAGGCTTTTGATTCCAGTGAACCAATTCCAATCGCTTTCTCACTATTGCGATTGTCTTCTTCAATTCTCAAACGCACGATCAAGTCCTCAAATTTTATCTCATTGCGTTTGTGCTTCAAATAATTCTCAAATTCCTTCTAGGATGAAGGCAATTTTTTAATTAATTCTTAAATTCCTTCCAGGATGAAATGATTCGCTCAGAATCATTCCTTCTACATGAATTTCATGCAGGATAATCTACAACTCTTGCACTTGACTGATTACTAACTTAGAATCAGTCATTTTAAAGTCAAGGAATCTGCCGACAACAAATTTCTTCATTCCTGCATCTTCTGTCTTGTACTTCTTAACCAGGGAATCCCACAGTTCTTTGGCAGTCCTGAGTGGACTATAAAAATTGTACAGTTTATCATCCAACCCATTCAGAATATAGTTCATGCACAAAAAATCATGATATATCCATGCCTTCACAGCAGCGACAGTTGTCCTGTCAGTTTCACTATCTTTGAGAATAGGGGCACTCTCCTACAAAAATTTAGCAAGGTTCATAATAGTCAGATAAAATAGCATCTTCTGCTGCCATCGTTTGAACTCCGCTCCATTAAACTTCTTCGACTTTTCTTGATGAACACGAACAGCAGTTTCGTTAATCGACATCTTCACAAAACTTTAATACAAATAAGAGTTGTTAAAATCTGTTTTAAGATTGTAGAACATGTATTCAAAATTGAAGATGAAGATGAACAAAAAGGAAATAGAAAAACTGAAGATCGAGGCTTGCAATCACTGCAATTTCCTTAAGACAAATTTCACCCTGTGTATGGTGCTTTACAGTTTGACGGTGCCTGACTCCCAAGATATAACGATCGAACCGTATAGACTTGAAGCATTCAAGTCGATACGCCTATCGAACTATCTGTGATTTCACTCTCAAGAAGGAATCAAATTAAGAAAAGGAGGAATGAGATTCGGGAATGTTTTTCTATGTGTCAAACACATCAAGAACAATCATATATATAAAGGAGAAGGTGTCCTTTCGAAGCACCTGAATACAGGGTTGCGTTCCAAGATACACCTATAAGAAGAGTTGTGTATCTTGAAGATAACTGCATGTTTTATTTGAATAAAATCTATTTTTGTTCGAATACACTTCTTACTATTAGATTTATTTGAATAGAATCATAATCTATTCGAATAGATTCTTCCTACCAAATTTATTCAAATAGAATATTATTCTATTCAAATACAATCTTATTCGAATATAATCTATAAAATAGTCCAAATGGGTCATGGGTTTGTTCGTGGACGCAAGCCCATGGGCGTCCCCATAGCAAGCCTTCACACACTCGCCTCACGCACTTGTGAGGGCACCACTTACTTACATATGCTATATATGTGTAACACAATATAAAGTGAAAATACTTAACCAAAGTATGAACACATAATAGAGAAGAAGAAATGCCAAATATCAAAAGTTTATAAGTAGGGAGTCTCCATAAGTATTTATAGGAGTTTTTTTCTTTCTTTCTAGGCTAGAATGATTTGTTGCAAAGAACCCAAAATTACAAGATCATAAAGATGGGCTAACAGACTCGGCTAACATGCTAGCTCCATCCTTAGTTTAGATATGTGAAATATTCCCTCATTAGAGTCTCAATGTTATAGAAAAATTTAGGTTTTCCGACATTTAATTATCTCACTCCCTTTTACAATCTTCAACCTCTACGGCTACCTGCAAGCTAGCCAGAGCTAAAATTAACATCTCTCCATGTTATTGTGAACCTAATCTATATCATCTTGCCAGAAGCATCACAACATTCATTTGCCAGAAGCGTCACAACATTCATTCTTTGCCATTAGCCTCTCTATTTACTATGTTACAAGTTACAAAATAAGAGTGAATGCCACAAATGGCTTGTTCGTGTTAGGAAATCGAGGGGGCAAATCACAATGCGGAAGCACAATACGATTAACAAGAAATCGACGAACTAACCCTAACCAAAGGGAATTCAATCCAAAGCAATAAATCACATACACAAGGTTTAAATTGGTGGAAGCCCTAAACAGGATCAAAACCACCCCCAACAAGCACAACGAATATATTATCATACTAGGGTTACAAGAAGTTCCAGAGATTACTCAAACCTCACATCTACCCTTACAGATAATCTCAGCAAGAAACCCTAGAAAGAAAACTCAAGAAACATCTCTAGAGCTAAACCCTAGATTTCTCTATTTTCTCTATCTAACTTTTTTCTCCTATATAGAGGCCTTTGACATACACTATCTATTTATAGGCTTTCCATTAGGTCATCTCCGAAATACGCATCACGAGATAATCCATCGCTTTGGATCAAATCCTCTCTAAAACGAACTTATAATCAACCAAACATAGCCAATTACGTTCGAAAGAGTCATTAGGTCATTCGAACGACCATTAGACAATCCTATGGAATTTTGGCCCAAAAGCTATTTTCGTTCGAACGACTTTAACAAAAACTCTGTCGTTCGAACGACTTCCCCACTCGTTCGAACAACTTTCCCCAGTTTTTGAGCCGTATTCCTAACAGTTCGTGTGTATGTTTCAACATTCTCTCCTTACGTATCCCTCACCAGTTCGCGAATCTCTTTCCCATTCGCTTCTCTTCACGGCCTCCCCCGTGTTGGGAAAAATCCCATGTGTTCTATTTGTTTTGAATGTAAATTTGGTGTGTTTATTTTTAGTCCCACATTTGATAAGTGAAAAAAAGATTTTTACTTTATAATGGGCTGCATACTACTATCATGTGTAACATGTATAAGTAGGTGGTGCCCTCACGCGAGTGTGTGAAAGTTTGTTATATTCGGACACCCATGGTCTTGCGTGTACGACCCGACCCATGACCCTTCATGGACTATTTTATAAGTCTATGATTCATCCTTGGGGCCATGGGCTCGGGTGTTTATTCAGGAGTTGGTTCATAAAGTCACCTTCTTCTTTAGTTCGACGGGCGTACCGACTTGAGTGATTCAAGTCTGTACAATTCGATCGTTGTATCTTTGGAGACATGCGCCATTATCTGTGAAGCACCATACGCAAGGTGAAATCTGTCTTAAGGAAATTACAGTGACTACAAGCCTCGATTTTTGGTTTTCCATTTCCTTTTCGTTCATTTTCGTTTCATTTCTGAATACATTGTAACACCCCGTTCACTAGTCTCTATTACGCATCCTCTTCAATCATCACTTGCAATCTAAACCACAGTCTTTGTAATATCAAAACCACCAACCATTTTCAGTCGTTTGCAGCATCATCCCATAGTATATCCTAGTTAGGAGTGAGCATGGGTCGGTGGGGGTCAGTTTTGGGCCTAAACCGAAAGTGAAACCAAAATATTCAGTTTGTAAATTTTGAAACAGAAATTGAACTATGGCTAAACCTAACCGGAATGAACCGAATGAAAGGCATGCAAAACCGAAATCGAAACCGAAAATCAAAATAGAAACCGAACCGAAAATTAAAGTAGAACCGAACCAAAAGCCAATAAAATTCAATTTTGGCTATATGATCCAGTTTGGTCCAATTACCTGCTTAAGCGTTACTTCTAAAAAATCATTACTTCATATAAAATATTACTTTAAATAAATGACAATTCCATAATATAACCAATTGAAAGAGAAAATGAGAAAATAACCAATTTATATAGAATAATACAATCATCAAAACATGAAAAATTTAAAGGCCACTAAGAGCAAAATAAAATCATAAACACAGCAAGACCATCAACCACGCAGTAACACAACAATCCTTCTCCCTCTCATACTCCGCAACACAGCAAGGCCATCACCCAATTGTCCAGCCCAAGATCCAAACTGATGTCCTCCATAACATTGAGCGTTAGGGTAACCTGTGAGGGTGAAATTGATATCAAAGATGTATATGAATAAAGAGAACAATATTCCATATGGTTTTTAATATCAAAGTCCTTTTGGGATTATATCAAATGTTATTGTCTTCTAGAGTACTCATTCGAATACACTTTTTTTTATGGCAATTTGGTATGTTCCATAAGAAGAAAAAAACTCACTGGACTATCAAAAATACTATAGGAAGAATCAATTTCCTCATGATAATATATGGAAAAGCAGTAGTAAGAAATAGAAAGACACAGTAGCAATCAAAAAGAAAGTGAAGTTATGAACACTTGCCCTCTGACCAGAGAGGATTCTCCTGAGAACATAAGCGGGAAATTAGGCCTTTCAAATTTGCAATGATGAAATAAGTTAATATCAGTTACATGGTTAATGGTGCATGTAGAGATCAAAACTAATGGTTAACGGAACCGTCACAAAAGGAAAACCTATGGAAGTTTGTCATAGATTCAAAAAGATCACAGGCAATTACCAATCTTCAGTTTGTCATCCTACCAAAACAAATTGATATTGTTTTATTCTCCTTTCATAAAACAAGCATATATATATTATACTTCTAGTAGAAAGGAAAAATAACGTTAACAAAGCCACCAGAGACCCAGTTGCTGGACAGAGTGATAAAAATCTTGGAACCACGCACACTCCCATGTATCACAGACATTAAACTCCAATGGTTCATAAAAAAAGAACAACAAAGCAGACTATTATACGCTGTTTAGGATACATAAATACCTAAATGCGGTTGAAAATATTGTCTGCGATCGATATAACGTGGTTTTCAAATAATGTACATCAAGATACATTTGCTATTTTGATATATCAAGAAATGTAGCACATATAAGATCAACAAACTTATCATAAGATTATTAGTAATTGTTGCAGTATTTAAGATATATATATATTATCAAACGATATATCAAGAGACATATTTGTCAAATCTAAAAACAAATGATACTTGCGATTATTCACACAATCATTTATTTAAATTAGATAGTCAGTAAATACACTAGACCTATCTAGCCAATAAATGATCTGTCTGTGAACAATGGATACATCAGTGCTCCACTTGTATACATAACCATTGCTTAATGAATTAACCAGTTTTGTATACATCAGTGCTCCACTTGTATACAAAATTGGGTGAAGCAGATATTGGATATGGCTGGAGTTAATCTCTCGTAAATATTTGTCAATCCTGTTAAAACTGGTGAGTGTTTGTTCATGCCTAGTATGCAAGGTCAGTTCAGTGTTAAATCAGCTTTTGAACATATCAAAGTAAAGTTCAATCTAGTTTGGAGGAACAATTGCTCTCCAAGGCTCTGCACCCTAACTTGGAGTGTGTTTCAAAATGCTTTATCAACAGAAATAACAATTCATACTAGGGGTGCTCAACAGGTATCCCAATGCAGATTTTGCTTCTCTAACATTCACAAACCCAAATCATCAAACCTAAGATTAAATTAATAAACCCCTATACCCAATTCAACAAATCCAAAATAGAGAGAGATAGATAGATTGATACCTTAGTAAAAACTTTTCCATCATAGGATGATGATAAATCGATGATGAAGAAGCTAATTTGAAGAATCCTAAAACAGAGTAGTCATGAAATTTCAAAATTGGAGTGATTTTAGAATGAAACCCTATGTAAATCAAAACAAAAGATGGGTATTGTGTTGAGATGAATTAGAAGAGGAGCAACAAGAGATGAGTTTTTTTTTTTTAGAACTGAGTTAGAAGAGAGCTGAGAGAGGAGGTATAGTATATTAGTTTTTTTTTTTAATAGCTAAAAATCGGTTTGGTTCGGTTTCTCTATAGTCGAACCGAAACCGAACCGAAACTGATCAGTTTTCAAAATTTGAAACCAAAAATTCTGCAAATCAAACTGAAACTTTTGCAAACCGAACTGAAATTGTTCGGTTTCGGTTCGGTTTGGTCGGTTTCATGCTCACACCTTTTTTATTCACCAGTGGTAGTGCATTTTAACACTCCCTGTGTTTTGGTCGTCTATTTAACAGCCCTATTACACTTATTTTAGATTGGCGGGAACTTTCTAACTTCAATCAAATTAGGGCAAAATCAAAATCAAAATCTCTTAATTTCAACCATGGAAGAAGAAGAAGGGGAAGAACTGATACGAGCATCAGATTCCAATTCGACACACTCTTCAACTATCGGCAGAGTGATCAGCACCCTTCTCAATTTGCGACCGAAAAAGCTCGAAAACGCGATCTCTCGTCTCGGTTTAAGTTCAAAACGAGGTTATTGTTACTGATTGAGTTGTAATTTTGATTTCTTGTGTTGTAATTTGTTTTGGGTATGAGTTTGATTTGAGCTTTCTTGCAGGTTCTTTGGAGGAGCAACTTTGGTTGCTTAAGAAGTATGTTAGGGACGCGGTTGAGAAAGGGGAGGGGTTAGATCAGTTTCTCATTCCTTTGGTAGAAGATGTAAGTTACTTTAACATCATTTTGATTTTCTAGTTTGTCAGTTGTTAGGATTTTGTGAATGATAGTGTTTTTTTTTTTTTTGGTATATATTTTTGTGTGATTTGAACTCGTTACGGTGTAAATAGGTTAAAGTTAAATGTAAACTATCGGTTCAATCTTCATATGTATCTGGGCAAACTTGTTGTTCTGAGCTTCTAGTTCTAGTTACCCTGCATTGAGAGGTGTGAAGTTTAATAACTAGCGAGTCCATTGTTGTGATATTAGCTTTTGAAGTTTGGGTTTCACTGTTTTTTGCTACGCCAAATTCTTGGGTTGTACTCCTGTACATTTGAATTCCTCTTTTGCAGCCCATTGAGTTATACTTAGTTGGTTAAAATACTTTTAACTGCTAAATAATAGCTTCAAGGCATCTTAAGGGTAAAGCGTGAGTACAGTGTTGATATAGGTGGGGGTATCTAGAACTATCCGAGTTAGTGGTTGACCCAATAATGCTTAGGCAGGCAGCATGGTTCCAAATAAAATTTAGTTGTAACCATTATGTGACCATGGTTATGCGTCTCAAGGGATAAGTTTAAATTATGTTTATCATATTGTCAGATATAATTGTCACATCTTATTCATTAATTTTTTTTTCTTCTGTTTTTTTGTTTTAGTCGCTGAAGTGGAAGAACTCAAGGGATTGCAATCAAGTTATAATACTCCTTAATTGGCTCTTTGAAGATCAACTTTTATTGGGACCTCTTGCTACTAATCTTGTTCAAGTTCTCATGAGAAGGGATGATCATTATGTTGCATTTGGCTGGTGCAAATTAGTTTGTGGGTATGTTGATCGTGAGATTAATATGAACACACATTCAAATACTGGTAATATGGAAGGTGCGTTGTCTCTTTTACTTCTTTAGACTTTAATGTCTCTTTCCCAATCCACTGTCTTCTATAATTACTCCAAATCTCTCAAGGTATTATTTAAATCTGTTTTACTTTTGCATTTCTTTTGTTTCTTAAAGTAAAGAAAGACCACCTAAGTTTAGTATTTACATGGACCAAGTTATAGATTCGCGTCACACAGAGCTCTAAAACATAAAAAGTGAGAAAAGAAGAACTAGTATCAAAAACTAATATAAGCGAAGAAAGCCTACTGATGGTTTGTAAAAAACTCGATACACGCATAACATAGTGATCTAGCTCGTATTTGAAGATGATCAAAACGCTGTCACAAATGATATGGCTGCCAAACAAACAAACCTTCCAAAGTTCTATTAAAACGCCAAATTGAAGAAAGAATGAGAATAACCTTCTCAAGAAGTAAAGGATTTGGTCAGCCATAAACTAAAGTATGCATATTTTTTGTGTGTAAAACCTAAAATGTTGTTGTTTCTCTCTTTCTATGCCATCTCTGAGTATTTGTCGTCCGCTGACCTAGACTTTTGTGATTATGATTAATGATAACGGGGATTACATATCGTGATAGTAGCCTGTTAAGAAATTTCCAACATCTGATACCCAGATTAGATTCTAGTTTTGCAATTCACTTGCAATTATTTTCTGAATTACAGGGATACAAGATAAGCACAACATTTTACTGAAGAATTTTTTCCCTTCGATTGGACATCTCTTGTCGATCATATGTTCTGGAAGGTATGAAAATTTTCATTTTAAGAATAGAGAATTAATCTTATTTCTATATAATCTTATGCATAATTAAAATGTATTTTCTTAATAACATAATCCGTCTATATCTGTTATGTATCCCATGCTATGTAACAAAGTAAGGTTGTCTCGTTAGTTCTCCCTGTCTAGGTGTTGGAATTAGATCAATTTCCTTAAATTCTTAGACTGGAAGATACCAAAGAAACCGTTGACTGTCTTTTGTGTGTTGATGCATGGGCTTGAGCAATCTTCATAAAATGGTCATGAAGGTGGGTTTCACTCACATTCAAGTTGAGCTCGCTATATTCCGCCAGGTGGAAAGATTGTATCTTGTAACAGATTCCATATCGATGACACTATGTAGTCAACATGATCGAAAAGAGCTCTAAGTTGAGATTTTTTGGTACAAAGTTCAAGACAAAGATCTTGGTTCGCCGAGTCTTTTTTTGGTGTTTAAGTGTCTCATCATAGAAATGAGCGATCCTTTCTACAAGTTTAACTGTCTGTCCCTTACTCACCAACATGCACTTTGTCTGATCAATTAGTATACGCATGCACCAAGGGCTCGACCTCTTAAAGATGCTGGACATAGAGTTCTTCTGCACTTTTAAGCTTCACCAATCACCATGCACAGGATGTAAGTACTCAGACATGGACATATAGGGGCCGAGGCTTATATTGGGCTGGGATTTTTTATTTTGTATGGACCTACTTCCTGGTATTGCGCATTAATCTTATCTCCATTAGCATTTTTGAGGCGCACATCCCAAAATACTTGGGCAACATTAACTAAAACTTAGGATTGTTATACACTTAGAGACACATTCCAAAGAACAAGATAAGGTTACATTCCACAACATATCCACCTGAAAAAAAAGTATGATATGTGACATCTATTCCATTTCTTGGCTGATAATTACGTCAAAGTAGGTCTAATTTATAATGAATATAATTATTACTGCACTAAAAGTGTTCTGTTAAAGCTTAAACTTAGTTTTGTTCATTTTAGTATATATTCTTTTACAACTGCTATAGACATCAATCCTATTAGAAGACATTGTTGTGCAACAATTTGCAGTTTGATGAAGTCTGTAATAGTTCTTAGAAAGTGTTACAGAGTTGCTAGTAATTGCCAACTTTTGCTTATAGCATTTTGCAGGATGGGTCTGAAATGCCAACGCGTCTTTCAGCGGCTGCCGCTGATTGCCTTTTAGCTCTTACAGAAGCTTCAACTAAAATGGGATCCATTTCTGGGGTTTCAGATAGTAAAGCCAAGTCAGTAGATCGAGATGCAGTGCATCTTGGAGTTAATTTAGCATCTATTGCTAGTAGATATCCTCAAGATTCCGAGAATATGGGAATGAAGCTTTTGATTTGGAATATCTTGGATGAACTCATTGTTCTTTTGCAGAAACTGTTGGCTGTAAGCTCTAGCCTCCTTTCATCATTTACTGTTCTTTAAATATACGATATGAAGTGACAGTGTTACATCATTTAACCAAATGACTTGGGAGAGTTTTTTTCCTGCATTCTAATAACAAATAACAACGTTTGCTTTGGCACCGGCAGCCCGTCAAAGTAAAACAAGCTCCATTTTCCTCAAACAATGACATTTCCCTTTAGTCGATGTATGCAATGCAATCAAGCAGAGGAACATGGTCTGAAAAGAATCGCGGATGGACTGTGTAATACAATCAAGCATATCTAGTCTCACCCATCCACATTCTGTTTCCCCGGAATTCATTAAAAATGTTTTTTAATTTCCCGTACTTGCATGATCCCCTTTTGCCCAAAACAATGAAGCAAGATCCCCGTTTTATCATCTTAATGTAAACCCAACATCTCTTTTCATCGTAGATCCAAGGTTCCTCATATCGTATAGTAAGATTTTGATCTGTATTGAGAATCTGCTTCCGACTTACATTGTCCTCCATTCCATTCCGACCCAACTCTAATTCTACAACTTAAGTTGGAGATTCTCAATCCACCTTCATCTGACAGTTTGAATAATCGTATGAGTATCGGAGATCAAAAGATATCTTTTTTTGCTTAAGCTTGTGTTGTTATATTGATAGAAACTAATTAGCGGAAACATAAATACACCCAAACATTGAATTACTCAAAATAAACACTCTTTATTGAAATTAAACCTAAATTAGCATCATCTTTTCTTCTCACTAAAAACACCACATATAAACCCTAGCTATCCCCCTCTTTTATAGATAAAGAGTTTACAATTCCCTCTTCTAAGATCTCTCCCAAAATAAATATACTTTATAATCTAAAATATATAAAATCTCCTAAAATTAGAAAACTTAACAAAAACAAAAAATCCTTAAACTAACTGCTGGAGAGAGAGAGGCGACACATGGGTGGAAGCGACCGGAATGCAACCTATCATATGTGCTAATGGTATTTTTAATAATATTTGATTTTGGACATTGCTTGTGTTTTGGACATTACTGAATAGCCTAAATTGAGTGATCAATTTAACTCATGGGGGAGCCTTAGAAGATACATACTTATATTTTGCTTTGAAGTTGCATAACACAATTCCTGCAGTGGAGTATGGAAAGGAGGCCTCTGCATGCTAAAGGATTGAAGCAAGTTCTGAAGTGGCTGCAGGAAATAAAGCAGCACTACGATTTTATTAAAGATGAGGCAGGTCCTATTCACGAATCTTATCCCGTTTCTTGTCTTTAGTATTTGTATTTTATGTTGAGTTGATCATTTATCAAGAATTTTTTTTTATTTGTGCAAACCAAGGATTTCAAACTCTTCGATTTGTAGTTTAGCCCAGATTCCAATATATCCTATCCAATATTTTGTTATTTTGTACTTTTTTTCTTCCATATATAGATATCAAAAATAATAATCAAATAGATTATTTGATATACCGATACCATGCATTAAAAATTGTATTGGTAATAACCTCTATCTGTGATACTCAAGCCGTTATAATTTTATTTTGCAAAACTTATAAACCATAATTGGGTTTGAGATTTTGACATACCGGTCCAATGTATCGATGCATTGGTCGATATTTCGAATCATTATGCAAATATGGAGTTGCTATATCATGTTGAGTTTTCTTTTGATTGTGATTTATTTCCTAAAAACACCACAACAGGTGAAGATACCCTGAAGGCAGGAGTTTCACTCATCTCTTCTTGTTGGAAGCATTACTGTTTGCTTTTGCGCTTGGTGGACCGCAGAGTTTCTCAGAATTATCTAGAGATGTTAAACCAGTACATTTCAGGGATCAAGGTCAATGTTATATAGAATTACTAATAGTAATATTCCATTTTCCAATCTTTAAATGCAAGATATTTTGTCTTTTAGATAATGTGTATTTAATAAGAGTTACCCCCCACTGCGTGTGACACCTCGAGTTGCGTATACAGTATTTTTGACTTCTGTCTTTGTAATTAGAAGCTTTATGTCAGTAGAAGGCCTTGTATAACGTTTCATTTGAATCAGTAGTGTTTAGGTCAGTCTTTAGGGGGGGACGAAGTGTACTCCCCCTAATTACAAAGACAACTCCATATTTAAAAAGACAGAAGTCAAAAATACTCCATACATAACTGAAGGCACACCGCGGGTTTGTGAAATATTCAGCTCTGCCCCTCAAAACAACCTACTTGACTATGGGTCAAAGTGTGCTTACTCCCGTTGGCCTCATCTTTTAACCCTTTCTCCTTGCTCTTCCCCTCACGTGAGCAACAATTTTACAAGTTTTCACCAGAATGTATGCATAACTGCTTGGTTATGGCCTGTCGATGTTACTAATTCATGACAATATCATGAAATATTAACATCATTTATATCCTTCGCTATGTATTTGACAAATCCACTGCGCTAATTAATTTTCTCATTAGTCTTATGGTCTTAATGAATTGTTTCTTTATGATATATAAACTTTATCTCTTAATTTACCTGTATAGTTACTGACTCAGCAAATATTATGCAGTTTTACATGAATGACTACACCGATGAGCATTCTGGAAACAGAGATGGTGGCTTGGAGACCATAAAATTTTTTATGACTTGCTTATCCCTTCTCTTAGGCCGCCTTGATAGTAAGCAATTTGAAAGTGCAATATCAGAATGCGGAATGGAGATTTTACGTCTTCTATTATTGCAGGTAAAAAAAAAAAATTCAGGTTTCACAGAAAGGGTAACTGGATAAAAAAAAAAAACTGAATTTTTGTAATTATAATGTCGTAAAGTCATTGTTATCGCCTCCAATTTGATTCTCTTTAAGGGAATAATTCCTCTTAAATTTTGATAATTACTATTGATTGATTAAATTACAACTCTATTTAATAAATAGAATGTACTAAACTAAAAAATAATTGAGTGATTTATTAAGCATATGACTCTTAACTTAAAGAACAGGCAAATAGCCATTTCTAGTTATAGACACGTCTTATAATACTCACTTGTGCGTACCAACTGATATAAACGTAATTTCGCGGAAGCTAAATCTCTCAAACACAAATTGACTAAACTAATTTATTGAATTCTCAAATCACTTCTCTCTACAAATCATCTTTCAAGAACTACTTCTCAAAAAGTCATACTAACTAATTTATTGATAAACGCTAACCTAATTAAAATTAGGATTTATCTAAACTCTAAAACTCAAAATAAATACAAACTTAAATAAACCTAACTATTCTTTATTTTCTCAGCAACAACTAAGTAAAGCAACAACTAAGTAAAAGGTTACACCACCCTCTTCTATATATCCTAGAACCTTTGGATATCTCCCCTAGAATATCTCCCAATATCTCTCCAAATAGAAACAAACTTAAATAGAAACTCCTAAGAACATCTTCAACAGAGCATAAAGTAAAATAGAAATAGTACAAGGACATGTGGGAAACGATCACAGAATATGTTCACCTCACCCTCCCTCTTCTCTTTCTTTTTGACGACTCTACTCCGTCTTCTTTTTTCTTAGTGAATCAAAGCCCTCATTTAGACTCACAACTCGTGGTGTGAGCCTTCACTAATGCACATTTTTATATCATCATGCGACCCCTATTTAGGCTAGCAAGGTATTTTCCATGATTCCTGAAACTATGTTAACCAATTGAATGCTTCCATTGGAAATCTCAAGGTGTATGCTTGTGAGCATGCGGTTCGGTCAGGTAATAGGTAATAAAAGATGAATGGCTACAACCCGAACCAGATGCGCATCTGGAATCCCATGAAGATCTTGGTCTGCACGAACAACCACCCTTCCGGCTCCCCACCTTTGGAAATTGCAAGGTGAAACTATCCTCTTTTTTGGGTTATGATACCGTGTCGATAAACATTTCATTGATTGGAAGTGTGGCATTAAAGTTATATTAGTTTTTTGTCATGCCGGGGAAGATGTTCTTGTAAAACCACATTTTGGTCTGTGGAGAGCTTGAAACTAACGGTGCCGCTGGCTCAGATATTCCAGGATTTGATTTCACAGAATACTGCTACCATCTAGGCAGGCGATGAGGGGGTTTAAGCCATCTTGGATTACCTGGGCATTGGTGTTTGTTACTGAAAACTGACGATTGTGTTGTTTGGGTTTTGCGTCATACATTTCAAAGAGATTCTCAACTCTTCGGTAATCACGATTCGCAAGAAAAACTTGATATTTTCAGTGCTGCATACTAGTTATGGTAGGTGCTGTTGTATATTGGTACTTTTAAATAAATACCACAAGGCACTGTATCATATTCCTTAGACTGGCAGTTGAAGGAAAAACCCAGAGAATACAGATTGTCTTCCTTGCTGTACCCATCCATGGAATCGGAAAGAGAAGACAAGAGAAGGTGGTAGCGGGTTTTAGGCTTGCAAAGCCATCTAAAACAATAGACGATAGGATACGAGATCCTATTGAATAGTTTGAATGGAGTTCCTACTAAAATCAGGACATAGAAACTTACTAAGCCTTTGACTCAAAACATAAAAGCAAATAACAACTAATCATAGTAGAATCCTAGTGCAATATTAATTAGAGACCAGAAGTAGACTCCTAGTTAGAGGATCAGAAGTACTGCCACATCACTGTTTCTAACTTCATTACTCTAGGCAAGCATATTTTTGTCGTGTAAAATATTACATAAAACATGTAAAATGAAGAGGTGGAATCCATGGACGTGAATAGATGTTTCACTGTTTCTGCATTAAATTAACATTACTTTAAAAAGGCAAGAATTATTTGTTGATTATCCCATTAAAACCTTTCTGAGGTGGAGAAATACAGCCCAAAGGCAGACGGGGAGGAAAACTAAAACAAATAACCCCCACATCACATGGGATGCACTATCACTAAATCCTTTCATCACATCATTAGATCTTCAAATCTCACCCCCTTCATATCTATGGAATATGATAGACGAATACAAAGTTGTCGCATACATGCCAAAGATGATCGAGTCCACGGTCTTAGTGTTCCCTTCAAAATGCATTATATTAATAATATACAGTGGTCGTGAGTATCGCATTTCGGTGCTACATTTTTTATTCTTACTGGAATCAATTTATACACAACTGCAAACTTATTGAGCAGATTTATTACACCAATCTGAAACTATACTAATCTTTTTTTTTCTCTTCTAGTAATTTTTTTTCTTCACTTCTTGAAGCTTCAATGTGACGACGAAGATGTGATCGAGGGGACTGTGAGTATCTTAAGGGCAACTATACTTAAGACAAATTGTCCTGTTGAAAACAGTTTTCAAGAAACTACGCAGTTGGAAGAGGTGTTCCCTTTATTACTGATTTTTTTGGATGAGAGGAATAGTGCAGCCAAAGCAGTTATTCCGTTAACCGCAGAATTATGCTCCATGTATCCTTTTATTTTCTTCATGGTTTATATTTTACAGAAAATAGTTTGTCTTTGAAAATGTGAAAATCCATGACACTGCACAGCAACCAGCCACGAGAAATTACAGTTTTCATATTTCTATAGATATGCCTTCACTGTTACAGTACAATTAAGCGTTTTTTAGCTACATGTTCGGATTCGAACTTGACTGTGGTTCATCAGAAATGCTGATGGTCGGTGCCTGAAGTTAATATTTGAACGCCTTGCTTCTGGAAACTTCCTACAGCGGAGGAATGCCATTGATGTCGTTTCAGAAATAATTCGTATATCATCAGATACTGTGGGCTTAGTTTCTTTTCCAACACGGTAAATACGATTCCTCTGAACTTCTTGTAATGAAGTATATTTTTTTCTAGATATATTCTGCACTTTTGTTTTGTTGTATTTCAGTTTTGATGGTATTCGCATGTAATCACTGCAGACAAGATATGGCCACACACTTACTAGACTGCCTTGGAGATGAAGAGATTACTATACGTTTACCAGCATCCAATGTACTTCCTATGTTTGGTTAGTCTTTATACTTATTTGGTCATAAATAAAACTACCCATGTTTTCTATGTTCAACATCTGAAATTATATTTCTTTCTTCAGATCCGCCTTTAGTTATGCCTGAATTGGTTCGCCTTGTTTACTCTCCAAATGAAGGGGTACGATCATCCGCTAGTGATGTGCTTGTTACAGTTCTAAAATGTCATAACCAGAATCCAGGGGTGATGGTTTTGCTGCTTGATTGTCTAAGGTGTGCTGCTAGCTTGTAACTTAATTTATTGAAGTTCGCGGAAAGCCTCAAACTCTTGGTAGCAGTACTTTTATCTAAATCAAACAGATCAACTTTACACTTCCATTTTTTTCCAGCAAACTTTCTCAGGCCGAGGATCTTCCAAAAATTCCAGGAAGAGAAGGAAAAGGTGTGTATCTTTGTTAGAAACTATGTTGCAGAAGCTAATTTAATCTCAATTAAAACTAAGATCTCTTAATTGCATAAAATAAAAGGTCGAAGACCTAGGGTTTTTAGATTTTCCCCAAACTTTACATCTCTCTCTAAGGCTAAGCCTTTCTCTCTTACTCAAACCAACATTGAAAATAAACTAAGTTTAGGCTCTTTTTATAGGAGAAGATATCTAGCACAAATAGAAACCCTAATACTTATCTAATTAGGAAATTAGTCATATTATTCTATAAATTAAATAAATAAAAATAACTAAATAAAAAGGTGCACACACGACGTACAAAACATGTTACGTGTGGTCATGGTTACGACCACGTGACTTATCAATCTTACTTTTGTGTTTTTTTAATTGAGTAGATTCCACATTGCCCACTTCACTCTGGTTGTATAAATGGATATCTAAGTTGCAAATAAAAGATTATTCTTAATTTTGCAACTCGACCTAAAACATTATCTAAGTATACACTTGTATAGGTTTTAGAGTCCCAATTCAGACTAAAATAAAAACAAGAAAGTTACTAATTTTATTCAAACCATGGCTCAAAAATTCAGACTCGGGACTGGGATCACCCGTGAGTTGGACCATCTGAGTTGGAATGGGCAATCAGTCCCCGAGTTGATCCGAGTTTGTTTTTTTTTTTTTTTTTCCAGCCTAAAATATGAAATATGTATCTTAAGTTGTTCTTTGTTCTTTTTATAACTTAATTAATCAATTCAAATGCAATATTAGAATGGGTCAAGTACAATCCGCACCAAAGATACAAAGTACACTCTACTCGAAAGATACAAATACAAAAATAGTTCATATACTTAAATACAAATGATACAAACACACCACACGCCAAAATACTAGAAATATGAGTTTTATAATAAAGATGCACTCTCAATTGTTATTGTAAGATTCAGAATAGTTGTCTTGAGGAATTGAAGATGAAGAAATATCACCTTGTTGATAAGTAGTACTAGTACCGTATTGCTCAGGGTGTATCTCACACTGCCCGTAAGGGCCATAGTATGGATCATATGGGGTTTGATAAGATCCATACATAGTTTTCCCACGAGAATCAACAAGCACACAGTTAAACTAGGAGAAAGAAAAAACTTTATTATTATTAAAGAGATGATGACAATCACCGTAAAGAGGGATTTAAATTGAGAAACCACTAAAGTCCCAGTAGAAAACTAACTCGTACTAGGTAATTACTAAATATTGATAACAACTAAAGATAGAAACAAATCCCACTAAAAACAATCTTAAGTTATGATCCGGTGTATCAGATCATACTATACTGCGGTGTATCCGGACATCACACTTGACATAAGTCATAATCTCTAACGCTCCCCCTCAAACGGACGGTGAGAGTCTACAAACACAATGCGGTTGCAACTTCAAGACAAGCATAGCTTTAACACCTTTACTTGAAAAACTTCATAAAAAATATCACAGATATAAGCAAACACTTGCACGAATAATCGGGATTTCAAAAAAATAGTCTTCTTCTTCAACATCAAATAAAAAACTTCAGTCTTCAACCATCTTCACACGTACCAAATCTCTAAAACTCCCCTTCAAGCTGGAAGACACAAACTCCATAGCTTGGGAAAGATAACAAAATATTCTCCCTCGTAAGAGTCTTGAAATTTTTTGCCTTCAACAACCAATTTGAGCCTTAGCTTCAGACAGTAAATAAACCAACATGTATCTTCACCAAAAGCAAACAAAAAAGCCTCATCAATGATGGGATATATGGACCATTAACATATGTTCCATGGCTGATTACACAAAAAAGAAAATAGATTAGCTCTTGGGAATTTTTTCAAGTACAATAGCCATCTTTTAAAAAAAACCTTGAACTCATTGACCGAGAAGACAAAAGAGTTTGATCGTAGAAGATTCAGAGGCTCACAACTTGATCAAAAAGGATTCAGAGTATCAAATGGTTGGATTTTTAGAACCTTCCAACTTAAAAAAACAAAATTGTGAAGAAACAATTTGGTGTGTACTTAGTTGGTTACGTAAACCAACTAACAAAAAAAGAAAGTGATAAAACAACAAAAGTGAAAAAGAGCTCAAACTGAATGGGTGAGAGAAAGAAACTATAAAGATCCTCAAGAGAGAAGATAAATGATTGAAAGAAATAGATCCCAAAATTAAGAGAAAATGGTAATCATAAAGACGTTGCAGAGAAATCACATAGAGATAAATCACCAAGAAGATCAAAACAAAAGTTTCACCACCAAAAATCGCACCGGGGACACTATGGAGTCATTGGAAAAATATTGTTGATCTTTAAATATTTGTTACGAGATTAACTCAAAAACAAGGGATTAACAGTTGTATTGTTCACATCACTATTCATTGGTACTATTTATCTATGAAAAGTAATTACTGTTAATTGTGAATAGTATCCCGTTCACAAAAAATCAAGAAAATTAATAAAACCCTAAAGGATATAAAGATATAAGAAGAAGAAAAGGGAAATTGCAATACAAAATAAGAATAAAGAATCAATAAGTCACCAAAAATTAGATCTGGCGACGTAAAGGCCGCCGCCGGCGGAAGCGTGAAATCTCTAGGGTTTACCAAGAATCGTAGTCGCTCCAATACCAAGTTAAAGTAGTAGAAGAAAGATAAAAACTTTATTATTATTGGAGAGATGATTACAATCACCCTAAAGAGGGATTTAAATAGAGAAACCACTAGAGTCCTAGTAGGAAACTAGCTTCTACTAGGTGACTACTAAATATTGATAACAACCAAGGTTGTCAATGCGTATTGCGATGTGAATGCGACTAACGCTAGCATTACGCAACATGAATCTTGCGACCGGAATGCGACATGTTGCGGTCTGCTGCGATATATTAGTTCACAAAATATATAGTTATTAATTAATTTGAGGTTTCTCTATTTCATATTCAAAAGAACTATATTAACTCTTTGGATGTAGGTTTTAAGTTTGATCGATTTTTAAGTTCTAGTATTTTTTGTGATATCTAGGTTTTGCATTCTATCGAGATTTAATATTTTTGAGTTATGGGGTTTCGTATGTGTTTTCCTATTCGAGTTAACAATCTCTATTTTTGTTTTACATATATTACATAATCTTGTTTTGGAGTGCTACGAATTTCTATATTGACTTTTGATTTAATTTTTCACAAACTTTCGCATTAATATTGCGATGCGTTTTTTAAATGATATTTTAGTTTAACATATATTACTTAATCAATTGCGGCGTGCTGCGAGATGTTGCAAAATACTGCGATAAAATGCGTGGCAATTGCGTCCCTATGCATCAGAAGTGCTGCGAGGCGTGTTGCGTTGCGTCCAAGTATAGCAACAATCGTACCAATAGCAATTGCGCTCGTAACACTCGCATCAGATGACCTTGATAATGACTAAAAATATAAATAAATCATACTAAAACTAATCTTAAGTTATGATCCGGTGTGTCACACCATACAATACTACGGTGTATCCGAACATTACACTTAACATAAATCATAATCTCCAACGCACACTATATTATCCGTGCTTATCATAAAATCCGTGTTGCCGTGAGTATATCTCTGACTGACCATAAAAAGATATTGAACCGTCCTAATTGACTCCATAATCACCAATACTGATCATCTGAAACCCAACATCGATATCATTTACTCTTGCTGCTTGGGTATCGTCTTCATCATCCCCATTTGGAATAGATGTTAAGTTTCAAATTTTACTTCTTTGCCATTTGTAACCACCCGTAACGTGACCATCTCTTCTAAATCCATGATCCCCGTCTTGCGTTATGGTATCATAATCCAACTGAGTATTGTTCAAGCTGATATCAGCTTGATTGTCATCCTGCCACCCACCTCTTCTAATCAATATTAAAAAAATTTAGTGATCCACCAATCCGATCCGAGAAACTCATGAAAACTCGCCCGAGTTGGAACAAGTTGTCCCGAGTCACAGCTTTTCCGAGTTTTCAGCCAAACTCGGATGAGACCAGACCGACCCGAGGCAACATGCCCGAGTTGGTCCGAATTTTGAACCATGATTCAAACTCAAATTAGAAACCCTATACTTTGAACATTCTCACTCAGCTCCACAGTTTGTCAAGAAAAAACGTAAGTGCCATACTATTACCATTGTGATTTTCTACGACCATGTTTTGCTATTTTGCCATATGATGCTATGTTATGCTAATGCCATTATCCTTGCCATAAGGATGTTGTTTCAATGGTATGTCCCAATCAGCTTATGGGATCTAGTGTGCTGAAGAAGGTTGGGAAATCAAACGAGATAATACATTAGGCTAATTCTTAGACAGGAAATTCTGTAGTATGAAACAATAGAGTTAAGACTTCCCAGATCTTGATATAGCAATTCCAGTTAAAGGAGGAATCCATTGCAAGATCGCCTGCTGCACATTGTTTTCCAATCTAGGGCAACCTTTGAATGATCCTTTTTGTCGATAAAAGCTGCACTCTTCCATATCAATTGTGGCTTCCGTATCATATGGCTAATTGCTGACTAAGATCGTATCTAAACATCAAGTGTACCATATTCATATTAAATTTCAATATTTTCCTGGGTATAATGATAATGATATGTCTTGGCTCAGAGTTTCCTATCGTCGTGGCTAACAACCTAATGTTGTAATCACAGGATCACAAATTGACACTAATCAAATACTCCGGCTGATACCAGAGTGGTCAAAAGGCGTAAGATTCATTCTCTTATGTATTATTTTCCTTCAAAGTGGTCTATTATCAGTTTTTGTCTTGATCTGAAAAATTTGTGTATATCTTTGTCCAACATATTTGTAGTGATTCTACATTCTTATATGGCTAATCTATGATCCAACGGTTCATATATGGTTTATCGATATTCCAATGGTCTTTTTTTTAGTTTGAATAGTACTAGATCTCCAAAAAATTTAACCTTCAATTGTATTGCACAAGAATCCAGAGCAGATATACAACAGTTCGCAAAGGATATGAAACACTTTTGGAATTAAAAAAAGATTATGATATTTGCACTTTGTTGATCTTTATGATATAATCCCAACAAATCAGACATCATAAATACCGTGAAGTATCATGGTAGGTTATCGACACGTATGCTTATGTGTACACTGGTCATGAACACTAAATCATTCAAGTGGTAGTTTACATATTAAATAAAGCAATTGGTTAATTATAAACTTTCCAATTTTCAGATTCCCAAAAAAAATAAAATACAATTTCCTCATTTAAGAACAAAAACTCTGATGATCCCCAGGAGAATAGTGAAAAATGATGAACCTAACAAACTCCCGGAACCATTGGGCTTTTGGTCCAGTGGTGGTTGTACCTCTCCACCTAGAGAGAGGTCGCGGGTTCGAAACCTCATGGGGTTGGAAACTCTCAGAGTTACGGATCCCTATATAAAACTGGCTTGCCTTGCAAAAAAAAAAAAAAAAAAAAAACTCTGATTTTTGGACGTGGTAAAAATTTGGTTTCAGATGACAATGCATTTTACGAATTTCGTTAGTAATAGCATAATTATATTCGATATTCTTCCCTCCCAAGGGTGGGATGAAGGCAGATTTTGATAACTGTGATTTTGATAAAGAGGACTTCAAATATCTGAACCAAAGTAGGCTTTGATAATTATGTTGATTCCTTAATGATATTTCTTGTCATATTTCGTAGGTTAAAGACTGGGAAGTTTTCATTGGACCATTGGTTGAAAAAATGTTTGCAGATCCGTCCAATGCTATTACCGTCCGCTTCCTTAGTTCTATTAGTGAACACTTAGTAGAAGCCTCAGATTTTGTCCTCCGTCGGGTTCTCTTATATATGCAAGGAGAGAAAGAGTGAGTATACTATTATCTGTTATTCATTACAAAATAAAAAAGCTAGCACTTGTACTGCTCTTTTATGCATAATGTTAATCACTGCTAATTGGAGAGTGCTTGTTTATTGAACTTATTGTGTGAACTACCTTTTGTTTCGGGTCATTTATTTTAAAAGATAGAGAAAAGAGAAATAGCTAGTAGAGTTTTTTTTTGGTGTAGCTGGTAATCTTACTGCACCGATTAGAAATCAGTTGGATGTCTAGCTGGTTCATCTTCTATCTTTCTGCATATTATTGTTCCTGTAACCTATCCTCATTTCTTCTCTAGCCTTTAGAAAAAGAACATCGATTAGTTTTTGAAAGTATCGTTATACTAATGTACTCGTTCGGCTAAGGATGTTGTTAATAAAGTCAGTTCTTGCTTTTCATTCACAAATATGAGGTTTAGAAAGGTTTTTTCTGGAAAGGGCATAATTACCTTTTATTTATTCGTACGTGATTGACTTGTATATTCTTTTTTGAATGGGCTCTGCTGGTGATATTCTGACCTTACCTTGAAATTTTGATATACTGTTTATGCAGAATGGATGAACTGATGTCAAGAAGTACTGGAACCTATACAAGTGATGATTTTGTTAAACCGAGCAATAATTTATTTCATCGCCTCTGCCCACTGCTCATACTCAGGCTGCTGCCGTTGAAAGTTTTTAATGATCTTAACTCTCCCCTTATGTATGGTCAGCTTCTGAATCAAGATCCTCCATTAGGTATTTACTCTCTCATATATGCTATTTTTCTTCCCTTACAACTACAATTAGCAATTTTCTGATCCCTGGGAAATGATATAGGCAACATTAAGGCATAGTTCATCGATTCAATTTTGTAAAAATTGCAGGTCGAAGCCTGCTAAAATATACCTTACCATTAGTGTCTTTATGTATGTAATTTATGTGCTGTATTTCTTATACGTATAGAATTGTTGGATTTGTGGAATTATAGAATATGCAAAGTTGGTAGTTTACAAAGGGCTTGGACTAATTTTTTTTTTGAGAAGCTTGGACTAAATATCTACCAGGAAGTAACTTTGACAATATTAGGGAAGTACTTACGTTCTTTTGGGGTGCCTTTGAAATTCTATCAACAACACTTGGGATTTTTTTTTCTCGAGAAAGCATCAAGACAATTCTTTAAAAAGGAGAGAAGACAAGTTTTTCAAATAAAGCTTTGAGATAGTTGTTGGAAAAGATAGAAGATAATCTTATAGCTTTCTGCTTGCCGAGATTTGAGGACATTGACGTAGCTCTGTCCGTATTTGGGAGTGGACTCTGTTTGGGAGGGTGGGAGCAATTTCAGAACCTATTTGGTATTGATTGGGCTTTTCGAGCCAGATGCGCTAATTCTATGAAGGTGTAATGGTTAAAGGCTTAGAAGGATAGCGGGATAAAACTTCATGATGTGACTCCGTAGGTTCTTGTCTCTATTGGTCATACTTGATAAGTATGTAACGTGGACACTCCATATTCCAAAAAAAATCTGTGTCCAAACATGCGGACACTCGGACACACCGACACTTCAACGGACACTTCTTGCTTAGATCATAACCTTTTTGCATAACTTTTAGAAAGTTTTCAATTCTTATACATGTTATTCAACCATACCAACTAGTATCATTGTTTTTTGTTTGTTATTAGTCGTAAATTAACCCATAAGTTAATATAACCCTTAAGTGTTGGGACTTGTTTGTTATTAGTCGTAAAAATATGTCGTAAATTAACCCATAAGTGTGTTAGATAGGTTAAGTAACCAACATAAGCATAATAGAAAATAAGAAATACAATTTTTACAGCCGTGTCCCCGTTTTTACATATTTTTGGGTCGCCTTGTCCGACACCCCGTACCCGTGTCCGACACCGACACCCGTATCCGTGTCATTGTTACCTGCGGTTCTCGTGTATTGATCTTCTATTTCCAAAGTAATGAAGGGGGTTGAGTAGAGGATCTAGTTGCGAGATGAATACGTTATATTTTTTCCGATCTGGTGTAATTTTTATTTTGTTTTTCTTCTCTTGTTAAGCTCTTAAATATTTGTTCTTTAATTGATAAGGAGCTCTTTTCTTTGCATTGGAATTGTACCCTGTCCAATTCAGAATTTCTTATTTGGCTACTCATCTTTACTTTTATGTTCTTGAAAAAATATGTATATCTTTTCCTATTAAGTAATTTTGAACACATAGATTAAATTATGCATTTGGAGTGGTCTTTTCCTTTTTGTTATACCGCTTATTCTTCTCCTTTTCATGTGGAACTTCAGTGAACATGGCATTTAATGGAGATGGTGCTAGTAGCATAGCTGCTTTCCTCGTAAACAGGTCCGAAAGCATACTATCCTGCTGATTGATTCTCAACTGTTTGAATTGGAACCTAAGTTATCCATTATTTTGTTCTCCTTTTTTGATCAGAGCATTCCAATATTTTGAGTTTGAAGATGTTCGAAAGCTGGCAGCTGAGTTGTGTGGACGCATTCATCCACATGTATGCATATTCCCTTTGAGGAAAATATCACTGATTTGACTAAACTCTACATTTTCCACTGACATCAAGTTGACTAGCGCTACTTTGTTGTAGGTTTTATTTCCAATCATCCGAGTTCAATTGGAGAATGCTACACGTTCGTCGGATATACTCAAGATGAAGGCTTGTTTGTTCTCAGTTTGCACTTCTCTTGCGGTAAATATCTGCTCTTGAAATTTTGTTATTCCAATTAAATGTATTTTCGAATCTAAAGTGTCTCCTTCGTATGTGATGTGACCATCATTTTCTCTGCAAAAAAGAATTAGTTTTCGCTATTGTGTTATAGTTAAGAGGCCGTGATTCTGCTCTCCACCCTCTTATGAACGAAATAAGGAAAATACTGGAGGTGGTCCTGTTGTGGCCCTCTATGGATGGTGACGAGGGTAAGCAACTCATTTATCATCCTTCAAATTTCTGCAGATCTACTACTAGGGACTCTAACATCGACAAGATTCTTGTACGCCTTTCCAGTTTCCAAAGCACAGCATGGGTGCATTGATTGTCTAGCACTAATGATATGTGCAGAACTACAATCTCCAGGGTCGACCACAGACTTCTCTAAGAAGAAGATGAGTAATGTTGGAGAGAAAAGTTTCCTCGGTTAGTTTTTCTCTACTTCCTAAAACTCAAAAGATAAGTGTTCTTTAATATCCTTGTATTTTACTTCAGGCATTTTTAGTCCGGCCTCTTCTGTTATCAAAATCAGACTGTGACCCTCGAGTTTTTTACTTTTGACTTATCCATTGTGGCATTTGTATTTGAATGAGGTGTAAGTCCTATTTTGGTAACATGAAAATGGTAAAAGTAACAAACTTGGTTAATAAAGTTATTATTTAGATGTATATAGGCGGTCAAAATCAAAACGTCATTCTAATACATTTACTGACTTCTTTCCTATCCTCAATTTCAGAGGATGCCGCTCTGAAGAATTCAGTTCTAACTTATGTGATTGATAAGTTAACAAATGATACAAGTGAGTTTGCTCCTGTTACCAATTTTGATGGTCTCAATCACTTGGTCCCCGAGTCTTCAAGTACGAAGTGTAGATCCAAGGCATCAATCCCTCTCTCGTTTCGTTTGTGCATGGCTAACGTCCTGATTAGTACTTGCCAGAAAATAGCAAGTTCTGGGAAGAATTCACTTGCCGAAAGGACTGTTCCAGTTCTTACACGTTCCATCCAGGTATGCCGCTATTTTGATCTTGTTGACAGGCGTAACCTGTGTTAGCTTGATATGAGTTGAATATGTGCCTATATCTCAGAAAGGTACATACTTTTGAGTTACCTTGACTCGGTGACAACTCATGTTTATTTTCTTAAGTCTAACTCACGCTAAGCTGACAAGGGTTACAATCTGCTAAACTCCTCAATGACTATTTTCTGTAAATGCTTGAATGCTACATTTTTAGCTTAAATGTTAGGGTTGATTGTTAATATTACGCTTGGTACTTTGTAGGTGATAACAGATTCAATAATTAGAGCTGCATGCATCCAAGTACTTTTCTCAGCGGTATATCATCTCAAATCCGCAATTCTTCCTCACTCATCTGATCTGCTCACACTGTCCATGAAAGCTCTCCAAAAAGGAACACAGAAGGTATTGAAATGTTTATTAGAATGTTTATATTGTTTGTTGTTGTACCCACCCACTCGCTAATTGTTTAAGTCGTTCGATTTTTGCATATACCATTTATTCTGATATTTAGTATGTATTTTCTTATATTTATTTCTAACTGTGCTGAATTATGATAAAACCTAATCAAACTCGACTTTTCCCTGACATTTTTCTTCTTCTTTCCTTTTCATATTCCGAACTGCTAACCAGATAATCAAGCTAAACAGGATTTGAAAACAGCTTCCATCTCTTCTAGATAGATTAATCACCTCGGTTTTCTTAACACTTTATCTGGGTTAGACAGAGCTCTTCTTGTTGGATTAATCTATGAAGGACATCTACAATCTGGTTACAAAGCTTCTGAAGCATCTTTAACCATCACATTGTGATAGTTTAAGAAAGACTAGGCATTGCATTTCACCAAATAAAGATTAGTCATTGTAATTCCATTCCCTTAATGTGCTTTGACTCCTTAGTCTGAGAGACTTCCAACTTCCAACTTTGTTGTTTTTTCAGTTCATCATAGGAAATCAAAACTTGGGACATGAACAAATATATTACAATATATATAATATATGTTCTCTTCTTCTGAAATTTATATGAAAAGTGAAAACCTATTTCAAATCTATTACTAGAATATAGAATCATCAAAATACGTAGAAAATAGTATCCTAGTGTCAACTGATATGTCATGATATATTTACATTTTCCAAAAACTACCTGTCGGCCCTCTGTTGCAAACTTCCAATAAAGTATTGACACCGGGATTTTGGAGATTTAGTAATGATATATCAATGTTTTGTGAAGTATACTGGGCCATATCATCCATCCATGCTCTGAATATCTCATTCTTTGTCTATAACTGTCTTATTCTTCATCTGATTTAACGTGGGAAACTTATACTTGTGCAGGAAAAGATGGCAGCTATAAAGTTAACGGGGTCGCTCTTGGCAAGCGAAGATGTCGTGGTGGAGAGTATATCAGGTGGGCTTTCTGAAGCAAGATCAGTTCTATCAAGTATCTCCTCAACTGACCCTTCGTTAGAATTGCGACAACTATGTAAACAGTTGCTAGCATGTATCACATCTCCCTTAGATAATGTCTTGCGTGACTTCTTACACTGACTGTAAAGTCAATTTTTGCTCGGGTATGATATAAATTTGTATGTTGATGTTGGGAGAATTTAGTAACTGCTTGTATCTACATGTTTGTATAAGAATGTCTTCGCCAAATTTTACTGTATATCTCCGGTGACTTAACTTTGAGATGAGGATTTCTAATCCAATCCACTATTTGCCAACAAAATAATGGTCACAAAATATAACTCGTTATGAGAATCTGTATTATTTGCAGGTTTAGTTGGGTCGTAACACGTGTTGTATGACATAGTATCACCTAGAAATAAAGGAGATCTGGTTAAAATTGCAGGTTTGTTTTCTGAATTCAATCCTAAAACGACATGAAGAAACCTTGGCTAACGATCTTGTGGTAATTAGTCCTTATTAAAGCTTGAATGTGTTGCAATGTGTGAAATAACAAGAAACCTGATGATAACTAATGTGATCTTGAAGCATATAAGAAATGACCATCTCAAGTTGGTTCGGGTTCTCAAATTAACATGGAGCTGTTACGACCACAGACGCTAAAACATCTTGAACTGCTTGCTAGATAGACCCCCCTCGTTGTTTTCAGGTGTTCCAATGTGACTCTTGTCTTTACGTCCTCCGTGCCAGCTACCCTGAGACTGAATAATCAAACGATCGTAGGAAGTGTTTTTGTGATATGTACAGTTAAAAACAAAAAACTCGCATCACCCTCTCGGGTTACCGGAGATAAGTGTTGGCTGGGGAGATTTGTTTCCTTGGAAAAAAAGTTTTACAAAGAAAACAAACATTTCCGTTTTAACTACACAGTGGCAAACTCGTTAATATTCAGAACCCATAAATATTTCTTGGTTACTCCCATCCCACTATATACAAATTACGAAGCAAAAACAAACCAACATTTTCGAGCTTTGTTTCTTCGATCTCACACCAAAATCCCCAATTCTCGTCTCCTGATCAAAAAAAGTCAGTTTCTCTTTGATTTCTTCATCGAAATGGTAAGATTTCATCGCCAGATCTGGTGAAATTATGTTTTGATTTGGACTAATTAGATGTGAATCGAATTTTGATCTGTTTTTCTCTGAATTGTTGCATGTTGTGATGATGAAACAGCCTCTGAGACTTGAAATCAAGGTATTTTGGATCTCAATCTCTTTGAATTGTTGTAATGTGATTGATTGGTAACCCTTTTGTTTTGATTTGGATCAGAGGAAACTTGCTCAAAGATCTGAAAGAGTGAAATGTGTGGATCTTCACCCGACGGAGCCATGGTATTTTTACTTGATTAGATCACATATCACATTAGAAGAGTAAATAATGTGTTGTCACTTGTAATGTGTAATTTGTGTTCAACTTTGTTTGGGGCAGGATCCTTACGAGTCTTTATTCGGGGAGTGTTTGTATTTGGAACTACCAGACACAGGTAAGAGCTAATGTTAATTAATTAAGCTTTGAAGCTCTTAGTGTTAACCACATTTGCTCATTTATTGCAGACTATGGTGAAATCTTTCGAGGTTACTGAACTACCAGGTATTTTTCATCTGCTATTGTTATGGATATTCTTTCTAGAACTATTGGATTCCAAACCATTGGAAAGGCTCTTGCTAATATTGTTGCTTGTTATTTGCAGTTCGGTCAGCAAAGTTTATTCCAAGTAAACAATGGGTTGTTGCTGGAGCGGATGACATGTGCATCCGTGTATACAATTATAATACAATGGATAAGGTCAAAGTGTTCGAAGCGCACACGGATTACATCAGATGTGTGTCTGTCCACCCAACTCTTCCTTATGTATTGTCAGCATCTGATGACATGTTTATAAAGCTGTGGGACTGGGAGAAAGGCTGGTTGTGCACGCAGATATTTGAGGGGCACTCACACTACGTGATGCAAGTCACCTTTAACCCAAAGGACACCAACACCTTCGCAAGCGCTTCACTTGATCGCACGATAAAAGTATGGCTAGATTTGGTCGATGCTAAATTTTTACAATTAGTTTTTAGAGAAATCTGTTGAGGAAATAACTAAAAATGGAAACGCTGATGAAGAATGCAGCTTTTTGAGAATTAATCAAAATGACATTTGAAATATCAATTTCTGAGTTTTTCTTTGATAATGTTATTTTACTCAAATATGACATTTGAAGTATGGTCTGTCATAATTTAAGTGAAGTACACATTTCAAATATAGTTTTCTCAAAGAAAAACTGCATTTCAAACAGATATGAAACAATATCAAAACATGGTATTTCAAATACTGCTTAAAGTTTTCTTTGCTCAAGTATTTGAAACTGAAACTCGGAAATTTTTGTTAGATATGCTACTGATGAATTCGTGAACTTCTATTTCCAGATATGGAATCTTGGTTCCCCTGATCCAAATTTTACATTGGATGCCCATGCAAAAGGAGTTAATTGTGTCGAGTACTTCACGGGTGGAGATAGGCCATACTTAATCACTGGTTCTGATGATCACACTGCTAAGGTATGCCAATTTCATTATTTTCCTGACCATTATTTAGCTTATTATGCCATTAAGTTGACAGCTTTCTGCTTAATTTGTCGAGACAGGTGTGGGATTACCAGACAAAAACTTGTATTCAGACGTTAGAAGGCCATACACACAATGTTTCTGCGGTTTGTTTCCATCCCGAACTTCCCATAATAATTACAGGTTCCGAGGATGGGACTGTTCGGATATGGCATGCAACCACCTATAGGTAAGTTCATGATATTTGATATAATTTATGGATGAGGACAATAGTTTATATGATTCGTCTTAAACAACGGACTAGGATATACCATAATCCAAACAATTAGAATTCAGTTGAAATAAAGTTTGAATTTTATACTTTTAGCATTATATCTGGCATGTTTCATGGGGGATTTGGGTTCTACCATATATTCTGGAAGGATTGAGATATCCAAGAAACCTATTTTGTTAAGGATTCCCCTTTGTAGTAATCTGGTCCAACTCCGATCCATCGACATCCTCACACAATCATACAATTTTTTTATTTAAGTTTTTAGGAAGGGTTTGGGATCGGCTTACATTTTTCTTATAGCACTGTTTCTATCACATACTTAGAAATGAGTTGAGATCTATGCAACATTAACGTAGGTGCGTGTGTGGGTGTCTAGGACGGGTATAAGGTGTCAGACATGGCGAAGGAGAAAAGTACCTTGAAAATATGCCGGACGCATGTGTCCGAGTGTTGGTTCGGTACGTGTCGACACAGATTTCAGATAATATATTGCGTCCATTTTACATAGATTGAGACCTGATCTTTGTTAGGAATAGGATGGCCTTTTCAACATGGAGTCATCTGCACAAAAAATCTTGTCTTTTTGAATCTGTGATTCGATGGAATGGACTGCTTAACATCAATGATGTTTTACAATCATGTTCTGATGATGCTAGAAGATTCAGATCTCAACTTTTTTCCAATGTAGGTGATATATAATTTGTCTGTGAACCCTTAATAAAGAGATATTATAAAGATAAAAGATAAAACCCCACCAATAAGATTAATATCTCGAGGGATGAATAGATTGCCAACAATTAAGAACTCTGGCATATAAGTAATGGGATAGAGTGCTGTGATAATGTGCAATGCATAAGGTAATAAGCATATATCCTACAAGATTACTTGCCGCGCGTATTGAGACCTCAACTAAACACTTGAGATGCAAATAAATTTCCTCTTTGCTTCAAGAACCCTGGTTAGAATTTATCTTTTTTGTATAAGCAGGGTTCCATTTTCTATTCAAACTTAGGATTCCACATTATGCCCTAAGTATATGCATACCTAATCCACTTTTGCTCTCGTGAGAGCAGATATATTCTATTATTTATCGTATGATATTTGGATTTAACCTCACCCTTTCATAGAGGAACATGTAGTCTTCAAGTTTGGTCTATTCAACACCACTTCCATTTTCTCAATTGGTATTCTTTAAGAGACTGAATAGCATTTATGAGATTTGTGTATCAATAAAGAAAGGAACAATTCTTTTTTATTTGATGGCATCAGGGCTTCCAACTTTCTTTCTGGAATATGTGATAAATAATATCCCCAACTATCACCTAAACATCGAAGCGGTACCAATTGATATTATGTTGATCAGACAAGTTATGCTGGTTACATGAGCTTTACGAGCTATGTTTCATTTTCATATGTTGCATGCTATACCCCATTTGCACAGTGTTTCTCCTTTTTCTTTTACTTGTTTGCATACTAATTTAAAACTGTTCTAAGGACAATATATTTATAGCATCCCAGGTTAGCCTAATTTCTTGAACACGCTCCTTAATTTACAGGCTTGAGAACACATTGAATTATGGTCTTGAGCGAGTTTGGGCTGTTGGATACATGAAAGGCTCGCGGCGGTAAATTTATATGTTTCTTGTCATTTTATTTATATTACGATTTGAAGTTGTGAGGATGTTTGAGGTAACATGTATAAACATATATATTTACGATAAAAGTTAGGCTTTGAAAATTAACAATTAATATTTTGGTTGTTTAGGATTGTTATTGGATATGATGAAGGAACCATCATGATTAAAATTGGTAGAGAGGAACCAGTTGCTAGTATGGATAGTAGTGGAAAGATTATATGGGCTAAGCATAATGAAGTTCAAACTGTGAACATAAGGAGCGTGGGAGCAGATTTTGAGGTTTGGCCGCTCTTTGTACACTTTTCCCATGCATAAATGGACCTTAAAAGATAGGGTTTCTTCTGCCTACTTTACATGAAATGTTCATTACTTCTCAGGCTTCGGATGGAGAAAGATTACCTTTAGCAGTGAAAGAGTTGGGAAGTTGTGATCTTTACCCGCAAGTAAGTTTATTGATTTTCCTATAAATATTTCCTACTGCAAGTTGTGCATCACATGTAAATTCGTATGTATTCATTCAAACATTTATCTTGTAATAGCATTGATGTCTTAAGGTTATAAAGAATTAATTTATGCCTTTCTAAGACATGAACTTGAGTTCGAACTAAAGCTATGGTGAGATGGAATTAAAGATGTAACTGGGCTGGATTCTGATTGCCAGTGCCCTTTCTTATTCAATTCCGAGCTTGATTAGGTGACAAGCCTATTTATGCTCATAAGGGCAATTGGATTTGTATGGAATCAAGAGACGCTACTTAACTCATTCAATACTTGTGACTAAAACAAAGGAAAGCTCGAGAGCACATAAACTAGTTCAAATACTTACCAAGGAATCAACTTAAAAAAATACTTCTAAAAAAACAGAAGGAAATATAGTGAAAACAAACAGCCTTAAGAACTAATGGAATATTTATGTATTTTATCTTTATTTGGTTGGTTGCGACCTTGAGGCTAAAGGTGTTTAAATTTTTTGATCTGGAGACACTTGTTTGTACCTCGGTCATTACATAAGACTACCATCCATGAAAAATTCTAGTTTAACCATCACTAATGTCAGGTTATTATCTCGCTCGTACTTTGGCCTCATAGAGAAAAGAGAAAAATGCATTCTGATAATATTAATGAAATAAGCTTCCAATTATAATTCTGATCCAGTTTCTTTGTGCTTTCAGAGCTTAAAGCATAACCCCAATGGGAGGTTTGTAACTGTTTGTGGTGATGGGGAGTATATAATTTATACTGCACTGGCATGGAGAAATCGATCCTTTGGATCGGCGTTAGAGTTTGTTTGGTCATCAGATGGAGAGTATGCAATCAGAGAAAGTACATCAAGGATCAAGATATTTAGTAAAAGTTTTCAGGTATTCTCCCCCATTGTTGTTTATATGTTCTTACCTGATAAAGTGACTTATGGAAGCCACAGAAAGTTCCTTTCTGATGATAGATATTTAAACACGTATAGCACATGATAAGAAAGAAGACTATCTGTAACAGGGGAAAATTTCATGATGAAATCTGTTAGTGCAACTTTATTTGTAGCATGAACCCGTGATATTGATATACTCTTAATTGTGGCGGAATCTTTCAGGAAAAAAAGAGTATACGCCCAACATTTTCTGCAGAACGCATTTTCGGAGGGAACTTGCTGGCGATGTGTTCAAATGACTTCATTTGCTTTTATGATTGGGTTGAATGCAGGTTGATTCGCCGAATTGATGTTAGTGTCAAGGTGAGAATCATTTTTCCCAAATAACTTATTTTGTCAACGTCTCACCAGCTCCAGCCACATTTGGTTGCTAACGACTTTCTTTACTACTTTTGGCACTTTTCAGAATCTTTATTGGGCTGATAGTGGAGATTTAGTGGCAATTACGAGTGACACATCATTCTACATTCTAAAGTACGATGTAAGGATCCTCAGCTGTTCTATTCCTCTTATACTTTATAAATTTGTCTTTTATTTTCTTACTTTACGAAGCTTTGATATTTGCTTGGTATATATCACCATAGATCAAATATTGTGCAATTTCCAGTATATCAAAGATCTGTTGACCAATACGATATGTATATGGGCGGATACGTTATTTTTTTTGTTTGAAATAAGTGGCTGTTTGCTAATTTATCGCAGTACGTCACTATATCGTGACTGAGAGATATCAGTTGATATTACTATATATATCTAGGATGTATCTCAGATGCAGAAATAGGATATCAGAGTTTATCGTGGTATTGAGGATGTATTACTTTTTCAGTAGGCCATTTTTGACAAAACAACTTTTAAAACTGGGATTTGGTTCCTTGCATGACTCAAGTTTGAGCTTTTGATTACGATTTGGTAACTGAGTCTGCTTGTTTTCTCAGCGGGACGTCGTAACATCTTACTTTTCTAGCGGAAAGACAGGAGAGGATCAGGGTGTTGAAGATGCTTTTGAGCTTCTTCATGAGACAAATGAGCGGGTGCGAACGGGGGTATGGATTGGAGACTGTTTTATCTATAACAACTCCTCTTGGCGACTTAACTACTGTGTTGGTGGTGAGGTATAGTGAATATTTTAACATCGGACTGGGAGACATCTGTTTCTTTATGGGTTATTTAAACTAACTATCCCCTCCTCTTTGAGAAAAAAAAACCCCCCTTGAATCTACACTCTAAATGGAGAATCATGTTCTTAGCAGGGGTATGTTAGTCAAAAGTTGGAGGGGTTAGTAGTCTATCATGTGGGGAAGTCTGAATAAATCAATGTTTATTATATGGATTCACACGTTCATGTTGGTATATGTTCACTGGTTTCAGGTGACCACCTTGTTCCACTTGGACAGGCCTATGTACTTATTAGGATACATTGCCAGTCAAAGTCGTGTATATCTTATAGACAAAGAGTTCAAGTGAGTTGGATTTGATTTTTTTTTTGTTTTGAAATTGTTGGTGTCTTAGTTTGCATTCGTCGTAATTTATCTGACATAAATCTTGGAACTTTTTTGATGCAGTGTTATTGGATACACGCTCCTTCTCAGCTTGATTGAGTACAAGACTCTTGTGATGCGTGGAGATCTAGAGCGAGCTAATGAAGTCTTATCATCAATTCCCAAGGAGCATCACAATAGGTAATCTCAATGTCTCTCATTTGTTGTAAGTTTCTTTTAGTTTCATCAGTATACAATCATATGATATTCTAGGCTAAACACCCTACTCGGTCAATGGGGGAAGTTTAGGGATTATGTCCCTTGTCAGATCAAATCATAACGAGTTTACCCCGTAATGACATGAGTTCTAGAAAGAGGAGATATGTCGTTAGTCAATGTCATTAAACTTTACAAAATGGAAAGTTTCTGATCTCGATCAAGATCTTGTAGGGTCGTACAAGGACAATAATTACATCTGAATCACCATATAAAAGCAAATTAGTAACACTGGACGGAGAGGGTAACATCCTACTTACGAGGGGTGCTAACTCTGGCTGGAGTCTACTTCATACCTAGAGGACATCCTAGCAATGCGAGATGATGGGAAAATCTCAATGTTCAAACCTGTGATAAGAGATATTCCAATTTCTGGTCCAAAAAGACTTGAGGAGTCTGAAGATGAATGCATCGTCATTAGGGTGTGAAGCACCCAAAATTCCCTACCCTTAGCGAACTAGGTGGATAGCCTTCCAACTTAAGGTCATAGTTCTTAAAAAAAAACAACTTAAAAAGTGAAATAAGAAGATATTTAGAAGAGTAAATGTAGCTTAAGAGATGGAGCCAAACCAGTTTATGATCTTGATACTGCACAAGACAAAATTTCTGTCATGAGAAAAGTCGTAAAGATTACTCTGAAAATGAAAATGAGGAATGCTCTACTTGGGAAAAAAATCTGTTCAAGTCAGGAATTGAGAGTTAAATAGTTAAAAGAGTGAAGAGCGAGAAATTATACTAACACAAGATTGCAACTACGAGGAACCATTCAACCACTATTTGTGGGGCTATTTTTCTTTTTTTTTGGAAAGGCGGAGGGGGATTTTTCTTAGAGAGGACTGAGGAGGCACCTGAAGAAGTGTCCGGAGTGAAAATCTCAGTGACCCCTCTTGAATGGCTGTGTGCTAAGGAGTATCTCACTTGAAGTCAAAGATGGGCTTGAATGGCCAGGGTCTTCGAGAATATATCGCTGCTGATTGCCGAACTTCCAGGCAACTTTTCAATCTCCATCTACAGAGCTAATTGTGAGTGACTTAAGGCTTGATGAAGTTGCCCATAAGATCCATATTCTGGGTCCCACAATATTTCTATTATCGCGATTCCCTAACTTGCTTAGGTAATTTAGATTGCAGACTTTAGGCTTGTGAGCTTGATAGGAACCTCCTTAGAAATGAACCATGTTCTCCTTATTGATGAACATATTCTGACATCATATCAGAAGAGCAAAGGATGTCTGTTAGAAATAGAACATTCTTTGATGGGTCCTTATCGACAATGAGTGCATATTAACCCCATTCACAACTAAGAATGTTATGCTGTGTACAGTACTAGAAGGGGTCTTCAGATACACTGAAGTACATATATTGTTCAAACATAGTATAATTTAAGTAATGGTACATACTGAAAAACAATGCAGATCTTTGGAATACTTAATATGTTTGTGTGGGACACTGAGTACAAGTGAATGTTATTGTACTTAAATATCAACATTGTTAATACAGTACCCAAGAGCTATAATCCATGTATATTTCTTCTTAAGATTATTTACTCTAGTGTACTAGTCCATAAAACATGTTTATTTGTACTAGAGATATAGACACTTTCATTACTTGGTACCTTTTTTGTTTCTCATCCTGAATTTAAGAGTTGCACATTTTTATTACCGCGAGTTACTTATTTCTGACTTTATCTTAAAAAAAATCTTTGCTTGCTAGTGTGGCTCATTTCTTGGAATCTCGAGGCATGTCAGAGGGTGCACTAGAAGTAGCTACAGACCCTGACTATAGGTTTGACCTAGCCATACAACTTGGCAGACTAGAGATCGCAAAGGTATGCTATTCAGATAAACTTTAAGGTCTCTTTTTTCGTCGCTTATACTTCAAAAAAATGTTCTTTTCTTATATAAAAATCCTTCTCTTAATTTTTCCTTGCGCATCCAAAATTATCTTGGATTGATAATGGAAAATTTTAAGCAAACAAAACTGGCTTTTGAAAAAGCATTTGGCAGATGTCATTTAAAAAGATCTTGGCTTTCACCTTGCCCCCTGAACTGATTTTAGCAGTAACTAACATTAATATTAATTTGCTGAATGCTAAATTTTTTCAATACTCTCTCCCACTCTGAAATTCTAACTTCTAAACTACCATCACCCCACTCTCTTTCAAAGGTGAAAAGGTGAGATAAAAAAATAGACCCAATTACTCAATCATCAATTTTTGTGAAGTTCCCCTGTTTGTGCAAAAACAAAAAAGGATCTCTTCTCTTATTTGCTTTCATTTTAGAGCTCTCCTTCTCTTAAGTTTTATCAAGAAGTAAGTGAGATTATTTTTCTTTTCTCTTCACAATTACTCATGATCACCAATTTCTACTAAAACCAATAACCATCATCAAAATACAATATCTCTGAGGCAATTGATTGAAATTGTACTTCTAGATCATGGATGGGTACTCAACCAAATGCTTAGAATAGAATGTAGTAGAACTATGGGCACACAACCAAATGCCTATAACAGAGAGTCTAGTAAAACTATAACAACCATCATAAAATAATAATAATAATAAGTGGAGGAAAAGTCAAAAATATTATTTATAATATTTGTAATGCCAAGTACAGATTTTTCAGGATATCCTGACTAATATACTGTATGACAAACAAGAAAATATGTATTTGGGATATCTGATATTTTTTAAACATTGGGGCATCTCAGATATTTAATATTTGAGATATCTTTTTAACAAATGGGCCCTAGCCTGAAGCATTTCTTTTTTAGTTCGAAGCAGTTATATAGTGATAAATTGCGTCATATTTTGAATATTGAGCCTTCAGTTGCCTGCATGTCTTTTGAAACAAGTTCTCTCCTTGTCACTTCACGTAGTATTTATTGCTGTTTGAAGATGGTACTTTGTTTTCCTTGCAGGAAATTGCCTCAGAAGTACAGAGTGAATCTAAATGGAAGCAGTTAGGTGAACTAGCCATGTCCAGCGGCAAGGTACATTATTTAGGAAAGTAGTTTTGTGAGGCACCTATTTTGTTTTTAAAGTCTCTTCAAAACTTCTTACTATTTTTGTTTTTGTTGGGAGTTGTACTCAAGACTACTCTGCATATTTAATGATAAGAGATTGCTCGTCCCATGGATGACCGACGAAAGAATTTAGATACCTCCTACATGTATTAATTCTATTGAGATACCCCATTACACGCAGTAGGGTATCACAAAAGGATTCAAAATGCCGAAGGGCATATCAGTTATTTTGTCAACTGTTCATTTTATTATTGGACATGTACGGGGTTTGGGCAGAGAGTTGAGCTGGTATATGCAAGTTGGTCTTAAAATATAGGGTATCTCCAATAACATTTTTTTGAGATTTAATTTAATTAATCTTTCTGTAAGATGCAACCTAATCAGTTTAAACTGTATTATTAAGAACTTTGGCTAAACTTGGTTTACCTTTTGTGGTTCAGTTAGAGATGGCTGAGGAATGTTTGCGCTTCGCAATGGATTTGAGTGGTTTGTTGCTTCTATACTCTGCGCTCGGAGATGCAGAAGGTATTAAACAACTTGCATCTATGGCTAAAGAGCAAGGCAAAAACAATGTTGCATTCCTTTGTTTATTCATGTTAGGTAGACTAGAAGAGTGTCTTCAGCTATTAGTGGAGAGGTAATCCTTCCCGTTCTTAATAATTTTCCACTTTATGCATGGGAATGCAAAAATTAGCAGGTTCCGTACTTATCATATATTTGCACTCACTTATGCAGCAAACGGATACCAGAGGCTGCTTTGATGGCACGGTCATATCTTCCTAGCAAGGTTTCAGAGATAGTATCATTATGGAAAAATGACCTCAAGAAGGTTTGTAACTTTGTTTTTTTATATTTCTTCCCTTTCAATATAAGATAAGGAAATGCTAAGCAAGAGCTTTTAGTTGAGTTTTGACTTGGGATCCAAGAATACGGTAAAAAACCCAGCTAAAGAATAAATATGATGTGAAGCGGGTCATTTACCCACTCGTCTGTGTGTCTCTCTTTCTTGAGATTAGTAGTAGGGTTATCAGTAGGATATAAATCAGAGGGTTTTACCACTTTGTTTTTAGGTTGGTCTGAGATGAGTTTTTTTTAGGTTTAGTTTAGTAGAGAGATTTAATAAATTAGTAGTTGATTTTCGTTAGTTTAATTGTTGCATCTTCAATCTTTGGCTTCCGTGAGATTATTTGCATCAAAATATGTATGCAAATTCTTGAAAGTAGAAGAAAAAGCGAATGATATAGATTTTTTATTATTATGCAAAAGTGTTTTGTTTTGTTTTTTTTTTCATAAGGATATATGA
Source organism: Kingdonia uniflora (assembly GCA_014058105.1). Lineage (NCBI taxonomy): Eukaryota > Viridiplantae > Streptophyta > Magnoliopsida > Ranunculales > Circaeasteraceae > Kingdonia > Kingdonia uniflora. Next base: position 736,774 of record JACGCM010000376.1, read on the forward strand.
ATAAGTACCACCTAATTCGGGTATTAACAATGTATTTTACGTTGTGTATTAAACATGAAGTATACTTCAGATTGCTAACTGGGGATAGTACACTTAAGATGCATTTTGACTTGGTACACCTAGAAATTAGAGCGTTATAAATTTTCCAACATGAAAACATAAATTAGTGTAATAAACATGAAGTATACTGCAGATTGCTTAACCGACTCGTTGATATCATAAATGAATGTAGAAAAGCATATAGTTCATTTGAGTAGCCTACTGGAGGCCTGAGCCTGAAAGCAAATTCATCTCTTCTTCTTCTTGGTCTTTCCTTGGCTATCTGTGAGAAGTAAGGATTGGCCTCATCTATAGGTCTTGCGCTGCACTACCGGTCTCCTCTTCCTCACGTCGAGTCTGGAATACCTCTATAGATACGATAGACTGAAGCTCCAATGGGTTCTTACAGCTTCTTGCGCCTTCGGTGTGGTATCGTAGCGTAGGCATTGCTATCGCCATCACTTGTTGAGTCAAGGTCTGCTATTGGTCTCCTTCACTACGATGCTTCACAGCATGTACACTTTCGATTCTAGAGCCTATAGCTAGGTCACAGCTTGTAGAAAGGCATATAAATTTTCCAACCTGAAACATAAATTAGTGTAATTAACATGAAGTATACTGCAGATTGCTTAAACGACCCGTTGATATCATAAATGAATGTAGAAAAGCATATAGTTCATTTGACTGGTGAGTGAGTAAAAAGGAGATAAGGGGCTAACTTATAGATGTATTTTGACTTAGTGTCATGATTTGGCTTTGCTACAGGTAAACCAGAAAGCCGCAGAATCGTTGGCTGATCCAGAAGAGTACCCAAATTTATTTGACGATTGGCAGATTGCTCTTAAAGTTGAATCTAATATTGCAGAGACAAGGTATGCCTGACATAATTTTTCCCGATCTTTACTCCACTCGTGTCTATTTCGATTATCGGTATTAAATTTGGTTCACGTGACATTATGTTAATATAATAGATAGTAACTTCTCCGGGGGTACTTGCGATTGTTGGAATTCAGTCATTTATCCTTCAAGAGAAAAAAGGAAATTCATAAATTTGTACATAGAGAAGTAAACAGGAGCTTATACATACTATTTTATGAATAGGTTATAACAGCATATTCCATGTGATAGTTGACTAAATTAATTATATTTATATTCTATACAGAAGAGAATAACAATAGCAGATTGCCCATGATCATATGGTGAAAGCATCATTCAAAAATTATAATTTTGAAGCGAAATACATTATAACGACAAGTAAAAGCTGGTGATATTTGGTCCGAAAGTGCTTGTCTATATATTAAGCTGCATGCCTTTTCATTTTTTGCTGATTTTGTCGCGGATTTTGTTGCGGCAGATATACATACAAGCATATTGTTTCTAGATTTTTTTCATTGAGAATTAAGCTTTTCGGGCATGCCATTGAAAGGGTGATCTTGGTATAAATTCTTGAACCAAAACATGAACATACTATTGAATTGCTCTAAGAAGTAATAATTACTAAAGCAACCGCAAAAGACATTATGTGAGCTTTATTAATCTGTTCACTTTGATTCATTCCTAGGAACCTATACTCCCATTATTTTATTGCTTCCTTTTGTCCTTTATTGGCCTTATTAACATGTCTTGAAAGATAATGATAGCTTCTATACTTCTGAAGAAACATAGCCCCTATTTCATGTAATTCAAGGTTTTAACTTAATTTTGACTGAAATTGCGTATTATAGTTCTCCTAGGGTTTATGATATAGATTTTCTCAACTTCTTTTAATAATTTATTCAGGGGCATTTACCACCTTGCTGATGAATACGTAAGCTACACGGAGAGGTCCAATATCAACCTTGTAGAAGCTTTTAAAACAATGCAGATTGATGAGGTGGTAGAGCAACCCCTTGAAAATGGTCATGAGGTAATTTTTGCTTATGTATTATTTGGGTTTTGGTATTATGTGGGTTTTGTTACCCACTTTTTTTTTCTCCTATCTTGTCTTTTTTTGGATTTGCTTGTCTGTGACTCGATCTGGTACTAGCTTTTGTACCCAGCTGATCGCAGCACCATTGGTTCTTAGCTCTGGACCGTCGCAATTAGACCGACCCCCAGCCAGCCCAGATCCAGTCTATTTAGCCCCATCCTAGGTAGTTCTAATTAGGGAGCCACCTTTCATTTTATTATCATTCCAGACCTGGTTATTAGCCCTGAACCGTCATAATTATACCTCCTGATAGCCCAGTCTAGTTAGCCCCATCCCAGGAAGTTCTAGTCCCCTTCATAATCATCCCTAACCTGGATCGTTTTGATCATTGTTCCAGCCTAGCCCTTTTTTAAGGTATATTTTATTCGAAACCCTTTAGTTTGTATAGAATCGTCAGTTTCTTCTGGGCTTTTTTTAGAACTACAGTCGTTTTTTTAGTTTGTATGTGTTTAATCTCAGTTCTGTGAATGCTAATTCATTTGAGTTTCTTCACAGCTGTCGGATTGAATAGGATCTTTATTTACTTTTCAGGTGATGGAAGAGGTTATAGAAGAAGATGGCCAAGAGGCTGTTGAGCTTGATGTTGATTTCACAGATGAGGCTGTCCTTGTTAATAGCAATGAGGTAGATGAAGAGTGGGTTGGGAATAATGAAGAAATGCCGTCAGCCTAAAGGCAAATACTTGAACATCCCAATTTTGTGTTTCTGGTAACAAATTTATTCTCTCTAAAATTCCTCTCAAACTATTTGTCCTTTTTTTTTATACTTAATTCTATGGTGAATAAATAATACAATCATGTCTATCCCAGCTTTTGCTCCTTCTGGACTAGAAGATATATAGAAAAAATCATATTCTACAGCGGTCATGCACACAACACAGTACATAAACCAAAATTTCTGTACGGCAGAACTGGCAATATTTTTGTCATTATTGTTTTCATCATTATTTTTGAAAAACACATTGACCCCTCTATGATAACTTTGGAGTTCCAGTGATGGTTTTGTAATGTGCTTATTCTTTCTCATATTTTTCATGTATCTTGGGTAGATTTTAATCATATCTCCCCATAAGTCATTCTCAGTTTGCTTCTAGCCGTATATTACACACTTAATGATACTCTGTTTTAATATGGAGTTGTTGGTGTTACGAGGCTAAATATGTCTTCGTTTGCTGTGATAGCAGTGCTTGCACCATACTACATTACTAGCTTCCATCTGGACATCCGGTTCCAGCTGTTATACACATTCTTCTCAAGGTTATATATTCTGGCTATCTTACTTTATCTTGAATTCTTAAGATAATTGCACGCTGTAGATATCTTAAGGAGTTTTTTGTGAATATTGTCCCCGAGTTTTGTCTAAGAGAAATTCAAAATATGAGACATCTCTTAAGGTCAAAACAATTGTAAGACATGTAGGTCCAAACAATTGTAAGACATGTAGGTCAAAACAATTGTAAGACATCTCTTAAGGTCCAAATGATTTGCTGACCAACCATGTGGACTTGTCTAAATGGTGGGTCCGGCTTATTATTGCCCAATCTGCAAAATACTAAATCTCTAAAGAATTTTTCGTGCCTGTGGTGAACGGTCACCGACATAGGAGGAAGCGTAGCTAGTTTTTTTTATGGGTGGGTGACATAGGAGGAAGCGTAGGTAGTTTTTTTGATGGGTGGATGAGAACGGCAAAAAGTTTGGCCAAATGGATAGGGTCCTCCCATGTGTCATTGACATGTATGATGGTGACTCCAACCTAAGAACTATACCCTATCCGTTGCCCTCTTCAATTTTTTTAGCTGCAGCAGTCTATCGTATTTAATGTATAGGAATTTGATTATCCAGGTAGCTTAATGCCTTCTTATTTGATCCCGTGTAATTTGTCTTTATCGCAATTTAATTTGATGCTAAAAGCCGTAATGAACAGTTGATCCATAATAATATTTTAGTTGAAGTCAGACAAATACTAGGTCCACGGTTGAGAGGGCGCAACATGCAGATTTAGACCTGGGAGTTACCTCCAGGATCACTTCCTGCCAGTAGTAAATTTTGTTAATAATGGACAATGTAAAACATGTCTGAGTAGAACTTTGGATTTTGGAAGGTATCGATGCTGGAAAAAGATCGTCCTCTCAGTGAAAGGATGCCAACGACCTACAAGAAATTGGATGGATTTGGAATTATAACCATGAGAATTTTTTGTCTGCCCTTTCAAGGAGTTTCAAAATATTACTGCAAAACAAAAGTTAAGAATTGTGAGATTCTTATGATTTTGCTTATCTTTGTTATTTCTGTTGTGATCAGGTTGCTCTTGGATGGCATTGTCTAGGTGACCAAGAACTTAGATGGCCATGAAAAGACGACCAAGGACCGGGTATGTACAAGATGGTTGTGCGGTGTGAAGATTTTTTGAGGAGTTGACATATATTAGATATTTTCCCCAACTTCAGATTGTTCTTTTAGCGTAATGCTGAAATTTCACTTTATATTATTTCTTTCTTTCTTGTTTTTTTTACTGTACTATTTGAGAGAACATTGAAATAGAGAAATATATTGTATTAGGTGATGACAGCGATGACGATCAACACTTTGAGAACATATTTTTTTCTTCAAGGCTTTTGCTTTACGAATCTCCTTTTTCTTTTCTAATCTCCTTATGCTGTCATTGTTCTTCCTTTTCTTTTATATTCTGAAATATGTGAGGTTGTTGCATACAGTTTGTTTAATTAAGGAAATCAAAGATCATGTTCAATGCCCAATCAAAATCAACTCTTTCGATTGCGCTTGAAATACGGCATGATTACAGGTTGGATTGTTGAAAGTTTATTTGTCCCATTTTTTTTATAAGAATGTTCTGTAATTGAAAAGGATGTATAAAAGCAGCCGACTCGGATCGTGCCTGCCTACATTATTCATTCCTCTTGGATTTAGACTGGATTACAGCAATTTAAATCCAACATAATCCAAGTTGCCTTCTGTCAAACTGAATCCAGGTAGCCAATTTCTTATATCTTACAATTTACTTTTGAATTTTGTTTTTCCAAGCAGAGCATTAGACCACCTCTAACATAACATGGAAAGCGGTCAAATGAATTGTTAAAACCCGTATTAGTATGGGTTTTAAGTGAGTAAAAGAACACACTACAGTTTATTATTATTTTTTTATAAGAAAAAATAGAGATTATTAAGACCTAATACCATTGGACCAATTAAAACCTAGGCATTGATCGTGCGGTATTTAATGATTTTAACCCAAGGACCCTAACAAAGACTGTCTGGGATTTAAAGTAATTTTTCAGAAATTCGGAAAAAAATTGCAACTACTTCCAACGCTCAGTTTGGTTCGCTTCCATTACAATAAAAGTCTGAATAATTTTTTCAATAAAGGTAGGAATGCAAAACACTGCAAATGCAACTAATTACAGATTGATGCTTGTGGATAACTACTATTTTTTATCATTTAAAATATCCTTATTTTTCTCCCAAGGAGAGAGTCTAAATACAAAATTTTTACTACCACCAAATACGCTTATAGAAGTTTTTGCATTTTGCATGGAGATACAAGTTGTTTATTTTGCACAAGTAAACCAGACACATACAAATATATGATAGACACCACATCATAATTATAAATGGAACCAAACACATTGAAACGAAAGCTTTCATTTGCATCACTGAGCCCAAATGTCAAGTCTGACCATTTTTGAAACAAAAAAAAAAAACAAATTTGATTTAAACTCATCTGGCACATCACAACCCATCCTCCGCGTCTTTAAATCACCCAAACAAAAGGCTAACAAAGCCCGTCGGCCACAATTATGTGTCTCGTAGTCAAAACTTGGAAATTCCGCCACGCGTCATACACAGCTGTATTGCCGGCTGTATTTTGTCGGTAGTAACGGCAAATAGTTTGATACTTAAATATTAATTTTAATGAGGGGGTATTTAAGTGAATTAATTGGTAAACGCGTTTAATGCGGGGTTTAAAAAGTCTTTAAAAAAGTGTGGTGTGACGTGGCATTGGCCATGAATGAAAAATCACTGGGGACAACGCGGTTCACACTGTAGAACCACAAATAGTCCGTTATAGCCGATCATGAATAATACAGCCGCTTCTGTGGCTCCCACTCACATGCTCTCTCCCCAATTGTGGGTCCCACCTCTTTTAGCCGCGTCTCTATCCCCCCATACCAATATTTCGTTAATCACGGTTTATTTTTTCAATAAATGACCAAATTACCCTTCATAAAAGAATACCCTCCAAATTGATTAAAATAGTAATTAAAAAAATAATTTAATAAAAGAATACCCTCCAAATATTTTTTATTCAAATTGATTTGCTTTATCAAATTATTAGTTGTTAATTTTTTAAAATCATTTGAAAAGAAAATAATAAAAATAATAATTCAAGGCCATATTAGGTAGAAGAAGTTGAGAGTGGTACCAGAATAAAGACACACTTTTCTCAGAAAACAAACAACAGAGAGAGAGAAAAAACTAGTGAGTGGCTTTTGAGCTGTGGTTTAGCTGTATTTCCCTCAAAATCCCCAATTTCACAAACCCTAATTTGAAATCCAATCTCCAATGTTCATGAGTGTGTGAGATGAATTTTAACCAACATTGCTTCATCAATCTCACACTCATCTTCCTAATCTCTTCTTCATTCCTCTTCAATCTCAACAATGGCGATCTCACTGATGCCCAAGTAACATACATTCGTCATCGTCAACTCCTCTACTACAGAGACGAGTATGGCGATCGAGGCGAAAACGTTACTATTGATCCATCACTTGTATTCGAAAACCCTAGAATCCGTAATGCTTATGTTGCATTACAAGCTTGGAAACAAGCGATTCTCTCAGATCCACTCAATTTGACTCTCAATTGGGTTGGATCTGATGTTTGTAACTACACTGGAGTATTTTGTTCACCTGCGTTGGATGATCGATGGGTTACAACTGTTGCTGGGATTGATTTGAACCATGGCGATATCGCAGGATATTTGCCTGAGGAGTTGGGGTTGTTGACTGATCTTGCGTTGTTTCATATCAACTCGAATCGATTCTGCGGAACCGTGCCTCGTAAGTTTGTTAAATTGAAGATATTATATGAGTTAGATCTTAGTAACAATCGATTTGCGGGTCCGTTTCCTGCTGTTGTTTTGAAATTGAGGTCATTGAAGTTTCTTGATTTGAGGTTTAATGAGTTTGAAGGGAAAGTGCCTAATGCATTGTTTGATAAAGATCTCGACGCTATTTTTATCAATCATAATAGGTTTAAATTCAGTTTACCTGATAATTTTGGGAACTCGCCAGTATCGGTTATCGTTTTAGCTAATAATAAGTTTCATGGGTGTGTGCCCGCGAGTCTGGGGAATATGTCTGATACGTTGAATGAGATTATAATGATGAACAATGGGTTGAGGTCTTGTTTGCCTGCGGAGATTGGGTTGTTGAAGAATTTGACTGTGTTTGATGTGAGTTTTAATCAATTGATGGGGCCGTTGCCGAGTAGTATTGGTGGGATGGTGAGTTTGGAGCAGTTGAATGTGGCGCATAATTTGCTTTCCGGGAAGATACCGGAGAGTATTTGTGGACTTCCGAATTTGCAGAATTTTACCTACTCGTATAATTTCTTTACTGGAGAGCCGCCCGTGTGTTTGGAGGTTCCTGATTATGATGATAAGAGGAATTGTTTGGCTGGGAGACCGGCACAGAGGTCGGCCAAGCAATGTAAGTCCTACTTGTCGAAACCTGTTGATTGTGGTTCGTTTAGTTGTGCTCCGTTTGTTCCATCACCTTCACCAACACCTGTTTATTCCCCACCACCCGCTTCGCCTCCACCACCAGTTTATTCCCCACCACCCCCTTCGCCTCCTCCACCAGTTTATTCCCCACCACCCCCTTCGCCTCCACCACCAGTTTATTCCCCACCACCCCCTTCGCCTCCACCACCAGTTTATTCCCCACCACCTCCTCCACCTTCACCACCCCCACCATCTCCTCCGCCACCATCTCCACCCCCACCATCTCCTCCTCCACCATCCCCATCACCACCTCCACCGTCACCACCCCCACCATCACCACCTCCACCGTCACCACCCCCACCATCACCTCCTCCACCGTCTCCACCCCCACCATCCCCCTGCCCACCCCACCTTCGTCTCCCCACCATCACCACCCCCACCCTCTCCACCCCCACCCCCACCCCCACCCCCACCCCCACCCCCACCCCCACCATCTCCTCCACCACCAGTGTCATCGCCACCAACTCCACCAATGTGTGCACCACCGCCTCCAGTTTATTGTGTTCGATCTCCACCTCCACCACCCAATTCACCGCCACCACCACCCAATTCGCCACCACCACCACCACCTCCACCTTTATATTTTCCACCTCCGCCAAGCCCTTACTACTATAATTCGCCGCCGCCACCACTTCACCATTCAGCGCCACCGCCTCATCATTCACTGCCCCCACCCCCACACTCACCACCTCCACCACCAAATTCGCCACCTCCGCCGCACTATTCATCGCCACCACCACCACCGCACTATTCATCGCCACCACCTCCACCTCATTTATATTCTCCACCCCCACCGCCTAATTCACCACCTCCTCCGCCACCCTATTCGCCACCTCCCCCACCTCCGTGTGTAGAACCACCACCACCTCCATGCATAGAACCGCCTCCACCTCCATGCATAGAACCACCTCCACCTCCACCTCCATGTATCGAACCCCCTCCACCACCATCACCAGGTTTGTATTTACCACCCCCTTCACCTTCACCACAGTCACCATTGCCTCCCATAGTTTACAATTCTCCTCCACCACCCTCACCATCACTCCCACCTCCCACGCCAGTGTATGAGGGTCCATTGCCACCCGTCGTTGGCATGCCATATGCATCTCCTCCCCCGCCTCCATATTATTGATTATTTTGATAGTTTTCACATGCTCCCCATCTAGAAGCAAAAAGGAACAACACTATGAGTTGATTCATCCACTATGCCATTATGTCCTCAACGACACAATTCCACGAGGAGGAATAATAACAAAGAAGAGAAATTCAATGCAATTGTGAATGCGTTCCGGAATTGAGAACTACGTATTAGAGGGTAAAATCCATTTGTCAGCAATGCAAAGAGTAGTAGAAGCAGAAATTTTCTCCATATTTATTTAAATTGTTATGGATTGTGAATAATAATGTTGGAGAGGTGGTATCAGTGAGATGCAGATTAGGTTTGCAATTGAAATGTGTATGTATAGAGAAGGATGAGAGGGATTCATGCAAAAGATGATGGTGAAATCAGGTCAGGGGTTAGAGGCAGCACTTCCTCGGCTGCCTGCCTGCTTTCTTTGTGGGTTTATTATTATTGTCTTAATTTTTTTCTTACCATATACTTTGTTTCTTTCGATTTCCATTTTATAGTATCATGATCAGAGTCGTTACTTTCAGTTTCTGTTCTCAGATTGTTCTGCTCTTCATTGTTTTGTACTTTGAGGAACTGAGACTGAAAGAGGGGGAGAATGAGACTAAAGTGAGAATGTAGAAACATGTCTCTCTCTCTCACACACACATGTACTCTTATTTTGAGAAGTCCTGTGATATGGTTACTTTTTGATGGTGCAATTTTGAAAACCAAGAGAAATGTGGAATCATGTGGAAAGATTATGGGCATATTTAAAATGTTTGTACTGAAAGAGTACCATTTTTTTGGGTTTCCAGCTCTACTGATTGAGACCCAACCAAGCTTAGCTTGAGACAGCAAACACTAGCTGAAGTTATTCTCTATTGGAGGACCATTCTAGCTGAGGGCGATGGCAATAGCTTTCGGGTTGTCGAGTAAAAGGTTGGCTGGCCGTTTACGACAAATACATAACCTGTAATAGTTATGGAACCATTACTCTAGGGAATTTTTTAGGTAGAGATTATTTCTACCAACTCTGTTTTTGATAGGGCCCTCGTTCTGTAAGCACACATGGGATGTTAGGGTTTTTTCTTTCTTCATGAAACCCAAATTACAAACTTTTACTAATTCAAACATGTAATACTTTTGTTATTAAAACATGATAATGACCCTCACACTATGCTTAGTTTGTCTCATCTTTTGTGTAATTAAGAATCAATCAAAGATTAGTAGGCCTACTGATAGACACAAACATGTAGAGTCAATTGCTTAATCTTTAGGTTAATCTACACCAACTTTGCGAGAGTCAGAGAGGTCCTACAACCGACACCCCCAATTTTTTGACAAAATATTATCCCACCAAAGCACAATCTTCAAATAAAGGAGCTTTTCAACTCCCCAAAGATGAGCACTAATAAGGAACCATTTACAGCAACTCCAATGACATCTTCAAAGTAGATACATTAGATTGATTGTTTTGGTTGACGACAGACTCGCCATTTTAAGGAGCCTGTATGAGTATGACAAGGGACATTTAATTGACACTGCCTTTCGCCTTTTTGTTTAGAGCATAGAAGCCAATGGTGTTGCCATTCTAGAAAGAATTGCCGCCATTTTGATAAATATTGAATAGTAGAAATATGAAATACAAGAATATCAATGTACATGTACCAAACCGATATTGTATAAGAATTATATCAGTGGGGCAGGAGAACCTGACCATTTATCTTAGAGTTGCATCAGAAGCTTGGGCTTCAGAGACTGTTTTGCAGCTGCTGCCTTTGATGCTGCATTGAGCTCCTCAGAATATAACCATGGTGTCTGCAAACTCCTGGAAAACTAGAAACGTAGTTTATAAAGAACTGGGAAACTAAGAGCTAAAATTCTTCAAATCATATTTTCTCAGTTCTTTGTAACTTGTTCTACAAATACTAACTGAATTCTTTTAGACTAAGAATCAGCGCATTGGATACAAGCTCAAATACTTCACTACTAATAAAAAAGATTAACTAAATACTTAAGTGAAAGTATGAAGTAAAATCAACTTGCCAAGGTTAGAGCATATGCAGCAGTAAGGTCGGTTTAAATCTTGGCCAGGATATATAGCTCGTTAAGATTTAACCACGTGGCTACATCCTGGCTGTCCATTTCTGTCGCGCAGTTCTGAACTGCGTTGGGCTTAGATAACCCTTGGTCGGTTTGGCACTGCTGTGTAAGAATCTAAGTGGGTTACTGTTGAGGCATTTTAATCGGTTTAAATCGACCTTACTGCTGCATATGCTCTAAGCAACCAACCTTACGGCTGCTGTGGATGCTCTTAGACAGGGAGAGAGTTACAAAAGTACTTCAATTGACAACAGCTCCGAATCATCAATGCTCCCATAAAACACTCATATCTAGTGGGATCAGTGCTTTCTCGAACACAAAGTAGTATGCCGCTAATGTTTTTGCCGATTCAAAATTTGTTACACTAGTAGGACCAGAGTATAGCAATCCCACAGTTGGGATTTGTAACTCTGACACAAGCCCAGTGGAAAGCTCGGCTAATAGCTACGACAGCTTCAGCTTGACCAATGACCTTACTCTGGAGTTTTTCTTCCATCTTTATGAGGCGATCTGATTCGTCACTTGAGACATTTCAACAAGGAACCCAGTCCAAGAAGAAAAACTATGCTGTATATTGATTTCTGTAGCAACAGACTGAATCACTTGCCTCCTTCTTTGCTTTAATTTGCACTTTGCCCTTGGTCCATTTTCTTATCTCTCAAATCTGAAACCTGCATAATTTTTTTTTGCAAACACAGTTAAAGCCTGCCCATTTGTATAAATAATCCACTATTATCGATGCGTATTAGGCAACATAACTTATGTTTTACAGCATGAACCAGCCTCAATAAAGTCGATTGCCTTGTCAGGGAGGAAAGGGTCACTGATCCACATAAAATCCAACAGAAGTAGATGTCATAAGGCCATATGTTTTACAGCAGGTTTAAAAAAGGAGAGCAATCCCACAGGAGTATAGCATGGTTGGAAAAACTGAATGCTCCACGGAAACAAAAAGCTCAGGATGCTGAGACGGATCAAGTGATAAACTAAGAGGAATAGTAATTCTTTATGTAGATCTCTCACTGATTACATCAAACTTTGTTTTATTTTCGTGCATTTACCCCCGTTCATTATATATATTCGGAAATGGTAAAGGGCGACAGATCAGATTGGAGGAATACCTATACTCGGTCGCCATTGCTCCTTGAAATAATCCATAAATTCATATTGATTAACAAAAATCTGCATAAATTCGTCTATTGTATCCATGGCAGTTGGTCCATTCCTTGTGCAATATAAAATGCGACCAAAGTGCTTAGACATCTCTCGCTACACATCAAGGCTGCAACACTTCTTTATTATGGTTTTAATCCAAGCACACCGAACATGCCATAGACTCAATAGCACTCGGTATCGGAAAGCATTTCTGCATGTCAGAAGAAAGCACGATATCAGTATGTTATCTCCAATATATCCGCCCAACTGTTTTGATATTTCCACAATTTCGGTTTGTTGAGCTAGCAGATAATCAACCAATACTCTGACATATCCAGGCTATCGAATTCGAATATTGTTTGACCAAGGTATCTATAAATCAAATATATATATATAGGGGGAAGTCGCACACTTCGCACTCCCCAAGGGGCCCTGATAACACACAAACTTAACACACTTTTTGTAGGGTTCACTAAGAAGACCTGAGGGAAGTTTTTCTTTAGGATAAAATCACCATTTAGATCATCTGCATAAGAAACGGATCATTTCAATATAACGCTAAGTTGGCTGCAACTCACACCTCCATTTTAATTTGTATTTCTAAATATTGGTTTTATTCTATGTCATGATTAAGGTTTGTTTTGGTGATTCTAGGAAGAATATAAGACTCTTGCTAAAAGAGATATTTGGAGAGATTAGCTTTTGATTATTAATAAAATTGAACTTTTTTAAGTAATATTATACGAGGAAAGCATGAAAACTAAGAATGCTGCATAGCCAATTTAAGTAATATTTAACATCATTAAAGACGCAAAAGCATCCTTCACGCTACATTGAACTGGACTTCGCAAAAGCATCCTTCATGCTGCATTGAACTGGACTTTCTTATGAGTATCTAGTGATACTCTACAACTATGACCAGTGAAATGTGTTTTTACGTCTCATATATAGTTGTGATAATATATATCTATCAAATACCATTGAGAAAGGAATATTAGTACCTTAAGTTTTTTCATGCCAAATGTAGAATGAGAAGCTACATAGCTATTATGTCCATAACGGAGCATCTGTTGCAACTGCCACTCTGTTTGTACCCCTAAAATAAATGTTTTGGTAGCAGAGACATCCTAAAAATGGAAATCGTGCTTTTGATGACACTGAATACATCATTTGCATGTAGTTCATACGTGGATTGTCGAATCACCCGTTCCATATTACAGACATCGTTACGTATGAGAAAATCATCACGGTTACTCGGCCCTCCATGGATGTCTCTCTACTTCCTCATTATGATGCTGGTAATGTTGTCTAAGGGTATTCCAACATAAATTAGAGAAATTATTTTTTGACGTAATTCTTCTTAGATCCGAGGAGCATACATGGCACGAGCCCCCACGGGATCAAGTAGCGCCTGTTTTATCCACATTATTGCGCTGATTGTAGTTAACAAGTGCAAGAAGAGGACGTGAGTATAAACGTTTCACTGTGAAATGACAAAGACATCCTCTCATCATATGCCGCCTTCCAGGCCTACTACCCTTCCCTGATGCGGGTTTATTATTTGAGTTGTCATCGATACCAAATTCGCTATCTCAGAAGTCTTCAGGACCATAAGTGTCACGGCCCGGCCCGGGGAGTCGTACTACGATGCCCAGAGCACAGCGGAATATGAGACCGTGCGGCGTACATGCATGTGCGGCTGGCATGCACAAGCCTTCTTCACTGGGCGCGAAGGCGCCAATGCAATATACTTACGGATGCTAGAGCGACATCTGGATAATCCTGGATACTCGTGAGGGGTCGTCGAATATGTATTCGGAATAGGCGGTAACGCTGAAGGTTCCCTCAATAATCCCTACAACATAATCCCTCGTGACTGGGCACGAGGTACGGATAGCACACCTGCCCTATCAACGGATTAGGGTAGCTCAATATGCCGGGTTCCAGATATATGATATATATATATATATATATATATATATATATATATAACCATCGAGGTGGGCGCAGGACATCGATTGACCCTACTGCTAGTAAAACCATCGAGGTCCACCATAAAGGCATTATGTGTGAACTTGGAAAACCCATTAGACATCTATCTGTACGGCAACGTTATGAGCGATAGATAACATCTGCAAGTTCACAGGCATATGCACCTAACTCTACTGCACGAAAGGTGATCGCTACTCTGGCACAAAGGTCTCTCAACTTCATAACTTCTCAAAGCCTCTCTCCTGATGAGGACTTATCACTGACATCTTCACGCGCGGATCTGTACCTATTCCCGGTGTATTTTAAGCAAGCGTCGTCAATATCCCATACTGTCGCGAGGTCTTTAACTCTACTTCGGAAACAAACACAAACCATCTTGTGTACTTTACTAAACTTCGGTGGTAATGACCTTGTTGGAATCTGCGTGCAACTGCGTCAGAGCTAACAACTCTTCCACACTCAATAAGCTCGACGTCCTTGTCGAGAACAAAGCTTGTGACATATATCTGATTGACTGATGAAGTGTTTCTCCATTTCTTCATCCCTACTCGAACCTGAGTAACTTGGGGAGAATTTGGGAACAAAATATTACTACTGCGCCTGTCGCCCTGAGCTCGTTGGCTCGCCACTTCTAACTGCTATCAAACTCGGAGACCAACCTTCGCAATCATCTTTAAAGTGAAGTATAGCCATTCTTTGTCTCTGAACTACCTTCTATAAACGTAGCCAACTCTTCTCGGTCATTTGGATGTGGTCTTCTAAAGATACTCCATCAATACAAGCAGGCACGGGAATTCGACCCTACCCCCAATCACAATGAGATAAGGAATTGGGAAAACCATCCAATATTTTGCTCAGGATCTCTTATCCTAGAACATTGATCCATCTGAGATCATGTCTGAGGTAACATGCACAACTAACTGTAGCTCAACTCTATCTTGCGACAACCACGTAACTTATTGTGATTCAGAAATGGGAGTCTTTATAATTTGTGAGCTTAAAACGATCCAGGACCATCTTGTGGAACAACAGGGATAACCTCGGCTAGAGCACTCGCACGACGACAAACCTGAATCTCAACTACGGAGCCAGAGAACAAACATCACTCGGCCTTGATCATAACTGCTACTATACTTCGTAGTGCGTAGGTAGATCAAATGCAAATTACAACTGCTAGATCGCCCTGCTACTATTAATCTTCATAGAGCATCTTCCATAATGACCAGAGACTTCTTGAGACAACTGACGAACTCAAGCATCAGTCCTTCCTCTTAACGTCATTGCCCAAAACACATCAAAACATGAACAACTCGCGCTCAGATATGGAGCCTTCATCTCGCTTCCAATATCAACTGACATGTAGGCAACTCGTTCTATAAGAATTCACAACGGTGCTGGGATCATCTTTCATAAGCAATATCGACTCTGAAGATAACAATTGTCAAGAAGGTATTCCTTTCAACCGACCTAACTCGCTCTAATGAGCCTAGACCAAACTGGTCTAACTCTGATAAGCGTAGGTATAACCCACTATCAAAATATATGCTAAAAAATGGATGTAGATACTAGATAGTATTAAATCAAATTTAAATCATATTTTAAAGGGCTTAGTACGGGCGGGTTTAATGAGGGTTAGATTAAGTGCGAAAGGGCTGGGCTAAGGGCTGCAAACATTAGACCCTCACCCTACCCTACTAGTTATAAGGAACGGGTCAGCCCAGCCCAGCCCAGCCCTTAGATGTTCAAAGTAGGGTTTTAAAGGGCTCAAGCTTTATTTTTTAAGGAGTAGGTTAGGCCGGGTCAAGGGCTGTTCTCGCAGGCCTAATAGTGTATAATTCAGTCTCTCCTATTTTCCTTCTAATTCACGTTTTCTTCTCCCCCACTCGAGCGATTTCTTTTATGAGGCATCTATTTTATTTTTTTTTATATTGTTTCCATACTATTTTAGGGATATATTTATTTCGTAAGTTTTATTTTTAATAGGATTCCTTTATAGAAATCCAAGATTCATAAAATCAAATTGCACTCCGATTCATAAAATCTGTAGCGATCTATGGCGATATTGTGATATTCAGAGTTTGTCAGAGTCCCACACTTTACGGTTTGTTTAATTATTTCATAGTTTTTGTGTGCCGCACAAAAAAAAAAGAATTAAAAAAAAAAAACATCTCTGGTATATGCATCCCCACCCGGAAGAAGATTACTCTTCTACCTCTGGTTACATGTCATATTTTTCTGATTTTAAGTCTACATGGCTGACTAATTTAGCCAGCCTACTGCGGATGCTCTAAGCTAATCAACACTATAAACATTATTCACATTAGCACCACGAAATCTTTAGCAAATAGATCCTATACACAGATAGTCTAATGGTCTAAAATTATAGATAACAATTAAGTACTACAATCTTGGTAGAAATGCAGATTTGCTTCAAGGGTTCAATTTAGCTTGGGTCTCACTAGATTTACATCCCCAAATCCCTAGAGAGAAATCCATCTTTCTCAACTTCACAACCAAAAACACCAAGATCCCACACCCAAATCCTAAAGCAGCACTTGACCCTGTTAAAGAAACCGCGGCACAAATCAACATCACAAAAGACTCCTCTTTGCTCCCCATATCCCTTGCGGCCATCGCCAATTCAATCCCGGAGAACAATAAAAGTACTCCCAATATCCCAATTGGAAACGCCCCCAATATCCTCACAAACGAGTTTCCAAAAACAAGGCCTAATATCAACTTCCCAACCCCTAGTAGTAGCACTGAGGTGCCAGTCCGTCCTCCGAACCTGTATTGTCCCGCAAGCCCACCTGCGCCATGACAACAAGGCATTGCTCCAAACCAGCATCCAACTAGGTTCATTAAACCTACGCTTACGGATACCGCGGTGGCTGATATTTCCTCCCGCTGGGGAAAAAGATCACCAGACAGTTTACAGACCGCGATCACGGAGTTGAGAACCGAGAGAGGTATTTGAGGGATTGCAGCTCGGACGAATCCAATCTTCCAATCCTCCCAACTGATTCTCACAATATGAATCTTCGATGGACCAAATTTTAGGTCCTTACCAATCGAAGGATCCCGAATGAAACATAGTACTATCCCTAGTATGAAAACTAGTAGAGCAGCTGGGACTGCCGATAAGTAACGTAATCTTCTTCGGCTTTTAGTCGCTTGATGAGGTTCATTCGATGAACTAGGTATTGCTTCCAAGTTTTGTGATAACTCACTACCACAACCATTATTGTTATCCCGATCATCGCCCGAGCCAGTAACTAGGACTACAAAAAGCAACGCAGACAGCGCGACAATCAACCCATCAAGACCCAGCCAGGGTCTAGCAGAACCAGTCTTACCCGTCGCAAAATTCTGATCATATCGAATATACTTAATAGCCGAGAAGGCGAAGGATAGCCCCTGCGAGAGCTGAACACCACGAACAACAGGTAAAGGAATAAACCGATATATTACCGACATAAGTCCCGTGACACCAAGAACTAAGAGCACAGAAGCCGTGGAAATACCCGCGGCCATTATCTGCGGTATTGTAAGGTGAGTTTGGGACTCAGAGATAGCTACCGCAGCGATAGACTTCATGGGTTGTACCGGCATGGGAATACCAAATAAAAGGCCAGTGAGGATGTTGTAGAGAGCTGTGAATATAAGAGTTGTGCCTAGGTCGAGATGGTTTACGATAGAGAGAGCGAGAACTATTGGGATATAGGTGCCGAGATCGCCTACCGAGCCACCTAGCTCGGACCAGAATGTGGTTTTGAGGTTGAAGTTGAAGTTGGTGGAGATGGAGGGGAGACGCCATTGTGTGGGGAGGAGAGGAGTGGTTGTTTCAGATGAAGACGACTCCATTGTTTGTTGCTAGAGAAATAGATAGAAAAATAATTGAAAGGTGTTGGCACTTGGTGGTTTTGCTGACCTATCATATTTTTATTAGTAGAGGTTGGGATTATTTGATACTTGAGAATATTTTTTTTCTTCTTGGTTTGACCTTGACGTTTTAATACAGTTTCGTGTGCATGAAGAGCCAGCCATTCACTGATTGGTTTTGTACTTAGAGCATATGTAGTAGCTAGACGGGGTTCAACCCACCTTTTTCTCCTCTCAAATAATAACCAACCTTCAGTTTATTAGTTCAGAGGGTAAATTTGAGGAATTTCAAGGTGAATCCAATTCATCCAACATATTTCTGCAGCAGTCAAGTTGAATTTCAAGGTGAATCCCAACGTGCAGTTCTGAATCGAGCGGCGTCACTACGCGCAGTTCTGAACTGCGCGACATAATAATAATAAAAAAGATCTCTCCACGTGGCTCAATCTGGAGCGTCCATTACCTTACGCGCCCTTCTGAACCGCGCGACATGAATTCATCCCAAATCACCACCCACAGGGTGGAGAATCCACCCTCAGGGTGAATTTTTTTTGCCACGTATTGGATTCACCTAGCTGCTAGGAAGCATTTTGGGTGGATTCTGAATTCACCCTGCCACGTCAGAATTCACCTAGCTGCTGTGGATGCTCTTACAGTAGTTGAGGTAAATGGAAAACCCACCCACTTAGATTAAACCGATCATAGGGAGAGGGAGAGAGAGAATAATACCGCACTTTTATTTTAAAAAATAATAAAAATAAAAATTTCACGCATTGTAAACCATTGAAACGGATGTCGCCTCTAATCTGAGGCGTCTATTTTGCCGAGGCATTGAAAAAAAGTAAAAATCACCCTGCGGGTCTCTGAATCAGCCATCAGAGTGAGTTTGTTTAAGAAATTGGGTGCCACGTTGGCAAAGTCACCCTATTACTGTGAAATGACAAGTCACCCTACTACTAATAAGCTGGCTTTTGGGACAAATTGTTAGATAAAGTTGGGCTTTGGATTTCAGTAAGTTTTTATTTATACTGAGGTTGAAATCACGGGTGGTTGATGCCTTGATGGTGTGAAACAAATATAAGGAGGACAAAGGTTCAAACTCACCAGTGGCGGGGTTTGAGGTTGGTATGAACCGTCAGTCTTCTGTCGGCTTGCCCAGTTTGTGTGGTTTACGGGCTATTACACGAGCCCTAGAGGATGTAGTCGGGAATTGATGGTTTGGACAGATGGCTCAGATACCTCTAGCTACCAAAAAGGGGGGGGGGGGGGTTTAAAATCACAGATTCTATTGTGTGAAAATTATGGTAGTTTTAGGCATGAAAATAAGCGCCTAATAAGTAGTGGTAATGTCTATAGAATGATTTGCTAAACACGTTAGGAGGTGGAACTTCACAAATTAAGAGACCAGAACATGTAGACGTCGGAGTCTCATTTTAGAACCTTTGTGTAAAGTAACTAATGAGAAATCAACTTACAAAGTTCTGTAGGTTGTTGATTGAGAAACTCTTTTTAACTCCGTCGTCATTACTGCTACTTAACTTATGAAGCAGCAAAAATATCGAGAACAATATTTGAATCATTTTCAACTCCGTCGTCAACTTACAACGATTTAATACAATTTCGTGTGCATGAAGAACCATTCAATTCGGGTCTGCTTGTTTTTCGGTCAACCATAAGAATTGGTGAGAAGTGAAGTTAACTTCTTAATTTTGGTGTGTTTAACTTCCATAAAAAAATTAGAAGAATTAGTGAGGTTTTTAAAAAGGTGCCAAAAGTGTAAAGTTTTGAAGCAATCTTTACACTTTCAACTTCGCACCCCTCCTAGAAACGAAGTTCTTTGTTTTGGTTTGAGTTATGATTCCCAAGTTTGACTTTCGTCGTTCATACACCGTCGTCGTAACCACTCTTTTTTGATATTTGGTTTGGCTCATTTAGCAATAATAACAAATCATTTGGCTCTTTTCAACAAAAAACAAAAAAGCAAAAACAAAAAATCCCTCACCTTCTCCTCTCCTTTCTCAACTGTCGATCCTCTCCCACGACAAAATCTAGCTCTCTCCGGTGCACCACCGCTCCCCCCACCCCCTTTAACAGCTCCCCAAACTCCAGTGCCACTCATCGCTGCCTCACTTCTCGCCAGCAGCCTCTCCTCTCACCAACAGCCCCTCCTCTCCTCTCACCAACAGCCTCCTTCTCCTCTTGCCAATAGCATCTCATCTCCCATGCCTCGACAACCTCTCCTCTCCCACGACTCGACAGGTAACAAACTCTCTATCTATCTTTCTATTATGATTGTGAATTGTATTCTAGTATTGATTATCATGGTTAAATGTGGGTATGTGATTGTGGGTTTATGATTATGAGTTTTTTGATATGGTTGAATGTAGGTTTTTTGACATGGTTGATTGTGGGCTTGTTGAATGTAGGTTTGTAATTAGGGGTTTCTTACAGTGATCATGCCTCCAAAATCTGGAAAAGGAAGTAAAGCCTCTCAGGTGAACTGGAATAAGCGTATGGACAGAGGTCTTATTTATGCATTTAAGGAACAGGTGTTGGCAGGGAATAAATCGGACAATGGTTGGAAACCTAAAGCATACTACAGAGTCCGGGTTGCAATGAAGGACAAAATGGGCATTGTGATTACTACAGGAAATATACGAGGCAGGATAAAAACTTGGAAGAAAATGTTGAGTGAGATGAGGGAACTGAGGAGCCTTAGTGGTTTTGGGTAGGATCTAGTGAGCTGCACTATCGTAGCTGATGACGAAGTTTTGGCTGTATTGGACCAAGTTGAGGTATATTATATTTTTCCTATTACTGAATGCTTGTTATCCATCATTGTTCATTGTATTAGAGATGCTTATAATGGCTATATTTTTTAGTCTAGGAAGTAGCTACTGGCATACCAAGGTAAATGTTTGAATAAATATCAAGATCTATATGATATCATGGGCGAGGATGGTGCAAATGGGGAGAGGGCACAGAACATTGGCCAACTTGTAGATGATGATGATAATGACACAATGACAATGACATTGTGGGTGACATGGGAAACATAGGTCTTGCTAGTGAGGTAGAGACAGTACCACTTACACAGGACTAGAGCCAGAGGCAGTTCGCTAGTGAGGCAGAGTCTGCTTACAATTTTATTTATCCATCCACTGACCCAGAGGGAATAGCAGGTGCTAGTTGTCCATCTAGGAAGACAATGCCCATGACCAAGAGGCAGAGGACCAAGCCTACTTCTATTGCTCTAGAGTTTGCTATTGGAATACTCACTACTGAACTGGTTGGTCTTAGAGGTAATATCAACGCGAGGACTACCCTAGACAGGACTTTATCTTGTGAGTGTGAGTAACTGTTACGAGGGGTTACAGGGTTTGATATGATGAAGCTCTTCACTGTTATAGAGGTCTTTGGGAGGAAAAGGTACACATCGACATGGTTCATCGGCATGATTGATGTGACTAGGACAGAGTTTCTGCGTGACAGATTTGGCCCTACTATTTGCCCATTACACCCCCTCTCTACTTTAACAGATGAGTAGGTTTGTTTTATCTCTCTCTTTTATCTCCTGAGTATTTGTGAGACCCTTTTGGATTTTGCATGCTTAATTGCATGTTGGTACTCTAGCAGTTTGGGAGTATATTTTGGATGTTATTTATGTTATCTATGTAATGTTATATGACATAATGATATTTTCTTTTGTGATTTATTGTAACGTTGTGATTTGTTGTATGATTGGATTTGTTAAATATCTATGTTACAGGGATTTAGCTTGGTGTTGAAAGTGTGTTTTTAAGGGTTTTGGTCGTTTACCCACCATTGGTAGTGCTTTTGATGGTTTGATTCTAATTTTGGTCTGTGGAAAGTTGGTCTGCCAAACACGACAAGAAGGTATAAAGTACATTTAAAGTAGGAAGTTGGCTTGGTCTACCAAACACACCACATTTTTGACAAACTTCACAAGCAGTTCACTTCATAAGCCGTTCACTTCACAACACTTCACAAAAAAAATAAAATAAAAAAATAGTCCCTTATTAGTTTTGTACTTAGAGCATAATATGCAGTAGCTTGGCTGGTTTGAACCCACCTTTTCTCCTCTCACATAGTAACCAACCTTGAGTTTATCACAACAGTTGAGGTGAGTGGAAAATCCACCCACTCAGATTAAACCAATCATAGGGAGAAGAGAGAGAATGAGAATAATACCGCGTGATTTTGCGCAACGCGCAACCTTAATTAAAAAAAAAATTGCGCATCGTAAACCGTTGAAACTTGTGACACCTCTTAATCTAAGGCGTCTATTTTGCTGAGGCATTGAAAAAAATGAAAATCACCATGCTGGTCTCTAAATCGACCATCAGAATGAGTTTGTCTAAAAAATTGGGTGTCACGTTTGCGAAGTCACCCTATTGCTGTGAGATGGCAAGTAACCCTACTGCTTATGAGCTGGCTTTTGGGACAAATGTTTAGATAAAGCTGGGCTTTGGATCTCAGTAAGTTTTTATTTATTTATACTGAGGTTAAAATCACGGGTGGTTGATAGTGTGAAACAAAATAGGGAGGACAAGGGTTCGAATCTCACCATTAGCGGGGTTTGAGGTTGGTATGAACCGTCGGTCTTGTGTCAACTTACCCGGTTCGTGTGGTTTGCGGGCGCACGAGCCCTAGAGGATCTGATCGGGAATTGATTATCTGGACAACCAAAAAAGAGAAGGGGGGGGGGGGGTTAGTGTTGTTGGAGCTTCACAAATTAAGCTCAGGGCATGTAGACCCACAATACTAAAGGAAGAACCAATGAGGCCAGTAGACTTAGTTGGCAAGTTCTATAGTAAGAAATGGGCTGATATTGTCAAATGGGCTAATGTTGTTACTCAAGCCAATACCCTAGGAAAATTGGCTATCATAGCCCCTGAAAACCATGAAAAATCTAACCGGTTCAGCTTACCAAAATGCCCAATGCCAAAAGTATTAATCCCATAAATCATACAACCCAACAAAGTCAATTATGAAATAGAAATAATAACCCCAACAATATGGTACTATTGGTCCAACAAGGCAAGACAAGACGAAGGTCGAGACTTAGACCTGTTGGGAATCTATTTCATTAGCAGGCCAGTAACAGGAAGCAAATTTAACGTTTGCAGCACTGCTGACTCAAAAATGGTCTACCAATTATTCTTGTGCGGATTAATTGATTGTTCTTATCCGTCAAACAATCTGTTAGATTCCTAGATAACTTTAAGAGAACAATAACTAACTGGGGTAACGAAGAAGAAATGGATAGAACCCCATACCACTTTATCAAGATGGGTTAAACATCAAACGAACAAGAAGAATCGAGGCTTTTGGCCCTGAATCTAAGAAAAAAACAGGTAAAATACCTCCATAAAGAAAGAGCAATGATGCTCAGCCAGATCCTTTTTGAGATCTAAAAAATTAACTAGGAAAGTGGGGTAAAAGTAAATTACCAAACCCCAAAAATCATCCTAACAAGTAGATTCCCTTCGTCAATCAACAGTGAAGATAGGATGAAAATAATAAATTTTGAACAGGCATTCAACGAAGGCACTTTGAATGTCTCATATAACACCAAAAAGGCATTATGCAAAGAAGCTAGAAGACAGGCAAAACAGGACCGCAAGTATCCTTATTGCCCCAGGAAAGAAGTTGTCCAATTATCTGAAGGACCCTATCTAGGTGAGGAGTTCTAAATAAGTGGGTCCACTCCCACGTGAAGACATGTGAAGAAAGTTTGTCAACACCACAGCAGGTCCATACCCATGTGAAAACAATCAATCAACTAATACAGTGGGTCCATACCTATGTGACCGTACAAGACAAACTTTATATAACTAGAATATTATGTGAATGTATGTGGCTAGAAAGGATCCAGAAGAGCCCCACTATATAAATTATTATGGAAGATGGCTATATAAGGTACCTCTGGTGAATGAAATAAGGGGGGCGAAGAGTGTATTATGAAATAAAGAACAAAGTTCTTTAAAAAAAACTAAGAACTGAAACAAGTAATTGAAGAACTTGGGAGTTGATTGAAGGACATAACTTGAAACTAAGAACTGAAACTAGTAATTGAAGAACTCTCAAGAATTTTTTTTAAGAACTTTGTTCTTTATTTCATAAGGCTGATTTCAGCGCACCATTTTGTTATTAATTTTTCTCTTTCTCAGATACAATCTATATCTGAAATAGATGCTCATGGAATGCCAACTCTTTGTTTTAGTTGATATTCTGTAAGGATATTCCTATTGTGGAAGTTAGGCATTTTATCTGTAGTGCATTAGGTCTGATAGGGATAGTTCTGGTTCTTTCAAACTCAGCATCTTCTTCTGGTTTGAGTTCAGACCTTCTTCTTCTCTACTGTTCTTCATTTTTAGCTGTTGTGTTGCGATAAGTTTGTCCTATAGTGTTTGAGTTAGAACCTTGCCCTTCTTCTCTAGTAGATTTTAAGTTCATTTTTATCTTTTTCAGGATATTTTCTTCATCTATTTCTGAGTCTTCTTTTGATCTTACAAATTCATCATCTTCCTATATGTTATTGGCCATGTGGATTTTTTCTCCTAATTCCTTATTGTCTATAGATAAGAGTTTGATGATGGTGTCTAGATTTATTTCTTCAGGGTTTTCAAACCTGCCTTCTAACTTTTTCCTAAATATACTTGTTGGCATTTAGTATTGTTGGTGGTGGTTTCAATTTTTTTGGAAAGAATATCTCTGTTGTCTCTATAACCATTGGTAGGTTTGATCTAGTTTCTAAGAAATTACTTTGGTTTATTTCTTTATTGATTTTGTTTAATTGTATCTCTTTAACAATCTTGTATCTCCTTAACAATCTTGCTTGGAGGAGTCTGCTGGATTTCCTCTATGATTTCTTTTATATATGTTTGGAGCTCTCTGACGTTTGTCACGAGTTCCATAATTTAAGGTAAGAGATGGGCAAAACATCTCTGTAAATACTCAATTTTATTTTCTCTATTTTTTTTGGTTCCATTAGTATAAAAGAGCCATTTAGGGAGTATCTATTTTTACCGACAATCGTCTAATTTCTGTAAGGGATTGGTTTTCAGGTTCTTCTTCTAATATATCTTTCCTAATTTGGAACCTGGAAGAGTTTCTTACTTCCATTTGTTCATTTTGTATGTGTATCTCCTTTGGTCTTTGATAACCTAGAAGGGGTTTTTCTCTTATGTTTAGGCTCTAGTTTTCTGAAAGTTCATCTAATTCCTCTATCTGAGGTTGGTGATTTTTTTCTATTTCAGAGAAGATATCATCTATCTCAATAATTTTTTCTTTTTGCCTGGTTCGTGTGGTTTGCAGGCTATTGCACGAACCCTAGGGGATGTAGTCGAGAATTGACGGTTCGCGAATACCACTAGTCTAAAAAAAATCATTTCTTTTTGCTTGAATAACTCACTGTGATGAAAGTTAGTTAAAGCATATCCTACAACATATGTGATGCTGAAAGGACTATTTCATGGTTCAACAAATTTAGATCTTTCAAAATGATGGGCTAAACTCAAAGTTTTGTTTAGATCTTTGTCATGTTGACTTATTGCATACTTTGGGTATACTGAAAAGACTAATTTTTTGTAACTTAGGTTCCCTTGAACCATTCCTAATAATGCATCTCTGCGGTTATTAATATGATTATCAAGTATTGCTACTTTAATAGGTGTATTAATTCCTTCTCGAAAGTGAGACTTTATCATAATCTGGATTCCTCCTAGATGTATATAACCTATTTTACTTCTGTCATCTTTTGGGATGACATTTATTCTTAGTTTTAAGTTTTCTCTTGTGATGAGAGGCAGATTTATGCATCTTGGTGTGTCTTTTATATCAAGACTAAATTCCTTATGGCTAACTCTAAAATAAACCAAATTTTTTCTTTTAATAAACATTCCTGCAATCTTAGAGATATTGTTGGGATCTTAGAGATATTGTTGGGGTTGTTAAACTTCACAGATTAAGGCCAGGGCATGTAGACATTGGAGTCTTATTTTAAAACCCTTGTATAAAGTAACTAACTAGAAATCAACTTACAAAGTTCTGTAGGTTGATGGAGAAACTCTTTTCATCTCCGTCGTCATTACTGTTACTTCACTGATGAAGCAGCACAAAAGTTGGGAACAATATTTGAATCCTTTTCAAGAATCGTCTCGAAGATTTTGGTGAACTTAAAGAGTATCATATCGTAGTTGTTTGCAGGCTCTTCTGCTGCATTGTTCATTGCTAAAAATTGTTGATATATGATCTCCCAAGAGTATTACACTGGCACAAAATATGTAATTTTGATTGCAATTTATGTTCCCAGTCCCAAATTCCCAACAAAGAATAGGTGTTTATGTAATAAAAAAGAAGGAAATTTTGAATTAATTTTTAGTTTTTTCGAAAATTTAAGATTGACCCATTTACATAATCAAAATTATGAATCTATGATTCTAACATTGAAAGATAAAGTAAAGGGGGGGGGGGGGGGGAGAAAGTACTGAAGTATAGTTACCTTAAGCTTTTACTAAGCTTCCATGGAAACTGGAGTGTGAGAAGCATTGTTTCTCATGATCCAAAAATTACAATTAGGCCATGTTTTCTTTTTGGTCAAGGGTGAGAAGAGGTGTGATATTTTGGAAACTTTTCACCTTTAACATGTTTTTTTTTTTTTATAAAAGTAGTCATTCTCTCCAGAAAAAATGAAAACTTGAAGTTTGGTTAGAAGTTTGGCCTACTTCCAACCTAAAAACTTCACCCCCCCCCCCCCCTCATGTGAAGTTTTTTGGGTTAACTTTCAACCAAAAAACTTCCAGTTTGGCTTTGACTAGTCGTTTTGCCGTTATACCGTGGTCTAGTCATTTCTCACACCCGTGACCAGATTAAGTGGGGGTATTTTGGTCGTTTTAAGCCCAAAATACTTAAATATGCCAAATAAAAAGCCACCCCTACCCCAAATAAGCCAAATAAAAACCACTTCACCATATCCTCTATATATTTGGTATTTTGGTATGTAATTTGCACATTTTAATTTTGTTTTTGCCTTAAACCACCATTTTAATTGTGTCGTTGCATTAATATATGATGAATTAGAAAGGAAAATGTGGTTTATATGTATTTTTGATATTTTGTGGTGAAACTTCTAATCTGTGATCAAATTAGATGGTTCAGCCAAACAGACTAATGAGAAGTTGAAGTTATAAGTCAGGATTTTAAGTACAAGTTCTAACCTTCAGCCAAACGCACGCGAGTTTTTTCCAATCTTCTAACCTTAAAATTTCCTACCTCTTCTCACATCTTCCTACCTTTTCTCACCCCAAAAAATAGCCTTATTACTAAAAATGGTGAAAAACAACCATATCTGCTCTCTGAAAAAATGGGGTATATACCGTTACCGGTGGGAAACCACTAGACTGCCAAACAAAACTATTGAAATGAGGGTAAAACTCCCTCAGGGAAGAGATGAGAAGAAATAGACAGATTGGGAGATAACAGAGGTGAAGAAGATGGTGATAAGAGGAAGAAGATAAGGAGAGTTGAAGAGGGAACAGGCGGACGGGACGGACGGACAACTATATCTGTGGCATCGATTTATGTTTCCCTTTCTTAGCAATAAAACATAAGTCATGTTTAATGTATGTATCCCTTCAGTCGTTTGATAAGTTTGGGGTTCTATTTACAAACATGCGGGAATATTTATTTCCAATGATATTAAGAAGAAGTAAAGGGAGACAGTCAGATAAAGAGGCAAAAAGAGAGAGAAAGAGGTTTCCAACACAATCAAATAAAGGAGAGGTCACCGTTTAGACTTTAGTTCTGCTTGGTACACAAAATGTTTGTGATAATATTCATTTTCAATAATGTAGACTTATGGTTACCATTAGATACATCGTACGTGCACATGACAGTAAAGCTTAGCAAATCCAATGGTATGTAAATAAATGTTTAAAGACCATGAATTTGAAGGTCATCATTTACGACGAATTATAAAACCATAACATAATTCAATTCCATAATCACTTCTAGATTTATTTACATCACAAATTGAAATTTTCAAGAGATTTGAAAATAACTTCATTAAAAAAAAGTCAAAAAAATAAATGGGCTGAAGGACTAGAAGTGAAGTGCCCATAATATATCTATTATGGCTTAATTATCCCCAACTTAAGAAGCAAGTGCAAACCATCCCACAAAGGAACCCAAGCGCCGCACTTGATCCCACTAACAAAACTGCGGTGCACACAAGCATCACAAACGACTCCTCTTTGGACTTTATATCCCTCGAAGTTATTGCCAATTCGATCCCTGCAAATAAAAGAAGAACCCCTAGTAATCCGACCGGGAACTGAGATAACAAACTCGCTAGTGACCCCCTAAGACAACACCTAATACCAATTTAGCTGCCCCAAGTATGGCAACACATTCATCACTCCTTCCCCCGAATTTATACTGTCCTGCAAGTCCACCTGTGTCGAGGCAAGTAGGCATTGCTCCAAACCAACACCCGACCATGTTCATCATCCCCACACTTATGGACACCGAAGTTGAAGAGAAGTCTCTCCCCGGGAGGGGATTGAAACATCAATTTTAGAGTTTGCTTTATTTAGTGTCTAGAGTAGGTGTCAGCACTATCTCGTGGTTTTCCGGCATCAGTGAGTGCACGTGGAGCGACTACAGCTGGACTGACACTAATCAGGTAAGTGGGTTTTTAACTCCTTGCTCTAAATATTAAGCCTTATGTATTTTTACAGAGTATAGAAAATGTAATAAGTATGTTTTTTTGAGATAACAGAACTTCTATTCGAATAGAACTCGGAACATTTCTATTCGAATAGATTTTATTATATTCGAAAAAAATACCTCAGACTATTTTTTATTCGAATAGATTGGCTCAGCCTAATTTTTATTCGAATACATTTATTTCTATTCGAACAGAGAACGTGATTTTTGCTTTCTAATAAAAGACAACTTTCCTTTTTTCAGAACTCACTTCTTTCAAAACCTAATTTTTTAGAGCTTGATATTTAGAGAGATGAGAGATTTCTTTGAGAGATTCAAGAAAGAATTAACAACTCAAACTTGAATTAATCATTGATTATGAAACCCAAATCATGATTTGTAAAGATTGAGCGGTTCAAGCTTTAAAGTTTTGGTGCATTATCCAAGACGAGGCGTTGTGAGAACGAAGAGGCGCTGCGAGAATGTGGAATTGATTGCGAGGAGTTCAATTAGAAAAGAGGTAACCACGGGATGTGTTTATCAAGTCTGTAAGTAATTGAATACTTGCAATTTAATTTCAATAGTGGATTGTTTAGCTGCCGGGTGTTTCGATACTGACCTGTAGGTTTTTGTCCTAAGAAAAGTTTTCCACAGGGTTAAAATTCTTTGGTCTTGTGTTTAATTTCCTATTGCTTGTTGACACTAGATAATTTGACCAACTTGATTTGGGTTAAGCGTAGACCATTAATTCAGAAGAATTATGACCTATCGATTTAGACCTAATTTATTCAAAATTGAATAGTCTCAAGCGTTAAGGAATTTCAATTGGTATCAGAGCGGTCACGCTTCAAGGATTAAAAACCTAAGCGTGGATCCTTAGTCGATTGCTTGAGATTAATGGATTCTGGAAATTTTGGAGGTCCCATAAATCGCCCACCCCTCTTCGATGGCAAAGACTATCCTTATTGGAAAGTCTGAATGATTGTATTCTTACAATCACTCAGAGAAAGATGTCTGGATTACAATCGAGGATCGATGGACGCACCCTACCATGATGGATGATAAATCTGAAGAGGTCCTTAAGCCTAGGAATAAATGGTCTAAAGATGAAAAAGGAAGCTGCTGGCTATAGTAATAAGAGTCGCAATACTATTTTTATGGTTGTGAGCTCAAGTGAGTTTCGACACATATTTGCTTGTACCACTTCAAAATAAGCTTGGGACATATTAGTTCGAACTCACAAAGGCGAATATACAGTTAAGGAAAACAAATTGCAAATGCTCACCTCACAATTTGAGAATATTCGAATGGATGAGAATGAACCCTTTGATGAGTTCTATGTGAGACTAAGTGACATTGTCAACACTAGTGCCGCATTAGGTGCAACTTACTCGGATGTTCAAATTGTTCGTAAAGTACTAAGATCCGTTCCTAAGAGCTTTAGATTCAGACGTGATGTTATAGAGGAAACTCGGGATCTTAAGGAAATGAAACCATATATATTAACTGGTAAATTGCAAACTTTTGAACTCGAGATAAAAATGGAAAACCCTGAGAAGAAAAAAAATGTTGCTTTTAAATCTTTATCTTACTCCTCTTCTTCTAAGGGTACCATAGAAGCTGATAACTCATCTGATTCAAATAATGATGATAGGTCTGATATGGATTCACAAATTGCCTCTATAACTCACCAGCTTATAAACCTTGTGAAGCAACGACAATTTCAAAAATAAGGGCAATCAGTGAATCATAAGTCGCAAACTCATGATCAACATAAAGTGAATAACCGGCAAACCAATCTTGACACTAACCTAAGTCAAATTGAATGTTATAAGTGTCATAAGCTTGGTCATTATACTCACAGCTGTCCCAATAAGAAATCTGGGACCAATCGTAAAGCTATGAATATTAACGTTACTTGGGATGACAATGATGATGAGAATAATAACAATGAGAGTCATCCCCAAGTAGTTGATAACAGAAATTATTGTGTATATCCTGCTTTTCTAAATTGTGGCAATGATAACTATGACGTTTTTGAACTTGAAAATTCTGTTAAAAATCAAAGTGATCAAGAACAAAATAAGTTTGAAGACTTGAATCTTGAGGACTTGTATGCTCAGACTCTCGCCAAATATATGAAACTCGGTAAACTTAACAAAGTCTTGAAATACCAATTTAATACACTTACGTGTAAACTTCAAAACAAAACTGAGAGTACAAGTCACGAGATAAAGGTTCTTGAGAATGAGAAACTAGGCCTTCATGACAAAAGTGTGCTTTTAGAAAAAGAAGTTAATGATGCAAAGGAGTGGACGAACTTCATTCGGCCAAGCTTGATGTAGTTCTATCTCAGCAGAAACTTAAGAAGTTATATCATGGGGCCAAGAACATTGATAAAATGTTATGTATGGGAAAGACGGATAGTGACAAAAGGGATCTAGGATATGAGGAACCTCTTCCTAATGCCAAGACTCCTCAAATCACAAAGTTTATGAAAGCAATTGCTTCTACTTCGGTGTCCAAACATAACATTATATTCACTACTCATAATCAGGCCAAACGGGTCTCTTACTCTCAGATTTATTATTGCAGTATATGTGGTCGAAAGGGACATCTTGCATCTTATTGTAGATTTGTTGGACCCTATCAACCATATGTTCAACCTTTCAATGGACAAAAATATAAGTCATAAATAAATTTTTCTAATGTGAAAAGTAAGAATGTGAGTAGGTGGTTTGTTCTATAAACATCACCTCGAAAGGTGATTCATGCAGTTTGGGTGCGAAAGGATGACTTGTCACAAATAAGGTAATGAATCAAAACTGAGACAGGTTATCAGTATGCTCCAGTGTTTAGGTACATTTTTTACCCTGTCTCAGTTGGATTTTGTTTTTTTTGTTTTTTTAGGATAGTAGGATTTTTTTTCCTACACTTTGCACTTTAGAAGCTTTTGTCTGTGGAATATTCTTGATAAACTTGGACTATACATTTATTTTATATTCATTCATGAGATAATTATTTGGTAAAATATCAACTCACAATAGTCAGTGATTCTCTTATTTAAGCTAAAAGTTTATCGTGAGTATAACCACGTGAGGATAACTGTAGAGACTTTGTACCTAATGTTATGTGAGGATCTGACCTTGTTTATTAGCTTCGAGTGTTATGAGATTTACTCTTTTGTTGATCTTGTTGTTTTTTATCTCATTTCATTTCCTTACTCAATTGTCAAATGGTAACATCAAAGTCAAGTTATACTAGTAAAACTTTCCTAGTTTTGTTCGAAGCAAAAAAGTGACGGTGTCCAACCGAAGATGTGATAATAGGCATTTTTTTTCTCCCATTGTTGGCCTTCATTATTTCTAACCATTTTTTTTCACTTACAGCCATTTGTGCCTTAAAATATGCCTTTCTTTTTCCTACCCAAATTCTCTATTCTTATACCCATATGTTCTGAGACTATTCATTGAGAAGAAAAAAAAAGGAAAAATATGTGTGATTTTTGGGGGAAAGGTGAATAGAAGAATACAATGAGTCCCCAAAAGAACTTTTTATTATCTCAATCAGTGTCATGAAAAAAAAAGAAAAAAAAGGAAGTGAAAATGTATTTTTGTTGTGTGTACTCAGTAAGAAAGAGTAAAAAAAGGTAAAGTTGATTCGAAGTAAGAGGGAGCTAATTGCAGTCTCAGAATGCCAGTAAAACACCTACTCTGTCATAAGCCTACCCATGCCTGCATTATAACCTATTCAAAGACCTATTTGATCTTGAGTTGAGTGTTGTCAGTATTAGTGAAGATTATAGATAATGAGTTTATATTAGATTTAACTTGACACCATTAATGATATATAAGGTTCATTTCCATGAGATCTTCCAGCTCACAGTGCACCGTTTTTGATGAGATATGATTATTTATTTACTTTTTATTCATATTCATATCTCGCACAGAGTACTTGCTAGTCAATTCTCAGTGATTTTGAGTGACTAACCATGAAAGGCCCAAGTTGAACAACTTTCTAACATCGTATTCTAACTACAGCTGAGTAATAAGTTGAAAACAGGGTATCTATCTGACTATGCACGCACACACACCAAGTAATTCATTTAGTAATTGTTTTATAGCACATGGGTGTTGTCTTGGTCTTTATAGGATATTTTAGATTCATTATCTTTCTATCATGCCTTGTGTTAGGGGGAGTATAGTCTTCTATTGCTTACTTATTTCAAAAATACTTCTTGTGTGTGTCCTCACGTTTGTGTTTCATGTTAAAGGGGTTACTATATTTAGGGGGAGATGAGTTTTATTTTGGGGTATTGGTGCTTAGTACTTTTCTAACTCCATATTCATTGTGTTTAGTTTGACTATTTGAGTATTCTATTTTGTTTTGCTTACCCTTTGTTCATCTGTGCCAAAAAGGGGGAGAGATGCTCCTGACAGGTAAACCAGGTAAGTAATGTTTATCCTCAAAATCCTTTATTATGAATGTGAACGGTTGCGTGATGTATCTTGTTTAGTGTGTAGAGATTACAGAGGATGTTTTTTTTGTGAATGGATGTTCAATGAGTGAGTCAATCCATCGAGTTTTGTAATTTTCTTTTATTACCTATAGTTCTAGTTTTGACACAAAATGAACCAAAGGGGGAGATTGAAACATCCATTTTGGAGTTTGTTTCATTTAGTGTCTAGAGTAGGTGTCAGCACTATCTCATGGTTTTTTGGCATCAGTGAGTGCACATGGAGCGACTACAACTGGACTGACACAGATTAGGTAAGTGGGTTTCTAACTCCTTGTTCTAAATATCAAGCCCTATGTATTTTTACAGAGTATGAAAAAAGTAATAAGTATATTTTTTTGAGATAACAGAACTTCTATTCGAATAGAACTGGGAACATTTCTATTAAAATAGATTTTATTGTATTCGAATAAAATGCCTCAAGCTATTTTTTATTCTAATAGATTTCTTTGTTATTCAAATAGATTGACTCAGCTTAATTTTTATTCGAATACATTTATTTATATTTGAATAGAGAACGTGATTTTTATTTTATAATAAAAGACAACTTTCCTTTTTTCAGAACTCACCTCTTCCAAAACCTAATTTTTCAGAGCTTGATATTTAGTGAGATGGGAGATTTCTTTGAGAGATTCAAGAGAGAATTAACAACTCAAACTTGAATCAATCATTGATCAAGAAATCTAAATCATGATTTGTAAAGATTGAGCGATTCAAGCTTTAAAGCTTTGGTGCGTTATCCGAGGCGAGGCATTGCGAGAACGTAGAATTGATTGCGAGTTCAATTAGAAAAGTGGTAACCATGGGATGTGCTTATCGAGTCTGTAAGTAATTAAATACTTTTAATTTAATTTTAATACTTGATTGTTTAGCTGTCGGGTGATTCGACAGTGACCTGTGGGTTTTTCTCCTGAGAAAGATTTCCCACAGGGTTAAAATTCTTTGGTCTTGTGTTTAATTTCCTATTGCTTGTTGATACTAGATAATTTGACCAACTTGATTTAGGTTAAGCGTAGACCATTAATTCAGAGGAATTAAGACCTATCGATTTAGACCTAATTTATTCGAAATCGACTAGTCTCAAGCGTCAAGGAATTTAAGAGATCTGCTTGAGCTTACATACTGCGATCACAGAATTTAAAACCGAGAGCGGTAATTGAGGGATCGTGCTTTTGATGAACCCTTCCTTCCGCGTATGCCTCGATATTTTCACTACATGCATACTAGACGACCCGAATTCAAGCTCTTTTAGCACACCAGAGTTTCTAATGATAGCTAAAATCATACCCAACACGAAAACAATCATGGCTGAAGGTAAATATACCAACATTTTCCAAATTTTCCTCCCTCTCCTAGGACTCGTAGTTACCACCGCCCCACCATCCCCGTTGTTTACGTCTTCGTGTTCCTCACCCGCACCACTAACAACAACTATAAAATATGGCACAAACAAGAGCCAAAAGCAATCCATCCAACCCCATCAAATATCACGTCCCACCAGCCTTCCCCTTCGAAAAATTCTAAACATTTCGTACATATTTAACTGCTGTTAACCCAAAAGATAACCCTTGTGAAAGCTTAATACCTCTAACAACAGGTAGAGGTATAAGCTTGTAAATGAGCCTCATTAGGCCAGTGACCCCCGTGAGGAAGCTCCCGTATCTAATTTCTTTTCATCTGTGATTGAAGCCTTTCTTAAGCTCATCCACTATGGTTTTGTTGGTGATTTCGGCTTGTCCATTACCTTGTGGGTAGTATGGATTGGATGATAAATGGATGATGTTGTGTTTGTTGAAGAAGGCTACGACCTTTTTACCAACGAACTGTGGCCCGTTATCGATCCAAATCAGGTGGGGGCATCCAAACCGTGTGATAATGTTTTCCCAGATAAAATATATGAGCTCTTCTTCTCTAGTGCGACAGAGAGGAACTGCTTCCACCCATTTCTTAAAATAATCTATTACCACGAGTAATAATCGTTGGTTACCTGGCGTATTGGGAAATTCTTCTACGAGATCGAGCGTCCACCGCTTGAATGGCCAAAATACCTTGCTTGCATGTAGTTTAAGTGCAGGGGTGTGGATCATGTGTCCATGTCGTTGACATGTATCACATTTGCGTAAGTACCCTTCTGCTTGCTTGCGCATTCCTGGCCAGAATACTCATTGTGTAATTACTCTGTTTGCAAGTGATTGACCTGCGGTATGGGAGCCACAAGTCCCTTCATATAATTCTTTGAGCATTCCATCGGCTTTCTTCATGGAGAACACTTGAGATAAGGCCCAATCACTGATCGGCGACATAGATAGCCGTTCTAAAATGTATAATACTTCGAATGTTTGATCAATTGTTGGCATTCTTTTGGATTCGTCAGAAGGGGCCCATCGAACTTTATGTTCAAGCTGAGGTAGGCAATAAAGGGTTGCCAATCGTCGTCCTCCTCTTCATCGCCCCCAGTGTTGATCGTGCATACAGAATAAAGATCAATATTGGGGGTAGATATCACTTCGATCTGTAGATATTGTACTTCTGTACCCAAGATCCTGACTAAGTAAGCTACAAAATCGGCATGTATGTTCTCACCTCGAGGTAGATAGTCGAGAGTTCCTTTCGTGAATCTGCTCATCCTATTGACAATGAGAGCTGCATATTCGATCATCTTGCCATTTTTCTTGTACTGCTCAGAGTAATGGTGGACGATGAGTAAAGAATCTGTATAGACTAAAAGCTCAGGGAAGTCAAGCTTCAGTGCTAAATCGAGTCCATGAATCAAAGCTTCGTACTCTGTGATATTGTTGGAGGCTTCAAAATCCAAACAGATTAATTTCTTGATTCTGTCGTTGGAAGGTGTTAATAGTACGATTCCAATTTCTAACCCTGCGGGTCCTGTTGAACCATCTGTAAGAAGTCTCCACCCTTTCTTTGTAATCTATTCAGCTCGTTCGTCAAATGGTTTGGTGGGTAGATCTTCTGTAAGATCAGGGTTATGCTCCTCCCAATCAGGATCTTCCACATGAAAATCTACGAGAAAATTGGCAACGGCCTTACCTTTTTATGAATGTCATTGTTTGAACTTGATATCATGTTCTCCCAAACTGACTGAACATTGCTCCACTATTCGGGATTTTCTTTTTTAGACAACTTTTCAGAGTGGGTAGTTTGTCATGACTTTAAATGAATGAGCTTGGAGGTAGTGTTTGAGTTTCTGTGAAGTATAAACAAGAGTTAGGAGTCTCTCAATTTTAGAAAACCTTATTTCTACCGGAGTGAGGGTTTTGCTGATGAAATATATTGGCATTTTGGCCTTGCCCTCAAGTCGAATGAGGACTGAGCTAATATAATTGTCTGTAACTGCGAGGTAGATGATCAGTTCTTCATTATCTACCAGGGTGCTCATGATGGGAGACTTCCCCAGATAGGTTCTAAGTTCATGAAAAGTTGCCTCGCATTCTGTTGTCCACTTGATCTCTTCGTTGGGCTGAACCTTTCCTCGTTTGGTACAACCTCTGGGTAGTAAGAACAGCCACCGTGATCGATCTGAAGACTTAGAAACGAATCGATTAATAGTAGTAATCTTGCTTGGGAGTTTCTATATGTCCTTCTTTGTTTTTAGAGAGGGCATGTTGAGGAGAGCTCGAATTTGATCTGGGTTGGCTTCAATCCCCTTCTTGCTGATGAGATGGCCGAGGAACTTGCCTGAATGCACTCCAAATTGACAATTATCAGGATTAAGCTGTATTCTATAAGAATGTAAAATGTTGAAGATTATGAAGAGATCGGTGATATGGTTTTTTGACAATAAGCTCTTGTACAGGAGATCATTGATATTGACTTCAACAATTTTCCCCAAGCGTACTTTGAACATTGTTATCATTAACCGTTGATAAGTTTCTTTGGCATTCTTCAGTCTGAAAGGCATGAATTTGTAACAGTAAATCCCCCTTTCAATGATGAAAGTGGTCTTTTCCTTATCGACCTCTAAGAGAGGTATCTGATTGTATCCAGAAGCAGTATCCATCATTGATAAGAGATTGTGACCTGCTGTGAAATCAAGAATTTGATGAATGATTGGAAGAAGGAAACTGTCCTTCAGAGTATATTTGTTTAGATTGGTAAAATCAACAACACTCAGACTTTTCCATTCTTCTTTGGAACTGCGATAATGTTGGAGATCCAATCCGGGTACTTTGCTTCTCGAATGAATCCCACTTTGATCAACTTATCGATTTCCATGTTGACCTCATCTCAAAGACAAGGTGAGAGTCATCTCTATTTTTGTTTGACAGCCGTGACATTGTTGTTGATGCTCAATCTGTGACATGCCTTGGATGGATCGACCCAAGGCATTTCTTTGAAAGTCCAAACAAAGATGTCTTGATTCATTCGTAAGAAGTGATCAAGAGCTTCCTTGTCATGCTGGACCAGCTTGGTACCAATATAAGTACATCTACTAGGTCCATCAATGTCTATGTACTCTGTAGGTTCTTCTGTTGAAGGATGATCATCGATGTGATCAACTTTCTGTAATTGTTATGCAGCGTATCTGTCGGATGTGTCGAAAATGGCAGAAATGGTATTTTCGCAAGCTCGAGAAAGCTTTTGACTACCTTTGATATCATTGATGTCATTGTTGTGTTTGAAGCAAAGTGCTTGATGATACGTATAAGCGATTGCTTCCATGTTGTGGATCCAACAGCGGCCCATAATTTTGAGATAACGAGATTTGTCATTGATAATGTAGAATACGACGCCGATTGTGGCTGGTCTGGTAGTGATAGGTAAGATGATCTTGCCCACTCGTTCTTCTTTGGAACTATTAAATCTACTGATACCGATGTCGCTTGGAATAAGTTGATCGGCCAACCCCATCTGCTCGATCGTGCTCTGAAAGAGAATATCAATACCGCTACCAGTATTAACCATCATTGTATGCATGGCAAATTTCTTCATCTTGAGCATGTTAACCAATGCCTCATGGTGTAGAAACTTGACGTGACTGATGGCGCAATCCTCGAATAAAATCCCAAGTCGACGATTGCTCGATTCAGAAAAAAGTTTAGCTTCTTTATCTTGAGGTGTGAGATCGTAACACTCTGACAATCTCCGCCGCTTGAATCTGCAAGAGTTGTTAATCTGATAGATCTCTATCATGTTGTTGTGGTATATATGGTACATGTATTTCTCCTCAGCTTGATCCTCGACCTGGACTACTTCGATCTACATCTTGTAGTTACCATTCTTGTATGATTCCAGATCGATAATATACTCGTGCATTCTCCCATCTTTGAAAATATATTCCAGCAACCTCTGTAAAGCATAGTTGTTTTTAATTTTATAATGATTTACCTTGTGATGCACACAGTACGGTCTGCCCTCGATTGGTTCCAGCGATTGAGATATACAGTAGAACTTGTCTTTCACTAGAATAGGAAAAATTGAGGAGATTTGGACATTCATCTTGGGGAGGACCGGTTTGGGTAATAAATTACCTTTCGGAGGTTTGCCTGTGTTTGCCTTGGAACGTTTTGATCACCCTGGTCCTCCTTTGGTTCACTGCTGTGTTATGTGTTTGAACCTTTAGTGGTTATGATAGATTTAGTAGATTTATGCCTTTCAGTCAATATCCTTTCCAGGTCGACATACCCATTGACCTTAGTGATCATATCATCCAAGGTCGCGGGTTTGTTTAAGATGATATGCTACTTTGCTTTGCAATTGAGTTACAACGCATTGGTAAAAGCAGCAATAGCTGTTTTCTAATCCAGATTATCAACTTTTCTTACGAGCTCCAGAAACTTCTTTACAAAGACCTCGAGCTTCTCTCCTTGTGGTTGTTTGAGATTAATAAGAGGATATAAATTTTCCTCCTTGTCTTTATTGTAAGCATAAGTCTTGACAAAATTCTTCTATAGTTGATCAAATGTAAGGATGAAATTATCATGCAGAGAATATAACCACTGTAGCGGTTCTCCCTGCAGACTTGTTGCAAACAAACGACATAGAATATGGTTGAGATTTAAGTACAATCCTAAGGAATCTTAGAATTGCTGAATGTGCTCCTTCGGATCAGTGCCTTTATATTTACGTATCTTCAGAGTATGGAAACCTGTTGGTACTTTCATATCAAATAACTCTTTGGCAATCAGACTACCTTGTAACTTGGTAAAATTGTCCTTACTGCCTAGAGCTTGAGCTTCAATCAACTCCTTGATACGTTGATTCATGTGCTCTTGTGTAACGTATTGATGTATTGCCTGAGTGGCTTGGCGAGCTGGTTTAGGATTATGAGTACATATGCTTTCACTCAAGCACTCACGTACTGGAATCTGGGGTTGAGGTCGTTGTTCTTCCTCTTGACGCTTGGAAGGCCGGAGGCCTCTGCTGATATCGGATTGAACTTCTCTGCCCAAATGAATTGAAGGTTGAGGTTTGTGCTGAAGATTTCTGGAAATGGCTTTGCTGGTTGCTCCTCGAGGGCCTAATCTTTCTCGTACAGAAACTCGGGAGTTCGCTGGCACTTGATCACGATCTCTGGTATGGGGAGCCTGTTGAGTGTCCTGCAAAGCTTACAATGCGGTCTGCATAGTTGTCATCTGTTCTTCATGTCTTTTGAATGCTGCCAAACGAGCTTGACGCTCGCTTTCTAGCTCTTAATCGTGGAGCTCACGATCAAGAGTTAACTGACATTCGAGCTCATTACGTTTCTCTGTTTCGACATAGAGATTCG
Organism: Kingdonia uniflora; assembly: GCA_014058105.1. Taxonomy (NCBI): domain Eukaryota; kingdom Viridiplantae; phylum Streptophyta; class Magnoliopsida; order Ranunculales; family Circaeasteraceae; genus Kingdonia; species Kingdonia uniflora. Next base: position 776,801 of record JACGCM010000376.1, read on the forward strand.
CCTGTAGTTCAACGAGCTGTTTCAGTTCAACTGAAAGATCGAGTTGGACCCCTGTTGTTGGTCGCTTGGAAGTGACCATAATTGGAAATGGATAGTTGAGTAAAGTATGCCTTAGGATACCATGGAAAGATGTCTTCTTTCCCACAGATGACGCCAAATGTAATGGCCTAATTCCGTAGCTCGAAATAGTTTGAAATTAGATCTTACACCAAATGTACATGTGACAAAAATTAATGTAACACAAGAAATGACACATGTGATTTAGCGTGGAAAACCTTTGAATAGGTAAAAAACCACGACCTCGAGTTGAGGGTTTAGTAACTGTAACTTTTATTGCTTGAGGCTGATATCTTATTACAAGTAATCTCTTGAACGAGAAATGTTTGATCTTGAAATAAAAACTTTTGTAGTGTTTAGAATCTCGAAATTCCTGTGTTAGAATCTAGAAAATCTGGTTTTTCTAGTCCTTATCTCCTTTGAAATTTTTTCTTTATATAGACCTTACCTGCAGCTCGTTATCGTGTAGAAGCGCGTTCTCCAGATAATGAGGTAAGTGGTAGTTGAATGTATAACTGTTAGTTCGTGGGAGACAGTTGTCTTTGACTTGTTCATATTTTGTTTTAGTGCCCGATCCTCGTTCTTTATTAGTTCGTGATCTAGGTGTCAATGCTAATTGTACATGTCACATGTGTAATGCGTGAGTCTGATATTGAGGTAGCTCGAGTTCAGACTAGGTCGAGGGATAAGTCCCTACAACTTGTATATCTGATCTCTTTTATGTGTTGCTTAAGCTAGTTGGGAAACTTTGGTTTATGATTTCAAATTTTGTATTAAGTTTCATATCTACTACTTATTTTTTAATTTGTATCTTATCATAAGTCGCTATCTTCAAACAACATTCTAGACATCATTGTTGATAGATAGAGAGAATGTCGGTCCCTATGCAAGCGAGATAAACAGGTTTTAGGCAAATCATTTTGGTGCATTTTCCCTTGCTGATTATATATATTCGGAAATGGTAAAGGGCGAGGAATACCTATCCTCGGTAGCCATTGCTCCTTGAAGTAATCCTTAAACTCACATTGATCAACAAAAATCTGCATAAATTCTTCTATTGTATCCATGGCAGTTGGTCTGTTCCTTGTGCAATATAGAATGCGACCAAAACTGTGGATTTTATCCATGGTAAAGGGAAAATAGCCACGGACTAAAACTGTTTGCAAAAGAGTATCCAAGCACGCGTAACATGCCATAGACTTAATAGACCCCACTATACTAATTTAATGAAATTGCCTTGGACTTTATCCATTGTAAAGGGAAAATAGCAGAACTAAAGCTGTGGCGCAGTGTCCATTGCAAAAGAGGCGTGGTTTTTATTTTGTTATGGCAGAAGTCCATGGTAAATTATAACACGAACTAAATCCGTTGTAATCTACTTAGTTTTTTTAGTCGGAGTGAGATCTACAGTCTACGGGAAAAACTCATGAAAACTGCGAGATCTGAATGTATTACTGTAATTAACATGAGAGGATATGAAAAGCTAAACTGTAATTTTTCGTGTCATTGGCGACGAATTATAAAAACCGTAACATAATTCAATCCATAATCACTTCTAGATTTATTTACATCACAGATTGAAATTTTCAAGAGTTTTAAAAATAACTTTATTAAAAAAAAAAAAGTTGAAAAAATAAATGGACTGAAGGACTAGAAGTGAAGTGCCTATAATATATATTATGGTTTAATTTTCCTCAACTTAAGAAGCAAGTGCAAAACCATCCCACAAAGGAACCCAAGCGCCGCACTTGATCCCACTAACGAAACTGTGGTGCACACAAGCATCACAAACGACTCCTCTTTAGACTTCATATCCCTCGAAGTCATTGCCAATTCGATCCCGGCAAATAAAAGAAGAATCCCTAGTAATCCGACTGGGAACTGAGATAACAAACTCACTAGTGAGCTCCCTAAGACAACACCCAATACCAATTTAGCTGCCCCAAGTATGGCAACACATGCACCACTCCTTCCCCCGAATTTATACTGTCCGGCTAATCCACCTGCGCCGTGGCAAGTAGGCATTGCCCCAAACCAGCACCCGACCATGTTCATCATCCCCACACTTATGGACACTGAAGTTGAAGAGAAGTCTTTGCCTGGGAAGAGATCTGCTGAGAGCTTACACACTGCGATCACAGAATTTAAAACCGAGAGCGGTAATTGAGGGATCGTGCCTTTGATGAACCCTTCCTTCCATGCATGCCTCGAGATTTTCATGACATGTATACTAGACGGCCCGAATTCAAGCTCTTTTAGCACACCAGAGTTTCTAATGATAGCTAAAACCACACCCAACACGAAAACAATCATGGCTGAAGGTAAAGATACCAAAATTTTCCAAATTTTCCTCCCTCTCCTAGGACTCGTAGTTACCACCACCTCACCATCCCCGTTGTTTACGTCTTCGTGTTCCTCACCCGCACCACTAACAACAACTATAAAACATGCACAAACAAGAGCCAAAAGCAATCCATCCAACCCCATCCAATGTCTCTTCCCACTAGCCTTCCCTTTCGAAAAATTCTGAACATTTCGTACATATTTAATCGCGGTTAATGCGAAAGATAACCCTTGGGAAAGCTGAATACCTCTAACAACAGGTAGAGGTATAAGCTTGTAAACAAGCCCCATTAGGCCAGTGACCCCCAGCAAGAAAAGAATCGCACCCGTACATATCCCAGCTGCCATAATCTCCGGGATACCAAAATCGGCGTCAGAAATAGCAACTGCTGCAATGGACTTCATGGGTTGAACCGGCATTGGCACACCGTAAACCACACCGGTAACAAGGTTGTAGATACCAGTGAATATTAGGGTTGTACCAAGGTTAAGGTCTTTGGCTAGTGTTAAGGCCAAGACTATAGGAATATATGTTCCCAAGTCTCCTATTGCTCCATTCAACTCCGAGGTCCATTTCGACCGTAAAGCCAAGTTGTTCTTCATTGCACTAAAGACATCATTAGAGAAACCAAACATGTGCTTACATTTCGAGGTCTCGGACGAGTTTTCGTGATGTTGGGGCAAGTGGTTTTGATCAGCCATGTTGTGAAAATATTGTAGAGAACATAAAAATGAATGTTATGGCTTTATAGTAGTACTCAAGTTTAGAAAGAAGTGTGGACTTTGGATGCCTTTCGGAATATATGGGAGGTCATTGTTGAAGGGGAATTGTATGCCTCTGATTGTGGAACTTGGAATCAATTCTGCAATAATAATGTGAATATAAATTGTCATAAATCATTCTCAGAAGACCATAAATTAGTGTAAGAAGGTCAGAGGTTCAAATTTCTAAGAACAAAGATCTTAAAAAATGTGTCATTAGGTCACTGTTATTTTCAGAGCAATAGATACCTCTAATTCAGCTAAAAAAATAGATAGAGTTTGAATTTACCTTTCCTTACATTGTTAGACTAATTTGTTCATGACCATCAACTTTTCATTTGCTAGACTTTAGTCCCCCAAAACAATACTCATTCTTACCAAAACAATGTTCAGTTACAAAAACCTCCAACTTGGGTGACGAAAAAGTCGTGGTTCAGCTAAAATTGTGGAAGGAATATTAGTTTTCTTTTTCGAATTAAAATCTAGCCTATATACAGTACTATTGATTCATTTTGCATATTAGAAAAAAGACATACTGTACTATGGTTGACCTCATGTAATGTGGCTCTTGGGGCATCTTTGATAGTCGCCCCGAGGTAAGACCGTCTTCAGTATAGCCTTAAACCAAAGTCTGAATTGCTAGTTTTGATACACAGGTTATTTGGATCTCCACTGCAGTCTCCATTTGCGTCTGGGTTTATTTTCTTGATGCTTTATATAAATTTCTCTGGATAGATATGATAAAACTTTAAAATTTCCCCATGGATAGATTTTCTCTAAGTTTTCGAAATTTACGGAGGATAAGATCTTATGGAGAAAATTTTCATATTTTATCCAAGGTTTTCAGATTTATATCCAGATTTCCTTATTGAAGATATACAAATTTTTTCAAGATTTCTATCCACATTTATGCGCCTTTTGCTTCTATCAGTACCCATATTTTATGGTAGTTAGCACTCGTTAATTAGCCTGCCATTAGGCCTTATTACATGCTTCTTGACCGAGATAATAATGTAAATTTTAAAATTATTTTATATCTTTCACATTCATCAAATATAGAAGTTAAATAACGAGTACATCTAAAATAAATGAATAGTAAAGTACAAACAAAATCAAATAGTCGCTTCGCTTTCAAAAGTCCAAAGCATACTACGACACACTAAACTTCAAATTCTGACCATTGGGTGGATTCAAAAGTCGTAACACTCTAGTCCCTATCCATCTTCTCACCCACATTGATGAGATTAGGTAACCTCGATCCCTTGGTTTTTAAGATAGTTTTTTACCTTTCTGTCTAATTAATTTTTTTCTTTTTTGAAATTTAGTACTTGCCGACTGATCTAATGACTTGGTGGAATTGTAGAATTTTATATCTTTGATCGATTTTTGGATTAAACTCTTCCTTAGAAGCTTCATAGTAGTGATGACTACAGTTGAGGCTTTTTGTTATATAATAGTTGGATCAATTGCAAAGTATACAAAAGGGAGTGTCCATGGATCCCCTTCCTATATTATTTACTTCTGTTTTTTATTTTTTTCTTCTTCTATTCAATGTTTATTTACGTTTTCTGTGTTATTACTACCTTGCTTAGCCCGGTATATTCAAATCATTTGATACTAGTAATCTTAGTTCTTTTTTTCCAATCTACAACTTTCCTTAGCCAAAAACTTCTTCTTCTCCTTTATTTGTTTCCTAAGCATATAATTTATATAAATCTCCTCAACTTAAAAAAATAAAATATACAAATTTCAAAAAATGATTTTTAATTCACCAGCGCATACATAAACACATAATAATTCGTAGTTAACAGCTCAGCCAATCCACCTAGCTGTTGTGGGTGGATTGGAAGGTGGAGCAAGGTGAAGGATGCAATCCACCTTGCCACATCATCATTCACCTAGCTGTTGTACTGCAGATGCTCTTAAAGTTAGAAAAACTCATGCTGAGATACCAACGGTATGACCCTAGCGCCGAAAAGGGTTTAGGAGTAAACGCTAGACCTAAATTAAGCACGATTTGATTTATTCTTTGTGATACAACATACTCCATGAATCAATCAAAACGTAAACCTAAACCTAAATTAGGGTAGAACTTTAAATTTAACAATAAAAATTCTACATTTTTACGTCACTGTTTGTCACAAATAACACAATAAATAGGCGGAGAAATTACTTACCGACAATGGCGTAGACCGGAAATGTTAAGATGAGAGGCCAGAGTATGCAAAATGAGTTGCCGGAGTTCGTCATCGGAGGCGAATAATGTGGGTGGGTCCCACTCTTACAACCTTAAAACTTAAACTGATACATAACCAAAGATTAAACAACCATGGCAGTCACAGATAAATCTCAACCGTCGATAATCTAATCCAACGCCCCATATACCAGTAGCTAATTATTTACAAAAGCGAGATAAACATGTTTAAGAGAAATCTATAAAGTAAGAGTAGATCTACCCAAACGAAGCCCTAAAAAACCCCCAAATCGAGTTCAACTCCAGCAGAGGAAGAAAACCCTAAATTAGGGTAAGTTTATTGTTCTTCATGATTTTAATCTTGTAATGTTTCTCTACTGTTTTGTTATTCATGGGTATGTTTTTTTTCTTCTTAATTTTATCAATGTTTTGATTAGGGTTTACTTATGTAAGTTGGGTTGAAACTGATATAGGTTGATTCAATTGATGTTGAGCTTTATTTACCTATGAGAGTTGAAGTATTCGGTTAGGGTTTTGTGGTTAAACCCTAAATTGGGCAATTGGACAATTTGTGATATAATTGGGTTTCCCAGTTGTAATATAATTGGATTGTTGGGAAGATTTCAGATGTGGGTTTTTTGCAATTTGGGAGATTGGGTATTAGTTATTTTGATTTCTACCTATATATGAGTGGTTAGTTTTAGTGCAATTCGGTCGTAAAATATAGTTGCAGTAGTTATTTTGATTTATACCTATATCTGAGTGGTTAGTTTTAGTGCAATTCGGTCGTAAGAAAAAGTTTGTGGGTATAGATGTCTATGTGCCCCTGGTGTTTGTGTGTATTTAGAGGTTGCATTTGCATTGAATTGATTTCTAGAGTTAGTTCCTCGTTTTTTATACTTACGGTTCCTCTGCACCTAATAGTGTTATTATGTTCTATGTGACTAATACTTTCCAATTACAATAGCATGAATTTTTTTCTGGATATTGTTGCTAAGATAGCATGGTAAGATAGAATCAGAGTGACAGCGATAATGAAAATGTAGAGGATCCAACAGGTGAAAAACTAAGGACAACTAGGTTTCGGTCTGGCATGTGTCATATAAACCAATAATAAACCGAATTAGAAGGTAAACAGTATACTATTATAGGTTGCATACTGTTATTTAACATAGGCTACAAATAATAAAATAAATTTGTGACTGGTCAATTTGAATACACTGCTAATTATTTGTAGTCTATGAAATGATAAAGTAAAATTTTGTATAGTGCTTTACTGGGCATGGGTGCTGCATATTGACCAGTCGGCACTTAAATGAGTGCAAGTTGAAATAACCCTCTAGTTTCGCCACAAGATGTGTTAGGCTTAAGCCTGTTATGAAGGCTTTTGGTTTCTCAAAGATGATAGATAACACACTTGATGTTTTGTACTCTTACGTTAAATATTACAATCTTGAGTTTGTGAGTTTAGCTTCAGTATGAAGCTTTGACATTGCAACTTTTGGTAAGCCTAAAGATTTGGTAACTGGGCTCATACTTCAGCTTACCATGGAATGTGCTAGCCTTGAGTTTGACGAAGCAACTATATTTGTCTTGTTCTGAAGTTTTGCATGTCATAGAAGCATCTACGTCCTTTTCATCTTTTATCTTTTATTTATCCTTCTATTCATTTTCCTTCTGTAATATGCCACACCTGTACAGATGCTCGGTTTAGCTTTACTGTTAGTCTTATGATTAGTTTTCGTGATGTATTCATGAAGTGATGTATGCTCGGTTTAGCTAACTATTAGTCTCATGATTATCTTTCGAGACATATCCATGGACTAATTTGTGCTACTTTTTGGTGCAGGTGTACTACTCTCTTTCTTGATTTTCTTTAAGGATCCATGGGGGATACTGAAACTGTTCTCCCTCCTTCTAAAAAGAGGGCCGCTGGAAGAGAGATATCTAAGGACAACCCTGGTGATGACGATGACAACACTTCTGAACTAGAGACCGGAACTTTCCAGAAAGCTAGCAATGAAGTTTTAGCGACAAGAAGAATCGTTAAGGTTCGGCGCCATCCATCTCCGGCAGTTCCCTCTTCCAATCCTTTTGCTGGGATCTGCCTTATTCCAACTGAAGCACCTAAAGTTACTGAAAAACCAGCATCTGAAGTTGTGGATAGAAACACCGAGGATAACACTGGAACAGAAAAATGTGTTGCAGTGATTAAATCCAATGAGAAAGACACAAATGTGGAAGACGAGACTGATGATTCAACAGCTGAATCTGGTCCTGCAGCTGAATCTGCTGCCTCGGAAGAGAAAACAGATCCTGTGGGTACGGATGGAAAAGAAGCTGCAAGTAATGAAGAATTACTGAAAGAAGACAATGGCGATAAAAGTACAGATACACCTGCAGCAACTCCTTTCAGTTCATTCCAACAGTTGTCCAGCAATCAAAACGCATTCACGGGGATTACTGGAACTGGATTTTCCAGTTCTTCGTTTTCCTTTGGGTCGATTCCGAAAGACGGATCTGCATTTGGTGTTGGTTCTGTATTTGGTAATTCCATCCAGAAACCATCTTCTCTTTCTTCTTTCGGCTTTGGTAACTCCAACAATGGAACCTCTTCCCTCTTTGGAACACCAGGTTCAGGGTCATCCAATGTTTCGAAGAGTGAAAGCAACAATTCTCCTTCAATGCAAGAGGTACCTCTTGAAACTGGAGAAGAGAATGAGAAACCTGTTTTTGCTGCTGATGCTGTGCTATTTGAGTATCTTGATGGTGGGTGGAAGGAACGAGGAAAGGGGGAACTGAAAGTGAATGTTTCTACTAGTGGGGTCGAAAAACCGAGACTTGTGATGAGAGCTAGGGGTATTTATCGATTAATCTTGAATGCCAGTCTTTATCCAGACATGAAGTTCGCGAATATGGACAAGAGAGGGATTACTTTTGCGTGTGTGAATAGTATTGGTGAAGGTAAGGGCGGACTCTCAACTTTTGCATTAAAGTTTAAGGATGGCAGTATAAAGGAAGGGTTTTGTACGGCTGTTACAACACACAAAGGTAAAAGTAATGTGGAAGTCACAGAAGGTAATGCTGCTGCGGTTTTGAAGACCCCTGAGAATTCTCCCTAGGTTTCCGATGATTCAAATATGTTGTTGCTGAAGTAATTTTTTGAGTAAAAGCTGCTAAAGTTTATCTTCTCTGTTTCAATATTAAGGCGTCCGAAGGTCTTATTATGTAGGGAAGTTAGTGTCATAGAGTCCTTTTGCATGTGTAACCAACTAGTTTATCAGAGTGTTACAGCTCTGATAATTGTGAACCAAAGTGTAACGGTAACGATCATTTATATTTATATAATGAGGCGCTATTACTTTGAAATGTTAACGAATACTTGATGTTCTTGCTTTTGAGAAAATAGAAATTGTCCCTGTTAGTTGTTTAGCGTTAATAGGGATATTAACAGAAACTCACCTTCTGCAAGAAGATTAAAGACGAACAGGAAGAAGAGTACAAGTACTCCACTTTTGATCTTTATTTCTAAAAAAAATCTCTAAAAGTTTCACAACACTGGAATGATGGAAATCTGTTCTTTGGATCCATATCATAACACAATTTACATATTTTCTCGAGAAAGATCACTGAACAGTTGATCATGGACGCAAGTCGAACCTGAGCTCTGATTTTAATTGATCAGTGATTCTGTATCACTCATGAATCATGATAATAACTTTATGATGAGAGGATTGACTATTATGCTAAGAAGCCCCTACGATAAAACTCATGCTTGCGCCCTCTCCAGATGAATAACGATCAGGGCCGTATCCATCGACATATTGAACAATAACATTTGAAGGACGTATCCATCGACATATTGGATAATAACATTTGCTGTTAGGACGTATCCATCGACATATTGGACAATAACATTTGAAGTTAGGACGTATCCATCGACATATTGCTTTCGTTCTGAGCCATCCTTGTGAGCGTATAGAGGTTCCACATTTGGATACAACTTGAGACAATAAAAAATATCGAAGATCAATAATTGAAGGATGTAAAACGTTAAAAAGCTAAATATAAAAGCCGTAGCATAATGAAAGGGAACTAAGCAAAAGTATAGAAGTGAAGAAATATGTTCCAATCAACACTTACTAATTTGACGTTTATAGTGAGAGGGATGATTATTATGCTAAAATGTTCCTGCAACGAGAAGTAACCATCTTTAAATCACATACGAATAAGAAGAAAAAACTACGCTTTGAAATATGTAACAAAGATAAACGTTTTTTTGACTAGAACGAAAGCATGGACTTGAAATTTAAGAAAATGTACCAAGATTGTGAGTAGAATAGAAGTTTGATAGGAAGATGATGATAATGAGAACTTGCTTTGTGTTTGTCCTCCATTAAAGATTCGAGAAAAATCGGAGGGAGAGATAGCAATATTGTGAAGGAAACAAAGCTAGGGGTGGCAATTTATAGTAAGAACATAGAGAGATATTGTATGCGGATTAACCGAAATGTGTCATTAGAGCCATAAGAACTTTAGGAGTCTCGCATAGTATTATTAGAAAGTAGAAACTAGTGGATTGTCCTCAATTGGCTGTTCTATGATTAGACAAGGTTTAGCAGAAGCATCACGAAGACCTCTCAATCTCATCGTCCATATTTGCTTACGCTCTTAGAATCTGCCTCTAAAATGCCCTCAGCTTGATATTAGCCTTCTTTTAACCCAGGTCGTAATGAGAATTAGGTAAAAGAAATATCAGCAAATGAAGTCCTCCTCCTATGGATTGCTTTCAGAGTGTGCTCGGTGGGGGTCCTTACTTGTTCAAGAAGTTACCTTGATTTAGGCAAAGTTCATAATATCATATCATCGTGATATACAGACAGTTGCCAAAATCGATATCCACTGACCACTACTATATTGACGATATTGAGAACACTATGTTATGAGCACAATATTGGTCTGAGGACTCCTACCTCATTTCTCACTTTTCAAATACTTTACAACGCAGTATTGCAATCGGTTTTAAGACTACACAAGTGCGTTTAATGGACTAATTCTCGTTTTACTCAGAGACATTCAGGGGACTTCATCCATCCAAAATTGCAGTCGTTGCACAAGTTTCATACTCACGAACAGCTCTAAGAGCATCTGCTGCAGCAGCTAGGTGAAGGATGATGTGGCAAGGTGGATTGCATCCTTCACCTTGCTCCACTTTCAATCCACCCACAGCAGCTAGGTGGATTGGCTGAGCTGTCCACTCCAAACCCACCTTGAGGGTGGTCTCAGCACCCTCTGGGTGGATTGATGCCCCGCAGTTCTGAACTGCGCGTAGATAATAAACCATTACATGATGACACTTGTCAAGATTTAAGAAGCTATCATGCTCCGCAGTTGAGAACTGCGGGGCATATACATGCTTATGAAGGAGACACGTGGACGTCTGTGGTTTAAAGTTTGTGGACGTTTATGATAGAACTGTCTGATTGGTTCTTACTCCCCGCAGTTCATAACTGCGCGCGCGTATGGTGTGGACGTTTATGATAGACACATGGCTAGATCGTAGACGTAGATTGTGCCCCGCAATTCAGAACTGCGGTGAATAATATTCACCTTGTTTGAAGTTCGAACTACTGTGGGGTTGATTGGGGTGGATTGAATCCACCTTGGGTTTGGGTGAATTCACCCACCCTAGCTGCTGCAGCTCTAACGAAGATCAAGTTCCGATAAGCCGTCAACGACTTCACATGCTGCTATTAGAAGATGGTCCCAACCTTCACATTTTTTTGTTTTGGTCCATCTTAAGAGCACCAATGTCCACTGGATTTCTGTCCCCATTCGACCCGTGATATCAACAACTAAAGAAGAAGAAAAAAATGGAACTTAATGGACAAAATATAGAAGAAAAGAAAGATTTATACAGGCAAGATCCATTTATGATGATGCTAAGTTGAACTATGATTCAATGTGGCAAAGTAGTATGAAATAGACATTAAGTTCATATAAATATGTTTAACTTATAGTCATTCAGGTCGAACTTTATTTTGTACCCGTCATTAGCTCCTGGAAAACCTCCCATGGGACTATATGTGTTTGGTGCAGGTCTCTGAACAAGAACTAACACAAGCTTCAACTTTCTCTCCATCTGCCATTAGAAACACAATGTACATGAGAGAGAGAGAGAGAGAGAGAGAGAGAGAGAGATGAACTTACTAGGGTGTTGTTGGGTGCTTAGGTTGCTGCACAAAGAGGAGGCACATCCTAAGTCGCAATAGTTTTTGATATCTGCAGCGGAAGGAGTGGGAATGATGCAGTCTTTCAAACATTGTAAAGAACATGGAAGTGTAGATTGACGGGGTATGAAATTGCATAGGAGATAACACCCTACATAGCAAGTCGTGAAATCTTGAACAGATGAAGCTGTGATCTGCATGCCAAACATCCCAAAACTTATAACCATCATCACACAAAGTAGTAGTACTGCACTTTTATTCCCCATTTTCACCTCTCTCTTGCCTACTGATTTCTTATGTTGTAATGGTATTTACCAGTAAGTGTAACCCCAGAGGATGAAATGAACTGATCTGAGAGAGGAGATGGGAGAGAAATATATGGTGAGAAGCGAGGGAGAGAGATGGGGAGAGATGACTAAGGGGGACAGACGGACAAGACAAATATTGAAATGGTGACATCTTTTGTTTTTAACTATGCCTATCAAAAAAAAAACACTACGTTTGATGACTTCAAGTTCAACAAATTTATGTAGGGGCGTTCTTTCTAGCCAGACATTAGCACATTGAGCACCCATTGTAGTTCAAGATGCCCTAAAACTGCATTTGCACCCAACTGCACATATCAACTACTACTACCAACGGGGGTTAGGTCTAAGCTCAATTCACCCGCCAGGATTTATCCTGCACGCATGTGGGTTGGTGAGGTTCTCACATTCCCCAAGGATTAGTCGGGCAAATAGTGATAAATTGTGAACTGGGGTCACCCTGCTTTGCCAAAAAATTAATAAAAAAATAAAAGGAAAAAAAAAAACCACTACCATACTACCACCATTGGAGAAGCTTTAGTTTCGATTATGGATAGATGTCGCATATCAACATATAAAAAAACTAATCATGTTGGGTTAGAGCATCCACAACAACCTCCCTAAACTAATTTTAGGAAGGCAAAAAGTAATAAAATGACATTTATAGGCTCTCTATGAGACTCCCTATCCCTATATTTTTATTTATCTCTCCTCAAGGATGAGGAGTCTAGAGAATAATTTGGTTTGCCACGTAGAACTATTATATTATGTGAAAACTTACTTTTGATGTGGAAATAAAGAAAAAAGGTTAAAATTTATTTATTTTACATTTTCTTTTTAAACATGGCTACTTTAAAGTGGTTTAGGCAGTTAATTTTGTGATGTGGCTCATTTAAATGGGGAGTCTGTTTTATCCCTAGTGTTTGGTTTGATGTAAAACTCCTCAAAAACACTCTCTATTAAAAAGATGTTGTGGATTCTCTTACGGCTCAAAAACAAAGGAAGTCGTTCGAACAAATTTGATGTGGAGAAGTTCGATGGAAAGATTAATTTTGGATTGTGGCAAATACAAGTCCAAAATATCTTGATTCAAGGCGGATTACGCAAGACACTGAAAGTGAAGCCTATGCCTAAAACTCTGGTTAAAGGTATAGCAGCCCAGAAAATGGACGATGATGAGGAAGACTGTGAAGATCAAGATTCAAGGGCTGCAAATAGGATTTGTCTTTGTCTTGCTAAAAATATTTTGGCAAACATGGCTAGAGAGAAGACCGCAAATGGTCTTTGGGAAAAGCTTGAAAGTTTGTACCAAACGAAGAGTCTTTCGAATAGTTTATACTTCAAGGAACGACTTCATACGCTTAGGATGGATTGAGGGTACGAGCGTTGGTGATTACCTAGGTTCTTTGAACGGGATCGTTTCGGAATTAAAATCGATCAGAGTTAATGTTGAGGATGAAGATAAGGCGCTTCAACTCATATGGTCTCTTCCTTCTACCTTCAAGAATCTTCAACCTGCGTTGATATATGGGAATGAAACCTTGAGTTTTGAGGAGGTTACACCTTACAATTACGCTTCTTTCCGAGGAGAGAAGGCTTAAGGGTAGCAAATCCTGTGGTAAACTCAGCGATGGTGGCTAGTGGGAAGAGAAGCTTTAATAAGTTTAGAAAAGGATCTTGTTGGGGTTGTGGTTAATCAGGTCATTATAGATCGGATTGCAAAGCTGGGAAAGGTAAAGGAGCAAGTTCGACAAAGGGCTCCAAAGGTGATACTAACAGACTGGTAACAGTTACTAGTGATGATAGTGATGAGTTGCTCCTCGTGGTGGTCACTGATGGTAATCACCATGATAGAGGATGAGTGTTTAATAGTGGGGTTGCATTGCATATATGTGCACACAAGGCATAGTTCGCAAATATGCAAGGTGTGAGGGTAGTAAGTTTGTCGATGAGCGATGGCTCTCGAAGGCCAATTTTAGGAGTTGGTGATATTCGCGTGAGGATGTTCGATAGACGCATCGTAGTTCTTTATAGTGTTCGACATGTGCCGAGTATGACTCATAATCTAATTTCACTTTCCAAATTAGATAATGAGGGTTACAATTACTCCGGGCGAAGTGGAGTAATGAAAGTTAATTGGAAGTCTTTTTTGATCATGAAGGGAGTTCTTAGCGGGAACTTGTATGCATTGGTTGGTAAATTAGTGGATGGAGATGTGAAGGTTGCATATACTGATAGAGCTATGGAGATTTCTCAAAAGGGGAATTTAGTTCAAGGTGGATCAATGGCACGGTCTACAAAGATGATCAAAAAGTGGGTCCTAAGAAAAACCTAGACTCGTGTAATTCTTCTAATTGAGAAGTTGCCCGTAGAGGCAACGTGACAAGGATACACGACGAATGCAGCGGAAGAAATAAATTTTTCACCGAGGTGGAGATTGTTGGGTTACAGCTCAAAAACATATAAAGTCGTTCAAATGAGACATAAAGTCGTTCGAACGAAAAGCTTGTTTCTAGGTTGGAAACTTGGTTCCGTTGAAATCGTTCGAACGAGACTTAAGTCGTTCGAACAAAAAACCGCGTAGGCTATTTTGTAAGTTCGTTTTGGAGGCGATGGTTTGTCTCGTGATACATACTTCACTGATGACCTAATAGAGAGTCTAGAAATATAGAGTATGAGTTCAAAGCCTCTGTACGTGAGAGAAAAATATCTAGAGAGAGAAAAGAGAAAAATCTAGGGTTTTACGCTAGAGAGATTTCTTGGGTTTTATTTCTAGGGTTTCTTGTTAGAGATTATCTGTAAGGGTAGAGGTGAGGTTGAGAGATCTCTAGAACTTTTTGTAACCTTAATTGATAATAGATTCGTCGTGCTTGTCGGGGGTGGTTTTGATAATTTTGGGTTTCCACCTAAATTTAAACATTGTGTATGTGTTTATTGCTTTGGGTGAATTCTTTGTAGTTAGAATTATATATTCAATTTTTGCTCAATCATATTGTGCTTCCGCCTTGTGATTTGCCCCCTTTGTTTCCTAGTATGCCAAACATCCCAAAACTTATAACCATCATCACACAAAGTAGTAGTACTGCACATTTATTCCCCATTTTCACCTCTTTCTCGCCTACTGATTTCTTATGTTATAATGGTATTTACCAGTAAGTGTAACCCCAGAGGGTGAAATGTATTAGGAGTACTGAAACTCTTTAGATTCTTAACTTACTTTGTAACAATTGATGTATCAAATGCCTTGTAATGTGTACTAGAACTCTTTAGATTCTTAACTTACTTTGAAACAGCTGATGTTCCAGATACATTGTAATGTCTATATAAACTCCTCAAGAGAAAAGGTTTGTTCATGGTGTCAGAGCCACAAAGACTCCAACGAGTTCGGTCCAAATATTCTTCTCTCTTTATCTCTTCTTAGTTTCCATCATGTCTACAGTAGTAGCCTCTTCATCTTCCAACACTGCAACTGTGATTTCTTCTCCCTCTTCTTTCAACATCTCAAGCATCTCACACCTTGTTTCAATCAAACTCATCGACACAAATTATCTTCTTTGGCAATCGCAAATCAAGCCGTTTCTTATTGGTCAAAAAGTTTGAAGGTTTATCGATGGATCTGAAGTATGCCCATCTGAAACCATTCTCTCTGTTGATGGAAAATCTAAAATAATCAATCCGGAATACACGACTTGGTATAGAACTGATCAAACGCTCATTAGTTTGATTAATGTTATGCTTTCTCCCATTGTTTTATTTGAAGTTGTTGGTTTGAGTACTTCCCGCATGATTTGGGAGTATCTTAAAGATAATTTTTCCCAACAATCTCTTGTGAATGCCACTTATCTCCGCTTTCAACTGTTATCTCTTTCTAAAGATTCCAAACCTCTATCCGATTATCTACAAACCGCCAAATCTTAATCCGATTCTTTAGCGGCCATTAATGAACCCGTTTTAAACAATGATCTCGTTACTTCGGTTCTCCGTGGACTCGGACCAGACTATACTATGCTCGTCACTACTATTCTCAACTTTCCGCCTTTGCCCAAATTTTCAGATCTTCGATCTCGCCTTCTTTCGTTTAAATCTCAAATTATACCCCATTCTACTCCTGAACCCACTACACCAACTGCATTTCTTTCCAATACACGCGGAGGCCGACGTTTTAATTCTTGTGGAGGCCGTGGTGGTCATAATAATCTTGGAGGACGCTCCAATTTTTATTCAGACCAAAGTACTTATAGTTATGACAGTTACCATGGTAGCTACCCTCGTGGTGGTTTTGGACAAAACAATCGAGGTCGCACTAATTATGGTCGTGGTAGTTTTAACTATGACAATAATCGTGGTGGTTATACTTCTCAAGGCATCCATGGACAACACAGTTATAATTCTGACAACAATCGTGGTACGCAACAAAGAATCCTTGGACAACATCCTTCTTTCCACTCCAATCAGTTTGATAATGATCTCGCGACTACTTTTGCATGGTTACAACTATCCCAACCCGTAGATCCAAACTGGTATCCAGACACGGGTGCGACCAACCATATGACGGGGGATGATACATGACTCAGAGATCCGATTACCGCGGTAATGATCAAGTTGTTTTAGGCAACGGTGAATCTTTCCCTATTGTGCACTCTGGTAACCTTTCCCTTCACTCTGGTCCTTCTTGTTTTCGTCTTTCTAATGTACTTCATGTTCCTTCCATGACTAAAAATTTATTATTCGTTGCTCAGTTTACCCGTGATAATTCTGTTAGTTTTCTTTTTCTTCCATGGCGATTTATTATTCGTGATTTACATACTGGATCGATACTTTTTCAGGGGCCATGTGAGCGTGGACTTTACCCTATTCAGCCAGCTTTGTCTCGCCGCCATGCTTTATCTACTTCTTGTGCTCCTACTCCACTCTGGTACCACCGGTTGGGGCATCCATCATTTAAAATTATGCAAGTTGTAGCCTTCAATAAAAGTCTAGGATCTTCTTTTACTCTTTCTCGTACTATTGGTTTTTGTAAGCATTGTGCGTTAGGAAAGTCTACGAGACTTCCGTTTTCTATTAATGAATCTCGTGCGACTGCACCATTTTCATTAATTCACTCTGATGTATGGATGTTACCCATTGTTTCAGTTTCTGGTTTCCGTTATTACGTATTGTTTACAGATGATCATACTCGTTATACATGGATATTTCCAATGCATAAGAAGTCAGAAGTTTTTGGTCATTTTAATTCCTTTCTTGCGTTTGTTGAAAACCAGTTTTCATTATTTATTAAAAAAATTCAAAGTGACGAGGGTGGTGAATTTGATAATAAATCTTTTCATACCTTGTGTGTGCAAAAAGGGATTCACCACTGACTTTCATGTCCTCACACGCCCCAACAGAACGGTATTTCTGAGCGGAAACACCGCCATATTTCATAAATGGGTCGTACATTACTTATTGTTGCACATGTGCCTTTTAATTTGTGGGTTGAAGCTCTTTCTACGGCTGTTTATCTCATTAATCGCTTACCAACGTCGAATTTACGTTGGTCATCACCTTTTGAGGTTTTGTTTGGTTCGCAACCAAACTACAATGCACTTCGCTCCTTTGGGTGTGTTTGTTATCCTTTTCTTGGGGATTACACCACTCACAAATTACAAGCTCGTTTTATTGAATGTGTCTTTGTAGGGTACAACACTCGCCACGAGGGGTATCGATGTCTTGATTCCAAGACCGGGAGACTTTATATTTCAAGACATGTTCGCTTTGACGAATCCAGATTCCCATATGTCAGCTCGCCGCCTAATGCACTATCACCATCTAAACTTGTTGAAAATGACACAACGTTTATTCCAGCTCTCTCTGCACAACCATTCTCTACAATACTACCAAATAGTTCATTGTCTTTGCAATCACCGAACACCTCTCCCTTACTGCCCATTACATCATCATCATTGCCATCACCTTTGACATCAGTTACAACTCCTACTCAGGCATCTCCTTCATTACCCATACCAACTCCATCAACTTCTTTGGTTTTAAACCCATCATCACCAAGACCTAATTCCCCTTCTCCAAATGAGTCATTGTTACCAACAGCTCCTATGCCTCCAAGCACATCAGCTCATTCACCCTCTGTGGAAGCAACTAGTACTCGTCATCATATGGTAACAAGACTTCAAGATGGTACCCAAAAACCAAAGGTTATTCAGAGTATGATCTCCACTAAACATTCTTTACCGCAGGCCTATACATCTCTCCTTCATATTACCGATATTAAACCCACTTGTTACAGTAATACGGCTCGCTCTCCTGAGTGGCGTCGGGCAATGAATGATGAATTTAATGCCCTTTTAAAAAATGGAACTTGGTCATTGGTTCCGCCTTCCATCTCTAATAATCCTGTTGGTTGCAAGTGGGTTTTTAAGATTAAACGCCACTCTAATGGTCGCATTGAGCGTTATAAAGCCCGGTTAGTTGCTAAAGGGTTTCATCAACAATATGGTCTCGATTATGATGAGACTTTTAGTCCAGTGGTTAAACCTACAACGATCCGAACCGTTCTCAGTATTGCTATTAATTATGGTTGGTCTCTTCGTCAACTAGATGTTAAAAATGTCTTTCTCCATGGCTCACTTTCAGAAGAAGTATACATGGTTCAACCTCATGGTTTTACCATTGGGCTCTTGGCCCAGTGGTGGTAGTACCTCTCCACCTAGAACCTCATGGGGTTGGAAACTCAGGGTTGCGGATCCCTATAAAAAAACTAGCTTAATAAAATAAAAATAATAAAAAATAAAAACCTCCTAGTTTTGTTGATCCATGTCATCCTCACCATATATGCAAGTTACATAAAGCTCTTTATGGCCTCAAGCAAGCACCCAGAGCATGGTTCCAGAAGTTTAGTTCGTTTCTCATTGCATATGGTTTTCTTCAGAGTCGAGCAGACTCCTCTATGTTTGTGCTTCATAACACTTCTATAGTGATGGTTCTCTTGTTATATGTTGACAATATCATTTTAACGGGCAACTCAACCCCTTTAATTTCTTCCTTTATGCGACGATTAGCCCGGGAGTTTGAAATTAAGGATCTTGGTCCTTTGCATTATTTTTTGGGCGTTGAAGTGGTGACTCATCCTGGTCGTTTGCATCTTTCGCAAACCAGATATACCTTGGATTTGCTTCGCCGCACCAACATGATTAATTGTAAGCCATGCACTACGCCTATCGTTGCTCGTACACATATGTCTGCCTTTGATGGAGCTTCTTTATCTAATCCTTCTAAGTATCGTCACTTGGTAGGGGATCTACAATATCTTACTCTTACACGGCCAGACATTTCCTTTGTTGTCAATCATGCTGCTCAGTTTATGAGTCACCCTCGTGAACCACATCTGGTTGTCGTTAAGCGCATTCTTCGTTACTTAAAATGGTCCATTGATCACGGTCTTTCTTTTCCCCGCTCATCAAGTCCGATTTGTCTTCTTGCCTTCTCAGATGCTGATTGGGGGGTTACCCAGATAGTCGGCGATCTACCACTGGTTATTGTGTGTTCTTAGGTTCTAATTTAATTTCTTGGTGTGCCAAGAAACAACCCACACTTTCCAAGTCCAGTGCGGAATCAGAATACCGTGCTCTCTCCTATGCATGTGCTGAGACAGTTTGGATTCGGTATCCTCTTCATGATCTTTGTGTTCCGATCTCCTACCCTACCTCTTTATATTGTGATAATCTTAGTGCAACATATATGGCCGCTAATCCAGTATTTCATGCACGCGCAAAACACATTGAACTAGATTATCATTTTGTTCGGGAACGAGTCACCTGTGGTACTCACCGTATTAAGTTTGCTTGTTCTCAAGATCAGTTAGCCGACATTTTCACCAAAGGTTTATCACAACCTCGATTTTCATTTTTGGCTTCCAAACTTGTCTCTCCTCCGGCGTCCAGTTTGCGGGGGAGTATTAGGAGTTCTGGAACTCTTTAGATTCATAACTTACTTTGTAACAATTGATGTATCAAATGCCTTGTAATGTGTACTAGAACTCTTTAGATTCTTAACTTACTTTGTAACAGCTGATGTTTCAGCTACCTTGTAATGTCTATATAAACTCCTCAAGAGAGAAGAAGAATACATTCAAGATAAAAGGAAGAAAGGGTTTGTTCAAAATGAACTGATCTGAGAGAAGAGATGGGAGAGAAATATATGGTGAGAAGCGAGGGAGAGAGATGGGGAGAGATGAAGAACATGATGACGAAGGTGGACAGATGACAAGGCAAATATTGAAATGTTGACATCTTTGCTTTTAACTATGCCTATAAAAAAAACACTTCGTTTGATGACTTCGAATTCAACTAATTGTAGGGGCCTTCTTTCTAGCCAGACATTAATTAGCAAATTGAGCACCCATTGTAGTTCAAGATGCCCTAAAATTGCACCCAACTTGCACATATCAACTACTACTACCAACGGGGATTGGTGTAGCGGTTTGGGACCAGAGGTCTAAGCTCAATTCACCGCCAACAAGGGTCACCGGCCAGGATTTATCCTGACTTGTCAGGCATGTGGGTTGGTGGGGTTCTCACATGCCCCAAGGATTAGTCGGGCAAATAGTGATAAATTGTGAACCCGGATCACCTTGCCTTGCCAAAAAAAAAACCCTCTACCATACTACCACCTACCACCATTGGAGAAGTCGATTATGGATCAGATGCCACATATCAACATGTAAAAGAACCAATCCAACAAGTCCAGATCAAAGCAAAGTATGAATCAAACACCTTCCAAGAATAAAGTGGGATAAAAGAGAATATTCTCCAATTTGTTGGTAGACGCATGTATTGGTCTCCCTCTAATGCAAAATCTCTCTTTTTATTCTTTTTAACATAATATTCCTTGGCATCTACTCTCTAACTATAAATCTCCTTCTCTCCTTCTCTTCTTTCAATAAATACAACCAACAACATACCTTCTTCTCTTGCAAGTTGTGGTGGCTTTTGTGACATTGCTCATAGTTGAGAAACAACACCCTTTTGTTTGATATATTCGAGATGGCAGGAATCGTGGTGGTTTTCGATTTTGATAAGACGATTATTGATTGTGATAGTGATAATTGGGTGGTGGATGAGTTGGGCGCTACGGGCTTGTTTGAGCAACTTCTCCCTACAATGCCTTGGAACACTCTCATGGTTAGTGCTTGATTAATGTTTACGTTAATATTATCACTTGTTTGCATGGGTTTGAAGTTTTTGAGTAATGGTGTTTTGATCGTTTCAATTTTTAAGGATTAAGAGATTTATGAGTTATTTCAATGGAGATTAAACGGGTTTAGACTATTTTAGCGATTGTTTTATAACGGGAGTCTATGTTTTTTTCAGGATAGAATGATGGAGGAGCTTCACTTACAGGGGCGGACGATTGAAGAGATCGCTGAGTGCTTGAAACAAGCTCCGTTGGATCCTAGGATTATCGATGCAATCAAATCAGCTTATGCTCTCGGGTATATATTGTTAGTAGTTACCCCTTCAAATTACTGTCTTTTTAAGAAATAAAACTTACAGGGTTTATGGTGTTATTTTCAGGTGCGACTTGAAGATCGTAAGCGATGCAAATATGTTCTTCATTGAGACGATCTTGAAGCATCACGGTCTAACCGATTATTTTTCTGAGATCAACACTAATCCAAGCTACATAGTTGAAGAGAACAAGCTTAGGATCTTTCCTCACCATGATTTCACCTCCTCGCCTCATGGCTGTGTTCTCTGCCCACCCAACATGTGCAAGGTAAATCAATCACAGAGAACATCATCTACACCTAAACATCATATATTTCCCGCTTAATATAAGAACCCTATGTTTTATCAGATAACATATATTTTGTGGGTTACTGTTTAAACTAATTGTGGTTTCTGCACTACAGGGTATAGTGATGGAACGGATCAAAGCTTCTGCTTTCAAGGAGGGAAAGAAACAATTTATATATCTTGGAGATGGAAAAGGAGATTTCTGCCCAAGTTTGAGGCTCAGGGAAGGAGATCGCTTGATGCCAAGGAAGAACTACCCGCTTTGGGAGTTAATCTGCAGCAACCCGTTATCTATTAAGGCTGAGATTCACGAATGGAGTGATGGGGAGGAGCTCAAACGGATTCTCCTTTACCAAATCGACAGTATCGTCTATGGAGACCAAATTGGTGACAGTATCATCTATGGAGACAAAAACACCTCTGATATGTTGGTTTCATCAGACTCTAAGTTTCAGAGTAGTCTGTTATCAGCCCATAACAGTGTCCCTCAAGTCCTCCGAGTTGTTAATTAATTAGTGCCAAATGTTCAAACATTCAGCACTTTTATGTGATTTATTCTCTTGTTCAATCTTCATTGTCACTCTGATTTTTTATTTCTGTAACGTTATTCAAATATAATCGACATCTACACCCAGTCTTAGAAGTAAAATCTAATACTTTGGAAAATGAAGATAAATGTGAATGACAGCGTAAAAAGAATGCAAACTCCAAATACATGCTATAAGTTTCTTTTTACGTTCGTCACAATCAGATTAACTAGATTCAAAGATCAAAACAAAAATGTACAGAAAACGATCATTTAGCAGAACTGACAAGAACTATATCTGACAAATACATGAAAAAGATTATACATATCAACACAATCACCGAGAGTTTTGAAAATTTATCTGATGAAAAACGCAAGATTTATATCATAGAGCTTTACCTCAATTGCGACCCACTTCCACCAGGGTGGCTTTTGTTAACAGGCAATACACCATACTGAGAATTACTGCCTACACAATTAACTCCATCACGAACTTTACTAAATATCTCCTCCAATCCTTTCAAAACAACCTCATACTTCTGTTGTGATGTTATCCCTTCTCCCACAACTTGAACAGCTAGCTGGTATAGAGAATCATCACGTAAAGCTGGATTTTTATTTGTCATCTTTTCAAAGATACGATCCAAAAAATTTAAGTTTTTGAAGTCCTTTCTCCAACGTGAGAGAATGTATCGAGAAGGGATTTCATCAATTCCGTTATGGTTAAGAACATATAAGGCGTGCTTGCAGAGAAAACCTTTAAACTCGAACAAGCGGCAGCTACAACGAATTTCAACTTCGGTAAGACTAAAGATAATCTCATACTCTTTAGGCTCTAATTTGTGACCGTCAATGGAAAAAACACGTTCTTTGAGCGTGTAAGTAAATTGCCCATCAACCTTAACTTGTAAGAGGTTGGAACAGCGAAACATTCCGAGAACCTCATCTTGAAATTTCTTGAATATGTCTCTGGTATAGAACTTACTAAGTTGTCCTTCGTAGCAACATTCAGACTTCAAATCAGGTTTTGTGTGAAAAGAGTCAAAATCCGCTTGGGCTTCCTTCACATACTTAGACTGCATAATCAACTCGTACATGTCGATAAACTCCTTCAATGAAATATGTGGATGCATATATCCATCAAAAAAGGCAGTAATACTCTCGCCGCGTTGGGATTTAGATATCCCTGCGTAAAAGTCATCTTTTACAAAAACGGGTACCCACCTTTGTCGATATTCATATAAAGAATGGAGCCATTCATTATCAGAAAGTCGATATTCTTCAATCATAATCTGCCAAGCGGTCTCAAATTCATCAATCCTCGAAGAATCATAAACTATTCTCTTGAATACTCTTTTAATAATGTTGTACTCATTTAACTCTCCTAACTCCTCAGGAAGACATTTTTTCATAATATGCCACAAGCAAATACGATAACGAGCATTTGGAAACACGTGAGCAACAGCTTCATGTATAGCCTTGCACTGACCAATAACTATCGCATTTGGAGGACGTCCTGACATATAGGTTAACCATGCTTCCAACAGCCAAATAAAGGATTCCGTGCTCTCATGTACAAGCAATCCACAACCTAGCAGTATAGATTGTCCATGATGGTTTACTCCCGTAAATAAAACCAAGGGCAAGTCATAATTGTTTGCCAGGTATTTTGTGTCAAAACAAATTACATCGTCATAGTAGCCATACGCTGTTCTAAATCCCACATCAGCCCAGAAAATGTTTCTCAAATTTCCTTCTCCGTTGAAATTCATCAAGTAAAAGAAACCGGGATTCTTACATTGCATGTGACTAAAATACTGGTTAAGAGCTTTTAAATCTCCTTCGTAAAGCTTCAATCTCCCGATATGAAAACAATTTCTGCTTTCTTTTTCTGCAGAAGTTACAACCTCAAATCCATTTGCGTCAACTCTAGATTTCCTATTTGACTTAGCCACCCGAATTCTTTGTTCATGGTTTAACCGCAAACTTCTCTTACTTGTGCACATCTTTATGTTCGATGGACATACAAGATGGTTGTGTTCAAGAATAACTTCGCTCACTGCCCATTTCTTGGAGTTTGTTAGCTTCACTCTCATCCTTGCCTTGCAACCAACTCTGGTATCTTCTCTTTTATATAGAGCGGTTTCCTTAGTATTTTTAAAACCTTCTTTAGTACATGCAAAGTGAACATGATGCATCTCTTTAGTGTTTCTATTTATGTAAGAGGATTTAATTTTTGTGGCAAACCCCAAACGTTTAGCATAGCGGTCATAGAACACATGAGCTTCTTTTTCAGATTCGAACTCCATCCCTACCTTCGGTACTACACTTGCATCTGCTTCAATTGCTGTAGTTTCCACAGGGGTAGAGTTTTCATTCATATCTGAGCCTTCCATCCTAACCTCAGCAGTCGGAGCGACAAAAATATAATCTTCCAAGTTATTCTCTACAGATATCTCCTCGTCCAGTATCTTCCTGAAATCCAGCTCACGGTTTCATTGCAGCAGCTTTGATTAATATCTAAACCTCACTGATTGGCTCAGTCATGAACAAATATACTTTAATTGGCTACTCAAAAAGAATCGCTAAGAAGAGGAAACCTTGGTATAATCTGATGAGAATGAAAAAAACAAGGGAAAAGAATTATCAGAATCTACAGTAAAATCATATTTGTTAACAAAACGTAGTCATGTTATAATCAAGATACAATTTAAACCTTAGTCTCGTCCCATTCACATCAAAACCCATGGCTACTCGCCATAAACATACAAAAACAACGCCTGTTATATGATAAATCAATTTACTTATGCTAATTGTCAATTTCATCATATGTATGAACATAAAAAATATTTGGCTAAACTTACCTCTTAAAGAAAAGCATATTGGGAAAACTAAATAGAAAAAAGATATACTAGGAACTTCTCTTTCATAAAGAAACAGATACTAAAATGACAAAGAAATTAAGATATGGTTACCCCCACCTTCATTGGCAAAATCCCACCTTAGATCAAAGCTCATATAGAAGAAATCTCAAGTTATGTCTGTGGATAAGAATTAGCAGTATTGGAGATGAACTACCTCCCAGTCCCACCCAATTAGGGTTTACTAGGACATATAAATGGAGAGGGATTGACTACCAGTTCCTTAAAGCGTGTCTCAAGGGAGGATAACATACTGTTAGAAAACAGTTTATCCAGTATGCCAGTCTATTTTGTGCTGTTAATCACTATATTTGTGTGTGTATTGAGGAGAAAATATAATGAAAGACTAATTAAACAGTAGATGACGCGTTCTCCAAAATGTAATCGGGGGCCTAGCAGTAAGAAAATCTGCACAGATTCAGGAATAAAACGAAAGTGGCAATGGCTTTATCGGGAATATAAGGAAGTCTATATATAATCAGATCGACGTCAGGAGGTCTCTCTTACATTAGATATTGGCAAAAAATAACAACGTCAGCTATCCGTATGATTGTCCGTGTCTATTGTCGAAATTACCCTGAACAGTTGTAAAACACACTAAGGAAAAAAATGCAAACTTAACTGTTTTCTTTCTCCTTTCTCGATCCCATCACGTCTCTGATGATTTTCTTCCTCTTTTCTCTCTCAATCTCCAACAATTCTCTTCTTTTTCTCATATCAGACTCCTCACAACTAGCTCCATATGGTTAAAAAAAAACTTGAAACCCCAAGTATCTCATGATTTATCTGATGGGTTTGAACAAAATTTGGGAATTTGGGTCTACATATCAAAATGGGAATTGCTAGTTTTGAGTAAAAGGTTGGAGGGGGTTGAAGTTTTGATGAAGAAAGAGAACTCGAGCTCTCTTGTGTTTTTAATGGGAACATTGTTTTTTTCATGTATGGGCACCAAATCTCCAATACCCATACTGCTCTCCATCCACATCCGACCGTTCTCAGAAATAGCTATACACATCACTTTAACTGGAATGAAACCTAGATAAATGCACACCCTTTGGACCAAAAAATGTGCAACATTTATATAGTTTGCAATTCGGTACCAAAGTTTTTTTGTGTATCTAGAGAGGTTGTGCGTTTATATAGAGTGCAATAAGACAGGTTTCACTGTACTATAAATTTCATTCCTTTACATTTTTTACTTTCATTCATCAAAACTTACTCAATCATCTGGGCCATCTAGTCTAACTTTCATTCCTTTACATTTTACTGAGGAGATTAGTATCTATAAATTTCTTGACTTTACTAATCATCTCCCCTATTTGATCAATAGCTATCTAGGAGTTGAATTTACAAATCAAAATGTAAAAAAAAAAAACAGTGATTGTTTGTTACCTCTATCTTGGAGAGAAGTAGAGATCAGCAGCAGCTGAAACACACACTTTCTCTCTCTCCCTCTCTCAAATTGAAGAAGAAAACTGTGAAGCACTCTTCCTTATTAGTCCAAAAATTTGAAGAGACAAGAGAGTGGTGTAGTAACACTAAGAGCATCTCCAATAGTTACTTGATGTAGTGACTTAGAGCATCTCCAATAGTTACTACTATCAAGACTGGTTTTAAATATCTTAGTTTTGGAAACGGGTGATGCCTAATGTCAGACGGGGATGATAATGTTATGTGTTACCTGATATATTCCGATATATCAGAGTGTATCGTGAGATATCAGAAAATATACCCGACATTTTAAGATATGTCGGGCGATACATAACACAATTTTCGACTTTGATTTTTTTGTTTACCTTCTACCACACCTTAAATTACTAACTTACTATTGAAATAAAATATATTTACAATCATATATATTTTACTAACTTCCAAACTCTTTAAATTATCTAACTGACCATTGCAACCACATACAATTTAGGTACCATTAATCTTATTATACCTACCTTTTCTATAATAACTATGAATAAAATTCATTTGTTTGATTTCCATGACAAATAAACGATATACCCGATAAATCACCGATATAGTCAACATTTAGTTGATATATATCGATACACATATGTATCGGCCGATAAATCGGTCATAAAACTGATTTTTACGTATTTAGATCACAATGTCATTTTGTGCAAATGTCTGCCAATATATCGGTCATATTGTCGACATCTCGGAATATAAAATAGCCAGAATCTAGCTATTTTGAGGGTCCTAAATATTTTTGTTTAGAAACCTAGTAACGACATACATTTTTTATTTGATATATTTTGTTTTTATTTTTACCTTTGCTCATTACGAAAACACTCCCGTTTGCAAAAGACTTGATGAAATACTATAACTATAAATATCAGTTTACAATAAAAACATCAATTATGGGACTCTTCAAATATAGACTATAGATTTAGCGTTTCTAAGAGCATCTCCTAAAGTGCTTCATTGACTTGGTTGGAAAAAAACCAAATCAAAGTCACTGAGGGTCTATTTCCTCTAATAATACCTGACTTGAATTTTGTAACAGGCGCCCAACACTTGGCAGTTTAATTTTTTTTGAAAAAAATAATAATTTCACAAGTCCAAATTGGGCTCCCATTTGAAATTTTAAAAAATAAAATAAAATTAGGCGCCTGATTTGAATTTTTGTTAAATAAAACAATTGGGCGCCCAAACCTTAGGCGCCTGTTTAAAAACATAACAGGGCCCAACACTTACGCACTCAATCACGATGTTAAAAAGCAAGATTGAATCTTGGAATCCAAAACTCAACTTGCTTTTGGAGGGTGAAATCCAAG
Source organism: Kingdonia uniflora (assembly GCA_014058105.1). NCBI lineage: Eukaryota > Viridiplantae > Streptophyta > Magnoliopsida > Ranunculales > Circaeasteraceae > Kingdonia > Kingdonia uniflora. Next base: position 804,716 of record JACGCM010000376.1, read on the forward strand.
TCAATGAGGTACTTTTGGATGATGATGACGAAAATCGTAGGTGGCACCTTGGTCTCCAAGCACTTCAGGAGATGCTCTAATTAGAGCAAGACACAATTCCATTTGGGCTTCCACCAACTTTTATATGACGGAATAACAGCCAACTGTATCTCAACTCAAGAACTGAAAATTCCTGCATCTGTAATGCATAAACAATCTACTTAATAACAACTCAACCAAAACCATTTTTATAAAATTTTCAGTTCATAAACAATTGATACAAATCCACTCCACTGACATGAACATTTCGGGCCTCTCCCATACTACAGCAACCACCACACTTGTGAAATGAATGACTACGATAAACTTACAAAATCTGAGGGTAGGGGAAAAAATTACAATCATACAAAACCTATATTTGTGGGGTAGGCAGCATACAAGACACCCCAATGTAAATAAGATGAAAACAACACCAATAAGATTTACAACTCAATGCCATATGATTATGGAAATATTACCTCGACTCCTACTCTAAAAGGTTGACACAGCACGCTAGCCTTGCACTTCTCTCTCAATTGGCATTCCTTGTTCTACGCCTTTCACACTGATTTTCCATGGCCATACTAAATAGTCGGCTTGTATTCAGAAACATTTCAACTTGGACAGAAACCAATTTTTCTGACAGGCTGATGCAGCAAGATGCTGACTGTAATCAAAATGATGATCTCTATTTGTCAATCTAGCCAAATGGGTTTCCACCACCCGAAGAGAAAGAATTTGGGGGGGTAGGGGGTTGCGAAAATCTGCCTCCCATATGTTGTTGATCAGTACTTGAGCTGCCAAAAAATGCTGCTTCACCCCCAAAGTTTCCATTTCCTTGATGTCTGCAATGGTACACAACCTCATTTAACTCTTACCTCGAACATTTTTTTATACGATAGAACCACCCAGAAGCTCAAACATAATATGCATTGTGATCTAAAGTTTAGTGCAACGACAATAAAGAGGGGTCAGACACCCTTGTCAGCCTTCTACACCAATAGTAAGTTTGTTTTCAGAAACAAATAGTTCCAGTCATCTAAATTACAAGTAGAAATTGTAATAAATCAATTGCAAATGAAAAAAAAATCTTTCTTTTGAAGTTCCAAAAGTAAAGTGTTTCACGTATTTGTGAGGCTAGTTGGCCCAATATTAACATTTAGCTCCCGATGTGATGGTGAAATTGTGAGAAATTAAATAGGTGTTTGCAGTTTGCTAATTCAAGAAGATTTGGTTGAGGAACAAATAGTATTGCAGAGGTAATGGATTGTTAAATGGACTGCAGTTCTCTATGGAAAGTATCTGTGATCCACTACAGGTGGAAGTTGATTCAAAGCTCTTAGTAGACTGGTATAAGGGTGCTAGTCTCCTCGTTGGCTGTCGAATAACATTTTGATTGGAGTCGGGAGATTGGTAGTAAATCAGAACAAGACATCAGTCATGTCTATGCTTGGTGACAACGTAGGTTTGGGTACTTTCATATCTAACTATGTGTGTGCTCTAACTATGTATAAGGGTGCTAGTCTCCTCGTTGGCTGTCGAATAACATTTTGATTGGAGTCGGGAGATTGGTAGTAAATCAGAACAAGACATCAGTCATGTCTATGCTTGGTGACAACGTAGGTTTGGGTACTTTCATATCTAACTATGTGTGTGCTCTTAGTCTCAGCCTCTTATGCCCAGGTCATCCTCCCATTGTACTGTTTCATGCTGATCTAACAAAGTGTTACCTTAAATAATTGGGATTAAAAAGAAATGTTTATACCGTGAATAGCATTTCATAATATTAGACATAATCCCATGATTATATTTTGCTTCAAGTGTAAACCAAAAGCAGGACAGAGAAAGAGAGAGATAAAAAATATATATTACCCAAAAGCTGCCATGTTATTGGGTAGTTGCTGCCTCATGTACGGACCTGAATGTACTGAAAGAAATAAGTGGCCAATAGTGCAAGTCACATGAGAAGATGGAAAAATATGAGGACTATAAGTTTACTTGGAGTCATTGCGCCTGCATAAGATGGCGACTGTCCTGCAGATGCGTAAGATAGCGATTGGGGAGGAGGCATCCACTGTGGGGAAGGATTACCAAGGCTGGAAGTGCGCAATAAGCCAGGAGGAGGTCCCATGTTTGGTAGCGCTCCTTGCAAAGATGACATATTTGGAAACTACATCACAAGATAAACAAATGCAAATTTAGTATAACTTTTTGTATCCAGCCCAGAGGGCTCAGAGACATACTCATTTTTTTCGCTACATACTATGTGCTATGCAACTCTGCTACCACAGCAATTAAGTTGCATTGCGACTGTGGTTCACAATCTGCATATCAAGCACAATATTTAACTAAAGTTCCAAAAACATGTTCTTCCTCAATTAACATAATCAAGCGAATTTAACCAAAGGTCAGAACACGGTAACAGACGATTACAAACATAGACGTAACTGAAGAACAAAATATAATATGCACACTCAAACCTGGCAGCGAAAAAAGAGAGAGAAGAAAACTACATAAACTTAAAATAGCCAACTAACTCTATAAAATGGTTCTTCTGGAAGCTGAACATTCTTAGTAGTTAATGTAATACTTAGAATTAAGTTAAATCATTCTCAGTCCTAAGAGTTTAGCTTGGTATTAGAGCAAGGTGATATTGAACAATAACTAGAGCTCTCTTGCTTCTCCCGGTGACGGCTTTTGCCGCTGTCAGACCTATACTCCAACTAATTTCATTTTGAGTTGGTTTATATTCTCCCCCATATCTTCCAATAGTTACAAAACTCTATATATCCTTTCCTTCATATGCATCCTATCGCAGCGAACATCATACATAACCCAAAGGAACAGTCCGTAAAAAGCCCCTATCAGATGAAGAAGAAGAATATCTACTTTTTTCAGATCCTTGCGCAGTAAAATCTACTGCTTTAAACATGATTTTTTTCTGATAATATTTACCTCAGCTTTAGCTACAAAGATGCTTTTGCAAACACGGCTAGTTTTACATCATATTTACTTCAGTTCCTCCAAAATACTTGTTCATAACAGTGCTAAATAATACTAAAAATCAAAATAGTTTATCTACTTACCGATGGTGCATGAACTAGTGTCGATTCATTGCTGAGATCAAACGGATTTGACGCTTTCGAGGGATGAGGATAAGTTGGCATTGGCTGCAAAATAAACCCGGCAATCACAAATAGGAAAATTGGATAAATGTGTCAATGGAAGAAATTAATTTGAATTAAGATATTATTCACAAGTGAGATACCACAGCAGTAGGATATTGCATTCCATATCTCATCCCATGAGATGGAGCAGCATGCCAACCTTGACCTGGTACAGGAACTGTTGAAAATGTTGCAGCAAAAAGGTCCTGCAAAGAACTCATTAGTTATTATCACTTGGGGTAAAAGAATCGTGGATCAAATATTGGTCGACAATATAGTGATTGTTTATCACTTGGACTAAATGTTTTAATCATTCTGCAGGATATATACCACCAAAAAAAACATCATCAGAGAGAGCTACTACCTCAGGGAGTTCCTTTCGTCCGGTAGTTTTTGCTTCTGGAATGGCAGATTGTGATGCAACTCCACCACTGGTCTCTGGGATTTGCTCTGTGACAACTTGAGATGGTTGTGGCCTCAAACCAGACAGTCCTTGTACATTTTGCTCAGGTGATGAATTCCATGGATGCTACAAATACACAAGAAACAACATCCAAACTGGCTAAACAGTGCATCCATATAAGGGTCTTTATGAGATTGCTTGAAAATGTTAAGACTTTTTAAGCAAGAAAATAGCAATTACTCTTCGGTAATCAATAATTATCTTCTCCAAACCAATCTTGGTATATTGGAACGTCTGCAGTTATTGGTAAAACCATAGTAAATTCCGGTTTCCACCGATGGCTGTCTTTGCTATCACGGATCAATTTCGATTTGTATTAAATTCTTTCTTATTATTCAATAGTTCTGTTTGCTGTCACAGATCAATATAGTGGACCTTATCTATATGGTGTTTGTTTTGTTATCTTTTCATTTTTCTCCAAGAGTAATTTTGTTGCTTCCATTGGTGATTTCTTGCCAATGTCATGGGGGGTCAGAGTTTAGTCAAAAGTGCTAATAGTTTATCAAGAACCCAGGATTTTCTACTTGTGTCTGAAGTTATTGCTTCCATAGTGCTTACGAATTTCGGAGTTATGATAACTTATATCTTTTCTTCAGTATGTTTTGGTTGGTATTTGGATTTATCAAACAGAATGATCAAATTTAACTAAAGTGGAGAGTATGAAGAAATATGAACTTAGATGGCTTCATGTCATGGTTTTCCTGAAGATCTCTTCTCTGTGATCATCGCCAGTTACAATTGATCTGCAATTTGACTTTTGCTGGTACTATTAGACCTTTCTGGTGTAAATGGATTTTTGTTTTTGAGTACCTATATAATCTGCAATCTTTGAGATTTCTCTGCTCTTCTTTCTTGATTTCTATGATTCTTCTGTCGAGATTTATACCTGATTCCAATATGCTGGCGCTAGATTCTCTAACAATTGTTCATAGGTTTTTCTGTAAGCAATTCAAATCTGGTCAATTATCCCTGATTGGTGCAAGTTTACTATTTATCTCGTGTGATTTCAGTTTCAATTATTTCTTCAGTTCATGCTTTGTTCTTGCTTATTTGCAGTTGCATCCGCGATTACGCCAGGTGGTGATTTGAAGTCATCGACATGTGAAGAGTGATCTTCATTTGGGCACTTTCAATGTTGCTACCAATAAATCCACCAGACATCAAAGTGAGTCGATATGAAATGGTTGATTACTTCCTCATTAAAGTAAAAGGGTGTGATATACTGTCAGTCTGTCATGCTTTTACTAGATGAAAAAAGAAGGTGAAGTTTAAAGTTATAATGTTGAAAAATCTATGTTTCTTGGTTTATATGATTTAGATCGATCTGTGCTTTCTGAGCCGATGTGTTACCCATTGTTACCGTACTAGTTACTTCGCTGTCCAAAATCTCCTTGCAGTGTCTTCTAAAACCTTTTTAAACTTACTCTATCTGTTTGATATCCTACTCTATCACTTGGAGGCCAAGTTTGTTCCATCTTTTGACATACATACATTACTGACCTAGAACAATCTAAACCTACTTTGACTTTGAACAATTCGGTTACTCCAAATTTCTTCTTTTACTCCTACTTTTACCCCCTTCTTCTCTCAAAATCAGAACTTGTATCCCTAACTACTACAGCGGCAATTTCTTGTTCGGAGCAGCTTGTATTTTTTTTACAAAGTTATAGGATACTAGATGTTCCTGGATACTTATTTGTTGATCGGAGCAGCTTATATTTTTTTACAAAATTATAGTCTAGAATTAAGGCAAGATTAGATTTTATTCGATTGGTTTCTATTATAAATCTATTGAGAGTTTTCTATGGAATTCATGTTTAGGGTATTCTAAATAATCCCCTTACTACCTACAAAAACTTGACAAGAACAAGAGATTGGCTTAAATGTGCGTTCTCTTTATTATCTTCATCTTTCTCAACAAATCCTGTCTACCTCTATTCTTCCCTTCTCATATTGTTTGTGATTGATTTGTGTGGCTTCATTGAGTTTGTCCAAGTATAACTAACTGAGTGGACCAAAGTACTTATCATATTTGTGGTGGTTGGAAGTCTTTCACAATCCAACTTTATGGTAGTTATAAAGTTCTAAAGATGGTATTGTTGAAGTATAGATGTTGTTTGAGTTATACGCCATAAAATTGAAGATTACACGAGCCCAATGAGTTTGATTTTTTTTATGTGGTGGTTGATTGAAAGCTCCCCTTTGTCTTTTCATTTAAGTCTGAAGTTGGTGAACTATTGTTCATGCCTCCGGATTGAAGTCGAAGATTTAGGTTGAGCTCCAAGAATTTACCTAGCGTTTGCTGTGTGGAGCTGATTTTATCATTTTTAAATTTATTTTTGCTACACATCCAAATTAAATATATATGCCAAGGAAATTAGCCATATAAGTGTCCTTTTTTTTTGGTACGCTTCCTAAACAACCAAAACAATTTACTGTAAGCAATTTTGTGAAGAAAAAAACTAATGGGAGAACACTTGTACTCATTTGCAAACTTCACCAATTGGGCCTAGAATCTTTATTAGATAAAAAAAATAGCCATGATATGTAACTCACCTGATTGCTTGGAGTCCCATTAGCTGATGACGCGAATTGTGGCCACTGCCCTCCATCATTAGCATTCAGAAAGAGATCACCACTATTAACAGGTAAAGTTGATGCCATGCTTGCCCCACTTGTGGGTAAGGTTGACAAGTTTCCTACAAGAGCAACTGGAGCACCACCAGTAACAGGAGACATTGAAATGTTGCTTACGGGTGCAGTAGTTAAAGCAGGACCAGTAACGGGTAGCGTTGTAATGTTGCCAGCCGGTACAGGTGATGGAGCTGCAAGTTGGAACAGCATAGATTCCAATGTATTCACATTTGAAGGGACCTGAGGTTGTGGGGCAAAATCAAAAGAGGCCCAGTTTCCATCGTCAATGGAAGGAGTTGTTATCGTCTGAGAAACAGACTGAGCTGCAGGTACTATTGTTTGTTGAGTGGGTGGTGGAGCTGAAGCAAGAGGAGGCTCTGGATCAAAACTAAAGTCAATCAAGCTTCCTAAGCTCGCACTTTTGGGTTCCGCTGAGCCCCCATCATTGGATGCAAGGCTACTGGAAGATACACTCCTCTGTAATGAGAAACATTTCATGGTTACGTACGTTACAATCAAACTCTAAAATCTCAGAAATATGAAATAACAAAAATGCTCTCTATTTCATTGATCAATAACCAAAAGAAAACTGAGATACATATGTTACTACTATAATCACCATGTAGAAATACCACATAATGAACCAAAATCGTTATAAAACAGAGTGGTCCTTTTATAAACTTTAAATATCACTTCTATGGTTATTTGCACCACAACCCCTTTGACAAATAGGGACGGTCGCCATATTTAAAACAATTACTGGAGGAATAAGTCAGAATAACCCTAACTTCTAACAAAATCAAATGTCACGAAACACTAACAAAATGATCATAACCCGTAACAGATGCCACACCTGAAATCCTACTCAATAACAATATTTCACCTGTGGGTGTGCAGAGACATCACTTGTACCCTTGCCAATATTTGCTTTAGGAGGTTCACCAATACGAAGAGGTGGAACGTCATCTCCCAAAATATCTCTAACAGGGCGCACCATAGGGGGATTGGTTGCGTCCAGGTCATTTTGACGGTTAGGTGACCTCCCCTCCAACTTGGACTCTGCGTCAGAAAACCTCCGCTCTTCACTTCTTCTACCGTTCCCAAATCTATCATCTCGGTGCCTATCATCTACTACCTCAAAACGTACAGGACTTTTCCTATGATCACCATAGCGAGTTTCTTGACCATATCCAGGACTTCTTCTTTCGTCATAGTTACTTTTGTAACCTCGGTCATCACTTCGCCCACCAGGACTAGATCTTTCACTAGAACGACGGTCATATGTATCTTCATATGGTGGGCTTCTGGAACCACCTCCGTACGTACTCTTGCTTTCATAGAAATCATCCTTGTCACCCTGTATAATACATACAGACACCATTTCGGAACATAAGAAAGTGTAACTTCAACTAGTATTTCGAGTGAACAACAAAAAATGAGATAATATATGTACAAAAAAAGATACCGTCTTCGCTCTTGGCGGTTTATCAACACTCCTCTCGCCAGTATATCTTCTATCCACATAAACATGCTTAATAAAGTCCCGGAGCTTCTCAACATTACTATCAACAAACAGGTTCGAATAAGAACCATAATCATTTGAAAGATCCCCCACACTAGCACAAGACAACATAGAAGAAAACAAACCTACTATCTGGTGCCGAGTGACGTTGTGGATCCAATTCTTTAAAATATATCTCCCTTGCATGCTGTGATACAGAGAAAACAATAGTCCATAACATGTGCATAAGGAGTTGACCACTAATAGACATATCATATGTGAAAAGGAGATAAAAGTTTACCTCATTGCCTCCTCCTTGAAGAGCACTGACTTCTTGGGAAGTAAATTTAGCCATGGAGACAGATTTAACACGGTGTGTGAACTCTCGACTGAAATTGGAAGCCATAATAATCGGTTATATAATGTGCTTACAATCTATAATGTATCATGCCTCTTAATAGAAGCTTTCAAAGGCGAAGATTAACACATACAGAAGCACATTGTAAATCATAGGCACCATGAAATGAGTAAACTGCAATAAGTAATGGAAATAAAACAAATACGGAAACTTACTGTATTCCACTGCAGGTTGTGCAAACAAAGGTCCAGAAATTAGTGCACACATATTGTGGCCCCTGATAAGAGAAATGTTAGTATTGGTGACATTTTGTTCATGCAGGGTGTTTACATGGCATCAACATAGGGAAACATTCATACATCTAGAAACATAAATATGCATACATGGCTTTCTTACATAAAAAAACTTACAATTAGTTCGCTCGCATGCAATTCGAACAAAGTACACACACAATTAGAGATATCTAATCCACCAAATAGCAATAGTAATGCAACTAAACAAACAAATATTGATAAAAACATACCAAACTATTGCAATTAATACATCTCCTATTCTTCGGTAACTTCAACAAATTACGAATCGCTCTCTCGTTCTTCTCATCCTCCTTCATCCGATTCGCCATTCTCCTCAAATCAAACCCTAAATATCATCGAACACACAACATTTCAACATCAGATGAGCAAATCTAAACAATCAAACAACAGTAATTCAACAAGAGGAGATCAAAACCTGTGATTTTTGCGGAATTTGAATGTTGGTTTAGCTGATGATGGTGATGAAATCGAGCAAATGCAATGAAGAGAGCTGTAATCGATCGAATTGATGCATGAAATCGAGAGAGAGAAATTAGGGTTTGGTGAGGAAGAAGATCTGATGCAACAACAATCGAGAGAGTTTCTATGAGTGGTCAAAGAAAACCAAACACAGGAAACGTAGCCGGTTTTCACGGTTTGAGAACCTGTTATTGCCGGTCCGAATTCAGAATTATTGATAACTTGCAATGACTAAAATAACCTCCACTTTTATAATACCAGCATCGGTCGTACTAGTGTACAACAATGGTACAACAAGAAGCTAAATTTGTCGATGGTAGGTAGTTCCTGCTTGGTATATATGCACTTAATACAAGCTAAATCTTGAGCTCGTTCATAGGACAAACACGTTACGATGAAGCTACTACTATACTACTATAGACAATGACAATGCCTATTGGTGGTTGCTGTTGTTGCCGTAAGTGACATATTATTCGTTAAAATAAGACAAACATATTATCCCTAGACTCTTTTTTATAGTTTTAAAGTTTTGTATGATCTACGAGATCGCAAAGGCTATATCTTTACTATCCTGTTTTGCTAAAATAATATGTAGAGGAGTCGTCTCTTGGGTATATTATATAAGTCAAAATAGGGACAACAAAAAAATTTCATTTCTCATGGGTTTCTCTCCATCTCTTCGGTGATTTTTCTCTCTCTCTCTCTACGATTTCTCATTCTCTTTCTCTTTTTCTCCACAATTTTCCTTTTCTTATAATTCGTTATTCAAGCTGCGGCGAAGTACTAGGACCCCACTTGATATTTACGTCATCGTCGTCGCTGTCGTCTCTCTTTTGTCATCATTCTTCATCTCTCTTTCTCATTAGCCATATCTCAACTCAAAATTTAAAAGTTATGACAATGTTAATTATAATCAAAATTAAACTTGAGAGAGAATGATTAAGTTAATTTGGGTATATGATTGTGAGAATTTTTATTAAAATTCATATTTGGATGAGCTTTCGAGAAGAAATTTACGAAAATATTTTTTAGGTTTTTTCTCATCTATGTTTGGCAGTAGTTTTCAGTATTACCCACCAATGATAGTCTTTAGAAAGGGAGAATTTTATTTTTTATTTTTTTAACCCACCAATGCGAATCTAGCGTTTTGTATGTTTATAGGAACGCAAAGCCAACAACTTTCAATATTACCCATGACCGCTAGGACCCTAGTGTTTTATAAATTATAGAAACGCAATGCAAACAACTTTCAATATTACTCGGTTCGTGTGGTTTGCGCTCTGTTGCAAGAGTCCTAGAGGATTTAGTCAAGAATTGATGGTTTGGCCAAATAGCCTAGATACCTCCACTAAATAAATAAATAAATACTATTGTGCCTCAAGGATATGTTTTTGGGGCAAATTTTGTTCCTCTGTGGCATAATAGGATTGATGACCAAACTAATTGGCGTTGATAATCAAACGGCCAAGATTAAATCACTTGGCATAAATTGTCAACAAGTTTGTGTGGTTTTTAAGATAGACGCGCACACCAGATATTCTTAAGATGGAATCTTGCTGTAAAGAGTGTTCATAGTGTCACATCCCTAATTATTCCCTCGCACTTCTGAACGAGCGTTGAAAACATTTGGTGTGCCTTCATATGCTAATGCTAAAAGTCCGAAAGTCAGACATGCAGATGAGTAACATAACAAAGATTCCAGCATAAAGCAAGCAAGCATTGTTGCTTACGGCAAGTTCTTTACTCAACTTGCCCAACAACAACAAAATATGACAAACATATCGCCCTTTAGACCGCACTGAACGAAAGAGGGCCTCATAATCACAGAATGGGAGATCAAAACAAAGCAAATAATAATAGTTCAACCATTAACATCAAAATAAACAGTCAAATACGTGGTTCCATAACCATATTAAAGAACATGAAGAAAAAGTACCCAGTTACTCACAAGAGAAAAATAAATAGAAAGATGCATTATGGTTATTCAAGTAAGAGACGTACACCTTGGGGTCGAACTTCTTGAAGCCACTGGCATGCATCCTCAGCTTGTTTCTTAAACTTTCTACCAAATTCTTTTTCAGGAAATATCGGAACAAGATCATGAAAACCCTTCTCATGATCATAACCTCGGTCTCTGCAAAGAAGAGTCATTTTCTTGAGAGCTTTTGCACTGCTAAGCAAATACATAGCAATCTGTGTTTCCAAAGGGAAACCATAAAACCCCGATATTAGAACCTCCTCTAGGTAGAGATAGGGGCAGTCTGAAGGGCTGATATCCCACTCGTCTCTTTCACAAGATCCCAGCTGCATGCATTATTTAACGGGGTTAGAATGGATAACTTAAATGGCTCTTGCATACATAGAATGGCAAATCCTTCGTATGATCATATCTATGATAATAGTATTTTTAGAAGATTTTAGAACTAGATCAAAAAATAATAGCAAACGCGAAAATGGGGGCAAGTTAAAAGTTGCAAACTTGGGGTCAAGAACAAATTCAGGGAACATAAATAAGTCATAGTTACGACAATGAAGTCTGTAAGAAAAACAACAAGATTAGTATCATAGATTGAAGACATACATGTAGTTCAAATCTATGCAAGTGGGGAGATGCTTGAAGAAGAAACATATAATCCCCAAAATCTTTGCAAGAGCGGGTGATCATAATTAACTCCTTGAGATTAGTAAACAAAGACATCGCTTTAGGAATGAAATTTGAATTAGGAGAAACATCCAACTCTCCAGGTATTCCATTCCTGTAACACTGAAAATCCAATTCATTCAATAATGTAAGTAAATAGTTTTCCTCCTAATGAAGAATTGGAAAGAAAAAAAAAGGCAATTGTTCCCCAAGCAAGTAAATTGTAACAAAGCATCATTAGTTTCACATACCATAACGCGGTCACCTTGAAAGATCAAGGACTCCAGTTGTGAAAGAATGGTTGAGATTCCATCAAGAGGACAAACAGAGGCAATCTGGAAGTAACCCCAGGTCATAAGGATAATTGCATTGACAAGCTTAGGAACATTTTTGAAAGAAAATTCCAGCAATGGCTCATTAAGAACTGTGGCGACGCCAGTAAAATTGAATTTTGTGAGATTTGGAGCAGAAATCTCTATATTCTCTATTGCATTGCAGTGCACAATAACTAACATCTTCAGTTTGAGGGACGGGGAGCCGGCAACTTTAAAATCAACTTCTGTCCAGCAAGAATCCATAGTAAATTCTTCTAGATTTGAACTGCTGGACAAGATATTATCTACATTTCCTTCAACTAAATCAACATTCTTCAAAACAAGCGTTTTCAGCGAAAAGCAAAGACTGCTCTTGAAATCAAGAGGTTGCCCGTAGAAGCAGCCATTCAAATACAAGTACTTCACTGAACTTTCATGTTGATCTATGAATAGCCAATATGGAAATTTGTAGAGTAGTTTGACTTCTGGGGTACGATGTGAGACACAAAGGGAACCGGGAAAGAGATCATCCAACTTTTCGGACAAGTTCAGTTCCAACTTTTCAATACCCTTAGCTATTGCAACGCGAACCCATTCGTCAATATCATGATGTAAATGATATAAAGCTTCAGAAATAGGGAAGTCAAGCTTAAACGACTCTAACTTTGGACATTGCTGAATCTGCAAAATCTGATGAACACATTTCACAAATTTGAGCTTCTGTTGCAGCCAAAGATGCCTCTCCGTTATGTCAGACAAAGTTTCACCTATCAAGTTTCCAACATCAAGGTTAACACTCGAGAAAGTAGACTTCCAAAGATACCTCCATCGGCATGAAAGGATGCTAGTTCTTGCTGCTTCTCTCATACTCAAGAACGACAAGGTAATGGAAAGTATTTCATCCGGCAATGCACTAAGACGGTCTTCCGCAATTTTATCAACCTATCATTAAAAGGAAGGAGCCAAATTACAGAACCTTAATATATGTGTAGTTTGTGAAAACAAGAGTGTAAATATTGGGGAAAAAATACATTCATTTTTTACATGAGAAAAGTATGGAGTCTGAGAATCTAGAGAGAAATTTGGTCGCATGCTGACTTATATGTTGCAAATAAGCTCACATTATATATTTTCTTTCATTTTCCACAACCAACAAAACTTAGAATAGATTTCTATGAATTCGTTTGTACTATTTTCATATAGATCTGTATTTGTTAGCCTTATTTTTCCACAAACCAAATTAAACCTTTCTGATTCAACTTTCAAGGGAGGAAAAAATGTTAGGATTATGGCTCAAAACAGGGGAAAGTCATTCAAACGAGTGGGGAAGTCGTTCAAACGAGTGGGGAAGTCGTTCGAACGACACAGTTTCCGTTGAAGTCGTTAGAACGACTCATGAGGTCGTTCGAACGAAAAAGGCTCTGTTTGTTTGTTTCTAAGTTCGTTTTGAAGGGGATTTAATCCAAAGCGACGGATTATCTCGTGATGCGTACTTCGGAGATGACCTAATGGAAAGCCTATAAATATAGAGTGTATGTTAAAGGCCTTTGTACAGGAGAAAGAGTTAGAGAGAGAAAAGGGAGAAATCTAGAGTTTTGCTCTGGAGAGATTTCTTGGGTTTTCTTTCTAGGATTTCTTGCTGGGGATTATCTGTAAGGGTAGAGGTGAGGTTGAGTGATCTCTTCAACTTATTGTAACCCTAAGTGATAATATATTCATCGTGCTTGTCGGGGGTGGTTTTGATCCTTTAAAGGGTTTCCACCTAAATTAAACCTTGTGCATGTGATTATAGCCTTTGTTTGAATTCTCCATGGTTAGAGTTGGTTCTTCAAGTTCTTGCTAAATCGTATTGTGCTTCCGCGTTGCGATTTGCCCCCTCGGTTTCCCAACAAAAAATCCCTTAGGTAGTGTTTCTACCTGCTACTGTTATTAATCCTCTTAGTGTTCCACTGTGAAGTTCACTAAAAATGCATATCAAGCATGCCACAGTTGTTATATAATTAAGAGGATACAATGATTTTTTACGACGCAAGGGTCGAAAATCCCACTAAAAATGCTTGTGATCATTTTTCTTAAGTTCTAATGTGAAGTCTAGTGAAAATAGATATCACGCATGTCGATATGTTAGTGTTGTAAATGACGAGGTTGAAGTGATATATTGAGAAAGAAAAGACCAAAATTAAAGGATCAAAAGACATCTTGAATACAAAATTCCGCTATTAGACAGTGAAGTTGTGTCTAGTGGATGATGTTGATTTTTCGTTCCTTTCGGTCCGATTTATTGAACAGCTTAAATTAAAAGGAAATAGATTGCTTGAGCTTACTATTAATATGGAAGGTTTAGTTTACCTGCAACACTTCAGATCGAGTCTTCTTCCCCATTTGATTCCACTGTCTCTCTCTTCGCTTCATTCGCGTAGGCTGTAAAAAGCAAAATAAGTACTGGGAGAAACAGACTCAATAGTTTAAAGCGGAAAAAAAAAAACAGATAATGCACACCAAGGACCCAACAACATAGATTGCCGATTTTTTCCTTCTGAAATCTTCTTCTAAGTGTAGAACAGCAAGAAAGCAAGACCAAAGAAATGTAAAAACTCCTTTGAGATGACCTATAACCTGGAATTCCTTTGATTAATAACATTTTAAAGGAAAAATCAAAGGCTACACCAAGCTTTCGGTGTGATCCCACTCTTAAGACTAAACCTCAGATGTTTGCAACGGATTTTATGACACTCTCTGCCTAGTCAAATATATCATATGCTCCTGCGGCAATTTGTCTCCAGCACTTTCTAAATGCCTCAATTTCCCATTTTCTACACCAACTCATTTTCTATCTTCATAAAATGTCGTGAAAGAAATTGACTCAATTGGGTCACGATTTTATTGTTAAAAGGATGCGAACACTCAAGTTTTCATTAACAATGGAAGTTGAGCTTGAAGCTAGATGAAGAAAATTTACTTTTTTGTGACTTTCTGGAATCTCTATTAATCTTTTGTCTCAAACACATCCACACTCACGTAAAAAGGTATCACGAATCAAGATTCATTAATCTTTTCTCTCTTTTTTTGTGAAAGTTAAGTGCAAAAATACATTAAGAAAGAATGGAATACAGGGTAGGAGATGTTTGGAAATTAAATCTCACTAGAAGCTTATTTTAAAGGAATAGGTTCAGGAGATGTTTGGAAAGGAGAGAGTTATGATATCTAGAATAGAGATCCCAAGAGACAAATAGTCACCTAAGAAATCTATTCGGGGAGGTTTTCTTCGAAAACAACTCAAATTAAGAACGTCTGAAGCTGCCCATGAATATGTACTCAATTTAATACTGGACTCGTATGGGCCTGTACAGTTGATCTTTGAAGTAGTCCGATATCAGGAGTCTCATACCAGTCTGCATACCAACTTGTACATCTAGTTCTTCAATAAGTCCGATAGGAGGGAGTCCCATACAGGCCTCCAGACCAACTTGTCAATCTACTTCTTGAAGAATTCCAGTAGGAGAGAATCTCATATAACCCTTCATACAGTTCTGCACAGCTACTTTTGAAGCAGTCCTGTATGGGGAGTCTCATGCCGACCTTCATACAGGCCTGCACAGATACTTTTTGAAGCAGACTGCTATTGAGAGTCTCATACCGACCTCGTACAGATACTTCATCTACAAATTTACTTTATGCATGTTGTGTATAAGAACATTAACTCCCACTCTAAATTGTATTCTCGAACCTAGCTTGTCAATGTATTTTTAACAAGCTTCGTAATTATTACTAAGTTATTCCCTACCAGGAACTTCACCCCATCCTCTTTTAGAAAAAAAAAAAAACAACCCCAAAATAGTAAATAGATACAAATTGGGTAATTTTGGAAAGTTCACCTCTGCATGAAAAAAGGGAAGATGGGATCTACAAATAAATATCTCAAGTAAATCTATGAAATTAAGCAAGAAACGAAGAAAACGAAATAAATAGGGGGAGAAAGACAGACAAATTATCTATCGTGCGTCCTCTAGTTTCTCCATTAAACACCCCTATTTTGAAATCTTTAGAGAGGTCGAAACACAAACATCTTGGACTTGTCCACACCCAATATCTTTAAGATATATATCATTTATTTAATTACTTTCAATAACAACACATAAATGACGGAAGATCATGATTTGATCCTTCTTTGAAACAGAAAAAAGAAGTTCCGAGCATTGATATTGGATGTGGGCAGTTCTTCTCCAAGATCAATATTTCAGCATGTCCATGCATAAAGAATAATAAATAATCAGCCACATAATTTTACTAAATTAACCAATGCGCTCATTATATTCTTAGTAGACCATCTTCACATCGCCATTAAATAGTTGGTGTATTAAGCTAAGGAATATTATTAGCTATTAAAATAGGTAAATTAAAACATTCGCTCACAACTAATGAATAATACTTACAAAGATTTCCCTGAGAAAATGAGATCAGAATTGGGGTTGAGCGATGAGAACTCTAACTGAACCAAGACGATAACAAACAGGCACGCGGTAGGTGAAGTTAGGATTTTGAGATTGACACTTTCTAAAGAGATTATTAGGTTAGAACCATAATGAGCCCCTCAAGAGGATTTGAGAATTTTTTTATGGTTGTGTTATTTATATAGACGAGTGAATGTGCGTGCTTTGCACGCGTTAACGAATAAGTTAATAATAATGCTTGCCTTTACTCATTCATGGTTGCAGCACCGCGTGGCATTCCAAGATTCAAGACTCGCCAGGACATTCAATATATGATTAGGCTTTTGGCCCAGTGGCGGTTGTGACCCTCCACCAAGAGATGAGTCGTGGGTTCGAAATCCCATCCCATGGGGTTGAAAACTCAGAGTGACGGATCCTTGTAAAAAACCAGCTTGCCTGGCAAAAAAAATCTGGACTATCTTATAGGCTTATTATGTTATTATTATGATCTCTTGCAAAAGATTATCTTTAGTTCTGATTTTCTTCAGAAATTGGGAATACAGATTGTGTTTATTCAATATGAGATAAAAAGATCAAGATAGCCGTCCCTTTGGTTAACCAAGGTAATTGTAACTTTGAGCTAACACCAAGTCACAAATGCAGTTTTTTTTTTAAAATTATCTTTATCTGATTTTATCTTAATTCTATATTAATTTTATGTTATGATTATGAATATCTATGACATGATTGACTACATTATAATTACCAATTTTTATTAAATATTCTTACCAAATTAAAAATCAAAATAAAAGGAAATATAATCAAATCTTTTGAATCACATCTATCAAATTAGCAAAATAAGTGGATGAGTTTAAACAATCCTAATTTTTTCCCTTTAAATACACATAAACCATTTTTCTCAGTCAATCTGAATTGCTCTCTTTCTATGTCAGGTTCTGGATAACTACCCCCCCCCCCCCCCCCCCCCCCCCCCCCCCCTTTATCTTTTTTTGATGTGGATAACTCCCCCTCTATCTGAATTGCTCTATATCTTTATTTTGTTGCTAGTGTTGCCTCCTACTCCATTAATAGCATTAAGTGAAGCAATTGAAGCAAGAATCTACACATAATTAGTCATTTTCCAAAAGCCATGACAATTACCTCCAAACCTCCAATTTGAATAACTAAACACTATTGTGTACATGGCCATATGATATCACGTTATTCATAATCGGCTGAGATAGAATTTCCCCACTGTTATCAACAGGTAACACGCTTATTGAATGATAATGATCTAAGACTCCTTCACACCATGCATTCATTACCCTAAAATCAATGTGTTCACTTGGGTATTCAAAATATGTTGAAAGGGACCCTTCAGTACACAAATAGTATTTTTTCTTCCTACAAACTAAGTCAAGATATGGAATATCTTTGATTTCCTCATTTGCAAATCAAAAGAAATCAGTATATTACCCATGCCTAGCCCATTACCAATGCAACATTCTGCTCACGTTTTGCAGCACTCAATGTACGTCATTATTAGAAATGCTAGGAAAGTCTCTCAGGAAAACCATTCTCCATGAATTTGTCCCTAAAGTGTAAACCAGAATTCATAACATTATCCTATTTAGTGTGAGGAATGTACCCGAAACCTTGGCATTGTTCTCCTAACGACTTTTGGATGGTGGTGTGTTAGTTTAGCATATGTTCTTCAGTACTGGGATCTCACAAAAATAGATTTTTGCTAGCTTTTCATTAATGGATAGACATAATATGCTATTGCACGAACCACATACATCAACTTAGGTTACCTCTTTGGTGTTGGGCTAGTGGTTTGGGGACCACCTCTTGAAGAGTGTAGAGAGAGGACACGAGTTCGAAACCTAACACCGGGGGGTCATCTGCCAAGATTCATCTTGACTTAAAATGGAGCGTGCGGCTTGTGGAGGTACCGTGGCGAGCCCCGGGAGACTAGTTAGGAGAATGATGAAAAATGATGAACCCGACGAACTCCCGGATTCCAAAAAAAAAAAAAAAGTAAAACTAAGAAGATCACTTCATGCAATCTTATTGTTATTTTCATTTGCATGAACTGATTGCGCCTTAATGAAATGGGGACTAGTAATTGAGGTGTACGAGAGTTTGCAAACGTACCTACAATGCCATATGGTGTTACAGGCCCAGTTGTTGGTTGGTGAAGCACTATGGACTGATGCGACCTCAAAATCGTCTTCATGTAGGACCAGTAAACTCAGTGTCACATCATCATAATCCTCATCCGACTTTGTCAACTCCTCATTCACTGATCTTTCCATTTCGTCATGATTTTTTTTTGTATGCTTCGCCAGTAACAACGTATCCATTTTGTAATTTCTCATGGGCATCATACCAAGCAATTTTTCATGCCATTCTTAAAACACCAGCATGTTCTACATGTCATACTGAATAAAGAAGAACATCGAGCTGACCTGGAGATCTGCGGCTGCAAGGAAAACAGAAACTATTTTGTATAAGTGTTTTAATCTTCCCGGGTAAAAAAATTAAACATCAAGCAAGTAATATAATTATATATTTAATAGGAGATTGAAACACACTACAATGGACATCCGTGAGACTAAAAGTTCTTCCTGTGCTTGCTAATAGCTTACATATACTTCAATCCAAATTTAATGTTTTTGACCGAACTCTACTAGGAAATAAGTACATGGAAGAAAATAATTACCTGCAGGATGAGAAATCTTTGGTATTGCTTCCTCTTTTTGGTGAATCTGGCGATTCTAGAAATGGAGCCCATGTTCCTATACAACAAAACCAATAATTAAACGTTGATCCTTGTTACCCAATATGAATTTGTAGATGCAGTGGGCATATTCCTGGTCATTACCAAAACCACTCTAAAGTTGTGCTCTCATGAGCAACAAATATAGTATTAAATATAAATATGTAAGTTTAACATCATCAACCCTCAAGCTTGAGGTAATACACCCATTTCTTGATCAGTTCTAGATCCTATTAATCGGTCACTTATTCCCCCATATTTCCAATCAAGTTCACCTTTGTATCTATTTTCATATTTTCAAGAGGCGCTCACCTCCTTTTGTTAAACGTTGCTCGCCAATATCTTCAATTCGAAATATGGTTCATTATAACTGTTTATATATATATATTTGTATATTTTTATAAAGTATGTTTATATTTTTGTGTTCAGGAGGCTTCTACAGTAATAAAAAAAATTGAAGAAGGAAATTAGGGTTAGGCAAACCCCCACCAGATTTTATTTCAAATGTACGAAGTTACATTCTAGGGTACAATTTACTACTTGCATCAACCATACATAAATTTACAAATTCTAAACGAAAACTACTAGGAAAAATAAGGAAATTTTCAGAGATGTCAAGAGAAGAGGTAATGAAGTCTGCCATTTTGTTTCCTTCTCTCTGTTTGTAAATTGTATCTTGATCCTGCATGTTACTCAAAATTCTCTTGGCCCTTCTTAAATCAGTCAGACTTGCTCAAGGTGCTTCACACTCCATCTTCATTACTTGAACAACATAAGAGCAATCTGAGACAAATACCATAGTCGGTAACTTTTTTACTGAAAGCAACAATAGGAAAACCATTTGGGAGTCTAAATATTCCTCCACATGCTCTTCTATCATTTCTAACACATCCACCCACATTTAAAATGATTTGATGCTTCCCCTCCTGCATCCATTTAATCCATTTTATGCTTGTGGGATGCTTTATGAATGGATTTAGTCCCCAATTTCTCAGAATTATGGTGGATTCTGGCTTTTGATAAAACTTAAACTGTGATATGCAGCACCTGAAGGAAGTCTCAAAAATAACTCTTCTGAAAATTACCTCAGCTGGGGTAGTAATGTTCTGAAAATGTCTTGAGTTTCTTTCCTTCCAAATGTGGTAAACACAGGCACAGAAAGCAACCTTTCAGACTTTACCTCTATCTAGGTCTATTGAAGCCTTTCTGATCAGCCAATTAAATTCAAAGTCCCAACCATCAATTTGTTTAGAGAATCCCAGTTTAGTCAGAACACTAGACCATAAACTTTTACTGTAGGGGTATTGAAAGAATAGGTGATCTCTATTCTCTTCAAGAGCATCACAAAGAGAGCAGTATGCATTTTCTAGTTTACCAATCTTCACCAAGAACTCTCTAGTTTTCAGTCAATCTCTCATTGCAAGCCAAGTGATGAAAGAATGTTTGGGGATAGCATCAATGTCCCAAATAATCTTATGCCAGCTGATAAGAGGTTTCTCTATTCTGATGGCTCTCCAAACTGATTTAGTTGAGAACTTCCCATTTGTATTAAAGGTCCACACCATTATGTCCTTTTCACCATCTTGAGGTTTATAAGTAGCTTGGATTTCTTGCCATATACTGCTAAGGATCTGTGTCTAGCTGTTAGGATAATCCAGTTGTCATTTTGAATGATATCTTTAACCTTGGCTGATCTTGGTATCCCTGAAAGTATAATATTAGCTGCTCCATATCTACTTGCATGAATCCCTTTCTTCAACCAAGGATCAGTCCAAAAAGCAGTGTTCTTTCCATCCCCAACTATATGAATGCAGTACTTTGTAGCAACTTCTCTCTTTTTCAACATAGACCTCCACCCCCCATAAGCAATCCACTGGAGTAGCCACTGTCCAAAACGATTCTTCCCCCAGATATCTATTTTTAACCCACTTGATCCAAAGATTTGATTTTCCTGAAACTAAATTCCAGATTGCTCTCATAATCAATGCATCATTAAAATCTTTGAGTCTTTTATGCCAAGACCTCCCTCATTCTTATGAACACAAATATCAACCTAAGCAACACTTGCAACTGCCTTCTTTTGATATACTCCAGCCTAAAGAAAATCTCTAAAGAGACTCTCAATCTTGTTAAGGACACTTTTAGTAAACCCAAAGCACCCTGCCCAATACACAGTAAAACTTTGGAGAACACTCTTGATGAGTTCAAGTTTTCCCCCATAAGAGAGCATTCTATTTTTCCAATTGGTGATCCTTTTTGTGATCTTTGTTATGAGTGGCCCACACTCTTTATCTGATAATTTTGTTGCCAAGAGGGGGAGCCCCAAGTATTTGACTGGGAGAGACTCTCTTTCAAACAGTAAGACATCAATAAATATCCTTACTAAGATCTTCTGAAGTAGGGCCTGAGAAAAACACTATGCTTTTAGAAGGATTAATCTTTAATCCAGCCATGCTTTCAAACTTTACTAGAGCCTCCTTAGTGGTGATTGCAGAATTCACTGTAGCTTTCAAACATAACAACAGATCATCAGCAAATAAAATATGTGAGATATTTGAGCTCTTGCAATTGGGGAACAACTGTAATCTTCCATCCCTAGATAACAACAGATCTTCTAAAGTAGTGAGGATATACATTGGGGTGCCTTGAATTCTGATTTCCCAAGCATTTTTCACAACCTCCATAAATCCAGGGTGTAAAGTCCATGAATAAGTGAACCTGAAAGGGGCTTTAGCCTTAGGATCTTGAATAAGGATATGAATTGGAACATGATCAGAGATACCAATAGGTAAAAAATTTGCTTCTGAGACAGGAAAAGAACTAAGCCATTCCTCATTTATTACAGCCCTATCCAATTTTGAAAAGATTCTGTCAGGATGAACTTGGTAGCTAGTCCAAGTGAATACATTACCTTTCCATTTCATATCAGTGAGATGAAGGTCAGTCAATAAGAGTTCTCCTCAAAGGCAGCATCTCATTTTCTCCAAGAGGCTCCCCTCCTCTTTTCTCAGAATTGTAGACAATGGAGTTAAAATCCCCAGAAATAAACCAAAGCAGTGTATTAGTATTGTTAATATCTTGTAAGTAGTTCCGTAGATCTGATCTGTCCCTAGCAGCATTAGATGCATATATGCAGGAGAATAAGAATTCCGTAGATTTGATCTGTCCCTAGCAGCATTAGATGCATATATTCAGGAGAATAAGAATTCTTTCTTTGTGCTTAAAATGACTACTCATATACTTATAACTTGAGCTGTTCTTGACACAAAAAATACCTTCAGGTCACCCTTTTTCCACATTAACAGAATTCTGCCATTCGGGGTCATTTCATAATTTGCAAGTCTCTCCCAATCAGCAGCAATACTCCTATGTACATTGTCAATATTACTCTCTTTAATTTTATTCTCAACAAGCCCCACCAAAGAGTAATTATGAACCTTTATACTGTTTCTACCTTCCCTTTGCATCTGAGATCTATTTAATCCTCTCACATTCCAAACAAGGATTTTTGTAACTTTTTCTTTCTTTTCTGTTGATTTCTGCATTTTCTTATCTACCTTTCTTTGATGTTTAGTTTGCCCATTTCCCATTTTTCCCATAAGCAACCTCTGCTTCCCCTTGTTTTGATTACTGATAAAGAGACATACATACATACATATAACATGAAAGAAAACTGGATCTTTATCGTGGCAACAATATTAAAGAAGACTGTTTCTACTGATCATACCTTTGGCAAGACCAAGACTTCATTCGCGCCATCCAGCTTTATCTCTGCAAAACAAAAATTCTCATCAAATAAAAGAAAGAGCTAATTTTAGGAGAGTCTTTGTTACCCAAACAGTTTCAGTTGTAATAACTAATAATTATGACTTTTTCTTTCTCCCTCAATTCTTCAAAATCTAAAAGTAGTGTTTATGGCGCAAACAATAAAACCATAATTTGTTTGTGCCTCTCTTCAAACCCTAATTCTCATTTCAAAAAATAATTAGTGTTGTCATAAGATGTACTTAAGGTTTTCAGGCCTAAAAATATATAATCTGGTAGTCCCCGGGGTCTAGTTATGGAATCCGGACACGCCGATGAATGTGCTAAGCTTTTGAATGACAATATGGTCGGGAACAAGTCGTGCTCGCAGTTGTCTTGTTTGGGTTCCTCGTTTGACAATACTGGGAAACTGAACGAGGAATGTGTGAAAGATGTTGTTCTAACAGAGATATATCCAAAGTCAGAATCATATGATCTTAATGATTCTCCGGGGTCAATGTCTCCGCCGTACCCTGAGTCAAGTTTGCATAGTGAGTCGTTGTCAGAGTCGCTTCCAAAAGTTATGGACTGTCCGGAAAGTGCTTATAGGATCCCGTCTCATGTGTTTGCGAAAAGCGGTGGGACTCCAATGGAATGGAGTGTGGCTTCTAATGAGTCGTTGTTTAGTATTAACTGTGGGAATGGTAGTTTTTCGAGGAAGTCCGGGGAGTTTTTTCCTAGGAATAGTGATTGTCAAGATATGGTGGAGTTTTTTCCTAGGAATAGTGATTGTCAAGATATGGTTTTCTCGTATAATCCTCAATCTCCAACGACTGCGTTAGTAAGCAGTGATGGGAAGAGTTTGAAATATGGAGACGGGTTATGCGTCACTGAAGCCGCAGCGGAAACAATGAAGGAAGTTATAAAGGTGTCTGTTGAAAGTGAAATGAGACCTTTTGTGGATAAAAATTTCCCTCGTTCACCCAGTGCCTCTGGGAGCCCAGCCAGTATCCATTCTTTCAATTTTCCAATGTAAGTTTTTCTTTTCCTTTTTTATTTTTCGTACGTACTGGGTTACGGTTTCTTATCATCTGCCCAATATATGCTTCATTGCAATTGCAGATTGATAGTGGAAGGAGGAAGAGACATTGTCAAGGACGCCGAGCTAATGCCACAGCGTACGAAGAAGAAATATACGTTTAAAGTGCCCCGAAGAGTGTGTGGCATCAAGTTGTTTTCTTGCTTTTCTTGCAGGCTTCCGTTTTAATGAAAAAAGTGAAGTCCAGCCAATATTTACTTCCACCCGATGTTTGTATAAGCTCGTCGCATCATCACTAGTCATTTCAAAGGGCAAAACAATGCCCGGTCTGCTTAATTGCAAGCGATTTTGATTCTCCATACAAGGATAAAGAAATAAACACACGATATATAACATGGAAAGAAAATGTAAATGGTTACAGTTTATTGTTAACTAAACCATAATTGTATCCTATCTATAATAACCATTGTTCTAATCTATAGTAACCATTGTTCTTACTTTCTGTTTCGAATGCTTGCATTGTGTTGTAAGAGTACGCTACAGTTGTTTTTGAATCATAGCTTGATAATCATAGATAACATGTTCATTATTACATACCTAAATCATACAACCAAATATACAGAGAGCATCAGTAAGCCGTCCAGGCATGTTATTATAGTTATACACCAAAGTAGACTGTACTCAACCTTGGCAGGTCGATGTGCTAGAAAATTACAGTGTATATTTTCAAACTCTTGCAATACTAGCCCTCCCCTCGGCATCGTCTGCACTTCCTACACTGATCCATGAAGCTCCTGCAAGAATACATTTATCATGTTTAGCAAGACAAATAAAAGCCATCCCCACCTTAAAAGTAGATGTAATTCAAGAAGCATCTGTCATTAAAAGTAGATCACTTCTATTATGAACACAATTAAAAAAAGTCTCTTCTGCTGTCTTGTTGCTATGTGTATGTAATCAATAGCAAATAGTTGAAGTGTTTTTCTCGAATACTAAAGTTAAAATTATTTACTTGTGTTCGAAGTTGAAATGGAGATGCAAACCAAACCTTTGAGGCCCACTCACACTGAAACAAAGAATGGTTGATGGTCTCTCGTAAAAAACCGCGTATAGAACAACTTGGGTTTTGTTGGGCTCCGCTCATTACCACTCGACTCATAGCCGAGGATTGTAGCCCTATTGTTGACAGGATGACAACTCAAATACATTCTTGGAGACATAGATTTGTATCATTTGCAAGTAGAATCCACTTATCATATCTGTCATATGTGGCATGTGTGTGTATAGGATCAACATTTTCATTCTGCCCAAGTTGATGGTTGATAAGATTGGAACTATATGCTCCAAATTCCTTTATCATGGTCACAACACAACTAAAAAAAGAGTGCCTCTGTCTTGGAATGAAATTTGCTACTCTAAGAGAGAGGGAGGGCTAGAAGTTAGAAGTCTCCAAGTATGGAATTCTGCAGCTATTATGAGATATATCTTTAAGATTGTGTCCAAAGACGAGTAGTTGGGTGAGGTGGATCAACACTTATTTACTAAGAAATAGAAGCTTCTGGTTTGTCAATGTCCCCCAAAAGCGCTCATCGGTTTGGGGGAAGCTTCTTAGCTCAAGGCCTGCTGTTTGCAAGTTTACTCCCCATGTTATTGGTGACAGTAGGAATACACAACTTTGAAGAGATCCCTAGCTCAAAACTAGTATTCTCTTTGAACAACTTCCCGAAACTCTTCTTTATGACTCTTTTTTGGGGAGGGAGGTAACTGTTAGTAATGTGTTAAGCTATGGTAGCTGGGCCATTCCATCTCACATTAGCCACCTTATCACAATTAACCAAGCTAATTTACCTACTGTCTCATCTTCTTTGTTTCTTGAAGAGGTTATGTGGACACCTTCTCCCAAATGAAACTACTATGTTGCTTCTACTTTTGAAAAATTGTGAGATGATAGACCTGCTGTTAATTGAGATGTTATGTGATGTGTGGTCTGTTCATGTAGTCCCCAATGGACTGTTTTGAAAAGGTATATTGCTACTCAAGATTTCTTGGTGCATCCAGGTGCCTCGTACCGTTTGTGTAAGACCTCAACAGAGAGTTCTGAGCACTTATTTATCAGCTGTAAGCAGGGCCGGTGCTAGGGTTTAGGGTGCTCAAAGCAAACCTTGAAAATGGGCCCTATAGTTTAAATTTAAATTGATGTGCCAAAAGACAGTGCGACAAATTTGCAAAGCAAACAACATGACGTTAAAAACACTTGCAAATTAATTTGATCGAGAGTTGGCCATTGTTAAAAATGTCTCGAGGTATTTCTTTTGGATAGCGGAAAAAGATATATTTTCGAAAATCATTAGCAAGACAAAAGTATAATAGGAGATAGCTTCCCAGTCCGAGAAAGTAAAGAACAAAAAGTTAAACTGTAACAATGAATTCAAAAATCGAGACTCAAGACCTCCATTTTCAACAAAGTCATACTTCAAACTATCAAAGAGGACCTAGCCTCATGAAAGAGATGGAGGAGATAGTAGATAAGAAATACACAAACCTTATTTGAGAGAAAGATACTTGTTAACAAAAAAAAAGAAAAAAGAGGGAGATGAGATAGAAAGAAATTTTTGGTGAGAGAGATATTCTCCATGAAAAGTGGGGTTCTAAAGATATTTGCTTGTATTACTAAAACATCCTTTATATAAAGGAGACACTTGGTATACTTGTACTTTAGAATACGAGGGAGGGCAAAAATGGATTTCTCAAAAAGAATGCTAAGATTTAACAAAATCTTGCCTGTCAAAATCAAACTTTTACTGGGATTTTGAGGCCGGCAAAGTGAAGCCCAAAGCGGGGGCTTTGGTGGCCTTACCCTAGCGCCGGCCTGGCTGTAAGTTACTAGAAGGCTTTGGCAGAAAACGCTCAATAAATGTGGCACTAATAGAGTCCCCAACAGTGAGGTGGACTGGATATGTAGCTTGAACAAGAAGAAACCAATGTTTAAAATTTTATGTGTTTTCAATTCCCATATTCACCATGTCTGGAAATATAGGAACAACAATTTTTTCAGGAATGAGAGCAGGCAAGCCTATTGATGAAGTTCATGAGCAGATTTATTTTAATGTTTAACATAGGCAGCATCTACCATTATAAAAGCATAGGACTCCTCTTTGTTGTGTGCTGAATGGCACCTTAAAATCATGTTTATCTTAAAATTGGATCCGCGGTCGCTAAAAAAGATACAATTTTTTCAACCCAAAACTACTGCTTTAGAATGATAATTGTTTCATATTTGCACAATACAGATAGGTGAAAATACCTGAGAACAATTGGTACCTTTACAAAATAAAAAAATACTAACTTTTATTATCCGATGAAAAACTATATTTGTTATTTGCTAACTAAGTTACTAACACATCACTATCCAATCCATTATACTACACTTAAACAGATAAATAAATCAACCCAATCAAGCTAATCACAATAAAAACATTAACAAAGAATGGGCAAAGCAAACAAACCCTAATCACGACGACGAAGAGCGTTTCGTCCCCTCGCAGGACGGAATCTCCACGAAGTTTTTCGACGGGTATTTCGCCGAAACCATCCCAACTTCAAACACCAAGTTCTCCCCACTCACTCTAATCCCAGTAATCATCCACCACTGAAACAAAGCCCTAACCCTAATCCCATTTAACTCAGCAATTCGACCTTCAACTAACTTCCCTCGAATCGTCTTCGAATACAAAGCCAGATAGTTATCAGGAGGGAGTGTTAAGTTGCATGAATCATCTAGGTTTACAGAGAAATCGCCAGAGGTTTTGTTGATTGAGTAGGTTAAGACGTTTGTGGGAAGTAATCCAATTGGGAATCCATTGTTTTTGAGCTCGTTGTGTGCGGATGAGAGATTGGGTGTTAGGGTTTGTGAGGGATTTGTTGCACAAGTAGTGATGATGATTGTAATGAGGAGGAGGAGGAGGGAGATGAAGAAGAGAGGAGAAGAAGCCATTGTTGGAGATTGTTTGATTTTTTTTTCTTTTGACTTGTATATACTTGTTGTTGTGTATATGTAAACGCAGGCATATATAATGTTTATGTGCACCAAACATTTCAATCTCAGGCGAGGCGAGGCGAGGCGCGGTGCCTAACTGAACACTAAACATTTTAGGGGTTTTTTTTATTTTCAAATAGGTGCGCGACTTATGCTTAGAGTAAACCATAACAAAAAAAGAACTTCATACTTCTTCTCGTTCACTCCCATATACTTTTTTTTGTGCTAGGCAATCTGGTTTTATATAGTGATTCACAACGCTGAATTCCAACCCCATGAGGTTTTAAACCCACGAATCCTCTCTTGGTGGAGGCCTGGAGGGTCACAACCACAACTGAGCCAAGAGCCGAATGGTACTCCAATATACATTCTTCCTTCATCAAAACACAATACACAATCTAAAACTTGTATTCAAACACAAATTTAGAGGTAAATTACAAGAAAACGTGTCTTGAAACTTGATAAAAGGCAGCCCAAGGCCCGCCCATATAATCATTCGAGCCGAGCCAGCCTTGATATGTGCATTGGTAAAGTTCATTGCCTTGTCTTCTTTTTGGTAAACTACCTTCTTTTCCTCTTCATTTTCGTTGTTGCAACTATGTTCTTGATGGAAGCCTGAGAGACATGATAGGAACATGTATGAGAAGCAAAATGAAATATAGGTTAACAATGATATACGTGTTTCTGATGCATATTAAAGCCATCATTCTACCTTACTGCAGTGTAATATACATTATTCTGGCTGCATTGACATACAGCCACTAAGCTCCTTCGAAGGATAGTGATCTAGAAAGCGAAGCTGAATCAATGCTTAAAGTCAACTTCTCAGGGAGATAAGGAAGGCATTAGCATGGCGCAATTCAAAAAGCTCAGTGTTTGGGGACAAGGCATAGCAGTATCATGTTTGTTTGATTTGATACAAATTCAAAACTAATTTAGCTGCAAAATGTGTTAATGGTGCGATATTTAATGGTCTTAGCCTTAGGATGGTCTTAACCCATAGGATCTTTATACAAAACTTCCGTATCTACAACATTCGTTACATGCGCAACCAATATCCCTTACATATATCTTTGATCGATGTTTTACATATTTTTGTTTGATGATGAATGAAGTACTGAAGTAGTCCATAGCTGTGCAGTCTTGACCTTAGAAACACTCTCCAGCACCTCATAAGGAGTTATGTCCCCTATCACAACCACCTTCTTGCTTTCCAAGTCTACGTCAATGGAGGTCACTCCTGTCAAACCCCAAGTGACAGAAATTATGAAAGAGATGGAGAAAGATAACTGCAACATTTAGAACATTTAAACAACCCTCAATATGCGATACATTACATTATTTTGAACATGCCATGTGCCATAGAGGTAAAAATAGCATCAATAATGTGGATGGAAATAGGTGTTAGGGACTAGTTTCTCCACGACTCCCTGGGCATTAAGATGAGTACTTGAACAGGCGTTAAAGCGTAAATAATGAATTAAAGGACTAGTTTTTCATTTAGATATGTACCTTCTATCTTTGAGATATGTTTCTTAACCTTTCTTGCACAACCATTGCAATGCATGGAAACCCTCAACACTACCATCTGCACAAATCATCAAGACAACAACACACAAAATACTAAGTGCATGGTTCTTGATACTTAATGCTAGCTTTTATGAGCTCACCTTGGGTTTTAGTTGAAAAGCCAAAGTCTGGGTTTTTGCAGTAACAACATCCCTCAACTTCAGCAACTGACCTTCTCCTCCAGCATCAGTTTCTATCAGTGCCATTCTCTGATCAATATCATCATCTTCTGTTTCCAAGGTGTTTATGCAGAAACAAGAACAGTTAGAGCCAGGTGAAGAGAGACATAACAAGTCCAACACCTTGCCAAGCTTCCCCATGTGGATATAGTAACCAAACTCTAGTTACTAGATCTCATTCATATAGAGAAAGAAAAAGCATAGATCATAGAGAGACACTTTTGGAAAGGTCCAAAGGTCAGGAGATGCCAGTGTACCTAGAATCACAGAGCACTTGTGACAAGTTTGATTAAGAAGAAAAAAAATGCACTAAGAAGAAAAGGAGTCAAGAATCAAGATGCTTTACTCTAGGAGTAGGAGCCAAAAGTCTCCATTATGTACTAAAATATGGACAGTTAAGTCTCCATATGTATCTTCTCATGTGGAGAGAGAAACCCTAGTGCATGTGTGATTAGGTGCAGCTTAAATGCAAATGGGCATCTTTTGCCCCATGTGAGCAACCACTACAGAGATAAACAACAAATAATCAACCTATAATTTCATATGATTAAGAGTTGAAAAAGAAGAAGATAGAAGTCATTCTTCTAGACTCATACACACCAAATGGAATACACCATATGCATTATCACATGTAATTTACTTGGTAACCATAGTATTTAATTATAACTAGGTTTTGGATAGACATCTTTTTTCGTAGCCACATTTGAATAAGTATTGTGGACTCAATGCGCACAAATTATATTGATCAATCACATCTACATAATGTACACATACATGCACCATGGCCAACACAAAACAAAGGTGATTGACCATTGATCACACGAATATTTTTGCTCGTACCTTAATGATAACTTACAATCCTTCAATCCCAAAGGAAACTAACATGATTGAGTTGTATAATAGAAGTCCCCACAAAAAATGGAATCATGCAAAGATAAGGAGACATTAGAGGCACTTGGAAACCTTGTCATTGCCCCCAACTATAATAGTGAAAGAAAAAAATAGGGAGACAAAGTGTTGAATAATTGAGCTCTTATTAGGGAATTAGTATATCACTATTATTGAGTTCTTGAAAATTTTCATCTTTTTAACAACTTGGTGGTCTATTTCATTCCAGGTGTTTCATGTGATGGAAGTTGAGCTAAGAGGGGACACTTGAAAGTTTGCAAGGGGGTCATGCTAGACACGTGCTGGTCACATGACTCTTGACAATCAGAGACAAAGATGTTGTAAATCGAATTTACCACATATTCTGTCGAAAGAGGTTTTGTTGTTGGAAACTATAAGAATTTAAACCATAAAGATTTAACTGAAGCACCAATGATCAAAGTACTTTATAAGATTTGTGAATTTTTAGCAGGGGCGGAGCCAGAGATTTAGGAGTGGGGGTGCCGGGGGTTCGGGTTCGGCGGAGCCCCCAAATTTATTTTTTTATAGAAATTTAAATGGCATTTTGATAAATTTAAACGGTATTTTTATAGAAATTCAAGAGCAATATCAGATAAATTTTCAATTGTTGAAATCAACCTACTCCCAAATTCTGAAATTGGAGCGGTGAAGGTCGAAGGTTTGTGTTTGATGAAGAGATGATGAAAATCTGATAGTGCAACCAAAGAGAGAGGTGCTTTTTTATATATATAGAATTGAAGGGGTATTTTTATAGAAATTCAAGAGCAATATCAGATAAATTCTCAATTGTTGAAATCAACAAATCCCCAAATTCTGAAATTAGACAATCTGAAATTGGAGCGGTGAAGCCGTGAAGGTCGAAGGTTTGTGTTTGATGAAGAGAGTATGGAAATCTGATATTGAACCCAAGAGAGAGGTCTAACTCGGCTATTTTTATGAAAATCAAACCTCATCATCTCTGATTTTAGTGTTTTCGGGTTTCAAATTCACCTTCATTTGACCCTTCGAAACACTCGTCTCTGATGAGCTTCAAGTGGCAATTATCATAAATCCTCTCGTCTATGTTTGATTTGTAGATTTAGGTCACTGTGATTGTCTAAAATTGTAATTAGGAAATGTTGATTTTATAGAAATTTGGAATTGTGGGTAATCCTAAGGGTTTCTGATTGAAACAATATTGGTAAAATGTAACATGGGAGTGGTCGAGTATGGTATGAACTTTGGGGTTTGCATAAAAGTTGTGCTTAGAACACTATTGTGGATGTTAAGTGGCTTTTCACACTTACCTCATATATCACTAAAGCTTTTTGTAGACACCCTTTATCTACGCTATCTTCAGCTCTTTTCTGCTCAACTGAGCGCAAGTATGGTTTCTCGGGTTGTTTGTCTAAATAAATTATTTAAACCCACACTACTCCAATGGGTGGATATTAACTTTTGTTTGGGTATACATAGAGACTTTGAGGGGGGATTGAAACCCCAAATCCTTTGCAATCATTTCTTACATTTAAACTTTCTTTTATCAGTATACGACCTTCATCACAAACTGTGCTTAAGGAACATATTACGCTTCATTTACATGGTAGCCTATGGGATAGGATATGTGGAGAGATAGCAGGCTTTAAGAGGAGTTTTAAGGAGATCAATCTCTGGATTTTCAGCCTTCCTAAATGTGATTTAACAATATACTAAAATATAGCATGTAATAAGGGTGGTTTTAGTCCTACTCGGTGCATTCGGTAACTGGCACATCGCACTCGTTGAGAAAGAAAAGGGTCAAACCTACCATGCTGCCCGACAGTGTCATTAATTATGAACTATTGAGCTCATTTTTTTTCTTCATAATTACGAACTGCGCTTGTTAGGCAACTGGTGCGAGTTATCAAAGCACAGGTTGGGAATACAACTACCCATGTAATAGGGGATGAAATGATGAAGAGAGATTTTTTATCCTCTCTTAGATGTCAAAGCTCTTATTTCTTGTGGGTTCCCTTCATTCAACGGTCATCGAAGTACACATGATGTGCTCATTATTTGTATCTTGATGGCCAGTTTTTATATTTTGACGTCTCCAGAGAGCCTGAATGCATTCACTTATATTACCTAATTTGTTTTCTTCTTTTTCAAAATATTTTCAATCAATCAACTAGCTTATTTTTGTAATCTATTGCACAGAGATATGAAATTGTGAATGGTATCATGGAAGTTGATGCGGTTATGAATGAAGTGACAAAGGAAACTCCAGTCAATGATATCGATGAGGAGGGTAAATATTTTTTTTTCTCATTAAGCACATATGTCAGTCTTCCTTTTATATCAGACTATCAAACTTATTGGATGTGTGTTTGGGGCAGTGAAAGGAGTCCAGATTTCTGGCAAAGGCCTTTGCAGGGTGCTGATATTGAGGTGAGTAAGAAGGTATCGCTTGGTAAACCAAGCTGAGGATCTTTTTTTGTTGTGTTTAATTACGGTAAGCGTATATTCGATTGAAATAGCAAAACTCAGGGAGCCCAAAGGAGACATTTAACATGCATGTTAGATAATATTGAAAATTGTGTTTTCCGAAAGAAACAAATTTATGCCTTCTTACACACCCAAGATCATATATCACTATATGTTTCTGATCCAGGATGTATTTTATTCTTTCTATGTATTTTCTTGCAAATAATAACATGCATAGATCAACTTCATTACTGATGTTATCAAATGAATGTCATCGGTACTACTTGTTGGCTACCGATCTCTTATTTGTTCCTTTGATCTCTTGCATCAGATGACTTGGGTACGTTTGTGAATTTTGAAACTCAAAATCTATCCTGGTAGCTATGTAGCTTTGACACCAGCGATATATCAGAAACTTGGGGTACAGTACGATAAATATATCCAAAAATATTGGTACAAAATTTTAAATACCACAAACAGTAATGGGGATCAAATCATTATTAGTGTTTGTGGTAACAAAAACTTTTCCCATAAATTGTGATATATCATACTATATATATATCATGGTTTCTTGAATATGTTGACCATATCTCTTAATATCACCCAATATATCATATGCATTGGTGATGTATTATGATAGGGCACTGAATATCCCATTTTTTTAATCACAATGTCCTAAAGTCTCCTGATGTATAGTGATAGACCATGATATTATATTTATGTTATCTTGAAAGTGAAATTTTCTTGAATGTCTAGATCTGAAGCAATAAAATCAACCATTTTATTTCCCTCTCTATGCTTGTAGATGATCTCCTTTGAATCCAGACTGTCCATGACTTTCTTGGCTTTTCTTATGTCATTAAGGTAAGTCCATGGGAGATAATAGTCTGAATTCATTACTTGTCCAGCATAGGCAGAGTCAGAAACTACACATAAACTGTTGATGCCCAACAAACCTTCAAATGTCAAACCCTTCACAGTCACAAGGCTTATTAAAGGCAGCAATTGGGAAACCATTTGATAATTTGAACTTTGAAGATTCCACCAAAGGATCTCCTGTCTTCTCTTACACAGCCATCAACATTAAAAATGATTTGGTGTTTCCAATCTTGCATCCACCTAATCCATTTGACTATCCTTGGCTCTTTAATTACTGGATTCAGTCCCCAATCTGTCTGTTTATTTATAGCTATTACTTCTTGAAAACTTGCAAGCCAAAAGGGCAAGAGTAACAAGTTTTATGATGATGAGAAGAGAACACATTGGAGGATGTATACAGAGAGATACAAAAAAGTAAATTATGGGTGATGATTCACAGTTAAATTGTAGAGAAATTAACTGATGCTAATATCACTGATAGTTTCTCCAAAGAGAAAAAGAAATGATCTTGGATATAGTTCTTTCCAAACATAAAAATGGAGTTGCAGAGACCCGCCGCACGACAAAGGTACACATAAATCCTTCCAACACAACGGACCCCAAAAATTATTACAAAGTAGAAAAGAAAAGAGAAAAAACCTACTCGTTGATGGACGAACATAACAACAAATATCATTGGAATTATTGTCTCAAGGAATTATTCGTCTAGAGAAAGGCAGGACAACGATTGCCCAGTCAGCGATATAGAAGGTAGTATAGGAAATCGCCAGCATCAATATTCTCCAAAGCTCTTATCCCCTGACAAAACAAGGAGTGTTCCGAACTCCGAATTTTTATAGTGGTGTTCTCCATGACTAGACTCTTGTAAACAATGTGCTTTAAACAATATTTTAAGGCACGCGCGACTGCTAGTGATATTATAATATAATATATGAGAATGTAAGTTTTGTGGACAATATATTGAATATGTCCGTCTATATAACTGATATATCGACTAAATGTCGGTTATATCGGCAATTTATCGGGGATATAATTGATTTATCGAAGAAGTCAAACGAATGTATTTTTAGTATAGAAATTGTTGAAGGAAGTACGTATAGTGAGATTAATGATAACTCAATTATATCTACTTCCAATTAACAATTGATAATTTAGTAATTTAAGGTGAGGTAGAAGTTGATTGTTTTTTATTTTTGTATCTACTTGTAAATACGTTTTATTTTAGTAGTGGAGAATTGAGAACTTAATAATTTAACGTATGGTAGAAGTTAAAAGAACAAAATATTAGGTTTGTTTTTAGTTTACAAAACTTTGAGGTACTATATGTAATTCTTAAGCAAGTATAGGCCCTGTACAAAAATGAGGAGATGAATAGTTGTGCAGAGTAATGAATACCGGCGCAGACTAAAAAAATATTTTTTTTTAAATAAAGATATTACCCATTGCTAGAACACTAAAGTTTGGGTTGAGTTTTTTTTATCTGAAGTATGGGCCATGAAAATCCAACCCACGCCCAACTGTTGGAGATGCTCTTAGCCTTAGTATAGGGATGAAAAAACGAATATAACTTTATGTCTTGTAATACGGAGTTATCATCAAATACTATACTTGAATGAAAATGTTGAGGGAGGCGTTGAAAAAAATTCTACCACATTATAAAAGGTTATAAATTCTACCATGTTGAGGTAGTTGATTCTTGTGAAAAGTCAATATTGGCCGAGTTGGATGAAATCTATGTGAGAGAGGAGATGTTTTGGCGTTAAAAATCACGCATCTCGTGGTTGGCTGAGGGAGATCGGAATTCAAAATCACGCATCAAATACTATACTCA
The DNA here is from genome assembly GCA_014058105.1 of Kingdonia uniflora. Lineage (NCBI taxonomy): Eukaryota > Viridiplantae > Streptophyta > Magnoliopsida > Ranunculales > Circaeasteraceae > Kingdonia > Kingdonia uniflora. Next base: position 840,425 of record JACGCM010000376.1, read on the forward strand.
TATGCAAACCCTAGCGCGGCGGAAAAATAATTCCATTGACTGAATTAAAAATGTGTCTCTGGATTTCGGATCAAGTGGAGATTGGAAATATTTTTCTCCAAGATTTGGATATGAATTATTAGACGTCTTTTACTGAGAAAATTTAAGCTTTCCTTCATACTTTTTCCCCGTGTATTACGGAGGAAGATAATCTTGCTCTTGTTCGGGGAGTCACGCCTGAGGAGATCAAGGCTGCGCTTGAGAGCATCGGACCCCACAAAGCTCCCGGCCCAGATGGTTTCCCTGCGTTGTTCTTCCAACAATCGTGGGACATTGTTGGACCAGATATTTGTAACCTCGTTACCTCCTTCTTTTCTTCGGGTTTTATGCCTAAGTTTATCAATGCCATCCATGTGTTTATGATTCAAAAAATTGCTGCTAAAGCCTACCCGCGGGATTTTTATCCGATCAACCTCTGTAATGTGACCTATAAAATTATCTCCAAAATCCTGTCTACTCATCTCAAACCTCTCCTTGATAAGATTATCTCCCATTTTCAAGGGGATTTCGTGCAAAGGCGATAAATTTCAGATAACGTATTGGATGCCCATGAAATTATCCACACAATGAAGAGAAAACAAGGTCGGTTGGGTCTGATGGGTATAAAATTGGATATGTCTAAAGCGTATGATCGGATTGAATGGAGTACTCTGATTCAAATACTAGAAGCCCTGGGTTTTAGACCTTAATGGTGCCACTGGATTGAGCAATGCATTTCGACGGTTAGATACTCTGTCCTGATTAATGGGGTTGCCCACGGTTTTCTGACGCCGACTAGGGGGCTGAGACAGGGAGACCCCCTGCCCCCCTTTCTTTTCATTATTTTAATGGAGGGTTGTCGCGTGCTCTGGGGGTGTAAGAACTAGCAGGGAAAATCCATAGCATCAAGGTCTCACGACGGACCCCCTCTGTCTCTCACTTGCTGTTTGCCGAAGACTGCCTCATTTTCTGTCGGGCAGACCTTGACGAAGCGAGCAAAGTTAAGAACACCCTCGATGACTTCTGTCGTGCCACTAGGCAGCATCTGGCATTTTCTTTAGCAAAAACCTTCCTCTACGCTTTGGTCGCCTTATCGCCCGCCTTCTTAAAGTAAAGATGATGCCTCCGGATGAACGTTACCTTGGGACCAATTTCTTTTTTTCCCGGTCTAAGGCTCAGATGTTCCATCGCATTTATAATCTTATCTCGAGTCGTCTTCAAACCTCGAAAGGTAAACTCTTGTCCCAAGCTGGCCGCACGGTCCTTATTAAATCGGTGACTTCGGCTATTCCGGTGTATCAAATCCCCTGTTTTGCCTTAGCAAAATCTACACAAAATCTACCTGCAAAACTATCAACTGCCTTCAACGAGATTTCTGGTGGGGCAAGAGGAAGGAGGTAAAGAAACCCTTGTATCTTAAAAAATGAAAGGAGATTTGTCGGCCGAAAAGGGATGGAGGCCTTGAGATTCGAGAGGCAGAGAATACGAACAAAGAACATCTCTCTAAGCTGGTCTGGCACCGTCATCAAAAACTGGATGACCTTTGGGGACAAGTCCTAATGGCCAAATACTTCCCGAGTTATAATATTCTACAGGCTCCCCCTAAAGCGGATGCATCCTGGACTTGGAGAAGTATCCAGGCCGCGATTGGAAACGTTAACGCCCACTCTTGTTGGCAGATTCGTACGGGTACCCAGGTTCGTTTCTGGTTTGATTACTGGATACCGGCGATGGCCGACTGGAGACCTACCCCCAGGGAGGGTACCCATATGGAAAACCGTCATCTATGGGTTAGTCACTTTATTGACCCCATTAGGCGCACCTGGCGTAGGAACGAGCTTTTATATTGGTGTGATGATGAGTCCGCCAATCTGATATCTTAGGTCTTCATTCCTCAGGAAGATGAGGAGGATGAGTTAAAATGGTACCCATCTAAGGATAGAAAATTTTCGATCAAATCTGCTTATCGTGTGATTTTAGCGGATACTGAGGTCGAACCAGTGATGGGTCCACCCTCTCTTCTGTTGAAAGTCTGGCATAATAAGGCGAATCCCCGGACCCAGTTATTTGCCTGGAAATGCCTTCGGGACCTGGTATCATGTTGGGCTAAGATTGGGGAGCGGTTAACGTTAATCGATATATCTTGCCCCCTTTGCTCGGCCTCTGAGGAGACCCTCCATCATTTTCTTTTTGGCTGTCCCTTTACGAGGGCGGTGTGATTTGGCACGTCGTTTGGAGTGTTGACTCACAAGTTTGAACACGTCTCATCTTTGGAGTGGATTACGATGTGGTTTGAGCCACCATTGGTGTGGCCCCTTGATAGGAATGTCCGGACTAGGATAGTTTGCTCTCTCTACTGGTTAATTTGGAAGGCCCGATGTGCATGGGTCTTTCAAATGACTAGAGTGGATCCGACTCGGCTTTCAGAGACCATTAATAAAATCTTATATGATGAACCGTTTTCTCGTCTGCACCGTTTGAATATCAAGGTTTCTTGGGTTCCCCCAGCTCATGGATGGGCCAAAATAAATGTTGATGCCTCTTACTGCAAATATAAATTTTATAATCACATTGGTTTTGTTATCCGTGATGCTCATAATACCTTTGTTGCAGCCCGAAGTTCTTCTTGCAGATTTAAGAGCAGCGAAGAAGGCGAAGCATTAGCGGTTCTGGGTGGTGTTTGCTGGGCTCGAGAGTAAGGCTTAGATCGGGTTACAGTTGAAACGGATGCCGAGGCAATTTCTTTCTTTTGTCAGACGGGAGCTGCATCCATTTCTTGGTCCTCTAAAGCGATTTTGCATGATGCTTTAGCGTTGTTTAAACATTTTGAGGTTATTTGTATTAACTATGCGCCTCGGAGCGCTAACTCTGTAGCACATTGTATAGCAAGTAGGCCCACGGGCGATAATGTATGTTTTTCTTGGTTCGGCTCCCCGCCTGAGTGACTTCAGGAGCCGCTCAATAGTGATGGGACCACTTTTGTAACTCTTTTAGTTTAGTAAATATGGTTTACCAATCAAAAAAAATAAATGGTTATAAATACTTTCTTATTCATTCAAGTTGTCATAATGCAACTTAAACTTTCGGTAGTCTGAAGTTGAGAGTGCAAATAAAGAAGCAGCAGCATCTGATCACCTAAAGCAACTCAAATTTTAACTCTAGAAATGCAAAAAATAATAAAAATAAAATCCCCAATCATATAGGAACTAGATAAATTAAGAGGATAGAATCAGCAATTCATCTCGTCTTCACTGAAGTAGACTTGGCCTCCATTGAGTATTTCAGCCTTTATTTCAAACTCGGTTTAATCCATACTCCTAGATCATGATCGCGATCTCTGTAACGTTTGCACCCTGGAAGCGAAGGCTTAATCATCTTCTCTTCATTGAAATTGTATATTGCAGTTTTGCCATCAAAATGTTTTGTCCTGTCAAAGAAATAGATACAACCACGGTACTCGAAAGAGCAAACGATGATTTAGTAACAGCATAGTCTCCTAAACTAACCATAACCATGTCTACCCATACGATCTTGTTGTAAAGTAGTCCAACTATTGTCATTTTGAAACCTGTTTATGATCATAATAATGCAATTGTCATGGCTTGTTGAAGGACTAGCTGATAAGACTGCATTAAAACACGGTTCCTCCAATGATGGGAGTTGGATCCTAACACGGGTAAGTGGATTGAGTAAGTTAGTTTTCTTATACTCACGAACTATCAACCATCCAAAGGGAGAAATCAAGAATGTAATTCATGAAGTATCTTGGGTAAGAAATTGTAGTAAGTTTTTTTGGTCGATAGACTGTAGAAGGTGTCCCTATGGGCTATGGGTTTGGTCGTAAGCCTGGAGAGGGCGTTCTTAACGGTTATGTCGTCTTCAGGGAACATCACCCAGGGTAGATCTCGATCTCGAATGCCAGATCGGCATTTCTTGTCGAGCGTAACAGAGTGTCAAGACTTACAAACTGATCCAAAACATAAAAAATCTTCAATATAAGAAATCCGTTTGGCAATGTCACCAATAAGATCTACTGGTAATTGAGACCAATCTGGCCGCTTGTGTGTGCATCTAATTAGCTTCTGAGAGCAGATTCTCTTTCTTTTTCTTTTTCTTTTTCCTCCAAAAGGCCTAATAATTGAACTCGGACAAGAATTCATAGTTCAAAACCAAATACTAGAGCACGGATACGTGTAATCTGTAATATGTATAAACAATAAGTTGGTCATGCAAAAATAATTACGTACACAATAAGTTTGGCTCTAAAGATGACATAGAAAATAAATTTGTACTAATTAAAATCGTGAGATTTACCGGTTAGAGTTTGTAATCTTCCTTCAGAGAGCTTCGCAGCACCAACAAATCGTGAGACACAAAGAGAGAGAACAGACAGAGGAGAGAATCTAAATATAGGTAATGTTTGACGTTAGGGTTTAGGTCTGGGCTATTCCTAATGTTAAGGCCCGGACCGGCCCAGTCGTAGGAATCTTCTTTCTAGTAATGAATCTTCTTTCAATACTAGCAATCGGCCGGATCGCTACCTACAATTATTTGTAAATTAGGTATCGTCTTGTTTTTATTGTTTCCTACAATTATGTTACCTCGAAGAGAAACGGAAAAAAATAATAATTTAGGTTCATACAATTATTTGTATCCAGCTTAAATAAGCAGCAATACCGGTATTTTGAGCAACAATGAGATAAGAGGAAGAATTCTGACAAAGAGAAGCTTTTTAGTTAAGGAGCACATTAGTAGGAGGGATTAAGAGGGAAGACCTTATTAGTTGAGATAATCAAGCCATGAATAGTGCACAATTCTTTTCACCATGGTAATTTTTTTTTGTCAACCAAGTAAAGAGGTAAGTCATGTGTTTTAGCCTTAAGTTGAAGAACACGTTAACGATGTTTTTTCCTTAAGAGAAATCTAAGCTTATTGTTACGTGACGTGTTTTTTTCGCTTAACTTGTGTATTATACGATATGCTGAATGCACATGTTAAAGGCTGGTGATAGTCGAGATGGTGATAATCAATCCTTGCAATTTTTCATATTTTGCATTTGTATATGGTTTGATACTTGATTCACGATTCTGCCCTTGCAAACGTTAATTGTACGAACTCTAAAAATACAATAATAGTTTACTGAAATAGACTCGTCACACCGGAAGACTTTCAATAAAAGTAGGTAGTAAAGAGGAGTCTAAGATGTCTATAAGATGGTGGTAGTAAAGAGGAGGAGGCCGAGATGTCTATAGATTACCAATATCGCTTTCAGATGCCAGGCTTCTACTGGGATCTCAATTGTGTCCTTTCCAACTTTGATATTCCTTCACGTTCTAAGTTCAACAATGATATATTTGAGGGTGGATGTGCGAGGATGGAAGAGATTGCGTTTGAAATGATAGATAAGAGAGCGGAAGAGATATTTAACAGGAATGGTACCAAGTTTAGTGGAGGAATCAAGGACTTGGAAACCAATTTCATTTCTTTCATCACTGAATTTCCCAAAGTAGTTACGCTTAAGGTCCTTAAATTTTTTACTGCTCACAATGTGATGGTTGCTCCTACTATTTGGTACAAATGGCTGAAAAACTTGACCTCCTAGAGTTTTACCTCTCTGAGGCACAAGAGTTCGATCTCGAACTAGCGGCAGGAAATGATTTAATCTATTTTAAACTGGTTTGTTCTTAAATCTCTCATCTGCATCTGTTATTTGTATTTTTACACTATTGTTAGTATCGATATTAACATTTGAGTTACTTTTTTTTTTATAGGGTCTTTATGAACCAGTGGCACCCATGATGAAGGATTAATTGAAGTGAGAATCAACTCTTATTTTCAACACCATCACCACTAGAGCACAATCACAATGGATAAATTGTGTAGTTTTGGTCGTTTCATTTAGATAAAGAGTTCCAAAGGTGCAAAGAGACTGTCCATGAGCTCCCAATGGCCGTAGTGGTAGCCATTGATGTCCTTAGAAAATTCGCCAAATGATTTGGCCTTTAGTCTAAAATTTGCCCAATGATTTCGCATTCCAGAAAATTTCATTTAACTAAATTTAGCCAAATGATTAGGCATTCACGCTACAACATACCAAACTTTTTTGGCTGACATTTGCCAAATGATATGGCATTTGGGGGAAAATTCATTTAATTAAAATTAGCCGAATGATTAGGCATTTAGTCTACAACATGCCGAATGATTTGGCTTTTTTCCTTGAACTTTGCCAAATCATATGACATTTGGAGGAAAAGACATTTAATTAAAATTAGTCAAAGGATTCGACATTTTGGTTAAATTTTGCCAAATGATATGCCATTTAGTGTTAAAAGTAGCCGAATGATTTGGCATTTACACTGCAACTTGCCAAATAATTCGGCGTTTCGGGGGAAAACCCATATTATTAAAACTAGCCGAATGATTAGGCATTTACACTACAGCATGCCGAATGATTTGGCCTTTTTTTTCTGAACTTTGCCAATTGATATGGCATTTGGGGAAAAGGACATTTAATTAAAATTAGCCGAATGATTTGGCATTTACATTGGAACTTGCCAAATGATTCAACGTTTTGGGAAAAACCCATATTACTAACACTAGTCGAATGATTAGGCATATACGCTACAACATGCTGAATGATTTGGCTTTTTTTATGAACTTTGCCAAATGATATCGCATTTGAGAAAAAAGCCATTTAATTAAAATTTGCCGAATGATTTGGCATTTTCACTGAAACTTGCCAAATCATTCGGCGTTTTGGGGAAGACCCATATTATTAAAACTTGTCGAATGATTAGGCATTTATGCTACAACATGCTGAATGATTTGGCATTTTTTTTGAACTTTGCCAAATGATATGGCATTTGGGGAAAAAACCATTTAATTAAAATTAGCCGAATGATTTGGCATTTACATGCAACTTGGCAAATGATTCGGCATTTCCAGGAAAAGTCATTTAATTAAAAGTAGTCGAATGATTTGGCATTTACACTGCAACTTGCAATGATTGGGCGTTTCGGGGGAAAAGCGTTTAATAAAAGTTGATTTGGCACTAACGCTTCAACATGCCAAATGATTCGGTATTTCAAGGAAAAAGTCTTTTAATTAAAACTAGCCGAATGATTAGGCATTTACGCCAGAACTTGCCAAATTATTAGGCATTGCCAGGAAAAAGCGATTTAATTAGAGCTCGCCGAATGATTTGGCATTTCCAGAGAAAACCATTTAATTCATACTTGTGGAAGGATTTGCCTTTATGACTCCCATATGGACCTGGTGATAACACAATAGAGACGGTCTGTTATCCCTCAAAAATACAACATGACCCTAAAATTTTAGTTGGTGACCGTAGAAAACTCGAATTTTAAGAGAATTAACACAAATATTGAGTGTTTTATATAGTATACTTAATATTCAAAAAGAAATCCTGATAAATGTTAAAACGACACCAAGCTTCATAAAAATGTTTCTAGTGTGTCCTTTATGACCCCCAGGATGAAGGATAGCCCCCTTCGTTCGTAATCCCAAAAAAAAAAATCTAACTCTGTATGCTATATAGCACGCCAAAATAATCCTGAAAATGTGAATAGACCACTTCCTGTATAATGTTTTTAAGATTATGTAAAATAAGCATAATCAAAAATTGACATATAAAAGCAAGATATTATATTTATTCTCAGAGAGAAAAACATATTTAGGAGTTCATGCATAACAGTTGACAGAAACTGTGATAAAACTTTAAATACAACAAGTATCAAAAGAGGAGGAGGATCCAGTTATTCTTCGATTTAAACTATATCTGCCATGATTTAGTCAAAATCCCAGTCAAGAAGAACAACTTCTGCATCCACGGAAACTCCCTGAAGTTGATCCAGATAGTTCAAGATAGAACAGCCATATCTTTCCATCTCTTATGAAAAGCTGTTTAAGCATTCTTATTATAAGTCTGATATTACGAAAATTGAACACCTGTTTCCTCTGCCAAGGCAGGAAATATTGTTGCAATACGGGCGGGGGCATTGTCAACATATCTTGAAGAGCGCAACCCTTTCAACGACGAAAAATTGTTGGCCTTTCTCTAAGTATGAGTGCTCTCATGAAAGGGTTGCGATTTCTAAATCAGGCTGACCCATTTGTCGAAGTTGGTGTTTCTGCCACAGGGGAACATGTGCTTGCTGATATGGAAGAGGTTCATCTGGAAAGATGCATAAAGGATCTAAAAGACATTTGCAAGGGTAAGTTTGAAAGTTTCGCCACCTCTAGTTGGCGAAACTAGGGGATCTAATCTGTATCATTTGGTTCGTCCCTAGACTTTTGTTTTTCTTTTTTGTTTAGTGTTGTTTTCTATAGCCACTGACCACTGACCATATGTATTGGTTACTTTTGCAGTTCCACCTGCTTACTATGCGCATCTGGTTGCATTCCGAGCACCTTACTACATTGAGGATAATTCAATAGGAACTTTGAGAGTGGGATCTCAGGGAGCAGGAACACCGACACCACTTCACCAACTTCTGGAGCTCCCAGAATCGGTCAAGAATTATATGTTTCATTGTTGAGAGGAACAATGCTGCTACCTCAGTGTTCACTATTGCTGTAGAAATATTGAACAATGTGCCACATCGATATTAAACAACACGATGCAATATTAAGCAAAGTGAGATATTGGAATAAGTTCAAGAGGAGCTTTCATCTTGAGAGAAAATCCCTGCCATTCAGTCATGTCCAATTCCTTCAAATCACCGGGCAATTTCCAGTCGAAGTGGAATAGCAAGTTTGCAAGAAAAAGCTCAAGAATTGCTATGCCAAATGAAATTCCAGGACACAATCTTTTTCCGGTTCCAAAAGGGATGAATGTGTGGTCTGGACTTTTGATCTCACTCTTATTAGTGAATCTCTTCGGAATAAACTCTTCTGCATTGTCCCATATTTTGGGATCCCTCTGAATTGCCCAGACATTTACCAACACTGTTGTATTAGGAGGGATGTCATAGCCATTCACAGAAGCAACTTTGTTATTAATTCGAGGGACCAATGTTGGACCAGCTGGATGTAATCTTAGGGTCTCTTTAAGCACACATTTGAGGTACTCCATTTGGTGAATATCCTCCTCATGCACCTTCGACTTCATTCCCACCACTCTTCTTACCTCTTCTTGTGCTTTCTTCATTACATTTGGCTTGTTGAAAATTTTTGCAAATGCCCACTCTAAAGACGTCGCAACATCATCTGACCCAAGAAACAAGTCCTGGAAATAAAGAAAGCAAAGCTTTTACCGTGGTTCAGAAAAGCAGTAGCTTGGGTGACTCTTGCGTGCATTATTTGTTTGTGTGTGTGAGAGATATATATATAGACTGACCAATATCAATGCTTTAATATTCCCTCTTGTAAGGTTGTATTCTTTTTGAAGTAGAAGATCTAGAAGGTCTTCTTTTTTTCTGCAGTTGTGTGTACTTTTAGATATGTGCTCTTCAATAAGTTGGTCCAAGAATATATCATTTTCTTGGATAATTTTCCTCAATCTTCGGCGAAAACCGGTTAGGACGTCCATCCACCCCAATGACGGAAAGAAATATTCAAAACTAAAATCTCCCATTATTGTCATAACCCCGTTATACATCTTGGCCAGTCTGTGGCCGTCTTGACTTGTAGTAGTAATCGCACACCTAAAGGATGTTTTGGTAATAAAAGCGCGGAACATCTCACCTAGATTTACTGGAGTTTGTAGCGAACAAGAGCGGGATATCTTCTCTCTTACATGCTTAAAGGACTGCACCCTTTGGAGGCTTAATAGTCCTTCACCAAATAATTTCTTTCCCTGCCTCCAGTACTCACCGTAAGGTGCAAAGATAACATTTGTGTATCCACGCATAATAATTCTAGCTGCAGTCATTAAAGGTCTATCAGCAAATTCAGTGTCTTGGGTCATCAAAATCTTTTTAGCAGTATCAGGAGAGGAAACAATAAGAAATGGAGCATGGCCTAGTTGCAGTAACATAATTGGACCATACTTGTTCGAGAGATCTCGACAAGCACTGTGAAAAAATGGGAATAAATGGTGAAGGTGTCCAATTAATGGGAGCTTTGGTGGAGATGGAGGTAGATTTAGTTTTGTTGATGAAACTCTATTGAACTTGCGCCAAAATAAAACAGAGATGAATAAGAGAAAAAGAAGAGATAGTGTCAAGTTATTGAACCATCCTTCTCCTTGCCCTTCTAGCCATTGCTGAGCATGGGATAACTCAACCATTGCTTTAGAATTAAGTTTGTCGTTGTGTTGTGTTGTGTTGTGTGTGCTACAACTCTCTTTTCTCATCTTATTTATAGTGGCTCTTCACAGGGTTCATTTATTAGAAGCCTAGGCAAGGTAACAAAAATGGCACATGCCGGTGCTAGGTTTATGGTTGCCTAAAGCGGACCTATAAATTAGTGTCATCTTCTAATAATTCTAGTAAGGCTAAAGGAATATAGAAACAATTATTCAGCTCTTTTTAAAGTATTACACTTATAATGTAGGATGTTTATCTTTGATCTGCCGACACAAAAGACCAAAGTAAATTAAAGTTTATCAAAATATCGTGTGAATAGTAAAATTGAATAGTAGAATCAATATTCATCAAAATATCTTGTGCCGCTTTTGTGCCGACATCTACTTTTAACATAAAAAACAATTTTGTTAAAAGAAAAAATTAATTGGAAGAAGACACGTCTTACGCCATATAAACTAGTTATAAAAGGAGACTGATGAACTTTGTTTGATTCATAAACCCCCTTTTAACAAAAAACCCTTACCTTCATAACCCATTCTGAACACACAAGAGTTCTTACCAAAAGTCATGTAAGTTCTCAGACTACTATATAATACTGCATTTATTGTTTCTATATAATTACAGTATTATTTTTATCATAAAAACATATAGAAACCCAGAGTTTACATGACTCAGTGCTTAACTGCACACCTCATCAAGATGAGAGACGTCGAACCCTACGTCTGGAGTTCACTTATGCGGGACTTAGTGAGGTCAATAAAGCTCAAATTGACGAAAACCCATGTATTCACGACATGCACACATACCAATGAGGATGTCTAATGATGCACAACGACGAGACAGAGAGTTCTCTACTCAGTCTCAAGTGCTAGAAAGCACATAGGATTCCATAAAATCTAGGAAGATTAGAAGACAATTCAAAAGTAGATGAAGTAAATATCTGGAAAAAGATAAAAATAAACTTACAACCTACTAGAGAAGAAAGCCAAGGTTTTAACACTATAGGACAAACCTATCCTAACATAAATGTTGAAAATGAGGAACAGCAAAGAAGAAGAAGGTCCGAACTCAGACCAGAGGAAGATACTGAGTTTGAAAGAACCAGAACTATCCCAATCAGATCTAATACCTCTACGGATAGAATATCTAATTCCCACAACAAGAATATCCTTACATAATATCAACTAAAATAAAGAGTTGGCATTCCTTGGGCATCTGTTTTGGATATAGATTGTATCCGAGAAAGAGAAAAATTAATAACATAATGGTGCGCTGAAATCAGCCTTATCATCCAAACTACTTCAGAACTAACGACAAACCTACAAGCAGTAAGAGCGTTAATTTACCACAAACTTAGTGGAAATGTAAGAACGTGGTTTGACAAACTTACAGAAGAAGAACACAGTGAATTGGGTCAAGGTTGTAAAACTGGACTCGAATATTTAAATAAAGTCACGGATGCTATTTACTGAGAAATGGTTGGTGAAGACAAAAAATAATATAAAAACCAAATATCCCAATTAGAAGAAGTTCAAGTTGCATGGTATTTGGATAACCTCACCATTTGCGATGTGTTATTTTGACACATACACATGTGAATACAAATAATTTTACCATAAACTTAACAAATCAGTTCATGAATATTATAGAACTTTATTCTATAATAAACTCCCATAAAATATTGTGCGAGTATTCAGAGAAGAATTTAATTACAAAACATTATTTTATCCCCGAAACTCTTGGTGGACGAATAAAATTCTCAAAACATTATATTATACTAGCTTGTCAACAACAGACAATCATTAAACAACTTAAAGGTAAAGACATCATCTGTTGTTACAAAACAAATGTCGATATACCAGGAAAATATGGATGCACTATAACATCCCATAAAAAGAAAAAAAAATTCTTTAAAAGAGAGTTTTCACATAAAAAATACATATTCAAAAAATATAAAGGAATGAAGTTTTTAGAAACAAAGAAAAATCCCATTTTCAGGAGAAATTCTTTAAAAAGATAAACTTCATAAAAAAAATGACAACTTTTGTCCTCAGAAGAAGAAAAATTGTAAATGTTGGATATGAAGAAGGGCACTATGCAAATGAATGCCCTAATAGAGCAGGAAATGATTTTAAGCATAAAGTAAAAATCCTAGAGCAAGCATATGAAATAAGATTAGAACCTGTAGAAGAAGAAATTTCATAAAATATGAGTATTTATCTCCTTGAAAAAGAACATTATGAACACCTAAATATTATTATCAATATATGTAAGAAAGAAGGACTAGTAATGCCCAAGAAAAAAACAGGAATTTGCCAAACAAAAATTAAGTTTTTAGGCTTAGAAATCGAGGATGGAAAACACTATCTCCAACCTCATATTCTAAATAATATCTAACATTTTCCTAGTGAAATCAAGGATAAGAACCAATTACAAAGATTTTAAGGTTGCTTAACATATGCAGAAACATATATCCACAAGCTCGCATAAATGAGAAAACCTCTCCAAGCTAAACTCAAAAATGATGTTCTATGGAATTGGACACCAGTAGACACTATCTATATAGAGAAAGTCAAAAAACAAATAAATGACTTACCAGGCCATTATCATCCTTCACCCAATGATAAAATGGTGATTGAAATAAATGCATCCAATGAATATTGGGGTGCTGTGCTCAAATCTGATGTTATCACAATTAATGGAAGCATGGAAGAATACCTATATAGGTATACTTTTGGTTCTTTTCAAACTGCTGAATTAAATTATCACTCCAATGAAAAATAATATTTAGCAGTTAAAAAAGCTATTAAAAAATTTGTAATTTATGTTTTATCACAAATATTTATAGTTATAAGTGATAATAAGAATTTTGGTTATATTTTAAGAACCAATATTGCAGGAGACTACAAACAAGAAAGGTTGTTACGATGGCAACAATGGTTTAATTACTATCAATTTGATGTAGAACATATTGCAGGGACAATGAATTGTCTTGCAGATGCTCTTACCAGAGAATTAACTATTTTCATTTTATATATTCTTAATAAACAAGACAATTGCATAGCTACACCCAACTGCAACCACAAACCTTGCAAACCCATGTTTACAAACACCAACAAACCCATATTCCAACCCAACAATCTTCTCTTATCGGTCCACCCATCAACACATACCATGTACAAGGAGTAGCAGCGCATAATCTGACATCCCTTCGTCATCGCTCTCCAATAAACTCTTACCAACAAATACAAGGACAGCTCTACCCACCGATGCCTTTAACCAACACAGTGCCTACACCGTATTTTACGGGTTCGCAATAACCTCCGGGGAATGGATTTAGAGACGCTTCGACAAATGACTACTGGTATACGAATTTTGGTGATGATACTCATAAGAGACAATATTACGAAAAAGAACATTATGCCCCATCTTTTGAACAACATTCGCAGTTCAACGGGCATGGCTGAGGTCGTGGTTTTAATCCCCCAGTTGGCACTCCAGTGCGTGATCAGCATGAACGACCTATGGGATCACCTCCACGAGCACCCGGACACCCATATGCTACTCGTTACCATGATGGTGATGATTGTTACATAGAGACGAGATTTGAGCGTCAACCGCATAGACATGGCCGAGACACTGATATAGAGGCTCTTGCACGGGCTCTTACTGAACAAACTCACGATTTACATTTAAAAGTTCCAGAATTTGACGGTAAGTCCGACGTAGATGCATTCATTGACTGGTTGGACAAAGTTGAGAAAATTTTCACCTATAAACGCTACGGAGATCCAAAACAGGTAGCGATAGTTGAGTCTCGATTTTCTGGATACGCCCTCACATGGTGGAACAGTGTTCAACAGTCTCGTAAGTCTCAGGGCTATCCGATTATTACCGTGTGGTCAAAGATGAGACGTGATATGAAAGAACGGTTCATCCTGATGAACTGCGGTGAGATAGTTTTCTGAAAACTTCAATCGCTGAAGATGGGACTTTCTACCATTGACGATTACACCGACCAGTTTTATCTCATTGAGTCTCGTGCCCGTCTTTATGAGACAGAAGAACAATGGGTTAGCAGGTACAAGAATGGTTTGACGAAGAACCTTCAAGAGATGATAGCGTTGCAACCTGTTTATTGTTTATCAGAGATTGTACCATAATATTTTTTTATGAAGAAATTTGTGTGCAAGGCCTATAGTTCTGCCAAAATTACATTTAGAGCATCCACAGCAGCCTCTATATAATAGGGAGTACTTTTGAGGAGTTTCAACCCAGCTTTGATGTTGTGGATGTAGCAGACTCTTTACAAAAAGGAGCCACATCACATAATTAACTACCTAAACCACTTCAAATTAGTTAAATTTAAAAATAAGAGGCAAAAAATAACCTTTTGTTTACTTTAAACCTCTAAAACAACTTTACACTTAATATAAGAGGCTACGTGGCTCACCAAATATTTCTCTAGACTCCCCATACCTGAGGAGAGAGAAAGAGAAAAACAGGGATAGGGAGTCTATAAAAGCCATTTTAATACTTTTTTGCCTCCCTAAAATAAATTTAGGGAGGCTGCTGTGGATGCTCTTAGTACCTTAAAGTTTGAAAAACTACTTATAAACCCCATTTTCAAAGTTCTGTTTCAATTACTACCCTAATATTTCAAAGTGCCTAAACTCTCCCTTTATTTCAATTTTTTGAAAATACTATGTACATGAGTGTAGTTGTAACCTTGTATCATTTAAGAACTAACTTCATAAGAGCCTTCCTTGGAGATGTATGCAAAAAATGAATTGCAAGCATTAAGGAACTACTTTTGGCGGGCATGTATTATATACGACCTCGAGATTTGTGAATGTTTAAATTATTTTTATCCAAATTGCAATGATATGCATACTTCATGTCCAAATCAAATGACATTAGTATGGCCATACTTGTGGAAATTATAATAGCTTTGTAAAACCTAACATTGAAGGTACTAATAGTGAGTGCATTGGAGGTATCAGCATGCCACTGTTCATCATCGTGTACCTTAATCGTTCTTCTCAAGAAATCGCGGCGACCACATTCATAAGTTTGTATTGAGAAAGGTTCAAGAGCACTTTATCTATAACATCATGGCATGGTTAATATCCTTTATCACTGGTATTAGAACCCATGGTGGGCAATTTACTGGATCATAATGAGTATGGAATGTGGAAAATATTAAGAATCTAAAACAAGTTTTCTTAAAATGTTGGTATATACACCCACTCCGGAGAAGAATGAGAAAATATATTGCACCATAACATCTAGCTATAACTATAGTAGATTTGACAAGCTCTTGACTATGATATGGAGACTCCAAAATATACCCATGAATTTTAATGGCCATAGCGATGGTCAATCAGTTGGGTAAGTTTGCCGAAAAGAGTAAACCTTGGAACACAAAACCCAATGTATCTTTCTACTTTTACTTGATCAGTAGGCTTCAAGTAAATAAAGTGAATATGATTGAAGAAAACAAGGGCAAATATGGTATATAAGAGTTTCAGGGTATTGAATGAAATTAATACTTGAGAATTAAAATTGTGTTATGTGTCTCTCGACATATCTTAAAATGTTAGCGATATCTTTCGATATTTCCCGATATCTTACTATACACCCCGGTATATCATGATACATCGGGATATGTCAGGTAACACATAGCATTACCATCTTTGTCCGATATTTTTAGCAATATTAGGTGTCTCTTATTTCCCAAACCAAAATATCGGGGCGATATATCGGCGTGTCGACTGATATTTAAAACCATGGTTTTATCTTAGAAATATAAAGGCCGTGAAATCACTAGAATAAGTTGTGGTAGTGATTTCTGCACTTATTTTGGGTCCTACGGCTTTTGAGTCAAACCACCAAAATTGATTAACCATGCAACCTTGGCAACTTATAAGCCACTGCTTACCCTTCGTTCCTCTAGAAAGTTTACAAGTGTTTCTTTCGCTTTCGGATAATTTTGGAAGTTGGCACCACAGATGAATTTTAAAAGAAATTTCATTAAAGAACCTTATTTATAATTTCTCGCAAATCATTGATCTTTATCCTTCTTGTGGTGCCTCACTTGGCTGATAAGCAAGAAATTTAATTGTCAGAGTAAATCTTCTTCGAAGCAACCAAATATTATTAGTGGCGCTTCTAAGTTTTATGGACTTGATGCATGTTACAATTCATTATTTGCATATTTAGTAGGCTAGTTTAGTTTCTGGCATAAAACTGTGCCACTACTTCGAAAGCATTCCAAAAATTCTTGGAAAATTATCTACAGATTAAGCAAATTGAAGCGTGAGAGAATTGATCCTGCTTCGGGGGTCCATAATCTCAACTCTAGTGTATTTAACTAAATATAAAGAATGCACTACAGTTTTCAATCACTAACTAGTTAATTTAGCTTATCTGATAAACTAGAAAACACTCAAGAATAGACCATTCCCCACCATGGGATAATAATTCTGTTACATTAGTGCTCAGTATACTAATTGCTCTCCAATGTAGAAACCTCTAACAAACTAGATATTTCTTCTTTTTTCTGCATTGAGTACGAAAGCGATCGATATCCATCTTATTAAAGCGGTTTTATTTCGGTAGCTGGAGACTCCTCAAATGAAGTTGTTTGATATCGGTTGAGGTCCTAAAAAAGCATGGCATATGGAACTAGAAGCCAGACTTCCTCAATCTTTGAAATATTTACTCTAAATCCTCTCCCGTATCCGGTTTTGTTCATCTTAGCTGTAATCTTTGTCTTTTTAGGCTCTTCGTGGTACCTTGATTATGAGTCTATTCTTGAGTCTACCGAAGAACAAATAGGCTGGGTTATTAAAGCTACACCTATAGTACTATTGATCTTGGTTCGTTGGTTGTCTACAATGGAGAATCCAGGGAGTTTCTTTTCTAGGCCGCCTAATTATTATCGGAGAAGTACCCATCAACAACAACCTGAAGGTGCATCTCCGTTGTGGGTGGTGGCCGTTATAGTTTTGTTGTTAGTCATGGTGTCTTATCAGTCTACCTTCCAAGAGGGCTGGTTTGCTTGAAAGCCTTGTAGAGAATGTTAATATATATCTTGTCACTTGTAAGTATATCATATATGGCTTTGTTGTATGTATTTTCTACTGTGAATTATGTATTATGTATTGACTTGTCTGAAGATAAATATTATGGCTTTGTTGCATGTATTTTCTACTGTGAATTATGTATTATGTATTGACTTGTCTGAAGATAGATATTACAACAAAGATTCCCTGAACTGCATCTGCATTTGAATTATAAAGGATCATCACTCAAATTTATATGTGAATTTCAGCCGGTAAACATTCTCGTTAAGGAGACTGGAAGACTAGTATATCAGAACTTAAACTATGACTCTCCACAGTGCTTCCACTAAATATTCGACCTTCCAAAACCCTGAACCTGTCAAACCCAGTGCAATTACCTCAAGTGGAAACCATAGAATTGACAGGATGACACAGGCAAACACTCCATCCAATTCCAACCTGTCTTATATCCACAAAAGACCATATGGCCATACTAGAGATACAATAATAATGATGATATAAGATAAAATTTGATGCTCAAACAGAAGCTCGGAAATGACACATACACATGCCTCGGAGGAATCTAACTCAAGCTGATCTTCTGTGCAGTTCTCCATTTTGAAAGCCCAAGACTTTTTAAAGGAGTATACATTACACATAGCTACTCATTTGGTTCTGATCTTAATAAAACTGCACGTTTAAGGCGTACTTGAGATTTTCCAACATATATAGTTTCCAGTCAATCAGCAGACACATAAGTAATAACTGAAGATTATAAAAACATCATATATTATAGATAGAGGAAGAAGTCTGTGACAAACCCCAATACTAGAGTAGCAAAGTATCTGAAATTAACATCAGAGGTCTCCCGAAGAAAAGAGGGAAAAGCCACAACAATAAATTACCAAATAAAACAGAAAAGAAACCAATCTAGGATTGAAGCAACCCTAGCTTAATTAAGCACAATGCAGCATCTCCTTCTCCTTTTAAAACTTCTTTCATTTCCAGGAGAAGCAAGCCAAATCCATTTCGCATAAGCTTCACAAGAAAACCAACATTCCCAAGAAAACCTGAAAAATATAAATACAAAAACAAATAAAATAAGAAAGAGAACGGCAAACTGCAGCAAAACCAAAGGCATTATCAACTAACAAGAAAAACATTTCTTACGGTGAAATTTAACAATGAACTACCACCCGTCAAGCTGCATCGCACTTCTCAAATCAACCACAGCATGACCAGGTGTTTGTTATAGTACTGCAAGAAAAATGAAAACACGTAATCACTAAACCAATGCTAGTCCAAAAAACAAGTACAGAAGGATCAAAATAGGATTGTACAATCAAACACGAGATTAAGCAAAAATAATAATTACAAAAATGATCCTCAAGTATGGCTTCCAAATAGAAATGTGATGTGGGCATATTTGTTGGTGCTTACTTCTCAATACGTTTACATTTGCCCACAGATACAATTGTGAGTGTGTCGTACGGCGAACCCATCAAAACCAACCTAGAAGTTTAGATTAGGGATTCATTTACAATTTTCTTTTCTTTTTTCAGTTAACACCAACGATCTACTAACTTTGCAAACTAACAATTTGCCGTTTATACTCAAGTGGAATGAAATGTAATAGTTTTAACCCCGACAATAGGAGTAACGAAGAGGATATAATCTATCCGATTCAAGAATCATTTCGTACTATATCCCGAGAGAGCCCCTGATTGGTTCACCCTTGACCAGATATTTGTGAATGTCTGTGTGCACGTATGTGTCAGGTGTACGAGAGAGAGGAATAAGATCTTGATACTTGACCTAATAGTTTGGCTATTTTTGAGGAAACTTTTTCTAAGGTCAGACCTGACCCAAATAACCTGGGCATTGGAACCATCTCTACCACAAAACAATGTTGCCATCACAACACTTCCATTTATGTAATCACTTAGTAAGTTGCTGGAAATTGGTAAATTTGCAACAAGCTATAGCTAAACACGGGATAGGTACTAATCACTTTAATTTCCTGGATACTAAGAAAAGGATAACGTGCATATCAAAATCTATTTAAAAGGACTCCAAACTTCAGCTCAAAAAACCACATTACCTAGCATAATTTGCAGATATTAAACTACCCAAAGTGCTCCAAAACAGAAAGAAGCTGGAGATCACAAAGGGCCAAGGCCTGCATCATCATCACCATCATCATCATCAACCGGTTAATAGTGCGACAGTGAAGCAAGTTAAAATTCAATTAGCAACATATAGTAGCTGACCTGTATTGGGTTGATCAAATACACTCAATCTTTTAGTGTATCATCACTGGCCAAAGTTCATCTCTGAATATCTGCGAGGCTTGCGTTGCCCAAATTCTTCATTAGCAAGCTCTGTTAAGAAAGCAATATTTTTGAAATTATAGGTCATGGATGATTGTTAAAGTTAAAAGTTCGTAGAAAAAACCAAAAGTAAATTGTTACCAGGTCTCCGCGGAGGAGATTTCAAAGCATTATTTGTATTGTTTGAGCCTATCTCTTTGCTGCAAGGGATTTCAACAATTATATTATTTTCAAAACCCAAAAAAGTGAAAAACAAACCAATTAATAGAAATCAGATAAAGCACAGAGAGAGAGAGAGAGCACCATTTATTGAAAAGAAACCGCAGACCATTTTTCAAAATATATATATAAATAACTAATTGGAAAAACTCAAGAGTTATGTAGTAATTGCGTTTTTTTTAGGGAGAGAAGACCTTCAAGTCAAACAACCATGAGTAAACTATGTCAAATATTAGCCAACTCCAGTAGGATTCCGTCTTAGCTCTCGGATGTTTCCCTATTTCATGAAGCTGCTGATACGCTTACGGCTTGTCACTAGATACTTATATGTAACAAATTAAGTTCTCAGTGGTGTGACAGGGCCAACACTAGACCGAAGGGCATGTTTCCCAAGACTGAACTAGTACCGAAACAGGGAGCAGAGTTGATTCAAAAAGATAAAAACGACTTCTCCTTGGAATGCAACTTGCCAGAAATCATTATACATATAAACAGAAAGTCACTACTAGGGCTTGCTCAATACTATGGCGATAAAATAAAGCCCCGTATTTTTGCCAAACATTTGATTTCACCTTGAATTTCATTAATGAATCCACCAGATCTTAACTGGATTCCTTAACTCGATCATACAAGTAAAATACGGCACAAAAATACTGCCCCGTATTTTACTTGTATGCTAATTTTTTATCAAAGAAAGTCAAAAAGGTTCAGAACCAAGCAATAGAGCTTCAACAGATGTTGCATATGAAAGCAAGGAGAAGCCAAACAATGGGGAACGGAAAGATGCAGAAAACAACAATGGAGACCAAGGAGTCACAGCTACCTATGAAGCAGTTACAGATGGCAAGATCTCGTATGCTGCAGAACCCAAAGAAGGTTCAAAATCTGGTGATAAAGGCTTGAATTTCAGTTTAGAGGATCTTCCAAATCAAAGCAAAAATGGAGAGTTCCCACTGGTTGAGATACTGGATGTGGATTTAGATAGGGGGTTAAACAATTACAAACACGGGTGGCCGGGTGGGCAGATTGGACCTCCAGAAGATCCATTATGCAGAGATTAAGGAGAAAGTCCCACTATTGCGGAAAGGGAAGCTCACAGGTAAAGCTCTATCATCCCTTTGGGTAGAGGTTATTTTATAATCAAGTTAGATAATGAAGTTGATGAAGGCATGGTTTGGAGTGGAGGACCTTGGACTATTGTAAGTTGCTTGATAAGATTACAACCTTGGAACCAAATTTCAACCCAAATAATCAAAAAAGCTCAAATACCCTTATGAGGGTAAGGTTTCCTGGGCTAGGCCCCGAGTATTGAGATGTTCAAACCCTCATGACTATGACTCTATGAGCAAAGCTCTCGGAACTCCAGTTCAGGTGGATAGTGCAACTAAGAATCAGACCTATGATTTTTTTTGCCAGCGTTCTAGTTGATATAGACTTGTTTCAACCCATAACAAGCAAAATCATTGTGAAAGCTAGAGGGGTTAGAATTTGGCAGGAGGTACTAACATACAGATTCCCTAAATACCGCAATATGGCTGGTCACCAATTTAAGTGATTGTAGGGCTATTAAAAAATCTTTCAGAGAAGAAGGGAAGCTGATGTATGTTAAGCCAGTGGTCAAGAACAAAAAGACAACTGAGATGTCCATGAACTTTACAAACAATAGTTTTTTTGGTCAAGAAACTATCAATTAGTAGTGGTGGTGGTGGTGGTGGTGTGTGTGTGCATGATACTATGAGAAAAATTTTACTGCTGGACCCACCACTAATAGCAATAATATCATGACTATCCTATCACATACAATCACTGCTGAAAATATACATATCTCACAGCTATACGCAGTAGCAAAGGAGTTAAGGCTGTTGTGTTTATTATAACCCTGAAAGCTCCCCTGGCCTGATGGGTTTGGAGAAGCTTTTACCAGAGATACTGGGATATTATTGAGCTTAATATTATTAAAGCTATTTACCCTTTTTTCAGGGACAATACTGCTCCTCAAGGTTTCAATCTCGGTCTCATTGTTCAAATACTAAAAGAAAAGAATGCAAAGAAATTGCAGAGTTTTAGGCCAATTTGCCTACGCAACTTTTGTTTCAAGTTGATAACCACGATCACGGCCAACAGGTTAAGGAACGTTGCTGACAAAATCAATAGAAAGGAACACGGAGATTTTGACTAAGGCAGAAACATCCAGAGTAACATTGGGTTGGCATCCGTGCTTATAAAGGAATTGGAAACAAAAAGAAGAGGTGGTAACATCGAAATCAAGATTGACAGCACTCGGGCATTTGACACTCAGCTTTTGGGACTTCCTCTTGGAAGTGATAAGAAGACTTGGCTTCAGTGAGACATGGTGCAGGTGGATTCTTACTATTCTAAGTAGTGCCAATCCTTACAAATGAAGGACTTGTGGATACTTTCGGGCTACCAGGGGTCTCAGACAAAGTAATCCATCATCTCTACTACTCTTTGCTATCGCTTAATACTTGTTGAGCAAAGGTTTGCATAAATTGAAGGAAACTGGAACAACTTAACCTATGGTCACAACAAAGATGGACGCTTGTCCTACACACCTCTTATTTGCTGATGACATATTCATCTATGTGAATAGTCATCTCAAGGGTCTAAACAAGCTTATCTCATTTCTAAAAACCTATTAGATTGCATCCGGACAGTGGATCAACCAAGACAAGAGTAGATGTTATTTTGGATCTGTTAATATGTTCAAAAGGATGACAATTTGTGATATATTTGGTATGAAGGAGGGGTTTCTTCCTCTAACCTATCCTGGTGTTCTACTTATGCAGGGAAGAGTCAAAGCTTGCTACTTAAGAGCTCTTGCAGATAAAGTTAGGAGAAGAGCAACAAAATAGGCAGGTAGTCTTCTATCTTACCACCGCAGACTTGTTCTTGCTAAGTCCATTCTATCTAGCATACTCATCTACAACATGTCTGTCTACAGATGGCCAGTAAAGATTATCAAACAATGTGTAACTATCCTGAGGAACTTCATATGGAGTGGGAACCAAAGAAATTGGTGACAATAGCCTGAAAAAAGGTATGCAAGTCACTGTAAGTCTATGATACAGATGAAGAAACGCATCTATTGGGTTATAGGCAATGGTGAAAAGGTTAACTGCTGAATAGATTGCTGGATTGGTACAGGCCCACTCAAGAGCTTCATACAAGACTGTGATCAATACGGCATATACAAGGTTAGCCAACTGTTGAAGGATGGAGAATGGGATGTCCCAGCTGATCTCAACAACTCAATGCTTCAAAAGAATATGAATGTGCTCAGAATTCTGCATGATGAAGGATCTGAAGATAAGTGTATTTGGACAGCTGATCTCAAAGGTACCTTCTCAGTGAAATCTGCTTTCAATCTAATTAGGGATGCTTATCACAAAACTTGGTGGTACAAGCTTGAATGGAGATCACCAATACAGCCAAGAATTGCAAACTTTGCATTAAAAAAGATAAATAATGCTCTTTCCACTGTTTCAGAACTACAAAGAAGAGGGTATACTGGGGTCTCAGCTTGTTACTTCTGCCTTTAATACTCAGAAACTACAGGCCACATGGTATGGGAATGCACATTCATACAAATTTTATGGCAGTGGGGTTACACTTTGTTCGTCTCAAATGGCTCTCTGCTCTCACCAGCTTCAAACAACTCTATCTCTTCATGATGGCAGCAGTCCACTCACTAAGGAACTCTGGAGTAGCTTCGCTTTTGTATCTCTATACTATTATTGGCAAGTAAGGAGCTCCAATGTTTTTGATAGCGGTACAGTCAACATTCACAGCATCAAAAGGAAGATCATGCAGGAGTTTAAATACTGCTCTGTTCTCTCAAAAGCTACAGTGTATAACACTGCTCATGAACTCGAGATCATTAAAGCCGTGGATGTTTCTGCTAGATATAAAAATGATCCAAAAATCCAATCCTGTCACTGGGTTCCACCAGCCTAAGACGAGATTAAAATTGCCTCTCTTGGAAACCCAGGAGCAGGTGCTTGTGGTGTTGCCACGTGGAATGTTACTCACACTATACTGGGGGCTATATCTATAAACCATCAACATACTACAGCCTATGTAGCAGAATGCAAAGCTTTCATTGAGAGACTAGCTCGAGCAATCATTTTGGGCTACAATAAAGTTTGGGTTGTAAGAAATTCTTCTTCAACTGTTCACAGCTTCAATAAGAACCAATTACCATGGAATTTGCATGAAGAAGGTTGAAGCAAAGGTTCATCAGGGTCAGAGTCACACATGTATATAGAGAAGTTAACTTCAGTCCTGATGCAGCAGCTAAAAGGGGGAGTAGATTACCCTTAGAAACCTATGAATGGCATGTTGGGAGATCCTTTTTTTTTTCATTCAGTGGAGAATCCTGATGTGGAGTACTATAGATTCACAGTGTAATCCTGAGAAGCTGCAAATGATTGTTCTATGGGCTCAACCTAGTTGGGATGTCATAGTAATTCAAATGATGCCTATGCTTATCAGGAATAGTTACTTGATGCATATTCTTATTTCCCAACACAATCTTTCCTTATTTAATTAAAAAAAACAAATCTGCTTACAAAGCAAAAAAAAACCAACAAAAAGTTTGATTGTAACATTGAGAAAGTGTATCAAGTTTACAAGTTAAGTAGGACAAACACATAATTATACGTGTATATATTATATATGTAATGTCGGTTATTATGACATACGAAAAATAAATGATAAACAGAATGACATAGCATTGTTCAGGAGACCATAAGTTTTTCATTATAATCTCTTTGCCTGTAGATTATGCTGACACAAGTTGAAAGATTGTGCTGATAGAATATTCTGAAAATCTAGGACTTGTAAACAATATCAAATCTGGAATTAAGTTTTTTCGAGAGAAATTGGACGGACCCAAATTCTTCGATATTCCAACAACCCTCTTTTAGTTGACTTAGATGTGTAATAAGTGTTAAATTGACACATCAATTTGTGATGGTAGTCTCTAATGGTAAATAATCATAACTAAAAGGGATATTTTTGTCACTTTTTTGTATGTGCCATAACGCCATCTTAAGCTTCTAATATCTAAAGCCAATAGAGGGAAATTAATGAGCTTAACAGTAAAATGTTACTAACCTAGAACCACCAGAAGAAGATGTTTGTCCCGATGGACGATTATAATAGGCACTATCAACAGCCAAGTACGGGGTGCCGTATGGAGCCCCTAATGCTCCTCCTGCAGCACCTGCTAACACTGGTAACCTGCAGTTCACAAAGATAGAAATCAAGAAACAAACTTAAAGATATAACAGTTAAGACATGAAAAATAAAATTGACAAAGCAAAATACACCTTTAATCATGAAAGGGACGTGTAAAGTGAGTAACTGCCAAGCAGTCATCATTTTTTCAACCATAAATGAGTTTGACCAAGAAAATCTAGGTTTTGACCAATAAAGTTAGGTGGTCAAAATATAGGACACGAATACAAAGCTAAGTTGTATGCATGATACAACTCAGTTATGAGAGATATAATAAGGTTTTAAGCTTATCCCAACATGTTAGCGGCTAACTACTGACTCAACTATCTATACAAAAAGAGATTGTTTTTATCTATTTAACTTGTAATGAGAGTTTTGACAAACTAACTTCTACCAACTCTAGACGAAAATAATTCGCAGTGACTTCAAGAAGAATACAATGGACACTTTCATCGAAATTGCCACTAAATGAACATGAAGTTTATATATAACAATCAAATAACCTACACATGCATTTCGTGATCAACAGGAGGCAATTTTTACGACAGCCTTTAGAGCTTAGTCAAAATGACCTGTTTATATTGGACAAATCAGTTAAACGTAGGAAAGAACTACAACATACATCTATATACATTAGTTGAACTATAAGCGCCCTCTTTAGCAGAATGAGGTAAACATCCTACACCATTACCAAGTATCAAATTATAGATTTGGCTTCCCACATGCAGAATGAGGTAACTTTTTACGACAACCTTAAGAGCTTAGTCAAAATGAGCTGTTTATAGTGGACAAAACAGTTATATGCAGGGAATAATTACAACATACATCTATATAGTTGAACTATAAACGTTCCCTTTTGCAGAATGAGGTAACTTCCTACACCATTATCAAGTACCAAATTATAGATTCGGCTACCCACATGGAGAGCTTCAACCTCTACTCTATCAGCTATTCACCACTAACTGCCGGCCAAACACGGGATAAATGATGATTGATATGGGTGATAGGGCATCAAACTAGCTGATCAAGTAGAGCTTCCAGTAAATCAATCAAGTTTCTTAAACCTTACAACCTAAAACATGTTCAGCTGCGTTTATAGAGCTGGCATCTCATTTTAGTATTTATAACTTAACTAAAATATTAAAAAGATACTTTAGGAATTAAATAATGTTTACTAGATGTTACCAAAAGAGAGCTCCAGCAAAATGATATTTCATAAAACCAATGTGTGGTTGGCCAACAGAAGATCATACTTTGAAGTGCACTAATCTAAACGGTAAAAGAAAAGTGAGAAAGTCGTCATACCATGTCATTTCAGAATTTCCGAAACCAGGTTGGCCAACATATCCAGGTAGTGCCATACCAACCGCGGAAACTCCCATTCCACCAGGATGCTGACCGCCAAATTGCATAACTGCATATCCACGCATATAGAGATGAATAAATTGAACTTTAGAATAAAGCAATAGTGATGGGAAATGTATTATTACTTAATTTCCAAGTTCTCAAAAAAGATGACAAGTGTTTACATGTATGAGACTGGAAAGCTTATTGTGATTACTTGACATGGTAAATAATATATGATAGCATATTATTCCCATTGGAACCTCGTTTTTCCTTCTATTTTTTTGTAAAGCCATTTTTCCATTTTGTTATTAAGATTTGATAAATGTTCGGCTTAACAGGCAATAATGAACACAAATGTTCATACATGCTTTTCTTACGATAATTGACGTGTTAGAGAAGTGTCCAGATGTCAATTTTATTAAATCATTTATTTTCCTGCAGGTTCTTACGTGTTATACAAGTGCATTGTGCGTATCCGCTACACTAATATAAACTTAACAAAACCCATGCTAAAAACTAAAAATAAATAATACATATTCCATAAATTAAGGTTACATATACACATAAAGGCAAGTAAACAATACTGCAGAGGATAAGAATGAAAACTGTCGAGAGTAGTCAACCCACTCTCAACATGTGAAGGCTGCATAAACATATAGCGGTATACTTCAAGGTAGCAAACCATACTGGACAAGAAAAAAATGAAAACTGTCAAAGTGTAGTCAGCCCGCTCTCAAGGCTAAATCGAAATGTCAAGTACAGTGAAGAGGATGACAACTCATCAACTGGGGCAACAATGACAAGAGAAGAGGATTGCTCAACAATACTTTTAGTTGGAGTATCAGTCCCAAGAAAATTCTCCACCCTGTTCTTCCTTTGAAACTTCTGGCATTAGATGGCTGTAACAGCGGACTAGAACCAAAAACGTCTTGGAATAATAGAGGAGAGAGTACCACTATACTGACGCTCAAACAAATAATACTGTGCAGCAATCCTCTTCTTCTGCCAGTGATAGTCTAAAGGCCGGTTATGTTTTCGAGTTACCAAGCTGTGTAGAAAATAGTAACACTCCGGTAATTTCTACTCCTGATTCTAGCATTCCTGATGTCTACTACTGATTCTAGCATTCCTGATGACATTGTTATTCCCAAAAGGTCTATAGAACAGGTTGATTACACTTCACTAGTTTTTCTCAAATTATCTTGTGTTATTTCAACTTTTTTAATTGACTTTCAATTTCTATGAAGTGAGTACTTATAAATCATGTATCTTACTTATTTCCAGTTTACTAGTGTAGCAGCACGCAAGATGTGCACATGAAATGTACTTAAAAGTAAATAATTTACAAAGAGTATACATCTTGACACTTCTTCGTAACCGCATATACGTACGTACTATAAGAAATAATCTATATAGACAGTTTTTTTTCATCATTACCCACTCGACCAAAATTAAATTAACTTCTTAGTAGTCCTAATCCATCATCCTCACTCGTATACATAAGTGAAAGCACAACCAATTATCTCCAAAACCGTGGAGAAGAAATAATAATATGTTTTGAATGCACAAGTATATAAAAACATGGAATTAATATTTAAGTAAATAAGAAAAAATGTGGAGATAAACTAACAATATTATTCGAGTACCTACGAGTAAAATGTAGAATATAATTGAATATCTAGCAGAATCATTAATGCCATAAAAACTGCATTACAGAAAGAATAGTAGTATGGTATAGGCTTAAGATAAGAGGCAAGTAATACTGAACTCATAAATAACTATGCAGGAAACACTTATGCAGAACAGAAAAGAAAGAAAAAATTAAATCAATCTAGTAACAAGAGATAGATAGTATGAGATATGATTTATATTCATCGTGTGGCTGACCTTGCAAAAGTGCTGGAGCGCCAGGAAAGTTATGATCACCATGACCAAGTCCCATATTCCCAGTGGCCCCATTATAGAGAAAAGACGGGACCCTTCCACTTGATTGAGTTTTCCCTTTTCCAACCAATGCAGTCTTCGATTTATTTAAACCTGCTGGAGAATCCAGCTCTCCATTTTCAGATGAATCAGTTGATGAAGCTCTAGAAGTAGGTCTTTGATTAGCGTGCGCTTGCTGAGAAACTCTGGCAACTTGATTATTAGATGATCTCTGCTGATAACTAGGCTGTTCTCTAGAATTAGCTAACCCCCTTCCTTTAAGCTTGGACTGCATATATTGGGCCGTATTTACCGGTGAAAAGCCAGAAGACTGCAGGTTGCTTGACTTCCCAACAACTGGACGAATAGAGTCGTCAATGTAATTCCTGTCCTGACTATTAGAACGGGAAACATTTTTTCCTCTGGGGACACCACTGGAGTTTGAAGAAAAATTATCTTCAAATGGATAAGAAGACGGGGTTTTGTTGATAATTCCAGAGTCCCTTTTCTGTGTGAGTGGAACATCTTGATTGGAAGAGCTGGATGGATAAAATGGGGGAGATGCAGAGTTCAAACTTGATGCAAACACATGTTTCCTTGCAGGAGCAGCATTAGGCTGTATGCTTGATACTCTTGTTGAACTTGCATTTGATGTTGGCTCATTGGACTTTCCGAATCTGCAAATGTTATTCAGCAAAACATAAAAATAAAGGTTAAGGCTATAAAAAAAAACTTTCAAGGGCCAGATTCTTATAAAAGCTCAGGATATTTACTCACTGTCTGTTTCGTGCTGGTGAAGTCTGACTATTGTTCCTTGCAAGAGGCTCGTACCTTCTTGGACCTCTCCCTCGCACACTCTTTGGAGGATAGTTCTGATTACCCTTGTCGCCGTGATCCCTAGACCTATTTACTTCTGAATTCCCGCGGTCCATACCCTGCCTGCGATCCACACCCTGCCTACGATCCACACCTTGCCCGCGGTCCATGCCTTGCCCGCGGTCCACGCCGTGCCCACGGTCCATACCTTGCCCACGGTCCACGCCGTGCCCACGGTCCACGCTGTTCCCACGATCCATGCCTTCCCCACGGTCCACACCTTGCCCACGGTCCACGCTTTGCCCACGGTCCACACCCTGCCCACGATCCACACCACGATTCTTACCCCTACCTCTGTAACGGCCTCTAGAACTCCTCCTTTCCTGAAATTAAATAGAAGAGTTTTTTTAATGACCCCAAGTAGCTCTATGTTGGTCCATCAAATGCACATAATGATGATCGATGAAAATATAGCCACACAAATAATAATAACTTTAATAATAATACACACAGGAGACACCACAAAATAAAATATAAAAAAAGGTTACCTTTTCAAAGTGTGTTTCTTGCATACTCATCTCTTCGAACTTGTCATGCCCCCATTTCTGATTGTCTTTAGATTCCCACAGCCTTCGTCCACCAGGAGTGCGCCTGAATCATTGAAAAATATTATCAAATGGATACAACGAAGTGGTTAAAATTATCTATAACACCCCCCTACCGTTGACTAGACAAGTACACCAAAATCTCATGTTGTTTGTACCTCACCCACATGATCATGATATTCACACATTTAAATGACAATACATGTTCATTCAGGTCCAGCATGTCTGAAAAAATACGGAGATGTTTACGAGACTTTTCGTCATCTTCTATTCTTTTTGTGGGTGGTGTGTGTGTGTGGTTGGGGGGGGGGGGGGGGGGGGAGAGAGTTATGGTAGGTTGCTAGATTGGATGGAGTAATTTTAATTATTATCCAAGTAGATATGGCTATTAGATACAAATATAAGATTATCAGTCATAAGTCAAAGATCATAAGCAGCTATCAAATGATTACCAATATAAGTTTATTTCTAGTTACTAAAGCTATATAAATTAAATAACTTAAATCATGCGTATATGCAGACAAATCGAATTTCGCTTTCGAGTATCTTCTTTTATCTTAAGGAAAGGTCACTTTTGTAGAAAGATCTTAACAGTATTCCTAAATCTAATACGGTCATTTAAAAGTGGCTTTTTCCTCTCATCAAGGAGGGTGAATCTACCCTCATAAATTTTATTTAGGCAGGAGATCCAGCTACTAGACAAAGCATTACTGACTTACTGTTAGTTGGGGTAACGTTTGGAAACCTCTACAGGAGGGTGGCTTGGGTGTGAGAGGACTGAAAGAATTTAATGGCGCAATGTTGAGTAAGCTTGCTTGACAGATGTATGAAAGGAAATAAGAATGGGCAATCTTTCTAAACAGTAAATTTAGAACAAAAGTTGGGAATTTTCTCACTTACCATAGAAGCTCTTCTAAATTGGCCAGGTATCAAAGCTGCTTTGATGTGATTAAAACAATTTGCTTGGCTCATTGGGGATAGTAAATATATTGATTTCTGGAGGGAATGTTGGGATGTAAATTACCCCTTACTGCCCCTTAAGGAGTTGTGGAATAAGTGCCAAGCTAGGGTGGGAACTTGATCAATGAAAATGGGTGGTGTACGCCAAGAGAAATCAAAAAACTTCTTCCTATCCATGGTTATATATATTGATCTAATTCTACGTAATCGTGCCAAGAAGGATATGAGAATATGGGCAGTGAATCCCCAAGGTGTTTTTACTGTAAAACAAGCTTTTGAGAACTTGAAAGAAAAAGAATGGTGGAAAAAATATGTTTGGAATCACTAACTTAACCCCATAATTCGGGGCTTTGGCTGGAGGTTTTTCAGCTTTAGTCTTCCCACATACTACAATGGCAAAAAAGCAGGATTTTTCAAACTTCTACGTGCTCAAAGTGCAGGCAAGAGGAGGATAACATTTACCATCTATTTAATTTATACACTGTGGCAAACTTTCTGAAACTGGGTATACGGATGCTTCAGTTTCCAGACTCATAGATCGTCTTGGAAGTGCATAAGAGTCCCTTTGCGGCGTGTTACTATTTTTACACTAAACAAAACTATTTTTTAAGAAAAATTGATAATGGAGAGGCAAGTTAAATGTGCAATTTCTCAAAGGGTGAGGGAAAATGTATGTTCACCACTGTGCAAGAACTGGAGATTATAACAAAGTCTGGTCTCTCTTACAGGCCTAGAAAGCCTGACCTGGTTAAAGATCGTAGATAGTTCAACATCCAATCCAGGGGAGCTTAAAATTTGCTGTGATGGAGCCGCTGTTAGTAAATCCAGACAGTGCTAGTATTAAAGTGTTCTTTAGAAATAAAGATGGTGAGGTTCTTACGACCCTCTGCAAAGGATTTTGCTATAGAACTAATTGAAGCTGAATGTCAAGCCATTGTCATAGGCCTTAAAAAAGTTATTGGAAAGTTGTTTGGATTGTATCTGACTCAAGGACAGATGTCCTTGTCTTCACAAATAATAGTATTCCCCGGAGGATCGGAGTTCAGTGGGAACTATTGGTTTGGAAAGTTGTTTGGATTGTGCCTGGAAAATACTTCCCCTACATAATGCCGCCAAGTGCCAACTCATTGGAAATCTCTCCAGTCCATGATTTTTTTCTTCTTCAATATTCAGACTTACGCGGGAGCACAAGAGACACCAAAAGAAAATCAACTGGTTCCTCTTAGCAACCCCTAAAAGGTGGTGTAATTTGAAACAAGAGCTAAGATTTTTCTGATTCACCTCTATCAGCTCAAAACCTTCTCAGCTCTTCTAACTCAAAAGCCCTCCCCCTGGTTACGACTCAACTAAGTGCCTCAATTAACAATACAGGTAAGTAGCAAATCAGTAATCACCAAGTCACAACCTCCAGAATAGTTGATATAGCATGAAAGCAAAGTTAACAGATGGGGAACAACGTGTAGGACGTATACATCTACGCGCACCTTCAATGGACCCAAAACCCGTTGCCCCAAAACTGTAGTCTAGGACGTCCCAACTAATGGGTACCACCCATGTCGATTTTGTGAACACCTTTTAAGTTTGTTTCTCTCCTCCCCTACAATCATCACCAACCCCCACCTACTATAGTTTCTCCTTACCAAAACCATCTATGTCATTGAGATTAACTGGTCTTCAACTAAAGGAAGGTAACAATTCATATCTTCTAATAAGACCTATTGTTCAGTGAGCTTTATTACAAAACAAGTAAAAACTATGGAAAACTAACAAATGAAAACTACTATTCTATCGAATAAAGATCAAGTTAAGTAGTACCTATTGCCACGACCACCACCACGCCCATTGTCTTTAAACCGATCATCATGCATGTAAAACGCACCAGCTGTGGGCACTGCAAACGGCTCGTTTTCCTTTTTCTCCCCTTCTTCTGCCTGACCATCACCATCACCATCACCATCAACCTTAATTGCTTCCTCGCCCAATCCCTCCTCATGTTCACCAAATTCTTTCAACCCCACTTGAACCAAATCACGTTTAACCTCATCGACACCACCGCCTTCTCTATTATCCCTCTCTTCGACTTCCCTCTCTTCAAACTTCCCCTCCTCTTCAACTACTTCTTCCTCGTCTATCTCATAATCTTCGTCATCGTCATACACATCATCAACCCCACCTTGACCATCAAATTCACCATCCGAAGAAACCGCATCCCTCGAATCAACTCTCCTCAGCCCCTCTCTATCGCCCTCCTCATCATCACTCGCTTCCCTCCTTCGCAATGCCAACGCCTCCTCTGGATCACTCTCGTACTCTTCGTCTCCCGAACCCGCCATTAATTCAACCTAAAACCACCAAAAAAAACTCTGAATTTGCCTAATTTTTCAACGAAATTGAAACCCTAGATTTCGAATTCCATGAAGGATGAGTGAAATTGGAGAATTTAGATTGTGGATCTATAGGGCTTGATTTTGATTATTTATAAACCCTAGCTTTTCAACTTCGAGAGATAGATCTCGAGATTTTTTTTTATAAGTTCGTTTTGTTCGGTTCGTACTTTTTCGTAATTATCTAAAGTTTGGAAACTTGGACTCCAAGTCCAAGAGTTGTTTTCTCGTTTATTATTTCCCCACAATTTTGGGCCTGGGCTTTTTGCAATAAAGTACGAACTGATAAGAAGATAAGAACACCAATACACTATGCCTTCATATTCAAACGATTGGAGGGAGAGGGAGAGGGAGTGTTTTTGTGATATGTATGTTAAAAACATATTCGCATAAATAGTTTGTTAGTTTATCCCACATCGTCTTGTTTGGTATTAACCATCATTTTATCTCTCTTTTTCCTCCATTGAAGTAACATTTTCATTCAGTTCAATGGCCTCCATCTGCTTTATCTCCCGTTAATTTGAAGCACTATTTGACTTTATTTTCAAAATCATTTTCATTTTTCCCTTGCGGTACTTAATCGATATCGGACTCGTGTCACTATTGGAGCCAGTCTTACAACTTGGACTTGAAAACTATTGTAGCTTATGTTTGAAATATCACATGAAAACCATGGAGATGTTACTCTTTTAAATTCACAGCTAAATAAAAGTCTCTCTATTTCTCTCTCTTTTCTTGAAAACAATTAAAGTTCGTCATCTTCAATTCCAATTTGATGCAAATGATGTTTTGTTATGCTTGATTAGGTATATGTGTAGTATTTCGTGACTATTATTTCAATTTAGATTAGTTTGTTGTGCTAAATTATGTTAAAATTACGATTTAACTGAGCTTTGTTTTACTCAATTACCAATTTTGTTGTTATGTAATATCATATTAGCTTTGTTGTGCTTAACATTTATTTTATTTTTTAGATATGGCATATGTAGTCAAGGGCCCTTTACAAAAAGAGGGGGCCAACGAATAACCCAGCCTAAGCTATTACAGGCAATCAAGGGGACGACAGGGGGGGCCAAAGTGAGATTTGGAGTCGTTTGAACGACTTCCCAAAATAAGCCTAGAAAATAAGGCAGAACATGTCTTCAACTCGTTCAAACGACTCCAAGACTCGTTCGAACGACCTTGACAATTTTACCTAAAATCTGTAACAAAACTTCTGCCTTGACTTTTCTTCAACTACCCGTTCAAACGGATTCAAGGCTTGTTCGAACGACTTGGTATTCTTATGGAGGGGTTTAATGTTTAGACCCTCCTGGATCAGTACTTGACCAATGACCATTCAACCATGAGTATATTCATGTCATGGTCTTAACAATGTCACACTTAAAATTTCCTCCTCACTACTTGTATCATTCGAATTTATAGTGTTTTATCCACCTCAAGTATGCATACTTGAAAACCTTCAGTGTTTGACGATTGCACACGCTCAAGTTGGGGTAAACTTCCATCGACATACTATCGTTCAGATTCTTCAAGGACTTCGCTAAGCCAGATCGCTAACATTGGAAGTTTCAAATTGTTTTCTTGTATGTGAAGTTTCTTGTTATCTATTTCAAAGATGTAGTGCCAAACCTGCAAATACAATTTTTTAATTTGAAGATGGTGAAAGTTTTGCTAAATTTTATTTAGTATCGTGATTTTTTTTTGATAAGAATATTATGAGGAACTTTCCCAACATTAAATCCCTTGTACTAGATTTACATTAAGTACAAGTAATTACTTCGTACCAACACTCGTACCACTCTCTATTAAGGTGCTAAATAAGTTCATCAAGTATGCCAATTTAGATTTATAGTTGTTACACATCGTTCAGGAATCTTAGTCCAGACGGAAGAAGCAGGGAGTTTGCAATTTTTGACACAGCACCTCAAGTCAATTAAGGTTTGTGGGTTTCAGCAGCGGGTCATAAAGATTAAACTTGTGAGTTTTCTTCTAAAAAGTGTCGTGGGTTTGAAGAAAATTAATCTCATTATTATTTAACTAATTATACGCAAAATTCTGAAAACTCTTTATATGCAAATATACGTCAAATTGTTAAAACGCCCAAATTGGCGGTTCTGTTGTCCACCCGCAAAGCAACTTAATAGACAAGGTAGAAAAAGTCGTGGTGGCATACTATAGTCACACTTGAGTAATTTTGCCGTGACTCTAGTATCGTTCAAATTTCAC
Organism: Kingdonia uniflora; assembly: GCA_014058105.1. Lineage (NCBI taxonomy): Eukaryota > Viridiplantae > Streptophyta > Magnoliopsida > Ranunculales > Circaeasteraceae > Kingdonia > Kingdonia uniflora. The sequence goes on from JACGCM010000376.1 coordinate 875,850, forward strand.
TTTTACTTCCAATATGTAAAATGCATGCTTGTTTGAAAACTTCCACTCTGTCGACGTCGACTGTGATGGACACATATGTTTGTTCCTTTCAAATACGACTTCGTCAAATTTTGCAATTTGGACTTGAAATTTGAAAACTATTGCAACATGTTTTTAGTAGGAAATAAGCCATTGGAGATGTTTATCTACTACCTAACTAAAAGTCTCTCTCTACAAAACAGTTATTATTAAAGTTCGACATCTTCAACTAACCGAAGCTGCTCTCTCTCTCATTAAAGTGAGCGTGTGAGCTTGATTGCCACTCCTTTCGATTATAATTGATTCGTTTCTATCTCTATAAACCTATTTCTTTCATCACAAATCCCCAATTTTTTTGTTCCAATTTTCTTCAATTCTAGGGTTCCGATTGGCACCACATCCACATTTTAAGGTAATTCTTTCCGATCTCTTTCTCATAACACGTATTAGATGATGATGATGACGATCATGTTACTATTGAGCTGATTTGCTATAATTGTTTCTTATTTGTGCTAATTTGCACTCAATTTGTGCCGATTTGCTATATTAGTACTGTGATTAACCAGAAAGATTTATTGCATTAGTGACATGGGAATGGAAGTTTGTAATAGTTTTTGAATAATTGTTACAGGGATGGGGGTCTGATTTTTCTCGGGGTTAATCTAGTGGAGTGGATATGGAAGATAAAGTGTTCATTAAAGGTGTGTCTTTGATTGGTTTCTTACACTTTATTCATTTACGCGGAGCACATATTGTTCTTTTATTTTTTTAAGGCATCTGCAGCAGCTAGGTGGGTGAATTTGCCCAAAACGAATCCACCCCACAACAGTTTTAGACTAAAACAAGGTGAATATCACTCACCGGGGCAAAAACAACACTTAAGATCTAGCCACATGTCGCAAATCCAACGTCTAAATATGCCCCGCAGTTCAGAAGTGCGGGGCATGAGAACCAATTAAATGTAACCACGTAGTTGTTTTGAATATATTAATTGGTTTATAATCTACCCGCAGTTCAGAACTGCGAGGCATCAATCCACCCAGAGGGTGGTCTCAAGGTGGGTTTGGGGTGGACAACTCAGCCCATCCACTTAGCTGTTGTGGGTGGATTGAAGGTGGAACAAGGTGAAGGATGCAATCCACCTTGCCACATCATCCTTCACCTAGCTGCTGCAGATGCTCTTAGAGGAGTAGCCCCGTGATCTTATATTTTGAGGTGCAAGGCTATGTGTGTCCGATGTGGGATTATATATCTCAACACTCCCCCTCACGTATGGCGAATTTATGAACTCAATACGTGGACGAATAGCACGTGGGCCGTTGGGCTCGACACGTGAAATAAATGCCCACTCTGATACCATATTAGAACTGGAGGTTCCATCTCAAAACCAATTGGCAATGAGAGGAGTAGCCCAAGATCTTTTGTTTTGAGGTGCAAGGCTATGTGTGTCCGATGTGGGACTATATATCTCAACAATTTATTTTTTGTGATTATACATCGTCTCTCTTAGTCGCGTTTGTAAATAATAGGAAAAAAATGAATAATGAAAGGCATAATTAGAGATTAGTATGAGTTTGATGTAAACTCTCATCCAACGATCACATTTAGAATGAGGAAATAAATTCTCTAAGAAATTGTAGCGGGTGAACATACAAGCGGATTTGTTGTAAGGGGGCTGCGTGCAAGATAAGAATGGAGCAGACCTACAACCATGTGAAGTTCTAAATTATATGCTATGAATATTGGGGTTTGTTCATAGGTTGAGGAGGTACTCATGCACATCTCTTTTGTATCTTTCTCTAGCATAGGTCCTTGCTCAGGCTTTGCCACGAGCTCTAGGGGACTGAGGGAGGGGGACCTCTTATTTTTGTTCCTTCATGAAGCTAATTTTCTGAAAAAAAAAGTCATTTAGATCCTGAAGTAGAAGCCTTGGTGTTGCTTAAATTTAAAATTCAGGATTAATAACATATTCATTGTGAACTCTATCTTAGTCATATTATTTACTAGTACTACCTGTGACTACGCACGGTTCATACGTGTTGACGCGCCTTCGGCGCTAGCTAAAGTATGTACGGCTTGGATTTTTATTGAAAGAATATAGATATCAGAAATAAGCACTGTTACACTATTTTTTTTGGGCATTATACTCGATCGATGTACCTTTTGTATTGTATTCATCTTTTCATAAACACCTACTTCCAAGTTCCAAGTGCTCTGTCTTACTCCATACATACACCGATACACGGACAAAAGAAGGAAAAGTAACTGAACCAAAGGAACACTATAATAGACTTCAAAGTTAAAACATGTCTGCAATCATTTCAATTGTCTCCATAGCTTTGGAGTCAGTACTTACACAAACCCCTCTTGTACCCTTTGTTGATTGCTTGTCTTAAACAATACGCCATATGGGCTTTAATAACATTTCAAATGGATATTAACCATAATGAGCACAATTGTTATTGCAAACAGCCAAGACATTCTTATGAAATCTAAAGAGTAAATTTGAACTTGATTGTAACCCAAATTAGATTAGGTATAAGATCTTATAGGATTAAACTGCTTTTTCAACTGTGTTGATCATTCGTCACCAACTTTTCTTAACAAAGGAATCAAACATGAACATCACCAATGGATCCCATCTTTGAAGTTTGAGATACTTCAGAAAGAGTTCCTTTTTAAAACATCAAAATGAACTTCGAGACCATCTTCTCTATCTTTTTTCCAACTCACACCATATTGCTCTTGGAAACGCCTACATTTTACAAATTTATAAAGAAAGACAAACATTGGCAATGCCCCTGAAACATAATCTATTCTTAGCATGATAACATGTCTTTGAATGCCGAAATATATTCACATCCTCTAAGGAAAAGTATGCGTAATCTAAAGCAACAACAGACTTCAAGAATAACTTTACAACAAATTTCATTTGTTAGGTAATGATAGTCCCTAGAAATTATACATAAACATTAATATTGTAGGAGATCTACTGCCGAAAATGATCAGGAACTTAATTAAGAAAATCATATATACAACATTAATATTTGACATACAAGTGCACACTAACATTTACTAATGCATAAGTAATAAATCACTCCTTCAACCCTGAAATATAGAGTAACATAAACAAAACAAAACATTCTTGATAGTTTTAATTGTAACCACCAGAAAAAGTGATAAACAATCACTTTTTGGAGTAGGAAAATGATTGAGAAGTTATAGATCTACGTTGGAATAATACCTTTTTGTGAGAAACTTTGCTTTGGGATTCTTGGTTTTCCATAACTTCAATGAGTGCTCAAGATGAGAATATCTAATCAAATAACAATGTAATAAATTCTCATAAGGTACAAATTTAAATAGAATACTGAAAGATAAGGAATAACATCCAATCAAAGAACATGTTTTTCACCAAGCCAAAAAGATTGCATCAATTTAGAGAAACTTGATATACTCCTACTTAACAAACATGACGATTGCACATCCAATTAAGAGCTCAAGATAAAACTTTATCATTGTATTCTGAAATCAAAAGCAACAACCGTAAATCTTACTAAAAATCAGCCACCATCATTTTTGTTTCAGTTTTCTGAAAATCAAGAGGAAGTTTGAAACTTCATTAAGATGAATATAAACTTTTACGTATTAGCAAAAAAACTATAGAAAATGTTTGGAATTCTGTGTACCAATATGAAGTTAGAAGAACACTTAAATCGATATTGCAATGAGCAACCCAACAGGCACCAACATTTTCCCAAAAGTGAAATAGATACCATGAACACATGCAGTAACAGATTGTAAAGAGAGTTGTGGCATCGGAGAATTGGAGAGAGGGAGAGATCATTGAGAGAGTGATAAAGATGTGCCTGTCGTGGAGAGCGGCTTCGGGGAGAGGGAGAGAGTGGTGGTAGAAAAAAAAAGGGAGGAAGGGAGGAAGTTATATTTTATGGTGAAGACAGATGGTATAACTGCTTAGGAGGGACATATGGTGGGCATTTACAAAGATTTTCATTCGTATGGTAGTTTGGGAATTTTTACAAGGTTAATACTAATGAAAGCAAATATGAACCTTTGATCCGGTTTTTTTAGCCTCGAGACATGTTATGTTTTAAGTTTGTTTTAATACAAGCAAGGGTTTTTTAATCGAGATCTAGGTCTTAATCTCCCATTTTGAAAAAAAATTAATCAGTAAAAAACGGGGATTATGGTTTATTTTCCCTTCATTTTTGCTTGAATTAAGTGTAGCATTAATTGTATTTAGTCGAGTTTAATCGTGTAATTAATCATATTTAATCACAATTAATTGTAGGTTAATGAAAAATAATAAATTGCTAATATGTGGATGAGCTTTAAAAAATAAAAATAAAATTAATAGACTTAAAATATCAATATTACGATTAATATTATTTGTTAAATAAGTTGAAAAGTTAATAATAATTCAAGTGATTTACTTGTTCTTGGATATTTGCCCTCTCTTGATCTTCAATATGAGCAACATACTGGGTCACGACACGTTTGTCCCCTCGTATCTATGCATGTATTAACGTATGTATTCCTCGTACACTACATGCGGAATGTACTGAAGAATTCCGAGCGGTGGACAACCCAATACCGATATGTTTCTTTGCGACCTCTTAAATGTTATAGGGTTAGAAGCATCATATGCCTACTCAAGCGAATACCATGCCCTTGACGGTGTGCATAATCATACCCATAATCATAGTGGGATGTTTAGGCATATGGGTATGAAGATCCAAATAGAGATCCTTGTGAGTCATACTCTTTGTCGTAGCTTTGGTAAAAGGGGTATGACCCATAACATACAATTTCGAAAATTATCTTTATTTTTACTCAATGTCTTATGATCCAACAATAGATTTAATCTTAATTAATCGGGATTAAATAGGATTTTTGCAGCATCTAGATGAGATTTGGCTAAAATATTCAGAGTGGATTAATTTTGAGACTAAAACAAGATTAATCTGGATTAATCCTTAATTGTTTGGAGATTTTTTTTTCAGGAAATTTGTGTTTTCTTTAAGTAAAAGTTCGAAGGGATTATACTCGAATTAATCGGGATTAATCCAGATTAAAAAACCCTTGGATACAAGTACTCTAGAATGTAATATAGATTTTACATCTAATGATCTTTTCATTCTTTTATTTGACTATTTTTTTTTTTTTATCGACCATTCCAAAGATTGCTATGTCAGTGAGTAAAAGATAACAACCGAATGGGCAAGGAGAAATAAAATAATACTAATAAGAGTATGAAAACAGTTAAGTTAACAGTGTGTACTGTCTAACCACTAAATCTTCGCATCTAACTTTGTTTGAATCTAATTCTAGTCTAGTCTCTCCTTAAAAGTAATCCCCGTTGTTCTTGTTAGCCGTCATGGGTAAATGTAGTCAATCACTGTATCCAACTAGGAAATGTTACTCGCCGGTTCAGGGCACCAGTTGACCCGCTAATTTACCAAGACCCGACCTTGATATTTTTTATATGAAATTTTCCTTTATTGTTACCAATTTTGGTGAACATTTTAGTTCTTTTGTAACATGAACTACTTTACCTGAACTTTTGTCTTTACTTTATGTTTTTGTGGTGTAACTTCTTTTGCTATTTCTTTTACAGGCTTTGGTGTACAAACGCCTTCATCCAGCAGTCATAGCACTCCAGACAGAAAAGGGCATTCTGACGACACTTCAAGAGGGGAAGAGACTTTCCACGAGTATCTTAATTCTAATTCAAAGAAGAAAGAACCGCTTCGTAGTTTCTTTGCTAAGAAGGAAAACAAACCTCTCAAAGGCAAAATCAGTAATAAACGATTTAAGAACAAAAATTCGACCAAAAACACGTCAAGTTATTCTAAGCAACAGAGAAAGGGAGAAAATCCAATTCGTGTTCCACCACCGCCAGAGTTGTCCCCAGATTTTGGCCATCCTTTAAACACATGGGTCTGTAAAAATTCTGCTTGTAGAGCTGTTTTAACCTCTGATGACACATTTTGCAAGAGGTGTTCCTGTTGCATCTGTCACTTGTTTGATGACAACAAGGATCCCAGTCTTTGGTTGGTCTGTACATCTGAGTTTAATGGACCGGAGTCCTGTGGGTTATCCTGTCACATTGAGTGTGCTTTGCAACGGCAAAAGGCAGGAGTTGTAGACCTTGGGCAGCTGATGCAATTGGATGGACGCTATTGCTGTGCTTCTTGTGGCAAAGTATCAGGGATACTTGGGTGAGTAAATTCGTCGCACTTACAAAGAATTTAGTTGTCTTGAAAGGTGGTTGTTCGTCTCTACTCTCTTGAGACTTAAAAATGACAATCATGCTTCATATTCGTAGGTTATTATCAGGATACAGGTCTCAACTCCACCAATGCATATCTTGGGAAAACTTGTTTTTCCCCCATCTCTAGATAAGTTAACTTTTTTTAGGCACTGCTATGGTTTGAACTTTGAAGCACTTTAGTTGTGGTGCGCAAATATGCTTTGCACATCATAGGACAATCTGGGAGGGGAGACATACTATACTTGCATATTATATCACTATCTAGAAGGCAGTGAAACTTAATTTATAGCCTTCATTGCTTAATTGGTTAGCATTCTGTTAAGTGTGAAGTTTGGCATACGTGATTCACACCATACTCTCTCATACACATTGCATATTCTCTGACATCTTGGGGGGGTTGAGTGTCCAAAGTTGTTTATAAGACGAGTTACTAATTGGTTTGTGCTGAACTATCATTTATCTGAAGTTTGCACTTCAATTAACTAAGTAAGTGATATTAGGATTCCTCCGCAGTCAAAATTAATTTATAGCCTGCATTGATTAATTGGCTAGCATTCTTATAAGTGTGAAGTTTGGCATACTATAGTACACCGAGCATAGTGTGATTCACACCATGCTCTCTCATACGCATAGCATATTCTCTTGCATCTTAAGGTGAGTCAAAAGTTGTTTATAAGACGAGTTGTTAATTGGTCTGTGCTTTATTAATCATTTATCTGAAATTTGACACTTCATTTAATTATAAATATAATTCTTCCCCACGATGGTGTCAAGTTCAACTCCCACTCCCGATGGTGTCAAGTCAAAAGTATGTAGAGGAAAGTGTTGACGTGAGAGTCTAATTCAGATACTTCATTACTTCATGGCTTGAGTTTTCTGCAGATGTTGGAAGAAACAGCTGATAGTAGCTAAGGATGCTCGACGTGTGGATGTTCTTTGCTCTAGGATATCCTTAAGTTACAGGCTTTTGGACGGGACTTCGAGGTTTAAAGAATTGCATGAAATTGTGAGTGAAGCTAAGGCAAAACTCGAAACCGAGGTGGGCCCGGTTGATGGAGTTTCAGCTAATATGGGTCGAAGTATTGTCAGCCGGCTATCAGTTGGGGCAGATGTGCAAAAACTCTGCTCTCTTGCACTTGAGAAGGCAGATACATGGCTAAGCACCATTTTGGATGCTGACCCACATCATAGAGGTGAGAGTCCTCAATCATTTTAAATAGGGCTGTCAGGAAAATGGCCTAGACTCAGTCTGAAACCTGATTGGAAATCTGAAATATCCATACATTTCACCATGACTTGCAAGAATTTCTTCATGCTAGAAACAGTTCAGATTGGATTAGGAATTGCGCCAATCTGGTCTCAATCTGATTCATTGACATCCCTGAGTTTAATCTCTTTTTTCTTTCAATTAAACTAAAACGTTGCCGCGCTGTACAGACAACTAATACATACCTAAATTTTTTTGCTGCAGAGGATTCACTTCCTGCTGCTTGCAGGTTCCAATTTGAAGACGTGACATCTTCATCTCTTGCAATTGTATTGAAAGAATTGTTTTCTACATTTTCTGATGATATTAAGGGATACAAGCTCTGGTACTGTAAAAGCCGAGAGAGGTTGAATCCAGAAGGACCTATTTGCGTCTTTCCTAGAGATCGGAGAAGGATTTCAATATCAAATCTGCAACCCTGCACTGAGTATACGTTCAGAATAGTCTCCTATACAGACGTGGGCGACTTGGGTCACTCTGAAGCTAAATGTTTCACTAAGAGCGTGGAGATAGTTCACAAGAACTCCGAATCACCAGACACAAGGGGTTGCAAGAATGAGAACTTAGTTTTGTGTTCAAAAGGACAAAGAGGGGCTGTTGAATCTTCTGGTTTTAAGGTCCGAGATCTTGGAAAGATTCTGCGTGTTGCTTGGGCACATGAAGATGGTTGCTGTGGACAGGAAGAAAGTTGTGAGATTAAACCTGATACTGTTGATGAAGACCAATCTCTCCCATATGTTGATCGTGGGTTTGATTTGAATGTTGCTTCTTTAGTACCAGATCTAAACATAGAGTCAACTTTACCAACAGAGTATGAAGATGAGGTTGAAAATGATGGCTTCTCTCACGAGACAGAGAAGAATGGTACAATGAGATCGAATGGGAGTGGGGATTCTCCTTCCTGGTTAGTTAAGCGAGCACGTAGTACCAACAATGAAGAAGCATTTGATGGTGATAGCACCCTTATTAGTGGTTCTCCATTGCAAGTCTCCAGTGGATCCAACGGACACTTGGGTAGTAACTACGAGTACTGCGTGAAGATCATAAGGTGGTTAGAATGTGAAGGGCATATTAAACAGGAATTTAGAATGAAATTTTTGACATGGTTTAGCTTGAGATCAACGGAGGAGGAGCGTAGGGTGGTGAAGACTTTTATACAAACTCTGATTGAAGATCCAAATAGTTTGGCAGAGCAACTACTTGATTCTTTCCTGGATACAGTATCCTGTAAGATCCCACGGAATGGTTTCTGTAGCAAGCTTTGGCACTGAGTTACTTGGACGGAATAATGGTCACTTATGCTTCCAGATTTTATCGGCATTATATTTTGATCCGATTGTTACTCTCATTTATCTGTACAGGCATTAGATGTGATTCATTTTATTTCAGTGACATTGTTCAGCAAAGTTGCTACCCTGGATGGATGTCTCTGATTATAATTTGTTGTAGAGATGAACTTCCAGCTTTGAACTACAGAAAGCTCTCTTTGTCTTATCAAGAATGTTATTTAATAAGAAATCTATCTTATGGTATACTCTGTCTGCAGTTTTCTTACTTACATCCTTTTCTAGATTGGTAACTTGTGAGGCAGCACAATCATCTGCGAGAGTCTGAGAAAGGAGGATCATCCTACATTCATTCCACTCCTTTTGCTCTTTCACGCCTGTCTGCTTAACTCTGCCACGCATTATCCCACGTAATCTATGTACAAGTGGCCGTATTAATTTGGACGATTAACAAAATTTCTCTTACAGAGTAAAAGGGATGGATGATTTACTTAAAGGAAAGATTAGAAGAAGAAGAAGAAAAAAGAAAAGAAAAAAAAGGGACCAAATTGTCATTTTTGTGAAAGAAAGGTATATGAATGTATGGGCATTTACAACGACTTTTTAACTAGATTGGTTTCTGACGTATTATTAGAACCTGAGGTTCAAAAACTCTCATTCTCACTCTCATCTTCACTTCTCTCTCTCACAAAAAAGAAAAAAAAATGCAGCTTCTTCAAGCACCAGCTTCTCCAAATCTTCAAGAAACAAGTGAGTAAACCCTTCTTTGGTTCTGTACTCAACATGTTTGCATTTTTCCAAGTGTTTATTGTGATTTTTTTTGCTGATATTGTCATTGATATGTGTTGCAGTAGGAACACTTCTTTCATTAAAGAGAACTTCTCTTATTTGCGCTAGTAATCGTTTCTTTTCGTCTCAAAGACACGAAAGACGTAAATGGGTATCACTAAATTGCGTCTTTTCGAGACCAGTTTCTACTAGAGCTGCTTCTGTTGATGGTAAGTTCCACTTTTAGCTACAAAACCCAGTAATTATTTATTAGTCTGCGATTAGTGAGGGTTGTTTAGTGTAATAACTAGTGTTATAACTAGGGTTGTTTATTGTTGCTAAAATCTAGCCTATCCAGATATAACATGAAATAACAATTACTTAAGCATTTTGTTCTAAGATATTAATTTGACCCATGTTGCAATTTTAACTTGTTCTAGTGTATCTAATCTTTAATTTATCGCCTTTATGCTTTTTGTAGCTGGTGTGTCTACAATTTCGTCAGCCGTATGTGAAAAGGATGTACTGAGAGCTTTGTCTCAAATCATTGATCCAGACTTTGGAACTGATATTGTGTCATGCGGGTTTGTGAAAGATTTGTCTATCAATGAAACTTCGGGAGAGGTAATTAAGGGCATGAATGCGAAAATGTGCTATTTACTTCAATAAAAAACAGGGCGTGTTCATCTAAAGATTCATTGTATCCAAATTTCAGGTTTCATTTCGGTTGGAACTCACCACACCAGCATGTCCTGTCAAGGACATGGTAAGTGAAGTACTCTTAATGTTTTTTTAATCAAAACTGTATGAGCTGCTCCCACTTAAGGTTAGAAATTGTCAGAGGAGACTCTGTGGAAGTTCCCTGATATTATGAATTTTATGATAACATATTCTTGTGGATTCCTTATAAATTCTTACTTGTATGGGGTAGAGAGGCACTAGAACAATGGTGGAACAAAGATAGGATTGATACTCAGAGGAAAGGGAGACATAGGAGGGGGACTCCTTCAGCAATCTTGATTCATAAACAGTAAATTGCTGCCAGTAATCCGTGGAGATAACCATTAGTGTGAACCACATTAAAGATGTACTATCGACCAGTTGTACCTCACGACCTGATTGGAGGCACATTTAAGGCATTATCCTGGACTAGTTGGCCCCATTGAGCCGTCCAGTTAGCTCCATTTTTTTACCTATAGGACCTTTCCAACCGCCTAGTCGGGCATGCATAGAAATTCCAAATTTGAAATATTTGTTTACAGTTTTGGTCTAGATTTAATAAAATTATTAGCTAGATGAAGAACACTTTTGTAAAAGGTTTTTAATCTCATTATGTTTATTTTAGTTGGCTTTAGAGGTCTTATAGTTAGTTTCTTATTAGATGTAGGTTTTTTTTCCTCCTTTTTTTTTTTGAAAAGTGACCTGGGGGACTAACGCCCATGATGAATAAAGAGAAGAACTCTATACAAGGTGGAGACAACTGCACTTAAACCACAAGAGGCAAATGCAGGGCCTGAACAACATCAGTAAAAACAGAAAAAGTACAATGGGGTATACCAAGTACCATCTCTAAAACTACTCAGACATCTTCCACAAACCAGATGGCCTATACTATTCCCTCCTGTAGACCAAACCATCTTCATCTTCTTTAATTATCTTGTTCAGCTCTTGTGAAATTTTTTCACCGCATGCCTAATGTTAAAAAATTCTTACATATTTATCATTCTTCAGATCCTATTCATTGTAGATCTAGCAAACCATGGATGGGAACCAATCTCTTTAAAGTATGCCACCACATTTTCTAAATCACACAGAAAACATACCCTCTTAACATTAGGCTCCACTGCCCATATCAAACTAGACTCAATTCCAATCAGTTCCAGTAAATGAACAGGCATTATATTATAAGAACCTGCTACAACACCAATAGGAGTTCCTGGGAATTATCTTATGATAGCTCCCACCCCTCCTTTGTCACCTCTTAGAGAACCATCTGTATTGATTGTATGACTTGAACTCAGCACTTAGACTCCATCTGTCAATAAAAGTTCTGTCACGACCCCACTCTACGCGCATCGATATTGTCCTCACTTAACCACTACGGATCTCCACCAGTGTGGGATTTTCATTCCTAAGAAAAGGCCTCGGTGACATGTAGAGTGAGATCTTAACTTAATGACCATACACCTGGCCATGATCTTAAGCGATGTGGGACTAAACCATTGGTGCAACCATCACCGCTATTGGGCTAGGCGCCTCTCCAGTACCCGCTCAGCCGGGGTGTTACAAATTCTATTAGCAGGGTTATCCATAAGTTCAATATCTTTGTATGACAACTTAATCCTTATTTCCTAAACAATCAAATCAGTAAGAATGTCTGCAGGGGTTTGATTGTTTTAAAAAATTCTATTGTTCCTTTCAAGCCAAACATGATAGACAAAGCTTTGGAAAACAAGCTTTTTTTATCACTGCAACAGCATTAGTACTAATAAAATTGTTAGTAACCCAGTCAATCTCAAAGTTCCAGTCTATTATAACCCTGTTATACCCCATAAAAGTAGGTAAGTTAGCCTAAACAGCTTAGCATAAGAGTAGGAGCAAAATAAGTGTTCTTCGTTCTCAGTTTCACCACCACAAAACTACACTTTATTTTTGGATGTTTCCCCATTTTAGCAGTTTTTCTTTGGTTTTCAGGACCCCTTTCAGAGCCATCCAAGTTATAAAGCTATGTCTAGGGATTGAGTCATTAAACCAAACCAGTTTACTCCAACTAACCTTAGGCTGAGTTGGTCTCATCTGCTCATAAGTAGATTCAAGAGTATACTCACCTATTGGAGAAGTATCCCATACTACTTGGTCCTCATCTCCTTCTTGGATATCAACATTATGCAGCAAAGTAGCAAAATCTCCCAAAGCAGTCTCGTGATGATCAGAGACACTCCACTTGTTGTTAGTCGTACACTAAGTTTAGCTTTCTTATTAAGATTTGAGTCATACTGCAATTGAGGGGGGAACCTATTAGTAATAATGCCTAATGGGTGCCATGGACCATCCCACAAGGCAACTTTTCCCATTTCCAATTAAATGAAGGGTGAACTTTTTTTTTTTTTTTTTTTGAAACTAGAGGTATTCAGGCCACTGGCCAGACCGTCAATTTCCCGACTAGATCATCTAGGGCGCGTGCAATAGCCCGCAAACCACACAAGCCGGGTGAGCTTGCTAGCCTCCTATTTATACTTAAGAATATTTTTCCAACACCAAAAGCATCATTAGGAGCTATAATATCCCAATTTTATTTTCCTTTAATAAAGTTTTTCTGCACTCAATCAACCCAAATAGTATCCTAATTTTTTCTTTTTCCTTTAATAAATTTTTTCTGCACCTAATCAACCCAAATAATATCCCAATTTTTTTTTTCCTTTCATAATGTTTTTCCTTTAGATGTAGGTTTTACTTTGATTTCATTATTATATAGAGATTGAATTAGTTGTAAGTAGCTTATTCGAAACTTAAGCTCTTTTCTTGTGGAGGTCCCCTTGAAGTGTCCTTTGAAATTGAAGGTCTGAGCTATTCACTTCTTACTTCCACTTAGTCACTTAACTGCTTTCGTTTATGCTTGTGATTCATCGTATTTCTATACTTCATACTCCATTTTTTTTCCTCCACTTATGCACAGTAATAGTGATTTAGTTATTAAATGTATAATGTATTAGTGACAATGACCTGCATTTCATATTTGCAGTTCGAGAAGAAGGCAAATGAGGTGGTGGGGATGCTTCCATGGGTTGAAAAAGTCAATGTGACAATGTCAGCTCAACCTGCGAAGCCTATTTTTGCAGGGGAACTTCCAATGGGTTTACAAACTATTTCAAATATTGTGGCAGTTTCCAGTTGCAAGGTACAGTATCTTAAACTTTTTTCTCCGGGTTTATGTGTTATTATGTAGATGTTACGGGTCTTTAAAAGCATAGTCAAAGTTCAGCAAGTGGTGAATTAGATATCTCCCTTAAGAGAGCCTTCCTCTCTATTTTTCACACTCAACTCAGCCAAATCATTGTTTTTTTAACTGCACAGAAAAGGAGACACCTCATACAAATGCACCCAAGATCACCAAAAACTGTGTCGTCAACTAAATTGTCATTCAGTACCAGTAACTTGCTTCAGTTTGTTGACTAATACTCAGAAGTGGTGATTTGAGACGTTTTCTCTGCCTGAATTTATCTTTACCATGCAGAAGTACTAAGAATACATTTTTAACAAAGCTAAATATCTGCATCCAGATGATTTTGTAACTATGCTCAAGTGTCAGTTTGGTAGCATTTTCTGTGGGAGTTCAAGGCAAATATGGTTCAACAAAGATGATGTGCTTCTTAGGACACAATTATGACTTTTCATAATAAATCTGATGTTACTGTTATATAGCTGATATATTCAAGAATAGTTCTAAACATCCAGTTCTCTACATTTATTAAATTCTTACTTTAAGCTATGCAGGGAGGCGTCGGCAAGTCCACTGTAGCTGTTAACCTCGCATATACTTTGGCTGGTATGGGTGCTAGAGTCGGCATTTTTGATGCTGATGTCTACGGTCCAAGTTTGCCCACAATGGTTTCCCCTGAGAACCGGATTTTAGAAATGGTAATTTTCCATGAACTCCGTTATTATGAAATGCAGTATGCTAAGTTTTTGTAATAGTGACCTTGAAAGAGATGCCTTTAGAATCCAGAGAAGAAAACTATAATCCCAACTGAATACTTGGGCGTCAAGCTGGTGTCTTTTGGATTTGCTGGTGAAGGACGTGCAATAATGCGGGGTCCGATGGTCTCTGGTGTCATCAACCAACTGCTGACTACTACTGAGTGGTATGACGTAGATTATTATTTTTTTATGATAAAGTGGAGAAGAATATTATCATATGCATGTTTTAGTTGTAAAAGATTTTTTTTCTCTTGTAATATTTTCGGATGTCTAATTCTAGAGATTGCATCATTGCAATGATCAAGACAAAATTTAGCTAGTTTTTATTTTAAGGCAAGAAATATATTTTTTATTTCATTGCTGCATTATTTCTAGCTTGCTCCAAAGAATTATTAGTGAGATCAACGATAGAGAAGAAAAATAATCACAAACTTCCACAAAATAGGCAATTACCTACAGATGTAATGGTGTTAAATTCTCAAAGATTATTTTTGAAATGCTTGTGATGAAGTCATTTACTTAAGTTCTGTGAGGAATTTTTTCTGCGATAAATGTTAAATAGATAGGTTTTCATCTGCATATATGATTCTCATGTATTCAGTACCTTTGAATCCTTGAAAAAAGTTACTCTTATAATTTATAAGGAACCACTAAGTTACGATTTACACGAAAATATATATCTAGGAAACTGCCACGTACTTTTCTGGAAGTATTCCACTCCAAACACCAGGCCATGGAGAACTATATCTCCTTTGTCCGCCGCAGCCAACTCACTGCAATTTTCAGTCAGAAATAAATTTGGCTATCTGCAATGCCTCCTTGTTTTCTCAAAACATTTGACTTCATATAAAATTAAATTAACCATAGAATGGATGTAACTCGTAGTATAATTGTATTTCATTCATCTTTCAGAATGTAATGCACATTTTCTAAGATCGTGATTGTTGTAGCCGTACAGGGGAGAGCTAGATTACCTTATCATTGACATGCCACCTGGAACGGGTGACATTCATCTTACTCTGTGTCAGGTGATTATTCTTATATCTCAAACCTGTAACAAATAAGAGACTCATTACATCAATTCAATTCTTCCTTTTAGTTTCAATTTTATTTTACTCTATTTATTTTTATTTTTCAGGTTGCTCCATTAAGTGCTGCCGTGATTGTCACAACTCCTCAGAAGTTATCTTTCATTGATGTTGCAAAGGGAGTCCGCATGTTTTCAAAGCTTAAGGTGTGCTTTTCTTCAACGAAATAACAAATAAATTTCAGATAATTAGTTTGAGAGTTTCTTACATGGTCTAACTTATGTGCCATTGCCTTTCCACGGATTTGGCAGGTGCCATGTATTGCTGTAGTTGAAAACATGTGCTACTTTGATGCTGATGGGAAACGCTACTATCCTTTTGGTAAAGGATCAGGTTCTCAGGTATTTCTAGAAGAGTAGTCGTTGTAAATTGCAGTTTGGATTGTCTCCTGATTATCTTTCAAACGAATGAACTAATATTGATGTATTAATCAATTTTGTGCAGGTTGTCCAACAGTTTGGAATCCCACATCTGTTTGACCTTCCCATTAGACCAAATGTATGTGCTACTCTAAGCTCTTATTCCACTATAATATCTGCTTCTTGGATATGTTCACAATTACAGTATTCGTGTCATATATCAAAATATCAAGCGCTATTCTGATGTGTCGGTCCAATATATTAAAAATTCTAGATGTCCAATACGAAATATGAGCTGATGTATCTGTTGAATACATTCTGAAGAGAAAAAAGAAGAAGAGATAATACTATGTACGGGAATAAATATTTTTTATATTTTAACATCGAAGAAATATCGGAAGTTGACAGGTTATATCTTTTTTTGGAAGACATCTTGTTGACAGGTTATATCAAGGATATATATAACTGCAGAAAATTTTACTTCCTCTCATTCATCTAAATTTCCTTGAGGGAATAACAACCTTGCTGAAAGTTTATTGACATTTTCCCAAATTGTTATTTCTTGATACAGCCTTTTTTCTTCTTCTTTATATGAGTTATTTTAAAAAGGCTAGTCTATATATGTTTTTTTAGTATGTCATCTGTTTTTTTATCTATGGTAGAGATTTTTCCGTCCATAATAAACACCTAAGGAGCAAAAGAGTCTGAAGAAGTTGTAATTTGTAAGGAATGAGTTTTCAAAACGATAATTATTTGGGGCACCTTCTCCTTCTAGTCCTCTTTGGTGTTGGGCTAGTGGTTTGGGACCACCTCTTGGTGAGAGGAGAGAGGAGATAGAGGTCACGAGTTCGAAACCTAACACCGGGAGGTCATCCGCCAAGATTTATCTTGACTTAAAATTGAGCGTGCGGCTTGCGGAGGTACCGTGGCGAGCTCGGGAGACTAGTTAGGAAAATGGTGAAAAAGACGAGCGACGAACTTCCGGATTTCAAAAAAAAAAAAGTCCTGTTAAAACATCTTAACAGGCCTAGCAAAAAAAAACATCTTAACAACTTTTATTGGTAGTGTACATGCTTGTTGTGAAAGTTGATGTCAGTACCAATTCCACAGTTATCAGCTTCAGGAGACAGTGGAGTGCCTGAAGTTGCAGCTGATCCTCAAGGTGAAATCGCAAAGATATTCCAAGATCTTGGAGTTTGTGTGGTTCAACAGTGTGCCAAAATTCGGCAACAAGGTAATCCAACGGTATTGTGGAAATCATAATGAGAATACATTTAAAAGATGAAGTTTATATGGATGCATTTCTCAAGTGAAATAGTAGTGTCTTTATGGGCAATTTGTATTGAACTCTGTTACAATGTTTTTCTTTCATCAGTATCCACAGCTGTGACATACGATAAAGCTCTTAAAGCAATCTGGGTGAAGGTGCCAGATTCTGAAGAAGAGTTCCTTTTGCATCCTGCAACTGTGCGACGGAATGACCGCTCTGCCCAAAGTATTGTATGTAGTTCTTGCCCTTTAAATATGACTACTTTACGACTAATAAAGATACATGGAATGCTACATATTGTATTGCGACCAAAGGCAACAGTATTAATATGAATGCACTCATCATCATCAAATCTACCTCCTAGTGATGAATAATTGAGACTTTATATACCATTATTTTTTTCTTTTGATTTAGATGTTAATGTACATCAATTACAGGACGAATGGTCGGGGGAGCAAAAATTGCAATATGCTGATATTCCTGAAGATATTGAACCACAAGATATCCGGCCAATGGGTAACTACGCTGTATCAATAACGTGGCCAGATGGATTTAGCCAGGTGATTTCAATGTTAATGTTTGTAGTCTGAATACTATATAGAATAGTATCTCAAGGTTCATGTAGAAAGTAACAATTGCTGAACTGAACAATCACTTATGGAAGAAACAACATTACATGTGTGTCTCAACAATGAGCAACCCTATTAGTAAAATCGCAGAAATTTTAGAGAAAGCAACAATTCCTGCTCAATAATGTAGAAGATAAAAGCAAGGGAAACTAAAAATAAAAGAGAAATGAGAAGATCTAAAGAATAGGTGAAATGGCTAAGGATGTTCTTAAATTTTTTAACGTGTAACTTATGTTCTTAAAATATACAAATAGTACTACGGGTTTCCCCTATTCATATAATGAAAAGGCAGATGAGTTTAACTTCATGTGTTTGTATGTAGATTGCTCCCTATGACCAGTTGCAAACTATGGAACGGCTCGTTGATGTTCCCCAACTCACTCCAATATAGGTAAAATTATTTTGGTGTTACTATACCAGAAACGAAAAGAAATATCTTCATTTAGCTTGGATTCCCGTAGTATTTCAATTGTCGTACCTCAAGGATATGGAACCAATCACTTATAATGTTCTATTGTACACTGATACATGCATGATAGTTTCGGGTAAAAGGTAGACTCCAAGAGATCTTCAAACCACAGCGAATTGATGCAAACACTGCAAGTTAAAGCTAGAGCTCTGTAAATCTTCTGGGTAAGAATATTATTTTGTCTGATATAAATGCTGTATATACAGTGTAATAGTGAAATTTTTTAACAATTAAATCAGAATCTCATTTACTTCAAGGCGTAATTGTTGAACTGGGTGATACTGTGAGGAATACGGGAAATCTTAAAATCCTTTACAGCTTGAATAACTTGCGACGTGTACAACCCAGACAAGACCACATTAGTCCAGCACATATGTAGGATCTTCGGTTAACTACTTGTAGGAACACTTCATAATCTTCATTGCATAAAGACCTGATAGTGAGATGTTGAGTCGATGAACTAAGACATGGAAACCTTTCATAGGTCCACAGATTTTTCTCTAATAAAGCTCCTACAATAATTAATAAAAACTTATCTGACATCGTCACGCCTGTTGCAGTAAATTAGGCCCACTATATAGGTGACTGTTAAATGAAGGCCCTTTCATACCACTGAGTCTAAGTAAGTAAGAAGTCGTAGTCATCGAACTTCACAACCATATTTTTGGTTATACTTCATTGGCAACTCTTCAATACGGTTGATAAATACAGTTAAAGAAACCTTAGATCTCCCATTAAGCAACGTTGAACTGTGAATATAAGGGCTATTTGCGAGTCTCTGGAGATTGTAGAACATGAAAGTCACAGGGACATTCTGAAAAATATACCCCATTGACCATTGTCATTGCTACTGCAAACTGGGAGTCTTTTCTGATGAACACTTGAGAAATATGTAAATAATTTCAGGCAAATAATGATCATGTTTCGACCCCAGATCACTGCTCCTAGTGTTGGGGACCGTTGGAATGTATTTATCTGAGTGTCGGCTTTTGGATATTAAATGTGTGCATGTATGTGTGTTTGTTGGTGAGTATTTTTAAATTCGAGCTTATACCCCGTGGTACAATGGGGTCTGATGGATGATAGAAACCACCTCCTAGAGTCCTAGTTCGATTTTCGCAACTAAGCGATCATTTTGGTCATAATATACGTCTAATTTCAAAATTATTGAGGCTGCTAATGTTACCCTTAGCCTTGTACCTCACAATCTTTGTTTGCCTTTACAGTTCAGCTTCAGCATTTAAAATAAGTATTCGAATTCATTAAAAAAACGAAACCTTTACACTTATCATTCTACTCAATATATAAAATCCAGAGTTTTCTTTGCTCCCCAGGAGTTGATTTCATACAAAATTAAGACCAAACTGCTACTCCCCGATCAGTTAAGACGTATCTATACCCGATTAGTTAGAATTGGACTTTCCATCTCAAAACCAAATGGCAATGAGAGGAGTAGCCCCGGGATCTTGATTTGCCCACTGTGAGAATATATATATATATGCTTCTTTTTTATTAAGCGGGACTACTTATCTCAACACCCCTAATATTAATATATCACTAATGAAACTTAGCTGAAGATTTTAGTCTTCTTAAAACCACTATACTTGGTCACAAAATGCAAATTCATTGAGAGGAATATTATCTTTTGTGAGCATATGTAGCAATAGCTTAGAGCATATCCAGCAGTAGGGTCACTTGCTTAGGTGGAGGTAATTCACCTCTTTTTTTGAAAGCCATCTCACTGGGTGACTTTGCCAACGTGGCACCCGATTCCTCAAACAAACTCACTTTGAGAGTCATTTCAGAGACCCGCAGGGTGATTTCCACTTTTTTCAATGTCGTGCAGTTTTCTTCATAATTATGTGGCTGCACAGCAAAATAGACGCCTCAGATTAAGACACGTCACAAGTTTCAACGTTTAGAACTGAGCAACATTATTTTTCCTTTTTCCCTCTCTAACTACTCTGAGAAATTCAAGGTTGGTTACTACTTGGACATGGACAAGAGTTAATGCATATGCCGACCTTAATGATGCCAGTCGACCCTATAAATAAATATCTTCAATCTTTAGAAATCCAAAAGGTGGAATTGTAGTGCAAGGCCAAGTCCCTATCAAGATCACCAAAAGCTTGTTTGTGGCGTGACATACATGGAACCTATTTATGGTTTTAATGGGTCGTCCATCCCTCAATACAATAAGTTCAAAAAGTTCTCAACTACTCCATTTAATATGTATTATAAGAATTAAGGGGGTTCTATTGTTGTTACTTGCGCACCAAACCTACATTTAAGCTCAAATTGACACTAAACCACAATCACTAAAGCGTGTAAAACACCAGAAGACTGTGGCTTAGGCGTTTGTATTTAGAAGAAGCTAAACATAATGCAAGTGGATATAGTCATAGATGACCTTTTGTAATCACTTTCATGAGATTTCTCTTATTTTAATTAGAGTCTCTATCAATTATGAATTATAACCAAATTAAGGTCATTTTAGTTGTTGAAGTATTATTGAGGATAATATATTTCCGGGAAAACCAAGAACGTGGTGGTGGTTCCCATCCACTTTTGGTTTTAATGAGGAGAGAAAAAGGTCTTTCTTGGACTTATATTCCTTCAAAGATCCAACTATATATGTGAGGACAAAAGATTGCTTTCAATGCAGGCAAAAATGTCTTTCTCCTCTTGTTAAGTGTTAACAACCGGCTTAGCATCATCATCTTCCGGGCTAACAATATGTTAAAACTAGTGTTTGAAGGTAGAGCTCAAAGACAATTCAAGAATCAGGCATATAATTGTTATGCACTTCTTCTTATTTCGATGAGGAACATGACAGTTATGCTCAAGGAAAACATTCCTTAAAAAAAAATTGTGTGAAAAAACCACTTAAAAAGGATGAAAAACGCATAACTGATATAAACCAAGAGGTGAAAATCTAACAAACTGCTTACAAAATTTTGTTTTAAGCACCAGTTTACGACATTCCAAGAGGATTTAGAGACACTAAAAAATGAGACACTAAAGTCTAACTCAATAGTAAGATATGTAATAATAATCTAAAATGTGGAAAATAATTAAAAAAAATAAGAATTATTGTTTTGTTTTAAGCAAGAATTATTGCCAATACTAATAAACCTATCTCCCTTCTTTATAAAGACCAAGACCAAAGCACAAACACTACCAACATAACAAATACCTCTCAAACTCTCCTCTTCTTCTCCTCAACATGGTGGTTCTTAAAGTAAGCCTCAAAGCAACCATGAACGCGAGGATCATCGGTAACGGAGAAGATACAGTAATTCTAGCACATGGTTTTGGAGGGGATCAGTCTATCTGGGAAAAAATACTTCCCTCCTTAACGCAACGTTACCGTGTGTTAGTCTTTGACTGGAACTTTTCTGGTGCTTGTAAGGATAGTAAGGCCTATGATGCATTAAAGTACTCGTCGTTAGACGTTTTTGCTAATGATCTCATTGATCTTGTTGATGAGTTGAAGTTACGTGACGCGATTCTTGTTGGACATTCTATGTCTGCTATGATTGGATGCTTAGCGTCTATTAAACGACCCGATCTTTTTAAGAAACTCGTGCTTGTTGGTGGCTCTCCTAGGTACAAACTTTATGATTTCTTTCATTTGAAAAATATTTCTCTTAGAGTTTTTTTTTATTTTTTCGCACTTTTGTAGCACTAATTGTCAAAAGATAAGTTTTTTTTGGGAGATTATTTTCTTCATTTGGTCATTTCTTTGGAGCAATATTTTATATAAGCGCGTTTAATAAACGATTCATACGAAAACTTGTAGGTACATAAATTGTGAAGGCTATGAAGGAGGATTCGAGAAATCGGATGTTGAACAAATCTTCTTAAATATCGAAACCAACTTTATTGCATGGGCTTCATACTTCTCGACGCTTGTTGTAGACTCAAACGACCCTTTTTCGGTAGAGAAGTTCAGTAAGAGTTTGGGAAGAATGAGACCTGAAGTTGCGCTCTCAGTTGCCAAAACTATCTTCTGCAGCGACTTTAGGGACTGCCTTGACAAAGTTCGAGTCCCCTGCACCATTATTCAAACAACTAACGATATAGTCGTTCCTATCTCGGTTGTACAATACATGGAGAAGAAGATCAAGGGGGACGTAACGGTGGAGATCGTAGAGGGGGATGGGCATTTCCCTATGCTTACTAACGAAAATTTGCTCCTTGATGTTTTCGATAAGGTCTTGAAGTCCGATGCTTATTAGATGGTCAGGGGATCGATATTTTGTGGACGTATGGGTTTATGTAAAGAGATCATGTCGCGATTAATTAGGGGTGTGATTGGAATGTTATTCCCGACTCCTCGAAATTAAGAGTGGTACTCATGTAGTATATTAAGTAAATTTGAGTTCCTAGTATGCACTTCGGCTATAATGCTCTGTTTTCGGAATATGTAATATGATGTTGCCGGATGTTATTTTCATACAACGGGTGTGAAATGTAGTGTTTTCATCGCAGTTTAATTTTGAATCGTACTGTGTTCTTTACCTCAATGTGTGGTATTTTTATCTCATTACTAGAACAAACGGGTATTTTTATCTCAATGTGTGGTATTTTGAATCGTATTGTGTTCTTTACCGCAAAGCTTAGGCGCCCGATTAGAAAATAAACAGACGCCCAACACTTGGAGGCAGGGCGTAAAAAAACAAAGTTCTTCAAAGTACGCGAATCCGGAACTTGGAGAGTGGTACGTGCATACTACTTTTGTGCGTCCCCCACAACTATTTCTTATCTTCTTTTTTTCTCTCTCTAATAAAATAAAAGAATATTGTGGGTCAAATTTTTAATAATAAATCTCTCTTTCATAAAATAACATTGTGGGTTCCAATTTTTATATATAAAAAATAAATTGAGATAAATCTGTTGGAGCAAAGTGGTATGCTATTCTGGATACTAATATTCAAAACCGGAATAACATACCGTCTCTGTTGGAGATGCTCTAAGTAACATTATTACGGAAATACATAACACCTCATTAGCATGAACAACACATGTCAACTAAAAGCTTACGAGGCTCACCAAACACAGAGGGTTGACTGAACTTTCTCGCAATTTTCAATGGTAAAACAAGGGAATTACATTCATTAGAGTCTAAGGTATGGAGACTAATACCAACACGGCCACTTAGTATGATTTTAGTGAATTATTTGCATTTTAATGAATTCAGGACTAGTAATCAGTGTGTACCAGGGTTTGCAAACATACTTACAACACAATATGTCAAACAATAGCGCCTCTGGGAGATCCCAATTACTTATATATCTTTTGGGAGCCTTTCATCACTTCTCCCCAAAAACCTTCGAGAGAAGACGGAGTGGGTGGCAAACTTTAAAGCTGGCGAAATTCATGGATCCCAGGCAAATTGTAACTCGAAATTGGGTATTTGGAACTGGGTTGATGTAGTTTTTATTAACTCGCCTTGAATCTCTATCGTCATCATCAAGTAATGGTTGGTGGACCTTTGTGGTTCGTAGATAAGGGCAGAATGCATTTATTCATTTTATTTCCTCAGAAAAAGAAAAAGAAAATTCTGCATTTATTTATTTTACGATGAGGGTGATCCGAGTTCATAATTTATCACCATTTGCCCGACTAATCCCTGCGGTACTTCGGATCTCCTGCATATTCTATTGCAAAGATAACCCACTTCTGCATTTCTCTTTTAGAAAAGTATTCAACTTGATAGTCCAGAGACGGGTTTAACAACTTCGTTGCTATCAGTAGTGTCATAGGGAGAGGGAGTAGGGATTTCAGTTTTGTTTGGGTGTTGATTTTGGCAGAGGTGCAAATATTCCTTAGTACTTTAGTAGCGCACCTTTGAGGTAAAAGAAGTCGCAATTAGTTGATTCAGTGTGTATCTCATTGCGCAAAAGTACCATAAATACTTGTTTGGGGTGGACATTAACCCCAGAAGTGCCAGTGTCTTTAATTATGTGGAGACTCTGGTTTCTATTGCTTCCAAGATTTTTAATACTTCAATTTTACTATTTACCTCTTCCTTCTTGACCTGCACTTGTGTTTTTCTCTGACCTTTCTTTTTTCCATCAGGTTTGATGTCGTGGAAAGAAAACTACAAATCATCAGCAAAGTAGTAGGTTTCCAAAAAAATGTCATGCACATTTTTCGTTTGATGATAATGGTTATTATTTGAAATTAACAAACATACGAGGATATCTCATCTCCAGGGGGACATATAATGACTTTTCTCAAAAACAATGCCACCCAATGAATAAAAATATCAAACATGGACGCATTGCTTTAATTAACTCAGAAGTGTTTGGGAACGTCACCAACAAAATATTCTCTGCAACACAGAAATGCTTAATCCTCGGGCTCTCACAGAGTTGAATATAAATGAGAATACTATTCCTAATCAAAATTTTAATTAGCAGGAAGCATCGCCTCGTGTTTATTGCATAAGGAAATATTACGGAGGTAAGAATATAGACATAAGTGGTTGACAGAAGGTGACAGAAACAAAGCCTATGAGACTAAATTTAAGAGAATTGGGAGACGTTGATCGGAGGATACTTGATCAAGTTCCTTCTTTACTCTCGAAAATGATGGATCCTGCAATTATCAAATTTGAAGGAATCTTACATTTTTCTTCCCTTAAAAAAGCTAGATCTCCAGGCCTGACTTTCCTAGGAGTTTTTCTTAAGAAGCTTAGGACATTGTAGAGGCAATCATAACCAAAGCAGTTATGTCATATTTAAAAGATGTCTCAATAACTTCTTGGTTCTTCTCCCTAACATGGTTGGTGCTAAATATCTAAAGAAACTTTAGACCAATATATGTGCTTTCTATTCAAAATCATCACTAGACTTATGGCGGAAAGATTGCTTCCTATTGTTGACAAAACTGCATCTACAAAGCAAAGTGGTTTTACTAAGGAAAAAAAATTACTGCAAGTGAAATTGGCAGGATTCTAAAATAGCTATACAGTTTATATCAAAAGGCGTGGAGGGAACTTGGCCATTAAATGGGGGAGTGGAACAAGCTTATGAATCCTTGAGATGGGTCTTCTTGCTTGTGGTTCTTACAAAATCTGGATTCAATACTTGGTGTCCATGAGTCTCCTAGTGTTTGCTGTTATTGCTCTTACAGCCTCCTACAACCCTCCTAATACCAAAAACACGGGAGGTGGACAAAATAAAATTTTGAATGTCATGTAATACGAACGTGCTTGTGACAATATAACTATATGTTTGTCAAACTTGTTCAGTCGGCCATAATACCCTCAAATAATGTGCCCCTTAAACTTTGTATCATCATACTTGAAATGATAGAAGTAGAACAGGTTGAGGATCTGGCAAGATGAGGTTTCTAGCAGTATCATAAGGCAAAGGAGACAGCAACCACAGCAGGAATCTGAAGAGGACTACGAGAAACCAATGAGCAAGAGGAGCGCGCTGTTTGCATTTTCCAGGGAGTTGTAGGTAAAGGCCTAATAGTATTTGTATCAAATGTTACGATTGGTGAAAAAAACCCCAGAGCGACTAGAAGCAATGTGACATCATAGGGCTGAGCGTACTGGGCTGTTATATTTAGGGATTTTGCTATAGGTTATTTTATGAAACTATGAGTGTTAGTTCTTGTCTTATTCACTAATTTTGATTATGTTGTTACAAAAAGAAATTTACAATCAGTTTATAATCATCTTGAACCTTATCATTTTTTTATGGCTTGCATCACTATATAGTATATACCATATTTTTGTGTGTTCAAATGTATCTGTTAATTTTCTTTTAAGGAAAGTGGAGAGAATTGAAGTGTCAAAGACACAGGAGTGGAGTGCCGAAGAAAATTGGAAGCTAGTGTCAAAGCCATGCAAACAGAGTGGAATTTTGTTACGGAGTGCCTAGGAAGGGAAAACTACTTGCTTAGCGCATTGTTGAGCCGTTCGAATCCCACAAAAGAGTATATATGCCCATCTACCAACCATTGATTTTCTATTATGTAAAGCTTTGTATTCCTTTTCTAATCGTGCATTGAAGAAACTGTAAATAAAAAGAATATCGACTTTGATACAGACTAATAAAAAGAAAATCA
Source organism: Kingdonia uniflora (assembly GCA_014058105.1). Taxonomy (NCBI): domain Eukaryota; kingdom Viridiplantae; phylum Streptophyta; class Magnoliopsida; order Ranunculales; family Circaeasteraceae; genus Kingdonia; species Kingdonia uniflora. Next base: position 902,085 of record JACGCM010000376.1, read on the forward strand.
TCCATCTTTAATATTTGGATAAACTCCTGAATTGAATTTTGAAAACCTGTTCTCTAAATCTATAGCCAAATCACTCATACCTGCCTCGGATAAATTCCTCTTCACGCTTATAAATACTGGAAAATTGGGCTTCATTCCAACCTCCATCATATTCACTAGAATATCCCGAGCATCAAGCACCCTTCCTTTACTTAAATGAAGGCTTGTGAGCAAGCTATAATTCGTATTTCCAGAACATTTATACTTCGACCTCATATCAACCACATACTTATATGCCTCGTGGAATCTGAGACTATCAAAGAAACCCTTGATAAGCTTTGCATGCGTTGTTAGACGAGGTTCAAGATCCATCAACATCATCTGAGTAAGAAAATCGTACGCAAAGTCCAACCGCCCAAGTTTACACGCATAATTGATAATAACTTCAAAGGTTATTGCATCAGGTACCACATACCTCGACTCTTTAACATCGTCCAATAATTTACAAGCTTCGGTAGCCAATTGGTTTTTACAAAGGTTACTGAATATATAATTATACGAATTACTATCTGGGTGACACCCATATCTATTCATCTCCCCCAACAAACACTTCGCTTCTTCAAAACTTTTTCTACAACACATTTCCAAAATCACAACATTATAATAGCAAGTCTTCCTCTCTGTTTCCTCCATCACAAATACAGCCAACTTATAAGAACCCGAAATGCATAACATCTTAATCAATCCATAAACCCCAGAACCGCGACACGATCCTCCCACCTTATTCAAAACCTCCACAACTTTCCTAACCGAATCACTCGACAACGCTACAAAACTAAACGCTTTCTCCATCAAACAAATCCCTTTTCCACTAAAATCATTCAATATCAGTAGCATTGTATCAAAATCTTCAACCCAACCTAAGTTATCAACAATCAAACTACAAAACTTCGAATTACGACTATATTTCACTTGGGTTTCTCTAACCCAGAGAAAAAACTTCAACCCCAATACCCTCTCACTATTCAAAACCCGAAAAACCTCACTAACCAAATCAAGAGAAACACTTACATTCATCTGGGTCAGCTTAAAAATCAAATCTTTCTCGTCCCCTTTAATCAAATCAACAATTTGAGTAACTTCTGACGAATTCAGCTTCAAATTACCTCTACTAAACCGATGTTTATCAGTGATTTGTGGAGGTAAGTGTGAAGAGGGAGACGAAAACAGTCGAATTAGAAGGAGAAGTTGAGTTGGAGTTTGGGGTTGAGTTGAGGAAAGATTGAAATTAGGGTTTATGAGAGATTTTGGAAATTGGGGGAGAAGAGAGTGAAGAAATTTGGGGTTTGATAAGTATCTGAAACTCCATTTCATGGTGTTTCAGGTTGGGGTTTTAGACATAATTTTATTCAAACAAAACTACCAAGCAGGGTTTAAGATTTCAGGGTTGAGTGGGATTTTGTCTAATGGATAGGCGTATTTGAAGAGCATCTCACTATGGTTTTTTAGGTGCCATGTAGGATTTTCGTCCTTCCAACAACAGTACCTCACTCACTTGGTTTTTCTCCTCAACAAGCAAGGTTGAGCCTTGCTTTCCAAGGTGCAACCTTGCTTTTTTACGTCCCGATCGGGCGCCCAACATGTAGTTTGCGACGCTTACCTAGTGTTTGAATTGGCTGAAATCCATGTAGAAGAGAAGGGATTTCCTAAAATCATGATGAGTTTAGGTTATGTAACTTATGTTAGGTTGGGAACCAAATTTTAAAAAGATATTTGTTTAATCTACTGGTTTCGAAGTAATACATATAGTTAGACAGTAACCCCCAGTACACTCTGTTAGAGGAGCCTACATGCCCCGTTGGGAGGCTTTTTCTGTTGAGTAGTGTTGGCTTTTGTTGAGTTCCCTCCAACCTACACTCTGTTGGAGATTGACAAATTGTTCACCGATTTTTCTCCCTTTTATTCACAAACATCAAGTATATATATACAAAGAATTGCCGAGAGTCCTTGCTCACCAAGTCTCTGTTGATCTCCTAAAAATCCTCCTAAAAGATGTATTTACCTAAAATACAAATACTAAAAATATTTTAAAAGATAACTCCTATTTTAGGTACAATACCTATTAATATCGTAATACCCCCCTTCAAGTTGGAGCGTGAAGATCTCGAACGCCCAACTTGCCAAGTAGAAACTCAAATTTTGCTTTCCCCAATGCTTTTGTAAAGATGTCTGCCAATTGAACACTAGTAGAAACATATGACGGACAAATCATTCCTTCAGTCACCGCATTTCGAACAAAATGACAGTCAACCTCTATATGCTTAGTTCTTTCGTGAAAAACTAGATTTTGAGCAATGTACAACGCCGACTGACTATCACAATACAACTTTATTCCCTTTGGATGTTGCACACCCAAATCACCTAAAAGTTGTTTAAGCCACTTTAACTCGCACACTGTTGCCGCCATTGATCAATACTCAGCCTCCGCAGATGATCTAGATACTGTTTGTTGCTTCTTGGTCTTCCACGACACCTGAGAACAACCAAGTAACACGAACCATCCTGTCAAGGAACGCCACGTAAGTGGACAACTAGCCCAATCTGAGTCACACCACCCTTCTAGACTGAGGTCACTATCAGCACGAAGCAAAATCCCTTGCCCCGGACTCTTCTTCAAATATCGCACGACCCTGAGAGCCGCCTCCCAATGATCCTCACGAGGTTGTTGCATAAATTAGGACAGAATATGAACCGAATATGCAAGATCAGGTCTCGTCACAGACAAGTAAATCAATCTCCTTACAAGTCGTCTATACGGAGTCGGATCCGCAAGAAATTCACCCTTAGCAAGGGCCAAATTGTGATTTTGTTCCATAGGGAATGTCGCAGGCTTTGCTCCCAATAAACCCATTTCAGAAATTATCTCGAGTGTGTATTTTATTTGGCAAAGAAAAATTCCTACTGGATTACGGGCTACCTCTAGCCCTAAGAAATATTTCAAAACTCCCAAATCCTTCATATGAAAACACCTGCCAAGGTAATCTTTAAAAGTTGTCAATGCAACCTTGTCATTCCCTGCAATAATCAAGTCATCAACATAAACTCACACGTTGAGCTGAGTTCTTCGCCTGCACAACCCAAATAATGAATAATCTGAATAGGATTGCACAAATTCATAATTCTTCAATGCTGTTGACAGTTTTGCAAACCAACACCTGGGAGCTTGTTTTAGATCATACAACGACATTTTCAACCGGCAAGCCATGTTAGGATTTGTATTCTCGAAACCTGGAGGAACCTTCATATAAACCTCCTCATTTAAGTCACCGTGAAGGAAAACATTATGCACATCCATTTGATGTACCTCCCAATTTTTAACAACAACAATTGCAAGAAAAATGCGAACCGTCACCATTTTTGCCACAAGAGCAAATGTCTCGTTATAGTCAATTCCATCCACCTGATGATTGCTATAGATCACAAGTCTTGCTTTGAGTCGCTCTATGATGCCATCAGATTTATACTTAATTTTATATATCCACTGGCTCTCTAGTGCTTTCTTTCTGGGTGGAAGAGTCTCCATTACCCAAGTTTCATTGCCTTCAAGGGCTCGTATCTCCTTTCCCATCGCATTTCGCCATCCCGAGTCTTTCATTGCTTCTTTAAAATGTTTTGGCTCATGTCCCACTGTCACTGCTGCAAGAAAATTCCTATGTCTCACAGAAAAACGTTCACAATTCACAAAATATGTTATAGGATAGGGCGTACCTGAGGAAGATGAAGGTAGCTGATGAAATCTCAGATGGACTTATTTTCTGTGCAGTATGAGTAACAAAATCACGATACCGTGTGGAAGGGCTTTTGACTCGTTTTCCGCACCCCAACTCACCGTCAACTAGCACACCTTGCTCCCCCGCCGTATTCTCCAGCCCCTCATCACGCATATCCTCATGTACGGGCTGTTGTACGGGCTGCATCTTAGGCTGCACCGCAGACCCCTTCTCGAGGGTGGACGCTGCCTCCAACCCCCCTTCAATACACACAACACACTCATCGGCACCCTCATCCTCACTCCACGCCCCATCCTCATTGTTCACCAGTGTAGGAGTCACCACACTCCGTGGTTGGTGTGGCGCAAAAGGAAATTCTTTCTCAAAAAATTTTACATCCCTCGATACAAAGTACTCATGTGTTTCTAAATCATACAATTTCCAACCTTTCTTCCCAAAAGAATAGCCAACAAAGACACACTTACGACTCCTACTTGCAAATTTATCACCTTTGTGTCGTTGATTATGAGCATAGCAAAGACAACCAAATACACGAACAACCTCATAAGAAAGCACTTTCCCAAACAACAGTTCATATGGCGATTTAGTCTTCAGTAAAGTAAAGGGTGTTCTATTAATCAAGTAACATGCTGCCAACACACATTCTCCCCAAAATTTGATTGGTAAGTTCCCTTGAAATCACAATGCTCGAGCCACGTTCAAAATGTGTTGGTGTTTTCTCTCAACCCTCCCATTTTGTTGTGGAGTCCTAACACAAGAAGTTTAAAAAAGAATTCCATTATTTTGAAAATAATCATGCAAACAATTAAATTCGGTCCCATTGTCACTTTGCACACATTTTATCACTTGTTCAAATTGTCGTTCAACCATAGCAACAAAATTAAGAAACATAGATTCAACTTCCAATTTATTGCATAGTAAGTATACCCAAACTCCTCACGAAAAATTATTTACTATTGTCAAAAAATAGATAGCCTCACATGAAGAACGAGCCTTGTAAGGCCCCCACAAATCCAAATGAACAAGTTCAAAAATCCTACCAACTTTATTCATACTAGTGGGAAAACTAGACCTAGGTTGCTTTGCATGCGGACATACATCACAAGCTCTACTATTGTTTCTGTATAACACAAAGATTTTTAGTGAATTGTACAACGCAATTTAAGTCATCGATTAATTGAGTCACATAAATTAAATTGCATGTTAATTGTGGGATATAAAGCACACTGTCAAGCTTCAATCCTCCTGGCAACACGACACTCCCCTCTTGATTTGCTTCGGCCGTGTTGCCATCCGACAATCCCACCGGGCAGTGTTTCACCTTTCTCACATTCCGCAAAAGAGACAAGTCACACGACACATGGTTCGATGCTCCTTTATCGACAATCCAACTAAAAATACTGTTCTTACCATACAGCCGGTCTTTTGTTTTGGCTAAGCTCAAAAGATCAAGAAGTTGCTGCAGTTGCGTTGCTGAAACACCCGCAAGACCCGCAACTTCGGTCGCATCCACCAGCCTCTGCGAGGACGCTGCCTGCTGCCCAGACGAAGTTCCAGCCCCACCAATTTTATTTGCGCGTACAGGTGGTACACCATACCCTCGGGCACGACCAGAACCTGCACGCCCACCTCCTCCTCCTGTCCGTCCTCCACCACGACCTGGTCCCTTACCTCCGCGAGGCCGGTCCCCCCACCATTCGGGGAAGCCGTGTAATTGAAAATAAGAGGATTCGTCGTGGCCTTCTCTATTATAATGATTGCAAAACTTGTCAGTAGGATCTACAGAACGAGACTTGCCACGCGTATCAGGCTGAATTGAGAATGCCATGATACTATCTCGTTCTTCCTTAAATGAGGATAAATCTCCTCTACGCAGTCTTTCCGCTTGAATCGCTTGCTGATATGCTCTATCAAGCGTCGACAATGGCTCTTGTCCCAGCAGATTTGTGCGAATTAAAGCATATGCTCCATCGAGGCCAATAAGAAAGTGATGTAGATAGTCTTCTCCTATTAACTTTTCTACCTGCGTGACTATGCTACATGTGCAACTTCCACACTTACAAACCGGCACCTTCACATATGTGGTTAGTTCGTCCCAGATTCTTGACAAATGAGCAAAGTAAATTGCCACAGTCTCGATTTTTCCTTGCTTGCACTCCCCCAAGGACATCTTTAATTGACATATACGAGTGCCGCTTACCACACAAAACTTGCTTTTGAGATTGTTCCACAGGAGTTGTGCATCATCATATTCTATGAGTGTCGTCTGAACGGACGGCTCAATGGTATTGGTCAGCCATGACACCAACATCGAATGCACAACGATCTAATCCTCAAGTTTCTTCTCTGTTGTTGGCTTCGGAACCGTCCCTTCCACAAAGCCAAATTTCCTCTTCGCCTTTAGCGAGGTGCAAATTGCCCTCGCCCATTCATCGTAGTTCTCACCACGTAATTGAATAGGAGTTATGATGTTTCCCGGGCCGTCACTCAATCCAAGATGATACGTCCTATCCACCTTCTTTTTGCCATCTCCTGATTGTTCTCCCACTCCGCCAGCCATGATCTCTCGTGGAGGCTACAAGCCTGAAGAGAAAAAAAAGTGTGTTTGCCCTAGGATCTCTCTAAGCTCTGATACCATGACAAATTGTTCACCAATTTCTCTCCCTTTTTATTCACAAACATCAAGTATATATATACAAAGAATTGCCGAGAGTCCTTGCTCACCAAGGCTCTGTTGATCTCCTAAAAATCCTCATAAAAGATGTATTTACCTAAAATACAAATACTAAAAATATCTTAAAAAATAACTCTTATTTTAGGTACAATACCTATTAATATCGTAATAGAGATGCTCTAACAATTTACCCTACCTATAATCTGCCACATGTTAGTGATTATATAATATTATGTACTGGATTTGCCAACCCTCTCTAACGACACCGTCTCACCTATTGGTTAACAATTTGACGGAAGTTAATAGTAGAGTTTCTATTTTTTTAAACTTTAAATATGGTTAGATTTCCTCTGGAGAAAATCACCACCCCTTCTACTTTCTCTCTCTACCCTTATATATATACTTCTTTCTCTTCCGAGTTTTTCCTCTTTGTCTCTCTTACTCTCTCTGTAGCATATAAGCCCATATAATATTCATTATCATTACTTCATCCCAGTACCACACTACAAATAACTCTATAGCAATATCAAACACTTTTGTTCTAGTGGTAGTACTAGCAATCGGGCACACACTATCGCGTGTACCTACAATTATTTGCAAAATGTGTACCTATTCGTTCAAATTGTTTAGATCTCTCAAATGTTAAGAATTGAGTTGATATCTTAATTCTTTAGTTGCAAGTATTGGGTTTGAATTATGATGAAAATTCATCGTTATGTTGCTTAAGTTCGTGAAGTAAATGTACAACGTGGAAGAATTTCAGATTTATGTATTTGTTAATTACATCTATATAACTCTTACTATAAAGAGTACATATGTGCCTTACAGCTTGAATTTCAAATTACATAAGATTACTATAAACTCATTGGTAAATGCATTAATGTTTATGAGTCCGAATATTAAAGAGTGAGATTTTACTGTTAATTGACAATACATTGTTGTGATTATCAAAATGTACAACAAACCGAAATGAAGACTTATTATCTTTTTGAGTTGCCCTCAACAAAACAATCAATTACAAACCATAGGTTCCAAATTGTGATTTTAGAGGAAGATAAGCGGAATCCTTTCTCTATGGATCCTTCTCCTACTAGTCGTCTTCTACTTCTGCTTCTTCTTCATTAGTTTAGGTTTGCAGCTCTCAATGCCTGCAAATATTACACCAATTATCATTAATACAACAAAACTCAATCAAATGACTATTTTATACATTCCTTCGTTGACAATTAGAACGAATAGATTAATGCTAAACAAATCATGGGCATTTTTCATAGTTTTGCCTTCGTATTATGAACCACCTTACTGCAAATTATAGTGATTACCTCGGATTTTAATGACTTTAGTCTTTAGGCGAAAAAAATGTACCCCCTTTTGCTTCTTCCCTTTGCGGTGTTACTTGTTAGGGTGTTATTATTGGAGGAAATCCATAATTAAGTTCCCGAAGCTAACTACTTTGGTACTCATTCGAATTTGCGATAAGGACTATAGATGGACATTAGGGGTCGGGATAATAGCCCCCTCTACTCTTGTTAACGATAACCCCATAACTGAGGTCATAGGAAGTTGACCCGAGTAAAGTATATTTTGACTTCATCATCCCTCTATATGTCATTCCAAGAGGAAAAGAAGAAGATAAGGTGACGTTTATTTTTTGGACTGACTCCAGTCAAAGGTCTGAGTATGACTCCAGTCAGTGATTTGGACTGACTGAAGTCACTTAGTGATGTTTGTTTTTGTGACTAACTCAACTCAAACTCAGATAAAACATCCTACTGAACCTCTCTCCACTCAGATCCAATAAGCCAGCTGAGTGGGAGGTCTGAGTCTGAGTACAAATTTTGCCCCTAAATTGCCCTCACAACAAATCAAAAATACGAAAAACAAAACAATTTGTTCTCCCAGCTCTTTCACGAACGAAACCCTAATCTCTCTCTCTCTCTCACCAGTTGGAGAAGTCGATTCCTCTTATGAATACTTTGATTCCTCTTGAGCTGTTACTAGTGAAACCTAAAATCTGCGATTCAAGTACAACTGCGATTCCTCTTGTGGTATGTTTGATTCCTCTTGAAATTGGTTTATCTTTGTTTGTACAACTGCGATTCAAGTACCCGTACTCTAAAACCTCACTATTTGAGCTCTTATTGTGTCTGCATTTCTGGGTTTTACATGATTAGTCTTGATTTTATATGGGATACTTTGCATGCTTGAATTATCAGTTTTTGGTAGTTAGTTTTGTATAATTATTTGAGATCTCTTCATGGGTACTCCTATTTTTGGTCTGACATTGCGTATGTAATCAGTGTTTGGGATGGAGGAGTGGTGATAGAATTTGATGTACATGTTTCCATAGTTAATTTAGAAGATTATTATGATATATTGTTGTTTGGGTTGTGTTCCTGATGATGGTGTGATTGACCCATGTTGTGGTTTCTATTAGTATTCAAACTATGTTTCGAGAATTAAGAAAGGGTGGTTGTTGTTGTGAGTTTGTGACTTGGTGAATCTATAAAACTAAAATGATAAACTTAAAATTAGTAAAAATATGACTAGTTTCAAAGAGAATATGTTTAGGTGATAGTTTGATCAATGGGCTGATTTTCCCAATTATGAATTTCAAGATTATTGTTTTTAATATGTATAGTTAAGTTGGTTAGAACTATGACATTGAATGGTTTATAATGTTTTAAACTCTAAGTAGATAATTAAGTAGATAGATCTGCATTGGTTAGTGGTTGTAAATGTATCTCTAATGTTATGCACCCCAGAGCTGTCTATACCTGTTTATACCTGTCTATGTTTTATCCATCCATACCTGTCTATACCTGTCTATCCATCCATCCATACCTGCCTATGCTTTGTCCATCTGCTGTTTAGATTATGGATTGTGTATCCATGCTTTTTCCATCTGCTTTGGGTATGTTATGGATTGTATATCCATCTGCAGAACTGTTATGGATTGTATATCCATCTGTTATGCAGCTATGCAATATAGGGAGTACAGGGCTGTTATGTTATGGATTGTATATCCATCTGTATATCATCTGCAGAACTGTTATGTTATGGATTGCAAATCCATTTGTTATGCTTTGTCCATTATCTATACCATCTGTTGTATCTATACCTTTTCTTGTATATGTCCATTATCTCTGTACCATCTGTTATATCTCTTCTTTGGTATAAAAGCATCTATACCATTATTTGTCCATCTATTACAAATGTTTTTAACAGCTTTGGTATTCTCAGATAATGGATAGATGCTTTTATCTGTCTATCTGTCCATATTTACAGATAATGGAAGATGCTTTTATCTGTCCATATGTCCATATGTACAGATAATGGATATATGTTTATCTGTCCATATGTACAAATAATGGATAGATGTTTTTCTGTGTCCATCTGCAGAAAACTAGACATGTTTGTTAATGGATAGTGCATTATGTTAATAGATAGTGCATTAGTAGTTGTTTGTTATTTGATACTATTTTGTTGATTATTTGATACTATTTTTTTAATTATGTATTGCTAGGGACAATGAATCAGGTTCAATGGGTATTATGTAATCCTGCTATTGTTATTTTGTACAGCGGGATAGTGAAACAAAATAGGAGGGTCTGCCAAAGACTATGTCCAGGAACTCGTAGAAGGTTCTAGAACTGTAATGTATAATATGATGAGGATGGACCCAACCTCTTTCAGATCTCTAGTTGCCCACTTCAAAGATACTGGGCTGTTGAGGGATAGTAAGCATATAGATGTCGAGGAGAAGCTTGCAATATTCAGCTTGCAATATTCTTACACATCATTGCACACAACATGAGAAATATAGCTGTATTCATAGAAGTGTTATACCACAAATACCTTTTAAATCCAGTTTAAATCCAGTTTTCATAGAAGTGTTATACTACAAACTGTATAGAAGTGTATATACAGTTTGAATCCAGTTTGTAAATACAGAGTTTGTATATCCATTTTGGAAACTAACAAAGGAAGCCCTAAATACCCAACTGCCTAACTGTTATCATAGAAGTGCATCCATTTGTAGCTGTTATCATAGAACTGTTATTATAGAAGTGCATCCATTTGTAAGCCTAAGTTATCATAAAAGTGCATCTATTTGTAGCTGTTATCATAGAAGTGCATCCATTTGTAAGCCTAACTGCCTAACTGTTTTCATAAAAGTGTTATCATGGCCTAACTGCCTAACTGTTATCCATCTATAAGCCTGTTTGTATATAAAAGTGCATCAATTTCTTTTTTTGTATATTTCAGTGCATATGTTATGCTTTGTATCCATCTATAAGCCTATTTGTATATAGAAATACATCTGTTAACTGTTTGTATATTTCAGTGTATCTGTTATGCTTTATATCCATCTGCAAAATCTTTTGTATATCCATCTGTTAGTGTATTAAAGACTATGATCATTGGACCAACTGTTATGCTTTATATCCATCTGTAGAATCTTTTGTATTTGTTTAACTGATTTGTCTACTTGTTCTGAAGGTGCAGTTATGTCGATACCACCAAAGAAAACAACAGGCTTTTTCAAGTAATATCCAGATTTTAGACTTCACTTCATCCTGAAATGTCAAGCACATATAGACTTGAATTGAGTGTCTACAACATCTATGAATACTATAGCTTGGAAGGCACTGGAAGAAGAGCTCAACAACATGCAAAATTTTCATGTTTTGAAACATAAGGAACTAAAGAACCAATACGATTATATGAAGAAGCAATGACAAGTTTGGAGAGGGTTGATAAACTGGACTGGCTCTTGTATCAGGCAGCTTTGATTGGCCTGAAGATGTTTGAGAAAATATCATTGTGGTAAGTTAATGTGAATAATGACATTATAATTTTATTATATAACAATAAATACTTGTGTTTAAACATTTATTTACATGTTTGTTTACAGGTGAATTCTGAGGCGAAGAAGTATAAGACCGCTCCTCTTCAGCATAGAGATTTGTTGGAGAAATTGTTTGATGGTCTATCTGCTACTGGGGATTTTGCATGGTCTTCAGGTATGGCAAGTGTACCGTCCACCCAACAGAAAGAGTATGTTCCTCTACTTGATGATATGAATGTTGACGATACACAAGTTTCCCACGCTGGAGTTGATTATCCATGGGAATGTGAGGCCATTCCTTCTTATGATGCCCCTATCAGTCCAGTAATGGAGCCTACTCCTGGTGGTACTTCTTGTACCCAAGTTGGTGTACGAACTCAAAGGGGAAAGGATCAACTGCGGCAGTTCAACCAGTGGAACCAACAAAGTTTGTCAAATCTCTGATATCTGCATTAATTGCCCAAGGATCTAGTTCTACTTATGCTAGCAATGACGATACCTCTACTGAAGGTATTGAAGTATATGGTCAGTTCATATGAGATAAATAATGTATTATTTTTTAAAAGTTTGAAGTTCTTGGGAGGATCCAATGAGCACACTTAAAGGTTAATGTTTCTAGGGCTTGATTTAGAGCAGCGTGTTGGTTTCCTTGAAGCTCTTTTAAGTTGATTGGAACTTATTTGTTTGCGTATTTGTAATAACTCTTAAAACTCTGATATTTACTTATTTGTATTAACTTCAATGTTAATATTTATTTGATTTTATGAACCAATGTATATTTGTGTTTGCTATATATACAAGTTATTTTTGGATGTATTTGTGTTTGTTATATATACATGTTATTTTTGTATGTATTTGTGTTTGCTATATATATTGGTAGTATTTTCTATGTATTTGTGTTTGCTATATATACAGTTTATTTTTCTATGTATTTGTGTTTGTTATATATACAGGTTATTTTCTATTGCATTTATGTTTGATATGTATATGTGATATTGTTAGTGTTGGTGACAGAGGGGTGGTGGGGGTGGTGGTATTGGTGATGAATAGGTGGGGGTGTTTGTTTATAAACTGAGAAGAGTATTTTAGTATTTGCCTATTTTAGTCAGATTTAACTAGTAAAAAAACAAACACTCCAAGGCATCTACTTAGACAATGAATACCTCTAAGTGGACTCAGACCCACTCAGACTCAGATCCACTTAGACCCAAAAAAACAAACGTCCTATCTTTTTCATAATAATTAGAATCTAATTAAAAGTAAAAAAATTACCTCTCCCTTTCTTCTCTCTCTGGGCGTTTCTCTATCAGGTTAAAAAAAAAAGTTTTTGTGGGTGTTTTTTAACAGTTGAAATGGAAATTACTGTTTTACCCTGGTGGTGGGACAAGATAAAAGGGACGGTCACCGGCCATCATTAAGGACTAAAAAGGAAACAGAGAAAATGCTAGTTAATTGGGTTCACGTATTTCTTTTTCTGTTAGTGTAATAGCCTATTTTCGTAAAGACCGAAAATAGTGTTTTACACCTTGAAATGGAGAATGCTGTAGATGAAATAGCTATAAACACAAAGTTTTAGCGTGGAAAACCTCTTAATGGGTAAAAAACCACGACCTCTCCTGAGGATTTTAGAAAGAGAGATATTTATAGATGTTTGCTAGCTATTACAACGAGAGAGAGAGAGAGATGTAGAAATAATCTCTTAGAGGTTCTCAGAGCAGTCTCTCCAGCTCTCTAGTCCTATAACATGACCGTTACAATATTGCTTTAATGAGGAACGCTACAATATCAAGTTTGACGAGTCTTCATAATGGTCGAGTAACGGCTTGAGTAACTCTTCTTCTTTGTAACCGCTCCATAATGTGTCATAAATGGCCACGTGTTTGTTGACGAGATCGAAGTACTGTAGATGTATCAGTTCGAAGTACTGTAGCAGGTCGGATTACTGTAACAGTTCGGATTAGTGTAGCTGTTACTATTAAAAGTACTGTAGCTGTAATAGTTCGAAGTTACTGTAGCAGGCCGGAGTACTGTAAAAGTTCGGGTAATGTAGCAGGTCGGATTACTGTAACTGTTACTATTCAAAGTATTGTAGCCGTAGTAGTTCGAAGTTACTGTAGCAGGTCGGAGTATTGGAAATAGGTCACCATAGTTACAACCATAATTCTTTTCTTCTTCATTTCATTCAACAAATGAGTACTTTTTTTTAGGGAAAATGTAGGGTTGCGATTCAAAGTTTTCCTCTACAAGGAAGGGCTGCAACACCAACTATTCAAAGGTTAATATTTTGATTTTTTTTTGTCGTGCTAACATTAGAATTTATACGATCGGATATTGATACTCGAAATACATCAGTGCATCGACTCATGGTTTAGGTGATGACAGGGCACCGTTTTATCGAAACCTCATCAAAATAATTATCCGTCATAAATGTTTTATGATCACTTGATCATAAAACAAGTTAGCAGGTGCCATCTTACAGCTTTATAGCTGTTACCATTTAAAGGGGAGTTGAGCCCTACCTCACCAATTACGGGGTGACACAAGTAGGACTTGGCTTAGATAGACCATTACAAACTTTAGCTAATAAATATTTGTAATCATCCGCCGAAATAAGTAGTAGAAAATAATTTCTTTAACTGAAAAAGAGTATGAGAAAATAAGTTTTTCAAACAGAAAAGATTAGAGCTAATCACATGAAGGCCAACACGAGAAAAGAATGGTAAAAGTGTAAAAACAAATATTATTTCAAGTGGAGAAGTTTTAAATACACCACAAACTCTAAAAACTCACCCCATCCCACTCTTTGTTAAAGTTAATTACATCTCTTAGAGCATCTCCTAAAGTGCCTCACTGACTTGGTTGACAAAAAAACCAAATCCAAGTTAGTAAGGCTCTATTTACTCCAACAATACCTGACTTGAATTTTTAACAGGCGCCCAAGTGTTAGGCGTCTGTTTCATTTATTTTTTTCATCAGGTGCCAAAGACTTGGGCACTCGATTTGAATTTTAAAAAATAAAAATTGGGCGTCTAATTTGAATTTTTATGAAAACAAAAAACAATTGGGTGCCCAAACCTTAGGCGTCTAATTTAAATTTAGCACACTTATATAGGTAGAAAGAGGCCCTAGTTTTCTATTTCAATTAGAATTGCTTTCTATCAAAGTAGAGAGTTGTAGGAAACCCTAACTTCATTAACCAATAAAATTAGTTTCCTATTAGGACATTGATCATCATAATTAGAAACCCATAATTACTAAAAGACCCTTACTCATGTGGGCCATAACAAGTTTTACATCCGATAGAGTGAGTTTGGATCGAAGAAATATAAATTATGGCTTTGGCAAACTTTTTGTGAACAAATCAACAATCTTAAGTTTGGAGGGTACAAGTGGCCACATTTATACAAAGTTGACACACTACACCGAAAGTGAAGATATTATGTGAACCAGTTCGCTGGTTAAAAGATGGTGCACGATGCTCTCATTTGATGTAAATCAAGATCCTTCCGTGAAGCTACCACGGTTATAATGGTTACGATAACCATAACTGTTAGGTTGAGAGAAATTATTTTGACCTCCTCATTATTTTTATCCACCACCGTTTCTAGAAGAGGAGTTACGGATCCATCTACGTAGCCAAAAAGATCTTGACAAGTCAAGAGAAAGATGAACTAATTTCACCATAAAAGATAGTTGTTTATCTCGAGTTTGACGAACAACATGTGCACCATCGTGTTGAACGTGATAGGAGTAAAAAAAAATTGAGTTTGTGGATCGAACACCTTCTGGATTTGTAGGGGCCATTGTAGTATTAACCATACAACTGTGATACAATAAATAGGTTTAAGAAACCTTAGTAAAATTGTGAAAGAGAAAAGATAGGATTGGTGTGTCTTTCTCAATGACAAAAACACCAAGACCAATGTCTTATTTATAGCTGCTATACCTAGATCTCTTTAGATATACTTACAAATACGGAGTACAAATATATACAAAATATTTAGCAAAAATCTTATATTGAATTATAATCTTCTTCCCTTGATTGAAGGCACTGTGATGTCATTACCAATATTGGCATTACTTTCCTTAACAAAAAGAAATATGTATGTCTTGCTACATTGATCTGCATTGCAACCGCAACAATTGGGGCTGAATGTTATAACTTACAGCCTTGTGTTCAGTAGCTAGTGCCAGTACTGCGCTACCGCTACTGCTTTTACTTTTGGAAAACAAGGCGAAAACTTTTGGATGAGTGTCTTGTTTATTTTGCTGTTTGGAGTTGATGATAGATGGAACATCATTTGAGCTTGGCTTAGAAACATCTGGTAAAGAACAAGGATTGTCTGTCTTCATCAAATCTTCTTCTGGGGCGAGTTTAAAGAGCGCCACGAACCTGCTAGGAAACAAAGGGGGCAAATCGCAACGCGAAAGCACGATATGATTGAGCAAGAACTGAAGATCTAACTTTAACCACATGGAATTCAATCAAAGCAATAAACACATACACAAGGTTTAAATTTAGGTGGAAACTCAAAAGGATCAAAACCACCCCCGACAAGCATGACAAATCTATTATAAATTAAGGTTATAAGAAGTTCCAAAGATTTCTCAACCTCACCTCTACCCTTACAGATAATCCCTGGCAAGAAACCCTAGAAAGAAAACCCAAGAAATCTCTCTAGAGTAAAACCCTAGATTTCTCAATTTTCACTCTCTACAGAGGCTTTGAACTCACACTCTATATTTATAGACTCTCTATTAGGTCATCAACGAAGTACGCATCACGAGACAAACCATCGCCTCCAAAACGAACTTACAAAATAGTTTTGCCTACGCAGTTTTCGTTCGAACGACTTTTACTGAACCAAGTTTCCAACCTAGATACAAGCTTTTCGTTTGAGCGACTTCCTTTGTTTTTGAGCCGTAACCCAATAGAACCAAGTTTAAGCTTCTCAAGTGTTGCCTTTCCCGATAACAAAAGAGGAAGTTAACAAGATGTGAAGGAACACAAAAAGAAAATAATATAAAATATGGGCAAAAATTTATCGAGTTTCAAAGACAAAATCATTACGACATTTTGCCTGGAACATGAATGCTTCATACCGAATCCCCTTAAACCACAACCTGAACTTCCTTGGTTCAATCATTAAGAAAATATTAGCTCCAAAAATCAAAATTTTAGCACTATAAATATAGATTTACTATTTTCCAATCATCCTTAAACCCCTAAAGCACAAACCCAATAATAAATTAAATCAAAATATGAGGAGCAAAAACCATGGGATGTAATGTAGTTCTTAAGTGATTTGAAAAGGAAGGTAGAAATTAGCCCCAAATATAAAAAATTTAGCCATATAAAGCTAAAAGTACCCAATCATCCTAAAACCCCTATAGCACAAACCCAAAAATAAATTACATCATGAGCAGTAAAAACCATGGAAGCAATGTATTTCTTTAGTGATTTAATTAAAGAGGGAGATCTCATACCTTGGAGAAAGGGATGAACCGGAAGATGAGGAATGCTGAATTTTGAAATAGGGTTTTGTTTAGAGGAAGATCTACATAATCCTGGGTGTAAAACTACATTAATACCCTTTGAGTTCCACGTTTAACATTGTATTTTATAGGGATACTAATGGAGATTCAATAATACCCTTAAACAATTAAAGTTTGACAAATTTGTGTAGCTAGTTTTCTTACGAATTATGTATTTGACAAAGGTGTAAAATAGGCAGACGAAAAAATAATCTTTTTCAACCATTTTGGTCGAAATTGATCCAATGATCCACAACAGATACTCATATTGAGGTTATAACTATAATAAAATGTGATTAATGGCTGAGATGAAGCCTCAAATCATGAATTTTCCTTTAGTAGTATAGATAAGCAATTAGAAGTCACATACAACTCATTTCATAGGTTCAGAGCCTTGAGCACAAGTTTGGTATTTTAATCCTTGCCTTGAACACAAGTTCAAGGGTTGGGATTCATATAATAGAAACCTCTCGAAAATGCTTACCCAATACATATTGTTGGATTTACAACAATTGCACTGTACTCTTTCGGGTCTACACAATTCTGTTTCACCTCTAGAAGATACAAAGAACCATAAATTGTCTCTTCTATCTACACAACTGTTTTCTTTGTTTTTTTCTCAAAATTAAATAACTAAAGACACATTTTATCTGATCTTAGCTCAACAATAAGTAATTCGAAATTTTTTATATCTGATCTGATCTGATCTGATCTCAAGAGTCTTTCCAAGGAAAACCAGCACAGGGTTAAGATAATAGTCCGGCAACTACTTTTTGAATCACCCATGTCATCAGTTTTGTTTTTGTGAAGAAATATGTCATTAGTTGGATCATCTAGTCAAGCCACCAATTCAGAATCACCCCCCCTTGAGGTATCAGGAGAGCGTTACGAAAAAATGGTTGAAATATGAAGTCAAATATTATTATTGTCAAACTAAGCACACAATTTCTAATTTTCTGAAATATGGTGTAAATAGTCAATAGAAAATGTCTCGCCAAAGAAAATTTTGCACACATGGTGTGGAAAAAAAAAACCCGGAGATATTCAAACTTCTTGATTCCTATATATAGAGTGATCTCGATTTAGTTTCAGAAACCTTCATCAATATCTGAGAAACTCTCCTCTTTCTATCTTTGTAAGTCTTGAGTTCTTGCATTAGATTTTGTTGAGATTAGCAATGTTAGTATTATCATATAGAATGAGCCTATAATTGCTTGTTCTTTCCGCCTATACCGTATTATAATCCTCGTAGACTGATAATATATGTTTAGAGCTTATGAAAAATGACAAATAACATAACGTCCTAATCATTTTTATCACCAGTAAACTATGGTATTGACTGTATAGGTTCTTAGTTCGCTTATAAGTAATAATACTGTAAAGTATTGAATTAGTCAAAATAATAGATTAATTATATTATCTAACAATACATATTTTTCCAGAAGGTAAGGTGCTGCTTCCAGAACAGGAAATTACTCTATGTTTGCCGTTGAAGAACTATCATAACATGCTTATCTAGAAGCGGTGTTTATTGCTCTACAAAGTTTCAGTTCATGTTATTGTTAATAGTAAAACAGAAGATCATTTTTGATTCCTCTTCTTCTTCTTTTTTTGTCATATGGTATAGCCACAAGTTTGTTTTAGTCTAATAACTGTTGCAACGATGTAGTTGTTAAGTGATCATGGGAAGTATCAGCGAAAATTGTCTAGGATGGGCAGCAAGAGATACATCTGGAGTCCTATCGCCCTACAACTTCATTCGCAGGTATATAAATTCATGCAGTTCTTAGATTGTGTTGCTTAACGTCAAATAAATTCTCGGTATGATAGTTTGTATTGACTGAAAACTGTAATGATCCCGGTAAAAACCTTGTGTATCGAAAACTGTAATATTTATATATATTCTCCGTAATTTTTTTCATATTTCTCCTGCAACTTTATCATTTGGTACAGGGATACTGGACCTGATGATGTTTCGTTGACAATTACACATTGTGGAATTTGTTATGCCGATGTCGCCTGGGCAAAGAACATTCCTAGAAATACAATATATCCAGTGGTGCCTGGGTATGTATGTCACTTATTGCAATTTCTCAAAATGTTCTTCGACTTCTTCTAAACTAAGTTTTCTTTGAGCCAGACATGAGATCGTAGGAATTGTCAGAGAGGTAGGATCCAATGTTCGCCGCTTCAAAGTCGGCGATCATGTTGGAGTTGGGCCATATGTGAACTCATGTAAGACATGCGAACATTGTAAAATTCGAGAAGAGGTTCACTGCGATGCTGAAACAACACACACCTTCAATTCTGTTGATGAGGATGGCACAATTACAAGAGGAGGGTATTCGAGCTACATTGTTGTTCAGGAAGGGTAAGCCAATCCCTTTAAGCCTGAATTCATTTTCTTAGGGTTTATATGTGTGTCTGCCTGTAAGCTCTAAACCCCAACGTGTTGATGTGGGTGACTACACACAGGTACGTCTTCAAAATACCAGACAACTACTCGTTGATTTCTGCAGCACCATTACTTTGTGCTGGAATTACAGTCTATGCTCCCATGATGCGTCATAAGATGAATGAACCCGGTAAATCTCTTGGAGTAATTGGGCTAGGTGGACTCGGTCATTTAGCTGTGAAGTTTGGCAAGGCTTTTGGATTACATGTAACAGTTTTCAGCACGAGCAATTCAAAGAAAGATGAAGCCCTGAATCTCCTTGGAGCAGACAAGTTTATTATCTCATCTGACATGCAACAAATGGAGGTAATGTTATTGTAAAGATTATGGCCTAGTGCTTTTATTCACATTTGATATGGCTCATCGTCTCTAATATTTCCTTGCAGTCTTCGGCAAAATCACTTGACTTCATAATCGATACCGCATCTGGGGATCACCCATTTGATCCGTACATGGCTCTTTTGAAGCCAAGTGGGGTTTTAGTCTTAGTGGGATTTCCCAGTGAGGTCAAATTCAACCCTATGAGTCTTTTAGCAGGTACCTTCTTCCCTCTATTTTCTTAGTGGGATTTCCCAGTGATGATATTCATTTCGTTTTTCATCTTTTTTTAAATTGTCTTTGATTTTTCCTCTGGTCCTCTTCTTTCATCAATTTCGCAACAGCTGTTATTTAATTGATTTGGTTTTTCATTTTGGCTCCCTTGTTTTACGAATTTAGCTTAGAGGACGAGATTATGACCATCTGTTGGATCTCTATCTCACATATATTGTGAAATGGAGTGTGTTAACTGAAATGAGTAGTGGAAAAATGCAGTTTTTGAGTATACCTAAATGACATGTATGATGCATCGATAATGATGATCTTTTATGTTTCATTTTATCAAGTGATGCATTTGGTATTCTCAGGTGCATAGGGATTCAAATGTATCGCGCAATGCAAGTGCGTATAGCTAACTATAGACATTATTTCTATAACATTGTCAATTGGCGGAAGTATTGTCAATGGGTATTTTTTGCTATAACATTATTTCACAACTAATTCTGTTTTACTTTTTGGATGGTTAATCGTTTAACTAGTCGTTTGTTTTCATTGAACCAGGCTTGTGTGAGGTACATATACACCTATCATATCTATGTGAGGCCCCTCTCAAAAAATGACGTATCCTTTGACAACTCATTTAGACCAACATCTCCTAAAGAGCCTCGTTACCTTGGAATCCAAGGTGTCACATAGGATTTTTGACCCCCAACAGTGTCTCACTGACTTGGATTTGAGTCTCAAAAAACAAGGTTAAACCTTGTGTTTTTACGTCGCGATTAGGCGATTGTTTGTTTTATAATTGGGCGCCCAATTGTTATTTTTGTTTTACCAAAATTCAAATCGAGCACCTAAGACTTAGGTTCCAAAAAATATAAAAAATTCAAATCGGGTGCCCAAGTGTTGGGCGTCTGTTAAAAAATCCAAGTTTGGATGAAATAGAGCCTTACTGACTTGGATTTGGTTTTTTTTCAACCAACTCAATGAGACTTTAGGAGATGCTCTCTAGTGTATAAAAATAGCCCAAAAGCTACTTACATGAAAAGAATCATAGTTTTGGGACATCACTTACAGAGATTAATTAAAAGCCGGCTTGTATTAATTAACTCTTAAGTGGGAATGAGATTCTGAGGTATCTTTTAAATGTCAAAACAACAAACTAAAATATAAATGACTGCAGACTTGATTTTTCATATAAGGCATCCTCTTGATCCGGCCTTGTCGTTTACCTATGTTTTTTTTTTTTTTTTTTTCAGACCTGTAGAGCAAATTACAGTTTTGCGTCCTAATTACAGATCATATTAGACTCGAAACACCTAAATTATACTAATGAAAAACATTTGTAAAACAGATTTGTTTCCAGGTTAATTTACTTTTAGCTATAAATAAGATGAGATAGTACAATTGGTAAAACCAGAGAAAAATAAGGAGTAACTGTTGAACATATCCACACTGAATGTGAGTTTCAAATAGATGACATTCGGAAAAAAATGTATTAAGGCACTGCCAAGATGCATGGACGGCAAACAATTAAATAACAATAAGACTTCTTCCTTCCCTCCTCATCTTTCTTAAGAAATTGTAATCTCGCTCTCTCTATATATTGAACATATCCACACTGATCAAATCATTCATGCTTCTATAACTCCAGCTCTTTAAGTTCTTTGGTCTTATAAGACTACATCTTTTCCTTGTTCTAGGAAAGATTTTAAGATGGCACATCATCTCCTCCTTATAAGTTTACTAGCCTTCACTTGTTTCTCTATTTCTTCTGCCTTTGAGCCTAGTCCCTTGCAGGATTTCTGCGTCGCGGACATTACCAATGCAGGTAAACTTTCAGCACAATAGGATAATGAAAAGCTTGGCGGATGTTAGTATCAGCTTTTAGGTTAATGCGTCATTGTACATGTCTCACTTATTTTCTGTTTTCCTGGCAGCATTGGTGAATGGTCGAGTCTGCAAGGACCCAAAGCTTGTCCAAGCCAGCGATTTCTTTTTTACTGGGCTACATCTACCTGGGAACACATCCAATTCATTTGGATCAAAGGTAACTCCAGTTAATGTGGCTCAACTACCTGGACTCAATACTCTTGACATCTCCATGGTTCGTATAGATTATGCACCATGGGGGGTTAACGCTCCTCATACTCACCCACGTGCCAGTGAGATCCTGACTGTTTTGGAAGGCACATTATATGTCGGTTTCGTTACCTCAAACCCCGAGAATCGTCTAATCGCCAAGACCTTACAAAAAGGAGATGTTTTCGTTTTCCCAGTAGGTCTAATTCACTTCCAACGCAATGCTGGATATGGAAATGCTGTTGCCATAGCAGCTTTGAGCAGCCAGAATCCTGGTGTCGTCTCCGTAGGTAATGCCGTGTTTGGATCAAATCCACCCATTGCCAGTGAAGTCCTTACCAAGTCATTTCAAGTGGGAAAGAACGTAGTAGATCGTCTTCAAGCACAATTCTTGTAAAGTAAGACATTATGAGAAAGAATGAAGGAGATTTATCGAGCGCAGTTATGTGTGTGTGACATTGTATTTATTTATATTCTATTCTAATTTGATTCTATTCCATTTATTGATGTATTGCCCTGCAAATAGTAATATTAGTCCCAATTAAAGCTACCCTTAGTGTATTAGCGAAATAAGGGCCGGCCCTTGCTATAGGCGCAAGAGCAACAAAAATTACCTTAAATAAACACCAATCCCATAAATAAAAATATAACCATACACCGAGTATGAAATACTAGTTAGACATTGAGGATTTCGTACCTGCTAGAATGCAGAGATGGGTTTGTTGAAACTCAGAGCTTAAAAAAGAGCTTTAAATACGGTTTCACGTTTTAGAACTTGGTTCGTCAAAGTCGTTCGAACGAACTTGGATGTCGTTCGAACGAGTTACATGTTTATAGGGCTCGAATCCTTTAGTTGTCAATGTCGTTCGAACGAGCTTGGACTTTTTTCGAACGAGATGTGCGTTGGTTGTCCTTGAAGATTGTCTGTGACGTTGAGTTTGCCTCGAGATCCGTCCTACTTGTAATTAGTTCCCTTAGTATATAAATGAGACTTAGTTTATTTTTTAGGTAATCTTTTCTGTGAGTTTAATTCTAGAGAGCTAGAATTTGAGAGACTCCATTAAAGCTTGTGAAACTTGGAGAGATCGTGTAACCTGTTTGATCACAGTGGATGTTCGCGGGTAGTGGTTTTTTATGTACAATATGTATTCAAAATTGAGTCGAAGATGAACGAAAAAGAAATTGAAAACACTGAAGATCGAGGCTTGCAGTCACGGCAATTTCCTTAAGACAAATTTCACCATGCGTATGGGGCTTCACACTTTTCACGGTGCCTGTCACCCAAGATACAACGATCGAATCGTATAGACTTAAAGCACTCAAGTCGATACGTTTGTCGAACTATCTGTGATTTTACTCTCGAGAAGGAAGGAATGAAAAAGAGGAAATGATAATCCAATATTTTTCTGTGTGTCCAACACATCAAGAATGATTGTTTAAACAAAGGAGAATGTGTCATTTAGAAGCACTTGTATATAGGGTTGCGCTCCAAGATACATCTTTGAGAAGAGTTGTGTCTTTTGAAGATAATTGCATGCTTTATTCGAATATAATCTATTTATGTTTGAATACATTTCTTACTGCCAGATTTATTCGAATAGATTCTTCCTGCAAGATTCTATTCTAATAGATTTTTCCTGCTAGATTTATTCGAATAAAATATTATTCTATTCGAATATAATTTTATTCGAATAGACTTATTCGAATATAATCTATAAAATAGTCCAAATGGGTCATGGGTTGGTTCGTGTACGCAATCCCATTGGGGTCGCCATAGCAAGCCTTTACACACTCGCCTCACGCACTGCATGACTTACTTACACATCATATGTAACCCAATATAAAGTGGAAATACTCTTTCCACTAATCCAATGTGGGACTAACAGTAGTCACCAAGGTTTTATTCAAACCACAACGAAAAGACATGCATTTTTTCCAACAATCCCCCACATTTGAATAAAAATGGGAAATACGAGAACGAACAAGAATCTTGAGAGTAATGGTAGGAATGGCTATGCATCGAAATATGTGTTTTGTGGACTTGAACCTTCTCTAGTAAAACACTATCGGACATACTTGACAAAACAGTGAACATGATGTCTTGAACTGTTCAGCCGTTGATGTAAGCCCAAACAATAGTATTCACATAGTTTCGCTCCTGTCACAGACAGTTCTAAATGTTGTGTCCATTTTGGCCTTGGACAACCTCAGATTCATGAGTGCTATTAGAGAATTCAGCCATCTAAATTCTCACGGAAGCGGCCCTCACTTCTTACTCACATAGGTGATTTTATATTAAAAGTACCCTGCCATACTCTACTTGTATACACAAGCTATAGGAATCATTAAAAAACAAAGTTTACCCTAACAAACTCTGTAGGTTGCACTTTTACATCAGGAATGAGATGGAGACCTAGTCTCCTCAGTGTTTGGGTGAATAACCCTCAACCAGTTTTCCTATTGAACCTAGATCTTGGGATCCTCCAGTCAACTAGGTTAGGTTACCATTGAGATTACTCGTGGATTGGCCGTATTAATCCCATTCCTTTTGATGTCCAGTATACTTGCCCTTTCGACAACCCTTTTGTAAACGGATCCGCAAGGTTGTCTTGAGATTTTACAAAATCAATGGATATTATTCCATTCGCAAGTAACTGCTTAACAGTATTATGTCTACTACGTATATGTCGTGACTTACCATTATACACTTGATTCTTAGCCCTTGTTAGTGCTGCTTGATTATCACAATGAATACATATAGCAGACACAAGATGTGGCCATAAATGAACAAGACGTGAAAGGTTAACGCATAAATAACTAATAATTTGTTCTTTCTAATATAACAAAGTAAATACAGACTAGATAATTCGATTCTTGCTTTAACATGAAGAAAACACGAGATACAAAATCAAAATACGAGTTGCATACTCTAAATATGATCATAAGAACCCGAATTTACAAACACAAAGTAAGAAAACTTACTTGATCAATAAAAGACAGAGGAAAATCTAGATGATGAATTGAGTAGTTTATGAAACAAAGTTAGTTGTATTTATCGAAGGGATAATAGGATGTCCGAATCCTAATATGTGTAGAGATGATGTATTATCCGAATCCTAACATGAGTAGGGTAACCGTAAGAGTAATTGCTAATACTAGGATTTAGATAAGTTTTACGTTTTAGAAATATCTTCTAGATATAGTAAGTTCGATCTTTCTTGTTTGGAGTCATAGTTGAAGTTGGAGTAAAATATATAATTTGAAGTTATTATGTTTCTGAGCAAACCCTAATTTTAACTTGCAAAGTTTAGGGAAGTATAAGACAGTTTTGGAGCAAAATACCCAAGATAAGTATACCTTCCAAGATATTAGAATTAGGGAACTTCGTTCTCCTAGCTTCTATACACGTAGAAATTTGAACTCGAGTTTTTTCATCTGAATGCTTGCAGTTATACAATGGGTTTCATGGTAAATCAAGTTTGGGCAGTAAAAGATGATCATGATGCAATGCCTGGATCCTATGCCATAATTAAGAGCGTTATACCAAGGAATGGTATAGTTCTAGGCCTCAATTTCTCTCTAGGATTGAGGAACCTATTACTAAATATTTTAGATTTGATTAGCTTGGCTTCAGGAGCCATGTGTGGTCACCTGTTGTTATAGCTCTTTCCCTTTCTCTTTTGTTTCTTGCCTCTTTGTTCCCCCTGTAACCTTCTTTTTTCCTTAATAAAACTTCTCACTCAGCAAAAAAAAAAAAAAGGTTATACCAAGGGTTTAACAAATAACAGTGGAGGTGTTGATGCGAGAACCCGATCCAATGTGTGAGCAAGAAATATAGTGAGTGGATCGTTGTTTACCAATGGCTTTTGTAATATTTAAAGCATCAAGATCGACAAGTTTGAAAAATTCTTCAATGCTCATACATCAAGTAATGTTGTGTGTGTTGAACATGTATTCAGAAACGAAACTAAAATGAACGAAAAGGAAATTGAAAATCGATGATCTGCAGTTACTGCAATTTCCTTAAGATAGATTTTACCATGCTTATGGTGCATCACAGTTAATGACACCTGTCTCCTAAGATACAACGATCGAATCGTACAGACTTAAATCACTCAAGTCGATATGCTTGTCGAACTATCTGTGATATTACTCTCAAGAAGGAAGCAATGAAAAATGAAAGAGATTCGGGTATTTTTTTGTATTGCAAATAATGCAGAAATGAGCTATTTATAGAGGAGAATCCGACTTATCGAAGTACCTGTTGACAGGGTTGTGCCCTAAGAAACACCTCTGTGAAGAGTTGTAACCCTCGGAGAGAGTAACCAACTCCTGAATAAACACCCCAAAAACAGACATGAAAAATGATGAAGTGTAATCTTGAAATTCCCATGAGCCCATGGCCCAAGGACCAGTCATAGGTCGTGTCGTGCAAGAAAGCTCATGGGCGTCCCTATATTGCAAACCTTCACACACTCGCCGTGAAAAAGTTTGGTCCTAAGCGCTTAGGACCAAAAACTGACTTAAGCACCTCTATATTAGACATGTGTCCTATTTAACTCACCTACTTAATCAAGGTTAACTAGAAGATTAATTAGTCATCAAGCAAGGAGAAAAACATTAGCTATGAATATGTTCTTTCCATTTTTAAAGATTCTCATTATTATTTCGTAGTTGGCATAAAAAAGAGAGGAAGAATATAGTGGCTTATTCCGCATCTCGTACTCAATCTTCATGCTCGACCATCATGCGACCACTTGACCTCGTCAACATACACGTGACACAATTCATGGCATGTTACGAAATACCTACAAAGTTCTATCCATCATTTTCGACCTCTACATCAACAGTTTGAGTCAACAAGTAATTCGTCACTAATGAAGCCGTTACAAGGCCGCAAGATCAGACTGTTAGATAATAAGTTCAAAGATTATCACACACACACACACACACACACACACACACACACACACACACATATATATATATATATATATATATATATATATTGTAATGTCCATTATTAAGAATAATTATGGTCGTCGAACGGTCTTATTATAAGACCTATAAATAGAACCAGAGAATTTCAGATGAAGGACGGATGAATCTTCAATCTAACTCTATACAATATTACTCAGAACATCCTTTATAATAGTTATCAATCTTAGTAAATCTCTCTCTTTCGAAAATTCTCAAGAGAGGTCGTGGCTTTTAACCTATTCAGAGGTTTTGCACGCTAAACTTTTTGTTGGCAATTACTTATCGTTCATTAAACGTTTTGATTATCTTTGGTGTAAAGACTAAGATCGTATTACGAAATTAGGCTATTATATTTGGCGCCATCGGTGGGAATTGAAATTCTCAATCCCATTATCTCAAAATTAGCTAATTTTCTCTTCACGTCATGACGCTTCCAGACCCTCCAGTACCAATTGGCCCGACAGAAGGAAGTGCCTTCCTATAAGAATTGCGGGCCACTTTACACTCCGAAACATAAAGGCGAGCCATTCTGGAATAACAATTGGCAGGTGTACAAGATGCGTTGAAGGTTTTGCAGGGAAAGCAGATCGGAACCCAGAAGAACAAAGGCGTATTTCCTGCCGGCTCACAAATTTCCATTCAAGACAGACTAGGACCTCACACTAACAACTTGGGAGGTGATATTCGATCTAATCATATTCAGCCGGAGGTCGAGCCTGTCCAGGTACTGGAAGTCCACCAAGAAGTTGATGGCGGTCTTGCGGGAGTTAGAAAAGCAAAAGATCTACCTCGAAGAGTTCATATTCCAATGCGAGATTGTCTAAGTAAAGGAAGTGGTGACCACATTCCTCGCGAAGGACGCATCCCACGTCCAACCATTACAGCTCGGCAATATGCGACTCAAAAACATGTTGAAAAGCGTATCAAAGAATTGTTTGAAGCCCAGTCTCAGACCACTAAAGGCATTCACAACAGACTACAGAAAAACCCTATTGCTCAGGAATTATTGGATGACGAAGTCCCCACCGGTTTCTACACCCCAAAAATCCGCAAATACAGGGGAAATGTTCTCGTGGAGCACGTTCAAAGATTAGTACATTAGGAAATAATGATAGGATTTGCAGTACCTGAGTTCTTTTGCATAGGAATAGTGATGTATTAAGTGAGTGAATAAAAGGTCTAAGATGAAATTTCAAACTACGCTGGAGGAGTTAAGAAACCTATGCACCCATGGAAGCACACCTTCCATATGTAACGATCTCTCGTCTGAACATGAAATCTAATAAGCTTGAAGATAAAACTTAATAAAATCTATAATTGTGCCTATTGCCATTATTTGGAAGTTTTTGATGGGAAAATCTAAAGTTGTCATGGTAAGAAGATGAATTTGATGTTGTCACCGTTGACAACAATAAAGGTTTTTTCTCTTCAGTTGGTGTAAACTCTACTGTAGGTTTAGGGGTACCTTTTGAGGCCTTCATGTTACCACGAGTTCTTAAAGAGAAGAATTTTGTTTGGTGTGAATGCATATTCTTCTTCTTTTATTCTTTAATTCGCTGGTCGAAAGTCTACATATCTATAACCTTCTTCCCTACATGAGGGTCGCTTCAGAGACTCCTACACTAATGATTATCTCATTAAATAATGGTTATCTCA
Organism: Kingdonia uniflora; assembly: GCA_014058105.1. Classification (NCBI taxonomy): domain Eukaryota; kingdom Viridiplantae; phylum Streptophyta; class Magnoliopsida; order Ranunculales; family Circaeasteraceae; genus Kingdonia; species Kingdonia uniflora. The sequence continues at coordinate 930,623 of JACGCM010000376.1, forward strand.
ACAAATAATGATTATCTCATGTTTCTTCACACTTTATTTTAATTATTTTTTTCCAAACTCACGTAGTTTTTGAGACTCCTACTTTCTTTTTTGAATATTTTTCTAAATATTTTATTATATTTCTTTCATATTGCCACCCGTTTTAAACAACATTACAATTTATCGTGTTAAACATAAAAATACTAAAAAATTTACCGAGAAATACAGATTATTTGGTATAAACCGGTTTTTTCATTTAAATATTAAAATATTGACTGACGAAAATATCGTGATAAAATCAAAATACCATGATAAAATCATAATTGTGAGGGGTCGATAAATACACTGGTTTCGATATTTTGATCTATGATTTTAACTAATATTATTATCAACATATTGTAATAATGATCAAAATGCCGGAAAAAAAAAACCCACCAATATATCGTGATAATTCGGTTTAAACAGGTTTTTTGCATTAAAGGATTAAAAAATGAAGTGACCAAAAAGCCCTGATAAACAATAAACCAGAATAGTTAGGTATTTTAATCCTTGCTTTTGAACACAAGTTCAAAGGTTGGATTCATATAATAGAAACCTCTCGAAAATGCCTACCCAAAACATATTATTGGATTTACAACAATTGCGCTGTACTCTTCCAGAGACAAAGAACCCTAAATTGTCTCAAAAGTCAATAACTAAAGACACATTTTATATCTGATCTGATCTGATCTGATCTCAAGAGTCTTTCCAAGGAAAACAAACACAAGGTTAAGATAATAGTCGTCAAATGCTTTTAATTTGCTACTAGATGCCTTATATAACTTCTGTCATCACCCATGTCATCAGTTATGTTTTTATGAAGAAATATGCCATCAGTTGATCATCTAAAAACTCAATTGTCTATTTCGTCGAGTCACTAAGTCAGAATCATCCCCCTTGAGGGATCGGGAGAGCGTTATGACAATAACAAAAAGGGTTGAATTATGAAGTCAAATATTAATATTGTCAAACTAAGCACACAATTTCTAATTTTCTGAAATCTGGTGTTAATAGTCAATAGATAATGTCTCGCCAAAGAAAATTTTGCAGGTGTGGAAATAAAAAAAACATGGAGATATTCAAACTTCTTGATTCCTCTAAATAGAGTGATCTCGATTTAGTTTCAGATATCTTCATCAATATCTGAGAAACTCTCCTCTTTCTATCTTTGTAAGTCTTGAGTTCTTCTTGCTTTATATTTTGTTGAGATTAGCAATGTCAGTATTATCATATAGAATGAGCCTATAATTGCTTGTTCTTTCCGCCTATACCGTATTATAATCGTCGAAGTCTGATAATATATGTTTAGAGCTTATGAGAAATGACAAATAACATAACGTCCTAATCATTTTTATTTCCAGTAAACTATGATATTGACTGTATATGTTCTTGGTTCACTTATAAGTAATAATACTGTAAAGTATTGAATTAGTCAAAATAATAGATTAATTATATTATCAAACAATACATATTTTTCCAGAAGGTAAGGTGCTGCTTCCAGAACAGGAAATTACTCTATGTTTGCCGTTGAAGAACTATCATAACATGCTTATCTAGAAGCGGTGTTTATTGCTCTACAAAGTTTCAGTTCATGTTATTGTTAATAGTAAAACAGAAGATCATTTTTGATTCCCCTTCTTCTTCTTTTTTTGTCATATGGTATAGCCACAAGTTTGTTTTAGTCTAATAACTGTTGCAACGATGTAGTTGTTAAGTGATCATGGGAAGTATCAGCGAAAATTGTCTAGGATGGGCAGCAAGAGATACATCTGGAGTCCTATCGCCCTACAACTTCATTCGCAGGTATATAAATTCATGCAGTTCTTAGATTGTGTTGCTTAACGTCAAATAAATTCTCGGTATGATAGTTTGTATTGACTGAAAACTGTAATGATCCCGGTAAAAACCTTGCGTATCGAAAACTGTAATATTTATATATATTCTCCATAATTTTTTTCATATTTCTCCTGCAACTTTATCATTTGGTACAGGGATACTGGACCTGATGATGTTTCGTTGACAATTACACATTGTGGAATTTGTTATGCCGATGTCGCCTGGGCAAAGAACATTCCTAGAAATACAATATATCCAGTGGTGCCTGGGTATGTATGCACTTATTGCAATTTCTCAAAATGTTCTTCGACTTCTTCTAAACTAAGTTTTCTTTGAACCAGACATGAGATCGTAGGAATTGTCAGAGAGGTAGGATCCAATGTTCGCCGTTTCAAAGTCGGCGATCATGTTGGAGTTGGGCCATATGTAAACTCATGTAAGACATGCGAACATTGTAAAATTCGAGAAGAGGTTCACTGCGATGCTGAAACAACACACACCTTCAATTCTGTTGATGAGGATGGCACAATTACAAGAGGAGGGTATTCGAGCTACATTGTTGTTCAGGAAGGGTAAGCCAATCCCTTTAAGCCTGAATTCATTTTCTTAGGGTTTATATGTGTGTCTGCCTGTAAGCTCTAAACCCCAACGTGTTGATGTGGGTGACTACACACAGGTACGTCTTCAAAATACCAGACAACTACTCGTTGATTTCTGCAGCACCATTACTTTGTGCTGGAATTACAGTCTATGCTCCCATGATGCGTCATAAGATGAATGAACCCGGTAAATCTCTTGGAGTAATTGGGCTAGGTGGACTCGGTCATTTAGCTGTGAAGTTTGGCAAGGCTTTTGGATTACATGTAACAGTTTTCAGCACGAGCAATTCAAAGAAAGATGAAGCCCTGAATCTCCTTGGAGCAGACAAGTTTATTATCTCATCTGACATGCAACAAATGGAGGTAATGTTATTGTAAAGATTATGGCCTAGTGCTTTTATTCACATTTGATATGGCTCATCGTCTCTAATATTTCCTTGCAGTCTTCGGCAAAATCACTTGACTTCATAATCGATACCGCATCTGGGGATCACCCATTTGATCCGTACATGGCTCTTTTGAAGCCAAGTGGGGTTTTAGTCTTAGTGGGATTTCCCAGTGAGGTCAAATTCAACCCTATGAGTCTTTTAGCAGGTACCTTCTTCCCTCTATTTTCTTTTCCTCCAAATAAAAAACAAAAACGCAAGCTTCAATTGAAATACATTACAAAATAACCATAAAATCGGGTTTTTCGCAGGTTCGAAAGTTATTTCTGGAAGTGTAGCTGGTGGTACAAAAGATATGCAGGAAATGTTAGATTTCTGTGCAGCTAACAATATCCACCCTGAGGTTGAAGTTATTCCAATCCAGTATGTGAATGAAGCACTCGAGAGGATGGAAAACAGGGACGTGAAGTATCGATTTGTGATTGATATTGCGAACTCCTTGAAATGAACACTCTATGGAAAATACAAGCTTTTCTCTATATGTATGACTATGGGGTATATGTGATGTGAGCAGTAGATTTAAGAACAATATGACAGTTTTTGTATCAGTTACGTTGCCATTGTGTTAGAATACCTTTCTCTTTGCTAGAGAAAAATACTTCAATAATGTATTAGATTAAATAAAATGAGAAGACTTGCAGTTTTTATTCCCCTTAAAAAGAACTGATGCTCGTAATAGAACCTTAAAAAGAACTGATGCTCGTAACTAATATTTTAAACTTACCTTGGGGTAATTATGAACACGCTTAAAATCCCATATGTCATCTAAAAGATCGTCTGCGTGTTTGACGCTGTGAAGACTGTAAATGGCCTTTCCAGCCTAATAATAAAAGTAGTAGCTGACTTCAGCGACGGCCTATGTTTTCTTTCCAACAGGATGATATTCATTTCGTTTTTCATCTTTTTTTAAATTGTCTTTGATTTTTCCTCTGGTCCTCTTCTTTCATCAATTTCGCAACAGCTGTTATTTAATTGATTTGGTTTTTCATTTTGGCTCCCTTGTTTTACGAATTTAGCTTAGAGGACGAGATTATGACCATCTGTTGGATCTCTATCTCACATATATTGTGAAATGGAGTGTGTTAACTGAAATGAGTAGTGGAAAAATGCAGTTTTGAGTATACCTAAATGACATGTATGATGCATCGATAATGATGATCTTTTATGTTTCATTTTATCAAGTGATGCATTTGGTATTCTCAGGTGCATAGGGATTCAAATGTATCGCGCAATGCAAGTGCGTATAGCTAACTATAGACATTATTTCTATAACATTGTCAATTGGCGGAAGTATTGTCAATGGGTATTTTTTGCTATAACATTATTTCACAACTAATTCTGTTTTACTTTTTGGATGGTTAATCGTTTAACTAGTCGTTTGTTTTCATTGAACCAGGCTTGTGTGAGGTACATATACACCTATCATATCTATGTGAGGCCCCTCTCAAAAAATGACGTATCCTTTGACAACTCATTTAGACCAACATCTCCTAAAGAGCCTCGTTACCTTGGAATCTAAGGTATCACATAGGATTTTTGATCTCCAACAGTGCCTCACTGACTTGGATTTGAGTCTCAAAAAACAAGGTTAAACCTTGTGTTTTTACATCGCGATTAGGCGATTGTTTGTTTTATAATTGGGCGCCCAATTGTTATTTTTGTTTTACCAAAATTCAAATCGAGCACCTAAGACTTAGGTGCCAAAAAATATAAAAAATTCAAATCGGGGTCTCAAGTGTTGGGCGCCTGTTAAAAAATCCAAGTTTGGATGAAATAGAGCCTTACTGACTTGGATTTGGTTTTTTTTCAACCAACTCAATGAGACACTTTAGGAGATGCTCTCTAGTGTATAAAAATAGCCCAAAAGCTACTTACATAAAAAGAATCATAGTTTTGGGACACACTTACACAAATTAATTAAAAGCCGGCTTGTATTAATTAACTCTTAAGTGGTAATGAGATTTTGAGGTATCTTTTAAATGTCAAAACAACAAACTAAAATATAAATGACTGCAGACTTGATTTTTCATATAAATAAGATGAGATAGTACAATTGGTAAAACCAGAGAAAAATAAGAAGGATTAACTGTTGAACATATCCACACTGAATGTGAGTTTCAAATAGATGACATTCGGAAAAAAATGTATTAAGGCACTGCCAAGATGCATGGACGGCAAACAATTAAATAACAGTAAGACTTCTTCCTTCCCTCCTCATCTTTCTTAAGAAATTGTAATCTCGCTCTCTCTATATATTGTGATCAAATCATTCATGCTTCTATAACTCCAGCTCTTTAAGTTCTTTGGTCTTATAAGACTACATCTTTTCCTTGTTCTAGGAAAGATTTTAAGATGGCACATCATCTCCTCCTTATAAGTTTACTAGCCTTCACTTGTTTCTCTATTTCTTCTGCCTTTGAGCCTAGTCCCTTGCAGGATTACTGCGTCGCGGACATTACCAATGCAGGTAAACTTTCAGTACAATAGGATAATGAAAAGCTTGGCGGATGTTAGTATCAGCTTTTAGGTTAATGTGTCATTGTACATGTCTCACTTATTTTCTGTTTTCCTGGCAGCATTGGTGAATGGTCGAGTCTGCAAGGACCCAAAGCTTGCCCAAGCCAGCGATTTCTTTTTTACTGGGCTACATCTACCTGGGAACACATCCAATTCATTTGGATCAAAGGTAACTCCAGTTAATGTGGCTCAACTACCTGGACTCAATACTCTTGGCATCTCCATGGTTCGTATAGATTATGCACCATGGGGGGTTAACGCTCCTCATACTCACCCACGTGCCAGTGAGATCCTGACTGTTTTGGAAGGCACATTATATGTCGGTTTCGTTACCTCAAACCCCGAGAATCGTCTAATCGCCAAGACCTTACAAAAAGGAGATGTTTTCGTTTTCCCAGTAGGTCTGATTCACTTCCAACGCAATGTTGGATATGGAAATGCTGTTGCCATAGCAGCTTTGAGCAGCCAGAATCCTGGTGTCGTCTCCGTAGGTAATGCCGTGTTTGGATCAAATCCACCCATTGCCAGTGAAGTCCTTACCAAGTCATTTCAAGTGGGAAAGAACGTAGTAGATCGTCTTCAAGCATAATTCTAGTCAAGTAAGACATTATGAGAAAGAATGTAGGAGATTTATCGAGCGCAGTTATGTGTGTGTGACATTGTATTTATTTATATTCTATTCTAATTTGATTCTATTCCATTTATTAATGTATTGCCCTGCAAATAGTAATATTAGTCCAAATTAAAGCAACCATTAGTGTATTAGCGAAATAAGGGCCGGCCCTTGCTATAGGCGCAAGATCAACACAAATTACCTTAAATAAACACCAATCCCATAAATAAAAATATAACCATACACCAACGAGTATGAAATACTAGTTAGACATTGAGGATTTCGTACCTGCTAGAAAGCCGAGATGGGTTTGTTGAAACTCAGAGCTTAAAAAAGGGCTTTAAGTACGGTTTTACGTTTTAGAACTTGGTTCGTCAAAGTCGTTCGAACGAACTTGGATGTCGTTCGAACGAGTTACATGTTTCTAGGGCTCGAATCCTTTAGTCGTTAATGTCGTTCGAACGAGATGTGCGTTGGTTGTCCTGGAAGATCGTCTGTGACGTTGAGTTTGCCTCGAGATCCGTCCTACTTGTAATTAGTTCTCTAAGTATATAAATGGGACTTAGTTTTTTTGTTAGGTAATTTTTTCTGTGAGTTTAATTCTAGAGAGCTAGAATTTGAGAGACTCCATTAAAGCTTGTGAAGCTTGAAGAGATCGTGTAACCTGTTTGATCGCAGTGGATTGTTCACGGGTAGTGGTTTTTTATGTACAATATGTATTCAAAATTGAGTCGAAGATGAATAAAAAGGAAATTGAAAACACTGAAGATCGAGGCTTGCAGTCACGGCAATTTCCTTAAGACAGATTTCACCATGCGTATGGGGCTTCACACTTTTCACAGTGCCTGTCACCCAAGATACAACGATCGAATCGCATAGACTTAAAGCACTCAAGTCGATACGTCTGTCGAACTATCTGTGATTTTACTCTCGAGATGGAAGGAATGAAAAAGAGAAAATGATATTCCAATATTTTTCTGTGTGTCCAACACATCAAGAATGATTGTTTAAACAAAGGAGAATGTGTCATTTAGAAGCACCTGTATATAGGGTTGCGTTCCAAGACACATCTTTGAGAAGTGTTGTGTCTTTTGAAGATAATTGCATGCTTTATTCGAATAAAATCTATTTACGTTTGAATACATTTCTTACTGCCAGATTTATTCGAATAGAATCATAATCTATTCGAATAGATTCTCCCTGCAAGATTCTATTCGAATAGATTTTTCCTGCCAGATTTATTCGAATAGAATATTATTCTATTTGAATACAATTTTATCCGAATAGACTTATTCGAATATAATCTATAAAATAGTCCAATGGGTCATGGGTTGGTTCGTGTACGCAATCCCATTGGGGTCGCCATAGCAAGCCTTTACACACTCGCCTCACGCACTGCATGACTTACTTACACATCATATGTAACCCAATATAAAGTGGAAATACTCTTTCCACTAATCCAATGTGTGACTAACAGTAGTCACCAAGGTTTTATTCAAACCACAACGAAAAGACATGCATTTTTTTCAAACAATCCCCCACATTTGAATAAAAATGGGAAAGACGATAACGAACAAGAATCTTGAGAGTAATGGTAGGAATGGCTCTGCATCGAAATATGTGTTTTGTAGACTTGAATCTTCTCTAGTAAAACACTATAGGACATACTTGACAAAACAGTGAACATGATGTCTTGAACTGTTCAGTCGTTGATGTAAGCCCAAACAATAGTATTCACACAGTTTCACTCCTGTCACAGACAGTTCTAAATGTTGTGTCCATTATGGCCTTGGACAATCTCGGATTCATGAGTGCTATTAGAGAATTCAGCTATCACAATTCTCACGGAAGCGACCCTCACTTCTTACTCACATAGGTGATTTTATATTAAAAGTACCCTGCCATACTCTACTTGTATACACAAGCTAAAGGAATCATTAAAAAACAATGTTTACCCTAACAAACTCTGTAAGTTGAACTTTTACATTAGGAATGAGATGGAGACCTAGTCTCCTCAGTGTTTGGGTGAATAACCCTCAACCAGTTTTCCTATTGAACCTAGATCTTGGGATCCTCCAATCAACTAGGTTAGGTTACCATTGAGATTACTCGTGGATTGGCCGTATTAATCCCATTCCTTTTGATGTCCAGTATACTTGCCCTTTCGACAACCCTTTTGTAAACGGATCCGCAATGTTGTCTTGAGATTTTACAAAATCAATGGATATTATTCCATTCGCAAGTAACTGCTTAACGGTATTATGTCTACTACGTATATGTCGTGACTTACCATTATACACTTGATTATTAGCCCTTGTTAGTGCTGCTTGATTATCACAATGAATACATATAGCAGGCACAGGATGTGGCCATAAAGGAACAAGACGTGAAAGGTTAACGCATAAATAACTAATAATTTGTTCTTTATAATATAACAAAGTAAATACAGACTAGATAATTCGATTCTTGCTTTAACATGAAGAAAACACGAGATACAAAATCAAAATACGAGTTGCATACTCTAAATATGATCATAAGAACCTGGATTTACAAACACAAAGTAAGAAAACTTACTTGATCAACAAAAGACAGAGGAAAATCTAGATGATGAATTGAGTAGTTTATGAAACAAAGTTAGTTGTATTTATAGAAGGGATAATAGGATGTCCGAATCCTAATATGTGTAGACATTATGTATTATCCAAATCCTAACATGAGTAGGGTAATCGTAAGAGTAATTGTAAATACTAGGATTTAGATAAGTTTTACATTTTAGAATCTTTGTAGTTTGGAGTCATAGTTGGAGTTGGAGTTAAATATATAATTTGAAATTATTATGTTTCTGAGCAAACCCAAATTTTAACTTGCAAAGTTTAGGGAAGTTTAAGACAGTTTTGGGGCAAAATACCCAAGATAAGTATACCTTCCAAGATATCAGAATTTGGAAACTTCGTGCTCCTAGCCTCTATACACGTGGAAAATTTGAAATCGAGTTTTTTCATCCGAATGCTTGCAGTTATACAATGGGTTTCATGGTAAATCAAGTTTGGGCAGTAAAAGATGATCATGATGCAATGCCTGGATCCTATGCCATAATTAAGAGCGTTATACCAAGGAATGGTATAGTTCTAGGCCTCAATTTCTCTCTAGGATTGAGGAACCTATTACTAAATATTTTAGATTTGATTAGCTTGGCTTCAGGAGCCTTGTGTGGTCACCTGTTGTTATAGCTCTTTCCCTTTCTCTTTTGTTTCTTGCATCTTTGTTCCCCCTGTAACTTTCTTTTTTCCTTAATAAAACTTCTCACTTAGCAAAAAAAAAAAGCGTTATACCAAGGGTTCAACAAATAACACTGGAGGTGTTGATGCTAGAACGAGATCCAATGTGCGAGCAAGAAATGTAGTGGGTAGAGCGCGGTTTACCAATGGTTTTTGGAATATTTAAAGCATCAAATCGACAAGTTTGAAAAATTCTTCAATGCTCATACATCAAGTAATGTTGTGTGTGTTGAACATGTATTCAGAAACGAAATTAAAATGAACGAAAAGGAAATTGAAAATCGATGATCGAGGCTTGCAGCCACTGCAATTTCCTTAAGATAGATTTTACCCTGCGTATGGTGCTTCACAGTTAATGGCACCCGTCTCCCAAGATACAACGATCGAATCGTACAGACTTAAATCACAAAAGTCGATACGCTTGTCGAACTATCTGTGATATTACTCTCAAGAAGGAAGCAATGAAAAATGAAAGAGATTCGGGTATTTTTCTGTGTTGCAAATAATACAGAAATGAGCTATTTATAGAGGAGAATGTGACTTATCGAAGTACCTGTTGACAGGGTTGTGCCCTAATAAACACCTCTGTGAAGAGTTGTAACCCTTGGAGAGGGTAACCAACTCCTGAATAAACACCCCAAAAACAGACACGAAAAATGATGAAGTGTAATCTATAAATTCCCATGAGCCCATGGCCCAAGGACCTGTCATAGGTCGGGTCGTGCAAGAAAGATCATGGGCGTTCCTATATTGCAAACCTTCACTCACTCGCCGATAAAAAGTTTTGTCCTAAGCGCTTAGGACCGAAAACCGTCCTAAGCACCTCTCCATTAGACATGTGTCCCATTTAACTCACCTACTTAATCAAGGTTAACTAGAAGATTAATTAGTCATCAAGCAAGGAGAAAAACATTAGCTATGAATATGTTCTTTCCATTTTTAAAGATTCTCATTATTATTTCGTAGTTGGCATAAAAAAAAGAGGAAGAATATAGTGGCTTATTCCGCATCTCGAACTCAATCTTCATCCTCGACCATCATGCGACCACTCGACCTCGTCAACATACACGTGACACAATTCATGGCATGTAACGAAACACCTACAAAGTTCTATCCATCATTTTCGACCTCTACATCAATAGTTTGAGTCAACAAGTAATTCGTCACTAATGCAGCCGTTACAAGACCGCAAGATCAGACAGTTACACAATCAGTTAAAAGATTATCACATATATATATATATATATATATATATATACTGTAATGTCCATCATTAAGAATAATCATGGTCGTCGAACGGTCATATTATAGGACCTCTAAATAGAACCAGAGAATTCCAGATGAAGGACGGATGAATCTTCACTCTAACTCTATACAATATTACTCAGAACATCCTTTGTAATAGTTATCAATCTTAGTAAATCTCTCTCCTTCAAAAATTCTCAAGAGAGGTCGTGGTTTTTAACCTATTAAGAGGTTTTACACGCTAAACTTTGTGTTGGCAATTACTTATCGTTTATTAAGCGTTCTGATTATCTTTGGTGTAAAGACTAAGATTGTATTACGAAATTAGGCTATTACATTTGGCGCCATCGGTGGGAATTGAAATTCTCAATCCCATTATCCCAAAAATAGCTAATTTTCTCTTCACGTCATGACACTTCCAGACCCTCCAGTACCAATTGGCCCGATAGAAGGAAACGCCTTCCTAAAAGAATTGCGGGCCACTTTACACTCCAAAACATAAAGGCGAGCCATTCTGGAATAACAATTGGCAGGTGTACAAGATGCGTTGAAGGTTTTGCAGGGACAACAGATCGCAACCCAGAAGAACAAAGGCGTATTTCCTGCCGGCTCTCAAATTTCCGTTCATGACAGACTAGGACCTCACACTAACAACTTGGGAGGTGATATTCGATCTAATCATATTCAGCCGGAGGTCGGGCCTGTCCAGGTACAGGAAGTCCACCAAGAAGTTGATGGCGGTTTTGCTGGAGTTAGACAAGCAAATGATCTACCTCGAAGAGTTCGTATTCTAATGCGAGATCGTCTAAGTAAAGGAAGTGGTGACCACAGGCCTCGTGAAGAACGCGCCCCACGTCCAACCATTACAGCTCGACAATATGCGACTCAGAAACATGTTGAAAAGCGTATCAAAGAATTGTTTGAAGTCCAGGCTCAGACCACTAAAGGCATTCATAACAGAACACAGAAAAGCTCGATTGCTCAGGAATTATTGGATGACGAAGTCCCCACCGGTTTCTACACCCCAAAAATCCGCAAATACAGGGGAAATGATCTCGTGGAGCACGTTCAAAGATTAGTACATTAGGAAATAATGATAGGATTTGCAGTACCTGAGTTCTTTTGCTTAGGAATAGTGATGTATTAAGTGAGTGAATAAAAGGTCTAAGATGAAATTTCAAACTACGCTGGAGGAGTTAAGAAACCCATGCACCCATGGAAACACACCTTGCATATGTAACGATCTCTCGTCTGAACATGAAATCTAATAAGCTTGAAGATAAAACTTAATAAAATCTATAATTGTGCCTTTTGCCATTATTTGGAAGTTTTTGATGAGAAAATCTCAAGTTGTCATGGTAAGAAGATGAACTTGATGATGTCACCGTTGACAACATTAAAGGTTTTTTTCTCTTCAGTTGGTGTAAACTCTACTGTAGGTTTAGGGGTACCTTTTGAGGCCTTCATGTTACCACGAGTTCTTAAAGAGAAGAATTTTGTTTGGTGTGACTGCATATTCTTCTTCTTTTATTCTTTAATTCGCTAGTCGAAAGTCTGCATATCTATAACCTTCTTCCTTACACGAGGGTCGGTTCAGAGACTCCTACACTAATGATTATCTCATGTTTCTTCACACTTTATTTTAATTATTTTTTTCCAAGCTCACATTTTTTTTTGAGACTCCTACACTCTTTTTTGGATATTTTTCTAAATATTTTATTATATTTCTTTCACATTGCCACCCGTTTTAAACAGCATTACAATTTATCGTGTTAAACATCAAAATACTAAAAAAATTATCGAGAAATACAAATTATTTGGTATAAACCGGTTTTTTCATTTAAATATTAAAATATTGACTGACGAAAATATCGTGATAAAATCAAAATACCATGATAAAATCATAATTGTGAGGGGTCGATAAATACACTGGTTTCGATATTTTGATCTATGATTTTAACTAATATTATTATCAACATATCGTAATAATGATCAAAATACCGGGAAATAAAAAAACCCACCAATATATCGTGATAATTCGGTTTAAACAGGTTTTTTGCATTAAAGGATTAAAAAATGAAGTGACCAAAAAGCCCTGATAAACGATAAACCAGAATAGTTAGGTATTTTAATCCTTGCTTTTGAACACAAGTTCAAAGGTTGGATTCATATAATAGAAACCTCTCGAAAATGCCTACCCAAAATATATTGTTGGATTTACAACAATTGCGCTGTACTCTTTCGGGTCAGTACAATTTTGTTTCATCTCTTCTAGAGACAAAGAACCCTAAATTGTCTCTTCTAGATGCCTTATATAATTTCTGTCATCACCCGAGTCATCAGTTATGTTTTTGTGAAGAAATATGCCATCAGTTGATCATATAAAAACTCAATTGTCTATTTCGTCGAGTCACTAAGTCAGAATCATCCCCCTTGAGGGATCGGGAGAGCGTTATGAAAATAACAAAAAGGGTTGAATTATGAAAAGTCAAATATTATTATTGTCAAACTAAGCACACAATTTCTAATTTTCTGAAATATGGTGTAAATAGTCAATAGAAAATGTCTCGCCAAAGAAAATTTTGCACACATGGTGTGGAAAAAAAAAACCCGGAGATATTCAAACTTCTTGATTCCTATATATAGAGTGATCTCGATTTAGTTTCAGAAACCTTCATCAATATCTGAGAACTCTCCTCTTTCTATCTTTGTAAGTCTTGAGTTCTTGCATTAGATTTTGTTGAGATTAGCAATGTTAGTATTATCATATAGAATGAGCCTATAATTGCTTGTTCTTTCCGCCTATACCGTATTATAATCCTCGTAGACTGATAATATATGTTTAGAGCTTATGAAAAATGACAAATAACATAACGTCCTAGTCATTTTTATCACCAGTAAACTATGGTATTGACTGTATAGGTTCTTAGTTCGCTTATAAGTAATAATACTGTAAAGTATTGAATTAGTCAAAATAATAGATTAATTATATTATCAAACAATACATATTTTTCCAGAAGGTAAGGTGCTGCTTCCAGAACAGGAAATTACTCTATGTTTGCCGTTGAAGAACTATCATAACATGCTTATCTAGAAGCGGTGTTTCTTGCTCTACAAAGTTTCAGTTTCATGTTATTGTTAATAGTGAAACAAAAGATCATTTTTGATTCCTCTTCTTCTTTTTCTTTTGTCATATGGTATAGCCACAAGTTTGTTTTAGTCTAATAACTGTTGCAACGATGTAGTTGTTAAGTGATCATGGGAAGTATCAGCGAAAATTGTCTAGGATGGGCAGCAAGAGATACATCTGGAGTCCTATCGCCCTACAACTTCATTCGCAGGTATATAAATTCATGCAGTTCTTAGATTGTGTTGCTTAACGTCAAATAAATTCTCGGTATGATAGTTTGTATTGACTGAAAACTGTAATGATCCCGGTAAAAACCTTGTGTATCGAAAACTGTAATATTTATATATCTCCATAATTTTTTTCATATTTCTCCTGCAACTTTATCATTTGGTACAGGGATACTGGACCTGATGATGTTTCGTTGACAATTACACATTGTGGAATTTGTTATGCCGATGTCGCCTGGGCAAAGAACATTCCTAGAAATACAATATATCCAGTGGTGCCTGGGTATGTATGTCACTTATTGCAATTTCTCAAATGTTCTTCGACGTCTTCTAAACTAGTTTCTTTGAGCCAGACATGAGATCGTAGGAATTGTCAGAGAGGTAGGATCCAATGTTCGCCGTTTCAAAGTCGGCGATCATGTTGGAGTTGGGCCATATGTAAACTCATGTAAGACATGCGAACATTGTAAAATTCGAGAAGAGGTTCACTGCGATGCTGAAACAACACACACCTTCAATTCTGTTGATGAGGATGGCACAATTACAAGAGGAGGGTATTCGAGCTACATTGTTGTTCAGGAAGGGTAAGCCAATCCCTTTAAGCCTGAATTCATTTTCTTAGGGTTTAAATGTGTGTCTGCCTGTAAGCTCTAAACCCAACGTGTTGATGTGGGTGACTACACACAGGTACGTCTTCAAAATACCAGACAACTACTCGTTGATTTCTGCAGCACCATTACTTTGTGCTGGAATTACAGTCTATGCTCCCATGATGCGTCATAAGATGAATGAACCTGGTAAATCTCTTGGAGTAATTGGGCTAGGTGGACTCGGTCATTTAGCTGTGAAGTTTGGCAAGGCTTTTGGATTACATGTAACAGTTTTCAGCACGAGCAATTCAAAGAAAGATGAAGCCCTGAATCTCCTTGGAGCAGACAAGTTTATTATCTCATCTGACATGCAACAAATGGAGGTAATATTATTGTAAAGATTATGGCGTAGTGCTTTTATTCACATTTGATATGGCTCATCGTCTCTAATATTTCCTTGCAGTCTTCGGCAAAATCACTTGACTTCATAATCGATACCGCATCTGGGGATCACCCATTTGATCCGTACATGGCTCTTTTGAAGCCAAGTGGGGTTTTAGTCTTAGTGGGATTTCCCAGTGAGGTCAAATTCAACCCTATGAGTCTTTTAGCAGGTACCTTCTTCCTCTTTTCTTTTCCTCCAAATAAAAAACAAAAACGCAAGCTTCAATTGAAATACATTACAAAATAACCATAAAATCGGGTTTTTCGCAGGTTCGAAAGTTATTTCTGGAAGTGTAGCTGGTGGTACAAAAGATATGCAGGAAATGTTAGATTTCTGTGCAGCTAACAATATCCACCCTGAGGTTGAAGTTATTCCAATCCAGTATGTGAATGAAGCACTCGAGAGGATGGAAAACAGGGACGTGAAGTATCGATTTGTGATTGATATTGCGAACTCCTTGAAATGAACACTCTATGGAAAATACAAGCTTTTCTCTATATGTATGACTATGGGGTATATGTGCTGTGAGCAGTAGATTTAAGAACAATATGACAGTTTTTGTATCATTTACGTTGCCATTGTGTTAGAATACCTTTCTCTTTGCTAGAGAAAAATACTTCAATAATGTATTAGATTAAATAAAATGAGAAGACTTGCAGTTTTTATTCCCCTTTGTTACGTATATCCTTGCTCGCCACTATGTAAAAAGATCAATAATCGGTAATTATCACTGCCCGTTTGGTTAGTACAGGGGATATGAGTTAGATATAATCCAGTATTCATCCTGGTGGGGTTTTTTTCCTGGGCACCAAGTGTAATAGAACCATAAAAAGAACTGATGCTAAACTTACCTTGGGAAATTATGGACACGTTTAAAATCCCTTACGTCATCAAAAAGATCGTCTGTGTGTTTGACGTTGTGAAGACTGTAATGGCCTTTCCAGCCTAATAATAAAAGTAGTAGCTGACTTCAGCGACGGCCTATGTTTTCTTTCCAACAGGATGATATTCATCTTTTTTAAACGGTCTTTGATTTTTCCTCTGGTCCTCTTCTTTCATCATTTCGCAACTGCTATTTAATTGATTTGGTTTTTCATTTTGGCTCCCTTGTTTTACGAATTTATTGCGACCATCTGTTGGATCTCTATCTCACATATATTGAGAAATGGAGTGTGTTAACTTAAATGAATAGTGGAAAAATGCAGTTTTTGAGTATACCTAAATGACATGTATGATGCATCAATAATGATGATCTTTTATGTTTCATTTTATCAAGTGATGCATTGGGTATTCTCAGGTGCATAGGGATTGGAACGTATCAAGCAATGCAAGTGCGTATAGCTAATTTTGTTTTACTTTTATGTTTAATTTCTATAACATTGTCAATGGCGGAAGTATTCTCAATGGGTATTTTTGTTTTTCGTCTGGATGCTATATAACATTATTTCACAACTAATTCTGTTTTACCTTTTGGATGGTTTATCGCTTAACTAGTCGATTTAGATGGTTTATCGTTTAACTAGTCGTTTGTTTTCATTGAACCAGGCTTGTGTGACGTACATATACACCTATCTCTACCTGAGGCCCCTCTCAAAAAATGACGTGTCCTTTGACAATTCATTTGGACCAACATCTCCTAAAGTGCCTTACACTACCTTGGAATCCAATGTGCCACATAGGATTTTCGACCTCAAACAGTGCCTCACTGACTTGGATTTGAGTCTCAAAAAGCAAGGTCAGTCTTGGATTACCTTGCTTTTTAACGTCACTTGGGCGCCTGTTTGTTTTATAATTGGGCGCCCAATTATTATTTTTTTTCAAAAATTTAAATCGGGCGCCTAAGACTTAGGCGCAAAAAAAAACAAAAAAACAAATGGAGCGCCCAAGTCTTAGGCACCTGATGAAAAAAAAAAAAAAAAAATGAAACAGGCGCCCAACACTTGGGCTTCTGTTAAAAAATCCAAGTCAAGTACTGTTTGAGGAAATAGAGCCTCACTGACTTGGATTTGATTTTTTTTTTTCAACCAAGTCAGTGAGGCACTTTAGGAGATGCTCTCTACTATATCAAAATAACCCAAAGAAGCTACTACTTACATAAAAAAATCATAGTTTTGAGGACATCACTTACACAAAGATTAATAAAACCCGGTTGTATTAATTAACTCTAAGTGGGAATGAGATTCTGAGATATCATTTAAATGTCAAAAACAACAAACTAAAATTTAAATGACTGCAGACTTGATTTTCAGACTTGTAGTGCAAATTACAGTTTTGCGTCCTAATTACAGATCATATTAGACTCAAAACACCTAAATTATACAAATGAAAACATTTGTAAAACAGATTTGTTTCCAGGTTAATTAACTTTTAGCTATAAATAAGATGAGATAGTACAATTAGTAAAACTAGAGAAAAATAAGAAGGATTAACTGTTGAACATATCCACACTGAATGTGAGTTTCAAATAGATGACATTTGAAGAAAAAAAAATATTAAGACACTGTCAAGATGCATGGACGGCAAACATTAAATAACAATAAGACTTCTTCCATCCCTCCTCATCTTTCTTAAGAAATCGTAATCTCGCTCTCTCTATATATTGAGATCAAATCATTCATGTTTCTATAACTCCAGCTCTTTAAGTTCTTTGGTCTTATAAGACTCATCTTTTCCTTGTTCTAGTAAAGATTTTAAGATGGCACATCATCTCCTCCTTATAAGTCTACTAGCCTTCACTTGTTTCTCTATTTCTGCTGCCTTCGAGCCTAGTCCCTTGCAGGATTTCTGCGTCGTGGACATTACCAATGCAAGTAAACTTTCAGCACAATAGGATAATGAAAGCTTGGCGGATGTTAGTATCAGCTTTTAGGTTAATGTGTCATTGTACATGTCTCACTTATTTTCTGTTTTCCTGGCAGCATTGGAGAATGGTTGAGTCTGCAAGTACCCAAAGCTTGCCCAAGCCAGCGATTTCTATTTTACTGGGCTACATCTACCTGGGAACACATCCAATTCATTTGGATCAAAGGTAACTCCAGTTAATGTGGCTCAACTACCTGGACTCAATACTCTTGGCATCTCCATGGTTTGTATAGATTATGCACCATGGGGGGTTAACGCTCCTCATACTCACCCACGTGTCAGTGAGATCCTGACTGTTTTGGAAGGCACATTATATGTCGGTTTCGTTACCTCAAACCCCGAGAATCGTCTAATCGCCAAGACCTTTCAAAAAGGAGATGTTTTTGTTTTCCCGGTAGGTCTGACATTGTATTTATTTATATTCTATTCTAATTTGATTCTATTCCATTTATTGATGTATTGCCCTGCAAATAGTAATATTAGTCCAAATTAAAGCAACCATTAGTGTATTAGCGAAATAAGGGCCGGCCCTTTGGACACTCGCCTCACGCACTTGTAAAGGCACCACTTACTTACACATCATATGTAACCCAATATAAAGTGAAAATACTCTTTCCACTTATCCAATGTGGGACTAACAGTAATCACCAAGGTTTTATTCAAACCACAACGAAAAGATATGCGTTTTTTTCCAACAATCCCCCACATTTGAATAAAAAGGGAAAGACGAGAACAAACAAATCTTGAGACTATGGTAAAATGGCTCTGCATCGAAAAAGGTGTCTTGTGGACTTGAACCTTCTCTAGTGAAACACTATCGGACATACTTGGCAAAGCAGTGAACATGATGTCTTGAACTGTTCAGCCGTTGATGTAAGCCCAAACAATAGTATTCACACAGTTCCGTTCCTGTTCCGTTCCTGTCACATGTTCCGTTCCTGTCACAGACAATTCTAAATGTTGTGTCCATTCCTACTCGCCATTTGGAGCCCAAAAAAAGGGGCTCCAAATTCATTCATACTCGCCATTTCTTATTATTCTGGTACGTTAAAACTGTTGAAGAGCAGAGTTATTTTTTCTGAAATTAAACAAACAACACAATTACCACAAATAAATAAAAATATAACCCTACACCTACACCAACGAGTATGAAATATTTTAGAGCATCTCCAACAGATAGTGTGAGTTCGGGTGTGGGCTCTGACAGGGGGCCCACAAAAAACCCAACCCAAACTTCACCTCTCCCAGCAGCAAATGAGAAAATTTGACGTGGTTTTTATTTTTATTTTTTTTTATCTACAATCAAAACACTGCGCGGTGTTCTAATTACCATGCGGTAAAACGATAACCACGTTTTACCGTGCGATAAAACGATTACGCGAGTTCTGTTGAAATTAACAAACCCAACTCGACTCCCTCCCACACTGTTTCCTCATCTCTCTCTTAATTTGAACCCAAAACTTTAAAAAAATTACAATTCTTTGAAAAATCAAATGAAGATGCCAGAGGGAGACCCACACCCTAGTACATTCCCTGGGTTTAAAGGGACAAGAAATCCAGAGCAAGCCGCGACTCGGTCGAGGTCCGGAAGGAAGAAAAAAAAAGTTGTACTTGAAGAGGTCGGACAAAATGAAGGCATACCACACCCAACCCAGGCAATGTTCCAACAGTTTATTACAACCGCGCTCCCAGACGACCAAACTCATATATATCACACTGGCAAGGATCTCACGGTAAGTTTTTCGTACATTGTGACTTTTTATTTCCGTTAATCAAGTGTTTGACAAAATGCTCCAATAAACAGAATCGGGATTCGATGCGCCCACGGCACATTCACTAC
This sequence comes from Kingdonia uniflora, assembly GCA_014058105.1. Lineage (NCBI taxonomy): Eukaryota > Viridiplantae > Streptophyta > Magnoliopsida > Ranunculales > Circaeasteraceae > Kingdonia > Kingdonia uniflora. The sequence goes on from JACGCM010000376.1 coordinate 950,269, forward strand.
GATGATAAAGTTTGGAAGGAGATTTCCACAATTACGACAATAAGGGATCCCATGGCGAAGATATTCGGGAGGTTTATGGATATACGCTTAGGTAATTCCGATTATCGGCTAATTTAGGCGCTAACAGAGCGTTGGTGGCCGACAACTCATACTTTTTTGTTCCCGTGTGCGGAGATAGGGATCACTCCAATGTATTTCACAATGCTGACATCATTGTCAATCGGCAAATATCCTACACATGTGTTGCATGACGACCGATAAAGTGTTTTATCCGAGGCAAAACAATTGCTCCCCCGCATCGAATCCAACAATACAAAAAGTGAGAACGTCAGCATTACATATTTGAGGACATACTTGACCATCACAAATGATTGGGAGGATGATATTACGATAGTTTGTGTTTTTATCATTTCCATGATGGGACATTTATGGTTCCAAACGACTAACGACACCGTCTCGCTTGGATATCTCGAGACCGTGGCCGATTTGGATGAAACTCCCGAATATGACTGGGGTTTTGTTATTCTTGGTTCTCTGTACCATGGTTTGGATACTGCAGTCACGACTAGGGGTGCCATCACTGGATTTTCATAACTTCTTGAGGTGCACTAACAATTTTTCCTTACAAGCTACAAATCAAATATCTTCCAATAAACATCTTAAATGGAATTTCTTATTGTTTTTTATGTTGTTTCGAAATGCAGTATTGATTCGGGTTGATCACCCTATTGTTAAAAAAGCTCTGAAGATCACGTCGTATCCGCGCCTCAAAGCATGGGAGAAGGGGAATATGAAGAAAACAAATGACCAGGCAGGGAATTTGTTTACTATAGTCAGATACCTCATTGACCACCGGATTATTGAGTCGATCAACTGGCAACCTTGGGGTACATCTGTGTCGTTACAGTTTGATCACGTACTTACCGCGTCGTACATGTCCCGTAAGAATATGTCACTTCAAGTCCCAAATGAAAATTGCGAGTATTACTTGGGGGATAGATATTGAAGGCAATTGACTGGCACTGCGGGTATTCATTTGGATCCTCCGTCTAACATGTTGCCACATCTTAGTCCAGCTGATTTACAGGTGATGATGCAGGCCGACTTCGTTGACTGTTTCCAGTTTGTGATAGGCGAGGAGCAAGAGACTTACGCCTCATACTATAGCCAAACTTTTGAGGTAGGCTACATGTTGACAGATTCGTAGAGGATGGGGAATATAGATCTCTTCAGACCCAGTGCACTCAGGGCTAATATTACACCCGTGGTGGTTACGTCAGCAGAGGTTCATAGCTTGTCCCAGGACTTTACTCTGCTCGACTTGGAGATGGGGCCAGAGTCGTAACTTTGGAGATCATGTGTAAAATCTGAGATGACAGCGTTAACCTAACAGTTCTAAGCGTCTTGTGATCCAATCGCGCCCACTTAGCAGCATCGTATTCTGCTAGCATCATCTCATCTCCACCCAGTGGTAAATCAAAATCATTATGATAGAAGTAATCTTCCATCTGCATCTTCCATACTCCAAAATTAGATCCATTGAACTTCGTAATTTTCAACTTCTCTTGATCGGCCATCGCTCTTTACCACACAAGCCCTATAATACTTGCTCTGACACCAATTGTTGAGAATCAATGTAGCTACTCTCTCTTCCCTGACAAGAATGATACGCGGAATAAGCCCTAACAGAAGAAATAATCAACAAGACAACAAGGACCCAAGAATTCCGAGAGGATGGAAGTGGAAAACCCTTACGGATAAAATACTACTCCCCAAACAATCACTATGATAATCAAACGGTTACAATGATCTCTCCAAGCTTCTCAAGCTTTATTGGAGTCTCTCAAATTCTAGGTCTCTAGAATTAAACTCACACAGAAGGATAAATTAAACAAATAAACTAAGTCTCATTTATATACTAGGGAACAAAAAATGCAAGCAGAACGGATCTCGAGGCAAACCCAACGTCCCAGAATAACTTCCAAAGCAAACCTACGCATAGCTCGTTCGAATGACTCCAAGCTTGTTCGAACGATTTTACGATAATTGGTCTCCAGCCCTAAAAACATGACAACTCGTTCGAACGACATCCAAGCTCGTTCGAACGACTTTGACGAACAACGTTCCAAACCGCGAAAAACAGAGTTCTCGTTAGAACGACTTCCATTTTCGTTCGAACGACTTCGACAATTTCATCCTTCACATTCGAGTTCACACCAAACATCTTCCTCAAATCAAGAATCCAATACAGGATAACAAATTTATAGTCAACTTACAGTTTCACATTCATTCTCCAAACACATTTATAGTCTTCATAGATTACCATGGGTTTGATACATGTCATCTTCCTCAAATCAAGACTCCAATATAAGGATAACTATTAACTATCACAGCGAAGTCTGAGCTAAATATATACCAGTCTTAAGAGTTGAGCTCTAATATATGTATCTCTACAAAAAAAATCGTGTAATATACCAGTCTAATAGAGCACCTAAATGATAGCAACAGGTCAGCAGCATGGTAGTGAACACTGAAAATCTCAATACCAAAACACTCTTAATATGAAAAGGCTCAACTAGAACAATATATATTCCTTCAAATTCATGTTTTCTTTTTATCTCATTCACAACTAATAACCACAAAGAGTTCAGCATTATGTATGGGTCAACTTTTCTTTTTATATATTTAACAAAAATTTCAACAACAACAAAAAACCAATCACATTATAAATAATCATATACAAACATTCACACGTTCCAGTAAAATTAATCGAAAAATAAATAAATTTTGCATACCTCTAAAAGAGGGAATTCACATGAGACCATCACCATTACCACCAAACCAACAATTCCCTCAAAACCCTTTTGCCCCAGCTTCACCACCCTCCGAAATAGCCGTCTTCCCGGCCATAGCTAAGCAATATTTAGCAACCTCCCTAAATTTAGGAACACTTCTAAGGTCCACTTTTGTACCATCCTTCAATGTAACAATAATATCACCCCATTCACCAATAAACCTTGGCACAACTTGAACATCCTTAATAACTTTATACGAGAAATCGCTCCTCTCTTCGCCTGTTAGGCCTGAAATAACAGTGACCCTCAAATTTGTGAACCTGTACCTAAGAAAGAAAGCTCTTGAAACAGCTGCTAGAGTTAATGGTAACCAAAACAGAGTGAAACCCAGAATGAGATTAGCTAGTAAATCTCCATAATGAGCTCCACCGTCAAAGAAGATGGTCTCTTTGTTTTCTGACGGTTTTGAGGAGGAAATGAGTGTGGGTTTGTTGGTGGGTGATGTTACATGCAGTTTAGTGATGATGGGTGTTGTGGTTTTGGAGATTGGTTTAGATGGGAAGGTTGTGAGGGTAAGTTTTGTGGGGAAAATGGAAGAGATTTGGAGGGAAGAGAGGATTGGAGTGGAAGCCATGTGTGTTTATCTGTTGGAGAGGTGCATGGTTGGGTTTGCGTGGTTGTTTTGTTTCCACTGTTGCTAGAGGATACTCAAAATAAAGTTTAAGAAATGTATTTATCTGCGGTCCACATTTTTCTTGAGATATCACTACAACCCATATTCATTTTGTTCAGCTCAAGCCTAGTCAAGTGGGATCGCAAATTGAGTGTGAACTAATAAAGATTTTCTAGTGTAAAAAAACTTAACAGGGAGAAGTTTTGGGTTCGTCTGCCAAACTAAAACATTTTCAGTACCTAGAATACCATTTTCATCTTAAAATTAATGATAAGTTAAGGGGTATTATTGTCAATGGTGAAACCACTTTTTAAGTTCTCATGATTCGGCAATTATGAAAATAAATACTAAAATATGTCAACTTTCCAAAATCAATACACTTTGGCAAGACACTTCCAGAATCGATACTAAAATTACCAAATTGATACTTGTCTCACTTACTACCTTACTACCCCTAGCTGTCACCCATATTTTACTACTAAATGACAAAGATTTATAAACAAATGATAGTTATAGAAACAAAATGATATTCCGAAAAAATGATAAAATTCTGACAAAACAAATGACAAATAATACAGAACAAATGAGAAATTATCCCTACTGAAGTTGTTGAGTAGTTTAATCTGCTGCAGTAATAAGAATAGTAATAAGAGAGAAGATTCCCTCCAAAATAAACTACCAACCTTAAAAATCAAAGCAATTTCTTCTTATTCTACAAAAAAAATTCTGGCGATTCTCTCCATTCTCATTGATGTATTATTTGTTTGCTTGATGTACCAAGTTTTCTAACTATCGTTGTGCATTCGCTAAAGTCCTCACACAGAGGTCATTGGGGAGAAAAAGATCGTTGTTATCCTAGGTTATTATTGTTGTTAAAGATCGTTGTTATCCATATCTCCGACCGTTGAAGTAAATATTATCTCTAAATTTGTATCCATCATCTCTAACTTTGTATCCACATCATGATTTGACGCATTTTTTCTTAAGAAAAATATTATGCAAGTACTTAAATCATTTTTCTTTTGCTACTTTATCATTTTCCATTTTTCTTATGTCATTTTTATCATTTATTTTCTGCTACTATATCACCAGAATTGTTCATTGTTGTCATTTATTTTAGGGATGCCTATCATTAATTTGAGGGATGCCTTGGTGGCTGGAGTAGAGTTTTATATATCATTTGTCTTATGCTTCCATTTGCATTGTCATATTTCTCATTTGTTCTGCCTACTTTATCACTAGAATTGTTTATTTATATCATTTGTTTCAGGGATAGATGGAGTTTAGCTTTATACCATTGTTCATTTTGGGGAGTGTAGTGGCGTATTCTACATCTTGAAATGCTTCATTTTCAAACTACATACGAGTTTTTGATCTCACCAACAGAGCATATGGCACAAAAAGCATCAAGACAACAATGCCAGGAAGCAAATACAGTACAAATTTCTCAACTAACACCACTCGTCCATGAGGTTCCTCGTGCTATTGGTTGAGAGCCGTCTTGTAATAGCTTATTTTGTACCACTGACTCAAAGCTTTATCTTCAACCTCGTCAGCATACAAAAAATACTACTAAAGACATATTCAATATTACTCAGTCCGAGTTATCGCTTTCGACCTCCACGTCTACAGTTCGATGTACGCAAGAGTACAGTCATCAATAAATCCGTTGTACAGTAACAGAGGTCAGGACGTTACATCATCTGGTCAAAGAATATCTTACATCTACTTTGTAACGTTCACCATTAGGAATATTAATGGTCGTTAAGCAGTCATATGATGAGACCTATAAATAGGACCAAAGAGCTACAGATTAAAGACAGGCAATTTTATACAGAAGAATCCCTACTCCAAAACTCTATATACTCAGAGTGTTCATTGTAATAAGCTAGTAACTTCAATAAGATTATCTTCTCTTTCCTAAAATCCTCAAGATAGGTCGTGGTTTTTAACCTATTCAATGGTTTTCCACGCTAAATTATCTTGTTGATTATTGTCTATCACTCTTGAGCATTCTAAACACATTTGGTGTAAGGCTAAGTCCGAGTCCCAAAATTAGGCCATTGCATTTGACACCGTCTGTGGGAACCAAAGTTCTCAAACCTATTGTCTCAGAAAACCTCTGATTATCTCATTTCAGAATGTCACCTCCAGGTCAGAGCACGCCAATAGTTTAAGATGAAGAAAATGTCGCGCTAGCAAATCTGTGGGCCACCTTAAATTTTGAAACAGAAAGACGGGCTGCTTTGAAGCAACAGTTGGCGAGTGTACAGGACGCACTGAAGGTTCTACAGGGTCAGCAAGTCGCCGCCCAGAAGAACAAAGCCGTGCAACCTAAATACTCATAAAATTCTGTTAATGACAGAATAGGACCTCCTCCGAAAGGCAATCACGTCGGAGGTGCACTTCGATATAACCATCATTAACAGGAAATGAAACCCATTACGATCCAGGAGGCCCACCAAGAAGTAGATGGCTACCCAACGGGAGTCAGACAGATTGAAAATCTACCTCGAAGAGTTCGAGTCCTAGCAAAAGAACGCCTAAGTGAAGGGAGCGGCGACCATAATCTTGGAGAAGGGCGCGTCACCCGCCCGACCACTGCAACTCGACAATATATGACTCAGGAACATGTCGAGAGACGAATCAAAGAAATGCTCAAAACTCAAACTCTGACTAAAAGAATCTACAACAGACTACAAAAGAGCCTGATCGTATAGGAGCTATTGGATGACGAAGTCCCCAGCGGATTCCATAGTCCGAAGATCCACAAATACAAAGGAACATATCCAGTGGAGCATGTCCAGGAGTTCCAGGACGCTTTGGGCCTACATTCCACATCCAACCACATTCTCTGCCGGCTCATCCCAACCAGCTTGTTCTATGAACCTCTGCGATGGTTTCACACACTACCTGAAGGATCCATCACAACTTTCGAATAGCTGCGGGAACTCTTCGTCAAAATTTACTCACACAACAGAGACAAAGAAGAGAATTTATAATCTATTTTCAGCCTTAAGCAGATATTGGGTGAGAAGCTCAAGACGTTCACTAAGAAGTTCTTGAAGTTAGCTCAAAAAGTAGATCATCTCGACCAGAAGATTACCATTTCGGCTTTTACCAATGCGTTACTTGTTGATGGAATGGCGAATGAATACCTCATCCTCAACAAACCAACAACTCTGGAAGACATGATTGAAAAGGTCAACGGTTATATCAACCTAGAAAGAATGGTGTCTGACCGATAGAAACCCCAAAAGTTAACATTAATAGCTCAAGATCAGTCAGCCAGCCAGGACTTTAATCGTACTGGCGATCAGGGTAGAAACAGGAAACATACAAAATCTAACGACGAATGACCTCGAAAAGGGAATAACTTGCCCAAACCCTGCCTTCCCAAGATGAATGTGACCATAGCCAACATTTATCCTTAACTTCTGAAGGATCGATTCTTCCGCAATGCACAATATCTCCAACCCATTGAGAATAAACCATATTACATTCACCACAAGGTCAGACATCATGAAACAGAACACTGTTTTGCCTTGCAACGGTTATTATAGTATATCTTCACTGATGGATGAATGCATGAGTACATTGTCGACGTCAAAATCTACAAGAACGGGAGTTACAAACTTCCTACAGATGTCATACAAATGGATGAGCCAGCGGGAGAGAAACACTTATACCATATGTCACTCTGCCACTTTGTTGAGACTCAGATCGTCAACCAATCGAACAGAACTAAGAGAAGACAGGTCAACCAATGTCACGACGTGCCCATGAAAGACAAACAAGTTCGTTTACTTCCCGTTTCCAGCTCTCAACGAACATGAATTTCTTTCGACGACTGTGACGTTCGTCATATCAACTATCCTCACCATGATACTTTGGTGATCATGCAAAAAAATATGAAATATGGTGCTTTACACGATGATGATAGATACTGGGAGTACTATCGATTTACTTTTTCAAAGCACGATTGATCAAATGGGATTGGCCGACAAAGTACAGCCCAGTGATATTGATATCTGTGGATTCAATGTATCTAAAGAAGAACGTGTAAGAAAATTCATACTTCCTATTATGGCGGGACCTGTGATACTAGACGTTGTCTTTTATGTTATCAATACGAAATCCTGTTATTTGGGTATAATGGGGTGTTGCTGGTTACACAATATGTGAGCCATTCCATCTACCTATCATTTGGCACTGCGATTTGAGTGGAATGGTGGCATATACGAGATCAAAGGAAGTTAGAAGCTCGCTAGAGCATTTAAAAATCCTCAGATCCACAACTCACATAGCAATTACAGAAAACAATAGAAAAAGTTATAGGAAACTATACAGTAAACTCTACAAAAAACCAACTGCCAAGCGCAGAAATAACAGAGTACGTCAAAATCAATGGCGAAAAATGAGGAACATATATTGGTACTCTTTTGCCAACGGTAGAATGAGATGTCCTCATTCAGTTCCTCAAAGACAACAGTGATGTATTCGCTTGGAAATTTCACAAAATTTTGGGTATTGATCCTAATCTAGCTTGCCATAAGCTCAATTTAAAAGACAAAGCTGAAGCTATCAAACAGAAGCAGATGACCTTAGCACCGAGACTCTGAGAAGAAGTAAATAAAGAGATTGACAAACTTATCAAAGTTGGCTTTATCAAAAAGGGCAATTACCTATAATGGATCTCGAACATTGTGGCAGTCCTAAAGAAGAACGACAAGATCAGAGTGTGCGTAGATTTCACGGACTTCAACAAACATACTCCAAATGGCAATTTTCCACTTCTTATTATCAACCATATGCTCGATTCAACTGCGGAATACAAACTCTTGTCCATGATGGATGCCGCATCAGGATACAATCAGATACCTATGCTCTCTGATGACCAAGATAAGACAACTTTTATTACAGAACATGGCTTATACTCTTATAAGGTCATGCATTTCGGTCTCAGGAATACTGAAGCTACTTATCAATGGTTGATGACATAAATGTTCAAAGATCATCTCGAAAAAATGATGGAAGTCTACATTGGTGATATATTATGTAAAAGCCTTAAAAAGGAACATCATATTACAGACTTGCGTACTACTTTTGAAATCCTCCGTTCCTACAAGATGAGACTCAACCCTGAAAAGTGCCAGTTCGGGGTCCAGGCCAGAAAGTTCTTGGGACACTTAATCGACAAGAGAGGTATAGAAGCTGATCCATATCGTATTCGCGCTTTATTATCTATGCCTTCGCCGAAAACAAAGAAAGACGTACAAAAGTTAGCGGGCAAGATCGCCCCAATAAATCATTTTATTTCGAAGTCTTCAGATAGATGTCGATGGTTCTTCTACCTTTTACGATAAGGGACAACAAAACATAAGTTTAAAAGGGATCCCGAGATCGAGTGGACAATAGAGTGTAAAACAGCATTTCAAGAGCTCAAACTTTACTTGGGATCACCTCTAGTGATGAGTACACCTAACGAAGGAGAAGAACTCACAATATATCTTGCAGTTTTCGAAGAATCTTTAAGTTCTGTCCTCATTTGACTTGATGGGAAGATAGAAAACTCGTCTATTTCATCAATAAGACTCTCACTCCTGCAGAGTCCCGGTATACCAACATTGAAAAATTGCTCTTAATTATCGTATACACATCGCAAAAGTTGAGATAGTATTTTCAAGCAGACTCGGTTCTAGTGGTGACAAATTACCCTTTACGAGAGATCTTATCCAAACGAGAAAAGTCCAGATGTATACAAACATGGTCGGTCACCCTCAGCAAACACGACATCCATTTTGAACTACGACACTCTGAGAAAGGTCAAGTAGTAATGGATTTCCTCATAGATTTCCCCAGTAGAAGATCCTGAATGGGAAGAAATTAGTACAGATAACAATGGGGAAAACTTTAAAGAAAAGTCAGACTAAATAACTTAAAAGGGATGGCGTCTTTTAACTGATGGATCTTCTGGACCTGCAAGATCAGGTATCAAAATCGTACTTATCACACCTTCCAATGACAAGATCGGGGTAGTACATGGAGTGAACAATGTAATGGCCTAATTCCGTAGCTTAAAATGGCTTAAAATTAACTCTTACACCAAATGTGCATGCGACAAAAACTAATATAAAGCAAGAAATGATACAAGTGATTTTGCATGGAAAACCTTTGAATAGGTAAAAAACCATGACCTCGAGTTGAGGGTTTTAGTAACAGTAACTTTTATTGCTTGAGGCTGATATCTTATTACAAGTGAGTTCTAGAACTAGAAATAATTGATCTTGTAAATAAGAAGTTTTGTGGTGTTCAGAATCTAGGAATTCTTATGTTGGTGTCTAAAAAATCTGGTTTTTCTTGGTCCTTGTCTCTTTTGGAACTTTTTCTTTATATAGAACTTACCCGCAACTCGTTATCGTGCTGAAGCACGTTCTCCAAATAATGAGGTAAGTGGTGGTTGACTGTGTAACTGTTTAGTTCGTGGGAGATAAGTGTCATTGACTTGTTCATATTTTTCTGTTGTGCTCGATCCACGTTCTTTATCAGTTCATGGTCTAGGTGGCAATGTTGACTGTCTATGTCACGTGTAAAATGCGTGAGTCTGATATGGAGGTAGTTTGAATTTGGGTTAGGTCGAGAGTTAGGTCGAGGGATAGGTCCCTGCAGACAGGGAGACGTAAGGCGATCTTCATCCATCGTTTGAGGGAGCCGCCACCCATGTCTGCCTCCTACGGTTCATAAGAGTTATGGCACCTGACTCATGGTATGCGGCAAGTATCCCTTGCAGAGTCTGTGCGGGACGCCCAGACAATCCAGTACTTGACGGATGAAAATGCTACTATGAGGAACATAGACAGCATAGAGGACCAGTTATATCAGCATGTAAGTAATTTATTTATGTATTTATTTATTAATTTCTTAAGGTCATATATATTTTGTCAAAATTTAAATAAATTTTTTTTGTCCTGTTAAGAACCTACATCTGAGGAGGAGGGCGATGGTACAGGTGATGCCGCTACCACCTAGAGGTGGCGCGAGGATGAGTCAGGGGAACCGTGGACAAGGTCTACAAACCATGGGAGCTGGTAGTAGCCGTAGGGGGCGGGGTACTGGAGATGATATTGGCCCATCTCAGTAGATATAGGTGTGAGATGAGTATTTTTGTTGACGTAAATTTTTATTGTGTACATCAGTGTTAAATTATTTCTATTGTAGATTTTTGTTTCTCTATATAAGTACTTGTACGACCAGATATCCCATTTATTTATATTAATCAATTTTTGTTTGAGTCTTGAATTTAAATAGAAATGCAATTACAATTCTTAAAATAGTAGTTCTACGCACGAAATAAAACTCAAAATAGATACAATTAAACTTAATTCATCGTTCACGGCTGATGTAGAAATAAAACTTAGACCATTCAGTAAGGGGGAGTGGATCCCGTCCATAGTTGAAAAATTGGTAATTTATAGGAAACTCATCAGGCGTGATGTAGTTCCGGTTGAAAATATCGTATGGAGTCTCGAACGGGAATGACTAATTGCATTTCTCATACCATTCGTCTCTGGCTTCGCACAGAATATAGGCTAGCGGAACACCTCTGACCCGTCTATCAATACTCTTTCGTATCTCATGAAACTCATCACATTTAACCTTAAGAACATTCTACCTATTGTATAAATCTTCAGGAGGGTATTGAAGTTCTGTGTGCTCCCTGAATAGGATATGAACTTCATCCCATAACTGATGAAAGTTGAGTTGTCAGAGAGGTATATTATCAACAAATTACTGCAAAGACGCGGCCAGTGCGCAGTCTTAATTCCAACCAAATATTACTGAAGAATCCTGTATTAAAGTTGAAAATCTGGACATTGTTGAGTTAAAGTAGATGACCTATTGTTAAAGCATCTCTAGCCAATATTTATATAAAGTAAAAAAATAACCGTTGGGATGCCAAAAATAGCCGTTGTGAAGGACCAACAAGATGTACTAGTTGTTGTGAGAGATCAGTGCTGGCGGCGGTGTTCTTTTTACCGTGCTGTAAAAAGAACATCGCCGATAACACTGATCTCCCACAACTACTAGTTCTTCTTCTCTTTATCCTTTTACACTTCTCTTTTCTCTCTGGCTGTTCCTTCTTTACCTTCAACACCATTCTCCTAACTCCACAGCTCCAAATGCTTTCCTTATCATCTTTTTCATCCATTGATGATCCTCCAGATGTATCGTCTTCCTCTGACGATCTTATGTTTAATTGTGCAAAGGCAATGGCTGTTATGTACCAAAATGCAATGAACCTAGTAGTATATGATACAACTTCGAGTCACAGCAGGAGTGTCATGGCCCGTTAGAATAAGAGAAGGAAGTGAAATCACAAATTAGGGCATTACAGTATTATGCGGGACTACTTCAACCCGGGGTGCACATATGAGCCAGACGAATTTCGGTAACATTTTCGTATGGGAAGACAAATGTTTATGCATATATTCGATACAGTAGTTGCACATGATCATTACTTTGTTCATAAACCCAACAACGCAAAAACTATGGGTTATCACCGTAGCAAAAGGTCATCGCGGCACTATGTTTCCTAAGCTGCGGTGTCGCGGCAGATCTTTTTGACGAGTATTTAAGAATATGATAAATCACAACCTTGTTAAGTATGGAAAAGTTTTGTGTTGCGGTTATATACATTTTTGGTGAGGAATATCTTCGAGCACCAAACGCGGCCAACGTTGAAAGGTTAAAAGCGATAGGGAGTCACGGGGATTTCCCAGCATGTTAGGAAGCCTTGATTTCATGTATTGGATATGAAAAATTATCCCATAGCTTGGCACGGTCAATTTACTGGTCATTACCCCATGACGATACTGATTCTTGAAGTGGTAGCTTCACACGACCTTTGGTTTTGGCATACTTTTATTGGGTTACCAGGGTCTAATAATAATATCAATGTTCTGCAATAATCGCATCTTTTCACCGACCTGGCCGATAGTGCCGCTCTGCCTTGTAATTATACAATTGCCAGAAAAGCTTATGATATGGGTTATTACCTAGCGAATGGTATATACCCTAAATGGATAATATTTGTCCAAACCATATTCAATCTAGTTACAGCGAAACAAATTTTTTTTGCTCAATAACAAGAAAGTGTTCGAAAAGACGTAGAATGGGCGTTTGGAATTTTATAATCACGGTTCAATATTGTCAAAAATTCGATTAAATTGTGAAAACCCGAGGTTTAGAACAATGTCATGAAAGCGTGCGTGATAATACACAATATGATCATCGAAGAGGAATGAGGTTCATTCCCATCATACTTAGGCTACGATCCGAACAATCCTTCAACTATCGAAGGCGAACGGTTCAATATTGTACGCGAACGCAGAACAGTAGAAGCTTTTATAATGAAAATGAACCATATTCGAAGTCGAGAACTGTACTTTGATCTAAAGGATGATCTAATCGAACATTTGTGGGCCGTGAAGGGAAATATTCGTTCCTAGTGTTGCAATCAAGTATTATATGAGTGTTCTTGATGTAATTTAATACTTCTTGTCATACAAGCTTATTGAACACGTTTTTGATATTGCATTAATCTTGTATTTGTTTTAACACAATATTCTCGAAAATAAACATTTCGAAAAAAAAAATTACATTCCTCAATAGCAAAGTATATTATTCACCTGAATACATTATTGGAAGGTAAACTACATTCTTGCGAAGAAAACTTCTCTCTTTAGCAATGTTAAGTTATATTTAATCACCTAAACCGGTACCTGGTCCGCCCCTCTTGGCCAGACGTTCTATGACCTCAGTTTGCCTTTACAGATAGTATTGCAATACAAGTCCAGAAATATTACTAAGGTCTTTATCCATGATTTTGTGATCTTCCCTTACTTTTTCTAAATCCATTTTGGTTTGCCATTGTTAATTTGCTTCCGCTCTTCTTCTTTCCTTTTCTTCTTTCGTTTGTTTCTTCTTCAACCTCATCTCCGTAAGCTTTGTTTGGATATCGCTACCAGATGCAATAACCTCATCCAATGTCTTTTATGTTGCAAGGTTTTTTCTAAAGAGTTTTTGGTCGATGGGCATGGTTCCACCCTCATACAAAGAACCATTTAATTCATAATTTTGGCCCATGGAGAGAGGTGCAGTTGGGTCATCGGGGTCCTCTAATAGATTATTTGATACGACCGAGTTCCCAAAAAAAGAATTGCGCGATGTTCTCCTAGCTATATTTCTTGGTACATTCCCCGCATGGTTCAACCCATCATCCTTTAGGTTGGCCCATCGCGGTTCTCGCGCTAAAATCTTATACGCCTCACGGTGTTTGAAATCATTGTCGTCATTCATACCTTGATAGATCTTGTGTGTATATTTTTCCTACAATTCGCAAAATTACCAAATATAAATAAATAACGTGTATATCCAAGATAAATAAACAAAATTGACTTAAAGGAAATTAAAACGTACCCGATCTCCATCATTTTTCCTGTTGTCGTGCCGAAATTGTACTTGAGCAACTATCTCTTTATACGCTGCACAGTGTGCATTAATAGAATATCATTGAGTTTTGGTAGACCCACATGATCGTCATGTGGGGCACTCGGGGTCTCTGTTAAAAGTAATATTAACATTTTGGTAGAAAGTGAAACCCTTTGTGCAGCCCGTGGTCTAGACAGAAGCTGTTACCCAAGCCATTGCGAGACATGTGAAGTTCGCATCCATCCAATGAAGTCCAGCATCATCCGTCTCGTTCAAAAACTCAGTATTTTTTGGCACTTGTACGCTTTGTCTTTGATTTGCGGTTGCTCTTTTTTTTCTTCTTCTTTTTCCTTTTTCTTTCTCGGGCACTGCCGCTTCAACAAGTATTGACGCATTTGCGCCACTTTGATTGTGCTGAGTAGATTCACCATGGAATAGGTAGTTCTAAAAGTAATTTGGAGGTTAAAAACATTGAGGTTGAGTGATCGGATAGGGTTGATAGTACGAGCTAAACGCCTGAGGTTGTGATTGAGAGAGTGCAAAGGGATTTTGATACTGTCCTCCGAAGGTATCCCCTTGCGACATGGTAAACGGAGGTGAGGTCTGTGATTCAAATTAAGATTGGTTGTGGTAGAGGTATGGAGTGAATTATGATGATGGGTATTGAGAGAATGGTGTTGAAGGTGGGTTCTGGGATTATAGGGTCGATGGTGTGGAGTTATTACTGCTTGTGCCGGAGTTTGCTATTTGGGGACTGCGTAGAGGTTCTCTTCTCTGCTCTTCAATTGGATTAGGAAGAGAAGAAATAGTTAGGGAGAGCTCAACCAAGAAAAATAGATAAATGGTCTTTTGAATACCGCGCATTATTCAAAAGACTGCCAAACTCTTTTTTTATTTTAGTTTGAAAAGCTCAAACCCAGTTTGGTTCTGACAATGCCAGGTAAGCCAACCCAAACTTAAAAATATGCTGGTGGGACTGGGAGCGCCAAAGTTTGGGTTTAGGTGTGAGTTGACAAACCCTAACCCTACTGGAGATACTCTTAGACATTGAGGATTTCGTACTTGCTAGAATGCTGAGATGGGTTTGTTGAAACTCAGATTTAAAGATACCTCAGAGCTTAAAAACGAGTTTTAATGACTGTTTCACTGAGTTTTGTGCTTCTGTTGCCCAAACTCAAAATTTCAAGACTCCCTCACTCAACAAATCATATCTGAAAAACCAAAATGGAACAACCACAAATAAATCTGAAATCCAACATGGGTCATCACATAAACATACGCATGCACATACCCAAATACTCATAACTAGGGCTGTCAATCCAACCCGAACACGCTAACACGACCCGAACCCGCCACGCTATAAACGGGTTTGGGTTGACCCTTGGCGGGTTCGGGTCATAAACGGGTCGACACGCTAGACCCGTTAATGAAGCAGGTCGGGTTTGGGTTTGAAAATTTGACCCACGGGTGACCCGCCAACCCGTTTAGTTTCTGTAATTTAGTTTATGAGGATAGGCTTTTTGGTCTTTTAACATTTGATATAAATACTTCAAAGACCTAAACCTAACCCTGATTTCATTTTATTTTTGATTTTCCTACTCTCCTCGCCGCCTCAGTCGCCTCCTCTCTCACAGTCTCACTCGGCTAACTCAGTTTCTCTTAGTCTCAACTCTTAAATCTCAACGACTCAGTCAAGTGTGGAATCGTGGATGGAGAGAATGACTATGAGAGATCAGTGGATTCAGTAACTTAAGTCTTCAGTTCACTAATTCACTCGAGACTGAGATCAGTTGATTCAGTTCACTACTTTGGAGTTCCACAAACTTGGAGATCAATCTTGGAGATCAGTTCACTAGTTCATCGAGTTGGATTGTTGGAGTCTTGGAGATCAGATCAGTCTCATATATCACTATATATAATTATATATCATATCAGTTTTGGAGTTCATCACTTCACTTCACTTCATCAGTTCATCTTCATCACACTAACTGTAAGTCTGTAACAACTTCAATTTGTTAGATTAAAGACATTAGATTAAAATCAAATGTCAAAATATAGATGAAATATATATCATCTTCAAGACTTTGTGTTTTATTTTTGACATTGACAGTGCTTTTTTGACATTGACATTTGACAGTACAAACTCAAAAACCAAAGGTGTAACTGTAAATTGTATTCTATAATATGTATTATGCGGATATTTTGACATTGACAGTCACAACATTATATATTTATATATTTGTCTAAACTCTGAAGTCTGAACTTAGACTTACTACCTTAAGAAATGGTGACTCAAATTCATGCATTGCTAATTTGCTATGCACAATCACGGACTAGTGCCCTTCTGAATTCTTTTCATTTGTTTTCTTTACACAGGGATCAAATATGGGATTTCATGCATTGCTCAACAGTTAGACTTTGGAGATCAATTTGTGTGCCTGTGGAGTGTGGACTGTGGTGAGTCTCAACTCTCAAGACTCTTTATAATTCTCTGTGACAACTTGTTACTCTTTCTAGTTTCTACTTCTCTTTTTCCAATTTGTTACTCTTTTTAATTCTCTGTCTAATCAATTTGTGTTTGTGGTCAGTTCATCAACAATTTGGGGTTTTTGGACATCAATGTCTTTCCTTTTGAGATCACTCTCAAGTCTCAACAGGTTACTCTTTTCTAATTCTCTCTGTCTTTACTTTTGAGTTTTGAGGTCAAATTATAGTTTTACCTTTATCAAATTCATACTATGATATCTCTAATTTTCTATTTTTACTGTGTATGATTATGAATTTATGATATCTCTCTCATTATTAGAATTTAGAGTTACTTAAGCCTTGTATGATATTTCTGATTTTACTGTGTTGACACTTGACAAGCCTTGTAATTTGTATGATATGATATCTCTGATTTTACTCTAAGTGCTATTTTTTTTCTAGACTATTATAAGTTTATAACTTTATAAGATGAAGCTTAGAAAAATAGGTTAAAGTGACACAAGTTGGAAAATTATCTAAACACAAATTTATCAAATGTCTAAAATTTGGTTAGTGATTTGGTGATCGATGTTAGTTAAATGTTAATTTGGTTATTTTTAGGCTTTTTGCAAAAATGGCACAAGTTAGACCTCCTTGCACTTGTGGGGCTAGATACATGAGGCGTTATAAGGCTAACACTAAGAATAACAATGGTCGTTATTTTTATCGTTGTCCCCAATTCAAAAGCCAATGCAAGTCATTTATATGGGAGGATGTTCTAGTTGGTGGCCTTCGGGCAGGAGATCTAGAACAAGGGGGAGAACAAGTTGATGAATATAAACAAGTTGAGATTATGAGACCTAGGATTAGGGACAACTATCTCACCTATGCTTTTATTGGATGTAATTTTGTATGTGCTTTGTTTATTTGGGCAACACTTCTAATTGTAATTGCATTACTCTTAGCTAAGTGATTTGTAATTATAATTATTTTCATTAGACATGAAAGTAATTTGTAATGGCGTTTGCCTTAACATCTACTACTAAATTAGAAGTTAATTTTTATGTGATGAGTTGTTTATTTTGTTTGTCATATTCGATAATTGTTTATAATTTTGAATATGATTTTTTTTCTAGATGGATCATCCAATTGTTGAGTTAGATAATGATAATGACATAAACATTGATCTTGATGGAGATGACATGGAAATGGAGGGGATTGATAGCCCATTATCAGAGGCTGGAAGTGGAGATGAAAGTGTTGGCACACTTGCTAGGAAACCTTGTAATCGTAAGCTAAAACTAACTTCTCATATTTGGAATTTTTTTGAAATCTTCGTTGGTAAGGATAAGAAAGAAAAGGGCTAAGTGTAAGAAATGTGGGGCCATTTATTTGTCTGCTAGTTCACATGGGACCGACAATCTTTCTCGTCATCTCAAAACATGTAAGAAGACTACAACACGTGATTTGGGACAAATGCTTTTGTTTCAATCCGAGTCTTCCATGTCTTTGAGGGCGGCAAAGTTTGACCCTATTGTTTTTCGTGAGATGTTGAATCTAGCAATAATTAGGCATCAACTCCCTTTCAAGTTTGTAGAGTATGAGGGGATTCGTGATGCATTTACTTATGCGGCATTTGCTAATAGGGAGTTGAAGCTAGTGTCTAGAAATATAGCTAGGGCGGATGTTATCAAGATTTATGAAAGGGAGAAAAATAAAGTTATGACTGTGTTGCGTGGGGTAGCGGGAAGAATTAGTCTAACATCCGATTTATGGAGTTCTATTACAATGGATGGCTTTATTTCAATTACAACATATTTTACAAATTCTGATTGGACTTTAGAGAAGAAGATTCTTAGTTTTTCTTATATGCCATCTCCTCACACCGGGTTGACCATATGTGAGAAAATCCACACTTTACTTTGTGATTGGGGCATTGAGAATAAACTTTTTCTATTACGTTAGATAATGCTTCGCCTAATGATGTCTTTATTGGGATGCTTAAGAGTAAATTAAAGTTGAGTAATTCTTTGTTGTTTGATGGAGAGTTTTTTCATGCAAGGTATTGTGCTCATGTGATAAATCTTATTGTGCAATAGGGTTTGAAGGAGATTGATGTGTCGGTTGATAAAGTTCGGGAGAGTGTGAGGTATTTTAGGGGTTCTCAACGTAGGAAGCAAATTTTTCGGGATTGTGTTAGGAAACCGTCATTACCGTTTAACAAGGGTTTGATGCAAGATGTGTCAACTCGTTGGAACTCCACTTTCATGATGCTTGATAGTGCTCTTTTCTACCGAAAGACTTTTACTCATTTGGAGTTGAGTGATTCTAACTACAAGTGTTGCCCTTCCGAGGATGAATGGGATAGAGTTGGGAAGATATGCGAGTTTTGAAGTTATTTTACAATGTGACATGTCTTTTCTCTGGGACAAAGTACCCCACTTCAAATTTATATTTTCCTCAAGTTTATTCGGTTCAACATCATATTTCAAAGGCTATGAAGGGAAGGGATGAGTTTATAAAATCCATGGCATCGCAAATGATGACTAAGTTTGAGAAATATTGGTCAAAGCATAACATTATATTTGTTGTGGCTTGCGTCTTAGATCCTAGGTACAAACTTGCTTTTGTAGAGTTTGCTTACAATGAGATCTATGGGCTAGAAAATCAGAAGTTTAGAGACTTCAAGGAGAAGTTGAATCAACTTTTTGCCATCTATGTGGCTTTGTATTCCAAGAGAACTCCTAGTTCCAAGCCAACTCCGAATTTAAGTTCTAGTTCCATGAAGTCAAATCTGGACATGGAAGTTATGCAGGTATTATTAATTTGTTCTGTAATTGTATGACTATGATTCTGTTATGTTATGACTGTAATTGTAGTATGACTGTATGACTATGATTGTATGATTGTATGACTGTAATTGACTCACTGTATAACTGATTCTGTTATGACTATGAGTCTATGACTGTATGATTCTGTTCTGTTATAGATATAACTAATTCTATTATAGATATCATATAATTGATTCTGTTCTGCTATAAATATAACTGATTCTGTTATGTTATGATTGTATGATTCTGTTATAGATATAACTGACTGTATGACTGTTCTGATAGATATAACTGATTCTGTTATAGACTATGACTGTATGATATAACTGATTCTGTTATAGACTATGACTGCATGACTATCAGACTATGACTATGATCGTAACTGTATGATTCTGTTATGTTATAAATATTTTCCATGACTGATGACTGTATGTGTATGAGAATGAGAGCCTGTATGACTCATTATGAGACTGTATAACACTATAACTGTATGACTCACTGTGTCTGTATGACTGTATGATTTTGTTATAGCTATTTCCCATGTATGACTGTATGAGAATTTTCCATGAATTTGCCATGAATTTGTATGAGACTAGAGTCACTAGTGACTAGACTGTATGAGAATCAGAGTATGAGACTGTATAACTGTATGACTGTATGATTCTGTTATAGCTATTTTTCATGTATGACTATGAGACTAGAGTGAATTTTCCATGAATTTGTATGAGACTAGAGTCACTGGACTAGTAGACTGTATGAGACTAGACTGTATGATTTTGTTATGGATATTCTGATATATTTGCCATGAATTAGTAGATATTGCTAAGTTTATATTATTTTAGGCATTTGAGATGTTTGATGAGAGTAAGCATGCCCCGGTGAAGTCTCAGCTACTACAATATCTGGAAGAGCCTAAGTTTAGTTTAAGCAGGGATTTTGATATACTTTCTTTTTGGAAGTCATATCAATTTAGATATCCCGATCTTGCTTTGATGGCTCGTGATGTATTGGCCATCCCGATATCCACTGTAGCTTTCGAGTCTGCTTTTAGCATTGGTGGAAGAATTATAGATCCATTTCGTAGTGCTTTAAAACCTGCGTGTGCGAGGCTATAGTTTGTACTCGTGATTGGTTATATCAGAGAGCGAGAGGTGATCTCATTTTACATTGATTTTATGTATTCTTTTGTTGCATTTTAATGAATAATCTCATTTATTTATAAATAAATTTTGTAGGGGATTCAAGTGTTGATGATATTGTAGAATCGGCTATAGAGGAGCTTGGTGAAGAGGTGTCACTTCTGGATGTTGGTAAGTACGTAATGAACTCTCTAAGTTGTCACTTTATGATTAATTTTATTTAATTATAAGGTACTCATCGTAACTCATAAATCTACACTACATATAATCATATATTGATATATTATATATATAATTATATATATGACATTATAATAGAAATATCAAGATTAGATTATAGACTCACTGCATATAATTTTTACTTTTTTATGACCTAGTCATATTTAGCTTTGTGTTCTAAATATTTTATTTAATATGTATATACTGTAATCTGTATAGGACAAAATGCTCATGGAGTTGCTAGTGACGCCGTGGATGAATTGCCGGAGAGTGCAAGTAATGGCGGCAGCAATGGACCAAGTGGAAGTGGTGTTCGAACTTCGAAGTGATTGTTTCAATTTGTGTAAGTAATTAACTAATGATAGATTGATAGTATTAGACTATTAGTATATAGTAATGAGTCTAATGACTGCTTGACAGCTTGATAAAGGACCCCCGACCCTGTTAAACTATTCTTCTAGTTATTCGCTTGGATAGTCTTTTAAGTTTTAACTTCTAGTTTTGCTAAAATTTGCAGGGGTTTGGCACTTTGATGAATCAAATGCTCCTGAGTTGCAGCTTGATGAAGTTAACTTCATAGCATGTACTAGTTTTCTTCTATGTAGTTTAAAGAATATTGAGGAATTGTCTGAGATGATGATACACTGTAACTATATGAACTTATGAAGTAGTATGAGTGTATGACTATGAAGTATGAAACTATGAATCTATGATGCAGATGAACAGATGATTCTATGCAGTAGAACTGTGTAGCAGACTAGCAGAAGAACTGTAGAACTCTAGAAGACTATAAGTGGTAGGTAAAGTGGTAAACTGGTAATTGCCTATGTCTGAATTTCTATGGACTGAATTTCTGACTGTCTAATTGTCTGTCTTATTTTCTTTAGTCTTTGTAATTTGACTAATTTTTATATGAATTTCTGATAATGGGTCTATAAGTAATGAGTATGGACTGAATTTCTGACTGTATGTTTTTCAGTCTTTGTAATTTCTATATGAATGTCTGATAATGAGTATGACTATGAATTTCTGATAACTGATAACTGATAACTGTGAATCTGTGATAAACTGAATTTCTGATAATGAGTATGAACTAGAGAATTCATTTCTGTCTTTTCTGATGACTGGGAGAGTCTGAGACTGATAAGTGAAACATAAACTGATAATTATGAAGTCTAGAGAATTCTGATGGGTCGGGTTGACCTGGGTTGCCAGGTTGTCGTGTTGACCCGATAGTTTCGCGGGTCGAATGGGTCGGGTCGTGTCAACCCGATAATCTGCAGGTCGGGTTCGGGGTTGGCTCTTTATTGACCCGAACCCGTGACGACCCGACCCGGACACGACCCGACCCGACCCGACCCGACCCTTTGACAGCCCTAGAGTCATAACCCCAAACAAGATCCTTAAAATTTGATCAACCTACTAAACACAGAGCAACACAAAAGACTGAATTTTTTTGCAGAATTGAAACAGGATCACAAACTAATGAAATTACAGATTAAAAAGTGCCCAAATAAAGTTAGAGAATTAGAATTTCGTACCAGCTAAAATGCAGATATGGGGCTGTTAAAACTCAGATTTAAAGATAGCCCAGAGCTTAATAATGAACTTTTTATACATTACTTATCTAACATCATATAAAATAAAAAATATTCTTAATTTACAACAAGATCCTTAAATTGGTATCATACCCATAACTCACAAATAACAATGCCAAAAGATTGAATCTTTTTGCAGAATTCAAACAAGATCATAAACTATGAAATTATAGATTAAAATGTACCAAATCAAGTTTGAGGAGTAGTAGTTTATAGAACTGCAGAGATGGGGTTTCCAGAACCAAAGATTTAATGATACCCCAGAGCTTAGAAATGAGCTTTAATAGATTTCCTTCTTGTTCTTGAAGAACTGGATATCTCTGTTCTTGCAAGTCTGTTTCTTTGAGATAGAGAGAGACATATAGAGTTGGTATGCCTATTGTAGTGGAATAATTTGTTATGGTACTTAGTTGACTCCAATATCTCAAATTTTATTAACATCATACCTCATCCAAAAATTCAAATACAAACTGCTGAGGGTAGTTCGCTACAATATTGAATACGCATATTAAAAAATAATAAATAAAAATAAATAAAAAATGGCCGGAATCTGGGAAAAAATGGAGTACACGATCATGTACTAATATATCACTATAACTTGCTTTATGATATTAACATACGGATTCCATGTATGAATCATGTAAGCATGATAAACACCACTTTCCTAATATGAAGAAATGGCGTGTTCTACATGCGCTCGTAGTCAGGCATTTTGCATGATATTAAGCAAAAGGCCATGGTCAGGGCTGCAACTTGAACAGGTTGGGTTGAGTAACTTGAGTTAGGTTGGGTTGAGTAACAAGCATATATCATTCATTAACTTTGCACTTATCAAACTTCATTTGATCAATCACACTTTTGGATTGGTGCTCCCATCTGTTATTCTTATCAAGCTTATTAGTACGAAAGGATATGATATTTAGGCTATAATTATGTGAACATACATCAAGATTCCGCTTATCATAATAGCATGTAGAAGGTTCGCTCAAAATGAAAAGTATGTACCATCTAAAAATTTGTAAATTTTCAATGATAATGAGAACTTCACACCTAAAGGAATACGAGGTCGGACATTTGAACAAGGAAAAATGACATTGGTTTGCATATAGTACGAACATAGTTCAAAGTCGAATATTTGAACTAAATGGTGTCTTCCAAGCCAACAAAGGCATAAATGATTTATCACATGAGGAATAATATGGAGCGTCTACCTGCAATTTCTAGATAAAATTGGCTTCAACTTCTCGCTCTTCACATCGTAAAGGAACAAATGATTTTGATGGCTTCGACTTGGTTAGAGTCACAACGCCTGATCTGTGTCTTAAAGAAAGGGCAAGCATAATCCCTATTATCCAGCGAAAGCGTACTGAGAGGCAAACTACATAACCAAAAGAAAATCCCTTTGAAGGAAGTGGAGTCAAGACTAATGTTGTACTCTCTGATCCATTTCCCACTACGACTGTCCTTCATAACCCATACATCTAATCGGTCGTTGAAGATAGTGAGAGACACTCTGATAGACAACAATTTATTAGTTTTTCTTCATAACCCATAGCAAAAAAATAATTGTGACCGCTTAATTGCGATGGCTCATGGCTCTCACCTACTTTATTGTGACCAAGGCGGGGGTTGCAAGGTCGGTTCGGTGTTATTCTATGTCACAGTATATATCTTTATTGATTCTTCTACTATAACTCCATTCACAATAGCGTGGTGTTAGGTTTTGTTATTACACAAGAAAAAAAAACTAGTCCATCTACGGATAACATCGCCAAAAGCACTAAGAGCTTATACCACGGCCTTAGTTTTCTCCAACATATAGCTTCAGGCTCCGTTGTCCACTAAACTGGTAATAGCGCGTTTAAACGTCTCACTATTTCATCTCCTAGAGAAATACACATAATTAACGAGTTTCATAAAGAATGAGCATTACATAGATTTACTATCTTTTTATTAGCGACTAATTCAAGTTAACTTAATATATTTTGAAAACGTGCACTTCACTGTAGTTTTGCAATTAATACCTTCAATAGATTTTTACTCAGTATAAGGGAAATTTAACATTTATGTTAGGAATAGTTTGCTACAAGGGAGACAAATGCCTAAGAATAAGTTCATTCCTAAGAATAAATAATAAGCCAAATGTGTTCTAAAAACTTTCACGCTGCAAGGCTACTCGCATGATTAAGATCTGAAAGAGGAAAAATTATCACAAATCTCGAGTTTGACCATGAACTATGTGAAATGAGCACAAGAAAATATTACTTGTGAGAATCTTGAGTCTAGGTCATGATGGGGCACCACACCCTGACAACCTTAGCTAACTGGCGGGGATTGTCGATCGAAAATTCTTTGTAACGGAGGCTTCACTAAGAAACAATGTACTCAATAAGAAAAGGCTTGTAAAAGAAAAAAAAATTAAAAAATTCTAGGAAGACGAATTGACTAAGGCACATGTCGAACAGACCGCTGAATTTATTCCAGTAAGAACTAGACTACCAAAAACTGAGTAAATTATTCTAGACAACGTATTAGGCGATAAAACTATTTTCATTGTACACTCAAATATAGCTAAAGTAAAATACTTGAATATTTTTCTAATCTTGAGGTAGTACCTCTAGTTTCGGATAAGCTTAAAATATTATTTGATATACTTGGGAAAATATCAAGTTTAAGAATTTTTTTTATTGATATATTTTTATCACAACTAAGTAAGGTTAAGTTCACAGGAAATGAGTCATGTGTATTCTAGAATTGTTTAAAATGTCATTATTGACTTTTGTGGGTATAGTCACTGTAAACCCTCACGAGACGACACTCGTCCACCAGGCTAAACCTGAGGGTTTAACGGCTTGTTGCATACGCTAAATGGAACCGCGTGACATGCGAAAATGGTTTTTGTTTACTTTTGCTCGAGGACTAGCAACATATAAGTTTGAGGGTATTTGATAGTCACGTAATATTTACGTGTACAACTCCTAAATTTATATCTACCTAATTATTTAGTAAATAAATGTGACACTAATAGTACTTTTGTTTGTATTTACAGAAATCGGTCACATGATAAACAAGTCGTACAATTTTCCAGTTTTTAACGAAGAACAAGGGTGATGCACTCCAACAATGATTCTTATTTGAAGTTGTCAACAAAAGGCCCATGCATGGAAGCCCATTAAAGAGAATTATATATATATATTATTCTCATGAGTTGTAATGCATGATTTTAGGCATTGTTTAGGGGATTTTATATTAATGGTGATTTTTAGTAACGCTTCATATACTCTATAAATATGAAGGGAATCATACCCATGAGGGATCATCTTGGAGAGTATAAATCAAAGTTCATAGCAATAAAGTTTATTATTTATCTTGTTCTTGTCTTTTAATTTTATCGTAGTAATAGCAGTATGACAATGATCAAAGGGATGAGTAGCTAATCTTCTTAGCCAAGGCTAGAGGAAGCTCCACCCAATGTAGCCTTAGTGTAGATTGTGTAGCTTAGTTAGAGTAATTACCTTCTCTTTATCCTGAAATTTTGCATGTTCATATTCCTTCGTCCCATGCTTGACCATAGCTAGGATTAAAATGAATAATGAATCTATGTAACCATCTTGTTGGACCATAACAAGATAGGTTAGGAACATCGAGAAGATAACATAATCCATACTTATCAACCGGATCATGGTTGAGTAAGTTGGTTTATGGGTAGTTCCCAATTACTAAATATCTTGTATTTTTTGGTATATTGCATATGCCCGACCAAGGATATGCAATACGGGAACACGTAATTTACTTTAATTATTTATGTTATCTAAGGGTTTTAAAGGGTGGAGTGGAATCGATGCCTTGGTTTCCACTCCAATTTATCTTGTAATTTGTTTTGTTCTTCTTTTTATTTCAAAACCTATACAAACTCGTTGTAATTGGATAAAACTAGTAACTCGAAGTATAATTCACACCACAAGTCTCTTGGGATACGACCCCGCTTACCCTTGTACTTACCGGTACACCGTGCGATTGCGGGTCTTTTAAGACGTCGGTTTATAATCGATCAGCGAGTCGACTAGCACGAGATGGAACTACTGGGGGCATACGCTCTGATGTCCTTGACTGCTCAAGTGCATGCGACCGAGATCGATGAGGGTTCTACTCAGGCACCCCTCGCTCGAGACCTGGCTCCTAATGAACACCAACATCAGGGGACTGTACCCTCCCCCCCCCCCAAAGCTGTCATCCTCAGTAATGATAGCAGAGCATCCCGATACCCGATGTCCCATCATAAAGCAACGCTCACAAAAATTAACTGGGGCCCCTTAATGCATAGTGTCAATCGAAAATGGACCATACTCCGTCTCCGCCCATACTGCCAGAGGAAAAACCCCTTAAATATCCATCACAACCCGTGCTATATATCCTTTTCTTGTCACCATGCGATTATCTATATTTGGCTCTGTAACCAACACTTGGCCCAGACTTTGCCCAAATGCAGCAAGGAACTCAGGAGTACCAAAGAAAGACTCAGTAATATTAAACCTCACCCAAAAGGGCATATGCTTAAAAATCAAGGGTGCAATAGGAGTACGAGCCGCATACGGCAATAATATAAACGCATGTCCGTAGGGGTTCCATGGTTAGTTTAACAACACAAAGTTATACTCATAAGCAGACCAGAATTTTATTTGAAAGTACAGCTTACCGTTTACAATGCGGTCAAAGAACTGTATATTCGCAGATGCTTCCATGTTCTAAAAACTCTTTAAAGTCGACACTATTTTTGTGTAACCCCGATCCGGGTCGAAAGATATAGTACCTATCATAGCATACCGCCATCTAACTTCTTCGGCACGTAAGCTCTCAGGGGGCGGCTGGACCACCGCTGCCCCACGAGGTTTGCGCATTGTTAGACGTTCCATGTTGTTAACAAAGTCCTGCGTAACAGAGAAGGAGGACATGCTAAAAATCCTTATATCAGTGACTGGAACCCACTATCACCCAATAACCAGACATAAAGAAACCACTACCGAAAACCAAAAAACCCCACCACTGCTAAACCAAAGCCACCAAAATTTTCCCCCGTAAAAACCAAAACTTTTCCCAATCACTCAAGTAAACTGGAAAACCCGACTGGGCAAAAAAAAACCACCCCTCCACAGCAAAAGAATAAAATTTACCAAAAGCCAGGGCCCCGAGTACATCAAACACAAGTTCCACAAATATAAAAACGACCTCCAAATACAGAAAACAGAAAAAACCGTATCTACATACCATCCCAGTTCGGCAGTAAGCACACAGTATCTAACGGAAAAGACCAACAACCAAAGAAAGGAGAAAGACAGAAAATCGCAGATATCGTCGTAACCAAACCACAAGTTATAGTCAGAGGAATGGAAGAGGGACAAAACTTGTAAACATCAGATGAGAAAGCAGAGAAACAGAACAAAGAGCAGAGAGATAGAGAAACAACAGTTGAAATAGTATATGTTTACGTCGTTCCACAACCATAACGACAGGTGTCACAATACGAACTGGATCACACAGCAAAAGATAACAGATCCGGCCCGACACAAAGATAAAACCTGAAATTAAAACCGGTCTTTAATATACAGTAATACGGCTCCTACATATCCACCCACCACAGCCCACAAAACACCACCAACAGATTCCCAAGCCCACAAAACCTAAGCCCATACACCGCAACAACCAGACTAAAGCCCATACACCGTAATAGCCAAACCACAGTCCTAGTCCCCGAACCACAAGACCCAAACCCAAAGCTGGAGGCACATAGATTTTTTTTTCTTTCGAGAATGCCCTTGAAACTCTCCTATTATTCCTGCAAACCAGCCGAATCACTGACCTATCACACCATAAAACCAAAACATCGAGCCGATGTCGTTGCCGTAGCCGTTCGCTCCACCCTTGTTATACCATTCCGGCCACTCTCCACCGACCAATCACCACACCCTCCTCACGTACAGGGGAAGAAAACCAAGGAAAATGGGAGAAATGATCAGAGCTAATAACAAAATAACACAGAGTATGCAGAATGGAGAAAAAATAGAAAATAGATTTGTGGAAGGACAACAGGCCCTCGAGAGCCAGACGATCACCTTCAGGAATGCTCAAAAACCTGCACGAGCGGAAGACCTAAGCAAACGGCAGCTCTCCAAAGAAGCCAGCCCACAGTGGGGATGGAGGTAGAGGAAACAATTAATGAGTGGGGGAGGATATCTCAACAAGTAGGGATGGGGATGGGGATGGGGATGAAGAAAAAACCCGGACTTTCTCTCTCTAGAAAGCCTCTAAAATTCTTCTTGACCAAACCTCCCACTCCTTATTCTTCTGGTACTAAAAACTGTTGAAGAGCAGAGTATTTTTTCTGAAATTAAACAACAGAAATTACCTTACATAAACAACAAATCCCATAAATAAAAATACTAGTTAGACACTCCTGCTAGAATGCAGAGCTGGGTTTGTTGAAACTCAGATTTAAAGATACCTCATAGCTTAAAAAAGAGCTTTAGTGACTGTTTCCTGAGGTCTTCTGTGCTTCTGTTGCCCAAACTCAAAATTTCAAGACTCCCTCACTCAACAAATCATATCTTAAAAACCAAAATAGAACAACAACAAATAAATCTGAAATCCAACATAAACATATGCATGCACATACCCAAATACTCATAACCCCAAACAATATCCTTAAAATTGAATCAACCTACTAAATACAGAGCAACACAAAAGACTGAATCTTTTTACAGAATTGAAACAGGATCACAAACTAATGAAATTACATATAAAAAAAGTGCCCAAATAAAATTAGAGAATTAGAATTTCGTACCAGCTAAAATGCAGAGATGGGGCTATTAAAACTCAGATTTAAAGATACCCCAGAGCTTAAAAATGAACTTTTCATACATTAATAATCTAACATCATATAAAATAAAAAATATACTTAATTTACAACAATATCCTTAAATTGGGATCATACCCATTAGAACTGCACATATAATAATAGGAAAGATTGAATCTTTTTGCAGAATTCAAACAAGATCATAAACTATGAAATTACATATTAAAATGTACCAAATCAAGTTAGAGGAGTAGTAGTTCCTTGTAGAACTGTTTCCAAAACCAAAGATTTAATTATATCCCAGAGCTTAGAAATGAGCTTTAATGGATTTCCTTCTTGTTCTTGAAGAACCAGTTATCTCTGTTCTTGCAAGTTCTGTTTCTCTTCTGTTTGTTTCTTTGAGAGAAACATATGGAGTTGGAAGAAGATGTAAGAGTTTGGGAGATTGAATCAAAATGAGATTCTGGGTTTGTCTCACCTGACAATGATTCGCTGAAATCGAAATGGCTCCAAGAAAAAGAAAGAGGAGATGATGATTGTAAAATAGCGAGGAAGAAAACAACATTTAAATAGAATTCAGTTTTTCAGATATGGTTCTAATAATATATAAACCAGCACAGTTAAGCAAATGAAAAGAAATTTATACTCTTTCTCCACTCAATCAGTTGAGTAATCTTCCGCTTTGCCCACTAAATGGCCCTTTTTTTCAATTGTTTCTTAAAGCGTTTATAGAACTAGTTTTTTATCTCATTCCACAAACCATCAGTTTGCAATGCGTAAGTTCTTCGACACGCTAAAAAATTTGGTGGGGTGAAAAATATACTCGAAATTTGATATGCCTATTGTACTGAGATAATTTATTATGGTATTTAGTTAACTCCAATATCTCAAATTTTATTAACATCATACCTCATCCAAAAATTCAAATACAAACTGCTCAAGGGTAGTTCGCTAAATTATTGAAGACGCATTTAAAAAAATTAAAAACTTAAAAGAAAATGGTCGGAATTTGGGAAAAAAAAAGGACTGCATGTATAATAGATCATGTAATCTATCACTATAACTTGCTTTTTGCTATTAACATACGGATTCATGTATGGATCATGTAAGCATGATAAACATCACTTTCCTAATATGAAGAAATGGTGTGTTCTATATGCGCTCGTAGTCATGCATTTTGGCCAGGGCTGCAACTTGGACAGGTTGGGTTACTTTGCACTTATCAAACTTCATTTGATCAATCACACTTTTGGATTGGTGCTCCCATCTGTTATTCTTATCAAGCTTATTAGTACGAAAGGATATGATATTTAGGCTATAATTACGAGTACTGAGGCACGCGCTAACGCGCATGCTAGACCGTTATGCTCAATAAATAATTAGACATTAATGGTGTATAGAATTAGTAAATTAATGTATTTCTAAAGGTATCATTGGGACTAATTTTGTATTTTGATGTACTATGATATAATTATTTTTTAGCACCTGAAAATTTTTGGCATATTATAATGTAACAATTGTAGCTTAATTTATGAGTAGTTGTCTAAATGAGAAATATTGACAACAAAAAGGAAACCTTTAAATATAGGAAATATGAAAATAATCCTAATCAACCTTCTATTGGATATCTGAAATTACAATGCATTATTAAATCATAAAATTTAGATTGTGTTCACATCTTCGCTTATGTTTTCTTCATTATCATCATTTTCTACATTATTGTTGGATCCATCGCTTGCGGTATCATCATTGATATCTTCAACATCTTCCATGTTATGAAACGGAGTTGTACCCGACTTTTCGGCAACGTTAAAAAGTTCACGATTTGTATGTTTTCTCTCTAAAGCCACAATGGTCCCCAATCGTAGGCCACATTCGTTGTAAGTTTGGCGCATTTTGAGTACCATATTTACTATCATAGATGATTTCTCCTTCAGAATGTATCTAACAAATTTGTTTTAATAAAAAGAAAAAACCAATCGTAATTGATATCCCAAAAGTGATCCCCAATAAACATTATAATCTCTTTTACAGGCATCTTTCAAAAAATTTAAACATTGTTGACGGCCAGTTGCAGAAAAGAACATCCAAGGATTGAGCTCAATAAGTTTAATATAAGTTGGTTCAACAGTTGTGGATAGGATAATATTGTCTTTGGTACGAACAACATCGCGAGTTATATAACCATTAACAATTATAAAATCAGCGTTGTTTCAATTGCATTACTAGTTAGATCATC
Organism: Kingdonia uniflora; assembly: GCA_014058105.1. Lineage (NCBI taxonomy): Eukaryota > Viridiplantae > Streptophyta > Magnoliopsida > Ranunculales > Circaeasteraceae > Kingdonia > Kingdonia uniflora. The sequence continues at coordinate 981,570 of JACGCM010000376.1, forward strand.
AAAGGAAGTTGTGTAAACGTCGTCGAGCTCAATGGAATCCATCTATATATGTACATTAAAAGAATAGGTTGTGTTTTTAGATATAAAAGTTAAATCTACGTGTGTCTTCTTTTTATTAACAACCACCTCTTCTTTAACAAGATAACCATTTATACTTTCTTACAAAAATTAATATAAAGAGTGTTGTGTTAAAAATTTATATAAAGTACAAATTAGATGAACAACATATGATGAATTTAAAGAAAACAAATAATATACATGTACTTACTTGTAGAAGCAATTAAAGACTAAAGAACTTTGATTCTCAATGTTGAAGAACTGTTATTGAGAGAGTTGATTATACCAAACTTTATAACCTTATACAAGCTTTTTTTTATAGAAGTATATATTATACAAATTTAGAAGTGATAGAATAGTATTAGAAGTTCCTATTATTTATCAAAGTAACCAGTACTTAAAATTATAATTCAATTAGGTTTATTGGAATCCTCGGCTGAAGTTTTATGGTGTAAGGGTATTGTTATATATGATGTGTTTATTTTTTATTTTTGTGCAAAAAGCTTAGAATAAATGCCACAAAACATAACTGATACAATAGAGGGGACTTAATTAAAACAGAGCAAACACAATTAAAACAGAGCAATTGAATTCCAAATTTATCCATATTCCGACTCACAACAAATTTATTCATACAATCAAACATAATAAAAACATTCGGAATCATATCGGGATACCTCCTAAGAAGCTGCAACAAACCCCAAATCGTAAACATTGCTTGAGACTACGGACCGAAGAATAAGGATTACTAGTTCATCCCCATGATTGGGGTTTGCCCATTAGTTATCCTCTTTGGGTTCTCTCCCCCCTGTTTATGCTCTGTTTTTAGTCTAATTTGAGCTAAACAACATGGTTTTTGGGACTTATTATTGTATAAGATAACAACACATGATTGGGGTTTACCCATTAGTTGTCCTCTTTGGGTTCTCTCTCCCCTATTTATGTTCTGAATTTCTCTATTTTTAGTCCAATTTGAGCTTGACAATATGGTTTTTGGGACTTATTATTGCATAAGATAACAACAGCAAGTATAAGAAAATGTAATTAAAACAGATCAAACGCAATTACTGTGTTAGAATCGTAACTAGAACTTTAAGATCAAACGCAGGAAGAAGTAATCAAAATAGATGAGAGTTCTTCTCATACCTTAGTATTGTTTCTTAGACTTGAAGAACTTTAAGATCAATGTAAATTTTTTTATGTGTGATATGTATTAGAATCGTAGCTATTTATAATAGTTGTTTGTATTTAGAGTTCTAATTAAAGTAGGTATGTAATTAGATAGAAACTTGTATAAGTTTAAATATTGGAGAATCCTAGTATGTATGCAATTACTTTTTCTTTTCTTTTTTGTAGCGGATTAAACAAACCATTGTGTGACCAAAACAACATAATTTGGCAGCTGGAGAGTTTTGAGCTTTAATCGCTTTATACGGCATAAAGATGTATCTGACACAACGTAAGCTCAATTTGTGTTTCATTATTTAGAATATTATGTCCTGGTTTAACACCCTAAATGTCAGCCTGGTTGATATCAGTGAGTATAAAATGGTTAGTATTCTTGATAGTAATGCAGTATTTAACCTTTTAGGCACAAAAAACACTGCCTTAAACAAATCTGCTTGGCTTAAAGATCCGGATTGCAAACCTTTTCTGGAAAAACAATGGGCTAATCAACAGTCTAGAGACAATCCAATGATCAACTTACAGAATAAACATGTTAGCCTGGAAAAGGCTCTCAAAAAATAGGACCAAGAACATTTTGGAAACCTGAGTAAGCAAATTAAATACACAGAGGGACAAATTGCTCAGTTACAGACCAAAAGAAGTCTGTATGAACCCCAACAACTTCAAAATCTCCAAATCCATCTTCGACAGCTTATTTAGAAAGAAGAATGTTACTGGAGAGACCAGAGTAGAGAAATTTGGTTAAAAGAAGGTGATAGAAATACCTCGTTCTTTCACCGAGCAACAAAAATACATCGAAACGCTAATAAAATTGAATTTCTCAGGGACAAAAATGGCATATGGCAGGAAAAAAGAGCTCAAATTGGATCCATTTTTGTGGATTACTTTGAAGATCTCTTCGCTACTTCCCATTCTACTCATAGTCAAAATAAATTTGATCCAATTGATCAACTTATTCAGCCTGTGATCTAGGATCAACATCATGACACTCTTAACCTCCCCTTTTCTGAAGAAGAGGTGAAACTAGCTCTGTACTCTATGCACCCTTATAAAATCCCAGGATCTGATGGTTTCACCCTGCTGTTCTATCAACAATCCTGGAACTAGATTAAATCTGATTTAATTTATTGTTATAATCACTTCATTTCAGGAAGTCAGAACAGAACAATGATAAACCATACAAATCTGACTCTAATTCCAAAAACTCGCAAACCAGGGAAAGCTTCAGAGTTCAGACCGATTAGTCTCTGTAATACAACGATGAAAATTGTATCCAAAGTTATAGCCAATAGAATTAAACTCTTCCTTCCCACCATGTTAGGGCCTTGTCAGAACGCATTTACAAAAGGAAGATACATCCAAGACAACATTGTTGTTGTCCAGGAAACCCTTCATGCTCTAAAAAAAAAAGGCATCCAAGGCTGTATGGCTATCAAACTTGACATGAGCAAAGCCTATGACAGGGTTGAATGGGATTTTCTGGAGCATATTTTGAAGGCTTTTGGATTTATAAATAACTTCTTGAAAGCCATTTTGACCATTGTGTCCACAGTTTCTTATTATGTTAAAATTAATGGTTCCCCTTTTCGGGTACTTTGCCCCCACTAGAGGTCTTAGAGAAGGTAACCCATTGTCACCCTACCTATTTATTATTTGTACTGAAATCTTTTCCCGTATGCTTCTGGAAAAGAAAGAACCAATGAAATTCACGAAATAAGAGTGGGTCGTAGAGTCTCACCAATTTCCCATATGCTCTTTGCAGATGACTCGTTCGTTTTTTCTCGAGCAAACCTTGGAGAAGCTGGTATTATCAAAGAGGTTTTACATCAGTACAACCAAATGTCGGGTCAGGAAGTTAATTTTGATAAGTCAGAGGTTTTTCTCAACCCCAATGTTTACAATAGACATGGGAAATCATAAGAAAAATTCTTCAAATTCAAAAAACCCATATTACTTCCAAATATCTGGGAACACCCGTTCATATTTCTCGTAGCAAGAAAAAAGATTACGAGTATATTCTTGATATAATCAAAAATAAATTGTAAAACTGGAAAACGCAATATCTTAGTCAAGCGGCAAGAACAACGCTTATTAAAAGTGTTTCCCTGGCTATCCCTGACTACCAAATGGCCAGTACCTTGCTTCCTATTTCGCTGACTACGAAACTGGATTCACTCAACAAAGATTTCTGGTGGGGCTCCACAAAAGAAGGGAACAACAAGTATCATCTCACTAAATGGGATCATATTAGAAAGCCTAGAATTAACAGAGGGTTGAACATCAGAAAAGCTGCAACTCAAAATCTTGCACTTATGGCGAAGTATACTTTGAACTTTCTGGCCCAACCAGAAAGCTTTATCAGCAAAAAATTTTAGGAAAAATACTTCCACAAAATTCCTTTCCTCCACTGTAAAAAAACCCAGAATCAATCTCGATTCTGGAAAGACGTCTTTGACGCCCGTGACGAGGTTAAAGAGTTTCTGGGTTGGATTATAGGAGATGGAACCAACATACAGATTTGGAAAGATAATTGGATCCCATCTCTTCCAAACTTTAAACCCACTCGGAAAACCGCTGATAAGACTGAAATCCTTTGGGTTTCACAACTTATCCAGCAAAATCCTACTAGCTTGGTGGAATACTACATTAATTGGGGAACTCATCCCTACGGAACAAATTCCTCATATTTTAGGACTTCAAATTCAGGCTCATAGTGGAAAAGACACTATTCAATGGATACCGGATAAAAAATCTAAGTTCTCGGTTAAATCTGCCTATACTCAGCTGGATAAGAAAATCAGCAGACTACTACCAACACACAATACCTTCCCTTTATCTGGAAACTCAGAGTTCCCTTCAGAAACCAATTGCTTATCTGGAAAATGGTTTAAAATCTTCTGCCTGTTAAACACAGACTTGTTCAAAATCATATAATCACTGATAATATTTGCACGATTTGCAAAAAAGAGTCAGAAACTATACAGCACGCCCTCTTTCAGTGCGATTGGGTTGCAAAATGTTGGTTTAGAAGTAGCTTCACCCTTAGAACACAGGGTACTCAATTCCAGTATCAGGAAATTTTAGTTAAACTCTTCGAACAGAGTAAGCAGGAAAATAATAAACTCTTCTCTATTTCTCTGTTTTGTGTTATTTTGGAAGGAATCTGGCAAGCCCAAAATGAATTTCTTTTCAATCACAAAATACCAAATTGGACCCAAATTATGATTACGGCCCAAACAAATATCAACCACATCAGCAACATGGATAGTAAACCTGTTTCCTATCATACTGACTTTGTAGATCATTCGTTTGAGTATGTTATTACAGCTTCAAATTACAAATTATTTACAGATACGTCCTAGTCGGAAACTACTCACAAAGGTGGAATGGGATTCATTCTTACTGATGAGGCTAATTCACTGATTCTTGTAGGACACACACCAACCACAGTAGATAGTGCAGAGCAGGCAGAAAGGAAATGCATTCCCTGGGCCATCAACCTAAATGCAGAAAAGATCAGAGGGAAAGAAATGCTCCTTTTTACTGATTGCCGGAATGTGATTAACTATCTCAGAGACCCTTTAGCCATAATTCAGTAGAGTACAGCTACGCAGCTTCAGACTTGTTTAAATTTATGTAATAACCTAGTTAAATTTTCCTTTTATTGGATCTCTAGATCTAAGAACTTTATTTCATATGAACTAGCAGCCTTAGGCACTAGTCATAGTGGTTTGTATTATGGGCACTCTATGCCAGGCTGGATACAACTTGTGGCCCAAACTCTTTTTAATTGTTAATAAATGCTTTGCCTGAAAAAAAAATTATATGGATTACGAGATAAATATATACATGGTGAAGTATATGAGGTTATCATATTATTTTTTTGATAATATGATCTCTATTAGAGGAATAATCGTCACCACATTTCAGCCCATTCTGGTGCTTCTAATCCTTGAAACATAGTAGTCAACTTAACAGAAAAAGCTGGCTATGCTTTCACGGTTAAGCTTGGATCACATATGTATGATTATAGGTGTTGAAATGGGTTTTTTTATGCGAAGATTTACTCGAGATAGAGACCACCGTCACAAAAAATCTACAAATTTATACCCGTCTCCACGCCACAGATCCTTGCCAACATAATGTGTATTGCATATACTATGTATATGATGTATTCAGTCTGGATACTAAACTAGAAAAGAAAATGCATTTTTTCAGGAGGACGATTTCAACACGAAAAGTAAGTGCAGCAAAAGGTGTAGCCTCAGTTCCAAGAAGAGGTATTCCACAAAGCTAAGGGAATTCAGCTTTGTAATACACAAGCATATCAATGCACAGACTCATTCTTCCTCAACAAGTTTTCATCAAAAGTCATTGCTGACAGGAGCCTTGTTCCTTTTACATCTAGGGTCATATGTGAGAGGCACTTTATATTTGTTGTGCCCGTTACACGGGTAACCATGTCTCATCGCAAACAATTCTTCAGCTTCTATATCATCGGATTAAGCAGAGAGGTTTACTTAAAGGATTACTATCCTTCTAGATTTTGTTGGGGACTCTGCCCTTTCTTGGATTGGTTATGACTTTAGCTAAATCGATCTCCTGATCTTAGATTTCCATGGTGATCTACAATAGTTTTTTTTATCATCTTTTTGGGTATAATTTGTATTTACGTATAAATCTCATGTATATGGAAATAATTGTTGATGAATAATGATTGTTTTTCAGAGTGTATTCATATTCTAGAAACAAAATAAATTTTGATGACTTTTTCAGAGTGTTTTTACTTTTTATACTCTAACTTGTGGCATAAATTCTTATAGTTTTCGGTTGTGAGCTTTCTTCTTGAGTATGAGAGTCACTGGCCATGGACGAGTAAGAAGAGTATGGACATGGCACCCTTTTGATGGCCTTCGATCCATGGAGAAACATCGAGGTCTACATGTACCACCACTTCCTGGAAAGGGCGACCTCTATATTTCAATTGTCAAATGAAACTGTTTCTCTGCACTCGCCGAAGATATTGATAAAAATTCATTTCCACTATTAGCCAATGGGAAATAGATATACATATAATCAATGAGTAAAACATAAATCGGGAAAAGATTATCATATTCATTGAAAGAACTGGTGATAATTAACAGTTTATCATCTTAACAAGCTCACTCGAATTCTCAGTTCAACCATAAAGAGCCTGCTTCACATTTCAAGACTAGAAAAAAAATAAAAAAATTAAACAATTTCGTATTTTTATTACCACTCTAATCAGTGGAGATGCCCTAAAAAGGGGGATCAAGCTATACTGCCCAGAAAAAGATTCGCCAACCAAGCGCTTCTTCAGTAGTTCATAGTATTTCACGGAGACTACTTCGAAATTTAGATCTTAGTTGTTCATCCCAGATTGCTTTGCACAAACAGAGAAAAACTTGCAAATGACTTCAAGAGGCATACCCTTCGTTTCTGGAACCTTCAGGTAAACAAAGACTTGTTTACCTAGGAGATGCAGCACACTACTGCATAGATTCAAACAACCCAGCCAGGCTAATGGAGGTCAGCATCATGGGGGGTTCATTATCAGCAGTACCATTACTTTGTGCATACTCACCCTTAATCCATAAATATTTCTCTTGCCAGTTGAGGTGTAGCACATTTAACTTAAAGTAAACTAACAAAAAAGCTCACTCGCTGAAACTCCGAAAATAGCATCTGGAAGATGCAAAGAACAATGCCGTGATTGCTACTCGGAGAATAATCTTCAAGCATTGCGCTAGGTGGACTCCACATCGTGTAAGTTTTCTCACTTCCCGTCTAGTGACAATTCAAGGAAACAATAATCAACAAGTCCTAATTGGAACTCACACTAAGAACACTATAATTTTGTTTACATGATTTATGCTCATTTCATTTGTATGCAGAATCTCGGTATGGACTAACAAAGATACGTTGTTTATCTACGCATTACATGTAGAGAGAGTTGGTATGTTAGTATATGCAGTTTTAGCCTTCTAGGCAATTGTTCAATCGCTTAAAATATCTTACTGTTAAACTTATTTGTGCATAACAAGTCTGGAACAACGATAGTAAAGATCTTATAAAACTTTAAGAATAATATATATATGTAGAATTACAACATAAAACGGAAGTGAAGTACCTGGTAAGAGGGCCCAAAAGCAATTCTTGTAAGCTTGGCATGATCCTCTTTTGATCTATTTTTCATCAACTCATCCTGCTTCACCTCAACTATGTCATCCAGAATCACATCCTTCCTCCTCTTCCCAATCCCCGGCATGTTTACTACATTTTCAACCACTACACTACTCTCTCGTGCATACATCATCGTGGGATGCGTTATTGTTGCCATTGATCCATCATAGCTGCCATAATTACCACAACTACTACTCTAAGTTGCATGATTCTCATAATGCTCATTGCCCTATACAACTGGTTCAACTATACTCGTCGACATCGTAGTTAACCCATCGTAATTACCACTATTACTCTCGTAATTCACATAAGATCCAAAGTTTTTTACCTTTAGAACTTCCCAAACCCTCAGTATCAACTTCGCCTTGCTTCACTGAATCGACCCCAATCAAACTCAATATGGGTACATCAGCTTCGGCAATCGATCTCCCACATGACCCCAATGTAAAAGGAGCAACCCCAAACCCAAGAGAGCTTTTGGGGGCACCAATACTGGAAAAGAAAGAACTCCCAAATGAAATTTCACTCAAGTCTTCGATTCCTTAAAGAGATTTCCTTCGTCATTGATATCTTAAGATTTCAACAAATTAGGGCTGATTGGGAGTATGAATTGAACAAACCTTTTAGATTTGGGATCAAAGGGGCGATGTGTGTAGATTGGGAAGAGTTGAGAAGAAAGAAGATGAAGATGTAGGGTGATTTAGTAGTTGAAGATTAGCAGCAGAGATTCCCAACTCTTACAGACTCAGGGCTCAGAGGGGAGAGGTGTGACGAACTAGAATTTTGCTTTATAATTTGACTTTAAAGCTTAAAACTAACGTTGGTTGACTGAAAATATAGGCTAAATCGGCAAATAATTTGGCAGTTTTGAAGTTTGAAAAAATTCTAAAATTCCTTGTGGTATTCGACGGCTGGGACTTAATTTTAAAGAATAGGATAGATCCGAGTGGCCTAAATAATCCTCGGCTCACGGGAGATGGGTAACGAACAGCTGAGATAGAAAAATGGCTGATGAGTTATTCTCTTAGGTGTATAGATAGATGTGAACATACATCAAGATTCCGCTTAGCATAATAGCATGTAGGAGGTTCGCTCAAAATGAAAAGTATGTACCATCTAAAAATTTGTTAATTTTTAATGATAATGAGAACTTCACACCTAAGGAATACGAGGTCGGACATTTGAACAAGGAAAAATGACATTGGTTTGAACATAGTATGAATATAGTTCAAAGTCGAATATTGACATAAATGATTTATCACATGAGGAATAATATGGAGCGTCTGCCTGCGATTTTTAGATAATATTGGCTTTGACTTCTCGCTCTTCACATCGTAAAGGAACAACTGATTTTGATGGTATATGAGAATCTTCACTTGGTTAGAGTCACAACGCCTTATCTGTGTAGTAAAGAAAGGGCAAGCATAATCCTAGTATCCAGCGAAAGCGTACTGAGAGGCAAATTACATAACCAAAAGAAAATCCGTTTGAAGGAAGTGGACTCAAGACTAATGTTGTACTCTTTGATCCATTCCCCACTAAGATTGTCCTTCATAACCCATACTTCTAATCGGTCGTTGAAGATAGTGAGAGACATGAAATAGAGATACCCTTCCGACTCTGATAGACAACAATTTAACAGGCAACATGGTTTTGGTTTAGAGACAACATGATCCTAAACCAAGAAGGTTTTAGAGATAACATGGTTTTGATATTGAGAACCGAGAAGGTTTTAAAACTATTGTTTAGAGACAACATGGTCTTGGTTTTTTTTTTTGATTGGTAAACCGTAAATTAATAAGCAAAATGACTTACAAAAGTAGTATTATCCGCCTCCAGGAATGGATGCAACCATTCTGGGGGAGAATTATACCAAGTCAAAACAGACATAACACTCATAGGCCTTTCGGCAATAGTATGGGCTACAACATTAGCACTTCGCGGTGCACAACATATACGAATATTTATACCAGGATCAATAAGGGCTAAACAATCCTGCAAAATAGCCTTGGTAGACCAAGCGATATTAGCACCTCCATTTCTGTAAAATGAGTAGATAGCTTCAGCATCCGTTTCGATAATAACCTTCAGGTTCCCCCGTACTCTTGCCCAGTGGACTCCTTCCAAGACTGTTATCGCCTCGCCCTCTTCTGAAGATGCAAATTTGTGAGTGGAGACCCGGACTGCATCAAACACATTGTTAGAGTCACGGATAACTATACCAATGCAATTGAAACATTTATTTTTGCAAAAGGAGGCATCAACATCTATTTTCTTCCAGCCAGAAGCCAGAATACCCCAAGGAACCTTGATAGATATCCGTTCATTTTTAAAAACAGGTTTATTGGCAATTAATTTATTAATGGTCTGAGCAATCCGTAAGGGATCAGGTCTTATGTTTTGAAAAGTCCAGGCACATCATGCTTTCCAAATTAACCAATAAAGCGTAAAAGTCACCAGGGTCCAAGTATCACGTTCAATAGGCCAGTCCGTGGGTGGTGAAATCCATAGTTCAATCCATTCACGGACGTTGAGATGAGCAGCCCTATGTAACATACCACCGAAGGAAGTACTAAACCAGACCGCTCGGGTAAAGGCACAGTCCAAAATGAGGTGATGAAGAGACTCCGAAGTTGCTGAGCATAAGGGGCAAGAGATATCAGTCAATGAAAGCCGGGCCGCAATTTTCTCTCGGCAAGGAATCATTTCCCGAAGGCATTTCCACGCAAACATGGTCTTGGTTTCACACACACTTTATTGTGACCCGCATTTGGTAATTAACAGTTCCTCTTGTATTCTTTTTTATCAGAAATCAATCAAATATTTGTTTACATAGCAAAATAATAATTGTGACAGCTTAATTGCGATGGCTCATGGCTCTCACCTACTTTATTGTGACCAAGGCGGGAGTTGCAAGGTCGGTTCGGTGTTATTCTATGGATAACATCGCCAATATCACTAAAAGCTTATACCACGGCCTTAGTTTCCTCCAAACATATAGCTTCAGACTCCGTTGTCCACTAAACTGGCAATAGCGCGTTTAAACGTCTCACTATTTCATCTCCTAGAGAAATAAACATAATTAACGAGTTTCATAAAAATGAGCATTACAGCTTTATGATTCCCTTTCTCATATAAATTGTAAAATCGTATTCTAATTGTCTATCACTGCCTGCTATTAGGCTATAGCATGTGTTGCCCAGATGACGTATTGCAGGAGTTATTTCTTTCCAAACTTGGGATTAGTATGGAGGGATAGAACACCTGATTTAAAACAGCTTCATATCTGACCATTTAACAATCATTGGCACTCTTAAGCTTGCTCAAGCAGCATAGGTCCACGAGTCTAATTACAAGCTATTTGGGCGGTCTGGAAAGATGGAGATGGTGGAAGTGGTGGTTTCAACAATGAAGAGATTGGGGGTAGACAGAGCACGAATACGAAGAGATTGGAGAGAAGAATCGATCATAAATTTCAAAGGTATTAAGCCTAACCACACATTCAACAACGATAAGCATCATTAAACCCCGAAAGTAAACCATCATTTAAATATTTCACCACGATAGAGGAAAATATATGCAAACAACACGAGATAATATAAGCAAACATTTCATTGAATTGAAATAGAAAAAATACTCGAGTTTGAATCCTAGAAGAAAAAAAGGTTAAAAATCTTATATAACATTGTTCTACATAATCTTTATCTTTCAGACTTCTTCGGAAGGCTTTCCGGTCTTCTCGGTCTCCATAACATCATCAGGAATATACTTGCCCCAAACTTTGTGTTCTTTCCACACACTCCACATTTCTTCGATGGGTACACCCCTCGTTTCAGGCAGATAGTACCAGACAAAGCTGGCCATCACTAGCGTGAAAAAAGCAAACACATAGAAGAGGCCAAACTTAGCATTACAAAGCAACCACGGGAAGATCTGAGCAATGATAAAAGTAAACAACATATTCACTGCAACCGTGATACTCTGTGCGGCGGATCTGATCTCAAGCGGGCAAATTTCACTAGGTACTAACCAAGCCAAAGGACCCCATGACCATGCAAACCCAGCAACAAAACAGCAAATGCAGAACACGACTCCCATAGCATAAGGTTGGCTTACCACAGCAACACCGCTTGTTCCAAACTTAGCCCAAATCAGACTTCCAACTATGACCTGGAAAATAAACATCTGGAGTGCACCCTCTATTAGGAGAAATCTCCTCCCCTTCCTATCAACAAGTGCCACAGATACGAACGTTGCAGCAACATTGACTCCTCCAGTGATAACAGCAGAAGCGAGAGAGGCTTCATTTCCGAACCCAAGAGTCTTAAATAGTACGGGCGCGTAGAACATAACTACATTAATACCGGTAAGTTGTTGTAAGCCAGGCAAAAGTGCAGCCATTATAATATGAGGCCTATACTTCCTTTCAAGAATCTTTTTCCATGGATCATTCACTAACTTTGATGCTTGACTAGCAAGGGAAATATCGTTATACTCTTCATCAATATCATCAGTTCCACGGATTCTTTTGAGTACAACTTTAGCCTCTTTGTGTTTATTACTATCAATAAGATAATTAGGAGTATCAGGCAAAAAAGATGCACCGAGCATGACAATCAAGGCAGGAACGGCAGCTAGGGCTAAACTCAAACGCCAACCCCAGCCTGCCTTGATCTTGTCAGAACCATAGTTCACAAGATTTGCTATGAGAATACCAATGGTGATCATCAATTGGAAAAGAACATTGAGTCTTCCACGGTACATGCACGGAGCCATCTCAGAGAGGTAGAGTGGCACAGACTGCATGAAATATGAAGATAATTAATATTAATCGTTAGGTTTGCAAGAATCAAATTATATGAAACTGTTTTTGAAAAGAGAAAATATGAATGTACGTATAAAGTAGTACCTGACTAGCAAATCCAACACCAACACCTAGAAAAACCCGTCCAATATAAAGCATAGCAACGTTAAACGCAATACCGTTTAGAACTGCTCCAATTAAAAACAGGAGACCTCCAAAAATCATAGATATCTTACGGCCAAACTTCCTTGTAACCGTTGAGGCTACAAAAGAAGCTACAAGTGCGGCAAGGTACAAAGAGGAAGTAAATAAAGTGAGTGTCTCACTGTTGAATGTGCAGTACTGATTGGTGTTTTGGATGCCAATCTCCTTCTCATATACGCTCGGAAAGAATTTCATCAGAAAAGGATGCATTGCGGTAACTCCCCCAGAAATACCAATATCATAACCAAATATTAAACCACCACATGAAGCAACTAATATAGCCCAAAAAACGTAAAACGTCATCCCTCCATTATACGATTTGTTTGGTCCCACAGACGAAACCATCGCACCACCCGCCATATTGTGCTTGTTAAACCTTAACTGAAACAAGATGTGAAAGGTTAACACATAAATAACTAATAATTTGTTTTTTCTAATATAACAAAGTAAATACAGACTAGATAATTGGATTCTTTCTTTAACATGAAGAGAACACGAGATACAAAGCAAAATATCAAATCAAACTATGAGTTACAGACTCTAAATATGATCATAAGAACCCGAATTTACAAACACAAAGTAAGAAAACTTACTTGATCAACAAAAGACAGAGGAAAATCTAGAGGATGAATTGAGTAGTTTATGAAACAAAGTTAGTTGTATTTATAGAAGGGATAATAGGATGTCCGAATCCTAATATGTGTAGAGATTATGTATTATCCAAATCCTAACATGAGTAGGGTAACCGTAAGAGTAATTGTTAATACTAGGATTTAGATAAGTTTTACATTTTAGAATCTTTGTAGTTTGGAGTCATAGTTGGAGTTGGAGTAAAATATATAATTTGAAATTATTATGTTTCTGAGCAAGCCCAAATTTTAACTTGCAAAGTTTAGGGAAGTTTAAGACAGTTTTGGGGCAAAATACCCAAGATAAGTATACCTTCCAAGATATCAGAATTAGGGAACTTCGTGCTCCTAGTTTCTATACACGTGGAAATTTGGACTCGAGTTTTTTCATCCGAATGCTTGCAGTTATGCAATGGGCTTCATGGTAAATCAAGTTTGGGCAGTAAAAGATGATCATGGTGCAATGCCTCGATCCTATGCCATAATTAATTAAGAGCGTTATACCAAGGAATGGTATAGTTCTAGGCCTCAATTTCTCTCTAGGATTGAGAATCCTATTACTGAATATTTTAGATTTGATTAGCTTGGTTTCAGGAGCTTTGTGTGGTCACCTGTTGTTATAGCTCTTTCCCTTTCTCTTTTGTTTCTTGCTTCTTTGTCCCCATGTAACCTTTTTTCCTTAATAAAACTTCTCACTTAGCAAAAAAAAAACAGCCTTATACGAAGGGTTCAACAAATAACACTGGAGGTGTTGATATTGCAACTAGATCCAATGTGTGAGCAAGAAATGCAGTGGGTGGATTGTTGTTTACCAATGGCTTTTGGAATATTTAAAGCATCAAGATCAACAAGTTTGAAAAACTCTTCAATGTTCATACATCAAGTAATGTTGTGTGTGTTGAACATGTATTCAGATACGAAACTAAAATGAACGAAAAGAAAATTAAAAACCGATGATCGAGGCTTGCAGTCACTGCAATTTACTTAAGATAGATTTTACCCTGTGTATGATGCTTCACAGTTAATGGCACTTGTCTCCCAAGATAAAATGATCGAATCGTACAAACTTAAATCACTCAAGTCGATACGACTGTCGAACTATCTGTGATATTACTCTTAAGAATGAAGCAATGAAAAATAAAAGAGATTCGGGTATTTTTTATGTGTTGCAAATAATGCAGAAATGAGCTATTTATATATAGAGGAGAATGTGATTTATTGAAGCACCTGTTGACAGGGTTGTGCCCCAAGAAACACCTATGTAAAGGGTTGTAACCCTTGGAGATAGTAACCAACTCCTGAATAAACACCCAAAAAACAGACGAAAAATGACTAAGTTTAATCTATAAATTCCCATGAGCCCATGACCCAAGGCCCGGTCATGGGTCGGGTCGTGCAAGCAAGCCCATGGGCGTCTCCATATAGCAAGCCTTTACACACTTGCCGAGAAAAAGTCCGGTCCTAAGCGCTTAGGACCAAGAACCGTCCTAAGCACCTCTCCATTAGACACGTGTCCCATTTAACTCACTTACTTAACCAAGGTTAACTAGAAGATTAATTAGTCATCAAGCAAGGAGAAAAACATTAGATATGAATATGTTCTTTCCATTTTTAAAGATTCTCATTACTATTTCGTAGTTGGCATAAAAAAGAGAGGAAGAATACCTAGGATTCTTGACCAATATTTTTCTACACATCTAATTTAATAACCCGGTTATAATAAATTTTCAATCATATAAAAATTATCGTTTTTACGTGTGGATACCTTCTTTTTGCGGTAGATAGAAGATGGAACTCGAGATCTTATCGAGGTTTTTTTTTTGAGGGGAAGTACCTTGCTTCATTGATAAAAACATAAAAATTGTCCAAAAAAAATTATATTAACAACATATTTTAATCCACAATTCGAATTGAGAAACCCTAATTAGCAGAAAAGTACGAAGAACACCCCAATTGGTTGGGAAAAATCTTTTTTAGAGTTTTAATTGCTCAAATAAATCAATTACAATCAAATTTCTCTCAAGCTCTAAGTCTCTCTCTCTCTGAACTTTGATTGATCTAACATGATCTAATCTTGACTAGCATTGCCCCTTTAAAAGGATTACAACTTCCTATTACAAAATAGGACAATTATGCCCTTAAACGCCTAAAGAAATAGGTTGAACCGCGCCTTTGTTCGAACATAACAAGTCTATATTCGAACAGAAAAAAGTGTATTCGAACAGAACACTCTGAACTTTATTTATTTGAATAAAAATCAAGTTTGCTCGAATAGACCTGAAGTCGTTCGAACGGCTCCAAATCTCGTTCGAACGACTTGGTCAAAAATTTCATAAAAATACCCCTAGATCCTCCTGGATCATATTTGGTGATTGATATTCTTCCCCTTAATTTAAGGATAAAAATATGAATAAGAGCCAATTAATACCCTAACTAACCTTGGTTAAGAAGGTGAGTTAAATGAGACACATGTCAAATGGAGAGGCGCTTAAGACGGTTCTCGGTCCTAAGCACTTAGGACCAAACTTTTTCTCCACACTCGCCTCACACACGCATGAGGGCACCACCTACTTACACATGCTACACATGATAGTAGTGTACAACCCATTATAATGTGAAAATCCTCTTTTCACTTATCCAATGTGGAACTAAAAAGAAACACCAAGGCTGTGCTTGGTTAATCGCAAGTGGGTGCATTTGGCAAGCCGGTGTAATCGCATTGGTGAAAAATGTCGAATAAACTTTCTTAAATACTGACAAGAACTCATAAAACTCCTCACTTCCGTCACTGTACGAGATCGAGGCCAATTTATAATGACCGAGACCTTCTCTGTATCGACTTTAAGCTCATCGCCACCAACAATAAACCCCAAGTATACCAGTTCCTTCTTCTCAAACTGGCACTTCTTCCCGTTTAGAAAAAGTTGTTGTGAACGTAAAATGCCCAACATTTTGCGTAAATGCACAAGGTGTTCCTCCCATGTATGACTATCTATTAAGATGTCATCCAAATACGCAATCGTAAAATTATCAATAAAAGTACGAAGTACCTCATTCATTAATTGCATAAATGTCGTCGGAGCATTGCATAACCCAAAGGGCATCACCAACCACTCAAATAGTCTTTGTTTGGTCTTGAACACTGTCTTCCAAGTATCTTCTTCTCGAATTCTAACTTGATGGTAACCCGACTTAAGATCCAACTTGGTAAAAAAATCAAGCCTTTTGCAACTCATCTAAAAGTTTGTCAATCCGTAGATATAGATAACGATTCTTCACAGTAATCTTGTTCAGTGTCATATAATCCGCACACATCCTCCAAGACCCATCCTTCTTCGGCACCAATGACATCAGTGAACCACAAGGTGAGCAACTTGGATTAATGACTCCTTGTTCTAGGAGTTCATGTAACTATTTATTGATCTCTTTAGACTCTGTGACAAAATTATGATACAGCCCAATATTAGGTAGTGTCTCACCATTCAACAAGGTGATATCATGCTCAATATCCCTCTTATACAGCATCCCTTGCATGCCCAGAAATAAGTCTCCATACTCCTCTTGTAACTTCCCCATATCAGTTTGTTGCTTAGGAGACATTGCCAAAGTATATAATACCTTAGCCGACGGACCCTCTTGAAACGGTCGCACCAACAATAATACAAATTTATTGCTCATATTAACCAACCTCTTCGCGTGAGTCGTTGTTACTAAATTATTGGTAGTGATATGTTCCTTGCAAGTATTGATATGATATTTTGTCCCCTCCTTCACAAGACGATACTTGCTAGCTCTACGGTAAAGGATTGCATCCCGGTCCCAAAGATAAGGACTACCCAAGATAACTTGGCATACATCTAATGGAACCACCTCGCACGTCACTTCGTCAATAAATTTCTCAGTAATCGCAAACTTGAACGTACAATGCTTAGTGATTTTCAATTCCGCGTCTTTCTGAATCCAACCCAAACCATACAGCTTAGGATGAGCCACAGTAGCTAAACCCATCTTCTTCACCACCGCCTTAGAGATTAAATTCTTCTGACTACCCGAATCAATAATGGTCTCGACTAAGTTCTGCTTCACTTGAATGTTGACATAAAATAGTTCTTCCCGACTCGCCTCGTCGAAAGTTATAGGTTGCTTGAACATTAGAGAAAGTTTAGGATTTGGTTTTTCTAAATCTGGAAGATCCACAATCATTGCGGCTAGTGCACGTTTCTCTTTCTTGCTCCTCTCCTCCTTCAGCCTAAGTTCCGGGTGAAGTTTCTAACATTTATCTGAAATGTGCCCATTATCCTTACAATGACTACAGTAAATCCCCTTGGATGAAGACCCTTCTCCTCAAGACTCCCCTTTCTGCTCATTCTTCCAATTAGACTTGTACCTCGACTTGCTTTTGTTGTATTTCTTGTCATTCTTCAAGTATTTGCCTTCAATAACAATTGCCTTAACGGTAGCATCTTCGATATTTCCACAGTAAAGAGCTTTAACTCTCTTCTAATAGACTTTGACAAATCCCCCCTATATTTTATAAATACTTCATACTCATCCATATCAATGTCCAAAACCAACACTTGGTTATGAAACTCTGTAGTGAATTATTGTACAGATTGCCCAAACTTCTGGCGTAAGTTGTATCATTTGTACCATCGCTCTTGTTCATACCCAATTGGATAAAATTGATTCCTCACTAACACTTTAAATTCTTTCCAACTCAAACTTCCTACTTCGTGACATTTTCGATAGGTTTTTACCACGTTAGTGAATGACTTGCGAATTTTTATGTAGAGAAATAAAAATTTTGAGTGTTAGAATATTCATAAACAGAAAAAATAGGTCTCTAACCTATCTAACCAATTATCCAATTTCTCGACATCGATTGAACCATCGAATACCAAAATTTTAATCTTAAAGTCAATACGAAGATTATGCATAGGATTCATGCTACACATGGTAGTAGTGTGCAGCACATTATAATGTGAAAATCCTATTTTCACTTATCCAATGTGGGACTAAAAAGAAACACCAAGTTTGTGCTTGGTTCATCGCAATTAGGTGCATTTGGCAAGCCGGTGTAATCGTATTGGCGTGCATTGCACCCCTTACAGTGCATTGCGATAAAGATGATTGGTTTACTCCTTTAACAACTCAAGATTCCTAAAAAAAATGGAGACAAAAGATTTGAAAAAAAAATCATATTTCCAAATGTTAATTGCTCTCTCCTCCTTCATATGGAGAAAATTTAGTTCTCAAATTAAAATATCAAACTGAGAGAGAGAGAGAGAGAGAGATCTCGTCGACAAACTCTATTTTTTTTTTAGCAATTTGTGGATCGTGATTATTTAGCACCGTGGTGCATAATTTTTTTTACCACAGTGTGGTGCAGCAATTCCATTAACATATTTTTTGGCGACTGCAAGCCGGTGCACTGCAAGTGGGTGCAGCTGCTTCAACGAATCAGCCCGCAAGTTGAAATACCCGTATGGGCTTGTACTTTTGGAAGGCGCCACATTTTCATGAACTTACTTTTCCAAAGTTTATAAGGAATGTTATTAGTCTTTGATGAGCGTGTAATTATAACATTTTTAATATACCCGAACATGTATTTTAGTCGTCCATTATATTTATTTTTGGATACTTATGCTCGTTTGTTTGATTGTAGCTATTGGAGATGGACATTTGAAACCAAGCTCTTAAAGTTAAGTAAAAGTGTCTCCAATAGTTCATAGCACAAAAAGTGATTGGTTGTAATATTAAAAGAAATTATTGTGAAAATATTCTTTAGAATTTAATGTATAGTTTCTAAATTTGGGTTCCTTCTCCTATAAAAGGAACCCTCCCCCCATTGTAATTGGGCATCTCATATTGGAGCAAGTTTAGAAGAAATAAAGTCTTAGTTTTATTTAATTATCTCATCTCTCTTTTATTTTCTTTTGTAAATAGTTAGCTAGTTCATGCAATGATCTTGGGAATGATAGAAGGCTAATCCCTTCTGGTGTTGATCACACTACCCTACACATGTTGGGGAAAATTTATGGTTTAGGTTATAACAATAAATACATGGAATTGTAACAGTCGTTAGATTATAAGGGTTATTTCATCTATTCTTGTAATTTATTTAATCCTAAAATACCCCCATTTTTTCTATACCAAATCCCTCAAAATAGGCATCTCAATCGTAATTACCTTACGAAATGTAGGGTATAAATGGAAGTCCAATCCAGAACTTTTCTCCATTACGAAATCAGGTATATTTTAGCAATTCTAAATAAAAAATCAGGGGACAATTTTTTTTAAAATTCCTAAATTACCCTCTCACATTCATCTAAATTTTGCACTATCTTCTTTCTCTCTCTCCTTTGATCGATCGACCGATTTCGCAGACATAACAACATGGAGTCCCGTAAGTCATCTCTTCCAAGTGGAGTACGCATGGAAGCAATGAACTCAGCAGCAATCAGTCTTCGATCAAAAACACACATTGTGTTAGTGAGCATCAACAAGGCGAACTCAAAACTCTTATTTCACCATTGTATCCCATGGGAACCCATCATCGAATATTTTCACAGCATGGAGATTTTGAGAGAAAGAGAGAGTTGGGTATAATAAATTTGATGAATTCTTCGGTGCTTGATCTTGGGGAAAAAATTAAGAGTTGTGCTTACTTTTTGAAATTTGAGCATGTTTTCAAATGAATCAAATGTTGCAACCCCAACAAATGGGGTTAACAATTGGGGAAGAATAAGGGGTTATCATGCTGGGTATTATAAGATTCAACATTTTCATGATGCGAAGTAAATTGAATTTGAGTTTTTGGGTGTTTTTTAGGGCTTGAATTTGAGTGATTGAGTGTGGCTTGAGTTATTATTTGAGCTTATTTGGTTGTTGTTTTGTAACCCTTTCAGAGAATTTGAGTTTGGGTGAAATCATCAAGTTCATATGTGGTAAATCATTAAGTTCTTCCTTAGGTAGTTTGCTTGCCCTTGGTTTCTTAACTCTTTTAGTATTTTCTTCACCACTTTATAAACTATTGTTTTTTCTTTTTGGCTTTGATGCAACTTTTTTTTTTTTAAGTCACAATTACCTTTTGTCTATCTCTGACAATAGTCTCATGTTAAAGTGGGTCAAACTGTGTTCTCTCATGCTGCAGTGGATCAAACTGTATAGTCTCAACCTCAACTTAAGAAGTAGAACATATTGGTGGTCCTTCATCATCTTCCATCATAACTACATCTAGCGGTTAAATTAAAGGTGGGGGCACAACTTCTATAGTCACTGCATATACATAGAAATGTATATCTCACATATTATCCACATCACTACAATGCCACATCTTATACAAACTTATATCATTACAAACATTCACTATCTCACCTGCACACAGTGTCATCACCACTATCCCAGAGCCAGGTGAGATAACTATATTTATCCTAACAATATCAGACATAATATACTCCAATAGACCTTGATAGTAAAACTAATTTCCATCTACATTTTTAAATATATGCATGTCTCCATCAATGTATAGACGATGTGTGTACCATGTTTCCCCAGGTTCAGACCATCTACCTCCCCAATGAATAATGACATTTCTTAGGTCATTCTTGTCATTGTAGCATACCCCAAACACTATATAATTAAGAAAAATATTATGGCAGCATACCCAAAACACCTAATTTAAAAACACCATTTGTAAAATCCTCAATTTTTTTAATATACCCTAATTTTAAAATAACAGAAAACCAAAATCTTAATTTTCTAATCCAAACTACTTTAAAAAGCCCCAATTTTGTAATCCAAACTCTAATTCTTAACACAAATCTTCTAACTTTCAAAATGGGAAAACCAAATCAACAGATATTAGAGAGAGATTTACACATTTTGGCTATTCAGAAAAGAAAAGAAAAAGAGCTAGAGAGAGATACTTACATTGTGATTAGGAGGGAGATAAGATATTCAAAGGCTTGGTAAAATTAGGTATTAGATTCCTGCACTCTAGTTTTTATAAATTTTCATAGTTAGAGAAGATACAAATTTCCCTCCAAGAATAATTTTTTGGTGAAGAGATGACCTGAAGACAACTTGTTTACTTGTTAGAAGAAATCACGTGCAACTCGTGTGAGGGTAGTTTAGTCAGTTCATATCAAAATTTGAGTTCAACGGAGGTTGACCTGTGGTCAAAGGCCATTTTGGGACCAAAACTGCATATTTAAACAACTTGGGGACTAAAGGCAAATATTTAGTTTGTAAGTGGGACTGTAGTTAAAAGATTCCAAAATTCCAAAAACATAATTTTTTTTTTTTTTTACCTTTTGTAAAATACTCGGGCTTGATATTTTTAGTGAGGAGGTACAAACCAATGTACTTGTTCAGTGTTACTCCAGCTGTAGTCGCTCCACATGCACTCTCTGACAACGTATAACCACGAGATAGTGTTGGCACCTATTCTAGACACGAAATGAAACAAACTCCAAATATAGATGTTTCAAATAACATCACAAAGGTGTGTGTGTATTTATATATATATATATGAGGCTAAGGTCTCTAAAAATCTCCCCATAAACTGGGTTAGGAGTCGATAGGTCACACCAAACCAAGTTCGAGTGGGATCAAAACTGAACTGCCCCAAACACTCCCCCTTGGTGTGTCCTACATCAAGACAACTTGCCTCATTAAAACCTTCACCAAGCAAATCCCTTTGGGCAAAGAGCTATGCAAGGAAAAAGTACAATCTTATGTCTTAGATGGGTGGTAGACGCGTATAAGTTGCCTCATCAAAATGGCCTTTAGCTTGTAAAAACCCTATGGACAAAAACTGCACTATCAAGAAAAAAAGTACAACACGCAAGTGTCCACGTCAGGTAAAAACCACTCCCCCAAACATTTATCTCCCAGAGATGTATTTCCTAGAGACGTCAATAAAATACACTTCCAAAGAATATAAACTTCACATGTTTATTTCGTGTACCAATATCTTGAATGTAGGTGGTGCAAGAGTCTTCGTGAATAGATCTTCTAAGTTGTCTACTGAGCGGTCTTGAACAATAACAATTTAATTTTTCTTCTGTAATTCGTGAGTATGGAAGAACTTCAGTAAAAAAAATTTGGTTATGTCGTCTTGGATAGAACCTTCTCTATCTTGAGCGATGCATGCAACATTGTCTTCATAGGGAGAGTCATAGGTTTATTCTAGACAGAACTTAGTCCACAAGATCTACTAATATAATTCCTCATAGAGCGCAACTTAAAATATTTTATGAAGTACAAGAATCTCTATGTGGCTCGAAGATGTAGTTGTCGTCGTCTGCTTCACTAATCTCCTTGAAATCACTGCATGT
Source organism: Kingdonia uniflora (assembly GCA_014058105.1). Classification (NCBI taxonomy): domain Eukaryota; kingdom Viridiplantae; phylum Streptophyta; class Magnoliopsida; order Ranunculales; family Circaeasteraceae; genus Kingdonia; species Kingdonia uniflora. The sequence goes on from JACGCM010000376.1 coordinate 1,003,997, forward strand.
TTATACATAAATACGTAGCCCGTCTGATATCGACCTCTATGTGAGTCTGACAAATATCCAGCGTCGACGTACCCTATAATTTTATGTTAACCATTTATCGGGTATAATAGGCCCAAACCTATTATACTTGTAATGACCTAATTCTGGAATTTGGACTTAGCCTTTACACCAAATGTGTCTAGAGCGCTCAAGAATATTAAACAATAATCAACAAGATAATTTAGGGTGAAAAACCTTTGAATAGGTTAAAAACCACGACCTCTTTTGAGGATTTTGAGAAAGAGAAGATGATTATATTGAAGTTACTAACGTATTACAATGAGCACTCTGAGTATATGGAATTTTGGAGTAAGGATTCTTCTGTGTAGAATTGCCTGTCTTTAACTTGTCGTTCTCTGGTCCTATATATAGGTCTTATAATATGACCGTTTGATAACCATTAATATTTTTAATGGTGGACGTTACAAAGTGTATGTAAGATATTCTTTGACTAGATAGTATAACGTTATGACCTCTGTTGCTGTACAATGGCTCTATTGATGACTGTACACTTACATAAATTGAACTGCTGCTGTTGAGACCGAAAGCGATGATTCGAACTGAGGAATATTAAATATGTCTTTAGTAGTGTTTCCTGTATGTTAATGAGGTCGAGGAATAAGCTTGAGTTCGAGATATGAAATAAGCTATTACAATACCGATTTCAGGTACCATAGAATGTGCTGATCATATTCTAGTGCCTTGGGTATAGTAGAACTGTGGCGGGCCAAGCAGTTCACAAGGAATGAGAAATCGGGTCTAGTACATCCGGCTAAGTAAAGTAAAACACTAAATGCTTCTAGATAAGGTGCATCGGCTCTAGGAGCTCCTCCTCCTCATCAGGAAGGTGGAAGATGTCATTGTCCACCTCCAGGTGACAGACTATCATAGGCGTACTCAAGCTTTGAGTTGTATCCATATCGCCTATTGAACGAGTGCAACGCTACCAATATGTTTGATCCACAAATCATCATAATACTTGGTTTCCCAAGGTCTTTTATTTTGAATATATCTAAAAGTATTTGGCGGCTCTCGCGATCTCCCCTAAAGTTTTGATGATATCAAAATCATCTAGTACATTTTTATGATGACTAAACATGGATATGTGTTCTTAGTGAGAATACATGGGCAGATAAAACTATTTGCTTAGTCCCTGACCTCCAAATACTTAGTCAACTTACTGCGTCACATAAGCCCTGATTGCTTCAAGCCAATAGTAACTTATCCAGTTTATTACGTATGTATCTCGTGCGTTGGAATTAATTACTTCCGGAAGCTTACACTTCTTAGGTAGCTTCTTGTAGATGTTCGTATCTAGTTTCCCGTATAAATACGTGTTACCTACATAAGACGCATGTCTAGCTTGTCCTGGACAACTAACAGACTGATCAAGTACTAGAAAGTTATGGCATCTTTGAACAAAGAATAGGTATCATCATAATCGATGTCAGGTCTTATCGTAATCAATGTTAGGTCTCTTAGAGAATACCTGGGTAACTAGTCTTACCTCGACCTAATGATCTCTTCAAGTTCATTACGTTTTGATATGAATTCTTATTAATTGTATCCGACAGGCTCTATGACATTACTTCGCATTTTACTAGCGAGTTGGGCCCAACTTGGATTCTAGACTCCCACTTTGGCCAATGTATAATAATACACAGTCATTTATAATAAGTGGTTTTGAATCCTCATCATAGATGGAGAGCGCAGCAGTGAGGTGGATGTGTTTTCGAAGATCACTATTGAACGATCCTACGTTGTACAATTACATACATAATAGATCAAAATCTTTGTATCAACATGTATATGTGCCAAGCCGGGCTTGTCTCGTAATGTATCAACAAGCCGCGTAGTTACTATTGCCTTGTCGATGGGTGGTTCTATCCTCGATGAACAGGCTACACCATAAGTCATATCTTGTCCCTTATTATGTTGTTCATCGGCTCATAATATTTTCTTCCAATGGTGTTCTGCGCATAGCGCGAGTCTTAGATTCATTTATGGGAGGCACGCTAGCTCCTCAGAATGTTTTGCTGTACAGGTGCATTACCTGTAGGTACATGCACCATTTTCACTCTAGCAGTATCCCTGAATGCATCTAAGTATTCATCTACATCCTGCTGCAAGTGAAGAATCCGTTGGACCTTATTGTCACTCTATTATGAAAATGGATCCAGATGATACAACAATGGCGTCTCCTAAAAATCTTAGGACTTTTCCAAAGTATTATGTCATATCCCCCCTAATGTGGTTAAAATTGTCCTATCAATGTGATAATCTGCTTATGCAGTAAATATGTCACCAGTGGATTTCAAATATCTAACAATATATGACAAATAGCAACCTACATAAATACTAGGCCGACGTTAGGGACCCAACTTTGTGCATTGTAGAGGTATCATCGATACCTGCACGATACATTCCACTGTGCACAGAAGGGCGATACTGGGTTCCTACCCAGTTACTAGTTGCTTTGGGAAAAACTGATATTTTTTATCAGACGAACTCTAATGAGTATCATGGGGAACAAGAATGCGTGAGCAATAATGTATGGCCCACATACTAGCTGGAAGCAGTGACTGTAATAATAGTGGTTAAGCGATTAGATCTAATTACTGGATTAGGTTCTCCGCTAACCCAAACTAGGTATGGAAATGGGGTACTCTCGATGTTCAATAAGTTATCCTATTAGTGGTACAATAATCATCTGAAGTGTGGAGAAAGAAGACCCCATTGAGCTTGACTTTAGTCCGACTTTATGAAATGACTTGAGAGGTGTAGGATAAGTGGGAGCTGCCTCATGCAGCAAAAGTGAAATACCACTACTTTTAATGTTATTTTACATATTTTATGATTCGGAGGCGGGAAATCGCCCCTCCTTTTGGTTCCAAGGCCCGTCTCGGCGGGCCAATCAGGGCGGAAGACATTGTCAGGTAGAGAGTTTGGCTGGGGTGGCACATCTGTTAAAAGATAACTGGGGTGGCACATCTGTTAAAAGATAACGCATGTGTCCTGAGATGAGCTCAACGAGAACAGAAATCTCGTGTGGAACAAAAGGGTAAAAGCTTGTTTGATTCTGATTTCTAGTACAAATACAAACCGTGAAAGCATGGCCTATCGATCTTTTATACCTTCGGAATTTGAAGCTAGAGGTGTCAAAAAAATTACCACAGGGATAACTGGCTTGTGGTAGTCAAACATTCATAGCGACGTTGCTTTTAGATCCTTCGATGTCGGCTCTTCCTATCATTGTGAAGCAGAATTCACCAAGTGTTGGATTGTTCACCCACCAATAGGGAACGTGAGCTGGGTTCAGATCGTCATGAGACAGGTTAGTTTTACCCTACTGATTACAGTGTCGCGATAGTAATTCAACCTCGTACGTGAGAAACCGTTGATTTACACAATTGATCATCGCGAAAAGCCAGTGGCGTGAAGCTACCGTGTGTAGGATTATGACTGAACGCCTCTAAGTCAAAATCCAGGCTAGAAATGCGGCGCATATGCCCGCCGCCCGCTTGTCGACCCGCAGTAGGGGCCTTCAGGCCCCTAGAGGCATGTGTCGTTGGTCAAGCCTTCGCTACAGACGAGTAGCAGGGGCCGCCATAAAGTACAATTCCCATCTGGTGGCAGGTAAAATCATTTGCAGACGACTTAAATACGCGATGGGATATTGTAAGTAGCAGAGTGGCCTTACTACCACGATCTACTGAGATTCAGACTGAAATACGCAATTGGTCTCACTGCTAGTACTTTCCTCTCTGATAGCTAGCGATGCCCTTTTGCCTGTCTTGGTCATGGTTAGTGCTTCAATTCCCTGACTAGTAGCGCTTCCCATCACCCAAACTGAGCGATCCCCATGAAATATGGGTCTCACTAGTAGTGTTTCCATCTATCACGGTTAGTGCTGCCTTTGTGAGTTCATAAATTACCTTTCTAAGTAACTGATATTATTGTTATCTTTATTTAGGTGATTTCCACAACCACTTGATATTCACTCTATCCTTACTCATTCCATTTTATAAACATTATTTATTTATTTCTCTAATCTCTAAGCATATCAATGCCATTGCCACTTCCTGGATTATGCTCAACCCCCTGGTCTAATATAGTTTATTATCATCGAAGACATGAGTATGTGGATGTAAGTAAAGAGATCTTAGTTTGGAACTAGTCACAGTATTGGCGCCAGTTCACATACAAGTATGAAAATCCCGAACTTGTGGACAATAATTTGTATATTAAGCTGTAGTTTTCCTTTGTTACACTACTTAAAGGGAACTTGGACTTTTATTGATGATATATAATCTAACCCTTCTTATACAGCAACAGTAATAAGCTTACTTGCAGAGTTCTTTGCTTCGCTTAAATCTCCTTATTGCTCCATAATTCGATTCCCTTTACCAATCCTTTCATCTTCATTCATACTTTTATTTTTCTAAATTCCCCATCCTCATCGATTTTTATTACTTGAAACTTTAGTTGTGTACTAAATCAAACCTCACCTTCTTGAATCATATGTTACACCAATAAAATCTTCAAATTTGTTACTGAAACGAGATCGCTTATTCATAGATTCTTCTGTGATCTCTCAAAATCTGGTGCTATTAAGTTAAGCATAAGCAACCCTTCCTTTATCTCCTGAATCTCTCTCTAGCAACCCTTTCTATGATCAACACAACATCTCCCTCTTTACCGTCTCTCTCGTATTTCTCTCTTAGTTTCTCTCAAAGTGTTTCAATCCATAATTATTTGTGTTTTCTTACAAATGATGGTATGAAATTTAGGGTTTTTCTCCCACTAGATCAAAGGGGTTGGGGTCTCGAGTGGAAAAAAGAGGAAAAAAACGAAGAAGAGAAGATGAGTTATGAAAATTAATTAGACATGTTGGGCGGGAAATTAAATAAAAATGAGAGAGAGACCTTTAAAGACACGTTCAGTGGAGACTACACATGTTTAAGGGTAAGAAATATTTTTATCTTCTCGAGATTCAAATACGAAAAGATATAACATTTTTTTTTTAACTTGACTGTGTGCCCATAAAAGTTTCCCCACCCATTAAATTGTCAACCAATAGGAGGTAGGGTTGTCAAATCCGGACTTGTCTGCGAACACCTTATGAGATTATTTTATCATAATAATACATAAAAAGCATGAATAAAGCCATACTATAATCCTATCATTATTAAGAGTATCTTCTTGAATTGTCAACAAATTGATTACCGTACCACTATTGTATGATCGGCCAGCCGACACAAACTATATGTTTTAATGTGTAAGTGCACCACGTATTCTTATTTTGAAATAATTTAGGTCGCAAGTCCACATCAAAGGACCCAAACTGTACTTGTAACCATTCCAAACAATTTTAATTCTTCTCCTCACCTTCACATTTCTCCCCTTCTCCTTCTCCTTCTCCTTCTCCTTGTTTAGGATTTCGCCTCCTTAAAGAAGCGTATCCTCCAGTACCCTGGGACTCCCACGTCTGTTGCCTCCCTCAAATAATCGCTTCTCATGCATCTCAACCTCCGCTCTCAAAATCATAACAGCTCCTCCACTATCACTAGCCACGACGATAAAAAGACCACCGGCGCACGCGCGTTGAAAGTGAGGTTATTTATTTGTAGGCAACATCTTGAAGTAGAGGATCAACATCACCTAGATCATGATACGTGCAAGTAGCACGTAGGAGACTCTTGTCTTCCCCTCCAAATATTTCTCAGTCTCATACTTTCAGACAAAAATAATAATAAAAATTTCTTCTAAAACATACTCTCTCTCTCTCTCTCTCTCTCTCTCTGTGCCTTAAAGCATCAAGAATCTTTGCTCAAACTCTTGTTAGATCCCCAATCACCAATACCCATCTCTCAAAATTGAAGCATTTCATCTCAAATCATCTTCAAGTAGAAACCCAGAGTCCAAACAATTATTTGGTAAGTTTTTTTTAGTTTAATTTCAGTAAAGATTGAGAGATCTTTGGGATTCTAGTGTTGTTTGATTAGTAATGCTAAAGGGTATTTAGATTTGGTGTAAATGTAGAGTGGGTTTTAGTGATCAGTGAGATTTAGAGCTAAATTTTGATGATTTTGATGTTTTTTGTGCAATCAAGAATGTAAAGAACTGTTTTTTTATGTTGTTTGGTTGGTGTAGGTTCAAGAATTGGATTTGGGGTTCTGGGTTTTACGAAAGATTGGTTTTTTTAGGGTTTCTGATTTGGTTTGTGGAGATTTCAACTATTTTGAGTAAGTGTTTAGTAGTTCAGTGAGGTGGAAGGAGTTATGGATGATAAGAAAGAGTTGCGACTCTCGTCTTTACGGCCGAGTGGGGGTTTGAAATCGACTCCTAGAGGAGGGGGAGGAGGAGGAGGAGGAGGTTCACCTTCATTGCGGAGATTACATTCTAGTCGAACTCCTAGAAGAGACGGTAGAGGCAGTGGAAGTCATTTTCAGTGGGTTCGTAGTAACCGTCTGTTGCTTTGGTTGATATTGATTACTCTTTGGGCTTATCTAGGGTTTTATGTTCAGTCAAAATGGGCTCATGGTGATAACAATAAGGAAGAGTTCATTGGGTATAAAAGTAAATCAAGAACTTTGGCACCCAATTTAGTTACTAATGAAGATATCCCGCCTGTTAACAATTCTACTAGCGAAAAGGGGTTGGATATGAAGAAAATAAATGTGAGTTTGGCCAAAAAGGGGAATGGGGTTTCATCTCGTCGGACTATGTCTTCGAGAAAGTCGAGGAAGTTACGTGGTAAGCCTCAGCCTAAAGAGAAGATTGTCTTGGATGGCGGAAACAATAGCTTGGAGGAGCAAGAAGAGGATATTCCTAAGAAAAATACTACTTATGGATTACTTCTTGGTCCATTTGGCTCCATAGAGGATAAAGTTTTGGGGTGGAGCCCTGAGAAGCGATCGGGTACCTGTGACAGAACAGGTGAATTCAGGCGTCTTGTTTGGTCCAGAAGATTTGTGTTGATATTCCACGGACTTTCATTGACTGGGGCTCCCATTTCGATGATGGAGTTAGCCACAGAGCTTATGAGCTGTGGGGCTACGGTGTTTGCCGTTGTTCTCAGTAAGAAGGGTGGGTTGATGAAAGAGCTTAGTAGGCGAAAGATCAATGTGCTTGAGGATAAGGTCGAGCAGAGCTACAAAACTGCAACAAAAGCAGATCTTGTGATTGCTGGATCTGCTCTCTGTGCATCATGGATTGGTGAGGAATACTTTACTCAAGTGTTATCAGTCTAAATTTCGTCAATTCTTATTAGTTTATGTTGTGATACATTATAATTCATTTGTTTTATTTTCTTCTTTATTCGGGAAGGAGCACTAGTTCATTTGCTATTAATGGTGATTTATTATAAGTCAATACTCATGATTTTATGAGATCACTTTGATCCCTTGACATGATATTTCTCTTGTTTATTGTATAGGATGGTGATGCTTATATCGAAGGGCTTTTGTTTGATATTATTTTTGCCAGTTATCGCCATGCATTTTTTATGTCCTATGAACCAAAGGACATTGTTTTCGCCTCTGCTTCTTCATTAGTAGGTTACAGCTACATACTATGCCCTATCCATATAAAAGTACAGATTACAAGAGTATTATTTAGTATCAAAATCGTCTATTCCCATACTTTCATCCTTCAGCCAATGTGCTACTACAGCTACATAACATGCTATATCTGACTTGTACTCCATGCAGCTTGTTGGTTGGATTGATTCTGACATATTATTGGATTGAAAGATTTGTATCAAAAATTTCCTTTTTCTTTTTTGTACAATCTTCTTTGTGGTTTTAGCTAATATTGAGTGTTTTTTGTCAGAACAATATACTGAACGTTATCCAGCTTCATCTGGTCAAATCGCATGGTGGATCATGGAGAATAGGCGGGAATACTTTAATAGATCCAAACTTATGCTTAACCAAGTAAAGATGTTGATATTTTTATCCGAATCGCAATCTAAGCAGTGGCTAGCCTGGTGTGAAGAAGAAGGAATTAAACTGCGCTTTCCGACTTCAATACTTCCGCTCTCTGTTAATGATGAACTAGCTTTTGTAGCAGGCATTCCTTCTTCTCTGAACACTCCATCATTCAGTGTGGAGAAGATGCTGGAGAGAAGACAATTATTGCGGGAAGCGGTTCGAGAAGAAATGGGGTTAACAGATAATGATATGCTCGTGATGTCTCTGAGTAGTATCAACCCCGGGAAGGGTCAGTTATTGCTTTTAGAATCAGCAGTTTCAGTGGTTCTAGAAGAATCTATAACTAAAGCTTCAGCTATTAAAGAGAATATCTCTGGTGGCACGGTTGGACTAGGCCGTTCTACCTTGGCTATAAAGAAACGCTCGAAACGGAAGAAGAAAACTAAAAGCCCACCAATTCTCTATTCATTCGGTAACCACACGAATAATATGACCCTTGATGGTAGTCACAACAAATCTACAGGAATACCCAGCCTCAATTCCTCCAGTAACAATGTTTCTCTTGAGAGTAGTCAGAAAAATACAGGATTACCAAATCTCGGTTCCTCCAGTAATTACACGAATAACGTAACCCTCGAGGGTAGTCAGAAGAAACGGAAAATGGTGTCTGACAATGAGGGAATGAAGGAACAAACGCTTAAAGTTCTAATTGGTTCTGTTGGTTCCCTGAGTAATAAAGTTGTTTATGTCAAAGGACTCCTAGGCTTTTTATCCCAGCACCCAGAGCTGTCTAAGAGAGTGTTATGGACTCTAGCAACTACTCGTGTTGCCTCACTTTATGCTGCAGCAGATGTTTACATCATGAACTCCCAGGTAATCATATTTTCTTACTGCTTCTTACAGTTAATGGATGGCAAATCCCAGCTATACCCCAAGTATACTTATCTATTGAAGCATTAGATATTCAGAATTAAGAGATTCCACTTGAATTTTTCGGACATGCCTATTACAAGTTGACCATACTGAGTTTTGAATACTAGCATAAGCTTTGACATCACTCATCGGGCATATGATGATAGGGTTTAGTTTTGATACTTTTCTATCTTGCATCTTCCTTGAAAGTTAGCGTGGTCACCAGATTTGGGTTCTGACGCAGAAGATGATTTCCCAGAAAACTTCATTTACCATAATAAATATTTTTTTCAGCGAGAAAAAATCGATAGAGAATTTGGACTGGAAACCTAAGATAATGTCCAAGGAAAGACATTGGGGCAGAGAGAATGTAGAAAGGAAATGTGAACCTAGAAAATCTAGACAGAAAGTCTGGACAAATAGAATCTAGGGCACGGAATCTAGAGATGAAAATTTTGGAATGACTGAATTTATAGAAATGATATAGGAAGAGAACATCGATAGAGAATTTGGACTAAAGAGTATATAGAGAATATTGATAGAGAATTTGGCCTTTGAATCCTAAGATAACATCCATCAACATTTCAATAGACGAAATGTAGAAAGAAAATGTGAACCAAGAAAATCTCGACAGAAAGTTAGGACATATAGAATCTAGGGCGAGGAAATCTAGAAATATAAAATTTGGATTGATAGAATTTATAGATATGATCTAGAAAGTGAAAAGGTGGAAAGAAAATTGGACTGAGAATCTAAGGAGGGAAGAATTTAGATCGAGAATATCGAAAGAGGAAATTTCGGCCAAGAGTATCTATTGTGAAAATTTGGATTAAGTTGAACTGAGAATCTTGAAACACAGAATTTACATGGTCTTCCGGTAAGAGAGTTTGGATATGGTAGGTTTTAGATCCACCTTTGGTTGAGATGTAATTCTGTTTTTTATGTGTTAGTTTTTCATGTTATGGTTTAATATTATCTTGCTTATTGAAAGTGATGTGATTCTTTATCATGTACAGGGAATCGGAGAAACTTTTGGGAGGGTGACAGTTGAAGCAATGGCATATGGTCTTCCGGTATAACACTCATACTCAGCTTTTCATTCTTATTCTCTCCAAGTACTTAGCACCTTCCTAATCGACGAAGAATAATGTTAATCATCAAATCTGAAAATTTGCTCTCTGGGGTAATATTAACATATCGAAAATGCACATATCTATGTTCTTGCAGGTGCTCGGAACAGATGCGGGAGGGACAACTGAGATTGTCGAGAACAACGTAACAGGTCTCCTTCATCCTGTAGGTCGACCAGGAAATCGTGCCCTTGCCAAGAACCTCCTTTATCTGCTTAAAAACCCTTCAGAGAGGGAACGAATGGGAATCAAAGGAAGAGAAAAGGTAGAGAAGATGTACTTAAAGCGGCAAATGTACCAGAAGTTTGGCGGGGTTCTTATCAAGTGCATGAGAGTCAAATAAAACTTTATAAACTCAGTTTTTATCATTTTTTTATGGGTGTTATTGCCCAGTTACCATATGTTTCATTCTTGAAAAGTTCCGATAGAATCATCAGTTACTACCTTTTACGTTTCTTGAAAAAACAGATTATCTTCTGGAATTTTTGGAGATATTTCTAGATTTCAATTGAAAAGAGAGTACAAAGTTAGATATGCAGGTAAATGCATGGTGAATGCATTTGTTACATGAATCTATGGGTGAATATCTGTCTGAGCCTTTTTCTTTTTTTTATAAGCATCAACTGTCTGAGCTCAATTTTCTTTTTGTTTTCGTACAATACTGTTGGCATGTTTTATTCAGAAATGTTCGAACAACAGTATGAATTTAAATTTTGGACTTGGATCTTATCAAGGGTATCACCAAAAGCTCCTTGAGCAATGAAGGCTCAAGATCTACTTTGTGTATTAACCATCATACACCAAAATAAAAGGCCGCTGCACTGAAACTTAATATGAAATAGAGCACTGATACATGTTCAAAAGCTGAGGATCTTAAAAGGCAGAGGGCTAGATAACAAGACTATTAGGGCATGCATACGACTCGTAACTCTATAGTTCAGTCGTGCCTGTACAGAAATCAAGATTTATACATACACCGCTTTATTTTGCACAGTTCTTTGAAAATTCAGCGAACTTTCCCGCTCTTAACAGGCCAAAAGCAAGGGGACAGAGTTATAACATACAAATCAGACTATTAGAAAATATCAGACAAGAAAGTGATTTGATTCAATAATATGTAAAGAAACATAAAACCCTTGTCATATCTAAAAATAAGAGGAAACATTTTCTTTTTGTTTGATTTTAGAAGGTATATAGCATTATTTGGGCCAATTGCTCCAGTCAGGCAAACACTTGAAACCCGAATTGAGGATAACCTTAAAAAGAGGAGAAGAAAAAAAAATTCTGTACAAAAGATGACCAGCGAAAATTCTACACACGCTTTCCCTCTCAGAGGAGCGAATCCGTCTCCCACTTCTAACGCAAACTATGAGCTCTGTTAAATCCAAGAGCAAAGATTCACTGGTAAAATTAAATGGATTTTCTGCCCCAAAACTTCCTGTGAAAAAATGCAGTCTTCTAAAATTCAAGTATTTTGCCAGTTAATGCCGCAAGTAACCTGTTACAGAATCAACCAGGTTTCTTCTAGTCTTCTTGCATTGAGTCCTTGGTGGATGCACTTGATGCATTCACGGCCTCAGCAGTCATTAGTGCGACCACAGCCTTGTGGATAGCGAGATCCGCTCTGTAAAGCAATCTCTGAGCATTTTCTCTCTTGAGTTTAGCCATATTTGATGCATGTTTTGCTGCACTTGATGCATCCCGTAATGTGAACTCATCGAGATCTGAGACACTTAGCTCTTCAACTCTCTGCCTCTGGCTAGGCCACTCCGGCAACCCCATATTCCACCCAGTGGACCCCTTTCTCTTATTTATTTCCTGATTACACTGCATTTCCATCCTATAAGAATCATTAAGTTGATGAAATTTTGGCATCTTTCTACTTTTCTTTCTGTGATGCTTTAGACGTTGTTGACTCCTTTCAGACCCATCGCTGCTGAACGAGAGGTATTCAGAACTAAATGCATCTCGAGGTGATGAATGCCACTGGGAGGCATATAAAGTTTCGTGATTCTGACCATTACCTAGCCTTTCTTCGTCGTAGCCACACCCATTTGATTTCCTCCCTGATACAGTTTTAGAAAGGAAATATAAGTGAGCTTTGTAATTAGTTAAATGCCAAACTAACCTCGTAATTTAATAAAGTATAACTGTTCAGAATGTCATATCTTTAGGTGTTTGAACAACAGAAATCTATGACAGAATTTCAAAAGAAATGAATGAGCAAAGATGAAATAGTTCATGGACACGACAGACTAGATGAAAGACATGACGGACTAAACGGGTAACAGGTGGCTAATCATTAAGCTGTACTGAAAAGAAAAAAGAAACTCAAAAGGTGAAGGATTATGACCATTGTTCTTTTTTGGCTGTATTTTTGAGATGTAGAAACATTTTCTGTGGCAATTTCTGTAACATTACTAATTAAAAGTTTTCTAGGAACATCAAACAGATAGGAGAAAAATGATAAAAGAGAATTACCATTAACATGATGACCATTGTCCTGATACCTAGAGAAAGCATAGTTGTGCCCGCCGCCGGTGACCTTCCTCTGTGGCCTTTGCTTCGAGAACTTGTTGGGAACTTCCAAACCCCGTGGTCTCAAACAGAAAGCAAACATTGGTGGCTTCTCGGTCAACACAGGTTTCTCTCTGCATCCATTGGGGAGGTAGTGATATTTATTTGGAGTCGATTCCCACTCTTTCACTTGATGTTGGTAAATTTCCCAAAGCGGAGGCTGCATCAAGTATAGTTAACGAAAATGTGAGGGAAAACATATAGTAACTGAAAATGGGAAAACGATGTCAGTAGTTCTATTACAACTACATTTTTGCTGATAATACAAAAATTGTACTTATTTTAAACAAGTGTGAGGATTAGAAACGGGATCAGAAAAGCTACAAACAAGGCCAAACCAAAATGTTCAGAAAGAACGAGACGTCTCCACCAAGTAGTAAATGCTAAAAAAGGAAGAACAGTTAAAATGTCATGGAGGAATGGAAAGCGCTAACTAGGAGATGAGGACAGTGAAGATTATACACTAGTGTGCCCAAAGTGATAGTGTAGACCAGTCGAGTGGATGGGAAAGATTTGATATCAAATAAGATAGCATCTCAAACAAGTCTATTTTTTCCCAAGAAAGTACATTCTTGTAAGATAAAGTTAACAAGTAACATTTCCATACATTATTGGCCATTATACACTTGTCTTTTCCTTTTCCCTTTCCCTTCAGATTGTCTCGATTTTACCTTGAAATTTTTCATATTTCCATTGCAGTTCATAAATAAATTATTTTCAGATTATCAAAAAAAAAACCGGAAGATCGTGATAACTTCATATTACTAATTTATTCTCTCCCAGTGGGGAGAATTGGAGTTCACCAGTCTTCAACTCTCATAAGTGACTTTTGTGTTCAATGGGGAAGCATGAGTCAACCGAGGTCCTTACTGTGTTTTCTTATATTCGTGCCAAGCTTGGAACTTAAACTAATATAAGCAAGAGCAGACTTTCAAAGTTGAGTCATTCCAAAACTCAAATAAGCAAGCACAGCAGCATGTGCCACGACTTCTAACCTCCACGCAAAATTCTGGCTGTCTCCACACCGGCAGCAACAATACTAGTAAGCTTTTTGTCAGATTTTAACTTCTCTCCATGTAACATTTCTGTTCATTCTCAGCACGAGCAGAGTAACACTCTAATTTAGCTTAACTTGATGCTTGCACAACTTTATGGAAGGTAAATGATATGCTTTGTTTTAAACAGAATGTCGTCATAATTTATATCAAAAGAATAATGCACAAATGATACTCTTCTTCATCAAAGTTGTGTTTTCTTTTTTGGTATATCTATGTTTTCTTCTCTAAGAAATATAAAGCTATCTCCCATATGACAGACGTAGCTTGGACTATCTTAGACAAAACTAAAATATATGTTTGCATTTCTTATGGTCAGCTCGTCTTTTGTAACTGAGAAGGTGATTTGGACCTAGCCTCAACAAGCGATGATGAGGTTGTTGATGCTTATACTTGTATCTTATATCTAACTTCTCATTGGACCATACCTGAACCAGCTTTCCCCTCCTGGAACAGAGATCCTCTCCTCTTTCACACTCTTATTTACCTAGTTTTTTTCTATCGTTTTTTTAAACTTAATTCAAATGCTCTTGGCTGGTGGTAATGGAGAAACTAACCTGCAAGTATGAAGAAAATCAGTATTGAAGGAAACGTGACTTGGTTGTAAGTATACAGTAGGCTGTATACTGACGAAGTTGGATTTAGAGTTTGCCGATGAGATGTTAGACTTGATAAGTACAAGCGAGTTGGTGGAGTTCATAAAACAGTGACGACGAGAAAAATATTCACAAGTATTTTCCTCAAGGACGGAACTTGGGGATGATGCCGACTTAACAAATCTCTCTGCACTCCTAAAAGGAAGAAATGGGGGGTAAAATGCTACTACTCTAGCCTAGAGGGCGGACCTAGGTAAAGCTAAGGGTGGGCAGCTGCCTACCCTGAACTTATGCACACAACCCAGCACTTGTTTTCCTTTTCTCTATTCGGGGTTATCATTAATATTCCCACTAAATCCTGAGGCAAGGCAAGTAGAGTACCCTGCAAGCTATACATGCCACTTAAGCCGGGATTTTTCTCTTGGAGGTGCCCATTGCTTGGGGGAATAATTGATCTTAGTACCTTCCTGAGCAACGGTCTAAGCCCCACGGCTCAACAATCCCAACACTTTTACTAAAGTAAAGGCGATTGCAATTGACAGAAAAGCTTTCTCAATTGTTGGCTTTACCCAGAACTAGAAAAAGAGCGTTAGAATCTCTGAGAAAAACTCAAGATCTCAAATAGTGACTGAGATGAAGGGAGGGGTGTGTTGTATATTTGAAAGATGCTGTTATAAGTAACATATTAGTAACCAGAGCTTGAGAATCGTACAAACAAATAATAAAAGGAGTCTTGTAGTTCTATATGCATCACAAAACTATATGACGTTTATTTCCCATAAGGTATATTCTGCAGAAAAAAAAAATTACCTTTATTTTCACGTAATATGGTATATGACATGATGTCCTTTCTTTTTTGCACTTGGTTATCCTTTGATTGAGATTTATTCATTTTTTTTCTTTTCTTTTTTCTAAATGATTCAATGGTTAGGCTTATGCCTCAATGACCATCTCGAGGCAAAAAAATAAATAATAATAACTCCATGGAGAAACTGCCTTGAGCCATAAGACGCCTTTTTAAGCATTGGCTCTAGTAACATGTACATATATTGGAAGGGGTGGGGTGTCACGAGGCGATCGGAAAGTGGAAGCTATCCAGGTTGCAGTTTGTCTGTGAGGAAAGAACAAAAGAAAGAAAGAAAAACACATCCAGGCCCGAGGTGAGTGAGGTGTCATTCTGCGTCAGTGAAGGCAAGGAAAAATCATCCGCCCAGTAGAAAAGAATGAACCAAGTTGAAGAAACCAAGTCTTGATCCCCCTTAAAAGCTTGAAAAACTCAAAATATTTACAGAGATATGATGAGGAATCCGTATCTAGATTCAGATATAAGGTCTTTCGTCTATTATGAGCATAGTGACAGTCTTATTTTCCCTAAGAAACATGATTTATTATATTTTAAATACTCATGACAAACTCCTTGAATGAAAATCCTTTCTTCTTAATCAAATTCACAAATCCAGATTCCAGAGTGATGAAAGATAAACCAGATCATACTGATTCTAAAGGTAGACTCTATTCCTAAATTATGAAAAATGGTCTACTGAGAGAGGTGCGAAATAAAAGTACAGGGAGGCCAATAGAAGTTTAGATTTTTTAGCTTCTTATTGTAATATAGGTGGAGAAATTGTTCTTACCCCTAGCACCTGGCCTATAGCTTTCTGTATTCATATGGAGGAGGATGCTAGGGGGAAGTAATTCATTAGGATGTAGATATTTTGTCCCTTGCCCCAGCTTGCTTTGGCAAAAAAAAAAAGCGGTGCAAAATCTGTGAGAACAAATTTTGTAGAGGGTTTTCACCCACATCCATCCTCGTCAATTGAAGCGTGATCAAAAGATACATAAGGAAGAGGAGGCAGGAATTTCAGTTATGCAAGGTTATATGTCAACATTTTTACAAGTGGGACAGCAAAAATAACAACTTTCTGTCTACAGAAAGGGCTAAGCTGCATTATGATGGAGGGATCCTTATCAAAGGAAATGTACAGCCAAGCATAACAAAAGGAGTTCACTAAAATAATGATATATAGGCAAATTATCAAAAATATAGAGTAAGCTAGAATTTACCTGTAATTGACGAATCAGAGGCATTCCTTTCCTCCGCCTCTTCTGCTGCCAATGCACATAGATGGCTTTAATCACATCAACAGGTCCTACACCAACAGCAATTTCCTCTACTTCATCAGCTGTAAAACAATTGCACTCCTGGGCATATGCAATTTTCTCGAACACGTCCATAGCTCTCTCAAGCATCTCTTCGGAGATCTCCATCGAGTTACTTCCATCTGTATCCGAAGAGCTTTTATAGTTTGCTATCCACTCCTCGTCATCACTTTCCATATCATAAAGAACGTAAGAAGGATTTAAGGCCATGTCAACTTCAGTTCCAAATTGCCGAAAGTACTTAGGAGCACGAACAAACGGTACTGCTAGAATGTCATCGTCAATTTCTTCAATAAGGTGAACCCCCGGGATGGGGATCGTTTTAACAGAAGCTGCACGAACATTCCTATTGTAGCATTCTTCATGCATCTCCTTAAAAATGGCCCACTGAATCCTGTCGGGGAATTCCAAAACCCAATCCTTTCCTCCTCGCCACATCATAGCATGATTATAGCGATTCGTTGTTCCGGGCTGTAGAAACTGGTACGCCTTATATGAGTACTTTGTATCCCCTGAAAACTTTACCAAAAGTTTCCAATCGTTATGACCTACACACTCAAGAACAATATTTGCCCCAGAAACTCTCCACCCTCTATCTTCTACTGTAATCAAAACATTTGCGTCGCAAGATAACAGCTCAGGGTGTCTCCGAGGATTTCTAGAGCAACTAGGCATCACTGTCTCAACATCATTCTTGATTGACTTAAAAATACGCCCTTTACGGTGATGACTCCTGGGTCTCGAGCTGAAATCACATCCTCCAAAAGGCAATAAATATGATTTCCTCGAACCCTTAACAGGGCCCTTACGCATAACATCCGCCTTTTCATCTGGCCAAATTCTTGAGCTGTAGCTAAATGACATAGAACCTACATCATGCTGATTGTGTTTCCATATACTTCTAGGGGCAGTGGTTTTTGGGCTGTTGGGCGTGCCATCATTCAAACTCCAAGTGGTATCAGATGTAGGCTGTGGAGCGCTTAATGGGCCTGTGTCAAAAGACAGAGTTTCTGGTTGGTCAAGTGATGGAATCCGAACACTAATACTACTCAAGTGAGATGACATATTATCCATGGGGCACGAAGGACAGAGCATCCCAATGACCTCACAATTTTTGGACCCTAAATAGGGGCAATGATGTCTTTGCGGTTTGTCAGTATCACTAACATTCTTTGTTGAAACTTCAGGAGCCAAAGAAGTTGCAGTCCCATTAAACTCAGTACTTGCAAGATTCTCAGAAGAGCATCCTGCCTTAGTGTTCCCCAATTCTATTTGGTCATACGAGTCATTGTCGATCGACTGCTCGGCATTCATTGATCTGCTCATGTTTTCTGATCCTCTTAGCAAAGCCATTGGATTATGAAAGCTAACCGAAGTAATGCTTTTAGCCATTAAAAGTTTCAGATGCAAACTCAAAAAGAAAGTAGGCGCAGCAGAAAATGGCAGAAGAAATGGAGGAAGTCTCTGACACTTCTCATTATGTTTAGAAGACGAGTGGCCCACGTCGATCTTAACTGGTTCTTGGAAAATTCCCAGCTGTATCGTACTCTGCCTCGGCCTTTTCTGAAAGACCTGCTTGACAAGCAGAAAATTTTCAAGACAAATATGATGGAATCAATAGGAATGTTAAAATCAGACGATACATAAATGCAAAAGAAGAGAACACGAGAAATTGTAAGCAAATTATACCTCAAGTGAAGCTGGTTCAGAGCAAGCAGAAGAAATGGGTAAAGCATTGCTTCCATTTTGAAGGATATTAATATTATCATGCGTGCATTCCTCAAGAGGTAGCTGCTTAATGATAGAGCAATGCTGCTTCAATTTATCATCTAAGCACGCCCACTTTGTTTTTTGGATTTGCAAGAAGTTGTAGAATAGGAAAACTAGTGGTCGCCCACGTTTTTGAAAGCGAGAAAGTTCAAACCTTATCGAAGTAACTGGCACCTCCGTTTCTAAAACCTCTCCATGTAGATTAGGTTGATGAAATGTTACCAAGACCAAGCATACAAATGACACTGCTTCCATAAGAGAACCCTCAAATAATACAAATCTCAGCCCAACGACGTTATCAACAAAAAGAATCTCCAATTTAACCTTAGGCCACAAAGTCATTAGTGCACCATAACGCAGCATCAATACAGCACGGCATACCCAAAGGTCTTCTGTTCCAAATACTATGTTGCGGATGCCAATAAGTAAGTTTTCCAATCTCAACTGAACTTGTATTATCTTCATCGAGGGGAGAATGAGCATTAAGGACTTCATATTTTTACCAGACCGCAATAAATCATCACAGTCTAATTGGATGGAATCTTTCCCACAGGTGTTTTGTGGCCCACTATCGTTCTCTTCAAGAGCTCCTACTTGGTCAACCACAGAAGCAGGAAAGGTAACAGAACCAGCAACACTTGCACAATCCAGTAGCATATCTCTCCTGTGAAACCGCTTCCTAAAATATACACGAGTCACTTTTCTATCATGGTAGGTCGTGGAACTCTCCATTGTAGACTTTCCAGCGACTTCTCCATTGGCAGTTCTATCAAGCATAGAAATACAAGATAAGCTACGTGCACCAGCTCTAGACGGTTCAGTAACAAAGGAACCACGCGATGTGCCAACAGAATCCTCAGACATGGCAGGTGGGTTTAGGCTCTTACATAATGATGAAGTTTTTTGTCTCTTAATAATCCCAAGTGGAGAAGATTTAATCCTGCGAGAAGCTCGAGCCAACCATGAGATGATTGGTTCTGAATCCATATAACCTACACAGTTATCATCGTCTACAGTTAAATCTTCTTTCCCTTCAGCCGAGCATTTGTCACCCAATTTTGATTTTCTTGATCTGGACTTTGGAGGGGCTTCACTGGGGAACAGCAAAAGCTTAAATCTCTCCTTGTGCAGATCAATCCATTCTTCATCACGATCATCGTATCTTACGTGATGCTTCTTAATAAGTGGGTCATAACTGGTGACAAGGCCAAAATACCATTTATTATCCAATGGCCAAAGAACCTTGGCCCTTTTATTCAAAACCCAGTATGCATCATTCAGATCTCTTGAAAATATCTCGTAAAAATGGCGTCTTGGTCTCTTTCCCACACGAGTCTTCTCTTTGCCTTGTTCCCTGGGTCGCAAAACTCTGGAGTCTATATCAGCTGAACTATTTGCTTGAGAACTCACGAAATCTCCATGAAGCGATGGCTCAAACAACATCCCCTTCATAGATGAGAGCATCCTTGCTGCATTCTCTTCGAGATTTTCTTCATCTTCTTCTTGCAAATTTTCATAACTCTTCCTAACGCTAACAGTTGAAGGCTCGCCGACTTCTGAAGAGCATCTATCCGGTGGTTCTAATTCCTCCCCCTTCCCACGATCAAGGTCAATTGGACAATCTGAAATTGGATCATCACATCGAACTACAGAACCGTTTTTGCCTATAAAGTTTTGAACTGAATTGGATCCACTTAAACTGTTCTCCTGAAGATCATCAAACACTCTCCTTTGCGTAACTTTAGTAGAAAGAGCAGTCGTAGTGACAGAGTCGCCATTTAACTCAACTATCTTAGGATTATCACTGACATCTAGGGGGACCTGATTATCCTGAGATTTCTTCCGCCTCGAGACACCTCGTGGGCGCTTTGGATTTGGGGCAACATTGTCAACCAAATTGTGGGCAACTTTAGTTGAATTGCTCGAGTTCTGTGCATTGTTATCCCCTAAAATTCGACCATTTTCCTTACTTGTCGTATCCCGCTTGTCCAAAACCTCGTGGGTTTCATGTAAATTATCTCCACTATGCTTAGTAACAGGTTCAAACTTACATATTTTACTCTTCTTTTTCTCCCCTATTCCTTCCCCACTATTGGAACTCCTTTTCCTCTTCAAAGGTTTTTCAACAGCTGCCCATTCTCCTGAACCTCTAGATTTTGCAACAAATAGATTTTGGAGGTCCAAAGATCTCGAATTTGGAACAATTTCAGGAAGATCAGAGATTTGTACACTAGTTCCCATCTACAAACACTCAATCCAACACAGAAAAACAAAAACCCCCAAATTTCATCTCCCATCATACATGTTTCTCTAACTAAACCAACAATTTCAGATCTGTAAAACCAATTCCACAATACAAAACACCAAATCAAACACAAAATCACAATTAAATCGATCACAACACATACCCCATTACCCACTACGATTCGATCAACTCGCACAATCAAAATCACCCCCAAATCAATCAAAATTGATAATTAAACACATACCTGGACCAAACATCGCTTGAATCGAACCAATTTCTGACCTAATTTCTCTGAAATCTAACGATTCGTCTCTCCCCTCTTTTTTTACCGAAGAGCTAGGGTTTCGTCGATTTCACGGATCTTTTTAGGGTTTAAATCGAGAATAACAGAAATTAAATAAAATAAAATCCCCAATTTCGGAATTAAAGAAATCCTAACCGTTGGAATCGAATCAAACGACCTAGATTCGCTTAAATTATAAAAACCCTAACAGCAATAAATGTGAACTTTTACAATTTGGGGGAATCATGAACACGTTAACGGCTAGGATTGTTTCTAGAGATGCGTTGTACGGGTTAGATTTGTGTAAAGTTTGAGATTTATGTGACCATTGGGCCATGCTAAATTTGGGAAAATTTATTCAAACTTTCTCTTTTAGTTGGATTATACGTATTACTATACGCCCTATAATACTTTCCTAATTCTTTAAATTTTAATGTATTTTGGGGGAAATTCGATATCAAATATCCAAGCCCAAAGGTTTATGGATAAAAATTAAAACCATTGGGATAAGTACTAGAATCTGGTATTCGTAAGTTAGTTTTTTGGATTCATCGGCTTACGACTTACGTCGCCCCATATATAGGCAGTTTGGCTTGGATCTTAAATTAGCAATTATGAGCACAAAGATTCAATCGCCTCTCTTAAAATAGATCCCCATCACCTCATAGTTTCCATTAGAAGAAAAGAAGAAAACCTTATAAAATAAACCACGTTTCATTCTATTAAAAAAAAAATATCAGCACCACATTGGTAGAGCAATCGAGTTGAAGTGTTTGGTGTTGTTTAAAGCCTGAAATTCAAACACTAGCACTATGCTCTTAGCTCTCAAACTGAAGCTCCAAACACCAACATTGACATTAACACCAGCATTGAAATTTGGTATTAGTTTTTTTTGTTTTTAACTAGAGGTATTCAGGGCGTTGGCCAGACTGTTAATTCCTGACTAGATCCTCTAGGGTCGTGAAACCTGCCTGCAAAACACGCGTGAACCTGGGGTACGTGTTGTGTTGTGACATATAACCAAAAGACACACCCCTTGGCCTTTAGGTTATGTGAGCTCCCAAACACACTTCGCCCGAGACTAATACTAAAATTGTGCGGAATTGTCGAAATTAGAAAAAAATGCTAGCATTCATATGTCACTCTCCATTCAACACTGCGAAAATTCTCCAAAAACAAAACCTAATTTATTTTCAATTTCTCACTAATTTCACCCAAATCTTCAAACCCTCGTTTCAATCTCGACTGATTTCTTCATCAATCATGGCTGGATCTAGTGATGATTTCGTTAAAGGAAGTGTTTTCCCTAATGGAGTCGCAGTGATCACTCTTGATCGCCCCAAAGCTCTCAACGCTATGAACTTAGGTAACCCTATCTCGCTTTAGCAAGTTTTGATTATCGTGAAGTTATTGGATCTTTGTTTGGATTCGGATTTATTAGGTAAAAAAATGGAATGTTTCTAATATGCAAATTTAAGGAAACAAAGTTAACTTAGCCAAGCAGGACTTATGAATTCCATGTTGTTAGAGAGTTAGAGGCAAATTATGGGGTGTTCTCGAATAAGTTAGGATCGAGAGAGGTGAACTTTTGCAAGAAAAGATATCGTTGGGGGTGAAGGCATTGTTGAGATTCGTGGGTGTTGTGGCAATGCTTTGATACTTGTTATTTTCCGACGAGTGATCCTGTTCACAACATGATGATGGTGTGGATGAGGGGTTGTCATATATTCCTTGGCTGCCACTGATGCTACAGAAATTTTCAGCAGGAAGTACTGCGATGCTAGCACCATGAGATTTTGGAGGCCAACTAATGTTGGGTTTTGTGAAGAACAAGAATATTTAAGCAAAACCATTCATTAATCACTTTCAATTTATACTGCACAATAAGTTGGCGATGTTGCCGTTATTAGGGTCTAGATGTCCGTACAACTTTTGCCTCCCTGTCAAATTATCCTATTGAAGTTTGTAGCACGGCTCTATGTCAGCAGCTCACACTTTTCGGTGGTGCTCGAACACTTGTCCCCGTTGATTCATAGATAATTTCTAGTAACACACATAGGAGTTACACTTATTTAATATATGTTTGTGGCATATGATTGAGGACAGATAATCTCACTAGCTCCTTAAGAAGACCCTTTTTGTAGAGTAAATTTACTATTCCTTTCTGTCTGTTGATTTGTGTAGCATCAGACCTTCATGGATTTGGAAAACTCATTCGAATGCCGAACTCCATTTCCCTCAAGACAACCAAGAGTTTCAAGGAAGTGTGAAATATGCTCTTTTGTAGTCCTTTCCCATCATACATGGTAGAGGTGTTTAAATCTAGTCTCGAGGAGGGTTATCCTTTGAAGCTCAGAAAGGTAGGGTGGGCAATGATGATAAGTCCTTCCTATTTTGCTTCCTCGAATTCGCTTGTAGCCTCAGAATTGGATATCTGCCTTAATGATGGATCCGGGTCTTTATAGAGCCTTTCTCTTTAACTAGCATTAATATCATTGGTGTACGTGATGACATGACGGGCACTAGTACCATTGATAGTAAGTGATTTGACCTGGATTTTCCTATGTCGTTGAAGTAGCAGACTTGATCATCCTTTCTTTCATTATATACATAGCACAAAGATATGGTTGGGCTGCTTCTTTGAAGAGTGCGGTCGTGACACTACGTTTGATTCCTTTTTGAAGAATGACGCTCCTCGGCACTTTCTTCGAAATGGTAGTGGCTTTGAAATTATTTTTCCCAACTTAGATTCGTCCATTCATGGCGAGACTTCAGTACATGCACATGTGCCAAATGAGCTTACACGATGCTTCTTGGCCCTTGAGACTGGTTTCAAGGGAGATCCCCTTCCTTCACAAAATTGAAGACCCCTTTTTCAGTAGTACTTCAGATTTTTCTAGGGTCTAGGCTTAAGGGGTGCCAACCTAGTCGAAATATCTATTGTCTCAGCCTTTTCTTATTTCTGTACTATTGGCTTGCTTTTCTTGTCTTTTTCTTCTATTGATCAATAAAGCTTACTTTCTCAAAAAGAAAAAAGAAAAGAAATCGGTGACATATATTTCTTGTTTAAATCTAGTCTCCACTTCGGCAAAGGTTCTCATGTTTCTTCTAGTTGAGACAGTCGTAATGGTGACATATATTTAACCGAAAATAATATCCACATATTGTTTTTTAAAATGGCTCCCAATGAAGAAGAGGCCTTTGACCTCTTTGAAAAGGTGCAGCAAATCGATCTCACTTGTGGTAAGCGTTCTTTCGTTTCTCTCATTCGAAAGGCGGGTATAGGTGCGAGGTGCTTCTTTCAAAACAAGCATAGATGCAATCACATTTTCTATTGATTGTTTACACTTTCAGCTAGATTGATCAACTGTTTTAGTTAATGGTAGACTTACGGATGCGGTGTATGTGTGTGTGTGTGTGCTTCATTATAGAGAGTGGTGGGCATATGGTTGTGGCGTGTTTTGTTCCATTTTAGTGAGTCCAGTTACTAAAATTCATTGTATAATGAAATGTGATTCTTACAGTGGGCACTAAAATATGTTGTTCAATTCATAGTCACTTATAGTTATAAATGATGTTGATGCAGATATGGACATTAAGTACAAACGATATCTAGATGAATGGGAAGTGGATCCAAGAGTTAAGTGTGTTCTCGTAGAGAGCAGTTCTCCACGTGCCTTTTCAGCAGGTAATAGAAAGTAATGTGGTGCTCTTTTCAGTAATATTGGCTCTTAAACAAGCATTTGGTAAATGGTTTCTCAAAATTGCTTTCAACTTTCTGTTCCCTTTCCGTAGTGGAACTAAACTATGACAGCATTTAGATCATTTTCAGTGAAATGTGTCTTTTGCTGTGGTTTTAGAAGATATATTGTTTTAGTACTGGATAACCTTGAGGGTGATCAACTGTGGCCAATGCAGGAATGGATATTAAGGGAGTTATTGCGGAGATTCAGAAGGAGAAAACCACACCCCTTGTACAGAAGGTCTTGCCATAAAGCGTATTTTGTGGTACACGTGTCCGTTTTATGGTTGCATCCTTGATTTTGGATTTATTTGAACTGTTTCATATTAATCCTTCCCAATTTTGTATATGCTTATGTCTGTGCAAGTATACATGCTCAATGTTCACCCACAAGCTACTATCATGTCACTCAATAATTATCTTAATAAAGGGAAAAAAATGTAACCAGAAATGCATTCACCTCTTCAAAGGAAAACATTTGGAGAATGAAAGTGTTAGTTATGCCAACATCTTAGCTTACACTGAGTTTGCGGTCCAAGCTTACCAGCTAATTTCATCTACGTAAAAGAAAGACACAATAAAAGAAAATCTATCATCTAGGTTGATCTAGACTGAAGCTTGTTTTGTACTAGTCAAATTTTGCTATGTCTGCATTTCCTATTATCGTTGATATCATATACCCAAACTTCATTGATACAAGGACAGGTAAAAGAAAAAACCCAACAGAAACCAGCATCTAAAACAAAGCCACACTACAATGGAAAAAGCCGCACATACCATAAAATCAATAGGTTAGTAGCATTCTACCCAAACCAAAAAACCGTGTGGCAATCCCCCAATGTAGTTCTTTCACCTACTCATAAGGGACTACAAAAGCACCCCATCATGCTTGTGTCTGCTTTACGCCACCAAAAGATGAGGCTTTCACTGAACTGATATCTTTTTCACATATTCTTTGCTTGTAGTAAAGTTTTCTTTCATTTTTTTAAGCCATATTGCTAAAAACACCACAATTGTAGGAAACTACAACATCACCATATCTTGAGCAACAACGTCTCTTAACTACCACTTCTGTAAGAGCTATGTAACACTGTAAGATTGGGCCAAATAATGCCATCATTTATCATCCCTTCATGTCGGTGTGCAGAGAAAATATTAATTATCCAAAGTGGGAAAAGAAAGTATGAAACTAGATGGTTAAAACACTAAAGATCCCCACAAGGCACAAGATTGTGGAATTAAAATATATTGAAAAACAGAATTGCCTGTGATCTAGAGCAGAAAAGTAACCAAGAACATCTTATTACAAAATATCACTCGGAGAAGCCTTCTTAGACTGCAAGTTGGGGTTCCTCCCAATTGCAACCTTAAAATTTACTAACCTACCCAAACCTAAACCGACCTTGGGTCAAGAAATTACAACCCAATCCCAGCTCACTTGGTTGGGCAGGATTTTTGCTTGCTCAAATCAATTAAACTTGTTGTGATTAGTTTTACTTCTTGAGAAAAATTAAATACACCTTACCGAAATAATTGACTGACTAAATAACGAAAATTCAAAATGCAGTAGTTCTAACTTCTAATAGTGCATGCTGTTAAAAATCCATTTAAATCACTAGAAAATATTCAAATTTCATAGCCCAAAGTTCATAATGCTCATAAAAACATCTGATATTTCACTTAGAACATCAAGTGGTGGGAATGGATTGAATTTCTCTAGTGAAAAGTCATGTATAAACCTTTACTTCAGCATACAAAATATTTTTATTCAGAATGTATACTCCAGGTTGGGAGGGAGAGGGAGACTGAAGCCCTCTGTGCAAAATCCAGCCCAAAGTTTTTGGGTTAGAAAAAATCACCCCAACCCAATCTCAGTCTCAAGTACTATTGTCCAAAGTCGATAGCAGCCACATTGATTTCTTATTGGACGGATTCAACCCACCCAACTTGCAGCCCTAAGCTTTTCTTGTCAATTTCTTTAGGATTGCTCTCTTTCCACAGTATCCATCTAATACATATGGAAGGAGACCCCATACCGTTTTTTGTTCATGACCCTGAAATGCAATGTACATTACTTAGAAATATGCAGTAGGTCCAGGTAACTATGACTGTATGAGTCACCCAAACCATAGTAGGAGCCTTTGAAAAATGAGACCAAATACTCTAAAAATCTGAAAAGTGGATTGAAGAAATGGTTTATAAACTATGGCTCGCCCCAGAGACAGTACACATGCTCGGGACGTTCATGCCCCTCCGCTTCAAACTAACTTTTGTGAGCCCGGCTCCAAAATTTTTCAGGAAAATACTTACTTTGGAGGAAAGGTTCTTCCTCCAAACCAACGGAGTCCAAATGTCATGATAAGGGGCCTATGCATACCCAATCTAGTTAAAGCCTGCTGCTCACAAAAATATCTCACTGAAAACAAATCCTTATTGTAGCAGCTCTCTCACCAAGGTTCTACGATCTGCTGAATACAAGCTGTTTTAGATTTTCCAATCGAAGGCTCCTGAACGGATGAAGTTCTGATCCACGCCGTTATCGTTGTTGATCCCAAACTTCGCCACTGCCACATGCTTGCGAAGATCCAGGCCACCATTAAGACGGAGAAAATCTCACTTAGTGGATGCTCGATTATATACCATCTATCATACCATTTAAGAATTTAGACAATGAAACGTTGATTATATGTCTCCCTAAGGAAGAGCTGAAAGGGATCAAGGCGTACCTCATAAGCCAAGCTCGTCCAATATCCCATATCGGCCCACCACCTCTCTTCCCAACCTGACTCCTCACGCTCAAAATGCAAAACACCAGTTTAACAAAAACTCAATGCTCATCTCCCTAAGAAATGCCAAAGCCATACTTAGGGAGGCAACGAAATCCTATTTCAACAGATGAAGCTTGTTCTTGCCAGCTCCGTCCCACAAAAGATACATATCAAGATCTCAAGCCTCTTAGCAACAGAAACTGAAAGAGGAAAAATTGAGAAATAGATGGGAATACTCAAGAAAGTGTTGTTTTCACCAGCACGAGTCTCTACTGCCTTTAAAAGGTTTCTTGGTCTTCTACAAAGTGAGTTTCCTGCCAAACCACTTCCCTGCTAGATACAGTATGTCTAATGCATGATGGCTAGTCCGAAAATGTAAGCCCAAGTAAGATATGTGCAATAATATAAGTCCATGCTAATCTCGGACAACTGCCAGTATTCATTACTTTGATTATTGGTTACATCGACAATAGCAAAATACTCGTTTTTTTACCCTTTTACCGCATATACTAGATTGAATAGATGTAGTCTTAATCCTAGCTTGAATTGGACTGGTTTTTCATATTGTACAATCATGCACAGCTTTTAGGCTTTTATGTATTAATAAAAATAAAAAATTTCTTTTTTTGCTTGTTGTCTTTTTGTTAGTTCAAGTTAATGTGGTTGATTAAACATCATCTCTGGCAGGTATTTGCTGCAGAATATTCTCTGATATGCAAAATTTCTGAGTACCAAAAGCCATACATTTGCTTCATGGATGGTGTAACTATGGGTTTTGGAATTGGCCTATCTGGTCATGGTCGCTACCGGATTGTCACCGAGGTATTCTTAGTTTGTACTTCTTGGATATTAGTAGCCGATTTCAAATGCTATGTTTCCTATCTTATGACTTTGAATTAGGCGCCGCGTTGTTTTACCCTTCCCCATTAGTTGTTTCAAATGGGACATAAACTCTGTGCTTACTATAGCGTGTATATATTGGGGGTCGTCTAGATAATCCAGTAATTTACTGGCATTCCTAACTGTTTAGGAATCCGTTTCAGAGGACTCTCCTTGCAATGCCTGAAAATGGAATTGGGTTATTCCCAGACGTTGGATATGCTTACATAGCAGCACAAAGTCCAGGAGGAGGATCCGTTGGTATGCCTTATGAAAATTTCTTACATTCCCTCTAAATTGTCGTTCTCCTTTCTAATTTTCATATCTTAAAGTATATTTGGTGCATGTCGTATCATCTCTTTCGTGCTCACTTAGTTTCTCAGATTTCTAAACAACGCTTCTATTCTTGAGTGAAAGTGATGTGACTAGGCATGGGTGATCGTCTACACACCCTACCCTTGTCATGTAAAACATGTGTCGGATAAGGCCGAGATGAACAAATGATTACCCCATTAGCTGTGGGAGACCCAACCATCTTTGCTAAAAAATATATAGTGGTTTGTGGGGCTGTCGCCTGTTAAAGTGATCGCGGCGTCTCCTATAAACCTACAATCAATTTGTTTATTATTGGGTCTGTGATACTTCACGAGGCCTTTGTGACGGCTCGCCATTTGATTTGTTTCTGTAACAAGTCTTTGTGGCGCTCATCAGTAATGACCACCTTGTTACATAAATAAATTTAAGTGATGAGCGCCATAAAGGCTTCGTGAAGTATCACAGACCTAATAATAAATAAATAGATTATCGACCTGTGCAGGTGTATAGGAGACGCCGTGATGTCTTTAAACTGCCGACGTCCCCTCAAATCACTATATACCTAGGTAACAACGACATGAATACGGGTGTCCGTGTCGGACACGGGTACGGGGTGTCGGACACGGCGACCCAAAAATATGTAAAAACGGGGACACGGCGACCCAAAAATATGTAAAAACGGGGACACGGCTGTAAAATTTTTATTTCTTATTTTCTACTATGCTTATGTTGGTTACTTAACATATCCAACACAGTACCCCACCACATTAACTCACCCAACCACTAAAACATAATACACAAATCTCGAGGAGAGTGAACAACTCTTATTGAATAAACCACAACTACTCCTAACCCTAGCACAACACAACAAACTTCTAAGACTTAAAAATAAAAAACAAAGAAAGCTCTGTGCTTGCCCTAGAGGCGGCTAGGGCTTAAAAGAAGTTCTTGCTGCAACTACAATGGCGATTCTTCCTCTTCAAACGAAGCTACACCTGCTGCAACTAGTTAAATACTGCATGAGGTAAAATGGAGAAGATGTATATACTAGAGATCTGAGGTAAGCAAAAAAAAATTCCCTCTTTTTTATTTTTGGTCTCTGAGGAAGGCCGTGTCCACGCGTATCTGCGCCCGATACGTATGGACACGGATTTTTTTTTGGAGATAGGAGTGTCGTTGTTACGTAGCTATATACTTTTTAGCGGAGATGATTAGGTCTCCTACATCTAATGCGGCAGTCATTCGTTCATCTCGTCTTTCTCCGACACATGTTTTACCTGACATGGGTGTGTAGACGGCTACCTATGCCTAGTCGTATCAAAAAGACAAGAAAAGTATAAATTCCCACACTTTGCTTTTATCTCCTCTAATCTAGGACTAATATTATGCTTCTTGTCATATATATCAATCCTTCCAAAAGTTATATTGGACATATGCATATCATCATACACATAAGTATCATAGTTAGCGTTTCTTCCATAAAATGTCGTCACATATCCATGAATATTAGAGTATATCCAAGATAGTATCTCATATGTCTCATACTTAATAAATATTAAAAATACCATAGCATTTCTAGCACTTTATAGTGTAATATATTTAATGTATCCCGATCTGGATATTAACTTTTTATGCATATTGATGTCAGTCGTAAGAATAAATCTGCCGTAAAGTATATTTTCTTGCAAGGCAGAGTATATTGAAGTCTCAGTATTCTGAACCAAAATTCTATCTCACCTGTCTTTTGTCCAAAACACGTATCAAGCTTTTAATTAATTCTATAAATACATTTTGCTCCACAAGGAATCTCGTCTTACTTGTGGAGTTACCATAAATGTAAAATCTTGAAATAAACTACCGTCAATAAACACCATCGACATTTAATAATCTCTCAACTCTGAATTGCCTTCCAGTTGTGGGATGCGCATTTGACAGTGACTTAGTTAAGATTTTTTTATTTAGTTATTTTGTTTGACACACAATTCTGTTGTTATGTTTGTTCCAGGTTGTTATCTTGGAATGACTGGGAGTAGGATTTCATCACCTGCTGATGCACTATTTGTGGGCCTTGGAACTCATTATGTGCCATCAGCAAACTTGGGTTCACTGAGGGAATCCCTTCTTGCCTGTAACCTGTAAGCCTCTAATATACATTCATTTGCTGTCTCTTACTTCATTCTGGTAAATAAAAACCAGTCTTTGTTTTTCCACAAATGGCTATGATTTCAAAAAAACCTTCATGAATCTAAGCATGGTTATTTCTGGAAAAAGACCCCACCACCACCACCACCACAAAAAAATAAAAAATAATAATAAAGATAAATATTTGTACTGATGTGGGGAATTCTTTTATAATTATTTTAACTGTTTATGAATTCGTCACAGTTAGTTCAGCTTCGTAACTTTGCGAGATCACCCACTCTTGGGTTACTATTTCAGTAGAACCATAGATGCCTATGTCAGCATGCTCGTTTTCCTCTTAGGGGCATTCCTTTTGCTGTAGCTTTACTATGAATCTTTTGAAGTTAACTTAACACCGAGGTCTCTTCAAACATGTCACTCTTGGGTTACCATTTCAGTAGAACCATAGATGCCTATGTCAGCATGCTTGTTTTCCTCCTTTTGCTGTAGCTTTACCATGAATCCCTTGAAGTTAACTTAACACCGAGGTCTCTTCAAATATGTCATGAGCTTAAGAAACTTGAGGGACATATTATTTGCAATTTTCCATTTTTGCTGCTAAGAGTTACAAAATATTACAGTTCTGATGATCCAGACATGGATTTCAAGGCATTATTAGGAGATTACAGCAAAGATCCTGAATCACAATCCCAGTTGAAGTTGCTTTTACCTCAGATAGTTTCATCCTTTGGCTCACATAAGTTAGTCACTGAGATAATAGAAGAACTGAAGAAGCTTCAGCAAAGTTCTGATGCTACAGGTATGCTAATTTGATGCACACTTTACAAGGAATATCAATGGGTGATGCCAGTGGCCCGCTGGGTTTAGTTCTTGTTTGTAATTTAGGTTTAGTTATGCTCTTAATGTTTTATGTAGAAAAGTATGATCGCAATTTAGAATCTTTATGATTAGGAAATGATAATTGATTTTTGTTATTTTCGGTATCAGTTGAAATTAGTTGAACTTGTGAGGAAAAACTTAAAAAAGAGGAATACTTTAGTTGGTATTGGACTATTGGTCATGGTTCAAAATCTCGGGATCGCCCACGGCCTATTCCGAGTTGAATCAGGAGATCCAGCCCTGAGTTGGTTCAAATCTTTTTAGCTCAAAAAACCATCAATATCTGTACTTGCACAATAATGCAATGATTTGTATTTTCATGTATTATTGCAGTTGTTTTAAACAATGATTAGGTAACAACGACACGGATACGCGTCCAACCCCATGTCCGCATGTGTCCGTACGCGTATCCGTGTCCGATACGTATGGACACGGATTTTTTTTTTTTGAGATAGAAGTGTCGTTGTTACCTAGTGATTAACGTAGTTTTTGGCGATTTGGCAAATCCTCTCTTGGTGGTAACTGTCATTACCCGAATTTCCTGGAAACTGCATCATCCACTGTGTTTTAGTTGAATACATTGGCCTACCATGTCTAGCTACTCACGAATGATGACATATCCACTGATTTTGCGGCAATGGACTAAAATGGAAATGACTTCTGAAAGTGTTTATATTTGGATACGATCTCCTCACGATGGAGATCACTCTCAGAATACCAATCTAAAACTTCAAACTTTTTACCACGTCAATTATGAAGTTCTTTTCTCAAGAAACTCGACTATCCCCAAATTCTTGGATATGTTTTGATTTAGACAAGTACTTGATTGGTCTGATTTGTTTTGGCATATGAGTTCAATGGCTGTACATTATTAGGCATGTCATTGTAAAACATTGTGGCTTGTATGGAATGTGGCGTCTTGGTAGTGTTAGATTTCAATGTGAGAAAATATGAGAAGCCATTTACAATGTAAAATTTTCCATCCCATCCTGTCATCCCGAATGGGACATTCATACTTCATACATTTCCTTGATGTTCACCTTCATGTTGGAGGGTTTGATAGTTTCCTCTCTTTTTGTGCAGTGGTAGAATGGGCTAAAAATGCACTTTTAGGGCTTGGAAAAGGTTCTCCCTTTTCTCTATGCTTGACGGACAAGCATTTCTCTCGCGTTGCATCTGCATGTGGAGAAATTGATAGTGACTTACGCAAAGTGAGTTTCTGTGTATTTCTTTGTGTTGCTACGTTCAAGGCCCAGACTGAGTAAAAATCTGACTCATTGTATATCTTACTTGATATTCTGTTTCAGTTAAGTGGTGTAATGAAAACTGAATATCGCATTGCGTTAAAGTCTGCACTTCGCAACGATTTTGCAGAAGGTGTTCGAGCAGTCTTGGTGGACAAGGACCAGGTAATTTTTCCATGTCCATATGTGATTACCTTTTTTTTATCTGTTCCGGACCCTAGTTAACAATTAAGCCTACGATTCAAAATCTGGCTAGGACAACTTTGAGCCAATGTATGGCATCTGAAAATTCATTTACAAATTTGGCGAAAGTAGAATATCTACAAAAAGTATAGGCACATAAAATATTAAAACTTGTGCATATTGGATTAATAAGGAAGTGTGCAAGTTTTATATGTTTCTGATGTTATTGGAAATGTTATGTTATAAAACATTAATTAATTGTTGGGCATGCTCTCTCTGACGATTTTAACTATTTTTAGGGGGCAAGATTAGTTACTTATCCTATAGTCGAGCTTTAGGTGTTTTGCATGCTACACCCACCCGAACGTGTGTACTGGGGAGACACCTAACTCAATAGAGGTTATGGTTGCTCCAGTGGTTTAGTCCCACGCCGATTAAGATCTTGTCGGGCGTAAACAATTTTTTGTCTTAGATGCTCTTTAGTTCTTCAGATGGTTTCACAGATTTTAGCAGTGATCTTAGCTCCTACATACTAATGTAAATCTCATCGATTGGTAGATAGAGTGCTGGAAAAATCTGAAAATGTTCGTTTGTCAGGTACTTCTGGCACATGTCTTTCTGCTTTCTGCTTTCTGCTTTCTGCTTACACATGTAGATATATGAAATAATGAACAGGGTAGTGTATAAAAAATAGCACTAAAATCTTAACAAGGAACCATGAGGTTTTGTACGATTTTGAGGAACCTGGCTTGGGTTGTGGTATAGAAGACGCTCCATATGTAACTTTATCAAAACCGTGCAAGTCTACATCTGCATTAGCTAGCTGAGATGGGTTTTCCAGTTTTTTATCAGACAGTGGCTATGTAACGGATACGAGATTTCAATAGGGCACCGTTACTTACTGGACCTTACATTACCCTGTTTAGCTATTGTTATGCCTGTATACGTAGATAGAACTGTTGTAACAGCTTGCATGAGGGTATTGCAGTGTTGACGGGTTTGGAACCTGTCTTTCCCATTAAATATTTGTTAAGTAATAATAGGGCGGATGTGTGCAGAATGGGGTGCAAGGTGCTTGGGTACGGTTTTTCTTTACATAAGCTCCAGTATGTGACTCTATTTGATCCTATTTGCGTAAGGCTATCTAGACACAACCGATTCTTATCTTATTAGAGAAAAGGTTATTCATAAGCAAGTATCTGGTATTAGTGGGTAGCAGGAAGCATCCCTCTGGGCAGATTAAAGGGCCCTTAGTTCTCATTGTTATCCATCAGTGCAGTGCACAGTTCTCATCTCACATAGGAGAAAGCAAATATGTGCAGTTGCACTTCCTATTTATATTCTGGGGTGCTGAAAGCTAGAGCCCTGAAGGAGATAAGCTGGCAGTAAGTATTATTCTTATACGAGGGGACGGATGGCTGTTGGTTAGATCAGAGCTCACAATAGACATTACTACTCAGATGATAGGTACAGCAGACCTATCTCGTAGTCGAGAGTCTATCTCCATAAGGCTGGAACTTTTGTGGGCTACTTTTATTGTCAAGTCGACCGCTGTTAGCCTTTATCAACAAATATGTTACATTTAGCATAGAAAAACCAGCAGAAATGGAGTTAGTTATGACTGATCTGGATTAAGAGGATATTAATCACACCTTTACATGAAACACCAAAGGTCAATTAACTCGTACCTAGTTCAGTCTAGTACCACATGACCATTAATATTATACTTAAACTGATTTGACTAAATAGTAAATCATTTAAAATTTGTCAGTAGTCAAATCGCGCCAATATTAGTCCCCTATAAGTAGCGGAAGTTAAAAGTATTTTGCTTGCGTATTTTAATTTGCATGATAACGCTATTCATAATAGAAAAAGGAAGTTAAAATCAATTTACGAAATCTTCGTAACAGTACTACAAAATTTTTAAATTCCAGTGTTTTCGAGGAATTGCAATTTATTTTCCTGTTTTGACACCCCACTTCCCCAGAAACAGTTTCTACTTTCTAGTGAAGGCGTAAAGTAGAAATCATTAAATGTTTCACGCAGTCTTAACTATTGTACAACTATTGTCAAGAAGCTGAAGTTTTGTTTCTCTTTGATTCTATGATATGTTGGTAAAATTCTGGGAATTAACATCTTCATCGATCTCTTTACAGAATCCAAAGTGGAACCCAGTAAGGGTGGAGGATGTAGACCCTGCAGAAGTTGATGCTCTTTTCGAGCCATTGCACGAGGAAGCCGAGGAACTGAGTGTTTGATTGTAAAAGACCCTCCTATTAGCTTCTTTAGCTTTAGTTAATAACAACTCATGTTGAGTGCAAGAGTAAAGGAAAAAGCCTGTTCTCAACTTAACTTTTTGAACGTAGAAGACGAAAGGAGCCACTTGTGCTCCATATTATATATTGATTCCAATAAAATGTACAGTCTTAGTTATTTAAATTGGTGTAGTTGCACTTCTGTCTATAACAACCTCAAGCTTGCTTGATGTTTAGTGCATTGGAATTGATTTTATAATGGGGCAGTTATAAATGCTGGTGACCTTCTTGAAATTAAGCCAGTATCTGAATCTAATTTCAAGTACTGTTTCATCAAATGAAATTCTAATATCGTATTGCAGAGGTACGTGATCAATAAAATTTGTGCATTGATAGAATTAGAGAAAACAACTACAACCATCCCTTGTCAAGCTAGAATTACTGTTAGAACATATAGAATCCAAGTTCTTGAGTGAAGATGATTTCGACATCCCTTCTCAACTAAGAATTGCTGTAACAACATAACACAGAGTGCAACTTCAACCTTTCTATCCAGTCTAAACTTTACAAAAATCGACTCACTTGAGTAAAACTCAATGGGTAGAATTCTAATTTAACTGCATTAAGTATGGTACATACATTAAGACCGAAAGTTGAAGCCTCATGGTTGTAAATAATATTAGCATTAGACAAAGGGGTCAAAATATCCTTACATATGCATCATTGGGGCCT
Source organism: Kingdonia uniflora (assembly GCA_014058105.1). Lineage (NCBI taxonomy): Eukaryota > Viridiplantae > Streptophyta > Magnoliopsida > Ranunculales > Circaeasteraceae > Kingdonia > Kingdonia uniflora. The sequence continues at coordinate 1,039,837 of JACGCM010000376.1, forward strand.
CATTGTCACACCTCACAACAATTGAAGAATCATTTATCCAAAAATATTGGAAGACATGTAATACATCAAATGAATTGAAAAGTAAACAATCATGAACAGTCCCCACTCCTCAAGCTTTGTAGCAGCTGTAAGTAACCACAGTCATCGGGCTTTATGTATCTGGACATGAAACAGAAGGAAAGAACGATAAGCAGGATTCTATTACTAAGGCTTAACCGACAGCTTAGCTTGGAATTCATCCACTTTTTAACTTTTGGTAATTAGAAGAAGAATGCATACCCATGTCTAAAGAGGAAATCCATGACGACAAGAGAACAATTGGGTTTAAAAAATTCTGTTCCCCGTATGATATCCACAACATGTGTTACTGGTATCAACTTGAAGCTCTCCACCTCTCCATCTATTGAGTTCGAATGAAACAATATTTTGAGTAGGAATTAGAAGGGGTTCAAATATGTGTAAAAAATGTTGCAACTGGAGTAGAAAAATGGTCAATGGGATCAACTTGAAGCTCTCTGAAGGCTTACCTTGATTAATAGGAATAAAATCGTCAGGGAGTTTAAGATCATAGCAAAAGAGAACATCTCTCTTGTATCTGTACCCTTCAATGTCCATATAGGAAACAGCTCCAACTGGGATAGCTCTGCATGTCATGCATTTCAAACACATTAGTGAACTGAAATGTCTATTCAACAAGAAAGAAAATGAAATGACAATAGAAAGAAAAAGTAAAATATTTGGGACTTGGGAAAAGTAGTATCTTTCTTACTGGGATGCCACTTCGGAAATAGAGAAACATAATATTTGGCAGTGACCATCGTCCAAAGTTGTTTTTTTTTTACGCCAAATCAATCAAGACTAAATATTTATATTCGAATTACTCCGCAGACTTCTTTCACTGTCTCTCCAATCTGCATCTATCTAATATGGCCGACTACTCATCCTCCCCTCTTATTTTTTTTATTACTGCACTCTAGATGCTAGTGTTACTGTGACCTGAGAGTTTTTCTTTCATCTTCGTAATTGAGTTGTTCTTTTTCCAACATTTTTCAAATTTAAAATTAAAACCAAATGTCAACTTAACAAATTATAGTCGTATCCCAAATCAAAAACAATGTGTCCATCAGACAACATTTCTGAAGAGGACATAGAACATGATCAGTAAAGTGGGCCAAAACTTACTTGCTGGAGATGGATCTCTCTATTCCAGCTTCTTCTTCACATTCTTTCAGAATATTCTCTTTACAAGTAATACCATAGGGCTGCATTAACATTTTAAACATTATGTGCAACACAAATTAGATGACAATTTCAGGCTCAGCCTAACATTATGCGATTAGCTCCGCAGCGGCCACTGAAGTTGCAGACTAAATATTTTAAACGGGAAAAAAAATACTTCTGCAAAATTAAGATACTTATCCCAAGCTAAAGCTAAAAAATTACATTTTCCTACAGTATACATACATATATAGCTTGTATTTGCCAAAAGATAGATAGCATGAACATATATTGCTCTTCGTACAACTTAAGTCAAAGCAGGAATCCTCTCCATATGGATGGGTTCAATTGGCCTTCTATGTTCTACTCATAAGAAGTCTAACACATTTTTCTAGAATAATTAGCATTTTGTAACTATGGCCTGAGTCTGAGAGATCTAAACCTGGCCTAAACAGCTTTCTAGAATCCTTGTATGAAAGGTTCATATACCGTGACAACAACTTCCTAAATCAGCATGGCCAGATGAATTTAAATGTGAAGTGGAAAGAATGAAATGAAACTTGTTACATACCAATCCTCCAGCAACTAGATGATCTAGCATCCCCGGATAAGTGGGCTTTACTTCACTTCTCTTTCCTATCCACAGAAATTTCTGCCCGTCCTTCTCAACATAGCCATTCATATGGACCCCATAAGCCTGTACTCAAAAAAAAAAATCAAAGAATAGGCAATCAGTGGAATAATAGATAATGTAATTAAATACACTCTTCATAATTGAATACTTGAGTGCGAATTATGAGAAGATTTATTTTGCACCATAGACTTGCTAAACTAACCTTTATCCCAAAGTAAGGAGCAGCTGCTCGCTCTAAGGAAAAGAATATTGGCATCCCAAATGATGGCATCACAGGGTATAGCTGGTTGGAACAAATATAGCAAATAGTCAGTAACATAATAAAACAGACTCTTGCTGCAGAGCACACTGCAGGTACAGACGCACAGTGATATACTGGGAACTCCTTTCTTTCTATTAAAAATCATCATGATATCTTTCATAGGCCTAAGCAGAGACAAAGCTTCAGACGATCGAAGCAAAGACAACTCTTCCATTCTTTGGTTAGTTGGACTAAGGTCTGCCATCCTTTTTCTGAGGGTGGGTTGGGCATTAGAGACTTAGGCACTTGGAACCTAACAGCTTGTGTGAGATTTATGTGATATATTGCCTCTAATAAAGACTGTCTTTGGGTTAAATGGGTTAAAAGTAACCTGATTAGACAAAAGAAATTCTGGACCATGCAAATTCCGAATGAATGCTCCCGGGGTTGGAGGAATACTTTGAAAGCTGGAGATGATGTCAAGAAAATTAACATAGGCAATGGAGCTGACATTCCCTTTTGGCATGACCCCCATCCTAGAGTATTCTTATTGATCTTATTGAGGAACAATTTAGAGAAGATTGTTCTCTTACCCTGGATGCTACTGTTTCTAACATCATTCAGCATGGTGAGTGGGCCCCTTCCATCAATGCTACGGATCACTTCCCTACAGTGTGGGCGGACCTCAGTGAGGTTGAGATTGATAATGATAGCAGTGATCAAGCCATTTGGCTTCTCGCTGCTGATGGTGTTTATTCCCTTAAAACTTGTTATAATGCCATAAGATCAACCCTACTTTTAATTGGGCTCCTATTGTTTGGTTTAAAGGCAATATTCCTTGCCCTAAGAAGTGCCCTCAACTCAAGATAAATTGCTCACTAGGGGAATTGTGGATAGATCTAATTGTGTTTTATGCTGTCTTGCTGTGAGAATGAGCTACATGTTTTATTTTCCTGCAGGTATTCCAAACAGGTCTGGCAGGCTCTTATGCAGTTCATGAACATTGCCAGAATAGTGGATGACTATAGTGCAGAGCTGCAGTGGTGTATACAATATGCAAAAGGGAAGAGTGTCCAGGGAAGAATATTTAAACTTGTTCTTAACTGTTTCTTTAGCTCCATCTGGGATGAGAGAAACAGTAGAATATTTCAAGAGACTGCCTCTATCACTAATGCCATCATAAACAAGATCACTACTGTCAAGTTGAAGATCAGTACTGAAGTTTTTAGCATGATAAAGAATCAAACCTTGTGTTACTGCTGAAAAGTGGAATTTGCAGGTTTAGTGGCATGAGGCTAAAAGGTGATTAAATGCATGCGGAGAAAACTTGTTGTCAACACTCTTATTATGCTCAACACAGATGGATCCCTCTCAAAATTAGGTGGGATTGCTGCAATGCTTAGAGATTTTGAGGACACTTCTCATGGTGCTTGTGCAGGCAGAGTGGCTCCAAAGACTATCACAGTGCATGAACTTCAAGCCCTTGACTGGGGTTAGCTATGGCTCTTAGGCTTAACAAGAGAAGAATTGAAGTAGTGAGTGCTACCAGTGCTGTCAGATACATCAAGAGTAACATTGAACCTCCTTGGAATGTGAGAAAGCTTGTGAAGGACATTAAGAGGAAGATTGTTTTAATGGAGTTCTTCTCCATTGAGCACAACTACAAAGAGGTCAACAGAGCCCCAGACTATTTAGCTGATTTGCGCACTGAGATTAGCTATGAAGAGATTAAACCAGGAGACTTTACTTTTGATTTTAAGAGAATCTTAGAAGAAGATGCATCTCAGACTTCAGAAGTAGTTAGGTCTGTTTATGTGGTTTTTCCTTCTTTCCCTTTTTCTTTCTATTCTTTGTGGAGTTAGGCTATTGGTGCCCCTTGTGCTCCTGAGTTGTCGCCTTCCAGTTTTTTGTTTCATGTTTCTGCCCTTTATATAGCTCATCTTTAAAGATAAAAAACACAGTTTTTCCACATAACATACAAACATCGACCAGCCTCTGAACTAAAAGTTTGTTTTCGTTAAATCAGATTACAAACATCTAATTGGTTGGAAGTGATTGGGGCATAGTGTGTTGTACGTAGCGTTAGACTATACAACAAGATAAAATGTCACACCGAGAAGGATCGTATCATCTTCATGGTTTGCTTGAGTCGGTTTATGTTTTAGGGGATAAGTACATCATTATGAGCTCCGGCACATTATATCTAACAACTTCTTCAACAACTAAGTTAGAAGAAAGAAAATCCCATCACTCAAGGAACTCTTGTAAGGGTGTAGGCCAATCATTAAAGGAATGTTAAATTCTCCTTTTCTCTCTATAGCTCATATGAATTTAATATTCAATATTGATTTCACTATAATATTGATTATATATTCGATATTGAGCTATGAAAGAGAAAAAATGATCTTAACATACCTCTGACGATTGGGCTCCTCTTCTTTGCTTGAGATTGAAGAGAGATGGGGTTTCTACACCCTTACTAAAGCTTCATTAGTGACAAATTTTTCTTTGTTCTAACTTCATTGTAGAAATTGTTAGATTTATTCTATTGGAGTTCGCAAAGAGTGTAATTATCCCCTAAAACATCGACCGACTTCAGCAACCCATCAAGATGATATGATGCTTCTTTGTGTAATGTATTAATGTTGCATAGCCTAACACTAAGTCGGTCTAATTAACGCATATGCATTTTCACCGCACTTCATATCAAGTAGATGTTTGTAAGATTTTGATTTAGCTATAAAGGAGAATGAACCTCCTAAGCTTAAGCCTAAAGATGGATAATACTGTGGTTGATGAGTATGAGAAATGGCAAGAGGCAAACACAATGTCTAGGTTGTTAATTAGACGAACTTTAACAGATTTTATTCTATGGTGCCTATATTGCTTACTGCAAAAGAAACGATGGATAAACTTAAGGCTAGGGGGGGAGGTGCTTTAATAGGAGAGCTCTTGAACCTTAAGTTTGAGGATTCAAGTAACATTATAGACTTTATTATTGAACATAATAGTCTCATTAACAAGTTAAGGATTACAAATCTCAAGTTTGATAATGAACTAGCTATTATCTACTTTCTCAAAACCAGCACTCATTCCAATCTTTGCCGTAAAATACGTCGTGATTGAATAAACCATCTCCTTTCAAAATGCCCAAAAATAACTATGATGACCCTCGAATTCAAATCAAATAAAAATAGAGGAATATTTGGACGACTTAGTTCTCCCTTTCACCATGGTCCCAAAATAAAGGACTTTAGGCTTCAATTTTGTTTCGTACACCCCACTAAAAACAACCAATGTCCTAATAACCCATTGAATTGGGTTACAATTTTAATAGTCTAATTCAATGCTCCCTATTAGCTCAGAAACCCAGTAATCACATAACTGGTTGGGTAAGTCCAAAAAAGACTCTTAACAGATCAAATCCAAAAGTTCACTAAGTCCAGACCCACGATGGCGGCAACCGTGCCTAAGAAAAGCACTCAGTGGTATGGGAAATGCCTAGTACATCCTTCCTAGTTGGTAATGTCATTTCAAATGAATCGCCATTCCTTGTAGCTTCTTTTCGAGGTAGCCATTTTCAAAAGACATGAGGGAAAGCCTCCTGTCATGGGTATTTCTTGAGAAGAGACACCTATCAGTCGAACATTTCTTCAGACAACTCTCCTTCATGGCCTAGTCTTGCACGCATAACAATGGTATACATAACCGTGGACCATGCATGTAACCATGAACCAACGTAGACTGTAGATGATACAAACTGTACATAGTTCTAGATCATAAAGTATACTGGAATATTCTAGATAACCAACTCATTGATAAGTAATTTTAGGGATTATGCTATTGAAATGATGGGAGGTGAAATGTTTGGGAAGTAATATTTCTAGATTGTTCCAAGCTGTTAGATTGAGAACATATAGCTGGATATCGAGTTGTTTGTTCTACATCGACTAGGCTATAAAAAGGTAAGTAGTTTATACATAGGCATCCAAAGAAATATACGAGTTGTAAGGCATATAATTTATCTTCCCTAAACACCTTGTATGCTACTTTTAGTCTTTATAACTCTAGTTTGCATATCTAGCTTGTTCCTCCTTAGACAGTTGGGAATGGCTTACTCGGACTTCATTGGAACACTTGCATGAGTGTCGCACAGCTGTCATAGCAACAACTTTGAAGTCTATGACAGCTAGAAATCGTACCTACGATATCCATGCGACTCTCGTTCAAGTCTCCCAACAAAGCTCGACTAACCCTTTCCCAAGTGTTTAACGCAGAAAAAGGTATACACATGAAGTAGAGAACCAAAGAACAAAAGTAACACAAGGTATTTGGAGAAAGAAGAGTTTTTTCCTTATTACAATTGCATTTTTTTTTTTTTTCCGATTCTCAACTCCCTCTTTATATGGCCAAGGGGAGGGTACAACAGATGACAATGACCGAGCCACATATAGTCCAACGGTTAGGAACAATCCAAAAGTTTAACTCCCAAACAATAGACCTCCCACCATTATAATCGTATAACCCCACAAATAGACCCATAACAACTCATCCAGGACTTACATATCTAGAATATTGGAATACATGGGTTGGTCTAGCAACTATGACAATATGTAACATCTGTAATCTTACATATGGTTCCTGCCTTCCTGGTGACATGATTGTTTGACAATGAGGAGAACCGTTGTTATGGTGCACAAGAGTAGGCCTCGATGTAGATGTGCCTGATACATATGTCCTTGAATAAATTCCCGTTACACTATACTCCAAAAAAAAATTGAACAAAAGAGAACATTACTGTTGAGGAGAATATACGCCTTTGTTTGTCTAAGAACATCAAAAAGAATCTTATTGCATCTCTCTCTGCCTATTTTTTCTGCCCTCACTTTTGCTTGGAATTATTTCTTCTCCTTAAGCCGTGAGCTGAAGACAATATTGTTAGTTTCAAGGTAAAAAACGAGGCACTACTACCTCAGTGCCTCTATCAGGAGACTATGCAGCTGGTGTTGTTTAAATAGCGGTTGGCAGTTGCCATCATTATATCCTCTACGCCAGGAAACGAAGACGGTCAATCTGCAGCCATTGACTCTGGATACATTCATAGGCCGCAGTGGAAGATTGATGATTGAAAATTCATGGATGGTGAATAATCATTTCTCTTGGACTGGATAAATCTCAGACCTAAGGTCATACTTGGAGGCATTCTACTGGACAACCACCAAAACCACCACCATCTTTAGTTTAGCAGTGGGAGAGATAAAATAAGTGAACCCTTGTCCTTAATCCTAATACCTCCATCCTACATTCTCTGCTAGATTTCCATATACAATGAGCACTTTATTTCCTTACTCTCTTTTGCCGCCCATGACGTCCTATTTCATAACTAAAATTCATGTCGCGTTGTTCATCTCCGCTCAAACATATGCACATGTCCAAGCATTCACGTTTACTATGGTGGTTATTCAATCTAGATCTAGGTTAAAACTTTATTGACTGTTATTGTGTAGAACCAGAAGTGCACCAAGTTTGTTTTTATCGATCTTAGTTTTGAAATGGAGGACCATTCGTTCAACCCTTATATTTCTAGTCGGCTCTGAAACCAAACTTTAATGCTCAAACGCATTCATTAAAAATTACTTAGGTCATAGCGTCGCGAAACGTGGGACATGCTCCCAGAGTCCCAATACCAATCTTTAAGACCTAAATTAGTGACCAAAAATGCCCAGGTGAAAGTATCGTGGGTGGCAATAATAAATCTTATAACTATGAACCTATAACATAAAAATGAAGAACCACATTACCTCATTTCGTATACCTGGAATCATTCCTCTCAAACAATTTATTACAACCCCAACAGCTTTTGTCCTCTCCTCCACAGATTTAAGCGCTCCATGCAATGTAACATAACTACTACCATTGCCACCAAACAAATCTTCTCGTGGGAACGCAAACACGTCCTCAAACTCCCTCAAATGGTCTGCAAATCTGCACTGTAGAACAAAATAATCAATATCTAGACCTACTTCACATAATTAAACCAAATGGGTATTCTAAATTTAATAAATTTCATCAAAATAAGTTGAAATCACATACTGGGTATGAACATATCCTGCGATTCGCTCCTCGATCACAAAAGGGAGAAACTCAGACTTCAATTCCTGTAAGTAATTCAACAAGAATCAAGCTGTAACTTTCACTGATTCATTAAAAACTGGAAATCGAAAAAGGGTTTGATCGAACTTACGGATCCACGATTGCAAGTTCTGAATCTTTCGAAGAAACCTTGAAGATTGGGGGAAGAATCACTTTGTTGAGAGACTCGAAGAACATCGTCCCATGTGAAACTAGAACTAATCGAAGAAGAAGAAGACCTAACTGGATTGAGATTTAAAAAGTGGGTTTGAAATGTGAGTTTGGTTCGAAAGAGAGGAGAGAGAGAAGAGAAGCAGAGAGAAGAAGCCATCATCGCCTTGAGAGCTCGAGTGAAGGTTGGCGTTATTTGCTCTAGTTTTTCGTAGAACAACTCCAGCAGTCTACATTTGAGCACTTTGATAAAATTGGCAGAGTGCGTGATCGAAAATATATTTCAATATCAAGTGTCTTATAATAGGTACATTTAAACGTGAAAGATGTCATTAAAAATGTTCATCCGTCATTCATCTCCTTCACTTTCTACTTCTCTATCTCTTCTCTTTCCCATCTCTAACTCCTCTGTCTCCAATATCTTTTTCTTCGTACTCTTTGTCTCCTCCCTCGTTTCCCCAATCTTTACCTCTACCATCTCGGTCTGGGTTCTATTTCTTCATCTTTTACTCTCTCTCTCTCCCAAAACAAACTCCATCTCTATCCCATAATCTAATTAACTTCAAAACATTCCAGCACTACTTGAAGTCTAACTAGGAGTTCAGTGCCACGTCAGTAGGATCCCTCAATCTCCTCCGTCAGTGTTTATTTGATCCAATAAGCTTAAATCTGGGTTGCAAACAATTTTGTTTCATAAGAATGCGAGTAGTTTGATTTTCAAGGGAATGTTAAAATTGAACCATACGTATGCACACATTTTAAAAGCACCCAGTTTGCATTATACTATAGAAAAATCACATGTAAATGTTTAAGAATGCAAATTGGTTGTATTTGCATCATGTTTGCAACAACAAACCATCTATATTACATTCTAGGTTACTTGTATCAAGACAAACTTAAAACAACATGTTTTCCGAGGCCAAAACAACGAATCAAACGGTTTAGATTTGTTGTCAGGTTATATAACTTCCTAAACTACCAAAACTTCCTAAAAGATTACATCTGTCCCTAACTCCTAAGTAGTTATACCACATGTTTAACTTGAAATTATAACTACACGCATTAACTTCTCTTTCTACTTTACAAGCCTGTCACATCTTTCTCTCTCCCTCCCTCCCTCCCTCCTCTTCTCTACAACCACCCTCTCCTCCCATTGAATCCACTCTCCACAACATAACAGGTACATCTCTCTTCAATATAAGAATTGTTACTCATACGTTATGATTCACAAACTTTTCATACTGACGGTATATGCATGTTGTGAGTATTATAATATCTTCTGAAAAGTCCTGATGTGAGTTTTATAATATCTTATGAAAAGTTGTAGCAGTTGTTGTTGTTGGATTGGAGGATTGAAGTAGAGATGATGGGTTGCAATACTGTATGTAGAGAGTTAGTTGTTTATGGGTTATAGTATGAGAGTTAGTTGTTTATGGGTTATAGTTTGAGTTGCTGTTCAACTTCTTCTTCAAGGTACCCATCTCTGATTTCTCCTTCTCCTTCATCTTCATCCCGTACTTCTTCTTGTCCTTCTTCTTCGCTTCTTTCGCCTTCATTTCCGCCATGACTGTTGCGAGGTCCGTCCTTCGCTTTCGCAATGCCGCAGCAAAGCTTACCTCTAAAGCAAAACCTTCTACCTCCTCACCCTTTCGTATGTCAAATCCAAAACCCCCCTCTCAACGGATACTCAGATTAGGATTTTAACTTTAGCCCTTACCTCTTTTGATCCCCTAATTTGCAAAAGCCCTTTTAATTATTTCATCTAATCTTGCAATTTTGTTTCAGAAGGAGTCCTGCTGAGTTAAGTTGCTGTGTTGATTCATTGATGCCATTGTAAGACTTATTATGGCCCACATGAGTATGGTCATTTAGTAATTATGGGTTTCTAATCATGATGATCCAAGTCCTAATAGAAAACTAATCATATTGGTTAATGAGGTCAGGGTTTCCTATAACTCTCTACTTTGATGAAAAGTAATCCTGATTGAAATAGGAGACTAAGTCCTCTCTCTACCTATATAAGTGTGCCTAGCCCATCAACTAAAGCACAATCAAAAAGAGAAGGTTAAGGGAGAGAAAACCTAGTTGTTACCGCTCGCCGCCGCTGACGAACACAAAATACATACCTCAATCAATCAAGCTATGGATCAAGGTATGTGATTATGTTTCCGCATTATTGTTAATCGTGATTATCGCATTAAGTCCTAGGTCCTTCTAGATCTAATTATTTATAGATCTTGTCATGTTTTACATGTGGTTCATGAGCTATGTTGGACTTTTACAATTTTCTAATTTTGATTTGTTCGTGTTATGTTTCGTTGTTATGTGATCTTGATCAAGATAAACTTCTGTAAATTTTTTGGTATTGATCGTCGGATATGATTTAGGTTTTTCACCGTATAATATTAAACTTTAAAGTACTAGTTGTTCTCGTATTAATTTTTTCTGTTGTCCTATCGGTGTTTGTTCTTGAATATACAAGATTGCGGTATTTAATGTCAAACATAACATGAGTTAGGTCATACTATCATAAATTATTTTAGTGGCAGCTTTTACAAATATTTTATTATTAGAATTTGAAGGGTTTGATTTTTTTTTGTCGCCATAAAGTTGATATAGATACAAATAACTCCCTCTAGGTATCATCGTGTTAATGTATTTTTGAAATTTTAATAATTGAGTATTTTGAGATCTACCACTCTTGAATACCGATTACTTATTATAAATACTATTTTATAAGGTATTTAGATGCTCATAAAGTATACGTGTTTTTTGAGTTATTTTCCAGTTACATGAAATATATTGACCATGTTTAATATCGATTTGAGATTTGTGATTTTGGCCGGTTGGAAGTCACCAAAGTGACCCAACTATTATGATGCATTGATATCAAACTGAGTATATAATACGATTTATTTATCTCAAAATATTATGAATTCTCCTAAAAGCGGATTGACTTTTGCGAGACTAATAAATTGAAATAGGGTAATTGATATGTATTCTAGTTTGTGTTTGGAACTAATAACCCAAAGGTGAAGGATCTTACATATTTTGGCGTACACTTTTAATTAGCCCTATTATATTAATGTTATAACTATTTGAGTAGACATTTTATATATTTCAATTTAGACCCAAAGGTTGATTTGTGATGATATTATTAGTTTATCATCGGAATATAATTTGGTTTTAATTTCTTATATTATGACTTTATTTATTTATCTATAATTCATAGTATTAATATTTTGTGAGCTTCTTGAAATTATTCATACATACATTTGTGGACCTTTTACCACTCCTTGTTTTATGGGAGAAAAGTATTTTATCACCTTTATTTATGACTTTTCACGTTATGGTTATGTTTATTTATTAAGTGAAAAATCTCAAGCAGTGAATGTCGTTGAGGTATACATTACTGAGGTTGAAAGACAATTAGGCAAAAAGGTAAAAGTCTTTAGGTCAGATAGAGGTGATGAATACTATGGTAGATATGACGAATCGGGTCAGTACCTTGGCCCATTCGCCAAACTCTTAGATAAGCTTGGTATTCGTGCTCAATACACAATACCAGGAACGCCACAGCAGAATGGTGTAGCTGAAAGGCGTAATCGTACTTTAATGGAAAAGTTAGGAGTATGATAAGTAATTCAACTTTACCCACATCTTTGTGGATTGAAGCTCTAAAGACCGCTGCATATTTATTAAATAAGGTTCCTAGTAAGGCAGTTCTGAAAACTCCATTCGAGCTTTGGACTGGAAGGAAATCTAGTTTAAGATATCTTCATGTTTGGGGATGTGCAGCGGAGGCTAGAATTTACAATCCACATGAAAAGAAATTGGACCTTAAAACTATCAGTAGATACTTTATTGGTTATCCTGATAAGTCCAAAGGATATAGGCTTTATTGTCCTACCCATAGTACGAGAATTGTTGAAACCGGTAATGCAAGATTCCTTGAAAATGGTGAAATTAGTGGGAGTAGTGAATCACGAAATGTGGTTATTGAGGAAGTCAGGGTGAAAGTCCCATTACCCATAACTTCTAATCCTGTTGTTGTTCCTATGGTTGTTGATCAAATCTATAATACTGAGCAACAACTGGGCAATCAACCACTCCATAATGAGATTGTCACCAATGAACCGATAATAGAGGCACTATAAGAAATAACACCACACCGATCCCAACGGGAAAGGAGATCTACTATTTTGGATGACTATGTGATGTACTTACAGGAATCTGAATTTGACATAGGGACTATTAAGGATCCGGTTTCATTTTCATAAGCCATGGATAGTATAATTTTACTAAATGGATTGATGCTATGAAAGAAGAGTTAAAATCAATGGAACAAAATGAAGTTTGGGATCTCGTTGAATTGCCAAAAGGATATAAGAAAGTTAGTTGCAAATGGGTCTTTAAGACCAAGCGCGACAGTAATGGCAATATCGAACGATATAAAGCCCAACTTGTGGCCAAAGGTTTCACTCAGAAAGAAAGCATTGATTACAAGGAGACCTTCTCACCTGTATCAAAGGACTCACTTAGAATTATTATGGCATTGGTGGCTCATTATGATTTAGAGTTACACCAAATGGATGTGAAAACTGCTTTTCTAAATGAGAGTTTAGATGAAAAAGTCTATATGAATCAACCTGAAGGTTTCTCCAAAAAGGGGAAAGAAAATATGGTTTGTAAGCTTAAAAAATCAATATACGGTCTTAAACAAGCTTCCTGCCAATGGTACATTAAGTTTCACGATACCATTATTCATTTTTGTTTTAAGGAAAACATTGTTGATCGATGTATATACTTCAAGGTCAGTGGGAGTAAGTTTATATTTTTGGTTTTGTATGTTGATGATATCTTACTTGCTAGTAATGATCTTGGTCTGCTTCACCAGACTAAGAAGTTTCTCTCTGAGAACTTTGAAATGAAAAATTTAGGTGAGGCATCTTACGTGATTGGAATCGAAATCTATCGAGACCGAGCACGAGGATTGTTAGGACTGTCTCAGAAAGCCTATATTAATAAAGTTTTAGAGAGATTCGGTATGGAGATAAAATATTTATCAGTCAAGGAGTCTGTTCAGAAACAACGAGTGTTTATAGAACGCATAAGCACAATGCTTATGGATGCAGATCCATTGACTAAGGGATTACCGCCAAAGACATTTAAGGAACATGTTCAGAGTATGGGTCTTGGGCGGATTCCATGATATTTTTCTTTATAGTTATGGATTTTTAGTTTGATTGTTTTCTCTAGACATTTTATTGAGATCTTATTATAGTATGTTTCTGATATTTTTCCTGTTTACCATTATGTGTACACATGTATGTGATTGGATGAATGATAACAGGAAAGTCTTTTGACAAGACATTATTGATGGACCTTTTATAGGCTTATTTGTTAACGCCTATAAACCTCACTTATGAACCAAGTTAAATAGTTCATTATTGTTGTAGTACATGGAAGGAAATGTGTCGCAAAATTACATAAGATCGCCATGACTCGCTTTAGTAAATTGTTTGATTTTGGTATTATGATGACCAATACAGATAGTATGACTTGGATATATAAATCGCGCACATGTTAGTTATTTAATCGTTGAGCCCATTTTGAGTCAAAAAAAATAAAATAAAATTGCAAACTAAAATTTTACCGAGTATGATTTTCAAAACTACTTCATAAGGGCCAAGTGGGAGAATGTAAGACTTATTATAGCCCACATGAGTAGGGTCCTTTAGTAATTATGAGTTTCTAATCATGATAATCTAAGTCATAATAGGAAACTAATCATATTGGTTAATGAGGTCAGGGTTTCCTATAACTCTTTACTTTGATAGAAAGTAATCCTGATTGAAATATGAGGCTAGGTCTTCTCTCTACCTATATAAGTGTGCCTAGCCCATCAACTAAAGCACAATCAAAAAGAGAAGGTTAAGGGAGAGAAAACCTAGTTGTCATCGCTCGCTGCCGCTGACGAACACAAAAGACATACTTCAATCAATCAAGCTATGGATCAATGTATGTGATTATGTTTCCGCATTATTATTAATCGTGATTATCGTATTAGGTCCTAGGTCCTAGGTCCTTCTAGATCTAATTATTTATAAATCTTGTCATGTTTTACAACCATTTCATACTGCTACTTCTGCGTTGTTGACTTCAAAGCTCTTTGTTTCGATTTGAGAGGGTTGGCTTTCTCAAGGTATTAGTGTGCTCCATTGCTCTATATGTTGAGTTTATGATTTTGTTTGTAGTTTTATGTTTTGGGTGTAGTGGTGATAGAAATTTTGTTTGATGCTTTGTTTAGGATTGGTAGATATCGTTGTTTTAGGATTGGTTTAGTAAGCACTTTGATAAAGAAGAGAAAAGTGATGGTTTAAGTATCTAAAAGTGGTAGTGTAACTTCGGATTTAGGAATCCTTTTACAGGATTGTATTTGCATTTCTGGAATGTTCTCGCATCGGTTAGGCATTGTGAAGAGGTTATACTCAAAGTGTTTTATCGTGGAAGGGTAGTTGTGTAGAGAAGGTTTTTAATTTTTGTAGTTAGTTTGGGTTTATGTGAGGATCATTAAGAATTTTGATGAGGAAGGGGGTCTCCACCCTTTTATTAGGTAAAAATGCATGGTTTCATTGATCCATATAGTGTACATCCTCAAAGGTGTCAGTTTTGAATATATTTTGTTTTGTTTTGGAGATGATGGAATAGCAAGAACTTTTTGCATATACATCGTGTTTCTTTGTATATATTAGGTTGCCTCAGCCTACTTAGATTGTACTCTTTTTATTTTGATCAATCTTCCTACCATTATTGGACAACCCAATTTCATAATCAAGAAGTTCAAATATGTGAATCGATCAGGGTGTTATATGTTCATTTAATTGCTTGAGTGACTTATGACTTTGTGCGTAAAGCACCGCTAGGAGGACTTCAAGGTTCTCTATCTTAGGGACCATGAAGGAGAGACTACACTTAAATGGAAGAAACTCTGAAGGAGTTGGATTTTATTGGCGTCATTGACTGGTGTTCTCCGAAATCATTACTTGATAACCCCAAAAACAAATTTCTAGGTTTTGTCGACGGCGTCGAGACCTTGAAACCCATATCGGGGACGCCGGGGAGTGATCGAGGGATGACTCGGGAGACCTCCATTGTTGTTGTTATTATTGTTGTTGTGAGAGAGAAAGTTTCATGAAGTTGGTTTATATTGAGGTTGATGCTACGTGCCGGTTTTTGATTGGAAGGAATTCAGTTTTGGCTGACGTGGAGGGTAAGTCTGCCTCTGTTTAAACTAAGATTGAAGGTTGGGTGCCCAGTAATTTTATTGCGTAATCTCGCTCTAAAAGACGGTTTATGCAATGGGACAAGATTAATGGTGGTGAGATGTTCTCCTAGATTAATCGAAGCAAAGATTTTAACAGGATGTAAAGCCGGAAACTTGGTATTCATACCAAGAATATCTCTAACTCTGACGTCGGACGATTTTCCAGTTTCTATGGCAAGGAGACAGCTCCCACTTCGGCTGGCATTATCAATGACCATTAACAAATCCCAAGGCCAGTCAGTAAAATTTGTTGGGATCGATTTAACAACTTCCGTTTTCAGTCATGGCCAACTATATGTGGCATTGTCAAGATGTACAT
This sequence comes from Kingdonia uniflora, assembly GCA_014058105.1. Lineage (NCBI taxonomy): Eukaryota > Viridiplantae > Streptophyta > Magnoliopsida > Ranunculales > Circaeasteraceae > Kingdonia > Kingdonia uniflora. The sequence continues at coordinate 1,055,879 of JACGCM010000376.1, forward strand.
CCCCGAAGAGAATTAGTGTGCTTCTGCCACTAGATACTGCAAATGCAACAATGAACGTAGTATATCCAGACGTTTTGTTGTAGGTATATTACTTAACAATTACATGACCCACTGCTCCGATGTTTATCTTTCTTAATTTCAAAATTCAATATATTTTTTAGAATGAGACTTATTTATATGGTAGACTAATCACTCTCTAAATTTAGGAAAATCTTTTTCGTAAATATGAGAGATGGAAATTGACGAAAAGTATGAAACAATCGTGGGAAGAGTACAATAAACATGTAAGTATGGTACTAATATAATCGAAAATTTCATCTCAATGTGGTTTCAATGATTACTAATATACTTTCTATTTTGTAGACAATCCTAAAACCACAAATTCAACAAACACCTGTGATATATTACAATAGCAATGGATTATCAGAGAGAAACTTGAACATCCGATGTCCACAACTACAGAGTTCTGTGACAATTAGTTGTTGCACTTTTGCAGGAGTTGTACGAAACATGATCCAAAAGATAAAAAATGAAGAACGTGAACTACGTCGTGCAAAGAATCACAAGCTATCAAAAGTGATTCTTTATATCGTACAACAATTGCAATGTAAAGAGAAGCAAGAACTATTTCGAATGAGAAAGAAAAGACAAGACAAATTATGAAAATGAAATAACCTTAATTTACATTCTATGACAGCATGTGAAACTCAAAACTTATGTATATTTTGTATAGATTTCAGAAGTTCATATGTAGAATTAAAAATTAATGTATAACCCCATTTTAATGATTATCATATTTGAATCATTCAATGCTAATTTATTGTGATGTGATGTAATAAAAGAGGAATAAACTTTCTACACTTAAAAACTATGTAGAAAAGAAGGAATCAATGACAAGAAGAAGATGGAGACAAACACACATTGATGAGGTATGTCTAATTAGGTGTATATTGATTTAACTCATAATTATCAGAAAATTCTATTGAGTAGGCACAAAATTGTACTTCCATATTTGTAACTTTGTACATTTATATTATTAAAATTTTAGTTCTACATGAAGGAAATAAAAATGAAATCAGATGCCTTCGACGATGTCAGCTATGTCGTACGTCGTTGCCTATATGATGATCGTGTTGTGACTATGTTGGAAATCATTTGAGGACTATAGGGACGTGTATTTCTTTTTTGTTGCTGCATATTCTCAACTCATTCAAATGCAACATCCTTTTAAACAATTCCAATAACTTAGTGTATAATAACTTAAATAGTAGTAATTAAAATTTGAGAATATCAACGTTCTAAAATAAATAGCGCTGAAGGCGCGTCGACGTTGTTGTCGTGACTTGGTCACAGGTAGTACTAGTATTTAACAATTGGAAAAAAGAGAAATTAAAGTCACCATGATTGTTCCTCAATGCATTATTTTTCACACAAAAAATAAATAAATAACAAAAAACAAGTCAGTTTTGCCAATAACAATAACATCAACATTCAAACACACTTTTCCAAGGATAAAAATATAATCAATAATCACTTCACAATTCCTATAAAGAATAAAACCAATTATTTTCAACTCAAGAAACAAAATACAAACCCCACTAGTAAAATCTAAATAAATATATAATTGGAGACGCATCTGTAAAAACGATTGTGAGACTGTCATCTAAGCTTTTTGAGTAAATGAGGTGGCCGGTACTTAAAGCAATTTAAGAGAGTATTTTCTCCAAAAGGCGCATCTCTCTTCTACATCTTCCCTAAATAGCTTTGGTTCTCCGAAAAGACACCTCTCTTCGAATTTATCTTATCAAAAAATAGTGAAGGTGAAGTATTCCAACTCTGTGTTTTTTTTGTTTCTGAGAATTTTTATCATCCCCAATTCTTTGTACATTCAGCGATCGAGTTTAAAGTCGACGAATTTTTTATTCCCCATTCTCTCAAATACCACAACAACCAACTCTTCTCCTTCCAAGCCCCTCAACACAATGACCCCTATCATCTTCCTCTCCCTCTTCAACCATAACCTTCGAAACCCAATCAACCAATTCAAACAGCGAACCCAAAAATCGTTTAATTGCATTGAATGTTCCATAGGAGTGTACCATTGAAGATATCCAGATTTTATTTGAGAAGCATGGAAGAGTGATTGATGTCGAGGTTAGTTGGACGTCTTAGTTTACGATTTTTCTCTTGAAGCTTTGATTTTTAGTGGTTTAATTGAAATAGGTATGTGAAATAGCTATATCCATTCTTTATCATCTTCAAGTAATCCAAGTACAACACATGCTTCTTTAAATGTGTTATGCAAAACTCCGTTCACATTCCGTAAGTGTTCAAAAGAATGTGGGTTTTTTACGACAGTTAAAAGCAAGCGTAGGTAGTATCTTTCCCCAGAATTTGGAGGTGCAAAATAAATTCTGCCAATTGATTTTGGCCCTACTCTTGGAAGCCATATACATGGTTTCCGTGCCAGGTATGGAACTCTGGGAAATCTTGATAAGTGTAGGTTGTTGCAGGGTTATGTGTCGCACAATATTCAAAAAACCCAGTGAGTGTCAATTTTTGATCTTGCGCTATGAAAATGACATTTTCAATTGGTTCCCTCTCATCGTAGACCACATTATACATTCCAGGTAAGTGAAGCGCCAATCTGGTTACTGAAGGAATCTCTTCATGTAACGAATGCCTGAATAAACGCCATGCAGCCTCAGGTGGACCAATGTACCTTGCATCGAGGTATTGTTGAATCTCGTCGTCAGCATAAAATACCAGCGTGGTGCGATCATGACCCTTGTATATATACTTGTATATATATTTGACGCATTGAACGCCTGCACATACTTCGACATTCATATGGCAGTCGAACATCCTTGTTAAGTACGGATTACGAGGAACCATGTCTCTGTTATCGACCTGTTGTCCATTCGCCAATTTATGAACTGTGTTTGTCTCACGATGACGATACACAGGATACCCATCAGTGTCCATTGTTGTAGTTTTTGTGTAGATCCTTGGATATCTTTTTGTGCATTTTCCATCTTCCATACAGGCCATCCGTGGATTTCGAGTTCCGCAAGGTCCATGTATCATACATCTCTTGATAGTCTGGTATAGAGCTGGATCAGTGCTTTCATCGGGAAACTCGGCTGATATGATTTGGTCAACCTGATCACGGTTGCAAATTTTGTGTGATTGTTGGAGAAAGAAAAGTGCGTGCATGTGGGGTAATCCTCTTTTTTGGAACTTAATTGCATAAACATATGCTACCACTGGACCGAATACGTTGCCTTTTTTTATTTCCTTCATTAAGGCACGTCATTTTAATTCGAATATACGTGCAACTAAATCAGGTCTACCAACTGCGGTTTGGTGGTGTTATGAAGCATTCTTTATTTCTGGCCAATTAGGATTTACCGCCATTGTCAAGAAAATATTTGGGTGATTGTTGTGACGGGTGATTACCATTGAATCCTGGAATATCTCTGACATGTGTCTCGGACCACCGATAAAGGACGATGGTAGAATTAATCTTTTGCCAACATCTTTTGAGTTCAATCTGACCCCCACCAAATCTTTCAAACCACCATATAATTTGGAACGAAGCTTTCCTTGGTTCTTTGTAGCGTATTTTATACGATTTTGCTCTGTCGCAGCCCAAGAATCTACCAAAAATTCTTGAAACAACTTGCCACTCCTTAGAATAGCAGAGTACTCTGTAGGGCACTGGAAGAGCCGATACGAATAATAATCCATCTGGGTTAGTCGTTTGGTAGCAGGTCGATTATAATTGGTGTCCCACGTGTGGGAACAAAAGGACGTAGTGCATTGGTAAATATGCAGGGTAACATTCACTTATTCTCATAAGTTCATGCCCTCCCCTCAAATATACGACGATATCTCTAGTACTGGGGGCCTCTTGCCCATCTCCTGGAAGTATAACAGCAATCTCATCTGTCGATGGAAGGTTGTAGCGACATCGATCTGTTCTTGAACTATAATGAAGATGCGCGTGGACATTAACATCTTGGTTATCTGCTGAGTACACATCATTCAATACCTCGTATGCTTGACGATATATTCGAACAAATGGATTGTACTCCATCAAATTATCTTGGATAATTTTCAACACATTGGTATCGAGTTGTGGGTTGCGGGTTACACGTGCATTAAGTGCTGATGCAGAATCATAATTGTAGAGTTGTATATAAGCTGTTTGTTTTCCCAGATCGGGTAGTAAAGCCCCGACTCTATGTTTTAGCTCCCCATAGATTGAGAATGGCTTGGGACCTCTGCCATTTAGAATTCGATCGTCTAACTTTACTCCGAGGTTGGTAAAAGCGTTAGCTGCATTATACTCACGGATATGACTTCGAAATGATTTTGCATGTGATGAATCATCATCGTACAATACTTGCATAGCTAGAGGAAGAGGTTGAAGAGGAGGTAATCTTATATTTCCTTGTTTGCAACATGTCCCAAACAGTGGCCGATAATGCGATGAGTTTATCAATTTTTCGTCAAACCAATGCAATGCGTGGCACGAAGGACATTCGATATCCATATTTCCCAAATAATGCAGAGTTTCATGGATTAAAGGATTAATATTGAACTCAAACTCTGAATCCATGTCATCATCACTAAAGAAGTGTTCATCCATAAATGGTTCTTGCGGTGACTCGTTTACTCTGCAATCATATAATTTAAAAGTTATATTATGTGGTGGTTGAATAATTTTACTTAATTATAATGAGAAGCTTACATGTCAATGGGTACCCTTGAAGATTCTCCTGTTTCGAAAATACGGTTTCTTAACCTAGTAGCTGTATTTGTTGTTTCATCAATACCAAGAATTTCATATGGGGCAACCCCGCAATCCTCAGAATTTTCTCTAGCATTCTCCAAGCTGTTATGGAATTGTTATCTTCGATTATAAATTAAAATCTGACAATAAATTACTTTAAATTGTATTTGGATTAAGTTTAGATCAACATACGTGTTCCAATGATTGCTGATATCATTCATCAGAGACGCATGTGGCGCATTTGCCTCGTTTTCAGCTTCTTGGCATCGTGAATATTGTTGTGTTGATGTGTCCCTATTGAAATAGACATCGCGATGAATATTGTTTATCGTTTGAAGGTGAAATGTTGCAGTTTTAATTTTTTTTTTCTCTTTCTCGTCTCGCACGTTGTGCTAATCCACGTTTCGAAGTTGCCACCGTGTAGGAGTTCTCCTCATTGATCCCAACATTTGTGTTACTATACATTATGTTAGTAGTAGGATCCATCAGCTGCATTTGTTTTTCTTTTTCACGTCTTGCTCGTTGTGCTAATGAACGTTTCGATGGTGCATTATTAACAGCAACAGATGGTTGTTGCTGTGTTAAAATAATTTCGTCTGTTTGAAGATTATTCTCCCTTTGTACAAAAATTCCAACATAAGGTATCGTTGTATTTATTTCAGATTCTGTTTGGCCGTTACCCGCTGAAGTATTTCGCGTTTCCTATCAAATGTTTTTATGTATTTAGTAGTTGACATGTGTAAATATTCATTTTGATATGTCACATACTTAGTGCTTATATAAATAATATGTCATATGATATTCTACTTAAAATGTACTAACACATAGCATGTTGCTTTTCTAATAATTTTTTTAAATGACATACCTCTGTCCTATGCATTTTGCTCTTATGTATGCGTTCTTGTTCCTCTGCTATAGCTTCCATGTTGAGCCAATTAGCATTTTGTAGTATTGGCTGCTGTATTTGGTTCTCATTGATATTAGTGGTGTCAACAACCTTGTTTGCATTTTGTTCCCTAACCTGAACAATTAGAAGAAAAAAAACATATCAATCACACTTTTGAGATATAGATTATATATGAATTATGTGAAGTTAGTTTAATTTCTTAAAATGGGTTTGCATACTTGTGTCATTGACAAAGTTTTCTTCCTTTTCTTATCATTTTTTTTAGCCGAGTAGTTTCATTTCCCATCTTTTCTTTAAACTCTGTGAAACGCAAGGAGCAATGTACAAATGTCAGAAACCGAAATTATCAAAATCAACATTCACATATCTTAGAGTTAATGGCTCATTTACATCGTATAAATTCGAGATTGATTTTTCCACTAAGACAATTTGAACCATCACCCATCCCAAAGAAGCAGCATGGACTGCTCTATTTGGATAGTTTTGACTATTGCCATGTGAGTTAGGGTTTCATTAGATATTTTCAAAAGAGCAATCACCTGGATATATCTCTAATAGTTTAAGTAATATTTTTTGGTTTTTCAAAACCTAAAAACTCCTATAGGGTTGGTTTTCTAGTTTTGATTCTTTTTTCTCTTAGGGCTTGTTTGGGAACCTTGAAAACTAGAACAGGCTAGTTTAAACTAGGCTGGCCTATTATGCACAGATTTGAATATGAACGAGTTTAATTTAACTTTGTGTTTGGGAAACTTTAACATCTAATCTGGTTTTAGTGTGCATACTGTTTGATTTCTTGAGAAGATTAATCATCTCTATAACTAGACAAATAAAGTAATTGAGAAGATTAATTTACTTATGAATATATGATTCAATCCCCAACAGTTCTTCCTCTGAATGTAAAAAATCATACATCGAAATGATGTTTCAGTTGTGAAATCAAAAATCACAAAACAAAGCTCATGTAGCTAGGAGATCTATAGTCGCTCAACCTAGATATAGGGAAAGATAAGGAGATTAGATGGAGGGGATCCGGACATGGGAGAGAGGGAGATGTAATTTCCAGTTTAGTGAGGCGAAGTCCAAAACTTTGTTGCCAACAGAAGCTGCCAAGGATAGACAGTCTCTTGGACCTTCTCTAAGTGTGGTGTTGTTATTTGCAGCCTATATTGGCATTTATGCTTAATAGGAACTTGCTAAACAACCATAAGGGGTTAATGTTAATGCCTTATTATTAGTTGTGCTGCAGTTTCCATAATCTTGTGACTAAGTAGTAATTCCTCCACTAATTCCGGAGTACATTCATATTTAATGACTTAAGAGTTGAGCCTCCCTAATACATGGTAGATTTTGAACTCATCTAGTCTTGCAATAAGGGATTTTGTCTTCAAGAACAAGGCTTTGCAAATTGCAATGCCATGGAGGGTCTGCAATGCCTTGGAAGTACAGGACCATCAGTAGAGAGTCTCTTGCAACCCAGAATCTATGATGTGCTTCATTCAATTCCTCTATCAGCCCATTATAAATAGCCTCCATCTTATGGTAGACCACACAGACAGGTTGAACTCTTTCTTCATGGGCAAACAGGCGAGTACCAAGCTGATCCCTAAATAATCCCCCAAAATCCCCATGATCTACTGAGAAAGAACCATCAGTGCTAAGCTGCAGAATGCTTGAAGGACCAATAGCAGTATTTAACAACAGGGAGAACAAAATTAGGATGAAGATTCCAGATGCTTTTCAATGTAGCCGGGTCTTCTATATTCTGAATTGTATGAGATAGTCTAGTGCAGAATCATTGCATATCTCATTGTGAGTAAAGAGCACATACTGGTGCGTGTCATTGAAGATAATATTGTTTCTCACTTTTCAGATGTGGTAAACATGAGATGAGAATGCAGCAGTAAGAGTAATAAACAACATACTATCTTTCTTCAGGCTGCATAAATAGTTGACTTCCTGCCAAGGTAGTTAACTCGTATTGCGATACGAATGCGACTAGCTATAGCATTACGCAACATTAATCATGCAACCGCAATGCGACATGTTGCGTTCTGCCACGATACATTTGGTGAAATACAACATATATTGATGTACACATTCACAAAATATGGGGTAAATTAATGTTTTCTGTTTTGTATTCAAAATAACTAGATTATACTATTTGGATGTGAATGTTCATCGAGTTTTAAGTTTTAGTATTTTTTTGTGTTATATTGATGATATCGAGTTTAGCATTCTATTGAGATTTAATATTCATGAGTTATGGTTTTTTGTACGTGTTTTCCTAATCGAGTTTACAATCAATATTTTAGTTTTTCATATTTTACGTGACATGTTTTAGAGATTTACACATTTCTTAATTGACTTTTGAGACTAATTTCTCACAAACTTTAGCATTAATCTTTGCAACATATCATCGGTTGCGAGGTGTTGCTATAACTTGCATGGCAATTGAGTCCCTACGAATCACAGCTATTGTGAGGTGTGTTGTGTTGCGCCCAAGTGTAGCAATAGTCGCATCAATAGCCGCTCGCAACGGACAATTTCGCTTTGTGCTGTAAATCGCCAACCACTTTGACAACACCACTCTTAAGCAAAATTTTCACAGATAACTTGCTACAGTACCGTCGAGGAAAAGATGATGAACACTCTCAGGAACAACTTTGTAAATAACACAAAGTGAGTTATTTAGGATGCTTCTTTTAATCTTGAGTTTCAATACACTTTTGAGTAACTTCCAAGTTATGATCCCCCATGTTTGGGGATGATGTGGGAGCCCCAACACAAACAATGCCAATCCACTAAAGGTCTAGTGATTCTTAGCTTTTCAACAGTTGAGGCTACAATGAACTTTCCTTGAGCTTGGAGAGTCCAAACTATAGTATCCTCTAAATTGTTAGGAAGTAGAGATGGCAGTGAGTTGATAATCTCACCGATAGAGCTATGAAAGTGGTCTGGAATGTTCCATTCAGCATCCTTTATAACTTTGTTAAGTTTAGCTGTTTTGTGAAGGTAGGAGTCATAAATAAGGGACTGAGTTAACTTGTCTAGCAGAATGTCTCCCTTACACCAAGGGTTAAGCCAAAATCTAGTGTTGTTCCTATTACCAATTAAGTGTATAACAAAGCTGCAGGCATGCCTTCTATACTGAAGAATCACCCTCCAGCTCCATTAGCTGTCACTTGGGATCTGCGTTTCCCAGAAATTCCTTCCTGTAAGTGCTTGTAGACCCACTCATACCATAGACCTTTATTCTTGGCTGCCACTTAGTAAGTCTGTCTCATAGCTGCAGCCTGGTTCCAAATAAATAGCTTTTATGATCCCAAGTTCACACTCTTTAACAGGGAAACATACCTCACTCCACCTAATAGGAGCAACCATTCTCTTAGTAGTTAGTATCTTGCCTTATTAGGAACTTGTTAAACAACCATAAGGGACTAATGTTAATCATCACTCTTCCTCCTTTTCCACCTAAAGAAGCTCCTCCACCTTTGGCATCTTGTCCTCCTCCATACCAAGCTCCTCCTCCACTTTAGGCACCTGACTAAAAATTCAAGGTTTGTCATTTTTAGATTTTTTTTTTCAAATTTCGTGGTTAAAAATAGCTTCAAAGCGGTTTTCAGCAGAATATCCTTGGTTGGGTATGAGACGAGGAATAGGAAATTGTGCAGAAGTGGAATCCTCTCAACGAAAATAGTGGTAATAGACAGTACACTCTTCGTGAGTAGGACATAAAGTAGGCAATATAGAAATATTGAGTAATCGCCGTCAATCGTACTCAAACTACGAATGGGATTAATGAAAAAGTGGGGGATTGCGCAAATATCGGATAAAACTTGAGAGAAAAAAAAGTTTTTTCGGAATAGATTTGTTAGGTTCATTAGTTGGATTTTGAGATAATTGGGCAATAAATTTCCCAAACCTACGATTAAGTGGTTTAACATACTTAATTGGGAAGGAAATCAGTGGTGGTGGAAATCTATGGGAAAGCCTTGTAACAACATGGATTGGCTTTGTAGCGCCCGCTTTTTGTTATAACTAGTTGTGTATTAGTTGTGGTTTAAACTCGTTGCACCCGGTAGTACGTGATCTTAACTCTAGTTCCCCTAACCCATTCAACCCACCACCGAAATAACTCATTGCTTCTCTCCTTCTTCTCCTCCTTTTTCTTTGATTTGCTACTTCATCTCCTCCTTAGAATCAGTCGTCCGATCAAAACTCACACTCTCTCTAAAACCTTTTCCAATCTCTCTTTCTCTCTCTAGAATCTCATCGGAGAACAACATTACGCCGGTTGGATTCCGACCCTATAACCTCTCTTTTGTCCTTTCAATCTTAAACCCATCTTGATTTAATCTAATTATGGTAAATTTGAAGATGTTGTGGCAAGGTTGATGATTGAAGTAAGATGCAGTAAATCCCTCTCCGTTCATTTACCCGAGGCAAGTACATTTATCTGAGATCATTTGCATTGACATGATACGAGTAAATCATAGTATTCTTGTATGTTCAAATCTTCACTATACAAAGCATGTTCTAGATATTAATCTGTCATTGGTTTATTACCCTCTTAGTTGTCGTTTTTATCGTCGCATCAATTTACATTAGACATCTCAGTATTGTGTATGCAGTCATGTATCCCCTAGTGGTTTATTTCATCATATTTATTTAGGTATACAACTATTGATCTTTAAGAGTTAGGCTTTGGTTCTTAATAGGTTAATATCCTAATATTCTTATAGTCTGATGGCAATTTTGGTTAGAGAATCACTTGGGCATTGAAAGTATAAAGAAACTACTTCAGATTGTATTCTAGGTAGACAAACTTGATATTATGGGAAGTTGGTATTTGTGATAATCTTGATTTGTTCTGTTTTAGGTCATTCTTTGGACATCGCATATTCTTGATTCATTTGTATTCAACCTGATTAGGCTTACCCTTAGGTAATTGCTTAGAAAGATGTATGTATGTATATGGTGTTCTTGTCAACTCATGAATACAAATGAATAATATCAACTCATGAAGGCGTAATTGCTTAGAAAGATGTATGTATATGGTGTTCTTGTCAGGTATTTATATCGAGGGTTGGCTATCTTATAGAAATTCATAAAGTAATCTACTCTTAGAGTGATCTTGACACATTTTGGTATAGTTGATATTATTCTTAAATTATATGGGATGGAGTATTTGAACTAAACTTTACCTTAAGATGGTATAGTTCAGTAAGTAGCTTATCGATACTTGTTTGGTTTGAGGCAATTTTCCATATATATATTGATTGCATGTTATGGCGAATGACATGGGTTGTGAAGCATACAAGTACCTTATATGGTCTACGGGAGTAGTTCTCTAGATGTTTTCTTGCTAGATATTACATTAGTAATAATGAGAATTCTCGAGACATCGATTATGTCTATTATAGACAAGGCGGCCTAGTGTTGTACATAGTACTCATTGTAAGATTGGTATTCTAAGGCGCGAGTTGAGTAAGAGAGTTCTTTATCTCAAATGGACATTTGGACGAGTCTGTGATTCTAGAACAACTTAGATGATTCTTCGGTATGTCTTTTGTGACAGTTGATCCTAACATGAATTTTCCATGATTCAGTAGTACGCGACTTAGATTCGCTTTGATGCTCAGAGTTTCTTTTTGATATAGTCACACTTATTGGGCATGTTACGACAGATAGTATTGGATGTTGGAGCTTTACTTCATTTGATAGAGTCCCCACTTGTTATTAAAGTGAGGGTAGATAGATCATCTGGTCGTAAGAGCGGTAGGTCTTTGGATATAGTCTCAGATGCTGATTAGACAGGGGCAGACAGATCATTTGATTCTTATAGAATTCAAACTTCTTCCTTTCATTCATGCATAGGATAACTTAGAGTCATGTACACAGTAGGGCTATGTTGTCAGGGTCCTTGGGTTCGAGTCCCTAAACCAAATATGAGGTAACTGTTTATCAGTTTTCCCGGGTTGCAAGTCCCTAAATTACTTCCCCAGTTACATATCGGCTTTGTTATTCTTTGTGAATACTCCCCGTGGGCATAGATCCCTAAAAGTGAAAATAAAACAGGCTTTAGACCTGTAGGTTGAAATTCCTTGAACACCCTGATCAAGTGCATTACCCGCTAATTCCTGGCTCACTAAAAAGGAATCCGCCAATCCCTGGCTCGCCAATAAGGGATACGCTTCTGTTGAGGACAGAAAGGTGCGAGAGTGTGGTCCCACTGAATTAAAAGTGACCCTGTGTACATCGTCTGTTAGTTATCCCCCACACTTAATAATACTCTAGAATTATTTATAATACCGGTTGGCGCCGACGCTTAAAAATAACATTAATAATTAAACCTTATTTCCTCAAAGTATTGCATCATTTATATATATATATATATATATATATATATATTTTACTTAGACCGTCTTCTTTAGGACTCGTAGCTTGGTTGATCTTCTCCTATAATTCCATTGGATTCTTCATGTCTCTTTTCTGTGTTTATCTTGGTCTATCATGTCTTATGACCTTAGATATTTGTACTTGCTGGGCGTTTGCTTGCTGACGCCTTGCGCATATATACTTTTTCAGGTGAATAGTTGCAGTAGCGATGATAGTGAGTTGGAGCAAGCTAGACTTGCCAGTTTTAGAGTTTTAGTTACCATTGGTAATCATTTCTATCTCTTTTTAGATTATTATTCCGCTGCGTAGTTTCTTAGTGTTCTAGATGTATTTACGATTTATTTTAAATTGTAGTACGTCTTTTGGGGGTTCATCTTTAGGATGCCCGACGTTACACCTCAGAATTCGCGTTCTTAATAGTTTATTAAGAAGCCAATTTTGGGGGCGTGACAGGCTTAGGTTGATAAGAAATTAGGAAAAACATTTTGAACATGCAATTAATTATAGTAACAATAAAAAATCAACACATTTGGGAGCAGAATAGGGCAAATAGAAGATTAAATCAAGATTACATATACAGATGAAATCAATGACGAATTAATCACAATTGTTGGATTGATAAAGAAACACTTCAAATTAGGGTTTAGATAGCTCCGTCAACCACCAAAACCCTAAAAGCTCATTTTATAGGGATGGAAGATTGTTGACACGGTTTTCAAATAATCCGATTTTAGGGTAAAGTTTCATCAGTCCGGTTGAACCAAACTGGGGGAACTTGATCCAAAAATTGGACCATTCGAAGTTCTTCATGGTCAAGGTTAAGGTTAAAGTCAAAATTGAAATTGAAAAAAAAACAAAACAAAAAAAAAAAGCAAAGAAAAGATTTTTTTCCCCAAATCAGTTATATTTCAACCCTAACTACCTACCTAAAAATTCACAAAACGGAGGAAATTATACTATTGTCAAAATTGGAGATCAATCAATTACAAAGGCACAAATTAGAGAAATGAAACCCCTAATTAGAGATGAACACTACCCACAAATTCACAAATTTTACCCAAAAAACACAAATCTTTGATAAAAAACACAAATATTTGACAGAACTCAAACAAAATCAGTGGTTTGTTCAATCAAACCAGCTACTTTGAGAGAGAGAGAGAGAGAGAGAGATCAAAGACCTAATTAATCACAAAACAAAATAAGAGAGAAAGAAAAACTTGAGCTAGGACTGAAGATTAATGATCAAAAGAAACTAAGAAAAAAATATAAGAAATTCTTTGAAGAAATCAGATTTGAGGGTTTCTTCGTAGAAGTAAGAAGAGATAGTAAGAGTGAGAGAGAGAGAGATGGGAGATGTGAAGAGATAAGTCGTCTTTTGTGTAGTACATTACACGGTGGAACTGGTTATAATGTGTGATATATTGGATACGGTTACAACAAACACCTTCAAACCAGCCACACAAAGTGCACCGAAGACTGACAGCTATTCAACCAAGGCTAACTTTCTATCGACTCTTATTTTTATTTTAAGACTGGTACTACCGTGACTTGTCACGGCAAATGCATCGCGCTACTGCTTATACCTCGCCACACCTTAAATGATTCTGGATACGCGCTACTGAAAATATACTACTTGATCAAGACTTTCGAGCAGTTGTGCCTGATTTTTGGCTTTCTGAGTTGATGAAGGAAGACGAGTACAATTTACACAACAAGCAGAGGGTCAGATGGATATATGGCCCCTGAGTTGCTCTTGCGCCATGAAATCTCGAAGAAGTCATCTTTAGTTATGGTAAGCTACTATTGGAAATGTTTTTGCGCAATGTGGGCCGTTGGGGTATTTCACAGAAGAAAGTTGCTCGGCTGCTTCATTATATGAACCTTAAGATACTGATTGATAAGAGACTTCTGAGGGATGGAACATACAATCAGTTTGAAGCAGATATGTTAGTAGCCGTGGCTCTACGTTGCATTAACAAGGACACTAAGAAAAGGCCAGACATGCAGGATGTTCTCTAGGAGCTTGAAGGTCGGAATGAAGTGCGGGAGTGTATGGGTGAAGTGCTGGAAACTAACGACAGACGCCAGGAAATAAAGCGGAAATTATAACTGGCTCAAAGAACCATGTAAGAGTAGAAGGGATGTTCATGTAATCTTGTTACTTGAATACGGTGGATTGACCAATTGATTCAAGCACATTCTGAGATATTGCCGCAAGAGGAGAACTTTAGACAGAGGAGAAGGGTCAACCAGACGCAATCCTACCAACAATCATCTGGATAGCAAACACGCTCGATAATGAGATTGGACGACCAGAAATCTAATCAGACATCTGGTTTTTTGTAATTATTTTCAATTTTAATCTATTCTCTTATATTCATTTACGATATCACTTTCCCTGCTTAGTTTATTTGAAAGTTTTTTGCTTTACATCAATTTTTTTTGCTTTGCATAATCTTCTTCCTTCAGGATTCAAGTGTTGCTTATGATCTAGTAAAATTTTGCAAATGATACAGCTACAAGCGAAAAAACTTGCCAACAGTACCCTTCTGCTCATTTGTGTATTAGCTCATATGACCTGCCTTATGCCTTACTAATTAAATTTGTACTCTTAAACTAGCAAAACTGTTTCCACCTTCATTTCTTGGATGAAAACTATATTGAGTTATAAGTTACACTAAATATATGCTTATGTCTGTAACTGGCCAGTCTCCATCTTAAGAGTAAATGTAGTAAGGGTAATTTGTCCCTGAGAAAGACACACCAGACCCTGAAAAGTATGAAGTTTCCCTTTGCTTTATCTTCATATACAATCATACTCGCACTCCAACTTCCCTTCAATTCATACTTGCATCTTTTCTTTACTGGTTGCATCAAGTTTAGGAATCTCGGCAGATGTCTGATCTTCTTTATTAAGTGAAAATTTGACTTTCTTAACTGAGCCTTTGCCCTTTGCAGTGAATCTTCAGACATTATCAAAAGATGATTGTAAGAGTTCACTGAAATTTGGCTGTCCATTTTATCAAACCACAAACACTCGAGATAATTTTAACTTACGTACAGATCTACATAAAGATAAATCAAAGTGCAATCATCTCTTCAAGAACCAAAAATTCATTATTGGCACCACTATTATACATTCGCTGAAATAACAAAACATTACAGGAAATCAAGTGCCCCTAGTACGTTTTTGGTACCTTCTTGAAAACAAAAGATAACGATTAAGTTCAACATTTGAGATGATTTGCCTTCGAGAATGACAGATCTAAGTTCATAAAACATATACCATTACTGGTTTACTTATAAAAAAAACATCACGAGGAGTTTGCAAAGAGCTTTTACAATAATCCTCGAAGGAAAGGTTTAAATTCATGATTTCGCTTTCCCTTTCCCTTTTCCTACCAAATGCTTCCGTGCAAACAATACTCTAGACCTTGTTGGTCCCTTCATTTCTTCCTCGCTATTTTCGCTATCCAACACAATTAGGTTTTCACTGATCAATGAAGTCTCTGTTTCTCCATGATTTTGCTTGGTGTTGTCCCCGAGATAATTTTAACGAAACAGGTTATCATTGTGGTCATCAGCATGTGACATTGGCAGGGACTTTGGCGAATAAACAGGTATGCTTTGGGGTTTCAACTGATAGAATGACGGCACACTCAATATTTCTTGGAGGAGCCAGAGATTCCTAAAGACAATTTCTTCTTTATCCCACATTGTTTCTTAGAAACCATGTTAGGCATCGTTATGTATTTTCTCGTTATGAAGTTGAAGAACCTGTTGTATGTTACAATGCAACGAGTTTGACGAAGCCTCAGGTAGTACTTGTGACAAGACTGATAACTTGCGAGCATCTACCATGTTTTCCTTGTCACGTTTCCCGTCCTGTGGTGAGTGAAAGGTTTAATTTGTTCCATTTCGTGTCTGTGAAATCTCGTGGTTGTTTCAGTCGAAGACACTGACAAAATGGAGATCTTTGGACATAAGGTAAGTAGAACTCATTGATAAAGGAATAAGTTTTCTATTTAATTGTCGTTCGAACGAGTTTTCAAGTCGTTCGAACGACTTGGCATGTCTCCTGGAAATTTGGCCCATAGCCAATGTTTCGTTCGAACGACTCTCGGGAGAAATAAGGTTACTATCTAAGCAAACCTTGTTTTCCTTTTCTCTCCAGGTCTTTTTGTTTCAAAAACTAATTTATTTTTCAGAAGGCTAAAACTCTTTTATCAGAGAGTGAATTCAATATCAATCAATCCTCTTCTAATCCAGAGATTGATGTTGAATTGGTTTGACAATACTTCCTACATATTGTTGAAGAAGGTTCTTGGTAAGAGATCAAGAAGGGCTGTTGAGAGAACAGAAGAAGATTTGGTGGGAGGTCAAGAAAGGTTGTTGCGAGAACAGAAGAGCGATTCTTGGCATGAAGCTTTGGTCAGAAAAGAGATAATCTTGAGACTAGGTTATCAAGTCTGTAAGTGTAATTCAGATTAAACTCTTTTTGATTAGCGGATTTTTAGTTGTTGATTTCATCAACAACGACCTGTGGTTTTTCTCCTGTGTAAGGAGTTTCCACAGGGTGAACAATTGCTTGTGTCATTTAATTAATTGTCTTTACTTTTGATTAATTTTGTTCAATCCTAGATCATTGATTGATATGAATAGTTTTGACCTAATCTATCGAAATACATTAAATACGAGCACATAAAATTTCAGTGAGCACAATGATTTCAATGACAGCTTTGGGCCATTACCAAGCAGTTCGTCACGACTTTCTTTGGAACTCACATTTTTGGATCTCTCTTCGTGAATCTGATGAGATTGTTGATCAACGCACTTACTTGGAGTTTGGAACTCATTCTTCTTGTCATCATGATCTTGAAATGGTGCACTTTCACTGTAAACAAATTTTGATGAAGCCTTGGAAACATTTTGGTAATGCAAGAAAGATAATTTGGAAGTATGCACCACTTTCTATTTCTCGTGACTTTCACTTTGCAATGGGACTGAACATTCTAAAGACAACTTCCAGTTGACCCCACAGAGCTTCTTACGAGTCAGAGTGTGTTCGCTATCGTCTTTTCTAGATGTTAAATCCAGTTGCTCATCTTCCATCTGTAGTAATATGAGATACAGTTATGAAAACATGGCATAAGTGATAAGTTACAGACATGCTTAGTTTTTACCGTAGATGAACTCTGGTTAGGAGGAAAGCTTTTTGTGACTGTACTAGTCCGGCTAGCCCCAGCCTTTGCATATTTCTCAGTCATAGCCCATGCCTTTTGATCAAAAATTTGCCTTTTGTATTTGTACTCTTTACTCTGCACATTTTTTAAAGCAAGCATCAAATCAGTTATAAAACAAAGTCTGCATATAAACAGATGTCAAACATGAAGTCTCATATTCTGGCGACGTCTTTGAGATACTAAACATAGCTTTTCATTTACAGCAAACAACCATATTTAGCTCATCTTAAAATGTAAACTTACAGCTTCACACATTAGGCCATAATCAGGGTTGGGTTCACTCAGTAACAACTCAATACTTGTTAGTATAGTGAAAATGTTCAGAGATGGTTGCCATGTAACCTGCATTATTTGGAACATCAAATATAGGCTAATACAGAATAAACAGGCTAAACATCAATTTACATATGCTTCAGTACTGAAATCGATCAGTAAATACTACTAAGTATTTGAGCAAATTCAATTTGAGGTAAGTGAAAGGTCTAGGGTATTGTTTACCCGTTAGATTCGTCGATTCAGGATGGCATCTCTTCAAATGCGATGGAGCAAAACCTAATTAGCGAAGATCATGAAAACAAACATTAGAGTGATTGAGAGCAGGGATTCAGACTTAGGGTTTGGATCGTGATATGTAGAGGGATGGAGTAGTGATGAACAAGACCAAGTTTGTCGTATGATTTGGTTTTAAATTGTTTGTTTTGTATTAGAAACTGCAAGAATACCCTTCAAGGTTTAGTTTTAAGAGAATATTTTTCAAGGGTAAAAATAGGAATACAATACTACCAACCCCTAACAATTGACATAATATCACAAATTCGTAAACCTATTTTAAACTAAAAGTTTGTATTTCACAAGGGGTAAGTTAGGCACGCGAAAAATATGTGTTCTCAATGATTTTGGCCGAATCTATCCAATGGCCATCATTAGATCCTCATTTTTAGGTTATAAATATAGCCTTTGATAATCATAAGCTTGTGTGGGGGATTCTGATCGACGGCTGAGATATGTTCTCATTCCAATTAATGCTTTTCCAATCTATATTACATTACACAATAATATTTTTCAAATAGACAAGTCTGTCATTGTCTCAAATTCAAATAGACAAGTTTGCCATTGTCTCAAAGATAAAAAGGGGATAAAATTTCTGGGAAAGAACGAGATCGACGGACGAAATTTGTTCAACTCTCATACTTAGAGGGTAGTTTCGACAAAACACGTAAAAGGGTAAGGGTAATTAAGTTTTATTGGTTTGAACTTTAAGACTTATTGGTTTTAACTCTCATACAGGGACTTTATTTCTCCCAACTCTTCATCTCTCCCAACTCTCCCAACTCTTATACAAGGTACTCTCTCTCTCTCTCTTTCTCACCCTCTCTTTCTAAGCATCTCACATCGGTTTTTTATTAGCACCTCTAAGGCGCAACTTTTCATTGCGGGAGAATCTCCAAGATAAAGAGACAGAGAAAGAGAGAGAAAAAAAACAAAGGAACCGCAGAACTTCAAGCACCAATTGGGCACCATAAAGGTTTGAACTTTAATCCGCATTGTCTTAAACTCTGGGGTTATCTTCTTCTTTTTTAAAACTATGGGGTTATCTTCTGTGAGATGGGATTATCTTTTATTTGTTCAACTCTCATAACTGAACCGGTAAAATGTTTGGAAGTTGATTAATCCCGTTGCCATTGAATTTTATTTGTTCAACCGTCTATTGAATTTTATATGTTCATTTTTAGAGAACAACCGTCCTCTTTCTGGGATTAAAACCCATTCTGCAGCAATTCTCCCTCTTTCTGGGTAACTGGATATGCCACTGCCTGCAGTGCTTTTTCCCTTTTGATAGAGAGGTGTTAAATTAGAGAGAATGTACTCTACATGAGTGTGTACTTATAAATGATGTAGTCGAACATGATCTTCTCATGTTTGTGTAATTCGTAGCCATAGGACATGCATAGATATGGCCTATAAGTTAGGTATTAAGATGTACAGTTTTTTCCTTTAAATGTGGAAGATGTATGTAGTCGAACAAGATCTTCTCATGTTTGTGTAATTCGTAGCCGTAGGACATGCGTAGATATGGCGTATAAGTTAGGTATTAAGCTTTGGGGGCAATGATGGGAGATGACTTATATTGTTTGGACTATAGAATGGCCATAAGATGTACACAAATATGAGCAAAAACTCAAAAAAGTGAGGGGGTGATGAATATTTCCAAAAGGAAACCATGGCATTGGGATAAATGAAGGAGCCTATTTACAGAGATCAAGTGGCTTTTTTGTGAGGTATTATGTCTAAATTAGGTTGTTATTTCTAATTTTGAGTGTTTCAACTTCTTCTTTTAATAAATTTTTTTGCAATACATATGTGGCTGAATGATTTAGCCCTGCTTGAATAGTAGTTACTTTTTTGTTTCATTGTTACTTTAAGATTCTTTGATCACCTATGTCATTGTAATTAGATTTCATTGCTAACTTCATGACGAATTCGCCACCGAACAATAACAACAAAAACAAAAATGGGAGAAACAACAACGAAAATAACACTCTTCTTGTTCCTCAAGTAAGTAAAGCTTTATACTCTTGCATTTAGAATTTATACATGAGTTTGCTATTGCCACCTGGATATTAACTACTGTAAACATTTTTGAGATTATCTTTTCATATTAACTATTATATAAGCTTTTCTTAGTTAACTTTAGCATTGTGAACTTTTGAGTTATGATTTTGTTAGTTTTATATTTAAATAATTATTTTTAGTTAATTTTATAAAAAAAAATTATTGTTCCAACTGTTAATTAGGAATCACCATGTACATTGATGCATTATTTAAATAGGTTTTACCCTACTAATTATAATTCTTATTTAAATAAGTTTTGCCCGTACCATAGATATGAAAAACGTCCCCATACCTTATGTTGGCGGTATAGTGATAAGAGAAACACCTTCAAATGAGGTTTCAACACCCATTGTTAGGGAATGACTCTCAAAAAGGCTACTAGTTCAACGTACCCGAAGAGAAAAAAAAACATAAAACAACCAATTTTGATCAACCAATGCAACAACCAATACAACAAGATCATTCGAAGAGTTCAATAGCACAACGTGCCAGAAGAGAATGCGAGCGGCAACAAAGGGAATCTGGGTATACTGGATCCCCCGCTCCTGAAAACATAACAGAAACCGAATTTCCCCTGCCTTTACCTCCTGAAAACACTATTGCCACCAAATGCTTCACGTTGTACAAAAAATATTGTTTACCTTGAAGTCTTATTGTAATTCAAGTATGTATCTCTAAGCCGCTTTCATAAATCTTATTTTTGGCGTATATTTACATGATGCTAATTGAAATATATTACTTGCTATAGGTTCTTCGTGATTTGTTTAAGGTTGGGAAAAAATTGACTCAGTTGAAACAAATGATGAATATCGAACCGGTAAGAAACTTCCGCCCAAAATATTGAATCAATTTCTTCAGTTCATCTCATAGGTTCTCATTGCAAAATTTTTGAATTCAACAGAAATGGGTCGAGCTTTACCACAGGAATTATGGGCCTGGGAGCTGCTTCAAATTGGATATAAGGATGTATTGTTTGCTTGAGTATCAACCGGAATGGATAAAAGCTGTCTTCAAATGTGATGAGTAATCAAATAATACCATATGCTAAGAATAATGTCATATAGGCTTATTTGCTTGATATGTTGAACTTAGTAGGCGTTATGTTTACTTTAATTTTGATAGAGGATCCAAACCAAAATGGCTTTTAGATCCTCTTATGTTACTTTGGATTTTGAATTGGCGATATGACTGAATTAGTTGTAAAGGGGATTATCTCTTATATTACTTCTTTTTTTTGCTTGAACATTTTTGGTGGTACTTGGTTTGTTTGGGGTTGCTTTGAGGTATAATCAAGGTACTTGAATATCCACTGTAAGAGTACTATGTCTCCATATCATTGATTTTGGTTAAATTATGAGAACTGAGTATATAAATTAAAATCTTTAGCTTTGATAGAAGTGGAAGTTAAAGGAGAGAGGGAACAGGTGGCTTCTGGTAGAAGAGAACTAGGTCTTATCTTTCTATGGTTGAACGCTCTAACTCATACAAGGAAGGGTCATTTATATAGAGAAGCCTGGTGTTACCCTTTGTTTTGCAGCCTTAAACAAGGTTAACATCTTAATATCTCTGGTGTCTCTTTTCTTTGGTATATAATCTTAAATTTTATTGAGTTTTTTTTTATCTTTTTGCAAAATGTTATATTAGAATGAAGCGTTGAATGGAGGTGGAGAGGCAACATCTCAGATGATGCAAATGATAATTCTAGTTGGTTCAGGCGTATTCAGCATCTCAGATGATGCAGATAATAATTCTACTCATTACTGGAACAAATAAGGATGGAGGCTACCAAATTGGTCTGTTACTTTTCCAGACCCTTCTACTCATTACTGGAACAAATTGGTTTGTTACTTTTCTTTATCTTATCCCCCGTTATGAAGTTTAATATCTACCAAATTGGGGATTTACGTTCCTTCCAAGAACTTTAAGATATTTCTCTAAGATATACCAGTTAGAGTTTAATGCTTTTCAGTACCTTTATGACTTGATTTAATTGATCTTCAGGCATTGGAAAATTGATAATCCTATAATAATGTTTGGTATATTTTACAGGTAATGCAGGGGAGTTGCTTGATTCTTTAGATAGAGCTCAAACTCTCAACGTTAAAACAAAAAAGCTCTTTGTTACCGGTATAATACTTGTTACTTTTCTTTCCAATATATTTCTACCATCTTTCTACCCCACAGTTGCAACAGTACGACTCACCAAGGCCTTTCGCGTACAGTTGCAAACCGTATGGCAGATCCCATGATAGCTTGTGAAGTCTGTTGATATGATGAGTTGTCATGTTAATCTTATTGAGGCCAACAATACTAATGTAAATAATATTGATATAAACACAATACTGGTATGAGAGCTTTTTCATGTGCTCTTAGTAAGGTTATGAATGTGGATGTAAGTAATGATGATGTAAATGCAAATATTCATTAGATCATGCTTTGAGTTAAAATTCGCATTACCAGAAAATTAGAAAACCATCTTCCGCAAATTTTATCAGCCTCTTAAAATATTTCTTAGGATGGTTCTCAGTCTTGAGCACTTTATTCTTTCTAATTTTCAAGTGGCTAATGCTAAGCACGGGCTTATTGCTACATTAGGCAAAGACTTTATGTTGTAAAAAGAATGCAAAATGCCAATGTACAAGAGATAGGAACCCCAGAAGCAATAAAGTATTGACATGATGATTTGCTTCTTTGATCTTATTGTGATTAATAATGTAGACATAAATTAAGCTATGAATGCAAATATTAATTTGGTACTTGGTTGAGGTTAACAATAAAGATATTACCAAAAGTTCGTTGGTAAGACAGTTTTGATTTTCTCTATGTTTTAAACGAGTAAATGCCACCTCAAATGGGATTAGATACAATAAATCTATAAATTTAATTCAGGCAAAAAATGTTCGTCGCCTGAGAGATTCGAACTCTCGCGGGGAAACCCCATGTACTTAGCAGGCACACGCCTTAACCACTCGGCCAAAGCGACTCATTTGATAATTTCAGTTTTATATAGAATTTGTACTTGGATTGGCAACCATGGTTTATCTGCTAAAATTAAAGTTTTAATTTAAATATTTTTTTTTGCTCAATCTCTTAACTCCAGAGAAGCTTTGGTAAGTTCTCTCATGTCTCAAATTTCATTTATTTCTGTAATTAAACGTTTACATCTAATCTCTCAACCTCCATTGTTGATCCCTTGTTGCTTCACATCATCCCAAACTTCAAATTCACTAACAACCCAATTTCAAACCACTAATTTGCAACAAAACCCACTTTCTAGATTTCAATATTGTTCTTTGCTTCAGTTCCCAATCAACCCTCATTTTTCAGCTATTAAAACAACCCCATTTTGTTCCCAATCTCTCTCATTGACTAAATTTGCCGAACCCGATTATGATTTGGCCTGTTTTGAGTCAGATGAGGTTTATAAGACTATAATGAGTAATATTAATAAACCCATGGAAACTGCTCTTGAAACAATGGATTTGAAGTTAACAACTGAATTGGTTGATGGGGTTCTTTTTAAATTGCGTTGCAAGGAAAAGATAGCGTTTAGGTTCTTTACGTGGGCGGGTCATCAGGAAAACTATACTCATCAACCCCAGACGTATAATGCAATGATTGACTTGTTATCGGATACGGAATATAGAGTGAAGCAGTTTAGGATAGTTATTGATATGTTAGATTATATGAAGAGGAAGGGTAAGAAGAATGTACCTATTGAGGTTCTTCTTCGTATATTAAGGAATTATAAGGAGAAATATTTGCATCACCTAGCGAAGTTCGCGAAGAAGCATAAGATTAGGGTGAAAACACAACCGGAGATTCATGCGTTTAATTATTTGCTGGATTCTTTGTGTAAGTGTTGTTTGGTCGAGGAAGCAGAAGTTTTGTTCAATAAGGTGAAGAATAGAGTTGAACCGGATGCCAAAACGTATAATGTTTTGTTTTTTGGATGGTGTAGAGTGAGAAACGTGGCGAAGGGAAAGCAAGTGCTTGAAGAGATGATCAAATTGGGTCATGAACCTGAGAGTTTTACTTATATAACTGCGCTTGATACGTACTGCAGATGTGGGATGTTGTCTGAGGCGGTTACACTGTTTGATTTCATGAGAACAAAAGGTACAACTATGTCATCTCCTACTGCAAAAACTTACGCAATCATGATTGTTGCTTTCGCAAAATGCGGTAAAATGGAGGAATCTTTTAGATTTATAGATGAGATGAGAAAAAGTGGATGTCTTCCTGACGTCTCTACCTATAAGGAACTTATTGAGGGGATGTGTTTGGTGGGGAAAATTGACGAGGCTTACAAGTTTTTGGAAGAGATGGGAAACAAGGGTTACCCTGCTGATATTGTTACTTATAATTGTTTCCTCAAGGTGCTTTGTGATCTTAGGAAAGAGAAGGAAGCTCTTAAGCTTTATGGAATAATGAATGAAATGGGGTGTGCCCCTAGTGTTCAAACCTTCAACATGTTGATTGTCATGTATTTTGAGATTGGCAAACCCGATGGAGCATTTGAGGCTTGGAATGAGATGGAAAAGAGGTATTGTGCACGAAATCTTGATACGTATTGTGTGATGATTGAAGGTTTGTTTTGTTGTGACAAGACAGAGGATGCCTGCGTACTGTTGGAAGACGTGATTAATGATGGGAAGCAATTGCCATATAGAATGTTTGAATCTTTTCTGAAACATCTTTCTGATATTGGTGATCTCCAAGCCATACAAAGGCTTTCAAAGCATATGAGGAAGTCTAACAGTCCTACTATAGCACGGCGTTTTGCTGATGGCCAGAAAAGTAAGAGCTCGAGGTTAAGGGGGAAGTAACACTACCTCATCCAGCTCAGATGATGGTGATTCACTTCATGATTCTGAACATTCATAAGGAGAGGTGAAGGGTATGACCATAGACACAGAAGCCCGTTGAGTTGGCTGTCACCATTAGTTAAATTGTGGCGTCTATTGTTTCTTTGTCTACTTCGAGAGAGAAGAACTCACGGACCCCTTTCTTTACATGGATTGTGGGCTATGCAGCTGGATGTTTTACATCACTTCCTCTTCTATTCTGGTGTTACCGCCATCTTAACTATCAGAACACTGGACAAGAGTCGACGACACAACGTCAGGTGCTTCATAAATAACCTTACTTTCAAAACCTGCTCCTCGCATTTCTATTTCTAATGCATGGACCTTGGAAGAAGGAAATCACCATTCAGGAGTTAAACCACACAGAACAGTCAAGATGTGAGTGTCGTAAGTGCTGCACAATTTTTTTAGGTTCTTGTTCCATTTATTTATCTGATTAGGTTATGAACCCGTGCTATGCGCTGCTGTTTAAGCTCATTTTGGTAGATAAATACATATTAATGATAAATGTCATAAATTCGTTAAAGTCCTTAGCTTTATTTTAGAGGGAATAATCAATAGGAAACTAAGACTTTGGTATGTTATCTATGTAGAACAGGGTTTAAGTGTACATGATTGTAGTATTGAACACTTCCATTTGGACAAAATTGAAGTACTTTTGTGTTTGCAAAAGTTTTTTGCAAGACCCGTCGCAGATAATTACCTATTACACTCATTTCGAATACCATATTACACCACTTATGCCTCATACAATAATCTCATTGTAACTATATTTCAAACCTATACATTAATGTGGCTTCAACCATTTTATCCACCCGGTACAGCTCAAGCAATAGCAAATCCACCTAAAGGATTAAAAAATTGGAATAATAAACATAAACCGAAGGAGAAGACTTTATAATAAGTATAAAAAGTATTACATTCTTGGGAACTTCTTGCCCCTAGCATCTTCCTCAAAGGAGAAGGGCTTAGTAATCTATATAAACATATAATAGCAGAATTACTGTAGAATTGAACTCTGTTCCGCCACGTGCCATATTTGAATGAATGACACGTCAGCAATATGGCATCCCATTTTTTTAGTAAATCTGTAGAATTGATTGCGGTGCTGCCACGTCAGCGTTTTAGACTTGATTATGATAGCGCACGTCAGTTTTTTCTTTGCAATTGTACAAACACACGTAGTACGTTTTGACGGAACCAAAACTCAACTTCTGCAACACAATTTTTCACTCTTCTCAACAAACACATCTCCCGCCATGAAACGGTGCAATAGGTGCATCTCTCTATCATGTCCAATGAGGCAATGAACACAATTTTTCACAGTTTTCTCTCTATTAGGCGTTTAGGCTCCATCTCTATCAGGGTCTCAGAAGATCAGGGTAGAACTTGCAACGGGTACATATATCTCTCTCTCTCTGTATAGTTTTCCTTTGAGATCTCTAGGTTTCATAGTTTTTATTGGGTTGCCTGATTTTATCATTTCTGACGAACTTCTATACCTACTTCATACTCCACTTGAAAACCATTTGATAAATCTAATTAAACAGCCATTGTTGAAATTATTTCTTCACCATATGACAGTGACGAGACAATAGAAATGACTGAAGAAGAAATAGATCTTGCATACTAAACCATAGCTTCTAAGATTTGCACATTGTAAGTAAATATGTACCCTTCTTCCTTTTAGAAATTTGAGATATTTTGACTTCAACCTCCATAACATGATCGAATTAGAACTGTAGTGACTCCAATGGTTTTGGGTATGGGTATATAAATACACTGATGAATAAAAAGAAAATGTTTCTGTAGTAAAATCCAGAGTGAGTAAAGATTCTCACACAAATGTGATAAATACCAAGCCATTCGTAACTGCTCCATGGTAGCTATCTGTTTGGCAGGTGCTTTTGATTTGGGTGATCAAAATACTAGTAAAATTCTCGGCTAAATTTTTGTTCGCATGCAGCTAAGTAGCCTTAGATTTAGTCTATTGCTGAAATTCGGCTGTTTTTTTTTAAAGCTGATGAGCGACCATAAAGTTGATTATTAATTAAATTCATCACATACCATTCTTAGTGGCCCTTGCATATCATAGTGTTTGGTGGAGCTGTTTTACGCACTGAATTTAAATAGCTCTCGTTGGTGTCTCTTCTTTTCTTTTTCTTTGTGGGTGGGGGGGATGTGGGCTGAAAACCATACCACCAACACCAACTGTTTGAGAGGGAGTTTGGATGATGTGCTAAATTACATGCTGACACCAAACCATTGGGAATTTGAAACTAGACTTGCATCCCATATCTTCTAGGTGTAATTTTGATCAGATCGTGGGGGTCAAAATCAAAATCCTCAGAGATTATCACACCAAAAGTAGATTTAACTATCATTCACTGGTGATATTTGTGCCCTGCTAGTGCTCTGGGGTTTCTTATATTTAATTTCCCCTTTGTATTTTCTGACATGCAGATTTGAGTCGAAAAGAGCTGATGCTGCATAAGAAAAGCATGTTATGCTGGCTTGGTGATCGGAGCATAAAAGGCAGTCTTCCTTGTTTGTTCCTGATTATCAAGAGACTCTCCTTCAATGTTAATGATGTGTCTCAAAAGAATAACCGATGTCTTTCACCTAGGTTTGCTACAAAGCTAGGTCGGAAGCACGATTGACACTTGACAGAGATCGTATGACCTGTGTTACAAATCTTGAGCGTGGACAGTCTCTATCTTCATATCTTTCTTTTATACTTTTCTTGCAGAGTTGATAGGATGGAATTACTATTTGTATAAATGGATAATATTAAGCATTATACTATTTCTGGTGATCTGTGTTCAAGAAGGAAGCCTTTCTTACTTCGCTTAGATACCAATAAAGAAGTTTTACATGTTTGCTGATGCTTCAACGCATAAAAACTTGTCTGCCGTAGTTTTTATCTGTTAATGATTTATCAGTGTTTCACTAATTACTGTTTCAAAGCTAGAAATTAAATTTGGACTTCTTACAAAGTCAATTACTATTCTTGTAACAGTGTTGATCTTTGTAGACTGCTTTGGAACATATAAAAAATCTTTCCTTTTCAAAAATTAGGTGCTGCCCGCCCATCGTGTTCTTAAGACACCCCTTGATAAAGAATTTATTTGTTGGGGTTCACTCCTAACATTAAGTCCCTTCTCCTATATTCTTATGAAGTGCAGGTAAACTATCTTATAGTCTTGCACTACTATTTCTGAGTAAAGCCAAGGTGCTAAGTCCCCCGGGCAAGTATTTTTTCCTTCTTACTTAGGATTTGTGATTGTTACAGTGTTCAAGCAGTTTGGGAGTCCAAATGGAGATAGGGAGTTTACATTTGTAGTGCCTCAAGTCAGTTGTAATTTTGAGATCTCAACGAAGCAATATGGAAGTTGAAGTTGTTAATTTTTTGGTCAAAAATGTTGTGGTTTTGGAGAGAATGTATCTTAGAGCTCATTAAAGTTAGACGACATCTAAAATCTCATTGGAACAACGAATTAATGTTGTTTGGACTTTGGATGGCTTTTTAATCATCTTAAATCATTTTGAGAACATGCTCAAATATCGGTTATACGTCAATAACTATCTAATAGTTATATGCCTCTTCCAATTGAAAACTCTCCTTGTTGAATGTGAAATTCTATTTGCACTAGGCCTGTTTTCGATCGATAATGGGGGGCGATTAGAATTTTTCCGAATTTTTCGGAAACATAAAATTCGTTCCAATCTCTTTCTTTTTTTTTCTTCAAAAAAACGAAAATGGATCCGTATCCGGAAAAAAAAAAAAATAGATTATTCGAAAAATTCGGAATTCCCGAACATTTCGGATTTTTTTTTCTTCTGGAAATTGAGGGCATGGAAGATAGGCTGCATGGAATTGAGTTGAAGACGACGGAGAACCATGCATCACTACTAGATGTAATTAGCTGAATCGAGCGTCCTTAAATTGGTTTTTGGGGCATGTGAAATGATAGTCTCAATGCGTGTTTTGAAATGATATTTTGGAATAGAGTTACTGTTGAATGTAAGTAATACTAGTACTACCTGCGGCTCGCCACGACGATTACGCCAACGCGCCTTCGGTGGTAAAAAAAACCTGTAGATGTAAATAATCTAAAAAAGTGTCCAGATAATTATACGAAAAATAATTAAACAAAGTAATGTGTGATTTACCTAACATTTAATAGTTTGTATGCACTTCGAGATATAATAGATTCTTGGACAAAATAAATAGCCAATTGAGGAAGATGGAAATAAGTCACGTTGAGTACGTCGACACGCCGAATGCGCTATCTATTTTACCGTTATGTTAAAGAAATCGCATATGCATATGCGCAATTGATTTGTCGTCACACCTTCATCAATTTTTTTTTTTTTTTTTGGTCTTTTACGGTAAATGAAATAAGTAAATCGAATCTAAAACTAACATGGTTTTTTTCATTAGCAGTAATCAGTAATTTTTTTCTGCCAATTGCCTAGATATCACATGTAAATTTGAAGTCTTTTAAATGAGTAACGAAAACAAAAAGTACATAGGTAAATGCTTGAGAGGACTACAACATTTCCAATAAATGGTGGTTTTGGTGGGGAAGATGCAGGGGAGAAGTCGACGGAGAGAATCGGCTTTCATCATGATGGTTTTGGTGTTGTTTTCTTGATTGATGAATAAAGGTGGTGATCAGAGAGAGCAGAGAGGGTGGGGTAAAAGAATTTTGTTATGAAATGTGTATTTATAGAGAATAAATCAAAATGTGCAATTGCATTTTCTTTCAGGAAAAGATATATACATTGGCATAAAAACTGCATTATTCTTGCTAAAAGATCTAAGATGAAAACGAAATCACTAAAAAGGGAAAAGCCCCACAATTCTTTCATCTGACTAATGAGATAAATGGGTGAAGATAAGTTCTAAGACTGTACAATATCGTAAAGGTAGCCTTTAAGCTCGCTTCACCATAACCACCATAATACTTGCAATTGTCAGCGCCATTAATGCATGTCTTGTGGAACTCAAGATATTGAATCCTGCGATACGTGAGAGACCACCTTCTGCTATACTTAAAATGTTTTGAAGGAACTCTGATAATTTTCTCACCATCTCCAACACCTTTACATTGACTGTTTGTACCAAACTTGCAAAACCGTCAAATGAGCTTCCAAAAAAATCCGCAGACTCATTCATGCCACTTTTTTCATCCCCAACTTTGAAGGTGGACCCATTCATATTATTGTTCAAGTCTGATGCATAACAATTAAAAGTAACAATACATGTATGCAATGTTAACTGTTATAAAACGAAAGCGTATTATGTATGTCACTTACTTTTATAGAATTGGGTTATAACCTCATCGTTCTTCATCATAGCTTCCCAAACATTTCTATCAGAGACCAGCGACGCTACAACATTCTGCACATGAAAATGTAAAGCGAAAGAAGTTAGATATCTGGATGAGGCAAGCATACTATAATTTGACCATGTCTATTTTGTGATAACTCCCTGCATATACATTGATAAGAGAACACCCCCTGCTAAGGTACATCCGTGTGGTCAATTTTTTATTACGTCAACTTGTGGTTCACACATGCCTCACCATTATAGAGCCCTTACTAAATTATTCATGCTCTTGGTTATATACGCCTAAACACACTGCTGCGACTGACCATATCTTTACTACAGATTCTGAAGGAAGTTAAAGAATTCTTTCAATTTTACGCAATATTTAAAAATGTATAAATCAAATAACGTCAGAACAGCTTGAAACACTTTACATAGAAATGAAGAGATATAAGAGTTGCACCTGCCACCAGACTGCAAATATGTCAATGAATGCTCCACAAAATCCTCCTTGATCTCGTCTAGAGATGGGGAGCATAATAGCGACCTATATCTATATATGTGACCAAAGAAGAGTTGCAGTGTAGCATAGCAGCAACATGAAGTGAGGATACCTAATTAATAGTCCATTGCAGTACTGTAAAGAATTTCTAAGTTACTGAAGGAAAAGTAAACCCTGTGAACTGAACTGAAGCTATTGTAGTCTTCTTTCCTCAACCAGGAGAAAAGTAGCCTCCATCCTTATTCTGCATCATTTGAGATGCTGAATACGCCTGAAACCAAGTAGAAGAAGTTTTCCTGTTAAGGGATACTCCGGTTTAACCTTTGATACTTGTTTCTTTTTTTTAACTGATGTGAAGCTAACAACAGTTAAACTTGTTGGAATATTATACAATTAACTATGATCAATAACTGAATATGCATAAAAGATTATACTAACATGTTCTCATGTTCTCTGAAATTCCTCTGTTCTTGAGTGGAGTCTTCCCTTGGATTAGCTGCAGACCTTAATGGGATGGTTTCTGTGTTGTAGCCTCCAAGATGAATTTCCTCTTTATTTAACCTGATAGGGTTAGAGTGGTCTTTCCATTATACCCTCAAACCCTAATAAAGAGTAACACTAGGTCCCACCTACCTTAACTTGCTGTAATAATTGGGCACAGCCAATTACACTTATACGACCTATTAACATGTGTGCTCGTGAACCAGAAGAGTAGTGCCGGTATAGATAGAAAATCCAACAAAACCTTTTTAGGAAAATTAAACTCGTACCTGTGCACCCATACCAGCAATAAGACCGATGGTTTCTAGCCAAGCACTTTATGACGGCAGAGATAAGGAGCAATGGCTTTCCCTAGCTTAGAGGTAGCCCTAATGAGAAATATTTCTTCAGTATCCTCTGGGAGCTCTTTCAAAATAATAGCCGTAGTCAAGGTGTTTCCATAAAGAACTCTAACTCTTAAATCTCGATGCTTCATTACAAATAATGCCCCACCTCCATTCAGCGCTTCATTCTAATATAAACTTTTGCGAAAAGATAAAAATAAAATAATAATAATAATAATAATTTAGAGGGGACCCTAAAAAGGGTCATCATCATGGGGTATATTTTCCATTTCTGGGTAAAGGCCAAGTCGCCAAAACTGTTTAACTCCATACAATGCTTTTGCAACTTCCATAATTCTCTGAGCACTACAATAACTTTTGAAAAATGATATATCTTAACCCAAACACCGATCCACTCATTTCCCAGAACCTAAATCACCAGCTTACCGAAATGCTTTCTGATCGATATAGTATAACAAGATAGTTGTTTTTGATGTTTTAGGAATGAACCACTTCTTTTTGTAAAAGAGGTAACAACTCTTTCTTCGTATTTTCTACTAATTTTTTCATGAAAAGGATTACATAATGTCATTGAAGTAGGATTCTTAGGAACCAATTTTCTCCGCATAACTTCAAGATAGTACAATGCCACCATCATCAGATGCTCAGAACTCCATGATAAATATCATGCACTTTTATCGGGGTTTCTCCCTCCTTATTCGTAAGAGTCTGGATCCTCTCCACCGTGGTGGAAAGGATGGCTCTCTACTCTTTAAATATTTTTGACACCTGTACTTTCTAACTCTACTTTAACTCTCTCCCTCACCATTATCCTTTAAGAGTTTTACTTTTAAAATATTTTACTAAATAAATAAATCAACAAAACCTTTTCAACTTCAAGAAGTGTAGTTCTCCTTTCTCCTTTCCTTATCATGGTTGTTCTTCTCTATACTTACAAATTACAAGAAATTTGAGAATACCCTAAAGCACCTCTTTTATTCTTCAAAGTACTCCAACCCGGAAAATTAATTCGTAAGTATTTTATGCCCGTTGTCATTAGCAATTTTGATTCAATCATCGTCACGTCTTAATTTGATTTCTACTGACTCTTAATTTGCCCTTTGAAGACGGTGTTCACGTTATTCTCGCTCTCAATTTTTCAACAAGCTTCTTCTTCATATTATAGACGATAATAGCAAGCAACGGCCAGGTAGAGATTTTTGTATTAGTATATACAACACTGATCATTCTCTCTAGCTTTATATATAGTTGAATTATATACTTGCAATGAACTTAACAAATGTGGAAACTGTTGATGACAATGTAATAGACGAAGTAGCAGATGTCGGTAATCACGATCAACATATTAATGTTGATTTGAGTCAATTCAATAACATGGTATATGAAGGGATGGTGTGTGATTCTGAAGAAGATGCATTTAAAAAATACAACGACTTTACAAGGAAAGTAGGCTTCAACGTACGCAAAGATAAAATATACAAAAGAGCTGATGGGAGTATAAGGAATAGAATGTTTGTTTGCTTTAAGCAAGGGTTACGAAAAGAGAACAAACGGTGCAAAAATACAACCAAGGTGCGCAATGAATCAAGAACTGATTACAAGGCTCGTATGATTATAAAAATGAGGAGGATGAATGGACTGCTTCTGAGATTGTCTATGAGCATAACCATGTTTTGCCGACCCCATCCAAGGCTTATATGTTGCGCTCACAAAGAGAAGTAAAAGAAGTACATCTAGCAGAAATTGAAAGTCTGAATGTAACAGGAATTACTCGTGTCGAAGGATTTAATTATATGGTTCATCAAGCCGGGGGTCATCAAAACGTTGGGATCACATATGTTGATTATAAAAATGCAAGCGACGAGAAGAAGAACTTAAGGAAGGGGATGCTTGTACAGTAATGGAATATTTTGTAAAAAAGCAAGCAAAAAATCCTTCTTTCTTTTATGCAGTAATGGTTGATGATGAAAGTCAGTTGACCAATTTTTTTTGGGCGGATGCGATGTGTGTAATGGATTACAACTTTTTCGGTGACGTCGTTGTCTTTGATACAACTTATCGAACAAACAAGTACGGTCGTCAATTTGCACCATTTGTTGGAGTGAATCACCATAGACAAACAATAATATTTGGCGGTGAATTATTGATAGATAAAACGACTCAATCTTTCATTTGGCTATTTGAGACTTTGATGAAAGCGATGTTAAAAAAGGCCTCAAAGTTAATTCTTACAGTTCAATGTGCAGCAATGGCGAAGGCTATTTCAATTGCTTTTTCAGAAACACGTCATAGGCTTTGTTTGTGGCATATATTTCAAAATGCCACAAAACATCTCTCACATGTTTACAAAATTTCGGGGTTCTAGGAAGACTTTAAAAGGTGTATTTATAACTGCTACACGGAAGAATTTTTTTTGTCGAAATGGAAAAAGATGTTAGATGACTATGATTTGGGTGAAAATATATGGTTATGTGTATTGTTCAAAGTTCATAAAAAATGGGCGTTGGTGTATGGCCGTGATGTGTTTTGTGCCGACATGACTACAACACAACGTAGTGAGAGCATAAACAAATTTCTAAAGAAGTTTGTGAAAAGAAAATATTCTTTTACTGAATTTCTGAATCTCTTTGAAATGGCACTTGAAACTCGACGTCAAACAGAAGTTGAAAAAGACTTTAAGTCGAGCCAAACATCACCAAGTTTAGTTGTCCCTACACTCATGTTAAAGCAAGCATCGGAGCGATATACACATGCTATATTTGACTTGGTTTCTTATGAATACAAAACGCACCTTATGTATACGATTGAAGAACGTGATGTGGATGGCTCAATTTTCAGATACGAAGTGGGTCGAGAAGGACGTACAAAAAACATTGTTATGATTGACTCTTTTAATATTCAAGTGGGATGCACCTGCAACAAATTTGAGCTTACCGGAATCATATGTCGTCACATTGTGAAAGTACTTTATCATAGGAACATTCACGAGATCTTGTCCAAATACATTTTAGCAAGGTGGGCAAAAGATGTTAAGGCTAGAATTGTAAGGGATGAGGTTGGCAAAATAATTTTAGCAAATTGTAATGCAAGTTTGTCTTTGCGCTATAATGAGCTTTGTGCACAAGCCATCAAGATTACGACCAAGGGAGCGATCAACGAAGAGGTATATACAGTGGCTATGCAAGTATTGAAGAATGGACTCGAAAAAGTTGTACTTGCAACGGGGTTACCTCATAAAGATTCAGTCGAAAATTCAAAATCAACAGAGGCAAATGCTTCTTAAAGTAATGAAGTAAATGTTAAAGAAATACTAACGGTTGCACAAGGCTGTGAAAGAGGTCGTCCTCCAGGAACAAGATTGAAGTACGGATTAGAATTAAGTCAAAAAAGGAAAAAATCTAAGACTACTCGTACTGATTTGAGCAATAGCAATGCGAGAAAGCATCATACAAGTCCACAACAAAACGAAGGTTAGTTACAATCTCTTATTTATATCTCGCTAAAAAGTTTACTACAATTCTTATTCTTATAGTTGATGTCTTATGAATTCTTTAGATTTAAGGCAATGTGACACTATGCTAATTGAGGCTACTTGCTCGGAGAAGAATGTCCATTTGAGTAAAAGTAATGCGAGGAAGGATCTTACAAGTCCTCACCAAAACGAAGGTTTGTAAGTCTCTTGTTTATATTAGGTAAAATATTTTATCACAATTCTTATTGTTATAGTTCATGTCTTTGTAATTTTTCTTAGTTTTAAGCAAATGTGACACTATGCCAATTGAGGCTACTTGCTCAGAGAAGGATGTGCATTCAAGAACTAATGAAGAAAATGTCGTTTTAAATCCTACTTTGCACTCCCCAACATATTATCCTTCTCAAATTATCCAACCATTGGTGCCTTATATCTCAACTCATTACAATAACGTAAGATTTTATTTTAAACAAACATAAAAGTTTTAATATCTATTTTGGAGAACTTACTAATTTGGATTGAATCAAACAATATATAACTCAAGCCTTATGGAATTTGGAAGAGACATGGAATTCGAATAACTTTCTAGCACTTTGCATATGAGCTTCAATCAATTGCTACACCAGGTAAATGTTTTACATGTTTTTATTTTAGAAAACCTATGTTAAAACTTACATTTTATATAGCCCATAAGTGATAAATTCGTGTAAAATAACTATCTTTATATTATAATTCTTAGGTTTTTCTAACTGACGGTGGTGTATCACAACTATTTACAAATCAGTGCGCACAACCAACTAACAGTATGAGTTACGATTTTACGGTAATGACTTTGATCATTTATTTGAAATTTTAATTAATATGTTCAACTAACATCAATCTATAATGGATTATATGTAGGAAACCTACAATGCTCCTCCGGTATCACTCCGAAAGAAGTTGTGCTTCGATCATGATTTGGGCATGGAATGACGGATGTTTTATATTGCACGGTTGTCATGAAGAATTGAGGAAACAAACTAATGTAATGAATGATTTTAAGTTACAAGACATGAGTGTTTCTTTCTTCTTTTTGGAGTGTCTAATTTTTTTTTTAAATTGGTATCATGAAATAAGAGTTTTTGTTTGGTATACTTTGTTCTTTAAGGCCTAATAAAGCTGATAATTAACTGTGTAGTATAGTATGCTTAATGGAGATAGGTGTTGTTGGGTTAATGTTTGTGAAGAAAACTAAACAGTGCCTTAAGAATATGGATTAATTAAAAAGAGAATAGCCAAACAGTGGCTTAAGAATTTGGGTTAATGTTGTGATAATTGGTTTGATTTTTTTTTTATTTTAAATTTGAGACATTTTATTTTATTGAATTAATATTTAGTTAGTTGACGGAGAGAGAAGAGTTAGTGGGTTTGACAAATGAGACATGTGGCATTTCTTTTGGAAAATGAGTAGAGAGCCACCAAACTCTATTCTTAACTACGTAAAATCTATCTAACCATCGAGATGAAGATATTATCTTGCACGTTGGTACCACAAAGCTGTTGTTTGTCGTAGTCGTAGCACAAAATGCCTAGAAAAAAAAACGTTTATATATATTTACCATTGATGCACCTCCACAAAGAGTATGCGGTGCAAGTACAACTCATATAATTCACATTCCCTCGGCAACCTTCCGCGGGGTAATCATAGATGACCTTAAAACTTTCACACTCAGGGCACATTTTAGTATCAATAGCGTGATACGTTACAAGATTGATCATCGTGAAATATGGTGGGCACTCCCTCATTAAAAATACAGCGATTACTACTCGAAGTCTCAAACAAGTGGGATGGTTGATCCTTGAAATATGGTGGGCACACTCTCATTAAAAACAAGTGCAATCCTTGAAATATGGTGAGCACTGATGTAATGGTGGACAATAATAATATAAGATCAATATTTATTTGAGAATGTATACTATTTAAACACATTAAACGGAATTAGAGTATGAGATCAGAGAAAAAAAGATGTAGAAGATTATAGTTCTTGCAGTTTTGGTGTTGTTTTTGGTGTCATTGCAGATGGAGAATGTCAAATCCCAAATATGAGAAGAATCTCCTCTAATAAGACGTTTAGAGGAGTGCAACGTAGAAAACAGCGGTAAATATCTAACTAGATCTCATCTGATCTGACCTCTACCTATATTTGATATAATAATAATAATTGTCTGCACTGTTTTATGTCATTTTGTAGATCTGGACAAGAAAATACGGTGTATTGCCGAAAAATGCATTTGTAATTTCTCTCAACCTTAAATTACCTTTATTTTTAACTCCATAGGCTCCCAAATAGGCCATTTTCGCCTATCCCCCAAATTTTAACCAAGAAATTTGAGGAGGACCCTAAAAGGGTCATCATCGTGGGATATTTTCCATTTCTTGGGTTCGACTTAGTCCCGAAAAACTCATGTTGATTGAATATTTATACTAATTACTTGATCGTCATTTGAGAAAATAAATATTGGGTGTTATTGATTTGTGCAGTGTCACCTCCACCTCCACCTCCCCCTGATCGTTGAAAAGCAAATGGGAAAATAATGTGGGTGCAGCAACAACATTTATTTCATGGTTATAATAAATAAATGTTTATTTTGGCTTTTTATTTCATCTTGTACTATTTTCAAGCATCAACTTGATCAATATGCCTGCTTTAAGTTTGGGATTTAATTAATCTTCTAATGATAACCAACTTTGTTCTTGGATGTTTATTTGTTAAATGATAGCGGTGGGGGAAGACTAATTAGTGTTTCTATATCCAGCTTGGTTAATGCACAAATACGTTGTAAACTAAAATTTTAATATCGGTCGCAATAATTTCTATTGACTAATCCATAAATCCATAAAATTTTCGACTATCTGTAGCCTTCAAAAAACGACGGTTTCCGTGCATTATTTATTTCCAAGCTGACTTCAATGGTAATCTTGCCATACTATTTATCATTTTGGACTCTCAGAGCATCTCCAACAACATGGTATACTGTTACACTTTTCACATACTTTTACAAAAACTCCTCCAACAGGAGTATGGTGTTCAATATACTTACCCTCATACCCCTCCAAAGTATGCGAATCCAGAACTTCGAGAGTGGTATGTGCTTACTATTTTTGTGGGTCCCCCACAACTATTTATTATATTCATCTCTTTTCTCTCTCTAATAAAAGAATATTGTGGGTCCCAATTTTTAATAAAAATCTCATCTCTATGGTAAAATAACATTGTGGGTCCGAATTTTAATATAAAAAAATTGAATTTGGAGAGAAATCTGTTGGAGAACAAAGTGGTATGTTATTATGGATACTAGTATCCAAAATCGGAATAACATACCGTCTCTATTGGAGATGCTCTTAGTAATTTATTTAGTTTGGTTATTAGACTCTAGAATGGTGCTAGCTAAAAAAGGCTTCACTTTAAAATATGCTGATATAACCTCAACTGTATGGAAGGCTACATGATGATTCACATCTCAAAAAGCTCTCAAATAATTTGAGTTGCTTCGAAATATGTTAATGATAACTCTTAAGATGTACTATATTCCTTACTAGAAAACGATAAGTATACGTGTTTTAACCTCCAAGGTATCACAAAATACAAGTTATATATTCAAAATATTTTCAAAAATATTAAGGATATTACTTTGATAGCAACTTCCCTTTACTGGAAAGCGGTGACGTGTTTTATTTGTAATATGCTTCAAGAGACAAAAGTTGAGTTTATAATTTTTGCTTTGCCCTATGACTCAATATAATTCGTGTGATTAAAAAAAGAAGAACACAAAAACCAACTACTTGTGCTCATGGTGTGGAAGCTCCTATCGGAAGGTCAAGGGTTCGAATCTCACCATTGGTGCGGTTTGAGGTTGGTATGAGCCCATCGGTCTTGTGTCGGCTTTCCCGATTTGTGTGGTTTGCGGGATATTACACGAACCCTAGAAGATCTAAAATTGACGGTCTGCAAGCCATATGGCCCAGATACCTCTAACTACAAAAAAGAAGATGAAGAAGCAAGTAGAAGTGTTGACCCGTGAAATATGGTGATCAAAGATATAACAAAATACCAGTGATATATTCAAAATATCGATGATATATCGACGGTAATAAAAAAAAAGTCGATATTGTGCAATATATTCGATAAATAGACAATATTTTAAAAATAAATTGTCAAATGATAGTTTATAAAAATCGCTGATAAAATCACAAAAATGCCATGTCAAAAAAGAAAAAGAAAAGAAAAAGCGTTTGATTCGCAATATTTGAATGCATGAAAACAATAAGTTTTATTGCAACATCATAAATGTCTTCATTATTTGATCTTCTAGATCATAATGATTCAATCGTGACTAAAATCATCTAAAATGTCAACTTGCACATATAAATTATTTTCTAAGAAGATCGCGCAGAGAAAACAATGTTATCTGTAGTCACCTATTGTGATAATTTTTGTTGTATTAGTTTATCACCTCGTGGTCCTCCGCACAATTTAAATAAAAATGTTTGTAATGGCATCCATATTCGTTTATTTTAATCTTCTAGTTTCAACAATTGAATGTTAGTCTTGATTCAGTGTCACGAATTTGCAAAATTTAGGATTGTGGTACACCTATCTGCAACTAGCGGGCAATTCTTTTACGGGAATTTAGGTTTCCATAAAATCATTTCTTGCTCGTTGGACCCTTTGTAAGATGATCCGCAACTTAGTAAGCTCTCCAGATAATTTGAGTTGCTTCAAAATATATTAATGATTACTCCAATGATGCACGATATTACTTTGATAGCAAGTTCCCTTTTACTACAAAAAGGACACAAATTTGCGTGGTACAAATTCTTATCAAAATACATACAAAAAGATATGTATAATCCATGAAATTTTAAGACAACTACTACTACTACCGGTAGTCTCAAATTCTAGAGGAGACACTCATAATCTCAAACAATACTCTCATTAAAAAATAGTGGGATAGTTGATCCTTGAAATATGGTGGGAATTGATGTAATGGTGGGCACTGATGTAAGATCAATATTTATTTGAAGGTACTTATTGAGAATGTTATACTCTATTTAAACACATTCAACAGAGTTAAAAGTCTAAGATTAGAGAAAGAAAAATGAAGAAGATTACAGTTCTTGCAGTTTTGGTGTTGCTTTTGGTGTCATTGTAGATGGCGAATGTCGAATCCCAAATGTTAGTGTCCTCGGCCAAGCTGTTTAGAAAAGTGCAATAACATCATCGGTATATACCTCTCTCTCTCTCTCTCTCGAACTAGATCTCATCGGATCTGACCTCTAGATATATCTGATATAATAGTAATTGTCTGCATTGTTTTATGTCATTTTGTAGATCTGTGTGAGAATTTGCAGTGTATTACCAATTGCGTGAAAGCCTGCATATGTAATTTTCCCAACCTTTAATTATCTTTATTTATTTTCCTATAGACTCCCAAATAGGCCATTTCCGCTATCCCCCAAATTTTAACCAAAAAATTTGAGGGAGACCCTAAAAGATATTTTCCATTTTTGGGGATCGACTTAGGCCCCAAAAAACTCATGTTGATTGAATATTTTTATTGATTACTTGATCATTATTTGAGAAAATAAAAACTGGGTGTTATTGATTTGTGCAGTGCCACCCTGAAAAGCAAATGGGAAAATAATGGGGATGCAACAACAACATTTGAATAAATGAATTTCATGGTTATAATAAGGGGGAAAGATTCGCCTACACTCCCTTTGTTGCTACACACCCGCTAAACTCTTCTCTCACCACTCATCTCTCCAACTCAGCTGCCCACTCAACATCTGTCTCTCTCCCACTCAGCTCACTCTCTCTCCCATTCAGCTCTCTATTTGGCGACTAAAAAAAAACTCTCTCTCTCCACTCGACTCTCTCTCTCGCTTGCATCGCTCCGACAACTCGTCCCTCTCTCTCTCGCTCAATCTCGAACTCACTCATCGTGTCTCGGTCTCCACTGAGCTCAATAACTCACTCTCTTTGTCAACTCAGCCTCTCTGTGGATTTCATCCCAAACAGCAGAACCTATCCGTCAATATCAAGTATAAGATTTCGCCTCAGTTACAAGCTTGAAGATGTTAGTTGAAACCTCCATCATAAATTGTCGAATGGTTAGAATTCGACAATTTCTTGTCGAATCCTCTAACAATTCAACAATTTATTGTCAAATCTTCTAACTATTCGACAATTTCTTGTCGAATCCTCTAAC
The DNA here is from genome assembly GCA_014058105.1 of Kingdonia uniflora. Classification (NCBI taxonomy): domain Eukaryota; kingdom Viridiplantae; phylum Streptophyta; class Magnoliopsida; order Ranunculales; family Circaeasteraceae; genus Kingdonia; species Kingdonia uniflora. The sequence continues at coordinate 1,097,113 of JACGCM010000376.1, forward strand.
AATTCAACAATTGATTGTCGAATCTTCTAACAATTCGACAATTTATTGTCAAATCCTCTAACAATTTGATAATTTATTGTCGAATCCTCTAACAATTTGATAATTTATTGTCGAATTGCTAAAAATTTGACTTAGACAATAAATTTTATTTTTGTCGAATTCTACACATTGTTTCCTTTTTATTTCCTTTTTGTCGATTTTTGGAGTAGATATTGGTATATGTTCGGATGCCGTCCACTGACCACCTGTTATTCAAGCAAGATCAAGAACCATGTTACCTCCGTAGCACAATTTCATTCGGTTCACGAAATACAGTTTTGACATGGTAATGAAAATAATGAGAGACACTGAGAAAGCTTCGTACCTTAACCAGAGCCACAAAAAATCAAAGTTGGAGGCTGACAGAGAGTGATTGAGTGGGAGATTGAGTGGCAGGAAACGACGGGAGAGAGAGAGGTAGAGTGAAATTTGAATTTAAATTTGGGCGTACAGAGAGAGAGAGAGCGACGAGTTGTCGGAGCGATGTAAGCGAGAGAGAGAGAGTTGAGTGACAGAGTTGAGAAAGAGAGAGAGTCGAGTGGGGAGAGAGTGAGTCGAGTGGAGAGAGAGAGTCGAGTGACAGAGTTGAGAGAGAAAGATAGAGTCGAGTGGAGAGAGAGTTTTTTTTTGTTTTTTTCTTAATTTTTTATTTTTTTACTTGACACGTCAACGCTGAGTGGGAGAGAGAGAGAGTTGTAGAGTTGGCAAAATGAGAGGCTAGGAGAGAGTGTAGTGAAGAGTGTAGCGGGGAGAGAGTGTAGGCGAATCCTCCCCCTATAATAAATGAATATGTTTGTCTTTGGTTTTTTATTTCATCTTGTACTTTTTTCAAGCATCAACTTGATCAATATGCCTGCTTTAAGTTTGGGAGTTAATTAATCTTCTTATGCAATGGATGATTATAGTTTCTTATCAGAATAAACAAAACTGTTAAGCACCTGCTCCCTAAGCCTAACTAACCAATTATGGGGTGTCTCGAGCATCAAAGTATCGTAATAACTCTTAAGTCCTAGGTACGAAGTTGGGGTGAGTACGTAAAGAGCCTCCATTTTGTGTTTGAGCAACTCCATATTGATTAGTCGCTAAACAGTTAATTGCCGGAAATGCTCTTGGATCACATCAAAATGACTGATGACATTCTAAGTTGTGCCTCAATATCGGTCGCCATAATTTATTTTTGTTAATCCATAAAATTTCCTAGAACGACCATCTGTAGCAACTCAAAGCTCTCAAATAATTTGAGTTGCTTCAAAATATATTAATGATAAATCCGATGATGCAGAATATTACTTTCAAGCAAGTTCCTTTTTATTTGTAATATGCTTCAAGAGACAAAAGTTTGAGTGTGTAATTTTTGTTTTGACCCTGTGAGTATGTGACTTAATATAATTTTTTTTTAAATAATAATAATAACTAGTACTACCCGTGGCTCGCCGCGGTGAATTCGTCGACGCGCTTTCGGCACTACAAAATGTGTTCATTAACGCGCCTTTGGCGCTAAATCTAAATCCAAATGAAATACTGGAAAATGATAAATATCTTTAGTACTATCCGTGACTTGGTCACGGTGAATACGTCGACACACCTTCAGCGCTATATTTGATGCGTATACATGTTTTCATATTACGGCAAGTATGTTGAGATATCGTGGATGAGGGAGTTTTGACCCTCATCTCTTAAAGAATAACCTTCCAATTTTGTCCCATATATCTTCAAGGATAACCTTCCCAAATTGGAGTGAGGTTTTGAATCAAGAATGTTTTTGGAAAGTAAATCAATTTGTTTGCTCAATGCCAAAATCTTCAGCCCATAATCCCAACAATTATCCACTAAAATACTCTCATGTATTGCTATTTGCTTGATACAATCATATCAAACTTTCTAGGCTTTCAAAATTTTCCAAACCATAGCATAAACTCCCAATTAACTCTCAATGAATTATCCCAGTTACTAAATCTTGTACCCAAGTTTGTAAATAAGATAGAAGAACACCCTTATAAATAAGTCTTTGATCCAAACTCCAATGTAAGGTTGCATACCCTTTTCTCCATGTTAACTAAACAACATCGCTTGCCCCTCACGAGTATCCAAGATGGTCCGGATGTCGCTTTAGCATTCATAAGTATATTCCACAGGCGCATTCGCGTATAATGAAGAAGGCTTATACATGCCGGCCACAAGTGCATGTACGCCGTACAACCTCATATTTTGATGTGCTCTTTGTACTGTAGAGTCGCCTCAGAGCCGGGCCGTGACACCCAGGGATTAGTCGGGCAAATGGTGATAAATTATGAACCCAAATCGCCCTGATTCGCAAAAAATTGCAATTACTGCAATGACGTCTTTGTAAACAACATTGTTTATAGAATTCACAACACCCTAAATGCCCGTATTTTACGACTAAAAACTACACAAAATTATGTCTTAGAGTATCTCCTAAAGTGCCTCACTGACTTGGTTTAAAAAAAGCCAAATCCAAGTCAGTGAGGCTCTATTTCCTCTAATAGTACCTGACTTGTATTTAAATTTATTATATTTTTTTTTTCGTAAGTCCAAATTGGGTGCCCAAGTCTTGGCGCTCAATTTGAATTTATTTTATAAAAATAAATAAAAATTGGACGCCCAAGTCTTAGGCGCCCGATTTGAATTTTTGCTATAAAAAAAAAATTGGGCGCCCAAACCTTAGGCGTCTGTTTAAAAATAAAACAGGCGCCCAACACTTGGGCACCCAATCACGACGTTAAAAAGCAAGGTTGAGTCTTGGAATCTAAGGCTTAACCTTGCTTTTGGAGGGTGAAATATAAGTCAGTGAAGCACTGTTGGATGACAAAAATTCTAGGTGGCACCTTGGATTCCAAGGTAATGAGGCACTTTAGGAGATTGTATGTCTATATTGTTAGGAATTGGGTCCAAACCCAAGCTAGGAACCCAATAGGGTTGGGGTGTCCTATTAGAACTCCTAACAATCCCATAGGCCAGATAGGGTTATGGGGAGAGTTTGAGTAGGTTAGGTAACCTTTGTTGTAAGGTTATCCATATATCACTGTATTACGTAGAGAGAACACTATTTATAATCATTAAGAAATCCTCTCTTCTCTCTCTCCTTTTGTTCCCATGATATTGAACTATTAGTAAACTCTATATCAATTATCTCTCAACACGTTATAAGCACGCGAGCTCTAGGGACGAGGATAACAAAAAATTACCTTCTAACCAGAGTTTTCAGGGAAACCAAGCTATCAGGAGAAGAGGTATTTTATAGTTTTTTGAATACATATTCAATTTCTTAGTAATTTATACTATATGATAGATGATCATGGTTTAAAAACATATTTTCCCTATTTTTTTCGGATTAAAAATTAGGGTTTTTGATATTTTTTTACCCTTGAAAAAGGGTTGTATTCAAACTATAATTTTTTTCTTTGTGGACATCTAATAGAGGCAATACCACTTTGGTTGGATAGCCTATTCCGAGAGCTCTCCAACGGTATATGGCACGTCTCAGGGAGATGTCTCAATCACCGGAAATAACACGTTAAAACTAGACAGTTTCGCGGCCAAAAATAATATTTTTTTGTCGATGACGTCAACAAAGATATTAAACTATTTTTTTAATAATTATCTGATGTGAAATCATCATTATCTACTGTGACGTCAGCAGTAACATGTGTCGAGGATACGTGGCAGTCACGCGGATTATCAACGGTTGGTCACCGGAGACCGGACGCCGGAAATTTGTTGGAATATTGGTCGGACGGTCACCGGAGCTGTCACTAGATGGCCACCGGAACGATCACCAGAGTAGTGATGTGGTGACACATGTGCAAGGCACGTGTGATACATGTGCGTGGAATGTGTGGTACGTGTGCAGCCTGTGCGTGTGGTACGTGTGGTAGACACGTGTACAACCCATGCGTGGGGCACATTTGATCTGTGTTTGCGTGGTACGTGGCAGGCTGGTTCAGACCATTCAGCCCGGTCCAGGCCTTGTTCCAGACCGTGTCAGGCCGCTCCAGATATTAAAGCGGCTATAAATAACCCTTTTTTGGTCAAATTGAGGACAATTTTTTTAAAAAATTCCTATTGACTGGACCTACCCTGTGGGGGACCCATTTTGAATTTTATTTATGAAAAATATTTTTAAATTTTTTTTGGGGAAGAGGTGCCTTGTATAGAAAAGTTGGCTCACTTATATATGATATAAGTAAATGGTGTAATACCTATTTAAGTATCTTTCGATAGCTAATAGGATATTACTGGTATGCCCCTATGATACTAATTATAATGATCAGGGATAAGAAATAATGTGAAACCAAGACTAATTTAAAATACGATTATGAGTCAAATCTAAATCACAGTTAATTGTCACGGACAAATAACTAGAGCTCAATTGGGAATTGACTTAGTCTTATTTCTAAAATCTTGGTGTCTGAGGAACCAATTTTTTGTATCTATGTGCAATTAGATGTTACATGATAATATTTAGAAGTATATAGGCACTGATAGCAACCTATAATACCCTAAAATGTTAGTTTAAATATAAGCATAATCAACCTATCTTCTGAACTCAACAGATTTCGGGGTAGGACCACTTGTCAGCTAAACATCTAATACCTTTCATATTCATATCAAATAGTTAATTTGGCTATAATATACAAACCTTCTAAACCTTTAGGGCTTAGAGCACCCTAGTTCTCAGAATAAGGAAAGTGCACATCTAGTAGTTTTAAATAACTATCTTGGCTAAGACTCTATTAAAATGCACTTTAAGGTTAAGATCACTATTTTACAGGGTAAATTTTGGATTTAACACTTAATAGGATATGAACAAAGTTCACCTATAAGTAATGATTGGGAATCACTGACTTGAATACTATAAATTGCTTTTAGTAATAATTAAAAATTATGTACTTAAAAATGATTTTATAAGGAACACACACATCTAGTGGTTTTGAATATCAATTTTGACTAAGATTCTATTAAAACGCACATCTAAGATTTAGATCATCATTTTATAGAGTAAATTTATGATTTAATTATTATTAAAGAATTTCATGAGTTTTAGAATATGATCAGGGTTCAACTATAAGATGATTAAGAATAATTTATTTATATTATAAGTACTATGATCTGTCTTTAATGCAATTGATATGTTTATCAAGAATCGTTACTAATTACGATATACATTTTGCATTACAGATGTTTGCCATCCCACGTTACGACTACGAACCATTGTGGTTTGATGGTTCTAACTTCCTGTCTTGGTGTACAGACATAAAACTCTATCTGCAGACAATGAACATCTCAAAGTCAATTGTTGCAGATAACATCGTCTCTGAACCACTCAGAGCACATGCCATGTTGGTTATGCGCGCCCACCTTGAGCCGGAGCTGAAGTTTCAGCATCTCCGTTGCGGAAATCCATATGAGTTATGGATGAGCTTAAAATAAAGCTTTGGTCTACAGCAGGCCCTGACGAACTATAAGAACCGCAACCGCTGGAACAACTTGAGGTTATGTGCCTTCAAGACTGTAGTTGCCTATAATTCAGCACTACAAAAGATTGTTACAGCCATGAGGCTCAATAACGATTATGTCTTCGATAAAGAGGTTTTGCAAAAGACTTTTTCTACATTTCCACATTCACATACTGCTCTTAAGGACCAATATGAAAAAATGGAATTTAGCTGTCTTGGAGATCTAATCCAACTATTGCTCGCTGCAGAACAAGATAACACATTTGTTTTTAGGAAAAGTAAGAGGTTTCCTCCTAGGTGGAAGAAGCCAACTGCACATAAGATCTTATCTCGTGACAGAGACAACCATGAACGGGGTTTATAGAAGTGGGATGGCGACTGAAGGCAGGAATCGGGAATCGGGGATTCTTGGGCCCTCAGAAGCATAATAGGTTTTAAAAGGTTAGAACACCATAAACACCAAAGAAGATCAAGAAGCCAGATTCTGAATCTCCTTACTTAAGATGTGGGGCTGCAAGACACTAGCTTCACAACTGTAAGACACCATGGGTGCCTAGAGTCAAAGTCTAGGTTAACCACATCACCATTGATATAACTTTTATCACTACGAAGTTAGTAGCGTCAGACTTCTTTAGTGACATTAATGCCAGTATGGATCGACATACGAAGTAATCCGTAACGATTCTCCAGTAGTCATGTGATGTCACATTAGAGAGAACACTAGTAGTTTCTTTTCTAGTAAAGATTTGATTTAATATATTTTTTGTTGTCAGTATTTTTGATTTTGTTGGAAACATATCATTTATATTTCAATAAAGTACCCGTGACATACATGCGATTTTCAATTTGTTCTAAATTGTGATTATTCAAATTTCTTGTTTGGGAAGTAGTTAAATTATATGTATGATAGTTGATCTACTATATACAACCCACTTATGAATCTATCTTCTTATTGAGCATGACTGATAATCGGATAAGTGACGACACATGTCTAAGTGACATTAATACCACGCACTCGATCCTTTTGAGATATGAATATATTTATTATCGAACCTTGTGCATCGGGGATGACACGAATATTATTGGCACGACCAATATGATAGAATGCACTGAGTGCGTTACGCTATTACTCTCTAACGGTACGATACAGGGTATCTAGTCCACTTTATGCACTAGTAAATCCAGTCGAATTTTACTGAGTCTAGGGAGAGACATGATAATATTTATCATGTAATGACTATCAGAGAAAATGACAGACAAGGTTTTGTGCATTCACTCTATGTTTAAAGGTTAGAACACGCTATTGGAACGGTTTCCAATATATTCTTCAGGGCTCGGATAGTAAGGAGAATTATGGGGATTACATCTCAACTTTCCTTAGAAGGAGAAAAGATCCAGAGAGTATATGCGTAATGATTACTTTCAAAGAAAGTCTATTATTTCATCCTAGGATGACCAAGGTGGAGTGGGATCTTTCAAAGAAAGTCTATTATTTCATCCTAGGATGACCAAGGTGGAGTGGGATCTCCAACCTTTGCTCCAAACACATCCATGAAGACACATGTGGACCCTTCTATCCACATAGTGGCCCACTTGAATATTTATGGTCATAAAATACGCATCTAGGAGATGGTCTTACGTTTGCCTACTTATAAAATCTAGGAATGAAACGTTAACACAAATTCTCACTTAGATCATTCGATCGCATGCCCAATTCTTGGATTAACCGATCAAAGTCGATCGATGTGACTTGACGGGCTTAAGAGTTGGACTCACAGGCTTTTGATGATTATTTTACCGCTAAATGGGATAGATGATTGAGCATCGTGAGTACCTCATACCATACCCAACTCGGGATTGGCAGAGAACCTAATCAAGTGATTTAGGATAATTGTTAGGCTACTGTTATTATGATCACAGCTTCCGGCTAGTGTGTGAGATATGCATTCTTACTCCCACAATACTGATTAGGGTTCGTCCCTTAGCAAATCCTCAAATAATTTTTCCCCAAAGCGACTAGTAACTGGGTCGGAGCCCAGCGTCGCCCATCGATGAACATTTGGATATTCCGTGCAAGTGCCAATTACACCACAATGTATGAAGTAGGACCCTCAACGTCGGCCTGGTATTAAGTGGGTTATGATTCGTATCTATCACTAGATATTTGAAGCCTACTGCGATGCATATTATGCAGGGCAAATAATTATCACTTTGATGAGACGATATTCCCAGCATTGGGGGGAGATATGACAATCAATGTTGATGATATTTCCAAGAGGTCTTGGAAAATACTATAGTTATTTCATCTAGATTTCTATACATAAGTTAGGTGATAATAAGATTCAACAAATTACAAACCTCCAATAGGTCGTAAATGATTTGCTATAAGCATTCATATGCACTATTGAAGTACCGTAAGTGTATGTACCTGCAAGTAATACACCTACACAGCAGAATATTTCGGGGGAACTAGTACCGCAACAAAATGTTCCAGGGGAATTAGTACAACAAACGTATCCGAGGCTCGCGCTTAGTGCGGAGCACCGTTGGAATAAAGTATTATGAGTTGGGGAACTGTAGAATAAGGGACAAATATAACTAATGGTGTAGTTAGTTCATCGAGGATGGAACCACCCATATTTAATTAGCCTTCCGGGGGGGGGGGGGGAGTGCAACTTGTTTTTGTTTTACAACTTTTTGTGGTGACTACTTCTATCTATATATGCGTTTCTTGACATTTTCTCTTTCACGTCACTTTTTTAGTGACGTAAATACCCGTATTTGTTGTAGTGAGAAGTTTTTTTGCTTGGTTCCTTGGCGCAGATGATGAGACTAAGAGGCAGTATTTATGTTATAGGTTTGGTCGAAATAATTGTCCTCTATATGACCTTAGTGGTGCTACATACGAATAGGCGTGGTTGGTCAATTCCCCATCTCTTTCTATATCCATATGATATCCTTATTTCTAGCCCAGTTGTTGTCAGATTTTAATTTGTTGCTTTGGTACCTATTTTGGAACAACCTTAGTACTCTCTATTAGTACATATCTTTTGTATGTTATTTGGTATTTTATAATATGTATATATTTGACATTTTAAGTATACAATTTGTACATTTTAATTGTGTTGTTGCCTTAATATATGATGAATTATAGAGAAAAATGGCGGTTTACGTATGTTTTTGGTGTTTTGTGGAGAAACTTCTAATTTTGGTCAAACTATGGTTCAACTAAACAAAAGGTATGATGTTATAAGAGTCAAGATTTTAAGTAAAACCTCTAAGAGCATCTCCTAAAGTACCTCACTCAATTGGGTGAGGTCTTTATTTTGAAAAAGACCAAAATCCAACTGAGTGAGGTCCAATTTCATCCAACAGTACCTCAGATGAATTTTTTAACATGCGTCTAAATGTTGGGTGCCTATTTACTTTCTTAAAAAAAGTTTGAAAATTTTCAATCTGGCTCCTAAGTGTTAAGCTCCCGATTTGAATTTAAAAAAAGAAGAAGAAGCAATTGGGCACCTAAACCTTAGGTTCCCGATTAGAAAACAAATAGAGCCCAACACTTGGGTGCCCGATTACGACATAAAATTACAAGGTTGAGCATTTGAAAGCAAGGCTCAACCTTATTTTTTGATGATGAAAACCAAGTGAGTGAGGTACTGTTGGATTGCAAAAATCCTACGTGGCGCCACAAAAATCAAGTGAATAAGGTACTTTAGGAGATGTTCAAACTTTTAGTCAAACACACTAAAGTTTTTTTTAATCTTCCTCACAACTTATAAGTTAAAACATCTTACCTCTTCTCACCCAAAAAAAAAAAACAACAACAAACAAACATGGTATAACTGTTAATTTTTTCCAACCATAAGAGCATCTGTAGTTGACTCCTCAAATACGAGCCACCAAATTTGGCTTTATTGCCTAATAAAAGTCAAAAAAAAAATTCACTACATTGGGCTCCTGTCAAATACGCCACATGTCAACTTTTCACTAAATTTTTTAATTTTTGGGTAAATTTTGTTTTAGTTATAACAAAATTTTATTGCCATGTAAGCATTAAATTTGGTTTGAAGAGTGAAAACAAAGTCAATTTTGATGACCCAATATGACTTTAAGCAATTTGACTTTAATTTGGAGAGTCGGATGTGTTTTAAAGGGATTTGGCTCTCCAAATTTAACTTTTAAACAAATTTAGAGAGTCGAGTACAGATGCTCTAACCCCTATCTCACACGGAGGTTTCCGGCGGTCAGGTATTTTAACTAACCCTCCTGAATCCCCTAATTTCCAACCTAATTTTGGACCCATAACTCTTCTCGTGTCAGTGGACGGTTACAACCACCGCTTTCCCAAGAGGCCAAGCTTAACTCTAGGAGATGCTCTTGTACATAATGAAAGTTAGTCATATATTTTTCAGGCAACTCTTAAAGGGACCCAACTAAGCTACTATTAAGTTGTGCCGCAATTTACAATCTTCTTAGCCAAACCTACCCAACAACTCACGGCACTATGCATTCATTTTTTTTTTTACCTTCCTAGCCGGTTCATTATTCTACACTTTATGATGATTTTAGATTTTATGTAATTTCAAACATCAACTATTAGAAAGAGATGTACTCCTGTAAGTCCGTCCAAACTCTCGTTGTTAAATAGACTGTGGAGCAGGCTGTATAGCATTAGACAAAGCCTGAAAGGAATCTGATGGATTAAAGCCCAGGTTTCCTAACCCACAACCCTACCCAGAAAGTATGGGAACCAAACAATCTCAGATTCTCAATCGATCAACAATCTCAGTTTCCAAGTATCTCTCTCTCCAAGCATCTCTCAGTTGATCAAGTATCAACGATTCAGCATCACTACTACTAGTCTTAAATTTGCTGAAAGGAGTGCTCTATGATCTCTGTAACTACTGCATATAGCCTAACGGTATGATCATGATTTTTTTAATAGTTGTATTTTATAAAGATTTAATTTGGTGATATATTTGATTCAAATAATTTGATGATTGGGTGCTTTGTTTTATGGTTTTGATTAATGGGATCCCGGCCCTGGCTATAGGCTCAAGTGGCGGCCGCCTAGGGCCTCCAATCCCAACTTGTCTCTCATATAATTGGTAGTTTGGGCCGCCAAAATACTACCCTTGGGCCTCATCTATCAAAAGTTAAAACTAACCCAAAAATAATTAACTCCTCTCTCTTTGTCTTATGTTTTATTTTATGGTTTGATGATTTATGATTAACTCCTCTCTCTCTGTCTTCCTTCGCCCTTGCAACAATCTTGTCCTCTGAATTTCAGGATTTGTTGATGTAAATCTCCAATTCCCAACTTTGTCTCTCATATGTAAAGAAAATCAAAAACACAATTTCTAGGTAAAAATTTCAAACCCCACTTATTTGATTGATTTTGTAAATTCCAAATTTCCAATTTCTTAAAATTCAATTTTGAAATTAACCCATTATATATTTACATATGGTTGTTGAATATTTGATTTAGGGTTGTACTCGGGTCGGTTCGGCCCGGGTCCAGGCCCATGCCTGATCCGACCCGAACTTACCGGGCTACCGTATTATAAACTTGAACCCGAACCGAACAAATGCAAAGCCCGAACCCGAACCGAATCGGGTTGGTCGGGTCGGGTCGGGCCGGGTCCTGAGTTCGGTTTGTTAATTTTTTTCATAACTAAATAGCCCAGATGTAAAGCCCAAATTCAAAGCCCAGATGCAAGGTAACAGAAACAGCAAAACAGTAAAACAGATGCAAGCCCAGATGCAAGGTAACACAGCAAAACACAAAACAGTAAAACACAACTTTATACTTCATAATGATATACTCTACCATGACATAAATAGATTCAAGATACATGATCTTTTGCATAACCATTAAGTATAACCATCTGTATGTCATCAATCATCATCACTTGTCGACTCATTCTCTCTCGTCCTTGATTCAATCTCTTCCAACAAAGACCTGTTGCAAAAGCTCAAACTCTCACATGGAGGACCATAAAGAGGTAACAATCTTACCCCAAGGCCCTGGTTGGATGCTCTCTAGTCCTTGATTCAATCTCTTCCAACAAACCCCTGTTGCGGAAGCTCAAACTCTCACATGGAGGACCACAAAGAGGTAACAATCTTACCCCAAGTCCCTGCTTGGATGTTTAAATGGTGAAATTTCTAATGGGATTTGTTTAAAATTTGCAGAAGAATGGTTCATGGATGTCAGTACCACAATTTGGTGATTAGGATCAGAAGGGAAACATGCGTGATTACTCTTTAGATTTCTCTAAGATTAGAGAGATGAGAAAGTAGAATAAGAGAGATCTCTCTAGAACTAGTATTGGTAACAATGAAGAACTTATCCCTCAGCGCAACAATAACAACAACATCAACAACAATAACAACAACGACGGGGGTGGGCGTCGTAAACTGGAAGGAAGAAAAGCTTCATTCTAAAATAGGGGTTTGATGAAGAGACACAGAGGAGATGTGGAGGGATTGACTACTAATGGAGAGAGGCAGATCAGTAGATGTGGAGGGACTCGAGGGAGAGAGGAGATGTGGTGGAGGGACTTGAGGAAGAGAGGAGTCACAGAGGGAGGCGAGAGTGAGAGAGATGTGGTGAAGGGAGAGAGGCAGATATGATTTTTTCATCTTATAACCCCTAACCCTAAAGATCTTAACCGATTCGGGTTTGGTCGGGTCTTGAAAGGTCTAAACCAAACCTAAACCGATGAGATCCGGGTTACTTAAGTAATAATTGAAACCGAACCGGTTATGCCTCAGAGCCGGACCGAATCAGCCGAGTCGGGTCGGTCCGGATCGGGTTACCGGGTTCACCGGTTTTGTGTACAACCCTAGTTTGATTGCTGGGTCAACTTGGGGTAATGAGGAATTAGGGATTGTTATGATAACTTGATATCTGTAATTCTGTAACTTATCACGTACACGTGAAACTGGTCTGAACTATTTCGATGATGATGGACGATGAAATCCATTGCTTTTGTGTTCGAAAAGCATTTTTTATTTCATTATGTGTATATATTTACGTCATATTTAGCATGAATAACATCATGATCAGCTAAAGTTACCTTAAGATAGAGGGAGAAAGATGTTGGGTCCCTTCTACGGTTCTATTCAAACGTTTATCCATACTAAGAATCCTATCTCATTTACTCAACTGAGCACCCAAGTACAATACTAAGAACCTTAAATAAAAATCCTGGGCGTGACCTGGGTGCCCAAGTCTTATATAAGAAAAAAGAAAATCATAGCCAGTAAGACTTGGGCGTGACCTGGGTGATAGTTGGACGCCCAGGTCAAAAGTTTTACACAAAATTCAATTTTAAGTGGAAAAATATTGTTCTTTGTTTTTAAAACAAAAATCATATTTTCAAATGAATAAAAAAAAATCAATTGTACGTGTAAAAAACATTCTTCGATGGTTGAGAACAAACAAAAAAAAAAAAAAAAGGTTAGGGAGGGGGGCATTTTTTGAGTTCCGCCTAGGGCCTCCAAAACTACAGGGCTGGCCCCGGGGGTTTGTTTAAATTGTTGATAAATAATCTACTTTCTTAATTGATATGCGTTGATAGGGTTGGTGTTTAGACTTTGGAGTTAGGACTTGTTTGGATGTCATTATTACTAGATCATTGATTTAGTTTTGATGATCTATATTTTGTCTAAATAATTATGTTAATGTTAAGTAATTATGCTTTTGTAATATTCACGTAAGATATTTTGACTATTTGTAAGTTTGATATGTATTAGTACATGTTATGGGTATTTGATTTATAAAAAACTCCACCAAAAAATACATGAAATTACTTAAATACCCTTGAACACCATTTTTTTTTGTTTGGGATCTGCCCCCGAGCCCCAAATTTAACCCAACACATTTTCTTTAATATAACCCCCCTACTCTAAAACGATAGGTTCGCCCCTGCGTTTCAGAGCTTTCTCTCTCAAGCTCAAATCAATGGAGTTAGAGGTAAAGATTGTAGCATCAATAAAGGCATGTTTCGTCTCTCTCCCTCTCTTCCTAATTCAAACCCTCCAATCAACCCATTCCTCAGTTCTCCCTCCAATTCTATCTCTCGAGCTTCGTTCTCGCAATCACGATCTCTGGCACGTCGCTTGGTCTGGCTCCGCTTCAACATCATTTGCAATCGAGGTAATTTTTTTCCAACCTCATTTGATTTGATGTAATAACAATTAGGTTCAATCAAACAATCATGGGTGATGTTTAATTTTAGGTTGCGAAACCACTAGCAAAGTGCATTTCATTACCGAATCATTTGACTGTGCAAGTTAGAGCTGTTGGGAATTTGCCGAAAGCTACGCTTGTTACGATTGAACCCAATGATGTTGATGATTGGGAGGTGTTGGAACTTAATGCTGAGCTTGCCGAGGATGCTATATTGAAACAGGTATTTGAAGTGTAATCTATTAATGGGTTTGATTTTGTTTTAGTAGTGAAACATTTGGGTTAAACTGCTTTTGATTAAGTGCGGAAGTATGTAGCTAAAGCCTAGTGGGTTAACCTTGTAAAACTGAGGTTTAAACTATCTATTACGAGTGATGTATGTTACTTCAAATTTTGGGTATATCATATAATATGTATCCAATGCCTTGAAGCACATGCTTTTGATTATTTACATTTTTGTGTTTGTTTATTTCTACCCTTAGTTCTAAAGATTCTAAGGTAGACCATTAATAAATAGGATATTTAGGGGATAAATGATAAACTACTAGTGTTAAGCATCTTTTTTGTTTTCCTTTTCTTGATGAATGAATTATGTTACTCCCTTTTTTTTGGATGCTCAATAACTCTTAAAGAAACCAAAGTTATGATAGTCTTTGTTTTCTGCTCGATCTCTTTTTGCAAGGATGAAGAGGAAATTCCATGGAATGATTCAAAAGGAGACAAGGGATCATATATATATATATATATATATATATATATATATATATTTTCCAAGTTGTCCCCATCCCCATCCCATTAATTCGAACACGAATGAATGGGAAATGGTTGGCTGTCACCATTCAACCGAAGTCCATGGACTTCCTTTCCATTAATTTTTTTGAAAGGGTGGCGTAATAGCTTTATTTGTTTGTCTTCCTTACTTTCAATCGGTCTATCTCAATTATATTATGATAGCTTTGGTTATAGTATTAAAAATAGCTTGAACTGAAATGATTCTAGCTTTCATACAAGTTGGTCATAATTTACTTAAACTAGTTTCTTAACTGATATGTTGGATTAATAATACATACCTTTCAACACCTCTGCTTATTGACTACGGAGCGGACATAAGGAGTATAAATCAACCCAAGACAGGGTTTCTCTTTGATGAAGAGCCGGTCCACTCAAATGCTTTTCTTCTTTTCATGCAGAACAATATTATGTGTAACACTAATCATAGCCTTGTGGCAGTACATACTCGTAAGATCATATATAGGAATCCCAACTCTCTCAACAATGTTTGAAGTCACAATAACTCAGACTCTTGCTGTCGTAGACCTGTGCGCTTTTTTTTTGTAACCCTCATAAGGTGAATATGTATAATAAAAAAACCCTATGGTTAGACTCTATACTCCTTTCAATCCTATCATACAAAATATTGCCTCCACCAGTCCATTACTTAATATATGGAAAATGATAATAATATTTTAAAATAATATAATTGATTTTTTTTTTAGAAGGTGAATATATTAACTTAAGATAATTTTCCACTCCATTCATCATGCCAAAAAACTAATCCTCTCCCCATACCCGATGTTGATATTGATGCCTTCTTTAGATTTGTCTCATGTGTTGAATATCATTCTCCATAATCCCACTCCATGCATGATATTGAGATTATTCAAAAGTCATGCAAACTCTTGTATCTCAAACTTAGCTTTAAACACCTCTGCCCATAAGTCGTCCATGGTATTACAATATCTTCAAAGTCACTTTTCAAGCAACACGATATTCATCTTCGAGAAGAATTTTAACCCCAATCCTTCCTTTCCATACGCATTGCCTCCCATTTAAAAAGATGGAGCTTATCCCTTTGGTACCATCCCAGAGAAAATTCTTAACAATCCTCTCCAACTTAGATCCTACTGATGCTGGTAAGTGAAATAAAGATAGATAATATGTAGGCAAGCTCGACAATGTGCTCTTGACAAGTGTAATACGACCTCCTTTTGATAGCATCTTCCTTTTCCATAATGACATCTTCGTACGAAATTGTTTGATAACTGGATCCCACATCTCAACAAAATGTGAAGGTGTCAGGCGCCCCAAGAGGCATACCAAGATAAGCGGTAGGGTGAGTTCCTATTCCACTGACCAAGGAAAGAGCTAAGCCTCTAAGATCATTACCATTTCCAACCCCCATAATTGGATGTACATCTGCTCAACTCTCGTGAGCTGCTGAAAAAAAGGTACACAATGCGGACATTCTTGATTTTTAATCGTAAAGTGAACGCTTGTATTAGTAGAAATAGGCTTATTTCTCCTATCCTTTATAAGAAGTTAGTCAGACGTGCTTCTTGATTTTATGTTGGCATTTTTTATTAGTATGTTTTATACATTGTTGTTTGAAGGTTATGTCGATTTGTGCTGTGTATGTTGTTAAGTTTTATTTTTTATAACACTTTTTCTATGTAGTTTATATCGATTGATACGTACCAGTTGTTTCTTGATGCAAGTTGGTATAGTTCATGAAGGAATGAAATTCCTTTTGTGGTTGCATGGCCACACGGTTGTTATGTTTCTTGTGGTTTCAACATTTCCTAAAAAATCGGTAGGTAAGTGGAACCTTATAATTTACTTCGTGTTTCATATCAAATTGGTATCTAAACTCTTACTTTCTTAGAGACACTAGTTTTTATTTACTACACGTTTGAAGTTATTTTTTGGGGCTTCACATTTCTTCTAAGAAATGGGTAGACACTTGTAGAGCCATGAACTTACGGGTTTGTGTTGGAGAATATATAGTGCAGTGTAAAAAATATGTTCAATAATTTACTTAAGCTGTGTGTAAGGTCACAAGGGGCTCTAGTCTCGCCAACTAGGTTATGTTGTGATGGAACCATCTCTTGCATCTTGTTTTGATGAAGTCCATTTAGTGTTCTGAAGTTGTAGAACCACAAAAAACATTGTATAACACTTTTTGTGATCTAAATTATTATTTATCTAGTATATGAATGTCTGATAGAGTAATTAAATGGGTGTATCATGCCATCTTGCTCAAAACTCAAAGAGAAAATGTACTTGAATGTTTTACAATGTTACTTACAGTACTAATAAGTAGAATTGACTACTTAATTGGAGAAGTGGTCTCCAAAAAATCTTGTAAAATATTATTTTCTCATCTATGCAATGATAGGAACCATGCTCAAGAAGCAAAAGTCTTGAATTCATTCACCATCAACGGAACCACTCGCCACGATTTATCCCGACATAAAAATATCGGCGACATTTTGGCAGTTTTTTCATCGGTCAAAATAAATTTTCTTGAAAATAGTGTAAATATCTGAAAATATGGAAAATGTTGGAATTCTAAAAAGAAAATAGAAAAATATAGAAAGATTAAAAGTAGGGCTGTCAATGGCCAGGATTGGGCCAGGATTTTGGTCAATCCTGACCCGATCTGTGATCCTAAAGGATCACTAATTTCGTGATCCTGACCATATCCTTTAAGGATTTAGGTGATCCTTATCCTTATTCGATCCGTTATGCTTAAATGTTTCGTAAATTTGAATTCTTGCAATATTAAGTGCTAGCAATTAACAAAGGAGCATGTGTGTAAACCACATATATTTATAATGGAAAATACATACCTATAAGCCAAAAAATGATACATTATATATACCAAAATAAGTCGAAGCTAGAAACTAATTATACGTACCAATAGGTATATACCTTTGTTAACGGATCAGATCATAGTGAACCCTAACCCGATCCGTTAGGTGGATCGGGTCGTAGAAGATCAATAATTTTTTGATCCTGATCCTTTGTTAACGGATCGGATACAGGGTCAAATCCAACCCACCCATTGACAACCCTAATTAAAAGTATTAAAATTTGGAGAAGTTGTTTAAAAATAAGGAAAGACGAAAATCTACAAATAATAAAGGCACAATAAATATCGAAAAGGGAAAATCATTTGAAAAGTAAATAAAAAACTGAAAATTTTGGGGGAAAATATAAATATAAGGAGTGAAAAGATGGATAAAATGGGAAATTATTAAAACGGAAGATGCTCTATTAGAATAAAAGGTATTCCTATTATTCATGTTTATATTCTACTAAAATAGAATTGTAGATATGGTAAATTCTCTCTATAGTACTGTTGTTGGGACTATCCCCCTGGTCCTTGGTATTACTATAGAGAGGTTGTTACTATAGGTTAGTACTTTTTTGGAGGTTTATAGATAAACACTCCGAAATGACTCTTTTATTACTATATAAAACCGACGGGACTAATTTTTGTGTATGGTTTCCAAATTTATTTATTTTTTACTAAAAAGTAGGAGGGATTATTAGTTATTATTGTATCCTTAGGTACGAATTGGGACCGACGGTATTCTATTGTTATACAGGGGTTATTACTGTATAGGGTAGTACTATAGAGAGGTTATACTGTAGTTCATTATTTATTGCAACTTATGATCTATGAGTTATGTCTAATACTTTATGTGTCGACTAATTTATAAGTTAACAAAAAAACTAATGCATTATACATTAATGAGTGTTGTACCTCCTCTAATGTATCTATTCCAAACCAAGTGTATTGTTTAAGAATTTGTGGACATCAATTTTCCACGATGTTCGAGATACTCTATTGCGGGAAAATCCTTCTCACATACTCCTTATTAGGGCTGTACACGGGTCGGATCGGCCTGGGTTTAGGTCTGGACCTGATCTGATTCGGACAACTTGAGTCTTTACTATCTAAACCCGAACCCGGACCAACCTGGGCCAAAACCCGGACCGGAACCGAACTGAAATGGTCGGGTCGGGACAGGTTCCTAACTCGGGTTTCTCTCCCAAAAGTTTTAAATGGCGGAAGAACCCTACTTTGCAAATCTAAATCTCAAACATCTCCTACTATGTAGCAATACCCCAAAACTCATCAAAACCGAAACTTATCTTAAACAAGGAATCCCAAAACCCAATTAAAATCTAAATATCATCTTTAACATTAAAATAACCAAAACCCCAACTTGAATTAAAATGAAAATTACAAACAAAGAAGCTCAAAACACCAAGATGAGTTCTTGAGGTTAGCAACGGCTTTGAGAATTTTTGACATAACTTCTTTTGCATAACATAAGATGATCTTATGAGGGAAGAAGAGTTCTTCTGGATCTATCTTCTCGAAATCAGAACTTGTTGTAGTACTATGTCTTCTAAGTGAGAGAGAGAGAGAGAGAAAAAGAGAGGAGAAGGAGCCAACAATATTAAAGTTCTGAGTAAGGGAAAAAAATAGAGATGATATGCTTTTAGTCGGATCGGGTTTATAAAACCCAAACCGAAGCCAACCAGATTTTAATCAGGTTTATACAGCCAAAACCGAAACTGACTCGGCCTGCCCTCAAAACCGGACCGAACCAAACTGAATCAGTTGGTTTGGGTAGGTCCGAATCGGGTTCTCAGGTTTTATGTACGGCTCTACTCCTTGTACCGCTTGTGTATTAAATTCTTCATAGCAGCATGCGACTTTGCATGAGTATTACTCCTATTGTTTTGTAATTTTATTATTGTATGACCAAAGTTTAATACACAATCAATACAATGAGCATGTGAAGGATTTTTCACCATTACATATCTCGGATGTCATGGAGGAATTTTTTTTCAAGGTTTTCAACGAGTACACAGTCGAGAACATATTTATTGAGCAACGAGAAGCTTCTACAATAGAGCATGAAGCATAATTCATACTTTACGACTTATAATAGATAGTGGAAGTACTTAAATTCTATTTTCAGAAATAAATGGATGTGATGTATAGAATATCTTCAATAAAAGATAATCTCAAAATTCTAATGTTCATATTTTTTTACTTTGTATAGAGTAAT
This sequence comes from Kingdonia uniflora, assembly GCA_014058105.1. Classification (NCBI taxonomy): domain Eukaryota; kingdom Viridiplantae; phylum Streptophyta; class Magnoliopsida; order Ranunculales; family Circaeasteraceae; genus Kingdonia; species Kingdonia uniflora. The sequence continues at coordinate 1,116,699 of JACGCM010000376.1, forward strand.
CAAGTTTTAAGTTTCCATTCTTTGCAAAAATTTCCTAAATTTCTAAAAATTAATAATTTAGATTCCCGTGAGCTTTACATTCTTTCAAGATGTTTTCATGTTTTTCAAATATATATTACAATTCTTTCTATAATTTTACATTTTATTGCCCCCCCCCCCCCCCCCACACACACACACACACACACACACGTTTTCCAATAATCTACTAATCTTAACAAAAAAAATTCCTATAAATTTCAGATTTCCTTGTATTTTTTTCGCTCTCACCCTAATATATTACTGATTTATCTGCCAATTTCCTAGTCATTTTTTTAGAGAGGTCTTTATATCTGTTGAAATCGATATTTTCAACCTCTCCTTTATGCCTTTCCTTTCCACCTTTTCTTTCCTAGATTCTTTCCTCAGACTTGCGAGTCTTAATAGTTAAGATGCTTGGGGTAAAGCCTTTTTTCCCCAACTATTTCAGTTTGCTTTTTTTCTCAAGCAATCAACACTTGTTGTCTTAGTCGGAGACGCAAACGTCACTTCTAAATTTATTTTTCGTGAGTTATATAAAAAAATTGTGGCTGGATCTATCGGTGAACTCAAACTACAAGTCTTTCATTGGCTTTGATACTAATTAAACAAACTAAATTGAGCGCAAGCTGCACAGGCAATTTCAACTAGTTTTTTCTCAAGATAAAACAATAATTAGGGTCAAATCCCTTATTGAAATAGAATTGTGGAAAATCTCTTAAGATTTTTATATTTCTCTCAAAATGTTCATAACAACATAACTGACTGAAAAACAACTCCCAGGCTTTTATAAAACAAGCCAAGACTACAATAAAGATAACCAATGACAGTGAGTGTGCATGTGTCTGACACATGCGACTTGCGAATCGCATCAAATAGGGATCCTTTGTACACGAAATTCTTGTTCTTTATTCCAACTTCTATTTTGTTCACTTTGAAATCCGGCATATGGCCATCGTATATAGGATTAGTATGAACCACATGTTTAGATTGTTGACATGCATTCTTTTGATTAGTATATAAGTTAAGATAACGAATTATGAACAATGAAAACTTAGAGACCGATATATCATGTTCTGCTCATTATGAACAAGATCTACTGTAAATAGAATCTCTTAGAGACTGAACCTTTAGATTCCTTAGAGAGATTGCATATTTAATAACCATGTATCGCTATTTTGTGAAAGGTGAAGTTATGATGAATGAGAGTCTTATCTCTTCAACTTCAACAGCTGTTTCAAGTTCTGATAAAGTTTATTTTTCCAGTGCAACTTGTGCCAGGAACTGAAGTTGCAGTTGCACCAAAGAGGGGCAGGACAAGTATGAATTCTCATCGCGACTCTCACACACAAGGTTCACGCAAAGAGAAATTCTTGACAAAAGCACTATTACGTGTTCAAGGACCAACCAAAGACTGGGTTCACAGAAGTGAGGTTAAGGGTATTGACTTAAGTGTAGTGCTCACTTCGGTTGCTTTTATTCACCCGGAAACAGCTCATCACTCGAAGTTGTCAAATCATCAGTTAATCATTATATTTCGTACGTCACTTCCGAAGGAGGATATGAAGATCGCAAAAACTATCACAAGAAAAAGCAGTTCAGCTGCAAAAGATGGGGCAGTTTCAAGCTTCACTGATAAGGAGCCTACTAGACACACAATTGTGCATTTATTGCTGTCCGAATCTGTTGCTAAAGGACATGTGATGCTTCCTCATTCACTTCGCCTTTATCTAAGAGCAACTCTCCATTCATGTAAGTTTGTTTTGTTAAGTATCCTACTCTGTCATTTCTGTACTTTTATTTTTCAAAGTAAGCGGAAATGTTATTCATGATCAGCAAAGGAAACACAGAGATACAAGAGGAAGTGTGAAGAAAAGCAAAAAAAGAAATACAAGAGGGAACTAGCATAAAGATAACTGATTTAGTCCTTCCTCTTTTGTATAATTGATTGATTAATGTGGTTGTCCAACTATTTCCTAAAGTCTTGTTCGCGATTGTAAGATGTTATTTGACACAATCCTAATAGGAATCTTTCATGCTTAGGTTTTATTCACAGGGAACACATGACACATTAAGACGCAAGTTGCGGTTTCTGTAGAAAGCAGGATAAACCTTTTGCACAGTTTTTTATTATTATTGTGAGCTCTTTTTCTTTTTTTTAATTTAAACATGAACTGTACTAAGTAGTTCTTTTATTCATGTAATCCTGAGCCACTTGTTCATGCAGGGATTTATGTAAAGGAGTACGACGTACCTCCTCAAAAGGACATTCCTCCGTTGAAGCTTTCTCCTTGTCGGTTTAAGTTGTACAGGATAGATGAGGCCCTTAAGGAGAATGGTTCGAATTTTCCTGAGAAGAACGGAAATCGTAGGATGAAAAACATGGCATTCAGAACTAATATGTTTGACAATAATGGATTAATGGATTGGTCAACTCACGAGGAGCTTGTTGTTTCCCTTTCTTCCCAGAAATCTAATTTTGAAGTTGAAGAGGTTACAACTCAGTTTTGTGATACAAAGGTTCTGCAAAGTTTTCTTCATGTGTGGTTAAATGGGCAGATTGAGGCAATTGCTGCGAATACAGGGGTTAATGTGAGCTCATTGGTTTAGGAAATCAATCTTTGCTTCAATTTTTAGTGAATGGTCATAAGTTTGGAACAAGCAGGAAGGAACAGGCACCATGTGGTGGCTCTTCAGTGTATGAACAGAGGTCTGGAGAGCAACCAGCTGAACTCTTATATGTATTGACGCCTGTTGAATCTTCTGATTTTAGTCACTATGGTTGTTACGAGATTACTAAGGATGAAATCAAGAGCACTGATGATCTCAAGCTTTCACAACAGCCCTTTGGAAAGTTGGATTTGGGCGACCCTGTCTATTATGATTATATCAAAGAGGAAACCCTAGACAACAGCTTGGGTTGTACCATATCTTCCCTGAGTTGGATGGAGACAGCTACGCGTCAAGTTATTGAACTTATGTATTTTCTACCTGCATACACCTGATATTATTAACAACTGATATTTTATTATCAAACTTTTAGTTTTCATACTCACGAATCATGAGGAATCAAATTTTTAACCGCTATCTTTGCAAAAGTTATAGAATACTCTATTTTATTTGAAATTAAACTTAAATAACATAAACTATAAAGCAAAATAGCCTGAACCCTAATTAAGGAATATAGCTAAACCACACTTATACCTAACATAAATCAGCGCCTATATCTCTAAGACCTCCCAGCCCGCCCAACTGAAGCTGATCATCATCAGAACCCACAATTAATCTTCACAGTTGCCACAAACAGAGAGCGAGATTGAATGTAACGATACAATATTCAAGTAATTCCCTTATGCATAAGATGGCGTAACAGATATAACCAACTAGCTATTCACATTGATAACTATTTTATTTGAAAAATGGTGTTTTGAAAGAGTTGGTTTGAAGTGACTACCGTACTATCTTGTAGCGAGCGATAGTTAGTGGTATCGGTTTCTGAAGCATGTCCCTTTGCCTATGAAATAACTAGGGTTAGTTCGGTGTGCAAGGAGGGCTTCTTCACAAAATCATCTATTCTATTAGCACCTGCAACATCGTTTGAATCTGATTATCTTTAAACCTGCGATCGATTTTTCTGTAAAAATCATTATGTGACCATGTCATCTAGAACATCCAGTATTTGTACGATTTCCTCTGACAGAGCAACGAGAACAATGCTCCTCCATAACTAGTTGTGACATAAGTAACTGTGATCGAATCAAACAACAATCTTCACCAACAGCATCAGCAAAAATATTCTCATCATCAGAGGGACAATTTCAAACAATGTGACCTTGGTATTACCGTGATTCATTATAAGTTCTTCCTGAGAGAGAACTTATAATATGCAATGCTATTTTTTTTTAATACCAAGGGGCAATGCTAATCAGTTTCATATGAGAGAGATGTACTGCTAATCAGTCTCATATCTGCTTTAGTACCATGTAAATTCTGCAAACGTCATAGAAAACTATTTCATTGAATTAACATCAGATTTTGGTGTGCATTCGAAGTTATGCTCCATGTTAGCATTCTTTTCCGCTACTGCTCTTGCATGTTTCGTAATAATTGATATGAAAAGAGTGACAAATCTATATTCACCTAAAAATACAAAATGACTGAATCCTTTCTAGAGATGCATTAACTTCCCCTGCCCTTCCCATCTTTTCTGCAGATCGACATTCCTAAATAGGAGAATCCACAATTAACTCTACTTTACTAAATATGAGACTAGGATCTTTGTCAGGGTTGATAAGGTATAGGCTACTGTTCACATTAGTCAGGCCCATGAATCGTGTCTTGCTGGAAAAGTCACCTACAGGATGTCCCACCGTGAGTAGTACATGTGGATTATTTTCTGATTTATAAAGTCTTGCTGGTGAGAAAAATTGACAAGTAAAGAAATCAATAAATGAAGATTGATCCAGACAAACATAAAAAATGCAATCTTTTAGATGGCTATTATATCCAATCAAGTCATTTAACTCACATGAAACTTTTTAGTTAGTTCCGTCAATTGACGTATACTTCACAATCTCATAGATGAGGCAAGTAATTTTTTATGTTCCATGCTTGAAGGGACCTTACCCCTATATATGCTTATTTGTCAGGTTTGAGGTTGCTGCTATCTCCAACTTATGGGAAGCTATTTAGAACGTACAATCTTCCTCTACCTGGTCATGTTCTCATATATGGACCTCCGGTGAGTATATTTGTGGAATTTAATAAAATTTTATTTGGTTGAATTATGTTCTTCATCATAGTAAGGTTCTAAGTTCTAACTACTATTATCAAAGATGTCTACAATCTGTAGCATCAGTCCTATAGAAGGTATGATTATGTGCACAACGTTTGTGCTGTGATACAAGAGAATCAAGAGAAAGGAGAAAATGGAGATGTGATTTATGGAGAGAGAGATTATGGCAGTGTCCCTGTTATTTAACTCAAAAGGGAGTTGTCCTAACTACTAGATTTCGAACAAATAACAAGCATATGAGAATCCTGTAGCACTAATATTTATCCTGAAATATGAGAGAAGGCATGGCCTAATCATGGTAACCATTGTCCGTAGAGGATGACGCTTAGGGGAAACGGACATGTATGCTCCACATCCTTCTAAATATTTCTCAAGTTGGCATGTTAGCCAGAGCAGAGCCAATATTTTTGTCCAGGGGGTTCGGGGGCAGAACCATAGTCCTCAGTATGCTTTATCTTGTCGTGCTGAACCGAGGTGTGCTTAATACTAATGGGAGTTCTCTTATAAAATATAGATTCATCTGTCAACGAGTATTCAAATCTAACTCCTGTTTCTACAGGCAAAGGCAAAGTGTCTCATAAATACCATGATCTATAGCTCAAACTGTTGCTTCTGCACCAGATATCACAACCACCTGTTAAAACCGAATTTGTATTTCCCTGATATACTACATTCTTGTTGACACTAAACAGTATGTTTTTGTTACTTAATTAGTTATGGTATTTTTGTGAGTTTTTCTTTTCCGTTTTTTTTTTTGGGTACTTAATGTGTTTTGCGCATTTGGTTTCCCTGTCGGATTGCAACACTTTTGGTAGCTTATTCATGATCACCTTTCATCTCTATATCCAAACACAGTGCTAAATCTTAGAAATTCTTAAATGCTAATAATTTGTAGTGGGGTCCTCCTCGCTGACCTGAACCTGACGTTTTAGTCCGCTTTTGTCTTTTTCCACGCTTTTTCAGGCCGTTGGAATCATGAAAGAAGCTGGTCAAAAAGAGCTCCTCGTGCGAAAGCTTGAGTTTTGTTTCTTTGTAAGCAAACTTTCCCCTTGGGCTGAGAATCGTGGTTATCAGCCTTCGGGATTGGTTCATATAAAATTTTCAGTTTGTAGGTCTGCCTCACGCGAAACCTTGAATTTTGTTTCTCTGAAAGCGAACTTCACCCCCCCCCCCCCCCCCCCCACCACACACACACACACACACACACACACACACAAAAAGAAAAGAGCTTACAGTTTTCCAGTCTCTATCAGGTGCTTAAAAAAGTTCACTATATACTGAAAATAAGCATGTCATTTCCTAACAGAAGCTTTCTATCATTAAGTTATTTGATTAATTTATCACTAAAGTTTGTGTATTTGTTTTTGACTATTTTTTCCTTCTTATATTTTATGCTCCATATGGTGGATTAGAGTTCCCCAAAATTCATCATTACTTTCAATTCAAAGTCTTGGGATGCTGTATGACTTGTTATGGTGTTACTACTGTAATAGAAACTGTGTAAATAACTATCTTTCAAAAAATGACAAATATGAAACTGGTCGGTTGCTTTAATTCAGTGGCATTGGAGTATTTTTTCATTATGGTGTACTCATGTTTTCAAGGGTTCTGGAAAAACATTATTAGGGACTGCAGTTGCAAAATCTTTTGAAAAGCATGAGGAGATCCTGGCACACATGTATGATGTTTATTATTTTTTTCTCTTGTTCCTTTAAGATCCCTATGAAAATTTTATCTATTAATTGAGCAATATTTAGTGACTAAGGTTAATGGTTTTGTTCTGTTCATAATTCACATATGCAGAGTTCTTATAAGTTGCTCAAGCCTTGCATTAGAGAAGGCCCCAGCCACTAAAAAAGCAATTACTGGCTACATATCTGAAGCTCTTGACCACTCACTTTCTCTTGTCATCTTTGACGATCTTGATAGAATTATTTCATCTTCTTCCGTCTCCGAGAGATCTCAACCTTCAACCTCCACTATTGCACTAATGGAATTCCTCACGGATATTATGGATGAATATGGGGTAATAATAAAGTATACGTATTCTGAATTACTTAATACCGAGTGTCAGCATCCCTCATTTCGCAATCGGTTTTTCTTATAATAACCTAATTTACAGGCTACAACTAAACATTCCGCATTCTCAATAAAGTCTTCCTTTAATATTTCTCTACTTTCTGAATTCTTTCTTCCTGTATGATGTATAGCTTAATAGTGTTGGTAGAAATTGAATCGTCAGATGACTCAGATCCGTTTACATTTACCTGTTTACTAATCAGGTCAAGAGGCAAAGTTCTTGCGGATATGGCCCTATTGCATTTGTTTCTACAGCGCAATCTCTTGATAGCATTCCACAGTCCTTGAGCTCATCAGGTTCCTCACTATATCTATACATATTCTAGAATACTGGTTTTGTTTGTACTAATTTATTATTCATCTTAAATCTCATTATCTTGTTTTATTAGGAAGGTTTGATTTCCATGTTCAACTGCCTGCTCCAGCTGCCTCAGAACGTAGAGCTATTTTGAAGCATGAAATTCAGAAGCGTTCCTTACAGTGTTCTGAAGATATTCTTTCCGACATTGGATCCAGTTGTGATGGATATGATGCATACGATCTGGTATATACTCTTTCGTTGAAGCAAGCGTGATAGTGTATTAGACTATTTATCTTCTTCCTATATACATACACACATTTGAAGATGTTTTAATAGGTTTTATCCGTATGAATATGAGAGTTAAGAGTTTGAGAGAATCAATGGAGAATGAAAAAATGTGAGAGAAGCTACTTTTTTGTAAAGGGCAAAATTGGGTAAACTAGAAGATGAAGAAGAAGATTGATAAGAGATATTCTCAAAAAACAAAAATTGGTAGAGAAAGAACTGATAGATAAAAGATAAAGTTTTTTTTTCTTTTTTTTTTGTATTGAGATCTCTTTTATTCCTTGATCTTTTTATTAGGACAAGCACTAAGGCACGTGCGCTAACGCCCATGCTTGCCCTGTAGTTGAGTTTTGGATTACTTAGTTGACGCATGTGCCCCACATTTTTATTAAAATTACAAAGGAGATGATGTTACTAATTCCCCATTTTGATAAATATTACTAGCAGTACGCGCTATGGTGTGTCCCTTTAAATTTTAAATTTTGTTGAAAGCACATTGTTTATAAGAGTTTGGTTACGGAGGACATTTAGGTTAAATCATAATGTTTAAAAGAGTTTGTATACGAAGAGGCAGCACTAAATTTGTTACTCTGTACAAGTTTTTCAATTGTGGAGGAAATGTGCAGAAACGAGATAAGTAAATTCAATTGGCGCCCAAATTTTTTAAATATTTTTTTAAATAATAAAATAATAAAAATAATAAAATAAATAAATAAAAATATACACTTGGCCAATTCAATTGGCGCTGCGCTAATTGAATTGACGTAGTTAAAGATAAGAAAAAAAAACAAACAATTTTTTAATAATATTTTTTTTTTAATAATTTATCTGACATCAACTGCCTCGCCACAGATAGCCACTGATTTTCTTAAACTTAGCGTAATTTGAGCGATAGCTAGCCTGGAAAAGGGATTTTTTGAAAATTTAGATCGCTAATATAGTGATACCTATCCTGCTGCCCATGTTCTAAGAACAGCTAGAAGACTTGTATATAATATGCCTAGACATCGTTAGACTTGCTTTCCATTCCACATGCTCCAACAATATCGGTATACCCAGCTTAATATTATGTAATGCAAGCATGGTAGCTGTGATAATATTGTAATACATTTATAGAGAAGAATATATCAGTTAGTTTTATTGCCCTCAAATCATCTTTGATGCACTAACTTTAACCATCGTAATGTATACAAAAAAATAAAACCAAATTTTTTTTATGCAAATTCTGTAAAGCTAACGGTGGGTTGCTCCAGTACTGCAGCCAGCACTGGCCACTTTACCTTGGAGTAAACCTAGAGAAGAAAATATAACAAGGAAATGTAAGTTCAAAACCGAATATATAGAAAAGTGGGGGAAATAGTTATAACTTGTCATGCAACCTAGTAATAGATAAGGTTATACTAGAAAGAAATATAACAAATTATGTTTCCATAACTCTTTCCACATAAATGTTTTATTGGGTGTTCTTACATTTACTTGTATTAAGTATGCTATAAAATCAAATAATAGTGATAAGAAGCACGTTTCATACATCGTGTGCGCACCTTTTTTATTTAGTTATTGCTGTTTACTTTGACTCCTTGAATAATAGGATTAGTTTCCTAATTAGATTAGTATTAGGGTTTCTATTTGTGTTAGGTCTCTTCTACTATAAAAGAGAGTCTAAGCTTAGTTTATTTTTTATGTTGGTTTTAGTAGAGTTACGTAGAGTTTGGGGTAAAACTCATAAACCCTAGGTCTCTGACCTTTATTTTTGATCAATTAAGTGAATTTAATTCAAATGCGAGTTTAAGGTTAGTTTAATTGTGATTTAGATTGTTGCTTCCGCATAGTTGTTAACAACTTGGTACCGGAGCCACAAAGATTTTGCGATGATTTTTTCTTTTGCGACGAATGATGGGTAAGTAAAAACGACAAAGAAACAAACGCAAGGCGAGCAATTGAAAACTGTATAAGAGTTTACCAAGTTGTTTATGGTGTTTCCCAAGAGGCCAAGCTTAACTCTAGGAGATGCTCTTGTACATAATGAAAGTTAGTCATATATATATCTTTATTTCACTTACCAGCATCTGTAGGATCTAAGTTGGAGAGGATTGTCAAGAAATTTCTTTGGGATGGTACCAAAGGGATAAGCTCCATCTTTTTAAATGGAAGGCAGTGCGTATGGAAATGAAGTAGGTGGATTGGGGCTAAAATTCTTTTCGAAGATGAATATCGTGTTGCTTGAAAAGAAGCTTTGAAGATATTGTAATAACATGGACGACTTATGGGCAGAGGTGTTTAAAGCTAAGTTTGAGATACAAGAGTTTGCATGACTTTTGAATAATCTCAATATCATGTATGGAGTGGGATTATGGAGAATGATATTCAACACATGAGCCAAGTCTAAAGAAGGCATCAATATCAACATCGGGTATGGGGAGAGGATTAGTTTTTTGGCATTATGAATGGAGTGGAAAATTATCTTAAGTTAATATATTCACCTTCTCAAAAAAAAATCAATTATATTATTTTAAAATATTATTATCATTTTCCATATATTAAGTAAGGGACTGGTGGAGGCAATATTTTGTATGACAGGATTGAAAGGAGTATAGAGTCTAACCATAGGTTTTTTTATTATACATATTCACCTTATGAGGGTTACAAAAAAAAGCACACAGGTCTACGACAACAAGAGTCTGAGTTATTGTGACTTCAAACATTGTTGAGGGAGTTGGGATTCCTATATATGAGTATGTACTGCCACAAGGCTATGATTAGTGTTACACATAATATTGTTCTCCATGAAAAGAAGAAAAACATTTGAGTGGCCAAGGCTATGATTAGTGTTACACATAATATTGTTCTACATGAAAAGAAGAAAAGCATTTGAGTGGACCGGCACTTCATCAAAGAGAAACCCTGTATTGGGTTGATTTATACTCCTTATGTCCGCTCCGTAGTCAATAAGCACCGTAGTCAATAAGCAGAGGTGTTGAAAGGTATGTATTATTAATCCAGCATATCAATTAAGAAACTAGTTGAAGTAAATTATGACCAACTTGAATGAAAGCTAGAATCATTTCATTTCAAGCAATTTTTAATACTAGAACCAAAGCTATCATAATATAATTGAGATAGACCGATTGAAAGTAAGGAAGACAAACAAATAAAGCTATTCCACTACCCTTTTAAAAAAATTAATAGAAAGGAAGTCCATGGACTTTGGTTGAATGGTGACAGCCAACCATTTCCCATTCATTCGTGTTCGAATTAATGAGATGGGGACAACTTGGAAAATATATATATGTATATATATATGATCCCTTGTCTCCTTGAATCATTCCATGGAATTTCCTCTTCATCCTTGCAAAAAGAGATCGTTCTTTAAGGGTTGTTGAGCATCCGAAAAGGGGAGTAACATAATTCATTCATCAAGAAAAGGAAAACAAAAATGATGTTTAACACTGGTAATTTATCATTTATCCCCTAAATATCCTATATATTAAGGGTCTACCTTAGAATCTTTAGAACTAAGGGTAGAAATAATCAAAAGCATGTGCTTCAAGACATTGGATACATATTATATGATATACCCGAAATCTGAAGTAACATACATCACTCGTAATGGATAGTTTAAACCTCGGTTTTACAAGGTTAACCCATTTTTCCTAGGCTCTAGCTACATACTTCCGCACTTAATCGAAAACAGTTTAACCCAAATGTTTCACTACTAAAACAAAATCAAACCCATGAATAGATTACACTTCAAATATCTATTTCAATATAGCATCCTCGGCAAGCTCAGCATTAAGTTCCAACACCTCCCAATCATTAACATCATTGGGTTCAATCGTAACAAGCGTAGCTTTCGGCAAATTCCCAGCAGCTCTAACTTGCACAGTCAAATCATCCAGTAATGAAATGCTCTCTTTTAGTGGTTTTGCAACCTAAAATTAAACATGACCTATGATTATTTGATTGAACCTAATTGTTATTACATCAAATGGTTGGAAAAAAAATTACTTCGATTACAGATAATGTTGAAGCGAAGCCATACCAAGCGACGTGCCAGAGATCGTGATTGCGAGAACGAAGCTCGTGAGATAGAATTGGAGGGAGAACTGAGGAATGGGGTGATTGGAGGGTTTGGATTAGGAAGAGAGACGAAACATGTCTCCATTGATTCTATAATCTTCACCTCTAACTCTATTGATTTGACCTTGAGAGAGAGAAAAAGCTCTGAAACGAAAAATCTCAGCTCAATTGAAATTTTTGTTTCCCGAGGTTGCAGTTTCCAAACCATAAAGTTTTCTCAATCCATCGGATTCCTTTCAGGTTTTGTCAAATGTAATGCAGCCTACTCCACGGTCTATTTAACAACGAGAGATTGGACGGACTTACAGAAGTACATCTGTCACGGCCTAGTCTGGGTCTGTCTCTACAGTGCCCAGAGCACAGTGGAATATGTGGCCGTGCGGCGTACATGCACGCACGGCCGGCATGCACAAGCCATCTCACGGGCGCGGTGCGCGAGTGGAATAATCCCACGGATGCTAGAGCGACATCCGGATAATCCTGGATACTCGTGAGGGGTCATCAAATATGTATTCGGTATAGGCAACAATGCTGAAGGTTCCCTCAATAATCCCTACAGCTTAATCTCTCGTGACGCGCACGAGGTACGGAAAGCACACATGTCTTGTAGCGGATCAGGGTAGCTCAATATGCTGGGTTCTAGATATGGGACATGTATATCTCAAGATGCGACGAGCCTGGACTAGTTATATAGTCCATTTATAGGGTCGGTGCATCTCGATTGGCTTACGGGGCATAGCTACGGCATAGCGGCGCCATATACAAGCCCTATCTGTAAAAGTGGCCCACATTGCGAGGCAATGTCTCCTGGCCTTCCCTAAGCCAAGGAGAACTCATGACTATCCCTTATAGATAGTCCATGAGCTGGGGTCCAAGATGACGAAGCTATAAAGCTCTTTTGGTCATGGGGAGGAATGGACCAAGGTTCCTCCTTAATATAGCCACTAAGTAAATAGTTAGTTTCCAAAATGAAACATTAAAACTAGAGACGAAACGTACTGGCCTTTCTCGCCCCCTTAACCAATTTTGATTTCAACGAAACTTGGCGTGCAACTATATTAAGTCATAGAGAACATATATCCAAGGTCATAACTCAAAACGCTCGAGTGGATTTGGCCGGCGTTTGGTAGGCCGTCACAACATCTCTTTCTAATTGCTGATGTTTAAAATTACATAAAATCACTATGTAATTTCAAACATCAACTATTAAAAGGAGATGTACTACTATAAGTCTGTTTAACCTCTCGTTGTTAAATAAACCGTAGAGCAGGCTGCATAGCATTAGACAAAACCTGAAAGGAATCCGATGGATTGAGGAAACTTTTTGGTTTGGAAACTGTAATCACTGGAAACAAAAATTTTAGTTGGGCTGAGATTTTTCGTTTCAGAGATTTTTCTCTCTCTCAAGCTCAAATCAATAGAGTTAGAGGTGACGATTATAACATCAATGGAGACATGTTTCGTTTCTCTTCCTAATCCAAACCCTCCAATCAACCCATTCCACAGTTCTCCATCCAATTCTATCTCTCGAGCTTCGTTCTCGCAATCACGATCTCTGGCACGTCGCTTGGTCTGGCTTCGCTTCAACATCATTTGCAATCGAGGTAATTTTTTTTCCAACCCCATTTGATTTAATGTAATAAGAATTAGGTTCAATCAAACAATCATGGGTGGTGTTTAATTTTAGGTTGCAAAACCACTAGCAGGGTACATTTCATTACCGGATCATTTGACTGTGCAAGTTAGAGCTATTGGGAATTTGCCGAAAGATACGCTTGTTACGATTGAACTCAATGATGTTGATGATTGGGAGGTGCTGGATCTTAATGTTGAGCTTGCCGAGGATGCTATATTGAAGCAGGTATTTGAAGTGTAATCTATTGATGGGTTTGATTTTGTTTTAGTAGTGAAGCATTTGGGTTAAATTGTTTTCGATTAAGTGCAGAAGTATGTAGTTAGAGCCTAGGAAAAGTGGGTTAACCTAGAGTCGTGACCTTGATGCGAGAAGTGGGTTCACCCGATTGACGATTCCGATTATCATGAAGTCTAACCGAAAAAAACCAACACCGCCCCAAAACCAATACCCTGAGTAGTAGAATCGGGGAAGAGAGAAACCAGTAATATATGTTTAGCACGAACTACGCCACACACATTGGATCAGGCACGTTTAAAGATACGACAAGAGGCCCAGGTCATGGCATGCCTCGAGGCAGGATTGGCACAGAGTCTGGCATGCCTAGACAAGAGGCACATGTTAATACATGTGCGGGTCACGTGACCAATACAAACAAATTAAAGGATCCAGACCTGAGCCGAACTGGAAACCATGCCCTCACCAACCCACAAGGGGACAACTCGAGCACAGCTCAATCCACGTCTTTTTCACTCCCACAAGCAGCATGGTTACCGATAGGCACCGGTGGCTCTTCTAGCCCTAACGATTACAAACATACCCAAAGCACCGACACTGACAAATAGATCGAATTCCACCAAGTATGTAACCACCGTTCTAAAACAGGCAAAACCCATCGAGACTGTGGTGACCCTGACGTTGCAGCGACATGATCTAACATCTCCAGTGGTCACCTCTTTAAAGGGTTTGCAGGGTCGAAGCCCGATACCTCAGGATCAACGTTTCGATGCAATGATTAGTGAGAGGGGACAATGGGAGATTGCTCGGAAAGCGAGTGAGGAGAGGGCAATTAGTTTTGGCGATATGCAGCGGCACATTTAGGAACCAGGAAGGAGTAATTTCTCGCAGCTTACCGAAAATAGTTCTGTATATTGACCCTTATTGGATAGAGTTTCCGGTTCGTTCTTTATATTTTGTACGTCCGGCGTTTTGGCGACTTCAAGTACAACATATAATGTCCGCAGTTGGTAATACAATGCAACAACATGAGCTTTGAGATGATGTGTTACAACGTCCAAAGGGTATACTAGCAAGTTGCGGTAAAATTTGTGGCCGTATTTGTAAGCTATTAAGCGTGCACTTTTGGTTTCATATTAATGCTTTGTAGATTTTCTCGCTAGAGTTCGTGGTCGAACTCTTTTGAGATGGAGGAAAGTTGATAAGAATCGTGATCGTATCCACGACGACTATGCATAGCACGCTTCATACGTCATGTGCACAACTTTTTTATTTAGTTATTGTTGTTTACTTTGAGTCCTTGAATAATAGGAATAGTTTCCCAATTAGATTAGTATTAAGGTTTCTTTTTGTACTAGATTTCTTCTCCTATAAAAGAAAGCCTAAACTTAGTTTATTTTTTATGTTGGTTTTAGTGAGAGAAAGGCTTAGCCTTAGAGAGTTATGTAGAGTTTGGGGTAAAACTCATAATCTCAGCTCTCTGATCTTTCTTTTTAAGCGATTAAGTGAGTTGAATTCAAAGGCGAGTTTTATGTTAGTTTAATTGTATTGAGATCGTTGTTTTCGCGTAGTTTTTAACAAATAGATATGAAGCTCATTTTTCTTTGGTGTTTATCTGCATTACGACATTCCAACTGTTTCATATCAAGGTCATGACTGAGTGGTTTTGACTGACCAATCGAATCTTTTTGATTAAAATTTTTTATTAATTAACCTGTGGTATGCCCGCTTTGGTTGGGATCTCATCCAGATAACTCATAAGTAGGGCGCCGCCCGGGCGCTCCGGGACGGCGCCGGGGCGCCCAAATTTGAACTACCCGCCTCGCCTTAACATTTTAGCGCCCTAGGCGCCTCAGAGAACAGGGCGGCGCCGGGACGGGGCGCCTCATGATCTGGCGTTTTTTTTTTGCTGTGTTTTTTTGAAACTGCCAAATGATTTGGCTCATTTTGTTAATAACAAAAAAAAAACAAAAAAGCTGAAACTGCCAAATGATTTGGCTTATTTTGTAAAAAAAAAAACTTACCCATGGTTGTTGCGTCTCTCTTTCTCCTGCGTCTTGCACTCTTGCTGCGTCTCTCTCTCTCTCTCTCGGGCCTCGGAGGATAGGCCTTGCCCGAGATTGGGCAAAACGGAGGAAGCTTTGTGGAACTTGTCTTTGACAGCCTCAAGAACTTCACTTGTCTCTGTGTTGAGTTTTGCTTCTAAAAGGGAGGGTTCGTCGTTTTTATCGTTGTTGTTGTTGTTGTAAACAGCGGGACCTTCTCTCCCATGCTCAACGACGATCAAACGATGTCCTTTGATTAAAACATTGTTTTCTTTTGGTGAAAAAAGTCCTGCTGTTGTTAGAGAGGTGAACACCAAATCCAGTGCTACAATGTTCATCATCTCTAAGGACCTGTTTGGCTCTCTCTCTCTCAGTGTGTGTGAGTGTTCTTGGTTCTCTCTAGTCTTGTGTACACGATGGTGGTGATTCAGGGGTCACGAAGGTGGAGAGAGTGACACATGGTGGAGTGCATATACACGTGTCTTTGACCGCTGTTGGAAGAATTTCGTTAAGTAGAGGTGGTCCTCACAGGCTTAAAACTACTAATGGTGCTTTGCAAGCATGTATATACACTGGACTAGAGTAGAGTAGAGTTATCTCTGATATGTTTGATTTTGTGAATGCCATTTAGTTGTTAAGTAGAGTATGATGGGTAAACTGAAGTACATCTGTGAACTTAACAAACAACACATTTCATACTATTCTTATGTTGAGTAATGAATACACAGCTCAAACAAGAACAATTGTACTAGGCAATGAATACCGGTAGATGGAAATAGAGATCACGTTAAGTGCGACTTTTGTGGTCATGTGTCGAAACGGGGATTAAGAGGTTAAAACAACATCTTTTTCAATATATACAATATATATTACGGGGAAAAAAAAATATTAAGTCATGTTACAAATTTACACCTATTACAAATTTACACATATTACAAATTTACCTTCTCCCGCCTAGCGCCTCGCCCCGCCCCGACAGTGACCATGCCCACCGCCCAGCGCTTCGCCCCGCCCCGCCCCGCCCCGCCCCGCCCCTGACAGCATAGAAGTAGGGTTGTACTCTAGTTCTCTCTGTATTAAAAGCAAGACTTCTCTAACATTCATATTTTGTATTAAAACATTAGTTATGATGCTCTTTAGGTTTTAATTATATTCTGAACGTCAATGCCTAATCCTATCTATGATATTTTAATTGGGGCTATTGGTGAAGCTCCCACTGGCCGATGATGTTGATTTGAAAGCTATTGCTTCTGTGACTGAGGGATTTAGTGGTGCCGACCTGCAAGCTCTTCTCTCGGATGCACAGCTTGCTTCTGTTCATGAGCTTCTTGAAAGGCTTGACAATGACAACAACTCCAATAAAAAACCAGTAATTGATAATGTGCTTCTAAAGTCTGTTGCTTCAAAAGCAAGGCCGTCAGTTTCAGAAACTGAGAAGCGCAGATTATACGGAATTTACAGTGAGTTCTTGGGTTCAAAGAAATCTATTGCTGTACAGGTGACTTTCCGCAATCTTAAACAACAGACCTTTTCTTCACAAATTTACGCTTATTTCATTTATTCAATGCCATGTATCTCGTGAGCACCCAATTGTATTTAACTTAAATATCCATTTTCTTGCAGTCGAGGGATACAAAAGGCAAAAGAGCGACACTAGCATGAGTCTCGTGATACCATAATAAGTACAGGTAACTTTCCACAATTCTGAACACACCTTTTTTCACAAATTTGCACTTATTTAATTTTGGCGTTACATATCAAGGAAGCACCGACTGTATTCTAAGCTTGAAATTATAGTTGCTTCCTATATTACTGTCAAAATGACAATTCTTGCTTCCTTGCAGTCGAGGGATGCAAATGGCAAATAGGCAAATGACATAATACATTAACAAGCAGTCGTCTTCACCCATGGTCTGTCCGTGCAGAAGCAGTTTCTTTGTAGTTATGTTTCAATGTTCCCCTAAGTTGGATTGAAAGTAAAAGGCCTTATGTGTACGATCTTCCCAACAGCAAGTCATGCGTTTGCCGACCTATTGTTTATTGTCAAATGTGAGAGGGGCCGAGGAGTGACATAAGAGACGCCATAGCTAGTGGAGCTGCTGCGCGAAGTTTTTTTTTTTTTTATGTAGAATCAAAAGTGAAAAGTGAAAAATCAAACCCTGATGTAAGTGAAAGTAAATTAAAACATATTATATAGTCGACAACGAATGAGTAATGATTTAGTTTATTGAGAACTCAATGAAGACTTATTTCTCTAGATAATTATATTTACTTGAAGGCCAAAAAGTGTAGCACTCAGAAAAATTACTTAATTGTTATAGTTCACATGGCATGGTGGGTCCCCCACGGTGGAGTGGGTTAGGCTACTATCGACTACTAACCCCTCTAGGGTTCGGCTAAGGAGAGAGACCTTAGAGTCTCCAATATAAATATATAGGGACTCCCCTACAACGTAATTATTTAAAAACTAACAGTATTTGGCCTTTTGGAGCCCTAATAGAATTTGATGTGAATTGTCCTCTAGTTCTAGTGATCGTTCTCATTGTTAACATATTATTTTTCTTTATGTTATTTTGATATAAGGCTATCAATTGTTGGAGATGCTATATAGATTTTAGGGATTTGCTTGTTTAACCAACACAATGTTAAAAAGAAAATTTCTCAAATTTTAGTAGAATTTTATTAAGATTAGAATTAGGGTTGCTAATTATAATCCCCTTGTGTTCTATAAAAAAGGAGGTCTAGGTTATACAAGTTAAAAATAAGTTTTAGTTTTATTAATTTGGCTTTAAAGTTTCGAAGAAAACCCTTAATGAGATTAGGTTAGTGTTAAATGTAACACGATCTTGCTTTTGTGCCGTGCACTTACATTATAATCTCTCTACTTCTCTCTATATGTTCTCTCATATTAGCCAAGTATTATAGACAATTACACGTTATCAAACACATTTGATCTTCCTTCGAGCACAAATTCTTGGTATTGGAGCTTATCTTGGGTAGTAATTTCTTGTTCTTCATAGCTTTTGGATCAAGGTAACCCTAGAAACGCTACTTTTTCAAAGTTAAAATTTTAGATCTCATAATATGCATGTTTAGATTAATTCTTATGAATATCCATGCTTAGATCTAATATTTGGTATGCTTTTTAGTAGAGCTGTTTTTTGATCTCTACATATTTTTACATACTAATGCCTTGAATACTATGCATAGACTAGGTTTGGTTAATCTTGATGTATGATTTAGACTATATGATTAGATCTATTATTACATGTGATTTAGGTCTGCATACATGCTTACATCTACTTTGTAAGTCTAGGATTTTATATTTATTTTTTTGCCATATATTATGATTGAATATGCAAGTTTTTTCTATCTTTCATACGGTTTTTAGCACTATATTCATCATAGATCATATGGTTTGATCCAAAATTGTCATATAAATCGCATTTTTACATGTTTCGAGAAACCCTAATATTTTAATTAATAATTAGGCTATTTCAAATTTATTTTATTAATATTTTTAGAATAAATGATAATTTTCTATTAAATCTCCTATTTTTGGGAAGTTTAGATTTGATAAGTACAAAATAGAATTCTTTTATTTTTAGTCTCTATTTTGAAGATACCCAATAATTTTGGAAACTCTTTGATAGGGCCTCCTATGTACCATTGGGCTCTTGGCCCAGTGGTGGTAGTACCTCTCCACCTAAAGAGAGGTTGCTGGTTCGAAACCTCATGGGGTTGGAAACTCAGGGTTACACGGATCCCTATGCAAAACCGAATAATAATAATAATAATAATAATAATAAAAAGGGCCTCCTATGTGGGTTGATCTGCGGGTCTTGACCTAGTTAGATTAGATCCATATGTAGGCTTGTATGCGTATGTGTTTGTTGTAGAGAGGTGTACACAAATATTTTTATGTTTGGACTTTGGTTTATTGCACTAGCAACATTGACCCCGATACACCTTAGTTGAGCTAAGCTCCTAGGGCTAGCAATTTAACCATCCTCGCCCTTAATAAGGTGGGTTTGGTAGGACTATAGCGGGTATGAGGCAGGTTTGGTTTTTAACAAAAACCTTATTTATTTATTGGGGCGGGTTTGGTTTTAGGCTCAAATAAATGGGTCCCCATCACCCAACCCAGTTATAAAAGATATGACTTGAATACCCTTAAATTAAACCTAATTGTAAAGAGATGTTTGTTAAGTCCAGCATCATGTTTCCTCTCTTGTCTTCATTTCAACCTCCAACCTCCTATGTTCTGTCATCAGTTTCACTTCATTTTAACCTTGAAACAACATTCTTCACCAAACTAACTTTCATTTGTAGCTCAAGTCAAGTGAGTGTTCTAATTTTAATGGATCTATGATGAAACTCAGATTCTTCTTCTAATAAGAAGATTTTGAATTTCTCTTTCTTTCTTTCCTCAGAGATCAAAACAAAGAAAAGAAGAGATCTTTGTTTGAAAGGTATCCATTTTCTCTTTTTAAATCAATTGGTATTCTCATCCCTTTTGATTACTACTACTACTACTACTTGTTTTCATTAAAAAAATTATAAATTTTTAGTTTTTAGTTGGAATTCTTCAAACCCCATTTCCCATTTTTACTCAACTGGTGACTCATTTCATTTCTTACCAATTTTGATCATCTATATACCAGTATTCATATCCATCTATGTACTCCATCATTACAATCGGTATGAGACTCAATTCAATTTTAAACCCAAAACAACATTTTTTACCAAACTAACTTTCATTTTCAACAATTTTCTTGGAAAATGGCTTTCATCAAACCTCACACCAATCTTATAATGACAAATGTTTTCTTTTTTCTCATCTGAATCACATCCCATCTTTGGTGAATTAATAATACGTATGTTTCTTTAGAGTCTTGTAAAACTTAGATTCTATTGACAACATTAAATAATACTGTATCAAACATATGGATTTTTAAATGGGTATTAAACGGGTGCTGAGGCGGGTTTGGTATATGCAAATTTAAACGGGGCGGGTTTGAGTATTCCCCATTTAAGTTAAATGGTATTGGGCCGGGTTTGGGGGTAGGGTAATTTGGCGGGTATGGGGATGGTATTACTCCACCCGACCCACACCCATTATGTAAACTCGACCATGTGTGAGCTATGCTCCAAGCCGTGCCACTGGTGTAAGTACTCACTCCCGGCAGGCCCTACATGGTGCATCTTGGCCTTGTTGAGCTAAGCTCCAAAATGAGCCCAACCGGTTGAGTCCCCACTCCCGGTCTGGCTCAACTATTACTCCAGATTAGGCATGTAGAGCTCATGCTCCAAGCCCAACCGGCATAGCAGCCCGTATGCCAAGCACTTGTGTGCAGTGCTGGGACCGCACAAGCGCGATCTATTTGTTGTACATGTGTGTAACTCACGTGTGGCATCCCCGCGTGTTGTGCACGTATGTACTGTACATACGTGTGATCCCCGTAATTGCTACCCGTGTACCAAACACATGTGTGTGGCTGGGCTGACCTTAGTGTCCCATGTTCGTTATATGTATTTGTGACCTGTGGACCCCGTGTGTGCAAACCCGAGTACAACCCGAGGGAGGTACACATGTTATGCATGTGTGTGCAATGTGTGTGACCCGTGTGACTTTGGCGTGAGTGACCCACGTGACTGGCACTTGTGTGCAGTACGTGTGGACCACGTGCTTATGTGTGGGTGTGTACTAGTATGTCTTTACACAACACCAGACTTGGTCAAACTTAAAGCCCACCGAGTCCTGCAGACTCTAGGTAGGCCTAAGCCGACCTTGTCACCACCCCTATCCGATCCAAAGTTGACTTTGGTCAATCCAATCTAGGTCCAGCACGTCTTGACAAGACCCGATCCTTACCTGATCCAAACCAGATCCCAGTGTTTGACCTCAATCCAGGTTAGACCTCTAATCTGACCTGATCTGATACGACCCTGAGCTTATTTTTGAGTGGGTACCCCTGATCCAACTCAAAGGCCGACTTGAGCACACCTAGCCTAAGGTCAGATAACTCTAAGGTCAAACTCGAGCTTTTGCGAACGAGGCCTAGGGCCCGAACACGTGATCTATAGAGTTCCAACCCAAGTTTTAACAAATTTGAAGGGCCACATCTAAGCGCACCTGAGTGACTTCTGCTTGACTTTTTGTCGTAAGTCACACACTGAGTTAGGACTCAAGTGTTGTGAATCTCAACCTGAGCCAGTACCCCGATCAGGAATGAGCCGTATCTTAGACTAGGTTTAGATCGAGTTAACCTGACTACAGGCAGGTAGCCTAAGTCAACTCTAACTCTTTATACATACCTTAGCTCTTCAAATTTCTTGGTTCTACCCGTTTCACACTCTAGGTCTTTAGTCGAGCTCACTCTCCCTCTTGATTCAACATTTTTGGCAACACCGATCCAGGCTTTTTTTAAGCCCGCCCTAAGGTCCTGTGTTTACACAGTCTAAATACTGATAGCAAGCGTGTGGTTGGGCGTTTGACGTATGTGATTTCATAACTAGGAAACAGATTTGTTTGAACATTACTAACAAATACCCCCGATAGATAGACATCAACTTATCTGGTTAGAATTGGTTATTCCTCGTATCTTTGCTTGTTCTCCACCTGACGATTTGGGCTGCTAATTGAGGACTCGTTACCCTCTTGGATCCAGTCAACAGGATTTTCTGCATTCAGGAGAATAGTGGGACACGAATATGATCCCGTCCCGAACTATCAACCAATCTTTACTAGCATCCGACTCTCTCAGCGCGCGCGTCCCATCTCCTTCTTTCAGATCGTGCATCAAAACACTCCTGGGTTGTATCGTAGCTGCTTCTTTTAGCATCGATTTTCGCCGAAGCCATATTTTTGCGTTTTTGGTCGTCTAAACCTAGAGTTGCGTCCATATTGCATCTAGCTTATAAATAAAACCGTATAAGCTCGTTTGAACACCGGTATGTATTTTGGAAACTTAGCATATTGGAATTGAATTGGGTTCATTCCTCTATACCTAACGGATATAACACAAATAACCCGCGCGACTTCAGGGTCGCCCCCTAAATATTATCCATGGTCACCTAACCTTAGTATAGAACTATATCGCATGAGTAACAACTATGTTAGATACGGTCTCTAAATAGGATTGGAAAATTAAAACATGGATAGAATCCGGCCTTAGCATTCACTACGTAAATCTATTCCTCTGGTATGAACATTGCTATCGTTTGAAACAAATTTGGTTATTTTCCATTATTATCTTTCCCTGTTTGTATATATCCTCAGTTTTGTCTAAAACAGGGGGAAGGATTATGCATTTTTCTTTTTTTTTCACATTACCTTACCCGCTACTAGATAATACATAATATGCATATTGATATATCGTTAACTCATTGCTTGATTGGAAACATCTTATGTACGTAACCTCACCCCGTTCTTGCATATGATGCAGATGTCAGTACTCTAATTCCAATATCTTGTACTTATCGGAGATAATTATATCTCTTGGGTTATCAACGTTGAGACCTTACTCACACGGTTCAACCTTTTTTCAGTAATCAGAGTGGTTTCGATCAATTCTCTTGCGGATAAGGCAAAGGCTCTGATTATGATGCGTCACCATCTCATACATGCCTGGAATTAAGATGGAAAATCTAACTACTTCAGACCCATACTTGTTATGGAGTCAGCTTGGGTATAAATTTGAACACCATAAGTTGTTTGTTCTTCAACCGGCTCGGGCGCAGTGGTTGCACCTGAGGGCTGAGAATGATGGACTATAAAGATGTGAACACTTATGACTCTGATGTCCATCGCATTACGTCGACATTGAGGATTTGTGGAGAATCAGTTATTGATTCTGAAAAGATCGAAAAGACGTTAAATACGTTCCCTGCCAACAACAACGAGTTGCTTGATCATTCAAAGATTCACCTCTTACTCAGAGATGATTGTTTCCCTGTAATACGCAAAAGAGAACAATTTAATGGTGTATTAGAACCATGATAGCACCCCGACTTGAGGATCGGTTACGCTTGGAGCGTGTAATTTTTATATGCTTCGGGATACTACATGACTTTGGGAGTGATCAGCTACATATTATAATCTCACCACAAGTTGTTTTTACTTTTCTGTTCGAGACTAGTATTTAATTATTCATAGTTAAAAGTACCATTGACGAGGCAATAGTAGTTATGCGACCAGTTGATGCATAACGAGACTAGCCCGGCGTGGCACATACGCGTATGATGAGAATAAAATATCGATCTATTAAAAGTCTGTAATTGCACAATGTAGGATCTTTCAGTAGAGATTTGCCGACAAGGTATTCATATTCGCTGCTGTGCTCACCATCAAGGATGAGGATTTAAAGCCACTTATTGTAAATAATTGTGAATTGTTATACATTGGCCAAAGTGGGCATCTGGAATTCAAGTGGAGCTCAGCTTGCTAGCATAATGCAAAGTGATACAATTGAGCCTGTCAGTTATAAATGGGAAATGTACGGAAACACGATTAACTCGGAGAAATAATTTGGTCAAGGCAAAACTAGTTGCCCAGAAAATCTTTAAGAAATCTGACATCGATTGCAGTGTGACCTATTACCCGGTTATAGATGCTATAAAGTTTCGGTACTGATCAGTCTGTCAAGTTGTCGGGGACAAGCTAGACATGAGTCTGATATAAATACCGGGTATCTATATGGGAAACTAGATATGGATATCTACATGAAGCTACTTGGGAAGGTATAAGCTTCTGGATGCAACTAAGCCCGATACACGAGGTGTGTACGTAATAAATCTGGAAAAGTTATTGTTGACTTGAAGTAATTAGGGCCCATGAGACATAGTAAGTTGACTGAGTATTTGAAGGCCGGGGACTTTGTAAATATTCTTATATGTCCATGCGTTCTTATTTAAAATACAAATATTAGCTTCACTCATCATAACAGTGTACTAAATGATTTGAATATCATTAAACCTCCGGGGGAGATCGCGAGAGCCGCCGAATACCTTGAGAAGGAATTTGAAATACAAGACCTTGGGAAATCAAGAGTGTCTCGATTTGTAGATTGAACACCTTGATAGTAGCACTCATACACCGTGCAATATATATCGAAAGAGTTATCTAACACTTCGATATGGATGTAGCACACGGTGATAAGTTGTTTATTGTGTGTCCATCACTTGGGTGTGGACAACGATATCTTCCACAATCCTAATGAGGGGGGAGAAACTCTTAAGGATGTGACGCCATTGCTAGGAGGTACTTTGCTATAGTTTGTTGGGTATACTAGACCCAATGACTCATTCACAGTAAACTGTTTGGCTTGCCATAGTTCTGTTCCTACCCAAAGGTACTGGATTGAGATCAGGCACATTCTGAGGTATCTGATCGGTATGAAAGATTGGGGCATGTTCTACTCAAAATGATAAACGTAAAAGTATAGAGTACACCGATACAAAATACTTCTCATATTCACATAAAGGCCATTACCAAATGGATTGTGTTTATGTATGGGGATACATAAA
The DNA here is from genome assembly GCA_014058105.1 of Kingdonia uniflora. Lineage (NCBI taxonomy): Eukaryota > Viridiplantae > Streptophyta > Magnoliopsida > Ranunculales > Circaeasteraceae > Kingdonia > Kingdonia uniflora. Next base: position 1,141,697 of record JACGCM010000376.1, read on the forward strand.
GATTCTTGAAGATCGATGAAGCAGACGGCGGTAGCTACACCTCGAACCATGAAGATTCTTGCACTTCATGAAGCTGACAAAGAATGATGGTTGCACTTCAAGACACATCTTATCAGTCGAAGTTGTGACGTGTTCTATCCAAGATAAAACATCGACTATTTATGAAAACAATTCATCTTGCATCATTCAAGTCAATAGCAATTTATCAATGGCGACAGAACGAAGCACATTTCACAGAAACCATTCCAACCTTATGAATTATAAAAGGCGAATGAGATTGGCGTTGTTGAAGATATTTCAGAAGACATATTTGCAAATCCATGCACGAAGACTCTTACACTACTTACGTTCAAGTAGCTAGTACACGAAATCGACATGCTGAAGATTCATTTATCAATATCTTAGGGAGATACATCTCAGGGTGATAGATCTTATGGAAATTGACGTTAGGGGCAGTAGTCCCAACCAGACGTAGACACATGCGTGATGCGTGTTGTACGATTTTTTCTGATAGCGCAGTTTTTATCCTAGGAGGTTTTACTGGCTGGAGGTTTTGATGAGGCAACGTATACGCGTCCACAACCCATACATGGCTTAAGATTGTACTTTTTCTTTGCACAACTTTTTGCCCAAGGGGTCCAAGCCCATCAGTCTGTCAAGTTGTCTTAAGTACTTTTTCTGGATACAGAGGTTTTGATGAGGCAAGTCATCCTAGTATGGAACACCCCAAGGGAGAGTGTTAGGAGTTGGGTTCAAGCCCAAGCTAGGAACTCTACAAGGTTGGGGTGTCCTATTAGGACTCCTAACAATCCTATAGGCCCGATAGGGTTATGGGGAGAGTTTGAGTAGGTTAGGTAACCTTTGTTGTAGGATTATCCTTATCTTACTGTATTACGTACAAAAAACACTATTCAGAATCAATAAGAAATCCTCTGTTCTCTCTCCCCTTTTGTTCTCATGATATAGAACTGTTAGTATACCCTATATCGATTATCTCTCAATATATATGAGTATCTCATGTGCCCATAGCCCTTGTACCCAAAAAAAAAATAACTCGTATATTTGTTTCCAAAAATGGCGGCAAAAACAATTCAACGATTTGGTTTAGGATAATAGTAAGACTAATCTAATTAGGGTAATGATATGGCAATTTACGGCAACATTTTTCCTTGACCCTTAAAACGTCAACTCCCTCTGTGTGTGAGAGAGAGAGAGATGAGTTCTTCTTCTCTTCTTTCAACTTCAACGAATCTCACAAAACCCACTCGATTCCCCTTGTTTTGCCCTTCTGGTAGAAGTTTATCTCGAAGAATTTTGTGCCTGAGAATGTCTTGTACATTGAGAAACGTTCCAACTCTGCAAACAGTTTCAATCTCTTATTCGGAGCTCAAGGTATGTTTTCTTATCGATTTTGAATGAGTAATGAATTTAGGTTAATGGGTTTTGATTATTATGCTATTTAAATCAATGGGTATTTTTTATTTTTTATTTTGATTTGTTTTTGCTCTGTTGGTTTGGGTTTTGAATGATGCATGTAGGATAAAAATGCGGATTTGTCGATGAAGATCGAAGAAGGGTTCGGACCTAATGGGTTGGGAATTTTATCAGTTTCAGATGTAAGTTGTATGTCATTGTGTTTGAAGCTCTTGTATTTTGATGATAACTACACCAAATATGAATGTTTGTGCTGGTACACATAAAGCTTAGCGGCACATTTGTTTTCTAGTTACGGCATTCACTATTTTAGTGAAGCATATGAGAACTATATGTGAGTGTTAGTTACACCATAGGAAGAGAGAGGGAGAAAGGGGGAAAAAGATTTTGTATTATCGTTTATAATCAATGTAGATTGTACTTAAGACAAGATTGGTTGATATCTATTAAGTATTTTCACCAGTATAGGGGAGACGATTGTAGGAATCTTTATCACATAGTGTTTTTTTAGTTAATCAAGGAGATGCACATGGAGAAGAGAGAACGTAGGTAGGATGATGGCGAACATGCCTAAAGAGATAAAGTTAAGGGAGAAGGGGGAATCACGGTGGACTCCATGATGCATCTGCAATTCATTTTAATATGTAAATTCACGAAAACCACACAATTACCCTCGATAAACTCTTACAGCTACATAATTTAACAATAGTAAACATTGCAAAATACAACTGAAGGACTATAAAACTAATTCATAATAACAATTTTTCCATTTGAGCAACAGATTTGATTGCGGAAATTTGTTTTCATGAGAATCACGAAAGATGGATTATGTATCTCTCTTCATATTTTTTATGCTATTGTTCTCTCTTATTTAAATTTAGGTCCCTGGATATTCTTCTTTGCGTCAAAATCTCCTACACCTTTCTCCCAGGTATATTTTTCGAATAAATATGCTACACATTCAGCCTTTTGATTGTGAGGTTACATTGATGTAAGATCATAGGTAGAAATTGCTGAAATACGTTTTTATTAATCTTCTCAATTACTAGGTTAGCAAATCTCCCTGAAGAGGTGAAGAAGGAGCTTGAAGATCCTGCTAGCAGGTAACTACTATTGTTCATAAAAAGAATTTCATACTTGATCATATTTACTTGAACAATGTTTTCATTTAGTAATAGGCTATGCGATCATAAGGGTAACATGTTTTTTTTTTTTTTTTGATAAATGCAAATTTATTGATGAAAGGATCCGGAATACAAAAAAGAAAAAAACACAAGCAACTCCAAGAGGAGAAAAAACAACAAAAACCGCCTAGAAACAACCCCACGCCAACAAGCCATATCAAATAGAACCAATTATAGTTTCCTTACACTTCACTGTAAGAGATTCGAAGGAAATCCCCGACAAATTTGTCGTAGCTTTACTCCACCAGAAAATAAAATATTTAATAAAAACTATGATAGAAGCTCTCAAATTCTCTATCCCTTCGAATTTTCTCGAATTACATTCAAGCCAAATAGCCCACATCACCGCGAAGGGAAGAAAGCGCCATAACATCTTACCATGGCCGACAAGGTTATTCATTTTCCAATTAGTTAAGAGCTCTTTAACATTCCTAAAATGCGGCCACGAGATGCCAGCTCCAGCAAACAAATCAATCCAAATACTCTCTGAGAAAGGGCAAAGAAGAAAAAGATGATCAATGGACTCCCCATCCATTTTACACATAGCAAAAACTGATCACAAGAACTTTGCGTTTACGAAGATTATCAATGGTAAGGGTTTTATTCAGGAACAAAGTCCAAGTAAAAAAAGGTACTTTAGAAGGCTGTTTAGGAACCCAAATACTCTTTGAAGGAAAAGTTATGAGAGTATCGTGGGTAGAATTATCTAAAGCCTTGTAGAAAGTCTTCACTGAGAACAAACATTTGGCGCAGTCAATCCAGATCATCCTATCCTCTACCCCAGGGCGATGATGAAAGCTAGTCAGTTTCTCTAAAAGAGAAGATACCAAGTCCAATTTCCAATCATTAAAATTTCTATGAAAGCCAAGATTCTAAGACATACCAGTATGCCTCAAGTTCATCATCTCTTGAACTGAACTCTCATGATTGTCTGATAAGGAGAATAACAAAGCGTACAAATCTTTAAATGAGGAATCAATGAGCCCTCGGTCTTCCCAAAATCTCACCTTGTTACCCACTCCCACTTTAATTCTAACACCTCAATCGAAACTCTCACTAATCTTCATTATTCCCTTCCACACGCCACACCCAAAAACCTCAACAACTTCTCTACTACACCCGAAATCTTTCACTCCAAATCTAGAGATAATAACTTTTTTACACAACTTGTCTTCTTCTTGTCTGGATCTCCATAGCCATTTACCTAACAAAGCCTCGTTCATTCCAGACAATTTCTTGATCCCCAACCCTCCATCCTCTCTAGACCTACAAACTTGTTTCCAACCGACTTGATAAATCTTGTGATCCTCCGCAGTATCATTCCAAAGAAAAATTTTCATAATCGACTCCAACGTTTTTTCTACCCCTTTAGGAAGAATAAACAACGACATAATACATAGGAAGGCTAGAAAAAATAATTTTCAAAATTTTCACCCTCCACCTTTTCAATAGGTACTTGGCCTTCCACCCACTAAATTTCTTATAAAATCTTTCAATAACAGGATCCCAAATAACTTTTGATTTATGCAAACCCAAGTACAAAGAAGGGAGAGACTCCACACCACAACCCAAAGTCTCTGCTAAAGAATATAAATTAGGGACCTCACCGATCCCCATAATCTTGCTCTTACTAAGATTGATGCGAAGACCTGAAACAACCTTAAAACAATACAAAAGACCACGAAGGAACTGTAACTGATGCATAGACGCTCCGACAAACACTAAGGTATCATTTGCAAACTAGACGTGCCTTACCTCTACCTGATCATGGCCGACCTTAAACCCCTCAATATCCCTGTGAACCGCAGCTCTATTGCCAAAAGCTTCGGCCACAATAATAAAAGGGGGGGGGGAGGAGAGGATCTCCTTCGCGAATCCCCCTCGTACTTCTAAAATACTCCATCAGAGCCCCATTCACCAAGATAGAGAAAGAAGCCGAGGAAATACACTTATTCACCCACCTTCTCCACCTCTCTCCAAAACCCATCCTATAAAGCATATAATCTATAAAGACCCAACTGACGTGATTGTAGGCTTTCTCCATATCCACTTTATACACCACACCGGGAGTCCCCGACTTAATTATGAAGTCAATATCTTAGAGATAATCTTGTACACGCTACTCACCAAACTAATAGGTATAAAATCCTTGATATTAACGGCCTCATCAACCTTAGGGATCAGAGTAACAAAAGTACTATTTGAACAATAATCAAAATAACCATTTTCGAAGAAATCTTTCATCACCTCCATAAGATCTGCTTTAATAACATTCTAACAAAATTTAAAGAAAGCCATTGAAAAACCATCAGGCCTGGAGATTTATCTCCATTCATCCCTCGAATCACCTCCAGAACTTCATCCTTCTCAATAGACGCCTCCAAAATAGTTGCTCCATCAACTGAAATCCTATCAAACACCACTCCATCCAACCTAAGGCTTAAGTAACTATCCTCAGAATAAAACCCAGAATAATACTCCACAACACCTTTACAAATATCCTCTTCATCTTCTAACAAAACCCTTGACACCTCCACTTTACTCGTCCTGTTAATTCTATTACGAGCGTTGGCCACTTTGTGAAAAAACTTTGTATTGTTATCTCATTCTTTCAACCATTGAACTTGGGACTTTTGCCTCCAAAATATTTCTTCCAATTTAACCACACCAAAAAACTCACTTTTTAAGGTCTCCCTTCTCGTAGCATCCGCACTAACCCACCCACCATTCTCTTTTCTCTTATCCAACTCGTCAATCTCATCGAGCAAAGTCAGTTTTCGCCTCACGATGTTGCCTACTATGTCTCTATTCCATTTAATAATTTCACTTTCAACATCTTAAATTTAGTCCTAAAAACTCTACCAGGGTAACATGTATTCCAGCTTGATACTCCAATTTATTTTTGATTAATGTTAACTAGTTTAATGTATTTTTCTCTCACCAATTTATGGTAGATAATAATTTAATTGGCTGGCTTGGACTGACACTTTCGAGTTTCAACAAGAGAGAAACTGTCATGGAAGTTGTTACCATTTCCATCATAGTGGTACATGGATGAAGAGAAACTAGGAAGCTGTTTGGGGCAAAAAAAACTGACCTAGCCCTCTAATTCAGACATGAAAGAGATCTTTTTCTCCCTGGCGAATGCATACATGGGTTTTGGGGGGACTCTTGTTTCTTCTAGGAATTTGTTGACTGGAAGGCTATCAACACCAGCATATACTTCACCAACATCATAAAGTTTCAGCTTATGGCTACCAGGTAGAGAACATGCCTCCCGTCATTTAGTGTCGTAGGTGTAGTGTCTGCCTTTTCTTTGGCATCTCCTAATTGGAGTGCATACTGGAAATTTGCCATTATTTTCTAATCTTGAGACTTACTCCCTATTATTCAAGCATCATGTATGAAAAGAAATGACTCTACAAGCTTTTACAAGGTTCAGTTGCATTCTAGAAGACCTTAATAGTGTTATAAGAGGCTTGTCATAATAATCATTCTACCAGAAGAAAACTATAGTTAAGTCATGCGAACTTGACCAATACCTAGAAAAAACAAAACCGTTAGGACAACTAGTGCAACTTGTGGGAGGCTTGGAACTTGAGAGAAACAACATGAGTCACACATTTCATCTGATGTTTTTAATAGTTAGCTCACTTTGTCCGAAGGACTGTTATGCTCTTGTCTATATCATAGGTATAAATTACTTAATTCAGGCCCCTACTTATATGTTGGCGATCAGTTGAATATTAACATACTTATTAGTTATTGCTAATGTGGAATTGTAAGCATTTTTCTACTTTGCAGGTACAACTTCGGTTGGAGTCATGGGAAAGAGAAGCTTGAATCTGGTAAACCGGGTAAGCTGTCATACGCATTACAAAATTTTGTAACCATTCCAAACATCTAGAAGGAAACAATATGCTGGCTTTGTCGGTAAATAAGAAGGTTGTTTACACTGTCGCCGATGTTTAAATATGAATTTTAACATTGTGGTATCCTTAGTAACGTATTAACTTCTTGTTACTGAGATTTCTTATATATTGTTCTACAGATACGTTCAAAGGCTCGTTTTATGCAAATCCAATACTAGACAAACCCACAACCGAGATTTCCCTTATTCAACGGTAAGCAAATGTTTGGTTTTATTGAAATGTGCTGGGGATTGTTTTTTTTTTTGGGGGGGGGGGGGGGGGGGGGGGGTGGGGGAGGGGGGTGGCGTGTTTTATTTAGAAAACTGAATAAAAGGGGAATTGGGAAAAGGCAACCCAAACCCATAGATCAACTTCACCTACCTACACAAAGAAGAGAAGACAGAAAGAGATATAGAGAAATGAATGAAAGAAAACGTATTTCTACATTCTTTGCAAAATATGTTCTGAAGGAATCTCTATGAAGAATTCTCTTATATTTTCAAATCTGCAAATTTTCTTATTTTATTTTTCTTTATTGAGCTGAAATCCGGGGATTGAACAAGCCCTCAACCTGCTTTATAGATAAATTAATTTATGTATACAGTTACAAGGTTCTGGGTTTCTATACCCATGAGTATCTTCATTTCAAATGATAGACAAATCCCTAAGAAAATTAGAAGGAAAGATGAGGGTGTCTTGAGAGATATCGAGGACTGAAGTAACATAATGTGCTTCCCCATTTACTTCTCTCTTTGCATGGTTTGTACTATAAGCATCCATAATACCTAACTTATCCCTGGTATCTATGCACTTTTCCATGGAGTTTAAGAACCTCATGTTGTGACCATAACAGCATAACTTGAATCAGACTGAATCTCAAGGCTTTAAAATTTGAGATCAGCAGCTAAAGTAATACATTTGTGAATAGCTTGAAGCTCCACCCACCAACTGAATCACATTCACTATCTACATGTCATTGAATGCAAGAATAGGAAGCCTAATAGGCATTCTAAAGATACCTCCAGACGCTTTTTCTACTCTCTGCAACACATCTATCAATATTCAATATTGTTTGGAGAGGAGTTTGATTGTTATTTTTTCATGCTTTTGCTTTTAATTAAATTATAATGTTGTATTTTACTTCACATATTTATACATATTCTTGGTCTTTTTCCAGGTATCCATCTTATTGCCAGCCAAATATATGGCCTGATAATGCTTTGCCGGAACTTGAAGCAGGTGCGTCCTCATCATAACCTTAGAAGTTCTTTCTATAACATGAGATCTGCATGACTCAGCATTTCGGTTAACTGATCCAAATAATTATACTTAAAATTAAATAAAGGTCTCTATAATTTTGTAAACATGCAACAATACTAATCAATGGTGTTTTAGAGAAGTATGCTAAGTTGCACTCCTGTTATAATTAGTTTCTAGTCTAATGACTGATGATAACTGGTAAGGTTTGTCGCACATTAAGTCTACGTCGAGACTGTCGAGTAACTTATTTTTGCTCCACATTCGCAAACATCATTGGGATGAAAATTTTCCATGAATAAAACTCATCAAGTGAACGATACACAGTATAGAAAATACCAAACCAATACCATGACGAGCACCAGCACGAAGTAGTATCAATGGATCATGTACAGCAGCACAAACCATGAGCACTGTCAAAACCAAACAATTTTTTTTAGAAAACTAATTTTCTGAATCTGAGATATCGGAAAAGAGAATCTAAAAGTCAAGGCGTACAATTACAAGTCAATCACCAAAACCAATGGTTGGGTCCCTAAAACGAATTAGGGTTGTGATTATTTTTATTTTTTTTGTAACTAGAAGTATCCGGGCCAATGGCCCGCAGATCGTCAATTCCCAACTAGATCTCTAGGGCTCGTGCAATAGCCCGCAAACCACACGAACCGGGCAAGCCGACAAAAGGCCGACGAGCTCATACCAACCTCGAAGCCCACACGGAGTTGAGAATCGAACCCTTGACCTCCTGATGGTGGTGTAAACACCATCTCCACTAGAGCACAAGTTAATTGGTGGGTTGTGGGTTGTGATTATAGCACCAAATATATACTGGGTAAGGCTGTAAAATCACCAACAAGGCCGTGGTATGCTTATCTTATAGTTCATGCCCAACTAAAGAACCAGAGGTGCTACATTATCTTATACAATTAATAAATCTCTTATATGTATCATGTTAGTCTCGAATAATATGTTAAAGAGTGTCTGTACATCTTACACCGCTACTTCTAAAGAACGTTCCACAGTTCTGCTCTGTTTATTAAATCTAAAGATATCCTTCAGTAAACTGGAAGTTTCTTTATTTATCCTTTAAGGTATTGCTGCCCAAGTTTTCTTATGGGAGTGTTGGTTTTTGTAATGTTATAGATTTCAAAGCCCTTGGAAAACTGATACTGGATATTGGGTTGATGTTGGCATTTCACTGTGATAGATACGGTATATTCATGACTCTACAATATATAAGCTTTCCATACTATTCAATGCCTTCACAACAGTATATAAAGATATTTTCTTTTGTCTCATAGTGACCATGTGCTAGAAAAAAAGCAAACTATAGTGGTTATGTGAACATCGAATCTTTCAGCCAAGATTTCGTTGATTTTCCTCAGAGCTAATTTTCATAGCTTTGTTAAATATCCAATAAAGTTTATGCTGCTTCTATGCATCACTTACTAGACATCTTTATTGAGACACTTACAAAATTCGTTACTTGGGAGGTTGAGATGACCAATCTACACAGGCAGATAATTCCATCCAATAGAATATATGTAGTGTCCTTTACAAATAATGTTCATAACCAAACGTTAACTACCAATAAAGATAAGACATATCGAGATGGCCCAAATGATACTTAAATGCGAGAAAAGACACTAGATGGAAGGAAAGAATTCGCAATAGCTGTGTAATTGTATAAGCATGATAAGAAAGTTATGTTAGAGGTGTTTGATTTGATTACTGTGCTTATACAATTATGCTTAAGGTGTTTGATTGTTGACTCTCTTAATTTTAGTGGTAGGATAAAAGTGGATGATAAGACATACCGAGAAACGACACCAGATATAAGGATAGAACTCGGAATGAAATGTATAACTATATAAAACAAATGTTTATGCTGGAGTTATTTTATTTGTTGACCAACCCTCTTAACTTTTATTGGTAGTATCAAAGTGGATGGTAATTAGTGAGGATGAAGGCCTTGAGCAAATACTTTTGCGTTCTCGGTGTCACAAAGGTCGTCTGCTTTATTATTTTCCAGCACAACAAAGGTTATTGCTCAGTTTTTTATGTTTTAATATTGTGAATGGAGTCATTAACTAGTTTGTTATGTGTCATTTTTACGATTTGGGTATTTTATCAGGTACATTACAACGGGCTCCGTTGTTCTTTTACGCTATATTCCACTCAGTTGGTTGTTGTACCTTACAGTTATTCCGCTGAAGCTGCCGGCACAGTTTCTTCATGGTGTGGATGGCATACGGACCATGGTTCACTCACAGGTGACTCCACTCTCATTTACTATCATTAGTATTATTATTTTCTCGAAGTTCAAAAGATGATTAAAAAAACGCTGTCCCCTTAAAGCATGTGAGTTTTAAAAGATGGTCTTAAAGTCGTACGCCTTCATTAGAATTGGAGGTTCCATACCCAAAATCCATTTGGCAATGAGAGGAATAGCCCCATCATCTTATAAATTGAGTTGCAAGGCTTAATACACCCAATGTTGGGATCCCCCCTCTTTTTTTCCACGTGCACACACACAGGCGTGGGCAAATATAATTGAGTGATGGCGGAGTACGTGAGGTCGTTCCCAACGACCTGCTCTGATACCCTATAGACCTGGAGGTTCCATACTCGAAACATTATATTGAATTTATTAAAAGCTTACCTGATGTTTTCCGCCTAAGACTTTCTCCATTCATTTCTAGTTATGCTTGTAAATATTGAATTTTCTTCTTGGAAACATTATAGGTCCAGTCGTTTGTGCTTTGTGCTTCTTTGGTTATTTACTTTCACTCTTTCCCTGACTTTCTGATCTTGTTCCTATTTTAAATGCAGGTCTTGCTTGTGGCATTTATACAAGAGATGGCGTGGAAATAGTGTGCCCAGATAATACCGCTGGCCTCTACATTAAAAACCGAACTGGTCAGATAGTGAAAGTATATTTTCTTGTTCTTGAAATGCTAGTCGGATTCTAATGGCAAACTTTATGTCATTTGATTATTTACTAAATTTATGAAATTCATGTTTCGTTTTGCTTAATATATTATGATTTGTCAATTAGGAGACATGTATATAGTTCTTTGAACGAGATTAAGATATATCTTACAATAATATTGCTAAGTTTTACACATACATGGAAACCCATTGTTATTTTAGGAATCTGGCTAAAACAATTATCATTTATGAACTCCTTATCATCATTGTCAGTATCCTTTTTGAGTATTCTAAAATATATTTGGATTTTGTTACTTATGTCAGCTAATACACATGCTTTTTGAATGTTTGACCCCTCTTGAGAGTCTGAAACCATATCAGCATTAACTTAACTCTATTTCGATGCAATAGGTGGTATTTCAAGAAGATCAAATAGCTTACCAAATTGGTGAAACCTCGGAAATACTTTCAGCAGGCCATCTCTGTGCAACACCACATTGTGTTCGGGTACTTCCTTTCATGCATTTATACTGATATACTGATCTTGTGATGTAAATTTCATTATAGTAGTCAAGACATCTAGCACATCTAGTTTTGGGTCTAAAAACTTAATATCTTCAGGCACCCAAAGGAGAAAATACTTATGGCGTGGAACGTTCAACTTTTGCACTCTTCATGCAACCTGACTGGTATGTGCAGTAATTATGTTTGTCGGTGGAGATAAATCCTGCTTTTATTGATCTGTTATCTGAAGAAATCATATTGTATCAACGCTGGAACCACCCAATACTCAATAATCGCGGTGTTGTGTATTACCTCAGACAAATAGTGTGACCTTACTGTTAGATATTCAATGTTAATATGTTGTAGGTTGGATGCTAATATGAGTTTGTATTGTTACACAAATTCGAGTTTTAGTTCTCCAAAGTTGTGAATTTGGTGTTTCTGTATTGCTAATTTTGACATTTATTGATACTCACCCATCGGCAGGGTAATGAAGTTTTGAGTCTTTTGACAGGGATAAATGTCACTCGTGAATAATATCCTTGTTTGCTCTATTTTTGCAGGGACGAAAATCTGAAATTTCCTCGTGAAATGAATCTTCATCAAGAGGTATGTTTTCTGAAATTTCTGAAAAACTATATGGTAATGTCTCTAGGGACACGCAATCATTAATATATTGTGGCTTGCTAACGTCCTATGTAGTGTGTAATTGTTATTTGTCCGACAATGACACTCACTTTTAAGACGTATCCCTTTCACATCATTGGAGATACGGAAAAGGTTCTCTGTACTTCGAACCTGACGCACACAAGTAATTTTTTTTGTATTCGCCATATTATTATTCTATAGAAACTGACGTCGTTTTATTTTCTTCCACAGTTTCTCCCACCAAATGGGACTTTAACCTTCGGAGAGTATTCAGAAAAGCTCCTCGACAAATATTACCACCTCAAACAATAACAAGTACCTCATTCTTATCTCTCAATTCTCAACTTGTTCATATATCAATCAATATAGTAAATGAAATAGTTCATCTACGCGGTATTTGTGAATAATCAGAGATCACTATGAAATCAACTGCCTTTTTGTTTTTTGCCTGAATCAAATTTGTAAAAATGTACCTGATATATTGGCCTCTTAGAAGGCGATTTATGATCTCATCAATCATCATAGTTTCTTTTTAATTTGCCCTCTGTTATGTTTACAAGGCCATCCTTCTAGAAGTTACACAACAAAGTCTTATATGATTACGGCTATTTTACAATATAAAAAATTAAATAAATTATTACAGGTAATTGGAGTTTTGCTTGGAAACTTCGTGGCCTACCAAAGCAAAATAAAAACGTGGAACGATAAGTGTGACACGTAAGGGTAGTTGGTTTGTGAAAGAGACTCATGTTGTGTATTTTTCCCACTTTGCCCACACGGTTTCGTTTTCTTTTGTCCCTCTCACTCTCTAGTCCCTCCCCCCTACTAGGTGTCTTCTGACTTTGTATGTTCTTGTCAAATGACCCAATTACCCCCTATATACATCTTGTTTATAAACGAATTATTTGAAGAAGAAAAATTGCTTCAAAAGACTTTTCCCCATAAGTAAATTTTCCGTTTGAGCGTCTATTGTGGGTAATTAATTTCACTAAATTTTAATTCAACGGAGTAAATGCCCAATTTCATCCAATATTACTTCAGTTGGTTTTTCTAACAGACGTTTAAATGTTGGGCACTCGTTTCATTTATTTTTTTAAATAAATAAAATTTCAATCAGGCTCATAACTGTTAGGCGCCCGATTTGATTTATTTTTTTCAAAATCAATTGGGCGTCTGATTTTAATTTTTTTTAGAAAAAAACAATTGGCGCCCAAACCTTAGGTACCCGATAAGAAAACAAACAGACTCCCAACACTTGGGCGTTGATAAGTTGCATCTTGAAAAGCAAGGCTCAACCTTGTTTTTTGAAGAGATAAACCAAGTGAGGTACTGTTAGAGCACGAAAATCCTATATGGCACCTCGAAAACTAATTGAGTGAGGTACTTTTAGGAGATTGCTCTTAGTCCCATACACAACAAGAAAAGGGAAACACAATATTTGTTATCCTGTTTTTTGTTTATTTATTTATTTATTTATTTATTTTGGTATTGAGGTGTAATTTGGTCAGTCTAAATATAGTCGTTTTCCATTAGCCGTCGTGTCTGCCCTACCATATTTGTTGTATCTAAAGTCCATTTTAGTATTTAATCAACCAATTAGAGAACCTTGCCCCATTACCTTCACCATCTAAAGCTTTGAGCTATGGAGGTTGCTCTTTCACACTCACCACCTCCAACATACACTCACAACCCCCTTCGCCGTAGTTGCAGAAAACGTCTCAAGAGACGGTGTTTTACTATGTTGAAGCAACAAAAAACCCGGTTTTACATCCTCGGTCGTTGTGTATCTATGCTTCTTTGTTGGCGTGATCATTCCCTTGCTGATTGACATGCCGATATCAACGTAGACGAGACGAAGTTGAAGCGAGAACATGCCTTGAATACGCAGTTTTGAAGATATATAGGAGGCAAATTTGCTCGCCACGCCATGATCATGTGTAAATATTCAGAGAGGGATTATGTAAAGGGTTTATGACACATAATCGTGTTTGTTTTATTGCTAAAACCCATGGCTTTCTACTATGAATGTTTAGTACTAATGCAACTAAAATTTGTGAGTTGATCGAAAAACTCTAGGAAACTATTGTAACCCTTATTAGCATTCGCCGGTAGAGTTACCGGAATATATTAAAATGCGTGCGCTTTGTACCTTCCTCGTAGCGGAAAGTGTTACTTGCTATGCTGATTCATTAATGGTATTTGTTTAGCAATTTTGTCGTAACGAAAATGACTTTGATTTTCTGGAATATAATTTGTTAAGCAATGTTTCGATGGCCTTTGAGCTGTCGTAGACGTTCCCTAATTTAGGAAGACAAGTGGGTCAAATAAAACAGCTTCGGCTCTGCTTGATTCACCGGAAATGTTTCTGATCACAAACCTTTCCACAGGGCGGTGCGAGGTGTGCGATTGCACATGGCCCATGGAAAAGGGCCCAAAATAAAAAGTTTTGCTGCATCTATGTTGTTGATTTGGCTTAGTGGGCTAATGTTTTATCATTTGAGCAAGAGGTCAACTTGTCAAGCAAGTCATAGCGAAAAATAAATAAATTTTAGGCCCCATTTGTATTTTCGCACAGGCCTTACAGGTATTTGGGGCGGCCCTGCCTTTCTAGTGTATCAAGCATAACCTCTTGATACTTGAACAAATATAAGTTTACAAAAACACTCAAATGTTTTGCCCCAAGTTAGGTCAAAATGTCTTATGTCGAGCAGTTAGCGCTCGTGGAATTGCAGTTCTGACAACCTCCGTAAGAGCATTTCCAAGGATTTGGTGTGCTTGGGTATATGTTTTCACCTCCGAGTCTTAGACGAGAAATATAAGATACATGTAACAATATTCTCCAAGGATTTGGTGTGTTTAAGCAAACTAAACTTTCATAACAAGAAACGCGTCTAATCCTCACGACTCTGACTCTGCTGCCGACTGTGCGACCTAATCACATTCTTTCTCGTCTTAGACAATCTCTAGTAGAGCACGACCACATCATCTTCGATTGCTCAAACACATACTCAAACCTCAAAACATCCCCATCCCCAAAGACCATGAAATCGTATCGAGAGAGTCGATATAATCAACAACACAAATCTCAAGAATATTTGATGATAGCTAAATAAGGGCCTCATGTGCGTCTTATACTAGTGTAACTTTACTCCCGCCACATCACACAGAACACCCTAAGCCGTTCGATTTCACTTTCTCTATCACTCACAACATCCAACGCACCAAAAAATTCGTATGCAAGTTTAACCACTACTACTGATAGCATAGCATCTGAAACACAAACTCAAGAAAGCTCAAAACGGGTGAAATTTTGCCCAAAAAAATTAAACAAAATAACCCAAAAAAATCTCAATAAATTTCAAATTATTTCCCCAAATTCGATCTCATCAAACACTAAATTGATCCTCGACAAGCATCATACCCAAATATCTTTGAAATCCGAGTGAATTGCGTTGTTGGGGTTTGGGATCTGGTTTCAATTGGAGAATTGATTTCGATTTCGAGAAATTAGGGTTTTGGTAAAATGTCGGTGAGATCAGGGCAATCTAGTTTTAGGAATCGAAAGGCGGAGTTTCTCTCTATAGTAGAGAGGTTAAAACAATCGTCTTCAGCTGCGACGAATGTGACGAGTACGAGTAATTCGAGACCGCAACAGAGTTTGCGATCTGGGATTGCTTATCAGTCGGAATTTACTAAGAGGGGTTCGAAAATTGGAGCTGGGATTCATCAGACCTCGCAGAAACTCGCAAAGCTCGCGAAATGTAAGTAATGGGGTTTCGATTGCATTAGTAATGTTGTTGTTGTTTTTTAATTTTATCGTAATATTAGGTTATATTGTGTTTTTTTAGTGATGGGGTAGTTTTATATCCTTGAGAAGATAATGGGGTGATCCTGTTTCGTGAAGTCGAATGAAATTGTCGCGAAAAATGATATTTTTGGTGCTAACATTGATGGGTTTTCGAGTTCGCCCTCGGAATTACATTTGTTGGATGTAGTTCTAGCTATGCTAATAGTTTTGATTACCCATTTATCCTTTTTTGTCAATTTGTTGTATATATGGTGTTAGTATATCTTAGATTTTTTTTATTGATGCAGTGGCAAAGAGGACATCTGTTTTCGATGACCCAACTGTGGAAATCCAAGAGCTGACAGCAGTTATCAAGCAGGATATTACTGCACTAAACTCGGCAGTTGTAGATTTGCAGCTCCTTTGCAACTCCCAAAATGAGAGTGGGCACATTTCCAGTGATAACACCAGTCACTCATCTACAGTTGTAGATACCCTGAAGACCCGCTTGATGGATACCACGAAAGAATTTAAAGATGTCCTCACTATGAGAACTGAGGTAATTAAAACACTTGGATATTACACCCCTAAAAACATCTCTAATAGTAGGCGATAGGCTATAATGACTCCTAATTTCATACACCATAGCACTTGCCTCTTTTTGACAAAATGTCAGTGTAAAACAAGAGAATGTTGTCCATTTTCTGCAAAAGTACTTCCCATACGCTAAATTTGCTCTGTATATCATGTTTTTACCCTTTCTTGCTTAGTACGATACCATTGTATATATATAGAATTTGATAGGACAATCCTCAATTGTAGCTTTTCATTGAAAATCCTCATGTAAGCTACATTCCTCTCAGAGTAATAAATTTTTTGGTGCTATTTTTCTATATGCAGAACATGAAGGTGCATGAGAACAGAAGGCAGATATTTTCGTCCTCAGGTTCAAAAGATGCTACTAATCCTTTTGTTCGTCAGCGTCCATTAGCTGCCAAGACAGCAGCTAGTGCTCCCTCGAGTGCCCCTCCTCCATGGGCCAGCAGCTCAAATTCTTCCTCCCATTTGTTTCCAGGGTAAACATTCTAACGCCTTAAAATACTGCTGTGTATTAGTCACAAAAAAGGGACAGACGATCCCCACTTACACAATAACCTCAAATATTTAACCATGTCATCTTACTTATCACCATGTTTCTTATTAAAATGAATTAACCATACAGACCTATTGAACACCCTTATTTCTTCTGAAAAATGTTGAAAGTGTATATTAAGAATGAAGGAAAGCTCGACAAAAATCCAAGGCTGTGTTCAATGATATACTGTTTTCACATCACGTCCACAGAGTTACATAGAGATTCCCACACAGAAACTCCAGAAAATTACTCCATTCTCTCTAACTAAGAACATCTCCAGCAGTTGTTTTTTTGAGTGTGGGTTGGTTTTTTTGTCAGCCACACTCAAAACTCAAACTCAAAGCCTTCCCGGAGACAAAAAAATCGGTTTGAGTTGCTTAGCTGCTGTTGTTAAAACTCACTGGGTGTGGGGAGCTCACACTCAAAAAAAATGTGTGAGATGGAGTTTGTTACACCGCGAAGACTTTTGAACACCGCGCGGTATTTAAAAGTCCGCGAGTACTATTGAAAACGCTGCGACCATATCTTTTACTTTTAACCACAATCCCAAAACTCTCTCTTTTAAGCCACAAAGTTGGGGTTTGTCACACTCAAAAAATAGTGAGAATCCCAAAATGCTCACTATTGAAACCCCAACTTTTCTTCACCAATTCCAGCCGAGTTTCGACCGATTCTCACTATTATTCAACGTTGTAGGCATCATTCTCACCGGTCTGATGTTTTTGAAGCATGAATCATCACCATGAGCAAAGCGAAGGCGAGTACGGCGAAGAAGCCCAATACGAACCAAGTTTTCCATTGTTTTATTTGGTTTGATCTATTGGGATGTAGATTGTAGATTTAGATCTGAGATTTTGGGTGTTTTTGGTGTTGATTTTGGTGTTGCTATTAAAGGGTCTATCTTGTAATCCAATCCAACCTTTTTTGTTTGTTTCTTCAATTGTGGTCTTTAATAAAACCCCATTGGATTTGTGTTTTTGTGTCGTGTTTGGTAAAGTTTGGTTTTTGTAATTTTGTGAGGTGGGCTTAAACAAGCAGTAATGGGGGAGATCCCTAGCATGTCCCTTCCTTGCATTTAGAGCATGTGGGATTTGTTTGGTGCAACAAATGGGGAAAGCAAAACAAAGCTTCTTCTTCTCTCTCTCAATCTCTCTGGTGTTGTTTGAGGTTTTGTTTTAACTCTTTAAATACTTTGAACAACTGATCAAGATTTACATGATCTGATTTTTGGAAAGAAAGATAATTATGGAGGTGTAAAAATTTGATTTCAAGAGGATGATAATGGAAGAGGAGAGACAGAGGAGAAGTCTTAGACGGTGGAGAACTTTGAACGAGGAGAGACGGAGGGGTTAAGTTCTATTCTTTGGTTTGCAATTTTGGCAGGGAGTCGCGGCGTAGTTTTAAACACTGCGGCATTAAAAAGTTGGCCACATCACCTTAAACACACACCCAACTGCTGGGAGACTAGAGTTTGGGTTGGGTTTTATTGGGTCTGACTTGTGGGCCAAGGAAACCCAACCCACACCCAACTGCTGGAGATGCTCTAACCGGACAATGCAGTTGAGGATGATAAATAAGCTTGGTTTCATCACTACCACGAATAGAGAACCTGACAGTGTCACACCTCTGCTTCACAGCTGTCCCCTAGTTCGAGTTTGATCATGCACAGGTTTAAATAGAAAAATACATTTTGGAGGGGTCTTGCGGATGGCTATTCCTCCAGGCTAACCTATTTGGGAACTCCTCAACGTTCACCTCATCTCCACCTCTAACAATCCACAGAGTTGTGAATATAAACGGCCCAAGGAGAGAAAACAAGGTCATCTTCTCCTTAACCTTCCAATTTAAGGCACCTCTACTAGAATAATGTTCCAATCTATACGCTAGAGATTGCTTAAATTGAACTTAACGATGACCCTTGCTTCCTTTGGCACAACTTGTAAATGCGTTGGATTATATTCATATGCAGGAGATGAAATGTGACAAATTCTTTTTGTTCATATTTTCTCTTCAGGTTGCACTTACTTTCTATCTCACGGAACTTTCTTTAGTTGCAAACCCGATCCAAGCAAAGAATTGATTCAGCAACGCCTATCTGGCAGCCATAAAATTCTGTCCTTGTGCTTTCACCTCAAAAGTCGTGTTCCCATTACCACTGTTCATATCTCTTAGAAATTTCAGACTGAAATCCCTTCTACCTTAGGATTATACGCAAAAATCTCATCTCCATGGCGCATCTCTTTATTCTTCATTTACGTCTCACACAATTATGAAACAGTCTCTCGAGTACCTGAATCCGAGAGGAAATTGGAAAGTTTGATAAAAAGTCTCAGTTTTCTTACATCCGGTTTTGGGATGGACAATAGCGGCAAAGAGTAAATTGATAGCTGTTCTTTGCTATGGTGAGATAGGTGCCCTTAAGTACAATCATCTTCCAGATAGTTTTTTTCGAAATCTCTCTCACTCACATCCTTTATGACAATACAACAAGGACTAGCCCGCATTTATAAGCCCAAATGGGAAATAGTTAAGGTACCAACTCCACAGGCCATCGGCCAGGAAGGAAAAACTTCTCTTCTGCATGGCCTATACCGAAAACCTGGTTCTACGAAGATTAATTTGTACCTAAGACTAAGCCTTGAAGCGCAGATTGATCTATTTCTTAGTGAATTTTACCGAGGTTTATTCACCATGTTCATACAAATGGGTTAAATTTATGTCACAATGTATGGTCACTAAAGGTACTATCAAAGAAAGGATGAAGGAAGTATAATCAGGATAATAAAAATTATTACAAAGAAAGTTATTTAAACTTTTGGCTTTGTGATTTTCATGTGTATTCAAAAGGCATTTTCGTACTATCATCAATAATGAGGTTGATGTATGTTTTTTGTGATATCCTGCAGCCTAGAACTGTATGTTGGACTTGTAAAGGTGCTCCATTTTCTTTATTTACTTATTCTAGTTTTTCTGCAGGGACAGTGAGCCATCCAGCCCCAGTCAGCCATTGTTACCACAACAAAGGCAACAACAGATGGTCGCACAACAAGACAGTTACATGCAGAGCAGAGCTGAAGCCCTACAAAATGTTGAATCAACCATTCATGAGTTGGGCAGCATCTTCCAGCAGCTCGCGACCATGGTGTCTCAGCAAGGAGAAATTGCTATCAGGTTGTATTACTGTTTAGCGGACATATATATGTTTAGGATCAAGATTTGACATCTGTCAATACTTTATACCTGTGCTGAAGTGCATAGCAGCATAAGTTTAGAGTTTATTTTTGTGGCAGGATTAGTGGTAGAACTTTAGTTGCATGTTATGTATATAGGATTACAAGTGTTGAAAATGAATTATATTCTGTTGATGATTGCTCACAAGATTTTCCTATCAATTTTATTTATTTTTCACTTTGTTAATTTTCCGTGTTCATGATTAGATTCCTCCACTTGAACTTACCTTAAAAATGGATTTGTTATGTGGCAGAATTGACGATAACATGGAGGATACATTGGCGAACGTGGAAGGTGCGCAGGGTGCGCTGCTAAAGTACCTTAACGGAATCTCATCCAACCGTTGGCTGATGATCAAGATATTCTTTGTATTGATTGTATTTCTCATGATCTTCTTGTTCTTTGTGGCATAATCATCTCAGAAGAATAGTGTTCTTTTTTTCTTGCCGTAAGATGGCTTTTACTTTGTGTTTTGGCTCTTTGTAATTGTTCGACGAAGCTGAATGTCTCGTTCATTATATGATACTTGGTACTGCATATAGTTTGTATAAACATTCAACAGTTATGGGAAATCTGCAGACATTTCTTTTTCTCGTCTATTTTTAATTGTAGCTCAATTACTGTAGTGAGATAACACAGGGAATACCATTAGATGGGCCCGTCGAATGGCCATATACTACATAATTTGTGGTTGGGTACAAAAACGTTTATTAAATCCTAATTCTTATTATTTTTTATTGCTTAAATCAAATTTATGAGCTTTCCCTATCGATAATATTTCATTGACACATTTGATATTGGGATCAATGTATTGGAATTTTGGGTTGTGTGCTTTATTCTTCCACTGCTTCAAAAATGTGTGCACTTTTAGGTTATGGCACTTTTGTGTGATTTCTAGATATACTTGAGTTGCTCAAGAATACACAATTAACTTGTATTTCCAGATAAGTTTTTTATATGTAAACATGAGGCATGTTAATAAGGTTGTAAATATTTTGAGATTTTTATCACATACTGGCTAGATTTTACTTGCAGTGTGGTGCTGAACCAATCAATAACAGTTTGCACCATCTTGCGGTGGTGCAAACCAATCACTATTAGGTTGGTGCATTGTAAAGAGTGCATTACAACTCGTTGCAATTGCACCAGCTTGCAAAATGCACTCCCATACCGCGAACCAAGCACGGCCTACGTCTGTTGTTTCTTATAAAATAAAATGTTCTAGATGACAGACCTACAGGCAAAACCCATGTTTTGTTTGTTTAGTTGGGTTAGGGTTATCAAATTCCGAGATTTGTTTGTACTTATGTAGAATAGAATACTCTCCGCTGAAATTCCCGAATATTCATACGCCCTAGTGGGATAATAAACTCATTGCAAGTTTTAGTTGGGTTGGGGTAAGAGCATCAGGTGTAGCCAGCTAAATTATAGCAAGCAAGATGAGTTGTAAAGTGATATTTGAAAAAGAAAAAAAAATAGACTCCCCAAAAACTACTTTATGTAAAAAAGAAAATATGACGTGTAACAAGAAAAAGTTAAAAAAAAAATAGTTTTAACTTTTTTAAACACTTTTTATATATTAATTTTACTTAAAAAAAGGTTTCCACGTAATAAAATTGTTGGCTACCCAATTTTTTTTTCTCTAAACCTAAAATAACTACCCACTTGGGGAGGCTAAAAACATAATTGTTAACACTTTCTCCTCTTTATTTTAACTACAGAGAGCCTACACTAGATGCTCCAATAACCCCATAATGTGAAACAACTTATCTGAGGAATGCGAAGATTTATAGGAACTTAGAGCATCCATAGTAGCCTCTCAAAACTTATTTTAGGGAGGCAAAAAGTAATAAAATGGCTTTTATAGGCTACCTATGAGGCTCCATATCCCTATTTTTTTCTTTCTCTCTCCTCAAGTATGGGGAGTCTAGAGAAATATTTGGTCAGCCACGTAGGACTCTATATTACTGTAAAGTTACTTTAGATGTGGAAAGTAAATTTTTATTTTTATTTTTTGCCTCTTATTTTTATACATAACTAATTTGAAGTGGCTTAGGTAGTTAATTTTGTGGGAGTCTGCTATATCCACAATATCAAAGTGGGTTTGAAACTCTTCAAAAGTACTCTCTATTATAGAGAGGCTGTTGTGGATGCTCTTAGAACTTAAGTCGGGCGGTTTATAAATCGCCTGCTGTAACGAAAAACAATTGGTTCATAATATTGAACTATGGGTTTGAAATTAGGAGGTGAACTAGTAAGCCTAATGGTCACCTATCAATTTATAGGGAAATGAGGTGGGGGAGGAGAAGGTACAGTACTAGAAAGAGAATTCCCAAATGTCGTGAACTATCTGAAGGTATAAAATCCACAGGGTAACAAGTATCAAACCATAGCATATGACTTTATAATTTTGTGTATATGTATGATAAATTATGCCACACGTGAGGGGGCGTGTTGAGATATATAGTCCCGCATTGGGCACACATAGTCTTGCACCTCAAAATATAAGATCCTGGGGCTACTCCTTTTGTTTTGAGATGGAACCTCCAGTTCTAATAATTATTTATCAATACACCGCATCATCCACAACAACGGAAATTATTGAAGTGTCTTACTAATATTTAGAATTTAGAGCTGATCCTTGCATGAGACGTCACTTTATGCAATCACGTTCTCATTAAAATGGAGTCCCTTATAACTTCCATCCAACACTAACTGCGGGAATAAGAAACCATGAATGTAAACATGTATAGAACTGGAAATGCTATTATCTTGAGTTTAGTAATTTAGTTGTAACTTGTAACTCGTAACAAAATAAAGCCATGCATTTTTCCAAAAGAAGTTATAAGCTAGCTATTACTTCGGCAACAAACATTATAATCTCCAAAATAAGCATTAGCTACTGGGTAGACACAAATTACAAAATAATTATGGACTTGGGTGAATACGGAATCAGTGACCTTAGAATAAGAGGGATGACCTCATATAACAAGCTTTAGCAAATCGCACGGTAGATATTACAAAAAGAACGATATCCATTACTCTTTGGTGTTTCAATGTTTCTAATTATAAATTTGCTTACCTTTGCAAATGAAAAATACTCTTAAGTCCCACAGTCCAATTTCAGTAATATAGCTTTGCAACATCTGTTCTGGATAAATGGCCTCACGCTTACTGTTTAATAGGGTTTTTGTTTCTACAGATTTGGTATGTTTGATATGTTCTTCCATTTTTTTCTTGATGGCATGTGAAAGTCGACATATCATTTAGTAAGACACATAATATATCGGTGTAAATATAATACGAGAACAGTAGTAATATTTTCACTACAGAGAGGTGAGTCGATTCTCTAGTCAACTGCAGACTGTCCTTCCTTTGCTCGAAGAGGGATAAGGATCTACAATGAGGGTCCTCATTCAACTGGAACCATATATATTATTGCAATAATTTGTGGTTTGGCTTTAAGAGGTGAAGACGACAAGTTAGTTATTACTCGTCTTCTCGATCTAGAGGGACGGCAACTAACTAATGTATAGATGTTCCGCAGTACTATAAGAGCTTTCCTCTCTTACCTTCAAAGTTCAAAGCTGTGAGAGGAAGCAAATTATACAAAACTCAGAGCTTGATGGAGTTTTAAGCAGTCAGGTCTTGAGAGAGCGGAGGAAAGCACGCAGAGCTCATCAAATTCTTGTGATTTGCCTTGCCTGGGCTAATGTTTCCTCACTCCGAGATAAGAGTCTTACATTGGGTACGGTTTTATCTTTATTTTATTGTTTTCAAAAACATAAAGCACAAGGTGATATTCGAAGAATAAGTGAGGATGACTTCAACTTTCACCTCAGACCTTCACGGCATCCATAATATATAGGGACCAAAGCCCCCAGAAAGTATATTTGCCCAAACTATATATACTCGTGTCCGAGTTGGGTGGAAACGCAAACCCTACCCGGAACCTAGCCTAAAATATTTTGGTTAGGAAAAGATACTTTGCTGGCCTCACTCACAGCAAGGATTTTCGATATCAGTACAGGACTCAACACGCGACCAGTGTCTCATCAACAATATCTTCCTGAAACTCTCCATTCTTACCAATTGCATCGATGTTAGTACTCTCATCGTTCACCTGTCTCCTTTCTTTCTTACTGATCAAGTAGTGAAATCCATGAGACACCCTTAAACACACACAAAAAGTGAACATCATAGAAAGTGGCTGCAATACCCTTGTCACAGCGTCGTGATTGGGTGCAGGGCTGGCCTGCCTTTTTGAAGGCCCTTGCGAAGAATTAAAATAGGCCCTTTTTACTTGAATCTTAGAGAATATGGGTTTGGGTTTGGGTTTGGGTTTGTGATTGACACTATGGGCCTTGTAAAGTTGAATAATAGGGTAGGGTTAAAATTATTTTAATTTTTAATTTTTTGGCTATAGGCAATTTTTTATTTTTTCATGGCCCTATGTCGTCGCACATGTCGCACACCCCTATGGCCGGGCCTGATTGGGTGTGATCATTATAATAACTTGTCGAGTCGCAAGCCCGGAAGCCAAAACTCCATGTCGATTTGGGTAAGTTACAAACAAGTACAATCAAAGAAAATACACAACACCAAGTTTAAGGTGGTTCGGCAAATTGCCTGCGTCCACCGTGCGAGAAAGAGAGAAAATTTATTCAAAATTCCAATTACAATCACTCAAAACCCATTAGAGGTTCTCACTCAAGAAATCCTCCCCAAATGTTCTCACCAAATGATTGTCTAAAGGATAGCTCTAAAAAAACTTAGTTTCCCTTTATATAGTAGGGAAACTCTTTACAATCGCTCAAATCTCGAGGCAATCAAGTGGTTTAAAAGCCAAAAAAAATAAAATAAAATAAAGTTCCCAATTTCGTTTGAACAAAATTTGCGTTTGGGCCAAAATTCCAGGGGGTTCAACAAAGGTCGTTCGAACGACTTGGGCTCTTGGGCCAAAATTCTAGGGAGTTGTCAAAAGGTCGTTCGAACGACCAAGGCAATAGGCAGCCCCACAATTCTCCACCTCGATGAAGGTTTCTCTAACCAAACAAACCGAAATCTAAGCCGAACATAGAAAGCAACCAAACGGACCCAAACAAACACTCTCCACCATCAAATGTCCCCAAAGACCCAAACATACAAATGGCACAAGAAAACTAACCAAAACCTAGCGTCTTCAAAATGACCAAATCTAAACCAAGCGTCCCAAATGACCCAGAACCAAACCAAATGTTTCAAGGAACCAAAGTCGAAACCAAGCGTCCCAAAGAACCAATCAAACCAAACGTCCCAAATGACCAAATCGAACCAAGCGTCCTAAGGAACCAAAATTAACCAAATGTCCCAAGGAACCCAAACCAACCAAATATCCCAAGGAACCCAAATTGACTGCACCAAATCAATGGTTGTATACGTACTACCATGGATCAAGTCGCTCGTAGTTCACAAAACAATCCAATCAATCAACATGAAGAATTTGAACTAAGTCCAAACAATTATTGAACTTAATTCCCGAAACAACTTTCGTAAACATATCCGCCGGGTTATCTTTGGTGTGAATCTTCTTCAACCGAATCTCACCCTCTTCCAGGACTTCTTTAACAAAGTGATAACGTACATCAATATGTTTTGTACGTTGATGATGAACCTAATTTTTGGCCAAGAAGATAGCGCTCTGACTATCACAGAAAACATCAAGATGATTCATCTTAATGCCTAAATCGCGCAGAAGACTTTTCATCCAAATAGATTCCTTTATCGCCTAAGTCACCGCCATATACTCTGCCTCGATAGTAGATAGTGCCACCGTTAACTGTAGCGTGGATCTCTAACTAACCGGCCCTCCACCCAATGCAAACACATACCCGGTAGTAGACTGTCGCTTATCCAAATCACCCATACAGTTAGAATCCACATAACCCACACAAAATTGATCAAACGAATCTTATTTATGAAATTTTAAACTAATATCCACAGTACCTTTGATATGCCGTAGAATCTATTTCACAACTCGCCAATGATCTCTACAACGGCATCCATAATATATAGGGACCAAAGCCCCCAAAAAGTATATTTGTCCAAACTATATATACTCGTGTCCGAGTTGGGTGAAAACGCAAACCCTACCCTGAACCTAGCCCAAAATATTTGGGTTAGGAAAAGAAACTCATCCTGACACAGTTTGAATATAGAGCATAGGTTTAATCTGTATTTATGAGTATTCCAATCTCAATGCATGGTAGGTTTGCTGGCCTCACTCACAGCAAGGATTTTCGATATCAGTACAGGTCTCAACACGCGCAACCAGTGTCTCATTAACATTATCTTCCTGAAACTCTCCATTCTCACCAATTGCATCAATGTCAGTACTCTCATCGTTCACCTGTCTCCTTTCATTCTTACTAATCAAGTAGTAAAATCCATGAGACACCCCTAAACACACACAAAAAGTGAACACCATAGAAAGAGGCTGCAATACCCTTGTCACAGCGTCGTGATTGGGTGTGATCACCATAATACCCGTTACATAAGCTAGTCCCAATGATGACACATCGATGACACATCGTGATTGTGGCTATAACCCTAAGTAAGAACTTTGTTATTCATGGACAATCGGATCTAGGGTTTATAAACTCCTTTCCATGGCTAGGTGGAGAGTATTAACTCTAGTGATCTAGAATTCCCTTTGAGCGTGAAAACAATTGAATATGGCTAATTCGACATCTTCCTCATATCTGTAGTAACTTAGAGTTGTCATGGCTAGATCAACTCTTCGTAACTTCAAATCAGATAATTGAAGATTAATTCTAGATCTAAACTACTATTAACATCAATTTTGCTCATTTCACCGGAGGTTCAATCCTTAGCCTAAGCTAAGGAGATTAGCTCTCCATTAATGGTGTTGATCACAACTTAAATTAAACGCATAAAATAAAAGAGAGAGAAAGAGAAAAATACTAAAAAATGCAAGCTTTATTCCTTCCTGAGATTGAGATGTGTAAAATACATAGAACTACTCTTATATTTATAGGAGATATGAGAGACCTATTTACAATTCTAAAACTGTATCAGATAAAGATAAATCTTATCTCATGTTAATCTTTGTAGAGTCCTTCATCATCTTTATTCCAAGGAGAAAATCTACAAGTATATTGAATGCAGGCATCTTCCTTGTGCCTGAGAGACTGCTGGAGATGCTTCAACTCTTTATACATTCTATTAGATGTTTTTTTATACTTTTTAGCTCCAACAGTGATAAGTGCCTGAAAATAAGAAAATGCTACTAACATTAGAAATTAATAAATCGGGATTAACAAAACGATACTTTTAGGCACATTAATCCTACGTATTTCTACGTCTATCAAATACCCCCGAACTTACTATTTTGTTCGTCCCGAGTGAAATAAAAAAATAAAATTAAACTAAGAAAGTAAACCACTTTCGCAGGACTCGCGATTGCATTTATCGTATGCAACAAGCCGTTAAACCCCCAAGTGTCCCTGGTGGATTAGTGTTGTCTCGTGAGAGTTTACAGTGACTATACCCACAAAAGTCAATAATGATATTATGACAATTCTAAATAACAAGAGACTCATTTCCTGTCAATTTATCCTTATTTAGTTATGACAAAAATATGCAAGCAGGAAATTCTTTAAAACCTTTTATTCCCTGAGTATACCATAAAATATATTGTACTTATCCGAAACTAGAGATACTACCTCATGATTAGAAAGAAATTCAAGTATTTTACCAGATATATCTGAGTGTATTGTGAAGATAGTTTTATTGCTTAATACATTGTCTAGAATCATTAAGTCAGTGTATGGTAGTTGAGTACTTACTGGAATAAATTCAACGGTCAGTTTGACAAGTGCCTTAGTCAATTTTACTCCCTGGTATCTTATTTTTCATAGCTTTTTTGAATACATTATTTCTTAGTGAAGCCTCCGTAACAAGTCGTTCAAACAACCAAGGCAACAGGCAGCCCCACATACCCGTTACATAAGTTAGTCCCAATGATGATACACTAGCAATATACACTAGCAATATACTTAGGACCTCTGGGGGAAAGTGTTTCTAATTTGACTAAAGATGATGTTTTTGTCAAATAATATCCGATAGCAGTCTTTACTATGGCAGTAGCATTGAATGATTAGTTACCAATTAGAGTTGATGATGGACCTTCTTCAGCACCGAGACGTAATTTGGAGTGGGAGTTCAACACGATTAGAAGAGGATGATAAACAACTAATGCTCTTGAGTTTGTGGGGAAGAGGGGATTTTATAACATTTCTCAAGTAGATAATGGATTTTCTACTCTTTCACGTGGATAGCGAATAAAAGGAAAATCAAAGTCCAGAAATTTCAAGTAGATAATGAATCCATTTCTTTAAGCTAAAAATGTTATATTGAGACAAAAGAAAGCTAAAAATGCTCAATTCTCAAAATGCCAAAAAGTGAAAGAAAATAAATAAAAAAATAAAAAAATAAAATTGCCCTCCGCGTGAATTAAAGATCTCCTCAATTAGTAGAAATCTAACTTTAGATCACCTTCGATTGTGACCACGGTCAAGTAGGTCCAGAAAAACAAAGACATTGATTGTGATGGCATAGATTCTAAAAGCATTCTAGATGCATTTTAGACCTAAAAAAGCCTATCAGTATCACTAGCTTACTACACTAGTGGATCTAACTGCAGTTTTTTTGTTTGTTTGTTTTTTTGGGTTGTGATGGCATGACGTACATTGATTATGATGGCATGACGTAACAACTAAGGTAACTAAATTGGGTTTTGGGATTTTGGGTTGTGTTGAATGTTGTACTTGTATATGACTCTTCTTTCTCTTTGAGTGTTAGTGAATCTATGCTGTGCTTTTTCCACGATCTTGAGCCAGCCCTAAACTATGTTCCAGGTGCAACCCCCACAAGTTACCGTCATGAGCTCAAGTGAGGTGCAACCTTTTTTTCTATGATCTAAAGCCAATGCATGGTAAATAAAGGCTAAGTGATCACTTAGTGGATCCACTTTCAGGAACTCATAAGGTAATAAGGACCTTATCAAGAGTACAGCATTTTGTAGCTATGGAAATTATTTTTGGGTATTCACAAAGTAATTACAACAACAAAAGTTTGACCTTTTCTGTCAAAGGTGAACCCCATCAAAAACAAAAGCAGCTACTCTTTTAAGAGAGCGAAAGATTAAAATGGTTATTTAATAATAATCTCATATATTTTGAGATTTTTATCAGGCTAGATTTCACTTGCAGCGCGATGCTGAACCAATCAAAAGCAGTTTGCACCGTTTTGCAGTGGGTTGCGACACTCACAGCAAGGATTTTCAGGACTCAACACGCACAACCACTGTCTCATTAGCATTATCTTCATGAAACTCTCCATTCTCAGCAATTGCATCAATGCTAGTACTCTCATCGTTCACCTGTCTCCTTTCTTTCTTACTGATCAAGCAGTGAATTCCATGAGACACCCCTAAACACACACAAAAAATGAACACCATTGAAAGAGGCAGCAATACCCTTGTCACAGCGTCGTGACTGGGTGTGATCACCATAATACCCGTTACATAAGTTAGTCCCAATGATGACACATCGATGACTAGCAATATACTCAGTACTTCGGGAGGGAAAGCGTTTCTAATTAGACTGAAGATGATGACAAGAGACAGGAAGAATGCGATATTGTTGCAGCACATGAACAACTTGAAAATGATAGTCATCACCTTTATGGCCTTACCATCTTGGAGAAAACCGCCAGGGGGGTTGAGGCCAAGTGCAATTGTTGCAGCCGCAACAAAAATAGCCAAACCTGCAGCTGTTGTGTTATGAATGCCCTCAGAGCTATTCATGAGCTTTCTGTCGGCTTTAGTTGTAACAACTTCGAATCCTGATGTACCTACAATATTATAAACCATAGCATGTCAATAATATAATTTAAAAACGGAGAGAGTATGTTTTTGTCAAATAATATCCGATCGCAGTCTTTTACTATGGCACAGTAGCATTGAATGATTAGTTACCAGTTAGAGTTGTTGATGGACCTTCTTCAGCACCGAGACGTGATTTGGAGTGGGAGTTCATCACGATTGGAAGAGGATGATAAACAACTAATGTTCTCGAGTGTTTGAGTTCGTCGAGTTTGTGGGAAAGGGTTTCTAGAGAGCTGGAGAGGGTTTCTAGAGAAGAATTGATTTTCCAAATTCTCTGATAAGGGATGATTTAATATCATTTCTCACGCGTCATACGCGTCAAATGACGCGTCAAATGACCCTACTCAATTGATATTCAGACACAATCCAACACAACCCAACATTTTGAAGCAGAAAACACACAAAACTACACCTTACAGCATTCAACATTCAACACAACCCAAAATCTTAATACATTGACCCTACTCATATGTGTTAAGAGCACCTGCAGCAGCTAGGTCGATTATGACGAGGCGAGGTGGAGTTAAAGCAAATGCTTTTCCAATGTCCGTGGACCCTATCTTTTCACTGACTTACGAAGAATTCCCGGTGGGCAAGTACAGTCAAATAATCAATAAAGATTGACAAATTCAGTTCGAAACTTCGATGCTGTGTATTTGCCGTAAGATTCATGACAATGTGAAGGCTCATCTTTTATTATTATCTCCCATTTGGTGAAATTGTGCTTTCTTCATGTTATCTCAATAATCTCATCAAGAATTTCCACTCCAATCCAAATACAGACTGTACTTGCTATGCAAGTGCCACACATTCAAAAAAATGGGGAGACAATTTTATGTTAGTGTAGCATAAAAAAAATGTCACTGAAAAAGTTTAGAGTTTTAGACACATTTCTGATTTGGTATTATGGCCAAGTTTGGACAGGTAGGCGGGCGAGTTCATTATCTCAATTGGCTATTTTATTTCATTGGCTATATTTTGCTTACAACTACAATTATCTTTACCTTAACGTTCACAACATGTCTATTTCCCTAAAATTGGATTAGATATAGAGTTTCGTGGTATTGGCGATCATAAAACTTAGCTCTTCTCATTAGCTGACAAAGTCTTGAGTTTCCCGTTGCCACTTCACATCATTTTATACAGTTTGAAAATCATTTCAATCATACGGATTGATTTCAATAAATACACTGATTCAGTTCCCTCCATCATCCCTGTAGTATCATATTCTGCAGATTTGGCAAGAATAAGCCAACATCCTATAGTCGAAGACAGCTTAACACTCTGTAGTCGAAGACAGCTCAACACTCTTTAGTCGAAGACAACTCAACATTCTAGAAGATTTCGTAAGTCCTCGACTTACCAAAAATAGCCGTTGAAACCCGGTCAAGAAGGAACTGTTAGAGATCCGCAAAGTTTGCCCACTACCCCCAGAATAGGAGACTCTTTCTTTCTTTTTGTAAATTGTCTGTATCTACCATAAATAAATACAGGCAGAAAGTAGGTTCTAAAAGACCGCAAATCTTACATTTCTCAGTCCTAAACACTAGCATCACTCAGAAAAACTTGTAATAACTAGCATCTACTAGATTTTACATCAAATCTTTCTCGAGGTCGTGGTTTTTCTCAGTTTCTGCTGAATTTTTCACGTAAAATCTTGGTTGTTTAACTCATTATTACTCAATCCTTACGAACAAGTATTGGCGAAGGTTTTCCTCCCGTAAAACACGTCATTACAATTGGCGTCATCTGTGGGAAAATCTACACTTTTTTCTACTATTTCCAATCTAAACACCATCCGATGACAAACATGAACTTGAGGAGCCATTCCAGTACCGTAAGAGATCATGATATACCAGGAGCTCTTGATCTGCACGGTGCGGTCTTTGAACTTGTAATACCATATTTCCCAACATCGACAACTACAAGCCTGAAGGTCTTAGTCGAAGGTCCATTGCAGACGGACTACAAGCATCGAACACTGATCTCGAACACAAGCCTGAAGAAGATAGTCGAAGATATCATAAACACTTCAGATGGAACAATGGTAGCAAACATTCTTCTCGATCAAGACCTATCAAAGGCCACTACAACTTCATAGTTCTCGAAGTTACTGTAGCAGTTCAAAGATCGAACTTCATACAACTTCACAGTTCTCAAACTTCAGATCTCGAAGATATCTGATCAACAACCGTTACGCTCAGTCAGCTGGTCGTTACGGAAAGTTTGCGAAGATTTCCAATTGAACACAAAATTTAGAAATGGGTTGACTTTGTAACTGCCTGTATCCACTATAAATACAGGAAGGACCCTTTGAAAACAGGATCAGACTCTCAACACTCAGAAACAACAACCCACACTTACTCCAAGCCTCGCTCTTTCCTTTACTCACTATCCAAAAATTATAATAGTTAGCATAATATTAGATTTTCTCCCAAAACCCTCTACGAGGTCGTGGTTTTACTCAGGTTAGTCTGAGTTTTCCACGTAAAATTCAGTGTTATAGCTACCAATTATTTCTCTTTCTCTAAAAGTATTGGCGAATATTCTCCGTCCGGAAAATCTGCCATTACAATTGGCGCCGTCTGTGGGAATCCACACCTCTTTACCAAACTGAGACTTCAAAAACAAAAAAAAACAAAAAAACCGATGACCAACATGAATCTCCGAAGCACCTCCACTCTGAGAAACTAGGAGGTCAATACAGCACTAGAGACCGTCGACTTGCACGGTGCTGTGGTCGAGTTAAAGAAACAGATAGAGCGTGACCGGATTCAAAGAATAGAAGACCAAACAGTTCATGCTCAAGCTCTCCAAATCGAAAGGGATGCAAGGCAGAAAGCTTTGGATCAACAAAGCCGGACGCATCAGAAAGAAATGGAGAACTTGCGCAGAGCAAACGTGTCACCACCCCGGGCTCACAGCAACCACCGTTCGAGAGTAAGCCACAGAGAAGAACAACCAAGGGAAGATCAGACGCGAGTCTCGCGGTCCAGATCATGAAATCCCGAAGGAGATTCCCGACATTTTGGACTTACGTCCTCTTCATTTACAATAGGAAGTCGTCGAACTCGCCAACGTTCTCCACTACCACCGGCAAGACGACCTCTGAGGGAGCGGTTAGGACCTGAGGGACACGGTAATTTTGATCCCCAGGTACAAGTCGAACCAGCCCAACCACCGCAATACATCACACTAGATGATTTCAACACCCGGATTCGGGCAATTAATTCGGAAGTACCTGGTCGAATATCTGCATTGGATAGGATCGAAACAAATCCCATATCTGTGCATCTCGAAGCTATGGCCATTCCAGATAATTTCCATATGTCGAAGTTCATTTAGTACGCAGGTCTTACCGACCCTCTGACACACGTCAGACATTTTAAAGCTTCGGTAGGATTGTGCTCGAAGTTGGATCACATGCTCTGTAGGCTTTTTAATATGAGTCTGAAAGAAGAACCCTTCAGGTGGTTTCACACTTTACCTGAGGGTTCTATCACCACATTCGCTCAGTTACAGCGCCTCTTCGAGTCCAACTGCGCTCATGCCAAAGAACGAGAAATTACAGTGGATTCCCTTTTCTTCTTCGAACAAGGAGCAAAGGAGTCCCTAGCCAGCTTCTACAAGCAATTCTTGCAAGAGGCACAAAAAATTTGCAATTTCGATCCAAAAATCATCGTTCTTGCGTTCACTTCAGCGTTACGCTTCGACTCTAAAGTTTGAGAAGAACTGACCCTTCACAAACCTCGAACAGTACCAGAGATGATTGATGTAGTTAACAACTATATCGAACTCGAAAGGTCGAAGAAAGATAAGATGAAAAGCTCTGCCGTAATCCAGTCCTCTGATTCGACACCATTCTAACCAAGAAAAACAGCCACCACAGGAGAAAAACCACGTAGAAGGAACGACGACATACTAGAAGATGAGAAGAAAAGATAGACAGACCAATTCCAAATCTACCTCCTCTGACAACAACTCTTTCGGCTATCTTCACAGTGATCAAGGGTGATGAATTTTATCGAGAAGCTCAGACGATCCCCGACAGACCAGGGCAACCTTTCTGCCTGCACCATAATGTGCACAACCATGAAACTGACAACTGTTATTCACTCATTCGCATCTTCAACCGCATTATATCAGCAGGGCGACTCTAAAATTATGTGGTTGATATCCAAAAATTTCTCAACGAAGAAGCTGATAGGAACAATCCCGGCCCAGTTAACGAACAAGGAGAAGCTCGACATCTCTATATAATCGAGATAGAAAAAGGGAAGAAAAGAAAGCAGGACGACCGAATTACGTCCTGTTGCAAAATGACCTCTTCCGACAAATCAGCAAAACTCCATCCAAGTTCCAGCAAATCTAAACGCCCGTACTCCATCTCCTTCGAAGACGGTGACACTAGCTACGTTACATATCCCCACGATGATCCACTTGTTATAATGCTAAAGGTAGGACAAGATTATCTTCACACGATGCTTGTCGATACCGGAAGCGCCACTGACGTCTTGATTCGGAGAGTAATACAACTACTGGGTCTGACAAATTCTGTGAAAGCATTAACAACAACAATATCGGGCTTCAATGGTTCAAAAGAATCTGCCACTGGTGAAATCACCTTGCCAGCACAAGCAGGATCCGAAACGACATTCGTCAAGTTCTTAGTCATCGACGTTGAATCCAAATATCTTGGTATTCTGGGTCGAAGTTGGCTGCACTCAATAAAAGCAGTTCCATCAACTTATCATCTTTCTCTTCGATTCCCAACTGACCATGGTATCTACGAGATCAAAGGCAGCCAAGCAGTCGCACGAATGTGCGAGAACACCACGATTAATTCTCATGCTCAAAAACTACTTAAAGCATAGCAATTGCAGTCAGAATCACCACCCATCTTCGAGCAGCATGATACTGAAACTGTCGACTCCAATGAGATCGATGGCCCCAGTCGTCATACATTTATCGGTTCCAAATTATCAGCCGAAGAGAATGAAATAATGATTTAGCTCCTCAAAAAGAACGTCGATATCTTTACATGGTCTTTTCAAGAAATGCCGGGAATCGACCCAACTGTCGCATGCCACAAGCTTAACCTCCTGCCTGATACTAAAACAGCCGTACAAAAACACTGGAATCTTTCTCTATGGCTTCGTGAAGCCGTCAATGAAGAGATTGACAAACTCCTTCGTGTTAGTTTCATTCGGGAAGCCAAGTATCCAAAATGGGCTTCTAATATTGTGGCCGTCCCGAAGAAAAATGGGAAAATAAGAGTCTATGTCGACTTTACATAATCAAACAAGTTCACACCAAAGGATAATTTTCCCCTCCCATTGATACCACAACTCCTCGACTCAGTTGCAGGCCACGAGCTTCTTTCTATGATGGATGCAGCCTCAGGTTACAACCAAGTTCCTCTCGTAATAGAAGATCAAGAAAAAACTACTTTCGTCACCAAAAGAGGCTTGCACTGCTACACAGTCGTGCCATTTAGTTTTAAGAACGCCGGGGCAACCTACCAGAGACTTGTTACTCGAATGTTCAAAGACCATTTGGGAAAAATCATGGAAGTCTACATCGACGGCATGATATGCAAAAGCTTAAAACGCGAAGATCATTTCAATAATCTCCAAACCATCTTCGACATTCTTCGAAATTACCAAATGAAACTCAACCCCGAAAAATGCCAATTTGGAGTCTCAGCCGGCAAATTTCTGAGACATTTGGTCAGAAAAAGAGGTATGGAAATAGATCCCGCACAGATCAAGGCACTCATGGTAATGCCGTCACCTCGAACAAAGAAAGATATTCAAAAGTTCACTGGCAAAATTGCCGCCCTCCACAGATTCATTTCAAATCTTTAGATCAATGTAAACTACTGTATCTCCTTCTTCGTGGTAATCCCACCTTACATTCTAAAAAGAAGCCAAATGAAATTATCTGGACCTCAGACTGTGAGCTAGCCTTTCAAGATCTTAAACGATACCTGGGAAGACCTCCGATCATGAGCACACCAGTTGACGGCAAAACACTTACTATGTATCTGTCCACCACAGAAGAATCTATCAGTTCTGTTCTCATTCGAGAAGAGAATTACATCGAGAAACCAATTTACTTTATCAGCAAAACTCTCGTACAAGCTGAACGTAATTATACATCAACGGAAAAATAGCTACTCGCATTGGTCTACAGTTCGCAGAAACTACGTCCTTATTTTTACGCTCACCCTATCAAGATCATTACAAAGTACCCTCTAAAACTTGTCCTCTCAAAAAAGGAAAAATCTCGACAAGTTCAGCAATGGTCCGTTTTCCTCGGAGAGTATGACATATCCTTCGAACCTCAGATTTCATATAAAGGGCAGGCAGTCGCTGACTTTTTAGCTGACTTTCCTGTCGAAGACCCCGAATGGGAAGAACTTGAAGAAGCACTTACAGATGACGCAATTATAGAACCAGATGCCTGGTCAAGAACTACAGGATGGAGACTCTTCACAGATGGATCGGCAGGACCACGAGGATCCGGTATTGGAATAGTCCTCGTTACACCATCTAATTATCGAATCGAGAAAACAATTAAACTCAAGTTTTATGCCACCAACAATACAGCCAAATACGAAGCTATCCTTCATGGATTAGACCTCGCAATCACACTTGGGGCGGCAGACATAGCGGTCTATGTTGACTCACTACTTGTAGCCAATCATTACAATAAAACCTTCAAGACCTCGGGCAAAATGGTTAGTTATGCAACTCTAGTCGAAGAAAAAATGCTCATGTTCCAATCCTCATCAATCTCCTACCTCCCTCGGGCATAAAATAGACATGCAGACGCCTTGTCATACGTTGCCGTTATGCTCGAAGACAGTGAAAGTAGACAACTCAAAATCCAAGTTCTTGCTATGCAAATCACTGCTACTGAAGACGAAGACAAATATGACTCGAGAAAACTGTTTCTCGAATACCTCAATTCCAACATTCTCCCAAGCAATAAAGAGGAAACTCGATCACTACTGGCCAGATGTACACGGTTCACAGTTTAAGATAAAGTACTATACCGAATAACAGGAGGCGGACCCCTCACCGAATGTATTTCTCAGCAGGAAGCCAACATCAAGATCAGAGAATTACATGAAGGGATATGTGGAGCACACATATCTGGTCATTCTTTAGCACAGTGAACATTTATTCAAGGACTATACTGGCCGAAGATGCGACGAGATTGTGAAGATTTTGTCCGCAAGTGCTGCAAATGCCAAATACATGCACAAGAGATCAAAAGCCCCGCACTCGACTTACATATCAGCAATATCCTCTGGCCGTTTAAAAGATGGGACATCGACATAATTGGTCCTTTTCACCCAGTATCAGAAAATCGCAAGTTCGTTCTCATCGCTACGGACTATTTTACCAAATGGGTCGAAGCAGTTCCCCTTTGCCACACCGATGAAAATGTAGTTATCAAGTTCCTCTGGGAAAACATCATTACTAGGTTCGGTTGTCCACAAATGATAAGATCAGACAATAAAAAATAGGTCATCAGCAACAAAGTTCTATTGTTCCTCCAGAAGTATAAAATACAGCTCTCTATATCGACACCCTACTACCCTCAAGGAAACGGTCAAGTAGAAGCCATCAATAAAAGTATCAAATCCGGGTTACGCAAACGATTAGACGAGAAAAAAGGAAGATGGGTCGATGAATTACTCAGTGTCCTCTGGGCTTACAGAACTACTTCACGGACCTCCACTGGCTGCACTCCCTTTATGATGGCCTTTGGTACTGAAGCTGTCATACCCTCTGAATTGGACTTACCACGCAGTCGGACGAAGGTTGCAGATGAAGAAAATGAGTTAGGATTGATTTACAACCTTAATTGGATTGAAGAAACCCGAGATCAAGCAATCGTAAACTTGGGGCGATACCACGATAAACTCAGAAAAGCGTACAACAAAAAAGTTTACAAGCGACAATTCGACATAGGTGATCTCGTCCTTCGCCGAATACATGATAATACTCGACCCAAGAATTCAGGAAAATTATCCAAAAAACTGGGAAAGGCCCTACATCATTAGTGACAAAATGGAGTGTGGAACTTACTGGCTGATGACAGAGGATGAAGTTCAGCTTGAATATCTCTGGAATACAGCACATCTCAAATTTTTCTATCGATAAGTAATGTACCTCTTCGACTACTATTAATAAAGGCTCATTCTTTACATTTTTCTCTATAGTCACATTTTACAAAAATGATTCTCCTTCTTTACTATCACGCAGTATCAATGCATACTTTTTACGTACGCATCAGCACTACGACACTACATTTCTACAAACTACATCTTTAAGATTGGTTTTTTCAAATCCAGGTATCCCATCGAGGAGTAACACCTGGTATTCATTTAGCATTGACCACACTTTAAACAGTATGGGTCTGGGCTAAACTCTTACTACATTTCTACAAACCACATCTTTAAGATTGGTTTTTTCAAATCCAGGTATCCCATCGAGGAGCAACACCTGATATTTATTTAGCATTGACCACACTTTAAACAGTATGGGTCTGGGCTAAAACTCTTACTACATTTCTACAAACCACATCTTTAAGATTGGTTTTTTCAAATCCAGGTATCCCATCGAGGAGCAACACCTGGTATTCATTTAGCATTGACCATACTTTAAACAGTAGGGATTTGGGCTAAACTCTTACTACATTTCTACAAACCACTTCTTTATGATTGGTTTTTTCAAATCCAGGTATCCCATCGAGGAGCAACACCTGGTATTTATTTAGCATTGACCACACTTTAAATAGTATGGATCCGGGATAAACTCTTACTACATTTCTACAAACCACATCTTTATGATTGGTTTTTTCAAATCCAAGTATCCAATCGAGGAAAAACACCTGGTCCTCGTTCCTATTTGCATCAACAACTACCTTTTCGATACACAAGTTCTATATTTGATTCACTATCATATATTAGCAATTTTTATGCAAAATTACTTCGATAAAAATTCTACTGTTAACCAAAATGTATCGACTCCACTGGCCATTTTTACAAACTTTATCAAAAAAAATATTGTCTTAGCCCCACTGGCCATTTGTTACAAATTCCACTTCAATGCAGAGACGCTTACTCAATGGGTAAATCAGCACCATTTCCTTCGACTCCGGCACTATCTGCCAAATCAAACAGTACTTCAGCTTCGACACCAAAAGGAATAGTTAACACGGGTTCCTCGACCACCTCACACTCCTTTTCAACATTAGGAGAAGCCCCCGATGATTCATCCTCCGAATCCACAAAAGGCAGCAAATTCTCTTTAACGATATTCTTGTAATATTTTTTCCTAAGATTCTCATCCTCGTAGTCTCCATCTAAATGTTTCCTCAAATTCACAAACTTTTCTAAATACTCTTGCCGAAGATTTTCTAGAGCATTATTGCGCTCCTCGTTTGCCGCCTCGATTGCCACCTCCCTAGCTGCCTCAGAAGCTTCCTTCAACTTCGCGATCTCCTCATCTTTCTCCTTCCTCACCACAATAATTGTAGCTTTCTTCGACTTATCAATATCCACCTTATACATGTTAAGCGTCGAATTCAGTTTATCTTTCTCTTTTATCAATCTCTCTTTTTCCTCCGTCAATTCCTTTTCGAGGATCTGGTACCCCTTCAATTGATTCGCGATATCCCCGGCGCTCATAATGCGCGGCCTTGCCTCAGCAAGGATTTCCTTAATCTGCAACAATTTCATAAAAGAGGTATTTACATTGGGAACTAAATTCATTAACCTCAGTAAACAAGATAAATTCCTCACCTTCTTCAAACTCGATTGACCCTCGCCGAAGAAACTCATTAAGGTATCCAAATTGACCATGCAGTCATCAAAACGATCTCCCAACAATGCTGAGCCAACAGCAACTGAATCCAAATTTGCCGCAATCTCTACTTCAGATTGAACAACATAATTCGGGTCGGACTCATCCGCACTTTTCTTCTTCGATACATTTCTTGCTTTCTTCGAAGTACCACTTACCGATCCAAGGGGAGGCTTATCCACAGAACTTTGAGTTACAAGTTTGTGCCCATCAACAGTGCCATTCTTTCGTGAAAGCCGCTTTGGATCTTGTAATTCATCCACTGCGTCGCTAGGAGCAGCCCTCTTCTTCGACACCTTCCTCGAAGGAACATTGCACAGAGCCTCTATCTCACTAATTGTATCAGTCGCATATCCCGCCAACGACTGATTCTTCAATGGCAAACCAACATCGACACTTCTCTTATTTTGCGCAGACATCCTACCGTCAATAAGAGATACTACTGATCCTATTGTTCTCAATCTCTTTAACCCAGCCTCCTCGAACAAAATGGACAAACCTTCTTGTTCAACTGCCAACTTGTCGATCCTCCCATTATATCCCTTCCTGAGGTTATATAGCCGCTCGTTAACCCTCGAGTTCCTATCAACTTCTTTCAGAGCTGAAACAAAAACAATTAGAAAGTCACACAACACCAAATTCTTAAAAGTACATATCAGCAACTATTTACCTAGATGAAAAGCTTTCCTTTTAAAAGACTCCCCAGGAATATTAACATCGAACTCATAGTTCCCTGTTACTAAAAGACGCTCATCACAGTACTTCCTACCAGTTGATACCATCTCATAAAACATAGGTCTCTTAGCGAACCTTGATAGATTTCGGTACCCTACTTTAGCCGAATTTACTCTCAGTATATAGTATACGCAAATGTCATCGACAGTTATCAAAGCTTCTCATCTCTTCTGCAATTGGCCATTCAGAGCCCCACATACTCGAAACAAGTCGTATACATTCGGGTTGAATTGCCTAGGAGCCACATCAAAGAAATTTAACAACGTCTTTTGATCAGCCCGCAGAGGCAACTTCAAACCATTTCTTATATGTTCTCGAGGTACCAAAATCCCACCAAGAGGAACAACTTGGTCATCCATCTCATGTGCATACTCTTCCAGCCTTACATCTTTAGGAATACCGAATTTTCTTTTAAACTTAAGAATTTCAGACGTTTCTTTGCCCATCCCAAAACTAGCATGTCTACTATCACACACATCACCTTGACCATCGCCGTCACCATCTCGACCATTAGATTGGGGCGATTGCTTGACATCAGTCTCGGTAACTTCGTCATCAGATACTTCGACATAACCGGGTCCAGTACTTGCCTGCCCAACATTACTAACTCCCCCTGTGCGATATTCCCTACCTAACCTCTGCACACACGTGGTTACATCCACTCGCAAAGGAATAACGTGAACAGGATTTTCAGTTATTGAGTTCTCAACATTAAAAATTGGTTCAACCATTTTTTATGAACCTGAAAATCAGATCCGAGTTTTTTCTTAACAAATCAGTTTATAACATGATATATATCACATACGTTCTATTATTTCGTTTAGAAGATTCATTCCGATCATTTAATTTACTTATAATAACTTTCTCAGTCTAGCGTTGTCGCGTAATTCTCCAATAATTTATTTCTTACTTACAGCTGACATATCTCGAACTTAAATATCAATTATTAGTTCATGAGTTGCAAGAGTTGTTTGAAGTTCTCGACCATCGAGAACCTTTTTCATCTAACTTCATTATCGGTAACTAATTATGTTCATTTGCAG
Source organism: Kingdonia uniflora (assembly GCA_014058105.1). NCBI lineage: Eukaryota > Viridiplantae > Streptophyta > Magnoliopsida > Ranunculales > Circaeasteraceae > Kingdonia > Kingdonia uniflora. The sequence continues at coordinate 1,183,327 of JACGCM010000376.1, forward strand.
CGGCCCATCTTCTCGAAGGAAATAACAGTTATGATTTTCCCGCCAAAATCGATAACAACCTAACCGTTTCAAAATCAATTTCCGACTCCAAACACCAAAATCACGGCCATATAACCCAGCGAAACTGAATGACAAACTCCATACACATTACTGACGACGACAGTCCACATAAACGGCAGCAATGCACCAAAAAAACTCCTTCCACGCCTCTACTCGAAAATTCCTCCATTATCAATTTTTCAACCATATCAACAACTATTTTCAGACATTTTTATTTCCTATATTCTAACAGTCTTCTCTCCAATTCATCAGACATTCACCTAGTCTTCAACGAGTTTACAAAACAGATAAAATCAATCGAAACACAAAAACAATCACTTACCATGCAACCTCGCTGCTTCTACGTTCATCTCTTTGGCAAGTTTTGCCCTTTCAATCAATAAGCTTATCTCTTCCCTCCCAATTGTAGAAAGAAAGTCAAATAAGCGATTGGACAGTTTGCAGAGGTGAAGAAAAATTTGGCAGAAGTTCAAAATATGAACAGTCGGCCATTGCATGGCTACTTATAGACCCCAGGTGTCCGTTACCTATAACTACATTCGACGGTTCGCAATCCCTACCTTTTCGTCTTCACCAATCCTTCTCGACTTCCTCAAATTTTTTCCTTCTCGACAAAAGTAAAACCTACACCTACATTTCCGCAAAATAATACATTCGACTAAAAATACTTCGACAACAACAAAATCCTATGTTTCACACATCATTAAACTTCCTCAATAATTCATTCGAGAAACAGTATCCATTCATGTATACCTAGAAACTATTACAAATTTTTCCTTACAGGGTCCTTTCTTCCTTTACCAATGCCTTCGCATGCTGAACAATCATCGCTTTCCGCCCAAGAACATACACCATAGATTGAAGACTGCAATGAAAAAGAAAATCCTTTCTCCAAAAAGAAGCTTCAGATTCGTCCATCCCTTTGTAGTTCACCTCACATGGAGGCAACACTAGACAACACATGTCCAAACAGCCTTAATAGCGCATCAACAAGGCACAATACATCTCTTCATTACGCCGGGAAACAATCTCTCGCAGAGTCTGACTCCTGGTCTTTGCCATTCTTCCCTGCTTATTTACACCTACAACGTTGGTATTTATAGTCTTTCAACATTTAATGCTACAATCAAATGATTGAAACTAGAAATCCTAGTCACATCACTCATTATGACACCAAATAGTGGGACCCCCAACTCCAAACAATCTTATTCGAAACAACCTTCTATCATACTTTGAATCCAAATCAACAAGAAACATATCTCGAACAATTTATTTTTATTTATTAACTTCTCAAGTACAGTTTACATTCGACATAACTCTTGTTCGACATCTAACAAATACAGTTACATTTTTATTACACAGTTCGATACAGTTCTTCAAGTCTTTCATTCGACAGACCTAGAATTGTTCTGGGAGCTCAAAAACTTTTCCTGTCCGCGACAATGCTGATCTTCCAGAAACAAGCTCAGACACACTGCCCCGATCTTTTATCTGATGAAAGGGCCACGTCCTTCAAGTAACTCAATGAATCTCAAGTCACTGAAAGTTGTTGTCAGAAGATACTTTCTGACAACAACACTGATACTCGCCTGATACCTGCCTTAAGGACTACCTACTTGACCAGCAAACACCGCTATGGCACCGTTTCCAAAACAACAAGATCTAACAGCAACGCCTACAATAGCGACATTACAGGCCAATCCATCACTACTTAACCACACACAGACCAAAATCTCTTCACTCCGATACCCCAAACCCCCAGAATAACGTACCTTACCATCCATGATTCACACTCCGACCTCCACACAGTAAAACAATAACACGTGACATTCAAATGAAAACGAAATAACCCGCTCCCTATGTATATAGACTAGCATTTATTGCACCTCGAGAATGCCATGTCCAAGTTTAACGCATCTGACATCAGAAGATACAAAACAACCATTCTTCGAACTTCGACAACTTTTCATTTTCTGCAGATTATTCTCGACAAAAACACAAGTGCTTCTGTCAAGAATGAGGCGATTGTAATACCATATTTCCCAACATCGACAACTACAAGCCTGAAGATCTTAGTTGAAGGTCCATTGCAGACGTACTACAAGCATCGAACACTGATCTCGAACATAAGCCTGAAGAAGATAGTCGAAGATATCATAAACACTTCAGATGGAACAATGGTAGCAAACATTCTTCTCGATCAAGACCTATCAAAGGTCACAGCAACTTCATAGCTCTCGAAGTTACTGTAGCAGTTCAAAGGTCGAACTTCATACAACTTCACAGTTCTCAAACTTCAGATCTCGAAGATATCTGATCAATAACCGTTACGCTCAGTCAGCCGGTCGTTACGGAAAGTCCGCGAAGATCTATAACTGAACACAAAATCTGGAAATGGGTTGACTTTGTAACTGTCTGTATCCACTATAAATACAAGCAGGACCCTTTAAAAATAGGATCGGACTCTCAATACTCAGAAACATCAACCCACACTTACTCCAAGCCTCGCTCTTTCCTTTACTCACTATCCAAAAATTGTAATAGTTAACATAATATTGGATTTTCTCCCAAAACCCTCTACGAGGTCATGGTTTTACTCAGGTTAGTATGAGTTTTCCACGTAAAATTCAGTGTTATAGCTACCAATTATTCCTCTTTCTCTAAAAGTATTGGCGAATATTCTCCGTCCGGAAAATCCGCCATTACAGAACTTCAAAAACAAATAGCCGTAGATAAAATTCATAGACTTGAAGATCAACGTATCCTCTCTCAAGCATTACAAATGAAAAAAGATGAACGCAGAAAAGCCCTGGATCATCAGAGTCAAACACATCAAAAAGAGATGGAAAGATTACAAAGAACGCAAGATCGAATTACAGCTCGCCAGGCGTCACCTCCACTTGCTCGAAGTGAACATCGATCAAGAACAGTTCAACGCGATGATCAGCCGAGAGAGGACGACCAACGAATGTCTCGATCCAGATCTGATAATCCAAATTGAGCCTCTCGACATTTCGGGAAAAGTATGAAGAACGCCAAATTGTATGGGAAAAATAAGATATTCAATTGTATTATCCAAGTAATTACAATGAATAAACTCTAAACCCCAAGCTTTCTTAGAACTTCTCTCTAGATCTAACCTCCAAAAGAAATAAACTAAGTCCCATTTATATACTAGGGAACTTAAAATACTAAAAAAATGCATCTCGAGGCAAAAACACCCCTCAAAATATAATCACCGCCAAAAGGAAAAAGGCGGAATCGTGCCTCTGTTCGAACAAAATAAGTTTTTGTTCGAATAAAATAAAATATATTCGAATAGAATAAAAATGTATTCGAATAAAACCCCTCAGGCAAAATACCAAAAATCTATTCGAATAAAATCAAATTCTATTCGAATAAAACACCTCAAGCAAAAAAGTATTCGAACATAAATAACTCTGTTTGAATAAAATAAAATGTATTCGAATATAATAAAAATCTATTCGAATAAAACCCTCAGGCAAAAATGTATTCGAACAGAAATAACTCTGTTCGAATAAAATTGCTCAGTGTCTTCTTCAGATCCTCCTGAATCACAAGTAGACACTAATGAGGTAACAAAGGCGTTTAATTATTGTAAAACGGTTGTTTAATTGATTAGTAAATTTTTAGGGCCGGAGGTTTTCACTATTCGTGGGTTTCCTTCGGGGTATATCTTGAGATGGAACCTCCAGTTCTAATAATTATTTATCAATACGCCGTATCATCCACAACAATGGAAATTATCGAAGTGTCTTACTAACACTTAGAATTTAGAGTTGATCCTTACCTGAGACGTCACTTTATGCAATGACGTTTTCATTAAAATGGAGTCCCTTATAACTTCCATCCAACACTGGTGTTTGTTTTTCATGTGCTGAATGCTGAAAAAAAAATGAAGTGCTAAATGCTGAAAAAATGAAGTGCTGAAAGTTATGGTGTTTTTTTTTCTAAGAAGTGTTGAAAACTAGTAAATGTCTTAAATACCCTTGCTATAAAAGAGCTCAACTTTGAGCATCACTTTAAAATTGGCAACACCTCTCCACTATAAAGTACTATGACACAATAGATGGATATTCACAACTTGAAAATAGACAAAATGAACATACAAAATGATAGTATTGCACAAAATGGATAAAATGGATATACAAAATGGACATACAAAATGGACAAATTGGATATACAAAATGGACATACAAAAGACATCATTGCACAAAATGGATCACCCCGTATTTGTAAATTTCCCTTTTCCTGGCTTGATATATTGAATCAGTTTAACATAAGAACTCATGTTACTTTAAGCATCAATCCAGTTCTTACCAGGTGTTTTCTTGATTCCTCTATCCTTCATTAACGTCCTAATATTTAGAGCATCATCCCATCTACCAATTGCACTGTACACATTGCCTAGAAGAACATAGCTCAAGTGGTAATCTGGTTCCATATCCATCATTTTTTTTGCCACGCGCTCTGCCACAACCAAGTCTGAGGAAGTCGCACAAGCACCAAGAAGAGAAGCCCAAAGAGACGAGTCATCTCTTAAATTCGATATTCTTAACAAATTCTCAGCTTCTTCTAGTTTCCCAGCTCGACCTAGAAGATCAACCATGCAAGTATAATGTTCAATACCAGCTTCAATACTATACTTTTTACTCATCGATACGAAGTATTCTCTCCCTTGATCAACCAAACTTGTATGGCTACAAGCAAAAAGAACCCCGATGAAACTAATGTAATCGGGCATAATCCCTTCTTCCTCAACCATGTTAGTGAACATCATAAGAGCTTCTTCTCACCCCTACCATTTTGAGCAAATCCGCAAATCATTGAGTTCCAAGTGATCACATTTCTTACTCGAACTTCAGCGAATAGTCTCTGCGCATAATCAATAACACTACATTTCGCATAGAAGTCAACCAGGGCGGATTCCACTATAACATCCCTCCAGCCCCCTCTTCTTAAATACTGGCAATGTACCTCTTTCCCTTGCCTTACAGCTGCTAAACCTGCACAAGCACGAAGAACGGTCCCAAAGCTGTACATATCACTCTCCTTCTCCATCTTCCTGAAAATCTCAAGAACCGCTTTAAACTCCCCATTTTGACAGTATGACCCAAGTAGAGCACACCAAGAAATTGCATTCTTCTTTAACATTCTATCAAACACTCCACGAGAATCCGTCACTAAGTCACATTTTCCATACATATCTACAATGCTGCTCTCAACAACCACATTTGCACCAATTCCGGACATCACAACTTTTCCATGCACTTGTTTACCTTGTTTTGCCCTCCCTAGGTTACCACATGCCGTCAAAATTGTTCCAAACGTAAACTCATCCGCAACCAACCTATAGTCCCTATGCATGAAATAAAAGAACTTCAAAGCGTCTTCAAAATGATCATTCTGCGTCAATACCGAAATAAGCGTAGTCCAACAAATAGCGTCTGGCTCGGGCATCTCATCAAGAGGCGGGGTTCCTCTATATCAAAGTTCCTCCCATACATATCTATAAGTGCGCTTGCAATAACTTCATTACAATCAAACCCTCTTCCTAACACCACCCCATGAAAACATCTACCAAGTTTCAAATCCCCAATATCCGAACACGCCTTAATCACAGCAGATAACGTAAACGCATTCGGCTCAACGCCAAACTCTAACATTCTCAAGTACACCTCAATTGACCCTCTGGGTTTTCCAACTCGCATATACCCAGTGATCATTGACGTCCAGGAAATCACATCCTCATCAATAAGATTCTCAAACACTCTTTTGGGTTCCCCTAAAATCACCCTCCTAAGTTTTTCTACGATTTCTGGGCATTGGAGAAACTCAAACCCACAAAAAATCAAATCAACAGTATTTCTGTTGAGGATGTTTAACAACCCACAAACTCTCTTGCAATGTTCTTCGATTTCTTTGAATTGGAGAAAAAACCCCAAGTCCGCAATCTTTGCTAGAATACAATGTTCGTCAAGTTTTGGTGCTTCGAGGATCACCGACCTCTCTCTCCCTCTCAATTTGGTCTGGAAAATTTTGGCTGAGAGGAGAAGAGTATTTTTGTCAGAAAGAGGCTTGTTTTTGGCTGAAAAAAAAAAATAAGCATCTCACAACTACTGAATTTTTAGTTTGAATTTTTTTTCAGCACAAAAAAAAAAAAAAAAAACCTAACCCACTGCTCTGAAAAAAAATTCAGCAGTGAAAAGAAACACCACCTAACTGCGGGAATAAGAATTAAGAAACCATGAATGTAAACATGTATAGTACTGGAAATGCTATTATCTTGAGTTTAGTAATTTAGTTGTAACTTGTAATTCGTAACTCGTAACAAAATAAAGCCGTGCATTTTTCCAAAAGAAGTTATAAGCTAGCTATTACTTTGGCAAGGTAGACACAAATAACAAAATAATTTATGGATTTGGGTGAATACGGAATCAGTAACCTTAGAATAAGAGGGCTGACCTCCTATAACAAGCTTTAGCAAATCACACTATAGATATTACAGAAAGAACAATATCCCTTACTCTTTGGCGTTTCAATGTTTCTAATTATAAATTTACTTACCTTTGCAAATGAAAAATATGCTAAGTCCCACAGTCCAACTTCAGTAATATAGCTTTGCAACATCTGTTCTGGATAAATGGCGTCACGCTTACTGTTTAATAGAGTTTTTGTTTCTACAGATTTGGTAGGTTCGATATGTTCTTCCGTTTTTTTCTTGATGGTATGTGAAAGTCAATATATCATTCAGTAAGACACATAATATATCGGTGTAAATATAATACTAGTACACCGCTAAGCGCTCGGGACCGACATACTACTGCCATACTGCACATTCACAGTTTTTCCCAAAATAGTAATTAAGTGATGCGAGAACACAACCTGTATGGTTATGGGATATTTGGTACCGGTACCCGAAAAAAATGTGGGTACCCATTTCAAATTACGAAATCAAACTGATTTGTTGCTTTTTTCAACAACCATTATTAGCAACTAACGGGATGCAAATCGAGCTCATAAGCAAAATGGTTGTGAAAACAAAATAAGAATCATATAATCAGACGACCTGATTTTTTTTTCCTTCAATCAGACTTGCTCACATTTAGTCGCACTCTCATACATTCCTCAAATCATAATCCCATCGGAGTCGCTCTACTTATTCCAATACAAATAAATCTGTAAAATCAAACAAATAAACCTAGTAGAAACCAGGGGTTTCTCCATTTAAAACGACTCTCTCGCTTTAAATCTCCCTCAAAACCCTTGGATTTGTAGTCCCATTTTGACTTAGAAATCACAATTCCTCAACCCCATCATTCAAATCAACCCCTTTCTTCAAAACCCCAGTTCCAACAATCTCCACCTCTAATGGATTCTTCATCAATACCGACTCGAATCCCGAGTAAACCTCAAAAACAGAGACTGGGGTAATCTTCAATGGGCTCCATTACTACTGGAGGAACATATAGCTTTAGGATCACCCCAAGTGAGAGAGAGAACTCATGTATTTGTGTTGATGTATTGGAAAAGATGAGAGAAAGAGAGACTGAAGATTCTACAATGAGAACCATAGATATTGTCGTTTGGCTTTAAGAGGTGAAGACGACAAGTTGGTTATTAGGGTTTTTACTCGTTATAAAACTTGAAAACACTAGAAATTTAAGAATCTATATCCATTTTAACTGCGAATAAGAATTTAAATTACATAATACAACATTCAAATTGTTTTCAAAAACATAAAGCACAAGGTGATATTCGAAGAATAAGTGAGGATGACTTCAACTTTCACCTCAGACCTTCACGGCATCCATAATATATAGGGACCAAAGCCCCCAGAAAGTATATTTGTCCAAACTATATATACTCGTGTCCGAGTTGGGTGAAAACGCAAACCCTACCCTGAACCTAGCCCAAAATATTTGGGTTAGGAAAAGAAACTCATCCTGACACAGTTTGAATATAGAGCATAGGTTTAATCTGTATTTACGAGTATTCCAATCTCAATGCATGGTAGGTTTGCTGGCCTCACTCACAGCAAGGATTTTCGATATCAGTACAGGTCTCAACACGCACAAATAGTGGAAACTCTCCATTCTCACCAATTGCATCAATGTCAGTACTCTCATCGTTCACCTGTCTCCTTTCTTTCTTACTGATCAAGTAGTGAAATCCATGAGACACCCCTAAACACACACAAAAAGTGAACACCATAGAAAGAGGCTGCAATACCCTTGTCACAGCGTCGTGATTGGGTGTGATCACCATAATACCCGTTACATAAGCTAGTCCCAATGATGACACATCGATGACTAGCAATATACTCAGTACTTCGGGAGGGAAAGCGTTTCTAATTAGACTGAAGATGATGACAAGAGACATGAAGAATGCGATATTGTTGCAGCACATGAACAACTTGAAAATGGTAGTCATCCCCTTTATGGCCTTACCATCTTGGTGCAAACCGCCAGGGGGTTGAGGCCAAGAGCAATTGTTGCAGCCGCAACAAAAATAGCCAAACCTACAGCTGTTGTGTTATGAATGCCCTCAGAGCTATTCATGAGCTTTCTGTCGGCTTTAGTTGTAACAACTTCGAATCCTGATGTGCCTACAATATTATAAACCATAGCATGTCAATAATATAATTTAAAAACGGAGAGAGTATGTTTTTGTCAAATAATATCCGATAGCAGTCTTTACTATGGTAGTAGCATTAAATGATTACTTACCAGTTAGAGATGTTAATGGAGCTTCTTCAGCACCGAGACGTAATTTGGAGTGGGAGTTCATCACGATTGGAAGAGGATGTTCTCGATTGTTTGAGTTGGCTGAGTTTGTGAGAAAGGGTTTCTAGAGAGCTGGATTTTATAACATTTCTTACGCGTCAAATGATTTTTAATATTCGCTATCACGCGTCAAATAGAATCAAACCCTATCTTATATTACGTTTACTCTCATTACCTAGGAGTAGTTTGGACAAAACACATAAAAGGGTACTTCAGTCTTATTGCTTCTCTCTATCTCTCAACAACTTAACCCGACTCTCTTTCTCTCATCATGTCTCTCTCTCCCAAAGCCGATTTCTACAATTTCATCTCAGATTTCGGCATATTTCTCAATTGCTGATTTGGAGATGTTGATCTAGGGTTGATGAGTTGTTGATTTTCATTCCAATTTCGTCTCATATTAGGGCATATTTCTCGACTGCTGATTTTAAACTATTGTTCTAGGGTTGACGAGTTACTGATTTTCATTCCAATTGATGAATTGTTGATTTAATCTTTCTTTCAAAGGTTTGCAGCAATGATTTGAATTTTAATATTTCGATTTGTTTCATTTATTACTGATTTAAGTTGTAATTTCATCTAAGTCTTGATTGTTGTTGATCTGATTTCATCTAATCTTTGATTGATGCAAATCTGATTTCATCTGTTGATTTCAATCGGAATTCGAATTCAATTCATGGTTTTAATTTCAGTCCTCTCTCTAAAATCGGTTGTATGGGGTTCGCCAATCAAAATTGTAAGTTCCTCTGCTTCAATCGATCTTCATAACTAAGTTATGATTTTATATCTATTGGAAAAGAATTGTTAGCAATTGTTGTTGCCGCTTGAAAGATTTCAATGGTTTAAAATTTTGATTTAATCTATATATTTTATCTCTATTGGAGACTCATATACCCATTTAGAGCATTAGCAATTAGAAGATTCAATGGTTTAAAGATCATGGGGAGCATTAACAGTACAATTTGGCAATGATTTAGGAGTTCTTCAACGGTTTTATCGATTTGGAAGTTTGATTATAGAAGCGTTTAATGGAGTTTGAACCATTCCATTAACAACGGGTTGATTGTCTCGGCCCTCTTGGGTTTGAATTTAGTCGATGAATTCCAATAAAAGCTTTGGTAGGTTGAAGCTTAATTACGTTCATTTACTTCAATGGTCTGACATTCAGTTTGGGGATCTTCATCAGGTGATTAATTTTGTGTTTTCGTAACCAAATTCAAATTTACCCAATTAGAGTTAATGGTATAATTGTCAAAAGTATTTATAAATTTTTATCCTTGATTTTGTTTAGATTGTAAAAAGAGATGATTATGATACTTTAGAGGCTACACCAAACAAGGGTAATACGATACATTGGTGGGATTACAGTAGAAATTTGAGGTGGTGTTGTTGTGTTTATTATGGTAGATACTCGGATTTGGAATTGTAGGCCAGTTGTGAATATGAGAGACTACTGGATTATATTATGAAGAAAGCAATAAGCCTCAGTCGAGTTTGAATACACCTTTTTGTGGAGTGGGTTTGGAACTTCTATTAGCGGCAACACATCTAGCGGTGGGGGTGGCAACACTAAATTTGTACGCAACAAAGGGCTTGAAACACTATTAAAAGATAATGATGCTCAATTTGCAAAGTGGTGTAGCATTATAGAAAGACAGGTAATGGAGATATGGATGCCAGAATTCGTTAGTGGTGCGCCAAAAGGAATGTTGTCAGAGGATGGGGTGTTAGTGTTGGGTATGAACTCGAATTGGAGAAATTGTCGAAATTGGGAAATTGTTGAAGTCGTTCGAACGAGCTTAATAGTCGTTCGAACGAACTCATGTACTCCCTGGAATTTTGGCCCAAGAGTTAATCTCGTTCAAATGAGATGTTATATTTTTAGGGTTGGAGACCAACTATCGCAAAGTCGTTTGAACGAGCTTCGCGTAGGTTTGCCTTAGATGTTAGAGTTATGCCTCGAGATTCGTACTACTTATGTTTTTGGTCATCTAGTATATAAAGAAGACTTAGGTTATTTTGTTAATCAATCTTTTGGTAAGTTTAACCTTAGAGAGGCTAGGGTTTGAGAGACTCCATTAAAGCTTGAGAAGCTTGAGAGATCATTGTAACCTGTTTGATATCATAGTAAATTGTTCGTGGGGAGTGGTTTTTCATCCGCAAGGGTTTTCCACTTCCCTCCTCCGAGTAAATTCCTTGTGTTCTTTATTGTCTTTGTTTGATTTACTTCTTGTGTTGCCAATTTCCGCGTTTCGTTCTTCGTAGGGAAGTAAGAGTAGCTACCTCAATTCTCAACAATTAGTATCAGAGCGAGTGTTATGGCTTGTGTGGTGAAAAGCGATGGCCGATCAGGAGAAGTTGAAGATCACGAAGTTCAATGGGTCAAATTTTGGAGTATGGAAGATGCAGATAGAATATTACCTTTATCAGAAGGATCTTGATCTACCGCTGGGTGGAGCTGAGATGAAGCCAGTAGATTTCGATGAAGCTAAGTGGGCACGATTGGATCGCAAAACGCTTGGAACCGTTAGGTTAGCGCTATCATCTCAAATTTTACACATGATATCCAAAGTTACGACGACGAACGGATTGATGGAGACGTTGTCCGCTATGTACTCGGAACCGTCCGTGGCAAATAAGGTTCACCTTTTACGGCGCTTGTTTACTTTGAAGATGAAGAAGAATGGTAGTATGCAAGCTCATATCAGTGAGTTCAATACCATACATGCTCAACTGGAATCTGTTAAAATTACTTTTACCGAGGAGGTGAGAGCGTGGGCTCTTCTAGGGCAGATGCCAGAAAGCTGGGAAGGATTCATTACAGCTGTGAGCAACTCATCGGGGAAGGAAGGCATCAAATTTAACAATATAGTCTCGTTGATTATGAGTGAAGAGAATAGACGTAAAACATCTGAACCCTCTTCGAGTTCAAACGGCAGTATGTTGAACGTCGAGGAAAGAGGGAGGTCTTACAGAAAGGGGCCGAAATTTGAAAGGGGTCGATCATAGTCAAGAGGGAAGTCTAAGCCGCCCGCTGTGTGCTGGACTTGTGAAAAGAAGGGTCACTTCAGGCGAGATTGTAACTCTTCTTCTTCTAAAAAGATTGATGATGAAGAGAAAGATACAATGAACCTTACTGAGGAGGTTAGTTCTGACGAGGCTCTACTACTATTGTGTGACAATGTTAACGAATCTTGGATTGTTGATTCGGGCGCGTCCTTGCATGCTACTGCGAACGTAGTTTTTCTTACCAATATTGTTAAAGGCGACTTTGGTACAGTCTTTCTTGCAGAAAAGAGTGCACGTAATATTACTGGAAAGGGAAATGCTAGGTTGTTGTTGCCTTCAGGGGGAACATTGGTTTTACAGAATGTATGGCTTGTACCTAAACTGGGGTGTAACCTTATATCGGTTAGCAAATTGGCGGATGATGTCGGATACGAGTGTACCTTTGGCACAACCTTCTGGAAGGTTACAAAGGGAGCTATGTTGGTAGCTCCAGGCTTGCGACAAGAAATATTATATACAACGCAAAGTACAATTTCCACTATTTGTGCGGCTACTCTGGGTATTGATACAAGTACGTGGCGCAAACGGCTCGGTCACATGAGTGAGAAGGGGATAAAAATAATGGTAACGAAGGGAAAGCTAGAGGGTTTTGTTGAGGTTGATCTCAAGTTTTGTGAAGAGTGTGCTCTTACAAAGCAGAAGAAGGTCAATTTCAAATTATCTCGAAGATCAAGGAAACCCGGAAAGCTGGATCTTGTACATACGGATGTTTGGGAGCCAACCAAGGTATCTTCTCTTGGTGGTTCTCATTAATATGTTACTTTTATCAATGATGCTACTCGTAAACTGTGGGTCTACTTCGTGAAGAATAAGTCAGATGTGTTCGATAAATTCAAGAGGTGGAGGGCTCTGGTTGAAAATAAAACCGGTTTGAAACTGAAGTGTCTCAAGTCGGATAACGGAGGCAAATACTGTAGTGACGAGTTTGAAGACTTTTTCTTATCAAACGGGATTAGGAGACAGAAGACTATTCCCGGAATACCACAACAAAATGGTGTTGCAGAACTCATGAACTGAACAATAAACGAAAGAGTGAGGAGTATGAGACTCAACGCTGGATTGCCAAAGTGTTTTTGGGCTGATGCGGTTAGTACGGCAGTGAACATGATTAACAGAGGGCCTTCGACGGCTTTGGACTTTGGAATTCCTGAAGAAGCATGGATCAGTAAAGAGGTAAACCTTAATCACTTGCGTATTTTCGGCTGTATCTCATATGTGATTGATAATTCAGATACAAGGACCAAGTTAAATACAAAGTCGGCGAAGTGCATTTTCATTGGATACGGTGGTGATAAGTTTGGGTACCGATTTTGGGATGCGAAGAATCGAAAAGTTATTCAGAGCCGTAATGTTACATTCAATGAGGAAGTCTTATACAAAGATTTCAAAGTACCTGTGGAAAGGATTCGAGGTGAAGTAGCAGAAAGTATCGACATTGAAGATGATGAACCCTCTCGAGAGGATGATGTAGAAGTCGTTGTTGAGTTTGTTGCACCGAATCAAAAACGAGGAACCTAATGATCTAGACATTCCTATAACACTTCGAAAGGAGCTGAGAGTTGCAAGAACTCTGGCAAGGTACATAAATTCTTTAAATCACTTGTTACTTACAGATGGTGGTGAACCTGAAAGTTACAAGGAGGCTTTAGATGTGGAAGCCATGAGCAAGTGTGAGCTTGCTATGGATGATGAGATGCAGTCATTGTCAGTTAATCGAACTTGGGATTTAGTTTGGTTACCGAAGGGGAAGAGAGCATTGCACAATAAGTGGGTATACAGACTAAAGTATGAATCTGATGGTTCAAGGAGATTCAAGGCTAGACTTGTGGCGAAGGGATTTCAGCAGAAAGAGGGCGTTGATTTCAGTGAGATTTTTGCTCATGTTGTGAAGATGTCTACTATTCGGGTTGTGATGAATATAGTTGTTGTTGAAGACTTGTATCTTGAACAACTTGACGTCAAGACTGCATTTCTTTATGGTAACCTTGATGAAGAAATTTATATGAAGCAGCCAGAAGGGTATTCGGTTAAAGGGAAAGAAGATCTTGTGCGTAGGCTTACGAAGAGCTTATACGGTTTGAAATAAGTGCCAAGACAGTGGTATTTGAAGTTTGAACAGTTCATGTCTAGAAATGGCTATTCGAAGAGCAATGCAGATCACTGTTGTTTTATCAAGAATACGGGGAACTCGTATATTATTCTACTTTTGTATGTAGATGATATGTTGGTAGCAAGTGCTGACATGGGAGAAATAGTTAAGTTGAAGGAACTGTTATCCCGGGAGTTTTCTATGAAAGACTTGGGTGCGGTGAGACAAGTTCTTGGTATGCGTGTTACGAGGGACAGAAAGCGGCGAGAATTGAAGTTGTCTAAAGCTGATTACATTGGCAAAGTACTGATGCGGTTTAATATGGATGGTTCTAAAGTTGTTAGTACACCATTGGGAGGTCACTTCAAATTATCAAAGGATTGTTGTCCGAAGACGCAGAAGGATCGCGATGAGATGCGAAAGGTTCCTTATTAATCCGCGGTTGGTAGCGTAATGTACGCTATGATTTGTACAAGACCAGACATTGCCCAAGCAGTGGGAGTTGTAAGTAGGTATATGAGCAATCCAGGCAAGGAGCATTGGAGAGCAGTGAAATGGATACTGAGGTATCTAAAGGGGACTCAAGATATGACATTATGTTATGGGGGTTCTCAGATATGCTTATAAGGTTTTGTTGATTCTGATATGGCGGGTGACATGGATAGGCAGAAGAGCACTAGTGGTTTCATTTTTATATTGGGAAGCGGTGCAGTTACATGGGTTTCTAGGCTATAAAAGATTGTAGCTTTGTCTACGATGGTGGTGGAATATGCTGCAGCTACAGAAGCGTGCAAAGATATGGTTTGGCTCAAAGGGTTGATAAAAGAGCTTGGTAGAGAACAATTCTCTCCTAAGTTGTATAGTGATAGTCAAAGCACTATATACTTAGTGAAGAATTCGGCTTTTCACTCTAGGACCAAGCACATTGATATTCGGTATCACTATATTAGCTCGCTCCTCGAGGACGGTGTGTTGAAGCTTGTGAAGATTCACACTGATGTAAATCCGGCCGATATGTTTATGAAGGTGGTGATTTTTTAGAAGTTGACGACATGTACAACTTCTGTGGGTCTTCAAGATTGAAGGTCTGGGTAGAGCGAGCAATTCATTAAAAGATCTGGAGATGGGTTACGGGATTCGATTTCAAGTGGGAGATTGTTGGGTATGAACTCAAATTGGAGAAATTGTCGAAGTCGTTCGAACGAGCTTAATAGTTGTTCGAACGAACTCATGTACTCCCTAGAATTTTGGCCTAAGAGTTAATCTCGTTCGAACGAGCATGGATGTCGTTCGAACGAGATGCTATGTTTTTAGGGTTGGAGACCAACTATCGCAAAGTCGTTTGAACGAGCTTGGAGTCGTTCGAACGAGCTTCGCGTAGGTTTTCCTTAGATGTTAGAGTTATGCCTCGAGATCCGTACTACTTGTATTTTTTGTCCTCTAGTATATAAAGAGGACTTAGGTTATTTGTTAATCATTCTTTTGGTGAGTTTAACCTTAGAGAGGCTAGGGTTTGAGAGACTCTATTAAAGCTTGTGAAGCTTGAGAGATCATTATAACCTGTTTGATATCATAGTAAATTGCTCGTGGGGAGTGGTTTTTCATCCGCAAAGGTTTTCCACTTCCCTCCTCCAGGTAAATTCCTTGTGTTCTTTATTGTCTTTGTTTGATTTACTTCTTATGTTGGCGATTTCCGCATTTCGTTCTTCGTAGGAAAGTGAGAGTAGCTACCTCAATTCTCAACAGTTAGCACATATTATTCGCGGCGACATGCTGAGAGGGCTAAAGGGGAATAGTAATGTTATCGAAAATGTAATCCGTGGCGTTGGAACATATCATATCGAATAGTTGTTGCAAAAATGAAGGTTAGAAAATTGTGTTACATATGGATCATGTAGCCCAAGGATGCTTATCTATCTATGGCTCTACTTGATGTATATAGCTGCAAACATAGGAGGATGGAAATTGGTTTCAAAATATTTTGGGTATGTATTTGGTGTTTGGGTTGGTGGTGGTGGAATTGCATATCTTGAATATTGTAGTGATGGTAATATTTGTGGTTGTTTTGAAGTAATTGAGTGTTTATTCACTATATGCTATGAGAAGCATTGTCATCAACGGCTTATAACAGATTGTGTATGTCGTTGGATGTTTGGGTAGACTTGGGGAAGTGCGTGAAAAGATCTCTCGACCGAAACTTCGCTGAAAACAATAATCCTTGCCCAATCCTTTTATGCATTTGGGGCATCTTTTCTTAAGGTCGGGTTTGGACACAAACAATTGGTGTTTGCACTTTGCACTGAAGCGTTATAAAGAGTCATTAATGATGACTCCAAATGTTGTAACTACAGTTTATGTGCCATAAAAGGATTGGGATTAGAATCATCAGATAGAGCTTTCTTTGGATGAAATTTTGTATGCATGCGTTGATGCTCTCTTTTCTGTAAACTTGGGATGACTTTGAAGGCATGGGAAGATGCGTTTATTCACCCCAATACTGTTTAGCTTTGTAATTCATGTGTTTATTCACCCCAATATTTTGTGGATGTTTAATTATGATTATAGGGCGCCTCGAAAGAAAATAAACTCTGTTTCTTTAGCTATACTATTGGTGTGATGTTAATGGAGCTTCTTCAGCACCGAGACGTAATTTGGAGTGGGAGTTCATCACGATTGGAAGAGGATGCTCTCGAGTGTTTGAGTTGGCCGAGTTTGTGGGAAAAGGGTTTATAACATTTCTTACGCGTCAAATGACCTTTTTATCGAAAGACTGTACATGTAGTCAGTTTGTTGTATAGAGTAGCAATGATTGGTTTTTCATACCTATGTAGAGATAAGATAACGGTTGTTCTTTAGCTAATGCAAAAGCAATGGATCCATTTTTTTAATCTTCCTATTGAGGCAAAATAAAATTACTCTTTGCTTTTCATAATATGTACCGCAATCAATAGTTTCATACCTTAGTAAATAAGTTAAGGGTTGTTCTTAAAGCTAAAGTAACCAATGGATCCATTTTTTTAAGCTTTATTATGAGAAATATGCTAAAAGGATAATTTGCTCTTGCCCCCCATTATTCCAAGAAGTGAACCAAAAAATTCCTACTCTTTTTCTCTTGTCAATTTTTTTTTCCTCTCTTCAAAGGTTAAAGATCTTTAAAAGGACAGTCAAATACTTTTGGCATATATATCTATAATACTAAAGCAATAGCTATGTCATGAGAATCAATTTCGAGGGTTATTTCGTCTATTTCTCGTAATTTATTTAATACTAAAATACCTCAATTTCGTATATACCAAATCCCATACAGGCATCTCAATCGTAATTACGTGATGAAAGAATGGGTATAAATGGAAGTACAATCAAGGTAATTTGGGAAGTCGAAATACGAAATTATGGGTATTTCAGGAAATCCAACTCGAACTTTTTTTAACCCAAACCTAAATTTGCCAAATGATTCGGCTTCTATGTCTTCTTCCTCCTAGCACTGAGATTCAAACGACATCATCACTTCC
This sequence comes from Kingdonia uniflora, assembly GCA_014058105.1. Lineage (NCBI taxonomy): Eukaryota > Viridiplantae > Streptophyta > Magnoliopsida > Ranunculales > Circaeasteraceae > Kingdonia > Kingdonia uniflora. The sequence goes on from JACGCM010000376.1 coordinate 1,200,864, forward strand.
TTCTCAATCTGATGTGCAATGATGGATGATGAACGTCTATGTTACAATTCCTAAAATACCTCAACCAACACCTCTCTATCTCTCTCTTCTCTACAAATCAACCTTTTAGGGTTTCCAATTTTCACTTACAGATTCACCTCTAGAAGACTTAGATCTCAACATTTGATTTGATTTTGATAAGTTTCAATGGCTGCCATCCTCTAATCCGTCATAATCCCTGGATGTTCCGCCTTTCGATCATTAAGCAGCTCACCATATCTGATGATGGCTTCATCGGTTTTATCTATCTCCAGCACTCACAAATCCTGTGATTTATCGAAATTTAGCGGTCTTAATCTCTAATTACGGTACCAGAGGAGCGCGGTGGCATTAGCGGTATAGAAGAAAGCGAGGGTTGTTCGCCGATGAGATGAGGTTGTTTGTGAAGCTCAGAAAATTTCCCTGGAAGGTTTGGTTTTTTTTTTTTTTAAATTCCATTTCATTCATGTTGGTCTTGTTGCTTAGTGTAAATTTAGAGGAATTGAAATATTTTAGGATTTATTGGTTTAAAGTTGTTATAGTATGCATATGATGAAACAGATTAATGGGTGTTGTGGTTTATATTCAATTCCCAATTTGGAAGTTGAAAAGGGATCAAACCCGTAATATTAGCAATGAAAGAAGAGTAGGAGACTACATCTGAGATCTACAAAAGTAGTTCAGCGATCCAGAGTGTAGGTAGGTAATCTATTCAATAGAAAAAATGATTTTTGAAATATTATAATAGATTCACTCAATTAGTAATTATATAAAAAAGATTAGGATGATTTATTCTTCAACAACTAGGGCCAATGAGAAATTTATGCCAACTATTTAAGAGCGGGGACATTTCCCACCTAACAAAACTAACCAGATAATATTTTTTTTCTTCTAAACAGGTTAACCTTTGCTCTGCTGATTAAACTCAACAAAACGTAAGAGTTTCTCCTCTAAACAATTCTTTCAAGGGTCATCTCTCTTCGTAAAAGGGACCAATACTAGAAATAGAGTCCCAGGTCAGTCTTAAACCATTTGAAATCGTAGATTCATGGTGGTTTATACCTATTCATTGAATCGATGCAATTTTTGAAGGTTTAGGGCTCGATTCAAGGTTGTAAATCCATCTCCTGGTGATTTAGCCATAATATTTCCATTTGCCATAATTTGAGGGTTTAAACAACAAAATGGTGGTTTGATTTTAAGTTTTTGATTTATAGGGTTTTAATCTCTCTTAATTTAGGTGTTTTGGTTTTGATTTCTAAAATTTGGTTGGTCGATTCTACTGTGTATGTTTAACGAATTAAGGTGTTGTTACAATGGTTGGTTTGTTTAGTAGTAGTGGTAGTAGTAGCAGGAGTAGCAGTAGTAGCAGCAGCAGGAGTAGCAGTAGCAGTAGTAGTAGTAGTAGTAGTAGTAGTAGTAGTAGTAGTAGTAGTAGTAGTAGTAGCAGCAGTAGTAACAGCAGCAGCAGCAGTAGTAGCAGCAACAGTAGTAGTAGCAGTAGTAGTAGCAGCAGCAGTAGTAGTAGTAGTAGTAGTAACAACAGCAGTAGTAGTAGCAGCAGTAGTAGTAGCAGTAGCAGCAACAGCAACAGCAGCAGTAGTAGCAGCAACAATAGTAGTAGCAGTAGTAGTAGTAGTAGTAGCAGCAGTAGTAGTAGTAGTAGTAGCAGTAGCAGTTGTAGTAGTAGCAGTAGCAGTAGCAGTAGCAGTAGTAGTGATGGAATGATTGAAAGCATGAGGAAAGCCTGCTCATGAGGTGTTGATACTTCTCAAACATCTTCTAATGTTGACTAAAAAAGTAATCTAAGTTGTGGTATTTCGACTGAAAGCGAGAGACATGGTATAATTTTTTAGTTTGTTTGATGATGAGATGGTCCTCAGAGTTCTGACTTTTGGTTTGTGACTGTGAATGTTAACCAAAACTAGGTACTTTTTGGTTGAATTAAGAGCTAGCAATATGGGGGTTCGTTTGATTGTTACTGCCTACTAGGGACTCTTGAATTGGATTAGGGTCCTTCATCTTTGTCAACGTGAACTGTCAATGATCCCCATGTTAAGGGTTAGTGAATTAACTGAACATTATGCATATAATGGCATGTATTTGGATGATAATTATGGGGTTCATGAAATAGGTAAAGATACAATAAGATGATTACTATGTGTAAAGAATGGTGAGTGCCATGCGGATGATAGAACCTTGATATGTTACTGGAGGAGTGGAATAATGGTGGGGGCGGCGCCAAAAGATAAGCTATTGTGTGGTCCAACACACTGATCACGGTGTCTCCGGTAAATCTATGCCAATGTGAGACTTAGTAATGATAAGGAAGACCTCAGGTCATATTTTTTTTGTTTTGATTTTCATTTTTTGTTTGATTTACTAAGTTAAAGTATTTTTGGGTACTTTAATGTGTTTGGATACAAGAAAAACATAAGTAATTGATGTGTAATCATGTGAAGAACTAATTTTTTATCTGTCACCATCATTATGGGATAAAGTTAAATAGTATAAAGGCTCTTGTTGTACCTTCTAGGAGATAAGTATGATCACCTATTAACAGAAGGCAATTATTTCTCTAATTTAATTTCCTGCCACCACTCTCCCTTTTATTATTCATCAGAAGCTTTTGCAATTTGATTAGTTGTTTTCCAAATAGTTTTGGTATATTGTGACTTTCACTTAGACTATTCCATAGGGATTCAATGGGTGGGATTCAAGTAATTAGTCCACATATACATACCACTCCCATATGTCAAGGGGAGTTCTTTAAGAATGAAGAGGAGTGAGTGGTATTTCACCACTTTCACTTCTAATATTGGTAAGAAACCAATCTTTTATTCTTTGTTTTGTATACTTGTAAGCTAGATCAGATATTGGGTTTTGTTTGATTTGCTATAATATTGACCCCTATTTGGTTAGAAACAAAAAGGTTTGGGCTAGATCAGAGATTATATTTTGTTTGTTTGGGTAAATCTAGAAACCCCATTTCTTTGGAAGGTGGATTTTGGGAGGTTTTGAGGTAGATCAGATATTGGGGTGTGTTTGTTTTGGTGTTTTTTGGATACCCTTTAATTTGAAAGAGAGGATTTAGAGGTTTTGATTTGATGGGTAATTGTTATTTTAGACCACTTGTGGCTCAATCTAATGATCAGCAGAGGAAGAAGGGGAAGAAGAAAGCGAACCCGTTTTTGGTTGATTATGGTTTGAATAATGGAGGTGGAGGGGGGAAGCTTTCGGTGTTGAGCGATCCGACAGGGAGGGATATTGGTATTAGTTATGAGTTGGGTCCAGAGCTGGGGAGAAGGGAATTTGGGGTCACGTATCTCTATACAGATAAATCTACAATCGACACGTTTGCTTGCAAATCGATATCGAAAAAGAAGTTAAGGACTGTTGTGGATATTGAAGATGTTAGTAAGATTGAAGGATACGTAGGAGGATGATGTTGCGGTACATCTTGTGATGGAATTGTGCGAAGGCGGGGAGTTGTTTGATCGGATTGTTGCGAGGGGGCATTAACAGAACGTGCGGCTGCCGTTGTTACTAAAGCGATTATGGAAGTTGTTCAGGTTTGTTTGCTCTCAAGTGTTAGTTTTCATATCTTACAATGTTTAATTGTTAACATATTTCACTTTGTTGCCTATTGCGAGTTTATTGTTCGTGTTTCCATCTAATAAATGCTTTACTTCTTTTGAAGTATATGGTTTGTTTTCCTTAAATCTTGACATGGATTTTGTTTTAATGATCTTATGAAAACTGTCACTAGAAAGAAATGAAAATCATCAGAAGATTGTATAGGACTGTTACCTACTTGAGAAGAATCCCCTTGCGGATTGTTTTTATTTTTTGTACTTCACTTTTGAGATGTTATTGATTATCTGTAAAACTAATTTGGCTCTAACTTAGGAAGGAAAGTTTATCCACTCTGAAGAAAGCTTTTCGAGATGAGCCACAACCAAATAAAAAAACTCAAAGAGAAAACGAAACAAGTAAAAGGATAATGAACGATCTGACAAAAAAAGGTAAGAACTTTGCTTATCTGGTTTTCTTATCTGACAAGAACGCATTCTTTGCTTATCTGGTTTTCTTGTTTTACAGAGTTGTCACATACACGGTATAATCCATGTGAACTTAAAAACCAAAAACTTTTTGTTTGCAAACAAGAAGGAAACAACTGCCCTTAAAGCGATTGATTTCAGATTGCCAGTTTTTTTTAAACCTAGTACTAAAGTTTTCTTCTTTCTAATATGGGATATATAATTAATAGTTGCCATCATTTTAGCATTTGCCTCTTTGTTCATTTCTTTACAACCGTCGTTAAAACTTACCTTTTCTATAGGTGAACGTTTCACAGAGATAATGGGGAGTCCTTACTACATGGCTCCGCCAGACTAAAAAAGATTTATCCATTTGAAGCAAAAAAGTTTTCGACCACATTCCCAACAAGATCAGAAACCTTATAGAGCAGATCTACTCGATTTAGATGGCTAGGCCGTCTGAAGCTAATTATCTCATCGAAGGTGACCTTATCAATGAGCTAGAGAACACCCATCATCAGGAAGAATCTCTTTGGCATGACAAATCTACAGAGCTCTGGCTCAAAGAAGGGGACAAAAATTCTAAGTTTTTCCAACTCTTTACTGTTTGTCGCCGTAAAAAAAAATTATTACTAGACTTTGGAAAGAAGATGGCACCTGGGCCTCGACTAGAAAGAAGATTGGGGATACTATCGTTAACTTCTACCAAGACATCTTTACCTTCTCCAAACCTTCGCTCAAAGTTCAGGATCTCAACATCTTTGACAAAGTTATCTCGGAGGATACTAATAATCTTATCACTCAATTGCCTTCCTAGGAGGAGGTTAAAGAAGCCTTGTTTTCTATGAATCCTAACAAAGTGCCTGACCCAGATGGTTTTACCCCTTTATTTTTTCAAAAGTACTAGGAGATCATGGGTAACAACCTCTTCTACGCTATCCTTGCATTTTTCCAGTACGATCACCTGTTATAAGAATTTAACCATATCAACATTACCCTAATTCTCAAGAAGGCCAATCATGAGAAACTCGGCGATTTTTGCCCTATCAGCCTTTGTAACGTTAAATTCAAGATTATCTCTAAGATCTTGGCTAATCGCCTGAAGCCCCTCCTAGACAAGCTGATATCCCTGGCTCAGAATACTTTTGTCCCTGGTAGGCTTATCTTTGATAACATCATGATGGCGCAAGAGCTCTTTTACTCCCTAAATAAAAAGAAAGGTGCTTCTAGTTGTATGGTTAATAAGCTTGATATGAGCAAAGCTTTTGACAAAGTTGAATGGGATTTCCTTAATGAATCCATGGAAGCTATGGGTTTCTATGGGAAATGGAGAAATTGGATCAACCAGTGTGTCTCCACATCCACCATGTCTTTTAACCTCAACGATTAACTCTTTAACCTTTGGAGCCGAAAAGGGGAATCCGCTAAGGAGACCCTCTCTCCCTGTTCTTGCTTCTCCTTTGCGTAGAAACCCTCTCCAAGATTCTCCTTAAGAAAGAGGCCGACGGGAAGTATCACGGTATACAAACCTCTAGAGGAGGTACCCCCATCTCTCACCTTCTCTTCGCTGATGACAGGTTTATGTTTTGCTGGGCCACTCGGGATGAAGCTAATACTGTTAAAGAAGCCCTGGATACCTTTAGGAGGGTGTCTGGTCAAGAAGTCAATTTTGATAAATCGTGCATTATGTTCAGCAAAAATTTCCATCACCGCCACCTCAGGATGATCCACAGAATCCTAAACATAAAGAAAAGTACCCAGGGGGAGAAGTACCTTGGTGCCCCGCTTGCCTTTGGGAGGGCTAAATATTTAGACTTCCAAAACATTATTACTAGAGTCTCGAACCGCATTGAGGGGTGGAAAACAAAGTTCCTATCTCAAGCTGGTAGACTCACCCTTATTAAAGTTATTAACTCAGCAATTCCCTCTTATCTTATGTCGATCTTTCCCTTTCCAGCTAAGGTATGCAACACATTGGACTCCCTCAACGCCCATTTCCCGTGGGGTAATAATAAGGAAGGAAAGAGTAAAGCGCATCTCATTAACTGGAAGCGCATTTGCAGACCCCTTAATGTCGGAGGCCTTGGCACTAGGAAGGCTACCCTGCATAACCAATCCCTCCTGGCTAAGCTTTTCTGGTACATCATCAAGGAACCAAAGAAGTTATGGGCTAGGAACTTAATGAAGAATAACTTGCCTAAGGAGTCTATCATGACTGTCTCCATTAAAGTTAGCAATTCCGGGATTAGGAAAGGTATTCTTTGGCCATAAACATAATTTAGACAAATCTTAGGTGGCATATTGGGAACGGGGAAAGTATTGACTACTGGCAAGAGCCCTGGATCCCTAACATTCTGCATAGCAGGCTGGCAAGGCCGATCCCTAAGAACATAAAGTTCTTAAAAGTTTCGAACCTTATCTACCCCGATTCTCACTCCTAGAGGGTAAATCACATCCTTGACATTTTTCCGGAATTGATTGCCACCCACATTCTTTCCCTTCCCATTAGTACTAATCCAGTTAAAGACACCCTCAGATGGATTTTAGAAACTAACGGGATTCTCACGGTTAAATCGGTTTATAAGTCTATTACAGATGGAGGTGATGCAATGTCTGGCAAGTACCATAACGCGACTTGTCTCGATAAAACTTGGTCTTTTATTTAGAAATTAAAGGCTTCGTTCAGAATCCAATACTTCCTCTGGAGAGCGATGAACGAAGGCCTTCCTACTGGGATTAACCTTTCCCATGGAGAAGATATGAGCAAAGTTACCTGCCCCAGATGTTAAGAAGAAGAAGAAACTACTACGCATGCTCTCTTTTATTGTTAGAACTTGAAGGACATCTGGTATGCTTTTGACTTCTCTCTAAATAATAATTATTGGCCCTACTCTAATTCTCTCCAAAAGGTATTGTATCTTCTTGCCAACAAGAGTTATTCTAGCAAGGACACCATATCCCTCTGAGGGAAAACCGTGGCAATTATGTTTGTTATTTGGAATGATATGAATAATATAATTTTTAATAATAAGCAGCTTTCTTCCCCTGATATTATTAGATTAGATAAAAGCTATCTAGTGCCCCTATTTTTTTACCCCGCCCCAACTCAGGCCGCCTTTAAAGCCCTCTTTAACTCCGGGCGAGGAAAGGATGGGCTACTATTTATGTTGATGCTTCCTGGTCTTCTGCCAACTCCTACTGCAGTACTGGTTCTGTTATCAAATCTGATGAGAATTTGATTATTGCTGCAGGTCGTGACCTATCCAAGGCCTCAGATCCTGAAGAAGCGGAGGCCAGAGTGGTCATTAGAAGAGTAGAGCGGCACGGGACACTGGGCTGGAAAGAGTTTTGCTGGTTTCTAACTGCCTGAGGCTCATTAAAGCTTTTGTTATCAATTCTATTGATCTGTCTTGGGGTGCGTAATAGCCTAGTTCTGGGATCCAAACTTAGCCTTTACACCAAATGTACTTAGAACGTTCAATGATAATAGACAATAAACAACAAGATGATTTAACATGGAAAACTTTTGAATAAGTTAAAAACCACGACCTCTATTGAGGATTTTGAGAAAGTGATGATCTTATTCAGATTGTTAGTTATTGCAATGAGCATTCTGAGGATGTAGGTTGATGGAGTAGGAACATTTCTATGGTGAATGTTTTGTTCTTCATCTGCAGTTCTCCAGGTCTTTTTATAGGTCATCTAATATGACCATTTGACGACCATAAAGTCCTTTAATGATTGACGCTATAAAGTAAGTGTGAGATATTCTTTAACCAGGTTATATAACGTTTCGATCTTTTCTATTTGCACAAGGGCTCTATTGCTGACTGTACATTTTGTGGAGATCGAGTTGTTTAGTGTAGAGGTCAAAAGTGACGTCTCGAACTGAGGAAAGTTTGGTTACGTCTTTATGCTGATGAGATCGAGAACGAAGTTTGAGTTCGAGATACGAAATAAGCTATTACAAGACGGCTCTCAACCAATAGTATGAGTGTTGTTAGGGATGAATGGTGTTGGTTGTGAAACTTGTACTGTATATGTTTATGATTGTGTCGCGTGCTCTGTTATTGAGGTTGTAAGTTTGTCTGTAGATCAAATATGAGGCATAAGCCCGAGATGCGAAATAGGCCACTATAACCGCCCCCTCTCAGCCATTAGTACGAGAATTATTATAGGCAAGTAGTGTTGGTCGAGAAGTATTATTAAAGGTTGTAGTTGTATATAAGGTTCATTTCCAATGTAAATTCATGAATCTCTGTTGGTGTCTTTTAGGTTTCCTAGAACCAATGACTGTAATCAAATATTGTTGCATGGGGAATCCATTTGACATTTGGGAATTTGGAGAGACTGCTTTGAATGCTAATCTGCGTATGAAAGGTACTCTGAGTTGAGTGGTAGGAGCAAACATTTTGTCTCTGATCTTTATCCTTGTTCTTTACTGTGGTAATAATGGTGACGACTAGGACTCAGGCTCGAGAATCTAGGATCCGAAGGAAGATGGAGGATTGCGTATCAGGTATTTTGGTTATCAACCGTTGCATCTGCCTACTCCAATTTCTATTTCTCCCACTTTTCATCGTATGTCTTATGAAAAAGTATTGGAGGCAGAAGATGACTACTTCCAAATGGTACGTTTCTATTACCTGTTGACAACTGAGGCAGAACGTCATAACGGTCTTCGTCTACTGGCAGAGGAGGCTGCTACAACTGAAGATGAGGCGGCAGGCGTTCAGCAGAGAGAGTCTCGTCGATATCTTGCTAATTAGTGGGTCTTGTTGAAGAAATGAAGCCTTACGTCTATCTCTAGCTTGCGGGGAGGTGATGAGGATGCATAAGATCTTTTTCTTCCATAGACCATAACTCTTTGGCCATGAAGAAGATCTTTCATCTGCGATACCTGGTTCAGACTTCCCTGTGTCTTATAGCATGGGATTAAAGTTTGGAATCTGCTGCTTCTGATGACTGTTTATGCCGAGAAAATGATTTCGAGTTGATACTTGATGTAAATTGAAGTAATCTGCAAAATCTTTGTAATCTGTTGTAAAGTATGTTGTAGGAGAAACTTTTGGACTGAATGAAATATTTGTGTTCTATTATGATGATACTTTGTCTTGAGCTTGTTTGTTTCACTTTTTGTTGGCGACATAGATTTTTAGGTATTATGGGTATGAAGGGAAAAATGGTAGTGATGGGTGAATTAAAATTTAAAGAAGGTTGAGCTGTTGATGCGAACTTGATGTCACAGTTATGCGAGCAATGGGACAGGGTTGATGTGAAGTTGTGTGCGCAACTACTGGGCTTAGCTGTCGTCTTGTTTGTTCCATGTACAATATCTAAGGGGATATTTTGTGCTATAGGAATGATGATCTATCACAATACGCTGTATAGATATTATGCTGCTCTAGAAATGTTCACAAAAATATTTTTCTGAGGGAAATTTGTAGGGTGACTGATTCTGCAGAGATCACCCTTTGGCTATAAGTAGGGATTTCTTGTTATTATATTTGCATTAGCCTGGAGTTGTTGTGTTTGAGCATGGTGAGAGCTCGTTCTCAACGTATGCAGTAGGCAGCGGATGGCCAATTTCACATCAAGGTTGTTGAACTTCGTGAACGTTATTTTCGTCACTAACCTTATGATGTTGTTCTTCCGGAATGGCCATTGAATCTGATCGGATTGGATGATGAATGCAGACATGTCGAACATGATCGCTTTGTTTGGTGCAATATTTTTTGTAAGTCTCTGTTGGATCCCCGGATGCGATAACTAACAGTTAGACAGCTCGCATGCGATAAGATTGTGGAAGAGGATGTAACATCAACAAATAGGAAGATAATTTTGTGCGGGAAACCGAACCATCGGGGTTGCTTTAGATGTAACTGGGGAGCTCGGTGAGCTCAAAGTCTTGAGACTTGTGAAATGTAATCTGTTTATGGTAGTATTTTGTGGTTGAGTTTGAATAAATGTAATATAAGAGATCATGAGAATAAAGTATGTGATGTTTCGATCTGGTTAAATAAAGTATTATGTTGTATTGGTTGTGTATTGGTACTGTGTATGACAGTTGTATGATTTTAACAACTGTATGAATATCTTCGAATTTTAAAATTGAGCTATTTTAGGAATGTTTGTATAATCTTGGTAGAGTATAAGTAAGCTGATTGGTCGTTTTGGTACTAGACTTGAGAAAAGGTGTAATGGTAGATAATAGAGAAATACGTGATGATGGCAAACGTTATCACATAAGTTATGATGATGTTGTGAAATGAATAGACGTATTTGTAACAACAGTGGGGATGACTGACATATGTTAGAAGGAGCTGTCGTTTCATAAACTGAGGGAGAGTATAAAAGCTCGTTTCTCTCCCCCTCATAAATTGTCTACAGTTTCAGAGAGAGAGAAAAATGGTACAACTATCATTGTCAAGGAGAGAAAACATTTGAGTACTGATTATGATTTGAGAAAGAGATCTTCATCGAGTGATAGGTGATTGTCGGAGAGGCGATGGAAATGGTCATATTTGAATAGATGTCTGGGTAAAGTAGAGGATTGTTGTTCCACAAGTACAGGTTGGTGATAGAAAACTTTTGTCTGTTTTGTTTTGAGAATAATATGTGTAGTAATATGTATAGTGGGTTTTAGAATCTCGGGTGTTAGAGGATTTTGAAAATAAATATGATAGAAGGCCTGTAATGTAGGAATTGTGCTATATGTTTTGATCTTGTTAGAGATAGAAAATACGTGTGTTGGAGAAGAAGAGAGAAATTTGAAATAATTTGATTTGGGTTTTTTTTAGGGAATTAGGAAAACAGACGTGTTGACTGGGTAGAAGGTGGGTCTGTTTGTAATGTAACGATAATGATAAAATATGTATCTGTATTTGTAAGTTCTATATGCATTCTAAACCTAGTATTTCAGCTAGTAAATTTGTAGTCTCGTCTGACTCTGAGAAAATGTCGTCTTCGGGGAGGGGGAATGAGAGTAGTGTAATGGAGGAAACTGTTAATAGTGCGGAGGCGACGATAAAGGTGGTGGGGCCCAGTAGATCTGAGGGCGTAAAAGAAAAGGAGGATAAAATGTAAAGTCCTTGTCATATACCCTGAGAGGGTAGATGTAGGGAAAGAGTATTTGAGAAATAAAAGAAATGTTCAGGAGAGTGGGAGAGGTATGTGGAGGACCAAGGTCTCTGATTCAGAGCCTATGTCTCCGAAAAAAGGGGAGGAAGTAATGTACTATCAAGTTCTATGTTTGGAAAAGTGGAAGAAGAACAGAGGTATTAGTGAGGGGGTTAACCTCTCGTATTACAATGGGCTTGGGTTATCAGACCCAAGTGGGGGGCTTTATTGCTTCTTAAACCAGGTCATGTACGGCCTTAGAATTCTACTAACCTATTTTTAGAAAGGGTTTATGAATGTGTTACAGTGATGCCCTGCCTAGTTGAATGGGAATGTGTATGAGATGATGAGGGAATGTGAGGCACTGAACAAAAAATTAAGGATGGAAGGGACTGCGAAGCAGTTCGTAGCTGAAGATGTTTTAAAGTTTTACAAGTTTAATTATATGGAGAGTCGAAGTAGTGGTTACCTGTATAATGATTCGGCTAGGTTGAAGTTCATTGATTTTGAATCTACGGGTAGACCATGGAACTACCACCTTGTGTGGGTTGAAGGTAACTATTTGCAGGTACCCGATGAACCAGCGCTCGAGCTGAACCATAGATATTATAATCTTAGTAAGTAATTTTGGCCATTCTTCGAATAGTTGATAACTATGTTCGCATGTTGTTTAACTGATGTTCTATTTTTCTTATTGGCAGAACCCAAACCGTTGGCTACTCCGAATAAGAACAATCTGTTTGATTGTGTTGCTCGCGATCAGGACGGGCTAACGGAGGTACTCAGTGAATTGAGTTTCTAGTTAATAAGCTTGAGGCGGAGATAAGCGATGTTCGAGTTCGTGCACATAAGTATGAGGTAAGGTCGTCGTAAAAAAATGAAGTCATAAAAAAGGATTAGAATAAAATATGTGAGCTAGAGCGGACTGTACAGTCGTAGCATCTGGACATCTTAGAATACCAGTTTGAAAATGATAGAATTTGAAGCACGAATACGAAGCTAGATGAGGATCTGTTGCGGTTGGAGATAAGTTATGACTCGAGGAGGGTAGAATGTGTGGGTTATGAAAATTCGGTATCTCTGATTTATCATATGGACAAATTTATGACGGTGCTAGAAGCTCGGAATTCAGATGTGTGTCGTGCAAAATGACGAGTGAATGATCATTGTCAGCAACTGGAAAATTCACTGAAGAAAGAGCAACATAAGTTGGGTTAACTCCTTCTCAGTAAACAGGTTAAAAATGAGGTGGGTGAAAGTCACGAGATGGAGATATTTGCAGTAATATCGTTCTTTACGACTGAATTGAAGAGATTGGAAGCTAAAAGTCAGAGGGTATACAATGGTTTGATTGCCCAAGGTGTATAATGTGAGATGGAGGTAATCCGATCTGGATATTTATAACCCATAATTTCCAAAATCGGATTGTTGAAACAAAGGATGGTTAGAGAGGGTAAGAAGATTGCTATGAGGAGGATGCTAGAATTCATGTGTCAAAAGTTATGTGGAAGTGTTATACTGGACGAGGCTGGACCTTCTAATGTGGGTAACGAGTTAAGTGATAACTCTAGTGAAGAATAAGGAATATGATTTGTATGTATACGAACCAGGATAATAAATATGGATGTATAAAGAAATAGTTAAGGATGAAATAGTGAACTGTACTAACCGTTTGAGGTACCAACGATAATGTATGCAAAATGGTGCGATATGCGATTGGTTCAGCCGAAATGGTAAATGACCTGCGATGTATGAAATTATCAATTTCTCCAAAGCAACAAATGATCTGTAACGTAGTTTAGATGATCTATTTGGCTAAAACAACAAATGATCTATAATGTATGTAGATGATCAGTTTGGCCGAAGCGACAAACGATCTGTAATGTAGTTTAGATGATCGATTTGGCCGAAGCAACAAATGATCTGTAATTTGTTTATAGAAGTACTTTAGAAGAAATACTATAATGTAGGGCAATCTAACACAAGTATTTATTGATGCGAGATTGGCGTACAGCGAATGCGTTTGATAGATCGGTTTGGCCGAATCAAAAAGCAATTTGTAATGTATTTAGATGATCGATTTGGCCGAAGTAACAAATGATCTGTAATCTGTTTATAGAAGTACTTGCTGGATATATTAGAAGTACTATAATGTAGGGCAATCTAACACAAGTATTTTATTGATGTGATATTGACGTACAACGAATATGCTCGATAGATCGGTTTGGCAGAAATAACAATCTATCTGTAATGTATTTAAATGATCGATTTAGCTGAAGGAACAAATGATCTATAATCTGTTTATAGAAGTACTAGCTGGATATATTAGAAGAAATACTGTAATGTATGGCAATCGAACACAAGTATTTCATTGATATGAGATTGAGTGAAGGAAAGTATACTGTGAAAAATTTGTGATCTACGATACAACTTAAGTCTCTTTGTGTTCCAAGGATTAGGTATATGCTCGCCATGCTTTGTTGCGAGGTCGTAGGAACCAAGGCTATTTTTTCTGATAACGACAAAAGGACCTTCCCAGTTTTCGGATAATTTCCCTACATTGAGCTCTTTACGATGTTTAAGAATCTCTCGGAGGACAAGATCCTTGATTTCAAGCTCTCTATGCTGAACGCGTTTGTTATAAGAATGGGCTAAAGCCTGATCGTATCTTCCCAAATTCATGATTGTCCTGTCCCGGGTCTCCTCAATCCAGTTCATATTACATGCCAACTGGAACTCGTTCTCCTCGTCTGTTATGGTATGGCCACGAATGGGATGATGATACTAAGTAGGGATGATTGCACTTGTACCGTAAGCCAAGAGAAACGGCGTACATCCAGTTGAAACTCAGGATATAGTTCGATAAACCCATAACACATGTGGTAACTCTATGACCCAATTTCCCTTCTTTTCTGTTAGGCACTTTTTGATCCCATCCATGATAGTGTAATTAGTGATCTCAGTCTGACCATTCCCTTGTGGGTAGTACAGATTTGAAGGTGAATGTATGATATTGTGTTGATTAAGGAATTTGACAACTTTGGAGCCAACGAACTGAGGTCCATTGTCAATTCTAATGTGATGGGGGCAACCAAAATGAATGATGATGTTCTCCCAGATGAACTTCGTTACTTCATCTTCTCGTGTGTGGCACAAAGGAACTGCTTCTACCCACTTAGTGAAGTAATCCGTTGCGATTAATTGATATTTCCATATTTTTGGTGTGGTGGGAAATTTGCCGACAAGGTCGAGGGGCCATCTTTTAAATGGCCATAAAACGTTGCAGGAATGGAGTTCTAAAGCTAGAGCTCGAATTTGGGGACCATGACGTTGACAGACATCGCATTTACATACGAGTTCAATTGCTTGAGCTTTCATCTTAGGCCAAAAGACGTCTTGGGTAAGAGCTCAGTTTGCTAGAGATCTTCCTGTTGCGTGGGAACCGCAAGTACCTTCATGTAGCTCGTATAGGAATTTTTGAGCATCTTTGTGGGATAAGCATTCGAGATACGGCCCTGTGACCGATATCTTGTATAAGAGACCATTTTCTACGATGTAGTGCTTAGCATTATCTAGTACGCGTCTTCTTTCAGTAGGGTCTTGAGGAAGTTCGTAATCGAATGTGTTTTTAGTTCCAATATACTTGAGGAAAGGTCATCTCCAATCGTCCTCACCCTCTTCAACGCCCCCAGTATTAATAGAGTTTAAGCTTATGATGTTAATGTTGGGGGTTGATAATACTTCGATCTTGAGATATCGAGCTTCTGAACCAATGACTCCTGCAAGATATGTGAGGGAACTAGAATGTCTATTTTCTCAATGCGGCAAATGTTCGATAATTTTTTTTTTAAATCTGCTCATTCTGTCGGCAACTGCGGCCGCGTAATCGATTATTTTTCTATTCTTCTAGAATTTTTCTGTGTAATGGATTATGATGAGTAAAGAATCCGTGTATACGGACATCTCGGATACTCCACTCTCAAGAGCCATATCTAGACCGTGAATCATTGCCTCGTACTCGACTATATTGTTGGTAGCTTCCAAATTTAATCGGATTGCTTTTTCGATTCTATCATTAGAAGGTGTGATCAGCACGATTTCGATGCCTGATCATATGGGTCTAGAGGATCCATCGGTTAAGAGACGCCACCCTTTTTAAGTTATCCAGTCTGCCCTTTTTGTGAGTTGTTCTTCATGAATTTCTGTGTTGTCTTCTTCTCAATCAGGATCCTCTACGGGGAAGTCCGCGAGGAAATATGTTACGGCCTGACCCTTTTCCGAATGTCGGTATTCGAAACAAATGTCATGCTCACCGAGGGTGACTGACAATTGTTGTACTCGTCTTGACTTTTCCCGTTTGGATAGGATTTTACGCTGAGGGTAGTTGGTCACTACTCGTACTGAGTGGGCTTGAAAGTACGGTCTCAATTTTTGCGAGGTGTAGACAAGAGCTAAAAGTAGTTTCTAAATTTTGCTATATTGGGATTCTACTGGAGTGAGAGTTTTGCTGATGAAGTAGACAAATTTCTCGGTCTTCTCATCAAGTCGAATAAGAACATAACTTAACGATTCTTCAATAAATGCAAGGTAAATGGTGAGCTCTTCCCCTTCGCTAGGTGTACTCATCACTGGCGGTGTACCCAAGTAAAGTTTAAGTTGCTAAAATACTATTTCGCACTCTGCTGTCCATTCGATATCGGGGTCCCTCTTAGGTTTCTGTTTTGTCGTCCCCTCACGTAGTAAGTTAAACAACCATTGACAGCAATCAGAAGATTTTGAAACAAAATGGTTTAACGCGGCAATCATGCCGACTGACTTCTGGACATCTTTATTCATTCTTGAGAAAGGCATAAATAATAATGCACGAATACGATCTAGATCGACTTCAATACCGCGCTTACTGATTAAGTGGCCCAAGAATTTCCCTGATTAAACTCTGAATTGGCATTTGTCAGGGTTGAGTCTCATCTTATAGAGACAGAGTATATCGAAGGCAGTGTGTAAATTTGCAATATGGTTTTCTTTTTTAAGACTTTTGCACAACATATCGTCTATATAGACTTCTATTGTCTTTCTGAGGTAATCTTTGAACATCTGAGTAATCAATCGCTGATAAGTAGCTCTGGCATTTTTTAGACCAAACGTCATAACTTTGTAGCAGTATAGGCCACGTTCTGTAATGAAAGCTATTTTTTCTTGATCGTCAGGTAGTATAGGTATTTGGTTGTATCCTGACGCGGCATCCATCATAGACAGAAGTTCGTGTCCTAAAGTGGAATTGAGCAGATTATTTATGATAGGGAGCAAAAAACTATCCTTTAGAGTATGTATGTTCAAGTCTGCGAAATCCGCGCATACTCAGATCTTATTGTTCTTCTTCGGTACCGCTACAATACTCGATACCCATTCTGGATAATTGGCTTTTCGGATAAAACCGACTTCGATGAGTTTTTCGATTTCTTTGATGACTTCCTATCGAAGCCTTGGTGCTAAAGTCCTCTATTTTTGTTTGACAACTTCGACCTTGTCTTTCAAGTTAAGTTTGTGACAGGCCAGATTTGGATCAATACCCGACATCTCGTGAAACGTCCAAGCGAAGACATCACTGTTGTCCAAAAGGAACTGGATGAGTGTGCTGCATTCTACTGCGGGCAGATGAGTGCCAATATATATCCCACGCTTGGGACCACTGATTTCAATATACTCTGTAGTTTATGTGCAGGGCAAATATTGCCCTGCAGAGTTGACTGCATAGTTCTCTGTAATGTTACCCTGTTATCTTCTGTAATTGTTATGCGAGCTGATGCTCGGAAGGTTCCAGTCTAATGACACAGAATTTTTGCATGCTCGTGCTAATTTTTAACTTCCTTTGATCTCGTATATGCCACCTTCCCATTCAAAACGTAATGCCAAGTGATAGATTGATGGCATGGCGGGCATATTGTGTAACCAGCAACGTCCCATTATCCCCAGATAACGGGATTTTGTATTGACAACGTAAGAGGCAATGTCGAGCGTTACTGGTCCTGCTCTAATAGGAAGTATAATCTTCCTGAAACGCTCCTCCTTAGATCTATTAAAACCACATATATCAATATCGTTGGGTTGGACCTTATCGGCCAGACTCATCTGATCGATCGTGCTTTAAAAAAGGAGTTCGATAGTGCTACTGGTATTTATCATCATCGTATGAAGCACCATATTTAACATTTTCAACATAATCACCAAAGTATCATGGTGAGGATAGTTGAGATGTCGAACGTCACAATCATCAAAAGAAATCCCAGTTCATTGAGAGCTGGATACTGGAATTAGACGAGCTTCTTTGTCTTGCATTGATAAGTCGTGATATTGGCCAACACGTCTTCGTTTGCTCCTGTTTGATTCTTTGACGATTTGAGTCTCCATGAAATGGCAGAATGAGATATGGTACAAATATTTCTCGGCTACTGATTCCTCGACCTGTACAGCTTCTGTAGGGTTTTTATAACTTCCGTTCTTATAACTTTCCACGTCCACTATGTATTCGTACATTCGTCCATCTGCAAAGTTGTATTCCAACAACCGTTGTAAGGCAAAACATTGCTCCGTCTCATGATGTCGGACCTTGTGGTGGATGCAGTATAGTTTGTTCTCGATCGGTTGAAGGTACTAAGTATTAGGGAAGAATCCATCTTTCTGTAATATAGGATAGATGTTGGCTATGGTTACATTCATCTTTGGGAGACAAGGTTTCGGCAAGTTACTCCCCTTTTGAGATCATTCGTCGTTGGGTTTGGTATGTTTTTTTGCCTCCTCCCTGGTCTGTTGTCCGATTAAAATCGAAATTGGCTGATTGATCTTGAGCTATCAATGTTGATTTCTGAGGTTTTTGCCTGTTAGACACCATTCGTTCTAGGTCGATGTATCCGTTAACCTTTTCAATCATGTCTTCAAATATCGTCGGTTTGTTGAGGACGAGGTACTCCTTCGCCCGGCCATCGACGAGTTAAACGTTGGCAAAAACGGAAATAATATCTTCTGGTCTAGCCGATCTACTTTTTGAGCCAACTCCAAGAACTTTTTAGTGAACGTCTCGAATTTCTCTCCCGATATTTGTTTAAGGCTGAAAAGAGAATATGGGTTCTCCTTTTTATCCCTGTTATACGAATAAATCTTGAAGAAGAGTTCGCGCAACTGTTCGAAAGTTGTAATGGACCCTTTAGGTTTGTGAAACTACCGTAGGGGTTCACCTGATAAGCTGGTAGGAAAGAGTCGACATAGAATGTGGTTAGACGTGGAATGGAGGCCTAGAGCATCCTGTAACTCTTGAACGTGTTCGATTGGATCAATTCCTTTGTAATTTTGGATCTTTGGAGTGTAGAACCCGGTGGGGACCTCACCATCTAATAGCTCCTGGGCGATCAGGTTCTTCTGTAATCTATTGTGGATCCCTTTAGTCGGCATATGGGCTTCGAGAATTTTTTTGATTCGCATTTCCACATGTTCCCGAGTGATATATTGTCGAGTTACAATTGTTGGTCGTGTGTCGTGCCCTTCTCCAGGGTTGTGGTCACCACTCCCCTCACTTAGACGTTCCTTTGCAAGAATTTGAACTCTTCGGGGTAGATTTTCAGTCTGTCTGACTCCTGCCAGGCTGTTATCAACTTCTTGATGGATCTCCTAGATCGGGATGGGCTCCATGTCCTGTTATTAATGGTTAGATCAAAGCGTACCTCCTGCATGAATGCCTTTCGGAGGAGGTCATATTCTGTCACAGAGGGAAATTTGCGAGCCCTCAGGTTGTACAGCTTTGTTCTTCTAGGCGACGATCTGCTGACCCTGTAAAACCTTCAGCGCGCCCAGTATACTCGCGAGTTGTTGTTCCATGGTTGCACGTCTTTGTGTGTTTCGAGTTTAGAGTGGCCCTCAAGTCTGTTAAAGTTATACTTTCTTCAACCTGGACGATCGGTGTACTCTGACCTAGAGGCGACATTTTGAGAGAAAAAAATGATCAGCGGTGTTTGAGATAATGGGTTTGAGAATTTCGATTCACACAGACGGTGCCAAATATAATAGCCTAATTTCAGGATCCGGACTTAGCCTTTACACTAAATGTACTTAGAGCGTTCAAGGACAATAGACAATAAACAACAAGATAATTTAACGTAAAAAACTTTTGAATAGGTTAAAAACCACGACCTCTCCTGAGGATTTCGAGAAACTGATGATCTAATTCAGATTGCTAGTTTATTATAATGAGTATTCTGAGGATGTAGGATGATGGAGTATGAACTTTTCTATGGTAAATGTTTCGTCCTTCATCTGCAGTTCTCCATGTCTTTTAATAGGTCCTCTAATATGACTGTTTGACGACCATAAAGTCCCTTAATGATGGATGTTATAAAGTAAGTGTGAGATATTATTTGACTAAGTTATATAACGTTTCAATCTTTGTTGTTTGCACAATGGCTCGATTGCTTACTGTACTCTTGCGCAGATCGAGCTGTTTAGTGTAGAGGTCGAAAGTGACGTCTCGAACTGATGAAAGTTTGGTTACGTCTTGTTAGATTTTTTTTTAAAATTCATTGGGCTTGGGCTCTCAACTTATCCATAATTCAAAGATTCTCCTATGGACTTATTGGGCCTTGTTGAACTTGTCTTTCATCTTTTAACTCCCCAAATAGCTAGTCTTAGAGAGACCTGATCTTTGGGCTATCAAAACGCATGTAGGTTACGTAAAGAGCCGTTGTACTATTCAACTATAAATATCCTTTGTTATACCCACTTTTACAACACACAAAAAACTATTGTTCATCGTCTACTTTTTTCTATCTCTAAACGATTCATTTGAGGTACAAGCTTATTTGTGTTTACGTAGACTTCCGGCGAAGCTACCATATATGCTCGTTGTATCCCGGGAGAATACTTAAGATACTCTTTAAAGAGAGTGTGACCCACGCCTCGAGCACTAATTCTTGTTACTCTTTCATATCATTCATTTGTTGTTGCTATTGTTTATTTGCCGAGTTCGTGGTTGCTGTTACGAAGCTTGAGTCTGTTACAAAGCCCAAGTTCATTCATGTTGTTACTAAGCTCGAATTTATTGTTGGTTTTTGAACTTTTTTGATTCAAACTAACATTTTATGTTTCGAACTTAGAGTTACTGTTTCGAACTTGGTGTTGCTATTTCTCAAACTTTTGTTGATATTTTAAACTTGTTAAGATTCTTTGTTGCTGTTTCAAACATCCCGAGTTCCACCTGCTGCTGTTGCTGATAGTTTCATTGCTTCTAACTGTTGTTGTTTTACGAAACTATTTGAACCAAAGTTGTTGTTTCTATTGTTGTTATTAAGAACTGATTTACTACTGCCGGTGGTTGATAAGAATTGTGTGGTCATTTCCAATACTTTATAGCTCTTTTACTTGCTGTGTTGATTTGAGGAAAGTATTATTACAGGTTCTTTACAATTTTATACTTACAATTTTAAAGAGTATCTTCCTCCTATAATATGTCTCTTACTTCAGACGTGTTGAAGTTTGATTCTAACAAACCCTCTAAGTTTGATGGTTAACTTCAAGAGATGGAAGAACAAAATATTTTTGTATCTCACACTTAAGGAAGTAGTTTATGTTCTAGAACAAGAATGCCCAATTGAACCTCCCGTTCCTGTACCTGCGATACACCCTGACCTGATTGCAAATGAATATAACAAAACCTTAAAATCAATCTCTAACTGGACTGAGGCTGACTTGAAATATCGTAGTTTTATCCGAAACGGTTTAGTAGATGAACTGTACGATTACTATCTACAGTTCGAAAGCCATTTGGGAAGCATTACAGAGGAAGTATGATACGGAAGAGGCAGGCTCTAAAAAGTTTGCCGTAAGCCGATATCTTAAGTTTACTATGGTCGGCGATAAGTCAGTAATTACCCAATCACACGAGTTGCAACGAATTGCGCATGAGATCGTATCCGAAGGGATACCTCTTGATGAACAATTTTAGGTTTTCGTGATGATTGACAAATTACCGCCTAATTGGAAAAACTATAAAATATCCTGCGACACAAGTCAAAAGAACTTACCATGGAGAACTTGATTACTCGTCTTAGGGTTGAAGAAGAATCTAGAAAACATGATCTGAAAGAGGAAATCCTTTTGGTTCAAGCCAGAGGGAAGGTCCATCTGAAGCCTAAAGGGAAACCTTTCAAGGTTAAAAATGGCAGTAATCGAAATAACCGTCCTAATGGTGGTAATCCGAATAACCGTCAGAAAAATGGACACCAAAATCCTAACATGGGAACGAACCAACAAGCCCAACCATATAATGGAACAGTTTTTATTGTGTGCTTCAACTGTAACAAGCCTGGACACATATCTAGAAACTGTCGGAACCATAAACCTGTTGCTCATGCGAACGTTACCGAAGAGCCCTTAGTGGCTATGATTACGGAGATCAGTATGGTTGGTGGAACCGACGAGAGTTAGGCTGATTCGGGCGCTTCTAGGCATGTATGTTATGAATACAATTGGTTCAAGACCTACAAGGAAACTGAAGACCAGAAGGTGCTACTTGGGGATTCCCATTGCACCAAAGTGTAGGCACTGGAGATGTTGAACTGGTATTTACCTCTGAAAGGACAGTAACTCTGAAGGATGTGATGCATACTCCTAAAATATGGAAGAATCTTGTTTATGGCTACCTTCCCAACAAAGCAGGATATCAGCAGACCATTGGCTTAGATCAATACATTTTAACTAAGGGTGGGATTTTTGTGTGAAAAGGCTTTGCTTGTAATGGAATGTTCAAATTGAGTATTGAAATGAATAAATCTGCATTTGTTTACTTATTGTCTTATTTTAATATTTGGCACTCTAGACTATGTCATGCTAACAAGAAGCTAGTACACAATATGAGTAAACTAGGTATGATCCCTAAAGTAGATTTAAACGATTATGATAAATGTCAATCTTGTAGTCAAACTAAGATTACTAAAACCTCACATAAAAGTGTTGTAAGGGAATCATAACTTTTTGATTTAGTACACTCTGACATTTGTGAAATGGACGGTACATTAACTCGAAATAGTAAAAGATATTTTATAACTTTTATAGATGATCACTTAACTTATACTCAGGTTTACCTAATGCGTCACAAAAGTAAAGCTATAGATATGTTCAGGACATATGTAACAGAGGTGAAAAATCAGTTTGATAGACACATTAAAAGATTTCGTAGTGATAGAGGCAGAAAGTAAGTTTTCCTCACTGTATAAAAACGAATAATGAGTTTAAGACTCTGATCACTTTTTATTCTTATACGTTGAAGATTGTCCATTACGTAAAGGTTCATGTCTAAGGACACCTTTACTTATGTACATCTCTATATATCAAAACCGTTATCTCGTTTCTTTTCTCATTCAATTTATTTTTTTAAAAGTGGGGAAATGATAAATTAAAAAAAAAACTCATTGGGCTTGGGCTTTCAACTTATCCTTAATTCAAAGATTCTCCTATGGACTTATTAGGCCTTGTTGAACTTGTCTTTCATCTCTTAACTCCCCAAACGGCTAGTCTTAGAGAGACCTGATCTTTGGGCTGTCAAAACGTATGTACGTTACGTAAAGAGTCGTTGCACTATTCAACTATAAATATCTTGTTATACCCACTTTTACAACACACAAAAAACTATTGTTCATTGTCTCCTCTTTTTCTCTCTCTAAACGGTTCATTTGAGGTACAAGCTTATTCATGTTTAAGTAGACTTCCGGCGAAGCTACCGTATATGCTCGTTGTATCCTGGGAGAGTACTTGAGATACTCTTTAAAGAGAGTGCAACCCATGCCTCGAGTGCTAATTCTTGTTACTCTTTCAGATTATTCATTTGTTGTTGCTATTGTTCATTTGTTCGAGTTCGTGGTTGCTGTTACGAAGCTTGAGTCTGTTACACAGCTCGAGTTCATTCATGTTGTTACTAAGCTCGAATTTATTGCTAGTTTTCAAACTTTGTTGATTCGACCTAACATTTTCTGTTTCGAACTTGGAGTTACTGTTCCGAACTTGGTGTTGCTGTTTCTCGAACTTTTGTTGATGTTTCGAACTTGTTGTTAAGATACTTTGTTCCTGTTTCAAACAACCCGAGTTTCACCTGTTGCTGCTGATAGTTTCATTGCTTCTAGCTGTTGCTGTTTTACGAAACTGTTTGAACCAAAGTTGTTGTTACTGCTGTTGTTATTAAGAACTGATGTACTATTGCCGGTGGTTGATAAGAATTGTGTGGTCGTTCCCAAAACTTCATAGCTCTTCTACTTGTCGTGCTGATTTGAGGAAAACATTAGTACAGGTTCTTTACAATTTTATACTTACACGTCTTTATGCTGATGAGATCGAGGACGAAGCTTGAGTTCGAGATACGAAATAAGCTATTATAGGGTGCCCTCACACTTTCCCAAACCTATTGAGATTGGCAGCAAATTTTATTGGTTTTCGCTTCGAGTACATTAGTAGATCTCTTAATATCGAGGCTCACACCCTTGCTGCTTGGGGTGCCCATTATTCTTGTTTTTGTTCTAATTCTCCCCCTGAGGCTTTGAACCCCTTTGCTGCCCAATAGGACCTAATATTATTTCTTTGCCCATAAAAAAAAGAAATAAAAGAGGAGGCGTGATAAATATTTGTATGCATGTGGTTGCTCTAAGTGAAACACAGAGTGAACATAATGAAGAGTTGCCTATAGATTCCTATGGGGTAACAACTTGTAAAACGCTGGTAAACTCACCCTTATCAAAACTATTAACTCCGCAATTCCCTCCTTCCTCAAGTCTATTTTCCCCCTCCCCATAAAAACTTGTAAAACGCTGGACTCCATAAACGACAGATTCTTATAGGGTAACAACAACACCGGTACCGCAAAGACCCACCTCATCAACTGGAAGAAGATGTGCAAAAAAACTAGATGTGAGGGTTTAGGTATTAGAACTGCCCGAAATCACAACCAGGCCTTGCTGGCAAAGCTGTTTTGGAGAGTCATGAAGGAGCCTGACAAACTTTGGGCCCACCACTTAAAGCAGAATTATGCGCCCAAAGAGTCTCCTATGCTCTCGCTTCCAAAGCCTTCTAGCAGCTGGATATGGAAAGGGGTCCTCAAAGCCCGAAACTGCATTTGGACTGGCCTAATTTGGCACATAGGAGACGGCAAGCAAGTTGACTACTAGCTCGAACCTTGGATTCCGGGAATCCCTTTTGGTAGACCCTCGGGTCCTGCTCCCCAGCACAAAGAATTTTCTCAGGTGGCTAACCTCATCCATCCGGGCAGCCGTACTTGGAACTTTACCCTGATCAAATCCATTTTCCACCAAGACATAGCTGAGCTCATTTTGGCAATTCTTCTGAGCAGCCACCCGACCCGTGACACCTTGAGATGGAGAAAGGAAAAAAATGGGATCCTCACGGTCAAATCAGTCTACCATGCCTCCATGACAAAACCTACCCATGACCGCCTTGACAACACTCATCCCGACCCAGACAATACGCTTTGGAAGCGTATTTGGAAACTCAAGATTCCCTTCCGTATACAATTCTTCATGTGGAAAGCTCTCCATGATGGCAGTCCCTCAAAGCTCAGGCTTTGGCATGGAGACGACAATTGGGATACCACCTGCCCTAGATGTGGCGAGGAAGAAGAATCTACCACCCACGCTTTGTTTCTTTATAAAAGCATAAAGGAATACTGGTCCTTATGAACCCTCCATACAAATCTTAGCACACATACATATTCAGACTCGGTGGAAAATGTTCTGAACATCCTCACCCTTCAGCACAAAAATGATTTTGACACCAACACTATTTGAAGCACGATAGGAGCCACCATGTATGTTATATGGATGGACAAAAATGCGCTCATTTTCAACAATGAAAAACCATACCCGACAAAAGCCATCACTCTAGCTAGGAGCTACATCGCAAACCAGGCTCCGCCAGCCAATGCCCCCCTTCAAACTCCTGGGTATTCCAGCCTGCAAGTGCCCGAGGGGTGGCACGTTATCACAGTGGACTCCTCCTGGAGCAATAATACATCCTTGGGTGGGACAGGTTTTACTATTAAAAATTCTCACTTAAATCTTATCTGTACAGGATATGAGCCAGCCAGAGCTAAGGACACAGAAGAGGCGAAAACAATTGTTGTGATCAGAGGGATGCAGGCAGCACACCAGATTGCCCTCGAGCGCATCTTGATCCTGACAGACTGTCGTCGCCTTGTTAGAGCTTTTGAGACGGGCTTAGATGACCTCTCTTGGGGAGCCTTGACCCTCGCACCGGACATGCTCGCAGCCTCTACTCGTTTTATGGATTTTCGCTTTTCTTTTATTCCTAAATCTAGGAAGGGATCCCCCCCTTTGCTGTCAGCCGTTGGAGGCTTCAAACCTCTTGTTGAACTCTGTTGTTTCTGTTATCGCCTCTTACGCCTATATTTGTTTCGTGTGCTAAAAATAAAAATAAAATGAAGAGTTACCGACAGACGAACATTTTTTTGACATCTTTTATTCTGTACTTGGCCAAAACACGCTCGACGTGACCTCAATAGGCCCCACACAAGTGTACTAATAACACATTACAAAATTGTTTTTATTTATTTAATTTTTCCATCATTTCCTCCTCATCTCTATATAAAGTATAAACACCTCCGACTCTTTCTCGCTCGCATTATCTCCATCTCCAAGAGAGAGAAAACCCTTAAACTCTCTCTCTCTCTCTCTCTCGATTAAAAAAATAAATCTCATCCAAACTCTCCAATAGGGTTTCATCTCATTTCGAAACCCTAATTTCTTCATCTCCCTTTGTTTATCCCCAATTCAGATTCTTCCTCTAGTTTTCTCTTACTTCAGCTCTATAGAAACCCTAATTCGTCGATTTTCTCTTGTTGTTGTAGTTGTTGTTTTCAAGGTGAATTAAACAGTTTTGATTATAATTAGCAAAAAAAAAAAAACAACCCAATTTTCAGAAATAGTTTTTTTGTTTGTTTGTTTGTTTGATAGATTGATACCCTAGTTTTCGAAATTTGAAATTTTGATTCCTAGATCTATTTGATTGGTGAAATCGTAGATTGGGTGTTTGTTGTTGTTGAGGATCGATATGGTTGGAGGTGGAAATCGAAGGGACGATGGGTCTGCTGGGATAAGCAGTACTAACGTTTTCGCCGCGCTTGATAGTCTTAGGAGGAAGAAGAAATCGGATAAAGAGGCGAAGAAGAAGGGGAAGAGCGAGAAGGTACCTGAGGAGGTTTTCTGGGCTCCCGCGCCTCTTACGGTGAAATCGTGGGCTGATGTTGATGATGATGACGATTACTTTGGGACGGTAGCTCCGCCTCAATCAAGTTGGGGTTCGGTGGACCAAGGACAGAATAAGGAGAGCTCTACTGCTGTAGAGGTCTGTGAATTATTGTTTTAATTGCGTTATTATTTAGTATTATCAACTATTAATAGCTTTATGATTGAATTCACTGGAAATATATTGTTATCGATGTGTGTATAGTTATGGATGTATTTCTATGTATTGAGTAGAAGTTGCATGGGAGTTGCCTATTTGAGTTTTGTTGTAATATCGCTCTTCCCGCGAGAACCTTTTAGTGAGAAACGTTACTCTCCACGTGTTTCCTATGCCTCAAAAAATCTTTAGTAATCACCTATTACCATTTGTTTTCATTGCCATTAAAATTCTCTATCAAGCTTTATACCCCATGCGAAAAATGTTGGACATAACGACCATTGACACGCGGAAGGACAATAATCTTGAAAGCGTATTTGACTAGCACAAACTCCTTATTAGTATAAAAAGAAGTAGCTTTTCGTAACCGAATCAGGAATGTTGGTTACATGAAATTGTCTAGAAGAAGGAACTATGTTAAAAGTATTATATAAATAGGCTTTTCTATGTATTCTTATTGCCAATATATACATCTTTTCTAATTAACACCTTTCATGGATGACACACCCATAGTCTTTAGAAAAGATGCTTTCGGGCCCACCTATCTCCCACGATTATGTTGCAAAATGACTAAATTGTGATGGCATGCCTAAATTGTACAATTTGAATCAAAATTGAAGAAAACAAGTTGATTTGAGTAATAAATCGTTCATCACCATAAATCGTTGATTCAAATCATGCAAATCATTGAATCGTACGAGTTGATAAGCCAATAAATTCAAACTTTTTGATGGAAAATTAACCATGTTAAGGAAATTGTGAAGGAAACCGATATTTTATTTTTCATTGATCACCAGTTTAATCAAACATTTTTAGGAATACTTACTACTAATCAATCTAAAACACAAATTTAAACCTTACTGGAAAATCTTTCTTAATTATTATATTCTCCCAACTAGTCCTTACACCGATTTACAACAAAACTTATTAGCTTTTATGAATTTCATGTTTTTTGGTATTTGAGAGTTTCAAAAGAATTCAAGTATGTAAATAACATGGAATTCTGAATCATATGATTAATACTATGATTCACTGATTTTCGAAAAAATGATTCACCTTGCGATTTATGAGTTGACAACAATGAAAACATGTAAGTTAGACATCCATAATAGATTTGTAGCACACCCGTAGACAGCACACTAAATTACTGAAAACATTAAATCCGAGAAAATACTAAAAAAAATCCTGAAAAAACTTGGTAAATAAAAACAGGCAAATATGACTTTAAACGGAGAAACTGTCATTTTAGGGATAAAATCAGGTTAAAGAAGGAATGATGTACTTGTAACTAAAATTAAATTAAGAACGTAGATGGAACTTATTAAGGATTATATTTATTGTGCTACAAGTGGCAGCGCAATATTAAGTTTCATGGATTAGTCTTTTATATTCCATCAATCACCCATCAAATATTAATAGCAAAACTCCAATATTAAGTTCTATTCCAAGTTCCAGCTATAATGAAATGCACTAAACATGAAATAACTTTTCAGTCCACATCATTGAAATACATCATCTCGAGTGAACCCACATTAATGGATGACTGAACAGGAATTATGTTATTCAGAAGTTTAATCCTGACTTGTTGAGAGAGGGGGACATCATGTGTTTATCTTGTGAAGTCCCACCCGGCTATTTTTCTACTGATTTTTATTTGTTTATTTAGCATTATGTTATTTAATAAGTTTCTCATTTCTATCTCCTCTTCCCATGTAACTAGGACACATGTATCACTGTTCTAAGGGTTCTTACTTGCCTTTTTACCCTTAGTAAATTTAGGAGAATAAATTATCATATACATTATCTAACAAATATGTAATATTTTTCACATGTATAGCAAATATGTAATATGTAATATTTTCACCTTCAGTATACAGTAACTCTACTATTAGAGCCGTTTTAGCTCGCCAGGGTTGCTTTGTTGTCCCTTGGTAAATTCACCATAATGCTCTTCGCTGGATGAATTCACCAATCAATTATTTTTTTCTCTTCCTCCCTCTCCCTCTCCTTCCTCAAATTGATTTTCCTCATACATGGGTTGGGAGCTTAAGAAAACCTCTTGATGTTGATTAGTTTAGGGAGATGAAGTTTATAATGGTATTTGGGAATTTCAATGAAAATTTTGAGGTAATGAAGATACGTAGTTCGTGGCCTCTTTTGGAAGATACATAAAGGGTTATGACCCTTCCGAGCGTGGTTTTCTTAGCCGTTCTTTTTGCGAAGAGTGCCATTTTTTGAGTTTCGGAAGTGGGGTTGATGGAAAGGAAAAATGGTTTTCTGGAAGAGTTTATTAGGCAGATTTTGATTTTGGTCCACCTGTCGATACAGGTGGCACAACTTTTTTCTCTCCTTGACAGTTTTTTTTTGGCTTTTTCGCATTCTTCGAATTACTTTCAAGATGTCATAATTAGTGTGATCGACTCCGATGTATAACCAATGAGTGATTATTTTAAACAGTGGAATGAAAAATTCCAATAAGGTAGAATGGAAGTATTAATTTGGTGTCAAATTCAATTTTTTGATGAACTGTTGGAAATGCATTGTAGCGAGATACTTCATCAAAGATTTTTTTGCTGAAGATCATAGTGGTAAATTCGTCTTTGACATTACAACGGATGAAATGGGACATACGTTTTACACCACGTCTATTGCCACTAGAACTTTTCAAAGGCGCATCGTGCTTTGGATATGCAAAAGGGTACCACCAGAGCGGTTGTCCACATGCAAAGGTCTTTGATGTAAGATTATTTTGTTGGGTGAAAGATCTTTGTCTAGCTGTAATAGATCAAGCAGTAGATGACAGTGCGATTAGGATCTCAGTTAGTCTCCACGCGAGGATTCGGTATCCATAACATCCCTTATGGCCATGGAAAAGCGCACACTATTTTTTTCCTCCGCAACAAGATAGTTCAAATTTTACTTTTAATCATCTATAGGGAACCTTGGACTGTCTCTTTGCGCAACAAGACCTCCTTTTTGGTCTTTGACTATCTGGTACTTGACAACCATTGTTGGCTGGTTGTTATTCTCGGAACCTGCATTCTGCAACAGTAGTATACCGTTCATACATAAGATATTTGCAATGTGATGTTATCGATCGGAGAGTTGCACGCGTTGCCAGTGCTGCTACATTAGTCTCTGTAAATTGATTTGATTGGTTTCTGTAAGAGTAAGGGAGAGGGAGTTGAGAAAAAAGAGATAGTGGCAACAAAGATTTGATGGAAAGTAAAAAAATAAATAGAATAGAAAGAGAACAAAAGTTTTGGGTTGAGCTAAGCGTGATGGATAGTTTGGAAATACCCCAAGCTTCAAAATTGGGTGGGTAAGTCAGGATGTTTATTGTATCATAGTTTTTGGGTTGGAAGACGGCTCAAAAATATTTCGATTATCTCAGATATGATATTTACTTTATCAAAGTTATTTCATTTAAAGTATTGCGGGCTTTGTTTGGCAAAGTACTATTTGCTGAGAGTGTTTCAAGTCTACACCAAAACTTGGGAACTGATGGGACAAAATGGTGCTGGGGAGCAAAATTCCCTCCAAAAAATGGAGAGCAAAACTTCACCTCTAGGGTTATTCTTAGTAATTAATCTTGTAATCCTCTTTGTTAATCAGTTTTTTCACTTATTGTTTTACTTTTTACTGATGTTATAGAACACTTATGTTGTACTATTGTTGTTGATTCCGCAGGAAAGTGAAAGTGAAGATGGACTTGATGAAGGAGATGATTTTGGAGAGGATCATGAGCATGATGAACATGAAGATGAAGGTGAAACAGAAGTTCCAGAGAAAATTGAGTCAGTCACAAAGGACCCTCCTCAGGTGTCCTTTGCTCCTAAAGAAACGGAGAGACAACTTTCAAAGAAAGAACTGAAGAAAAAGGAGCTTGCTGAACTTGATGCTGTTCTGGTTGAACTGGGGATCCCCAAGAAAGAGGCGAGTGACCTGGATGTATCACATGGTATGTAACAACCTTAGTTTTGATTTTATGGATACAAGGTGTTTCTTGTTGTGCTTTCTATAATTTGTTGCGAAAGGGATCTTAGAGTTAATTCTGTTTTAAAGGTTTAAAACACTGCTGTGATAACTGGACCAGTACAAGCCAGCCCTGACAAGCCACTTTTTTGTATGGTCTAGCCCTGGCCCAAATGATTGAAATGTTGACCAGTATAGGAAAGCACAAATCCTTTCCTCTAACTTGTCTTTGTGTAACTAGTCACCAAAAGTGGTTCGTAACTACATGAACGATGACTATGCAAAGAGGCGTGTGTCCTGGTAGTTGCCTTGTCAGTGGATTGTACAATTTTGGAGGGAGAATATCACCCTTTTGTAATAACTTTTTCCAAGTAACATTACTTTATAAAATATTTGTGTTGTGTATATTTTCTGGTTTATTTACTTTTCTTACTGTATAAGTATGAACATTTCAACAGAATTACGTTTACGAAATACATCCTTAAGGGTAAGTTGCAATCATTTCTTATTCATGGTGGCTCTCCTACTTGTCCTTGCAGGTGACACACAGGAGAAGAAGTCCCAGGAGCTGAATGGAAATGGTGAAAAGGAGGCTGCCCATGCAGAAAGCAAAAATGCGAAAAAGAAGAAGAAGAAATCTGCCAAGGAAGTTAAGGATCAGAATCATCAGACTAATGGATCAGAAGCTACCCATGGCGCAGAGGAAGCTACTCCGGCTGAAGAAGCAGAAGAAGATACTTCAATTGATATGAAAGAGCGTCTAAAGAAGATGGCTTCTATGAAGAAGAAAAAATCGAGTAAAGAGATGGATGCTGCTGCCAGAGCCGCTGCTATTGAGGCTGCTGCTAGAAGTGCAAAGCTTGCTGCTGCAAAGAAAAAGGAAAAGAATCATTACAACCAGCAGCCCGTCCGTTAAGCTCCCCCCCTCTTTCTTACTCGAGCATGTATCCGTTTGTTCATTTGTCAATGCGAAATAAACAGCGGGCTCTGGTTTCGCAAAAGATGACCTTTACTTTTGCTTTTTTACTGAGGGGAGGAAGTGAATCTATTTTGGCTTTCTAGATCTTGCAAATTCTGAAATTCAAATGAGACATAGACATTATTTTTAGACATATTACCTTTTATGCGATGACTGAAGAATGGTACTTGAACTTGTCTTTCTCTTTGTTATATGAATTTATATTTAACTGTCCAATTCTGGTATTTGTTTGATGGATATCAGTAAATTATATTGTATGCATTGAAATGGTCTGTATTTATAATGTATGCATTGAAATGGTCTCTGAACTTTCTGTAGAAAGTATTGATTTTCATTGCCTCGATTTTGTGGGTTTCGCATAATTTTGGCTTGCTCTCTTTGATTCAGAAGTGTGTCTCTACGGTGTTCACCTTTTCCAGGTTTCATCAACATTATGGCCCTCTTGAGAGGAATGCCAAGAGGCAACCCTCTAAAGAGTTTTGATAATCAAGTTCCTCAGTACAGGGAGACTGAGAGCACCCCTTGGCAAGTTGTTTCTTTATTTTATGTGCTTGATTTGCCTATTTTGTACCCTTACAGGACTTAATGCATTATGCATACAACATCACAAAAATACTGACAGACCAATTTAGATCTTCAAAAGTTCTTCAAACTGCAACCATCATGGACTATAAGGAAGAAGATTTTGCGTCACCGTAACAATTACACATCATTTTTCATCTACGATGGGCTTAATTTTAACTCACAAAGGAGAAAAATAACCGCAAAATCCAGTGAAAAAACGAAGTTATTCGCAAAGGTTACACACAAAACACAACTCTTTAACTCATTTCTACATTTCCAAACTACAACCAATTTGAACATGTCCGGAAAAATCATTAGGAGTCTCCACTTTCTTCCAATACTTTTCCTTTGCCTTTCCTTTCCCAAACTCAAATACATAGGTATTACAGGACCCACCATACCTATCAGATCCTGTAACAAGTAGCTTATCCTGCCATGTCACTACATGTAGGCCCACTCTTATATCCTCCGGGACCTCGGCGATTTTTCGCCAGAGGTCGCCGTTCATAAGCACTTCAATGTTTCCCGATGTGCACCTATACATCGTCCCTTCCTCCGTTGTCACGCAAGTCTTAGGACACGTCCCCGTCTCCATAAAATCCTTGTCAACTTGGACCCATGTTGACGTCAATGTATCGTAAACCTCCACACTTTTTTCAAACTTCCCTTGCATATGAGTGGAATACCCACCGATAACGTGGAACTTGCCACCCGTAAATATACCCTTACATTCGTCTCGCTGCCTTTCCATGTCAATAATCTGAACCCACTTATCATAAGCCACATCATATGCAAACGCTGAGCTCAACGCGTTCTTTTCTTGATCATGTCCACCAGCAACGAACACCGTCCGATCAGAATCGGACGCACAGGCAAAGAGTGAGCGTAACGGGCCAGGCATATTAGACCCGCGCCTCCACGTTGCCGTTGTAAAGTCGTACACATAAACAGCATTGGAAACCTCCCATGTTACCGGATTCCATCCTCCAATAACCACTAGACTACGCCCCACACCGGCACACTGGCAAAATAACGGAATCCCATTAGGGTAACCTGGAATCGCGGGTAACCTATCCCATGTGCCAGTTTCTGGCTCGTAAGTATTTAGCCAGTAAGCTGGCACAGGTGAATACTTTCCAGCTGATTCGCTTACAGGCACGGGATCAGCTTGTGCCAACACGACTATCGTTTGGCTTAGGCCACTATTTTTCCTCAGCTGATGAAACTGTGATGACCCGATTTCATGTTTCCATGCTTTACATACATCAGGTACCGCGGAGAAATATTGATACGTGACACGAATGAGACATTCCCGGGCAACATCATTAGGTAATCCTGGAATTAGCTCCATAATTTGTTTAACGAAAGAACGAGATTATAAGAGAGAAATATTATTGAAAGATGAGAACTTGATAATGAAAGAGAGTTGCATACATGTTTCTATTTATAAAGGAGTTGTAAGGGAGAGGGAAAGCGATTTAATTAACTCGTAAACGCCTAGTTTATGATACACAGTTTGATGATAACCATATGTTTAACTTAGAAAAAAATACATCGTTAGGGCCTACAAGTCAAAAGCGTCGAAGTCACACAAGATTAGATCCATTTGGCCTTCCAGAACACCTTAATAATTCTTGATTCTAGATAAACAGCAGAGTCTACCGTTTTTGCCGAATGTATTACACACAAACAGGAATTTTTTGTTTGTTTGTAATAATAGGCGATGAGATCGACATGAACATTATTCAGATAACGACCCATTGGACGGTAAAATCTCCCTAGGGTAATCTTAGAGAAGGTTCTTTAATAGTTATAGTTAAACACACGCCGTGGTTAAATCATTGAAACCCTGTTGCTCCAACAATTATGCTTGTTTAATTAAGGCCTAGTTAAGCGTAATCTTGTTTAAAAATGAAAGATTGCTCATATGGTTTCGAGAAGCAAATAAAGGAAACATGTCATAACATTTAACAAATGGGTGTCGTATCTTCGCAAATATTAGTGGGGTGCTATAAAGCCAAAACAATGCGCTGTAACTGGGTCACCGCCATATTATGGTTATATTCTTGGATTTTTGCAACACTTCAATAATACAACTTAAGCTTTTGCATTTAATTTTTGGATGAAGTTGTACTTCGAACTTTGAAGCATAGTTTTAACATGTTCGGGCTATTGTTGTGATAAACTGATAAAAGTGTCAATTGAGTACTAATCAACTTGGGTATGGTTTTACTAGTTTTTATGACTGGTGTGACCTGACAGGGACGTCACAAGTTCAACACGGTCTAATCAACAAAATCACCCCTCTTAGAGCATCAGCAGCACGCTAGGTATCACTAATATAGCGATCCAAATTATGTAAAATCCTCTTTTTCAGAATCGCCATCGCTCAAATTGCACGATTCATAAAATAAATAGTTATGTAGCGATGCTCAGAGTTTGTCAGGAGGGCCACAATTTAATGTTTGTTTAATTGATTTTTTGTGTGTACAATTCAAGTGGCGCATAACATTTTTCAGACATTGTAACCCTGTGGTATCGATTCTGCATGTTTAGGGCCTTGTTAGAGGCAATTATGTTTAAAAATGAAATATTGCCCATATGGCTTCTAGAAGCATTAGATCATATCGTACTATAATTTTATAAAAGATATTGGAACGACAACGACAACGACGCGAATATAGTAATCTAGGTGCCATAACCATGATAACACGATGTGCTATAATGTATGTGGCACCGCCAAATAATTGTATATGCTTTGCTTGTGTTTTGCAAACTATACAATTATATAACTTTAGCTTTTGCGAATCATAGTTTTAACATGTACAGTTAGTGTGATAATCTATAATAATGTAATTTGATTAGGTCCTTGTTTAAGAACTAATACCCGTCAGGTCCAAGTATTGTGACTCTAATGTATCCTACCAATATAAACTTGATGGTTTCTAGTCTTTACGACTGGCTTGACCTGTATATGCATGAAATCTGTTTCAAGTCTGAACTCTGAACATGTATGATGAGCACCGTGACCTGATCGCGACGGTTGCATTGATTAGTCGCTAATTAGGTACATTCTATTATGACCATAGGAATATAAAACAATGTCCAAAAATCGAAAATAAAAATAATCAAAGTCAATTTCCTAACGGTTTTAATTAAAATGGAAAAAGGAAAAAAAATAAAATCGAAGTCAATCATCAACTTAATTGTCTGAGCTTAATTCGATGTATAGTCCTCTACAATTCTGTAAGTGTTCATATAACCTTAATAGACAATGTACCTCTGGGACGAAACGTGAAGGGCACTACTACTAACTAATCTTAACATTCTTTATTTGGCGAATTCTCTTCCTAAACAATTAATCCTCATTTACCGTTTACTAATTTAAGTACATACATGATAATATGCTTGCCTTTCAAGGGAGCCTCGTTAAGACTATGTTCTAATGATTCATAAAAAAAACATACCGTGGAAGCATGAGTTTTAATCACTCCTCTGTATAGTAGCTTTCAACTTCAAAACTTCTCCATCATGGTGTATATGACAAGATTTCTCCTGAAAGAAATTGACAATGAGAAGAGTAACCCCAAAATCTTATATATTGAGTTGCAGGACTTAATATGCGCAATATAGACTATGTTCTAACGATTCATAATGGACGCAAGAGTTTTAATCACTCCTCCAGGTACCATGAAAGCTGTCCCGGTTTCAACTTCAAGACTTCTTCATCCAGGTGTGTATGAGTGGAATTCTCCTATAAGAAATTGAAACTGAGATGAATAACCCCGGAATCTTATATATTGAGTTGCAGGACTTAATATGCACAATATAGACTATGTTCTAATGATTAATAATGGAAGCAAGAGTTTTAATCACTCCTCCAGCCTCCAGGTAACATGAAATTGACACTGAGATGAGTAACCCCAGAATCTTATATATTGAGTTGCAGGGCTTAATATGCACAATATAGACTGTGTTCTAATGATTCATAATGGAAGCAAGAGTTTTAATCACTCCTCCAGGAAACATGACAGGTATCCCGGTTTCAACTTCAGGACTTCTTCATCCAAATGTATATGAGGGGAATACTCCTATAAGAAATTAACACTGAGATGAGTAACCCCAGAATCTTATATACTGAGTTACAAGGCTTAACATGTCCAGTGTAGAACTTAATATCTCAATAATATACTCTGCATACACGTAAAAATGTGCATAAAACACAAATTTGGAGTTCTAGATATCCAAACTAAATCCAACTTGTACATGCCCTTTGAAATCGTGAGGAGTCTCTATTTTCTCCCACTTGCGTAACTCTTTTGCCTTGGCTTTCACAAACTCCAAAACATAGCTATTACAGAGCCCACCACACCTATCGGATCCTGTAACAAGCACCTTATCCTGCCATGTCACTAAGTGTAGGCCTACTCTCACATCTTCTGGGACCTCGGCGATTTTTCTCCAGGGGTTGCCGTTGTCGAGCACCTCCACGTTTCCAGATGAACATCTGTACATTGCCCCGTTCTCTGTTGCCGCGCAAGTCTTAGGACATGTTCCCGTCTCCATGAAATCGTCGTTAACCTGGTCCCATGTGCATGTCACTGCATCAAACGCCTCTGCACTTTTCATAAATCGTCCTTGCATATCCGAGGAATACCCACCGATAACGTAGAATTTCCCACTTGTAAAAATACCCGTGCATTCGTCCCGTTGTTTTTCCATGTCAGCAATATGAACCCACTTATCTTCAGCCACGTTGTATGCCAGCGCTGAACTCAACGCGTTCTTGTCTTGATCATGTCCACCTGCAACGAACACCGTCCGAGTAGAATCCGACACGCATGCGAAGAACGACCGCGACGGTCCAGACATATCAGCCCCGCGCCTCCACGTGGCCGATATAAAGTCGTACACATACACGACTTTTAAAACCTCCCATGTTAGCGGATTCCAACCTCCAATAACCACAATACTTTGCCCCACACTGACACATTGGCAAAATAATGGCATCCCATTAGGATACCCGGGTATAGCCGGTAATCTACTCCACGCGCCAGTTTCTGGCTCGTATAGCGTAAGCCAGTAAGCTGGCGCGACGTACTTTGCAGCAGGTCCTCCTAATTTCGTTTTAGTTTCAGCCTGCACCATTGCGATAACAGTTCGGCTCAAACCACTAGTTTTTCTCATCTGGTGAAACTGCTCGGACTCAACCTCCTGTTTCCACGTCTTCGAGACTGACGGAATACTAGAAAAATGGTTGTAAGGAACGCGGATTAAACATTCCCGGGCTACATCATTTGGCAATCCCGGAATTAGCTCCATTTGAAAGAAAGAAAGAAATAGAAATATTTGTTTTGTGTGTGAGAGAAATATTTTGATGAAAGAGCGAGTCGTGTGAAGGTTTCTTTTTATAGAAGAATTGCCTGTGAGGGAGGGAGTTGCATTTAATTTGAGGCGCACAGTTTGGGAGACAAAATTTAAGAGTCGGAGTATTTAATATTTTTGTTTTAAATGGTTTCTAGATGAACTATAGAGATAAGACTTTTTATTATTTGGCCCACAGATTTCTTAAGATAATATTATTTTGTGCCTTGTTCTAGAAGGTTACGTTAATTGTCTATTTTATGCCAACAGTAACAGATATGGTTTTACGGATTAAATAATAGTCCATTGGATCAAATTCTTTATTTTATAATTAAAATATCTGAGAGGTGTTGTTTTACGAAAATGACCTTCAGACGGTTATTTTTAAAAGAGACATAAACCTAACGATACGCACGTGACACTCACGAGAATTTGTATTTTCTGATAATTTGCCGGGATTGGTTTTGATGGATCAGTCACATGGGTCAATACAACGACCTTATATGTGACGACGCCATTGTAACTAGTGTGCCAAAGAAGCATTGCTACAATTTTCGGTCGCTTTGATGGTTTGCGACAAATGTGAGCATTTGGTCATGCTCAGATCAATGTGCCTCGTTGGTACGTTTAGTCTGTCATATTTAAGTTGGAAAACAATTACTTCGGCTGTCGCGAAATCTATCAGTTTAGGATAGGGCTGCATCACTATAAGCCTCATAGTCAAATAATTTGAACCAAATTCTGGGGAAGTTGTGACACAAATTTAGTTTAGGTTTTCTTTGGTAAATTTTGATTAGGTCGTTGTTGATGTAATTAAAGTCGCCTAGGACTAGTCGCTGTGATTGTATTCTTCGTTAGAATTAACATAGAAGAAATGATGTGACCGTATATATTAGTGGTATCCGTGAATAAATTGTTATAAAGTCATTGAAATGACGAAGATCAACTACCTAATACTTAGAATAGGGTTTCTAATTTTAAGGCCGGCCTAATCAAAGAAGTCGTATTTCCTCTATTTGAAGTCTGAGCTTCTAGGAGCACGTCGACTTCTACAATTCTTAAACCACGGATGCTTGCAATAATAAGTGTCGTACGGGTGAAAAAGCGTGTGGACTTTCCGTATTTTATTTTATGTAATCTGAAATAAAGTACATTGTATTAAGATTAACATAACACACGGGAAATAAAAAGGCGCAAAATTGGAGTAAACTAACTCTCTATCTATTAAGGTTCTTTGGGGCAAACTGGCCTCTGGCTGGGAAAAAATAAATGTTGATGCCTCGTTCTGCAAAAATAAATGTTTCAATTGCATTGGTCTGGTTATCCGTGACACTAACAATGTATTTGGTGCAGCCCGAATTTCTTCCCGCAGATTTGCCTCCGCGGAAGAGGGGGAGGCAGTAGCCGTTTTGGCAGGCATTCAATGGGCATGCGAGCGAGGACATACGAAGGCCATCATCGAGACAGATGCGGAAGCCATCTTCTCTTTTAGTAAATCTGGAGGAGTGAACATCTCTTGGACCACGAAGGCTATCTTACAGGATTGCCTGACTTTGATGAACTCTTCTCTTAATATTTGTATTAATTATGCTCTGCGGAGCGCTAACTCTGTTGCACATTTTATTGCTAGTCGACCTACGGGTGACTCGACTAGCTGGACTTGATATGATTCTCCCCCAGAATGGTTATATCAATGTCTAACGAAGGATGGTACTACTTTTGTATCTCATTTTGCTTTTTAATATATGGTTTACTAATCAAAAAATAAAAAATAAAAAATATATAGGTAATTTTATTTTTAAAGAAAGAGCTTTTTAGACTTTAGACCTACTAATTTGATCGTCTTTGACCTTGCCCCTACATTTGGCACTTCTAAGATTTTAGACCCCAAAATTCAATTTCAAGTAAAAAATGAATCGGTCAACTGGGTCAGTTCGGTATTGACTAGGGTCTGGGTCGAAAAATTTAAAGTCTAAAATGCCCAGCATGGTCTGTCAACATGTTATTTAGTTTTGTCCCAACATATACTTACCTTGAGGCAACAATAAATTTTTTTCGTACGTTGATCTCCTTACAAACCTACTGTAATTTATTTGCTGCAATCCTTGAACACCCAAACACAAATTCCATCCGGCCAACACCCAAAATCCCCAACTAAATTTACCAATCAATGC
The DNA here is from genome assembly GCA_014058105.1 of Kingdonia uniflora. Lineage (NCBI taxonomy): Eukaryota > Viridiplantae > Streptophyta > Magnoliopsida > Ranunculales > Circaeasteraceae > Kingdonia > Kingdonia uniflora. The sequence goes on from JACGCM010000376.1 coordinate 1,240,562, forward strand.
TTCTTTTGCACAAAATACCCAACTGAAGTTACCCAATTTCCAAATGAAGAAATCTAAGGGGGAAAAATGTATACAATTATCTCATTGATTTCGTAATCAACTCATGTATTATGTGCTTGTTTGTGTATATATTTGTGTTTGGTTATGTTTAAGTAGTGTTGTTGTTGTTTATCATTTATAAGTTTGTAACCAAGATCAATAGAGACATAATCAGAGATACCCATTTATGTAAACTTGCTTTTGACATGTTTTTCTTTAGTGTTTGAATCACACCCATCATCGATGTTAGGTTCATAATCAGTATTCTTCATTTACATGTTCACTTGCTAGGGATCTCCGTCTTTTTGCAGTAGTTGTGTCATATGTTTTTGCACTAGTTGATGCTCTATGTAAACATGTTTTAGACTATTGCTAATTGCTCCAATACTAATACATATTTGTTAATCAATTCTAACATCATGTTTACTATTTTAATTTGAAGATTTATTGTCAAACCCTGAAAAACTCAATCGAAATCAAAAGAGAAAGCTAGCAAGGAAACTTAAGGGAATAGAGAATTAGGAAAAGACAGCAAATAAGGAAGAAGTAGAAGGCTATAAAAATGACAGGCAGACTATGTTAGGATCACGGCTCAAAATTGGGAAATTCGTTCGAACGAGTGGGGAAGTCGTTCGAACGAAAATAGCGCTTGGGCCAAAATTCCAGTGAATTGTTGCAGTCGTTCGAATGACCTCATGACTCGTTCGAACGATTTTGGCTCTGTTTGTTTGTTTCTAAATTCCTTTTGAAGGGGATTTGATCCAAAGCGATGGATTATCACGTGATGCGTATTTTGAAGATGACCTAATGGAAAGCCTATAAATAGAGAGTGTATGTTAAAGGCCTTGATACAGGAGAAAGGAGTTAGAGAAAAAAAAGAAGGAGAAATCTAGGGTTTAGCTCTAGAGAGATTTCTTGGGTTTTCTTTCCAGGGTTTCTTGCTGGGATTATCTGTAAGGGTAGAGGTGAGATTTGAGTGATCTCTATAACTTTTTGTAACCCTAAGTGATAATATATTGTAGAGATGTAGCCTCTCAAATAGACCTTGTAAGGAGTTGGCCTTTACAAGGAAGAAAGTGGAGTGGGTTGCTCTCTTGGGATTTAATGGTGAGAGGGGAAGTACCTCTTGGTTGCTAGAAAGAGAAATCAAGGTAGAGAGAAGATTAAAAGATTTCAAGAAGTAGGTATGCAACATGGTCTTTGTTGAGGGAATCTTCGATGTTCTTGATGGATCTCTTATATTTTTTTATCTCTTGTAAATCTATGTGAGGATTATTACGAGATTAGGGATTTCCATGTTTGTTAGAATCCCTTGAGTGATTGTAATTGAACTTGGATACATAGTGGATTTCTAGCTTGGTGGGGAGCAGCCTTAGGGTGAACCTCCGGTAAATATTGTGTTTTGGATGCATGTTAATCGTTTCTAGTTTCTTGATTGATTATTTGTATGACATGAGGATAACGGAGAAAACCAAATTGAGTGGGGGTGATGTATTTTGCACGTTCACTCCCAACAGACTATGGGTATGATTCGTCCTACCTTTGCCGTTATAAATGAAATGGCTTGACTCAGCAGTCTGGTTATCTATGTTAATGGGAGGAGAATTCCCTAGACAATATACCTAGAGGGAAAAGAAGCTAGGTAGGACTATATGTGAAAGCTTATTAGAACATGAACGTGGATGAAGAGAAAGCGTTAGAAAACAGAAATAAGATGAGATAGAACCGTCCTAGAGGTGGTTATTGTAAGGGCTTATTTATAATCCTCGTACTGAGTCCGATATTTGAGCTCACATAGCTCGGGTAAACACACTGGTAACCAACCAAGGATTGAGGGAAAGATGATTACAATACAGACTTCCTCATCTACAGTTCGGGGATATTGAAGCATCCTGTAACATCGCACTGCAGAAGATACTCAGATGTCCATCAACAGTTCGTATACGTACGAACATCGTTAGAGATCGTATCTTCATCAACAGTTTGAAGTTACAGCTAAGGTCATCAGGAGATCCGTTACAAGGTCAACAATTATCAGATAGCAAGACGTTACAAAAGACCCCATAAAAGACTCATCAAACTCATATATTATAACGTTCCTCTTTAAAGCAATAACGGTCATGTTATAAGACATATAAATAGGACCAGAGGGCTAGAGATTAAGGAGGTTGCTAAAAACATATCTGAGAGGGACAACTCTGAGATTTTATCTCTCTCTCACTCTCTCTCTCTCTTTGTAATAGCTAGTCATCTATAAACATCTCTCTTTTTCTAAATCCTAAGGAGAGGTCATGGTTATTAACCCATTCAAGAGTTTTCCACGTTAAATCCCGTGTTAGTTATTTTCAGTTCTTAACTATCATTCCATATTTCAAGGGTGTAAGGCACTATCTTCGTCCAAAACGAAAATAGGTTATTACATTTGGCGCCGTCTGTGGGAACCGAAGCATACAACACTCAGTGTTCTCCGATCTAGTTTTTGATATTCATTTTTTGAAGGATGGCAAATCTAGACGCCAACGTTCAGCCTGACGCAGCTGAAGGAGTGACGGACTTACGAACTACTATGCAAAGCACAAACCGAGCGACGAATAGAACTAGAGAAACAACATGCAGAGCACGATCAGAGCACTTCAAGATCAATTAACGGCAAATCCGTGACCACGGAACGCTCAGCCTGCAACCTCGAGGGTATCAGTCCATGATCGCTTGGGAAATAGAGGCAAAAATCAAGCACTTCCTCAAATTCAGCAAGAACCAGTTCAACCTCGGAGTCATGTCAATCCACCATTACTTGCTGGAGCAATAATAGATCTGCAACCACAAGAGGAACAAAACAGAGAAAAACCTCGAGTTTCGGTCTATGACCGCATGGGCGAAGCAACAGGAGAACATAATCCACATGGAGAACGAGCCACCAGACAGCCTGTCACGTCTTTACAACATCTCACTCCGGAGCAGTCGGACAAACGCATCAAGGAGTTGTTAGAGGCTCAAATACTCACTGGAAAAAATAGCTATACTAAATTACAAAAGAGTTCCCTCGCACAAGAGTTGCTGGACGAGGAAGTACCCACTATCTTTCATACTCCGAAGATTCAGAAATACAAGGGGGGCAATCCTGTGGAGCACGTCCAAGAATTTCAGGATTCTTTGGGGCTGCATTCGACATCCAACCACATCCTCTGCCGTCTCTTCCCGACTAGTTTAAAAGGCGAACCTCTACGATGGTTTCACACACTTAGTGAAGGATCTATCTTCACTTTCGAACAACTTCGCGAACTGTTTGTCAAAAACTATTCGCACAAAAAAGACAAGGAGGAGAGTCTTTACTCTTTGTTCAGCCTCAAGCAGGCCCCAGATGAAAAATTGGAGACGTTTACCAGGAAGTTTTTCGGCTTAGCTCGAAAAATTGACAACCTCGATAAGAAAATCACAATCTCCTCGTTCACCAATGCTCAACTCGTGGATGGACGAGTCAATGAGCATCTGGTTCTCAATAAACCACTGTCATAGCATTTAACAAATGGGTGTCGCATCTTCGCGAATATTAGTGGGGTGCCATAAAGCCCAAACGATGAGCTGTAACTGGGTCACCGCCATATTATGGTTATATTCTTGGATTTTTGCAACGCTTCAATAATACAACTTAAGTTTTTGCATTTTATTTTTGGATGAAGTTGTACTCCGAACTCGGAAGCATAGTTTTAACATGTTCGGGCCATTGTTGTGATAAACTGATAATAATGTCATTTGAGTACTAATCAACTTCGGTACGGTTTTACTAGTTTTTATGACTGGTGTGACCTGACAAGAGAGGGACGTTACAAGTTCAACAGGTTTAATCAATAAAATCACCCCTCTTAGAGCATCAGAAGCACCTTAGGTATCACTAATATAGCGATCCAAATTATGTAAAATCCTCTTTTTCAAAATCGCCATCGCTCAAATTGCAAGATTCATAAAATAAATAGCTATGTGGCGATGCTCAGAGTTTGTCAGGAGGCCCACAATTTAATGTTTGTTTAATTGATTTTTTGTGAGTACAATTCAAGTGGCGCATAACATTTTTCAGACATTGTAACCCTGTGGTATCGATTCTGCATGTTTAGGGCCTTGTTAGAGGCAATTATGTTTAAAAATGAAATATTGCCCATATGGCTTCTAGAAGCATTATATCATATCGTACTATAATTTTATAAAAGATATTGGAACGACAACGACGCGAATATAGTAATCTAGGTGCCATAACCATGATAACACGATGTGCTATAATGTATTTGGCACCGCCAAATAATTGTATATGCTTTGCTTGTGTTTTGCAAACTATACAATTATATAACTTTAGCTTTTGCGAATCATAGTTTTAACATGTACAGTTAGTGTGATAATCTATAATAATGTAATTTGATTAGGTCCTTGTTTAAGAACTAATACCCATCAGGTCCAAGTATCGTGACTCTAATGTATCCTACCAATATAAACTTGATGGTTTCTAGTCTTTACGACTGGCTTGACCTGTATATGCATGAAATCTGTTTCAAGTCTAAACTCTGAACATGTATGATGAGCACCGTGACCTGATCGCGACGGTTGCATTGATTAGTCGCTAATTAGGTACATTGTATTATGACCATAGGAATATAAAACAATGTCCAAAAATCGAAAATAAAAATAATCAAAGTCAATTACCTAACGGTTTTAATTAAAATGGAAAAGGAAGAAAAAAAAAATCGAAGTCAATCATCAACTTAATTGTCTGAGCTTAATTCGATGTATAGTCCTCTACAATTCTGTAAGTGTTCATATAACCTTAATAGACAATGTACCTCTGGGACGAAACGTGAAGGGCACTACTACTAACTAATCTTAACATTCTTTATTTGGCGAATTCTCTTCCTAAACAATTAATCCTCATTTACCGTTTACTAATTTAAGTACATACATGATAATATGCTTGCCTTTCAAGGGAGCCTCGTTAAGACTATGTTCTAATGATTCATAAAAAAAACATACCGTGGAAGCATGAGTTAGAATCACTCCTCTGTATAGTAGCTTTCAACTTCAAAACTTCTCCATCATGGTGTATATGACAAGATTTCTCCTGAAAGAAATTGACAATGAGAAGAGTAACCCCAAAATCTTATATATTGAGTTGCAGGACTTAATATGCACAATATAGACTATGTTCTAATGATTCATAATGGACGCAAGAGTTTTAATCACTCCTCCAGGTACCATGAAAGCTTTCCCGGTTTCAACTTCAGGACTTCTTCATCCAAGTGTATATGAGGGGAATACTCCTATAAGAAATTAACACTGAGATGAGTAACCCCAAAATCTTATATACTGAGTTGCAAGGCTTAATATGTCCAGTGTAGAACTTAATATCTCAATAATATACTCTACATACACGTAAAAATGTGCTTAAAACACAATTTTCGTAAAAAAATTGCATAAAACACAATTTTGAAGTTCTAGATATCCAAACTACATCCAACTTGTACATGCCCTTTGAAATCGTGAGGTGTCTCTATTTTCTCCCACTTGCGTAACTCTTTTGCCTTGGCTTTCACAAACTCCAAAACATAGCTATTACAGAGCCCACCACACCTATCGGATCCTGTAACAAGCACCTTATCCTGCCATGTCACTAAGTGTAGGCCTACTCTCACATCTTCTGGGACCTCGGCGATTTTTCTCCAGGGGTTGCCGTTGTCGAGCACCTCGACGTTTCCAGATGAACATCTGTACATTGCCCCGTTCTCTGTTGCCGCGCAAGTCTTAGGACATGTTCCCGTCTCCATGAAATCGTCGTTAACCTGGTCCCATGTGCATGTCACTGCATCGAACGCCTCTGCACTTTTCATAAATCGTCCTTGCATATCCGAGGAATACCCACCGATAACGTAGAATTTCCCACTTGTAAAAATACCCGTGCATTCGTCCCGTTGTTTTTCCATGTCAGCAATATGAACCCACTTATCTTCAGCCACGTTGTATGCCAGCGCTGAACTCAACGCGTTCTTGTCTTGATCATGTCCACCTGCAACGAACACCGTCCGAGTAGAATCCGACGCGCATGCAAAGAACGACCGCGACGGTCCAGACATATCAGCCCCGCGCCTCCATGTGGCCGATATAAAGTCGTACACATACACGACTTTTAAAACCTCCCATGTTATCGGATTCCAACCTCCAATAACCACAATACTTTGTCCCACACTGACACATTGGCAAAATAATGGCATCCCATTAGGATACCCGGGTATAGCCGGTAATCTACTCCACGCGCCAGTTTCTGGCTCGTATAGCGTAAGCCAGTAAGCTGGCGCGACATACTTTGCAGCAGGTCCTCCTAATTTTGTTTTAGTTTCAGCCTGCACCATCGCGATAACAGTTCGGCTCAAACCACCAGTTTTTCTCATTTGGTGAAACTGCTCAGACTCAATCTCCTGTTTCCACGTCTTCGAGACTGACGGAATACTAGAAAAATGGTTGTAAGGGACGCGGATTAAACATTCCCGGGCTACATCATTTGGCAATCCGGGAATTAGCTCCATTTGAAAGAAAGAAAGAAATAGAAATATTTTGATGAAAGAGCGAGTCGTGTGAAGGTTTCTTTTTATAGAAGAATTGCCTGTGAGGGAGGGAGTTGCATTTAATTTGAGGCGCATAGTTTGGGAGACAAAATTTAAGAGTCGGAGTATTTAATATTTTTGTTTTAAATGGTTTCTAGATGAACTATAGAGATAAGACTTTTTATTATTTGGCCCACAGATTTCTTAAGATAATATTATTTTGTGCCTTGTTCTAGAAGGTTACGTTAATTGTCTATTTTATGCCAACAGTAACAGATATGGTTTTACGGATTAAATAATAGTCCATTGGATCAAATTCTTTATTTTATAATTAAAATATCTGAGAGGCGTTGTTTTACGAAAATGACCTTCAGACGGTTATTTTTAAAAGAGACATAAACCTAACGATACGCACGTGACACTCACGAGAATTTGTATTTTCTGATAATTTGCCGGGATTGGTTTTGATGGATCAGTCACATGGGTCAATACAACGACCTTATATGTGACGACGCCATTGTAACTAGTGTGCCAAAGAAGCATTGCTACAATTTTCGGTCGCTTTGATGGTTTGCGACAAATGTGAGCATTTGGTCATGCTCAGATCAATGTGCCTCGTTGGTACGTTTAGTCTGTCATATTTAAGTTGGAAAACAATTACTTCGGCTGTCGCGAAATCTATCAGTTTAGGATAGGGCTGCATCACTATAAGCCTCATAGTCAAATAATTTGAACCAAATTCTGGGGAAGTTGTGACACAAATTTAGTTTAGGTTTTCTTTGGTAAATTTGATTAGGTCGTTGTTGATGTAATTAAAGTCGCCTAGGACTAGTCGCTGTGATTGTATTCTTCGTTAGAATTAACATAGAAGAAATGATGTGACCGTATATATTAGTGGTATCCGTGAATAAATTGTTATAAAGTCATTGAAATGACGAAGATCAACTACCTAATACTTAGATTAGGGTTTCTAATTTTAAGGCCGGTCTAATCAAAGAAGTCGTATTTCCTCTGTTTGAAGTCTGAACTTCTACAATTCTTGAACCACGGATGCCCAAATCAAACCCCTTAAATAGGCCCTATAGTTTGAAAACGAGATGGAATAATTTCTGTGACGGGTATGTGATCTAGTTCAATGGGAAAACATTTTCTCCTTTGGACTTCATTGGCCTAGGTCTCATAATCTGCGAAAGGCTTGCACGTAATATGGTGTGACGGCCCTGAGTTTTTCCGAGGAGTGAGTTCCTTAAGTAGGTCTCTTTGAAGCCACTTTGGACCCTGTTACTTTGACATTCCTTAAGTAGGTCTCTAACAATTTCGTCCACCCACACAAAATGCCTTAACTAATCAAGAACTGCCTTCCACGTAACAAAATCCTTAACTACTAGTTTCGACAGAAACACCTAATTACTTCTACATAATTAGGCAGGTGCAGGTACTGATGTATACACATGATCTTCACCACAAAATTATAGATTGAAAAGTACTATGATTATGATGTTGTTATTGTTTATAATTGAAGTTGGAAGAACAAAGTTTAGCAAACTCTGGCTTGCAATTAGCAAAGACCTTGATGGAGCACATTATGGAATGAAGCGTGTTTTACGATTTACGGATGAAAATACTAACGGTAATTGTTAATCCGGCTGACGATTAACTCGACCTTCCTAAATTTAAAGATAAACTCAATCAATCAAAGAAATGGATAGATATCTTTAGAAAATATTTCAAGAGTACTCTTTTCATTCCTCAAAATCAACTCCTAAACTCATTACAAAATGCCATTTAGAGCTAACAATTAGGGGCGGATTTAGGGGGGGGGGGGGATCGCCCCTGTGAGAATTTTGTTAAAAAGTACCTATATAGGTATAATCAATATATATATATATATATATATATATACATTTACATTTTTCTTTGTTCTAATGACATAAATGAAAGTTATGTTCAATTAGTAAAATGAGAAGCTCCTAATCCAAAAACCTAATGTTCAATTCTTGATGCTATCAAAATAAGAATCTTATTTTAATAATTTTTTCACCTTTAAGCTTATCATGTCATTGCCGTAAAAAACTTCAATTTTTTTTAACGAAAGGAGAAGTGAATCCGTATAATTTGTTAGTCAAATATAATGTTATATTTGATTAATTTTTAAGCTTAAAGTACCGTTAAATAGTCTTCTTTTTTTAGGGGATCCGCCCCCAAACCTCCGATACCCTAATATAATTCATCGTACTACATTCGCCCCTCCCACACACGCAAACATGAAATCCTGGCTCCACCCCTGCCAACAATGACCTCGGGATTCATAACTAACACCCATAACTCCAAAACTTTTAAATAATAATGATAACTAACACCCATAACTAAGACTTAAGTACCATAACTACTAAAACTAAGACGCCGAACTCTTAATTATTGTAATTACTAAACAACGACCCTTGAAATTCTAACTGGTTCCAATGTGCATTAACCTTTGAGAATCTGTCTCACAGCGTTTGGAAGAAATGGTCTCCCAATTCGAAAATGTGCATTCATCACAGTCCACAAAGTAGGTTTTCAAACACGGATACACTTTCTGGATTGCACAGGTCAAATTTGAACGATATGAGAGCCAGGCAAACATTTCTACTGTAACAAGAATAGGCTACCATGCTCTTTCTACTATCGATCTACCTTGTGGAAGGACTTGCAAATCTCAAACTTGGGAACTTTTACCATTTCACTTGGACGAGGCAAACATACCTGCTTCTATGTCATCAGTTGTTTTGCATTATTTGAAAGATACAAGCAGGCTCACCATAAAACTAAAATATCTGTGCAAAGACTCCTGGATTTAAAATGAAAATTTCTCAATTAAGTCTGGTTCAAAAAATCTTCCGCCCCGACACTTCTATTTTGCATTATCTTTGCTACTTACTGCAGTGTCTACGTACATAATCTTAAACATTAAAACATGGACTCCTTAAACAAATTGTTACGAGTCTAATGATCTAAATTGATCAAAAAGTGCCTTCCATGCCAGATTGCAACAATAAAATGCTCGTCGAAGGAACTGAAGGAAGTCTGTCTAGGATTATCAAACAATGAGATTCAATTTCTTCAAAGCCGCAGCATTTTTCAGAAGAAAACTGGCAAGTTCAATCTCCAGAGCGCTTCGCTGAAACCCGCAAATCTCAACTGACTTGAGGTGCTGCAACAGGTTCAGCGAACTCTCTGCTTCTGTCTGCACTGAGGTTTCAGCACTGCTTGAACACTGTGTACTAACAACCCATAAATCAAAACTAACATACTTGGAGAACTTAGTAAGCACAGTATGGGTGTACAAGGTAATTACCTTGACTTCATGAAACACTAGGACAAGGTATTTAATACCCGGAGAGTTCCTCAGTATATTCTTTATGAAGAGAAAATCGCGGCGCTCAATAAAATACAGCGAAAACTCCAGCCTCTTCAGATTAAAAAATTGTGTTTGTAGGTTTTCCAAAACACCGTTGTGACGACGGATGGCAGGAAACTTCACATACAAGAAAGAAAAGAAAATTTAAAGATTGTCAATATGTATTAAGAAGAATGAAAAAGAAAAAGAAAAAGTGTGTAAGCCATACATCCATTGTTAGCGATCTGGCATAGCGAAGACCTACAAGAATCTGACTGAATATGTTGATGGGAGTAGAAGAAATTCCGAATTTGATCATGTGCTTCCATCAAGCATACATCCTAGACGTGCACGAATATCAAATTCAAACGATGCCGATACCAGAGCAGGAGCAGAAATCCTAAATAACACATTGTTAAGGCTAGAATTTACGCCCCTCACCCAGTAGTGTCTTTTTACGCCCAGTTGAATGGTCAAGCTCTTAAGTTTAAGAGCAAATATGGTGAAATATCTTATCTCAGACAAATATGCAAAGCACTGAGCCTCCCTAAACTACTTATAACATATACTCCAACAGGGCCATTACTCAGCTAAGATGGCCTATTATTTCAAGATACAATGAAAGTTATATAAATGCACACTCTTGGGACTAATTAAAAGTGTGCATTTAAACATGTGTTTAGCGGTTTACAAAGTTTGTTCTCCATAATATTTCTTGGTGTTATTTTTGGTAATTTAATTTACATTAAATACTGATTAAAGATTAATAGAAAAAGTTTATAGAATATTGGGAAAAAAAAATTGTGATAATTTATTTGACATATTTAACTAAGTGAGAAATTTGCTAATTGTAGCTAATTTACTATATATGTAGAGCCAAGTGCAATTATATAGGTAAAAACATATTGTTTGAATTAAAATGCAGATTACATGACATCATGTGCAATGTGCAAGGAAATTGCTACATCATAGAGCGTAAGCCAGTAAGCTGGCGCGACGCACTTTGCAACAGGTCCTCCTAATTTTGTTTTAGTTTCAGCCTGTGCCATTGCCATAACGATTTGGCACAAACCACCAGTTTTTCTCATTTGGTGAAACTGCTCGGACTCAATCTCCTGTTTCCACGCCTTCGAGACTGACGGAATACTGGAAAAATGGTCTTAAGAGACGCGGATTAAACATTATCGGGCTACATCATTTGGCAATCCTGGAATTAGCTCCATTTGAAAGAAAGAAATATAAATATTTGTTTTGTGTGTGAGAAATATTTTGATGAAATTTGAGATCGGTGAAGGTTTCTTTTTATAGAAGAATGGCGTGCGAGGGTGGGAGTTGTATTTAATTTGAGGCGCACAGTTTGGGAGACAAAATTTAAGAGTCGGAGTATTTAATATATTTTTTTTAAATGGTTTCTAGAAGAACTATAGAGATGAGATTTTTTATTATTTGGCCCACAGATTTCATAAGATAATATTATTTTGTGCCTTGTTCTGGAAGGTTACGTTAATTGTTTATTTTATGCCAACAGATATGGTTTTACGGATTAAATAATAGTCCATTGGATCAAATTGTTTATTTTATAATTAAAAAATATGAGAGGTGTTGTTACGGGAGACAAAATTTGAGAGTCGGAGTATTTAATATTTTTATTTTAAATGGTTTCTAGAAGAACTATAGAATGAGACTTTTTATTATTTGGCCCACGGTAGATATTTCATAAGATAATATTATTTTATGCCTTGTTCTGGAAGGTTACGCTAATTGTTTATTTTATGCCAACACGGATTAAATTAAATAATAGTCCATTGGATCGAATTGTTTATTTTATAATTAAAAAGTATGAGATGTGTTGTTTTACGAAAATGTCCTTCAGACGGTTATTTTTAAAAGACACATAGACCTAACGACATGCACGTGATACTCACGAGAATTTGTATTTTCTGATAATTTGATGGATCCGTCACATGGGTCAACCCGCCCCGATTCGCCACGTGTAATCCGACGCTCCGGTCAAGCAATACAACGACGTTATATGTGACGACGCCATTGTAACTAGTGTGCCAAAAAAGCATACGTGCATTGCTACAATTTTTTTGGCGCTTTGATGGTTTACGACAAATGTGAGCACATGCTTAGATCAATGTGTCTCGTTGGTACGTTTAACCTGTCTTACGTTCAGGGCCGTCCCTGAGGGTGTGCGCGGTGGGCGACCGCACAGGGACCAAGAATTAAAGGGCCCAAAAAAAAAAAAAAATTTACCAAAGGGTTTTCAAAAAAATATAGTTATTTTTTTGAAAAATAATATATATGATAAAAAGGTAGGTTGGTTGGTGCTTTGTCTCTTGAGTAAGAGCTCAAGTGTTTAAGCCCCCTAGCAAAACAAAAAATTTAGGCCTTTTTTTGTATTTTTGCACAGGGCCTTAGGGGGTACTTTGTGCCGAGCCTACTTACGTTAGTTGGAAAACAATTACTCCTGCCGCAAAATCTATCAATTTAGGATAGGGCTGTATAACTATAAGCCTCGTAGTCAAATAATTTGAGCCAAATTATCGGGATGTTGTGACACAAATTTAGTTTAGGTTTTCTTTGGTAAATTTTGATTAGGTCGTTGTTGATGTAATTAAAATCGCCTAGGACTAGTCGCTGTGATGGTATTCTTTGTTAGAATTAACATAGAAGAAATGATGTGACCGTATATATTAGTGGTATCCGTGAATAAATTGTTATAAAGTCATTGAAATGACGAAGATCAACTACCTAATACTTAGATTAGGGTTTCTAATTTTAAGGCCGGTCTAATCAAAGAAGTCGTATTTCCTCTGTTTGAAGTCTGAACTTCTAGGAGCACGTCGACTTCTACAATTCTTAAACCACGGATGCTTGCATTAATAAGTGTCGTACGGGTGAAAAAGCGTGTGGACTTCCCGTATTTTATTTTATGTAATCTGAAATAAAGTACATTGTATTAAGACTAACGGAACACACTGGAAAGAAAAAGGCCTAAAATTGGAGTCAACTAACTCCCTAACTATATAGGTAATTTTATTTTTAAAGGAGTTTTTAAGACTTTAGACCCACTAATTTGATCGTCTTTGACCTTGCCCCACATTTGGCACTTCTAAGATTTTAGACCCCAAAATTCAAATTTCAAGCAAAAATGAGCCGGTCAACTGTGTCAGTCTGGTATTGACTAGGGTCTGGATCAAAAAATTTAAAGTCTAAAATGCCCAGTATGGTCTGTCAACATGTTATTTAGTTTTGTCCTAACATATACTTACCTCGAGGCAACAATAATTTTTTTCCGTACGTTGATCTCCTTACAAACCTACTGTAATTGATTTGCTGCAAATCTTGAACACCCAAACACAAATTCTGTCTACTGCAAACACCCAAAATCCCCAACTAAACTTACCAATCAATGCTTCTTTTGCACAAAATACCTAACTGAAGTTACCCAAATTCCAAATGAAGAAATCTCAGGGGGGAAAAAGTGTATGCAATTCTCTCTTTGATTTCATAATCAACTCATGTATTATGTACTTGTTTGTGTACATATTTGTGTGTTAGTTGTGTTTAAGTAGTGTTGTTGTTTATCATTTAAAAATTGTTTATCATCTATAAGTTTTTGTAATAACCAAGATCAAATAAAGACATAATCAGAGATACCCATTTGCAAACTTGCTTTTGACATGTTTTTCTTTAGTGTTTAAATCACACCCATCATCGATGTTAGGTACATAGTCACTAGTCTTCATTTACAGGTTCACTTACTAGAGATCTCCGTCTTTTCGCATAGTTGATGCTCTATGTAAACATGTTTTAGACTATCGTGGAGGAAACTTCACGGTTAGAGAGGGAGAGGTTGAAAAATGAGTAGGCTTCGAGGTTGAAGGAGGATGACACTGCGAGTTTGAAAGGGAAGGGGTTGTTGAAGAAGGCTGGGAGCATGCAATCGCCAAACATCTCGGAGTATAAGTACTTTCTCCATCACCTCACAATTAAATTTCTAGAAAGTCTGGTCTAGTCTTTGCATTTTAATGATACTCACTGCCTAAACTAAACTACTAAACTAGATAAGAGAAATGATTTCTTTTGGGTGGACTCAGCAGTTTGGTTATCTATGTTAATGGGAAGAGAAGACCCTGGACAATATGACGGGCGAACCCATTAGTGTTCAACAAAATGTTCCTAACGTGGATTTGGTTACGAAATATAGTTACGTTACCTGGAGGGAGAAGAAGCTAGGTAGGACTCTATGTGAAAGGTGATTAGAACATGAACGTGGATGAAGAGATGCGTAAGAAAACAGAAAGAAGATGTGATAGAGCTGTTCTAGTGGTGGATATGTTAGTAGTTTCTATTGTCATACGCTATATCCCTGTAGTAGTTTTTCTCTTGGTACGAAGATGGGAACACCTCAACACCAATCCCCTCCCCTCCTCACCCCCAATCGATTTCACTCATTTAGGCCATATCATAATATAGATAAAAATGTTACCTTATCCGCAGTTCGAGATTGCTACCTGAAGTTATGATAAAAATGTACTTTTATAATTCGAAGAACTAAGGTTAGCAAACTCTGGGTGGCAATTAACAAAGAATTGATGCAGCGCATTATGGAATGAAGCATGTTTTACGAATTATGGATGAAAATATTAATGGTAATTGTGAATCCGGCCGACATTCCTAAAGTTTGAAGATAAACTCAATCAATCAAACAAAGTGATATCTTTGAAAAACATTTTAAGACTCTTTTCATTCATCAAAATCAACTCCTAAACTCATTACAAAATGCCTTTTATAGTCAACAATGACCCTTGGGATTCATAACTGACCATAACTTCATCACTCTTAAATAATAATCATAACTAACACCCATAACTAAGACTTAAAACAAACATTCATAAATAAGACTATTAAATCTTAACTAAAGTATCATAACTACTAAAACCAAGACTTTAACTAGACTCTTAATTATTGTAATTGTTAAACAACTACCCTTGAAATCTCTACTGGTTCCATACTGCATCAACCTTTGAGAATCTGTCTGACAGCGTTTGGAAGAAATGGTCTCTGAATTCGAAAATGTGCATCCATCACAGTCCACAGAGTAGGTTGTCAAACAAGGATACATTTCTCAATTAAGTCTGGTTCAAAAAATCTAAAACATGGACTCCTTAAACAAATTGTTATAACTCTAATGATCGAATTTGATCAAAAAGTGCCTTCCATGCCAGATTGCAACAATCAAATGTTTGTCGAAGGAACTGAAGAAAGTCTGTCTAGGATTATCTAACAATGAGATTCAATTTCTTCAAAGCAGCAGCATTTTTCAGAAGAAAACTGACAACTTCAATCTCCAGAGCGATTCGCCGAAACCCACAAATCTCAACTGACTTGAGGTGCTGTAACAGGTTCTGCGAACTCTCTGCTTCTGTCTGCACTGAGGTTTCAGCACTGCTTGAACACTGTGTACTAACAACCCATAAATCAAAACTAACATACTTGGAGAACTTAGTAAGCACAGTATGGGTGTACAAGGTAATTATCTGGACTTCATGAAACACTAGGACAAGGGATTCAATATCGGGAGAGTTCCTCAGTATATTCTTTATGAAGAGAAAACCGCAGCGCTCAATAAAATAGAGAGAAAACTCCAGCCTCTTCAGATTAAAAAAATGCATTTGTAGGTTTCCAATATACCTTTGTGACGGATGACAGGAAACTTCACATACAAGAAAGAAAAGAAAATTTAAAAATTTTCATTACGTAATAAGAAGAATGAAAAAGAAAAAGTGTGTAAGCCATACATCCATTGCATCCATTGTTAGAGATCTGGCATAGCGAAGTCCTTCAAGAATCTGACTGATAATATGTTGACGGGAGTAGAAGATATTCCGAATTCGAACATGTGCTTCCATCAAGCAGTGAAGGTTTTCAAATATACATTCTTGTATACGCGAACCCTCATCAAATTCAAATGACGCCGATACCAGAGCAGGAGCAGAAATTCTAAATAACACATTGTTAAGGCCAGAAGTTAAGCCCTTCGCCCAGTACTCAACATTATGCCTTGCGAGCATAATCATCCATAAACATGCAGGTGAAAAATCATCCATTACGTTCCATGTGAGACAAAAATTTGTTACATTCGATCCGTCACAAAACTGGAGAACAGAATCAATAAACTTGCAGAAGTCAGTCTCGTCAAAGTCCAGACATGGAACCGAACACCACACATCTCTCCAACGTTTTGATAAAACACATGTTTGAACCACTTCCTTAGTGGGAAGCAACGAGAGAATACTGTAAAGGATTGCATTATGCAAAGCACTGAGCCTATCTATATCCTTGACGACGCCTGAAACTTCCAGCCTCCTCTGAGCCATTTTACTCTTGCATTCTACAATAAGCATGAGACCACCTTAAATAGAAGGATATAGCCCTTTACTCCATTGCTTAGTTATCCGTGATCTACTTAAGCATTTGTTTCTCTTATTAATGTTTACCTTGGAAATATGAAGTTTGTTAGAGCATTTCCCCATGTAGGCCCTAGCCTCCTTTATATAACAGGGGCTCCCCTAACTACTTACATAGGGACTAATGTATAAGTGTAATGGGTCAACCCGCTCTCTGATTTGCCATTGTGTAATCCGACGCTCTGGTCAAGTACTACAACGACCTTATATGTGACAACCCATTGTTCTTTCTATGTGATTCCTTTGCGTTTTTAGGTGATTTCGATGTTTTAAGGTTTTGATTTTGGGGGATTTGATTAAACAGGGAGGAGTTTCGCAAGACGTACAAGGAGAAGCACCCAAACAACAAGTTTGTCTATGTTGTAAGTGTTTTTGTAAACCCTAGATCTGTGAATTTGTAATTTTAGGTTAATTTGATTGATTGCGTGCGTTTAGGTTGTAATTGATTGCTTGTTGTTGATTTCGATTTCGATTTCGATTGAATTAGGTCGAGAAAGTGGGAGAAGACAAAAGGAACACTGCGCGGTGTTCTTTTCACCGCCAAATCTCTGATTTCAAGACCCATATCTTCTTCCCCTTTTACATTTCTCCCTTTTACATTTCTCTCTTCCATTGAAAACTTGTTCACCATCTGGTATTACACCCTTCTCTCAACTCCACAGCATCCGATTCATCCATTGGTGATCCTCCAATTGTATCGTTGTCCTCCTCTGACGATCTTATCTTTGATTGTGCGGTGGCAATTTGTGTTCTGCACCAAGCTGTAATGAACATAGTAGTACACGATGCAACTTCGAGTCACGGTAGGAGTGTCATGGGCCGTAAGGATAAGAGAAAGAAGCGAGATCACCCATTGGGGCATTACAACATTATACGGGACTACTTCAAGCCGAATTGCACATATGAGCCATGGGAATTTCAGTGACGTTTTCGTGTAAGTAGAGACATGTTTATGCGTCTATTCGATGCAGTCGTTGCACATGATCATTACTTTGTCCAGAAACCCAACAACGCTGGTACTATGAGGTTATCATCGTACCAAAAGGTAGTCGCAACACTACGTTTTCTAAGTTACGGTATTGCGGCATATCTTTTTGATGAATATATTCGAACATGAGAAAGCACAACTGATAGGCATGAAAAATGCCTATTTTTGTCCTTCAATTTATATTATCTAGGACCTTATTTTATGTTTTACTGGGCCTAATTAAAGTATGTTTGACTATTGCAGATAATAAGACAATTGCAACCAAGACCAGCCTTAAAGCCCAACTTTTACAAGCTAAAGAATACTACTGGAGATGATCAGTTGTCAAAACTGCTAGAGATGATTAGTGACAGGAGCTGCTGGAGATGACCTAATGAAGAGAAGGTGTTAAAAGTTGCTGGACTTGGTAGTCAAGACCTACCTAAAATATCTCTACAAAAGGAGAGTTGTTGAGAGTTGGGAGGAGACTTTGTTAGGGAGAAGAAAGAGTTTAAAGTTCATCATCCCCTTCTCTCTCTCTGGGAAAACTATCATAGTTTTTACTATTTTTCCTTTTTGAATATAAGTTTGTTCAAATGAATGAAAACTTTGTTCTTACTTTTTATTACCCAATTTAATATGAATTCATGATTTTGATCTATGGATCCCTGAGACGAAACCCTAACCTATGTTTCAACACCCGATTTGATATGAATTATCAAATGGCACCGTTATCGGGGATGCAATCGATTTACAAAATCGTGTCTCTATTATTAAATTAGTATTTCGTTTGATGAGTTTTCGTTTTACATTCGTATCGATTTTATCTTCTCTGTTGTTTTTTTTGTTTTATTTGAGGCGTGTTGTTTTTATTTGTTTGTCAGGCGTATTTTTGTTTATTTGACTCTCTCTCTCTCATCTTAACAAAACCAAAACTTTTATCTCTCTTTTTATCTTTATCTCTCTCAAAACAACAAATACTCTCTCTATCTCCCAAAATCTCAGAACTCTCTATCGCCTTAATTACCGACTCTCTCTAAGAAAATCTTATATTACTTATTCGTGGGAGTAACTATATTACTGATTCGTGACCCATCAGTGGGAGTAACGACAAAGTAATAAATTCCATCTGTAGTTTGATCAGTTCGTCTAGGGTTGATTTTGAGTGTGTGATTCGTGTTTTTACTGATTGTTGTTCTTTTTGTTGCTCGGTGAATCTAAACAGAGAGAGGGAATCAAATTTTGGTGTTCTTCACTTGTTTATGAATCTCATCTTGTTTTACATCAGTGGGAGTTCGAAATCTGATATGGGGTTTCCTTCAATCAGTTTAAATCTCATCTTGTTTTACGCTTTTCATTTGCTATGATTTATTGTTTGGATCTCTGATTTTTTTGTCTCTCTAACATCGAATGATTTGGGGGTCGTTGATTAGTTGCGAATTGTTTTCCCTTATCCCCTTTATGCTCTGATTTTCTCTGTATACCCAAACCTTCATTGTTGCTCGACCAAGTTTCTCTTCCTCCCCTTTGTGCAGAAACTAGGGTTTCTAATTAAAGTTTTCTGATCAATGGTTTTGCTGTTGGTGAATTGTACAAATATCTGGATTGTATAACTGTTTCTGTGATTATAGAAGAATTGGGGTTGTCGTTAATGTGGTCATTTTAGTTGGATTAAGCTGTTGATTGATTTGGGTTTTGTTGATTTGCCTATCAAATTACTGCTGAAGCTTTGCCGAATCTTTAAAGCTTGGTAACTGTGATTTTGATTGTGCTTGTGACAGGGGTAAATCGTATCAAAATTTCTGGTTTTACTTTGCTTATTTACTCTGCTACAGTAATTATTTACTATGGTTTTTTCTGTGTTTACTTAGCTGCTACAATAATTTACTGTACTTTCTCTTGCTGCTACAGTAATTTACTGTAATTTCTCATGCTGCTACAATAGTTTATTTTGCTTATGAGTTTCTATTTTTGGATTAATTTTATTGAAACTGTGATTTAAAGTTTGAATTTTGCATTGTTTTGGTATTTGATCAGGGATTGTTTTCGTAATTTTCGTCGCCATACAGTTTCTTTTGTATAACTTTGTTCGTATCTACCAAGTATCATAGAGTTTGTTATTGCTAAGAACAAATCTGTTTTAACAACTATGGTTTAAAAGCTTTACCTATGTATTCCTGTGGGAACGACGATATCTTTTGCTCGATCTAAGACAGTTGGGTAGCATTTATGCTACATACTTGGTTCACGAACAGACATACATAAGTACTGTTTTTAAAGTTATTGAAGGAGATGGACATGGTTGATTAAAGAAGCGCAAAACCAACATCAAAGAAAAGCGATAAAGCCAAGAAGACTTCTATAGTTGTTTAAATTTTTAGCATTGTAAGGATTAAAAAAAATGTTTATGTAAAGTTTTAATGAGTGACGCTCTGTAAGGTGAGGAAATAGTACTCTGCTGCAGGTACAGCTTCGAAACCCCTATTCAGGCCGGAAATCATTTCAACGCGTACTTTGTAAATGATCCTGAGTAGGCCTTCCCAACGGTTTCACCAGGGTAACCAAACGTGCCTCTAAAAAGGCCACCCTGTAGGTAATCATCTTTTCACCGCACCCTCCATGTCGCGGTACATCATGTATAACTATTGTTTGATTGATCGAATGTTTAATTTTTGCAACAGCACTTAGATAAGGGTGAATCAAAACGGGATTTCATCACCCGTGCGTGCCCACGCATTTGAAACCTGGGAGTTCATCACTCAGTTTTTAAATCTTTTCGGTATCGACAGTCCCGATCACTTTAAAATTTTCAGATAAGAGGCCACAAAAAATATAGTTAATCAAAAGGCTTCGCTTGGACCTGGAGCAACACGCTCAATAGGAAAACCTGATAAGTGGCTATGTTTGCTGGAGGACATACGTTCCCTGACATAACTAGTGTGGATAAGTGACTCTAAGCGGTTTGCCCCGCCTTCCAGCACAGGTACATCTAGGTGATTAGATAGCACGCGAGCTATCGTCAAAGCGAGTTAAAACAACTCAAGTGCAAACCGATCTACTGTCAGGAGTAGGAGCATTAAACCCTGAGACCGGGTTCACAACTTAACCTAAAAAGAGACCAGTAAAACTTCCTCGAGTGTTTGCATCATTCTTAGGTCTTTTTGTGTGTTCGCATATATTGATTGAGTTGTATGTTAAATTGGGGTAACACCCAAGCTCGGACTAAGAGCACTGCTAGAATTAATATGAGCGGGACTGATGGGATTAATAGTTCCGCTACTGCTAGGAATGATCTCGAACCTGCTGCTGCTGCGGAGAGAATCACTCTCCGCAATTGAATGCATCCTACAGTTGTGAGTAAACTTTCGTGTATTGTGATTCCTAGAAATGTAGGAAATTTTGAGTTAAAACTGGGATTCTTGTCTATGCTTCCCAAATTTCATGGTAGTCTCACCGAAAACCCGTATAACCATCTTAGGGACTTTAGGGATCATGTGCTTATTTTAAACTTCGAACGTATTACAGAGGATTCTTTAAAATTACGTGTGTTCCCTTTTCGCTTATGGGAAAAATGCGCGATTGGCTGTACACCCTTGAGGAGAACTCTGTAAACACGTTTGAACAACTCGTTATGGATTTTTTGAAAAAATATTTCCTTAACCATAGAATTGCTAAGATACGACAGAGTATCTATAGCTTCACGCGAAATCGAGGTGAATCATTATATGACTATCTACAAAGGTTTAGGGATTTAGAGCAAGGATGTCCACATCACGGGATTCAATTGATAGATATAGTTCAAACTCTCTATGAAGGTCTAGATTATGACACTAAAGCTCGTGTTCAGTCTATGTGTGCGAGTACATTTGATGAGAAAACTGACACAGAAGCTTGGAAATTTTTAAATGATGTAGCGGATAAGACCTACCAATGGCAAACGATGAGAGAGGAAAGACCTTGTCACAGTGCAAATGTGCACCAAGTGGACTTTAATTCAGAGTCTGCAACTCTTAGAACCATTCTTAATAAAATTGAGAACTTAGAGATCGGGAAAAGGGCGCAACACCCTACCACTTCTTCTGTTAACCATGTGGCGATGCCACTTTGTGTGGTTTGTGAAAGTTTGGACCATCTGGTCCAAAATTGCCCTGACGTGTTTTTTTTAAAAGAGGGTAGGAAAGACCAAGCCAATGTCATTTATCAACGTTCCAATAGCCAACCTTTCAATGGTGGATGAAATAATAATTCTAACAACAATTCTTGGGGAAGTAGAAATCACCAAGGAGGTTCTTCTGGTAGCACTCCTTATCAACCACATAATCAAGTAAGCCATCACCAATATAATTCCTCGTGGCAACAAAAATTTTCATACCAAGCTCCCCTTAATGTGCCTTATGTTCCTCCGCACAATAGGAATCTGCCTACTCCAACCACGTCCTTAGAAGATACTCTTAAGGCATTTATGCAAGTAACTCAGTCATCTATTGCCAAACTTAAGGGACAAATAGGTCAAATGGCAATAGAGATAAGCACGATAGACAAATGAATGTTCCCCAGTCAAACTCAAGCTAATCCTAAAGGGAATAGTGAACATCCTAGATCTTCCAATCGTGATGGAGTCAACGCCATCATTTCTCTTAGGAGTGGTATGAAAGTTGATAATCTGGTAGTAATGCCTAAGGAACCCAAGCTGAAAATTCAAAGTAAACCCATAGAAGAACCTGTAAGTGAGGAAGAAACTGTGATAACACATGTTCAGCCGCTGGTTCCTTTTCCTCAGCGGTTAACTTTGGCTAAGAAGGGCAATGCCTATAATGAGATTTTTGAGATTTTTAAGCATTCTGTGATTAGCATTCCTATTCTTATGGCCATAAGGCATATTCTTAATTACGCAAAATTCCTCAAAGATCTTTGTACCTTAAAACGACGCATACATGTCCCGAAAAATGTTTTTCATGTTCACGAGAGTGATACGTCTATTCTTTTAGATGCACATGATAGTTCTGTCCTTTTGAGTAAATCCCTTCCCAAATACAAGGATCTGGGATGCCCTACTATTTCATGTTCGATTGGAACCCGTAAGATATGAAGATCTTTACTTGATTTAGGTGTCGTCGTGAACCTCATTTCTTACTTTGTCTATGAGCAATTGGATATTGGTGTACTTAAGCCCACAAATAGAACAATGCAGGTAGTTGACTGATCTATTAGGATTCTTATAGGTATAGTTGAAGATGTGTTGATCCAGATTGAGCAGTTTGTTTATCCAGTAGACTTTGTTGTGTTCGATACTGAGCCAGTGGCAAACCTTGAAGACGAGATCCCTGTGATTCTTGGTCTCCCCTTTTTGGCAATAGCTAATGCGATAATCAATTGCCGTAATAGAATTATGAAGTTAACCTTCAGGAACATGACAGTAGAATTGAATATCTTTAATGCGTCACATTCTCCTTCTAATTCTGAACCACGCGAGTACAATATGATCCAGAGTATTTTGAGTAGTACTTTTGAGAATATCTTGTGAGTATGGCTGAAGACGTTAAACTTAGCGCTTGCGGGAGGCAACCCTTATC
The DNA here is from genome assembly GCA_014058105.1 of Kingdonia uniflora. NCBI lineage: Eukaryota > Viridiplantae > Streptophyta > Magnoliopsida > Ranunculales > Circaeasteraceae > Kingdonia > Kingdonia uniflora. Next base: position 1,263,580 of record JACGCM010000376.1, read on the forward strand.
ATGTTATGGTAATATTTTTAGATTTTCACCCGTTCTTTTCATTTTTGGCAAATGTGGGGACACATGCTAATTCAGTTTGAGGGTGGGGGTAAATAAGATTTTCATAACTTTTTCCAAGAAAAGTTATTATTCTAGGACATTCTGGTATTGTAGACACATCTTTAGTATACTCTGATCTTTGGATATTCTTAGAGTTGCGCTTGGGATAAAATTATAAGGTTATGGTTTATTTTAAACTGTAAATTGTAAGTGCATTAAGAATTTTTAAGTTTTTGGTACCACCATCCTATTAGATGTGTTTCAGAAGAAAATCACTCTTATAATTGTACTTCACGTAGTTATGTTATCAAGGTTTTGATAAAATTAACTATCACCTTTTGATTAATCAACAGTTTGGGTTAGGAAGAATCTGTAACGAATGAGACAATTATCTAGGAAAACTTCGTTTCTCATAATTTCATACTAAGGGTTGCATGTATTTTCACAAGTTATTGGGATCCTTCACGAAGCTGACATACTTGTACAAAAAAAAATAAAAAATGGCATTCACAATTCAAGGCCCCTCGCAAGATTAGAACTGAAAGAGGAATAATTTTTACCAATCTCGAGGCAAGCCATGAATCAATGTGAAAGTAAGAGACCAAAAAAGTAAAAAAAAAAAAAGTTTTTACGAGTATAGTTGAGAACTATGTGAAGGAGAGCAAGTTAGAAGTATAAAAAGAGCAAATGAAAACTCAAATGTAACGTCTTACCTTGAAAAACTTGTGTGAATATATATTTTCCCTAAAATATCAATAAAAGAGAACGAGCAAACTAGGGAATTTGTCGAACAAACTTCTAAATTTCTTCCACCACACTTAAGATAAGGCTAAAGTTATTTGGAATTATCAAACACCTTGATTCCATAAACTAAATTCACTACACAAAAGGATGAAATTCTAAAACTTGATATAATCTGATGGTAGTAAAATTGATGTAATAAATTCTAAACGTATCTAATGGTTAACCCTTGTTTTAAGTGTTATATCTTTGAGATGAATTCAATTCATTTTTTAGAGATACCAGGAGTAATGATTATTAGTTGTTTATAATACCAGAACGTCTGTGATAGAATTTTGTGGGTATATTCAATGAAATCCCTCACGAGACACAACTCGTCCTATAGGGGTAACCTATATATTGAAAGGCTTGTTACATAAGCTAAATACAATCGTAAGAAACCACGAAAGAGTTTAGTTTTCTTTTGCTAAGGGGCTAGCAATATGTTAGTTTGGGGGTATTTGATATGCTTGAAAAATGTATATTTTTGTCCTTCAATTTATATTATCTAAGACCTTATTTTATGTTTTACTGGGCCTAATTGAAGTATGCTTGACTATTACAGGTAATAAGACAATAGTAACCAAGCCCGGCCTTAAAGCCCAATTTTTACAACCTAAAAGATACTACTGGAGATGATCAGTTGTCAAAAGCTACTGGAGATGATTAGTGTCAGGAGCTGCTGGAGAAGACCTAATGAAGAGAAGATGTCAAGAGTTGCTGGACTTGGTAGTCAAGACCTACTTAAACTATCTCCACAAAAGGAGAGTTATTAAGAGTTGGGAGGAGACTCTGTTAGGGAGAAGAAAGAGTTTAAAGTTCATCATCTCTCTCTCTCTTTCTCTGGGAAAACCACCGTAGTTTTTACTATTTTTCTTTTTTGAATGTAAGTCTGTTCCAATGAATGAAAAACTTTATTCTTACTTTTTATTACCTAATTTAATATGAATTCATGATTTTGATCTATGCATCCCTGAGACGAAAGCCTAACCTAAGTTTTAACACCCGATTTGATACAGATTATCAATAACCTTATTATGTATGAAAAGGCTTTGTGTTACGGTTATACAAATATTTTATGAGGAATATCTTCGAGCACCAAACGCGGCCGACATCGAAAAGTTAAAAGCGATCTGAGAGTCAAGAGGATATCCCGGCATGTTAGGAAGCCTTGATTACATGTATTGGATATGGAAAAATTATCTCAAAGTTTGGCACGGTCAATTTACTAGTCATTACCTCAAGGAGACACTAATTCTTGAAGCGGTAGCTTCACACGACCTTTGGATTTGGCATACTTTTTTTGGGTTACCAAGGTCTAACAATGATATCAATGTTCTTCAATAATCACATCTTTTCACCGACCTGGCCTATGGTATCACCCTGCCTTGCAATTATACAATTGTCGAAAAAGCTTATGATATGGGGTATTACCTAGCGGATGGCATTTACCCCAAATGGGGAGCACTTGTCCAAACCATATCCAATCCGGTTACAGGGAAACAAAAATTATTTGCTCAACAACAAAAAAGTTGTCGAAAAGACGTAGAACAGGCGTTTGGGGTTTTACAATCTCGATTCAATATTGTAAAAAATCTGGTTAAATTGTGGGAACCCGAGGTTTTGAACAATATCATGAAGGCGTGCGTGATAATACACAATATGATCGTCGAAGAGGAACGAGGTGCATTCCCATCATACTTAGACTACAATCCAGCCGAGCCCTTAACTATCGAAGGCGAACGGTTCAATATTGTACGCGGACGCGGAATAATAAAATCTTTTATATCAAAAATGAACCATATTAGAAGTTAAGAACTACACCTTGATCTAAATGATGATCTAATCGAGCATTTGTGGGCCGTGAAGGGAAATCTTCAAACTTAGTACTCCATTTCTTGTATTATTTGCGTGTTCTTGATGTAATTTAATGCTTCTTAGTCGTACAAGTTTATTAAACATATTTTTGATATTGCATTAATCTTGCATTTGCTTTAACGTAATATTATCGGCAATAAACATTTCAAAAACAAGATTGCATTCTTCAATAACAAAATATATTATTCAAACGATTACATTATTGGAAGGTAAGCTACATTCTTGGAAAGAAAACTTATATATACAACAAAGTTAAATTGCATTTCATCACCACTTTAAGTACCTGGTCCACCCCTCTTAGCCAGACGTTCCCTCAGCTTGCCTTTGCAGATAGTATTGTAATTGATGTCCAGAAAGAGTACTCAGGTCTTTCTCCATGATTTTACAATCTTTATTTGCTTGCTCGAAATCTATTTTGGCTTGCCAGTATTGCATTGCTTCTGCTCTTCTTCTTTCCTTTTCTTCTTTTGCTTGTCTCTTCATCAACTGTAGTTTATCCAGCCAATGCCTTTTGTGCTACAAAATTCTTTCTATAGAATTTTTGGCTAATGGGCCTGTTTCCACCCTCATACAACGAACCATCTAAGTCAGAATTTGGGCCCGCAGATTGAGGTGTAGGTGGGTCGTCGGGGTCCTCCGATAGATTGTTTGATCCGACCGAGTTCCCCGGAGAAGAATTGTCCAATGTTCTCCTGGCTACATTTCTTGGTATATTCCCCGCATGGTTCAACCCATCATCCCTTAGGTTGGCTTATCGCGGTTCTCGCACTAAAATCTTATACGCTTCACGGTGTTTGAAGTCATTGCCGCCATTCAAGTCTTGATAGATCTTGTGTGCATCATTTTCTTATAATTCGTAAAATTATCAAATACAAATAAATAACGTGTATATCTGCGAGAAATAAATAAAATTGAGTTAAAAAAAATCAGAATGTACCCGATATTCTTCTGTTTTCCCGCTGCTATTCCTAAATCGTTCTTGAGCAACTATTTCTTTGTACGTCACACATTGTGCATTAAGGGTATACCACTAAGATTTGGTCGACCCACTTGATCATCGTGTAGGGCACTCAGGGTCTCTGTTAAAGGTAATGTTAACCTTTTGATAGAAAGTGAAACCCTTTGTGCATCCCGTTGTCTGGACAGAAGCTGTTACCCACGCCCTTGTGAGACATGTAAAGTCTGTTATCGTCCAATGCAGTCAACCATTATCCGTCTCGTCCAAAAACTCGGCATCTTCTGGTACTTACACGTTTTGTCTTTATTTTGTGGATGTTTTTTTTTCTTCCTTTTCCTTTTTCTTTCTGAGGCGCCGTCACTTCAACAGGTATTACCACATTTGCATCATTTTGACTGTGCTGAGTAGATTTACCATAGAATAGTAGTTCTGAAAGTAATTTGGAGGTTGAAAACCTTAAGGTTGAGTGAGCGGATAGGGTTGATAGTATAGGCTAAACGCATGAGATTGCGGTTGAGAGAGTGTAAATGGATTTTGATATTATTCATAACTGGGATCCCCTTGTGACATGGTAAACGGAGGTGAAGTCTGTGATTAGAATTGAGGTTGGAATTGCGATTAGTTGTAGTAGAGGTATGGAGTGAATTGTGATGATGGGTGTTGAGCGAATGGTGTTGAAAGTGAGTTATGGGAGGATGGGGTCGACGGTGTAGAGTTATTACTACTGGTACCGGAGTTTACCATTTGGGGAGAGTGTAGAGGTTCTCCTTTATGCTCGGCTTCCTTGGTTTTAGGGAAGAATAAGTAGTCAGGGAGTGATCTAGAGAAATAATTGAGATTATAGGTGTTTGGATTACCGCGCGGTAATCCAAACACCGCCAAACTCATTTTATTTGGGCGTGAGCTCTTCACACTCGGTTGAGTTACTATAGCGCCACGTAGGAGAACTCACACTAGATTTTTCACTGCTGAGAGACTCAAAGTGTGAGTTTGAGTTTGAATTTGCAAACCCACACCCTGCTGCATATGCTCTTAATAATAACTGGTGTAGCCACACGCGCGATGCGCGTGCAACTTCCCTTTTTCAACAGAAATTATATGTATTGAAAAAAACTACATCTGACTTAGAAGTTGCCTTCTGACACGATAGAAATAATAGTTAAGATCAATATTATACACATTTGCATTCGGTAGTAATATATAAATTCTTAATTTCTAGTAATTTTTCTCATTAGCCCTGCTTGTTTCTCTTTATTTGTTTCAAAACCTAAGTCCATTTCTAGATATATTTTAAGCATTGGTGATTTCCAAAATTAGACAGGGCATGCTTGCAGAATTAAATATTGGTGCCTATCCCCATCCTGTAAAATACCCATGTTAATGTTATACCCCACGATACATGTCATTTTTTTAATTTTTTTTTCTTCTGATTTTAAGCCTACGTGGCTTGCAAACTTAGCCAGCTTGTTGCTGATGCTCTAAGTGGGTTTCAGTACATTTTTTCTTTAGACTCCATGATCAAAGAATAATATATTTCTAGTAGTAAAAAATAAGTTTGTGCTTAGCACGAACAAAATCATCATTATAAAGAATGGAACATGGAGCCAAAAATGAGTCGTGGTAAATTCATTACAAATATTTCATCAAATATCACTGCTATTTGATTGGAGTTAATAAATAACAGTTGACCATCGTAGGTTATGTTATTTTTTCCTAAAAATGATTTCTATGAAAAATCGATGGTTAAATCTCCACAACAGGAACAACAACTATATCCATTGCTGAGAGAAAAGTATAAAATATAACTCAGACGGAAGTAAGCTTATACAATCTTGAAGATATGGATACTTGCTCTGTTGTTTGTCACCTCCTATATTCGCCACAATACATTAAAAAAAATACTATTAGGCTTGATTATCTCTTTGAGTAAAGGCTTTAATATGATTGGTAAATATGTCAATGTTTTCCAAAAATGGTATGACCATTGCCCTTGCCTTTAATCCAAAAATGAATCTCATGTACTAATAAACTATAAACAATTTCTAACGAAAGTGACAAATTACAGAACTAAAATCTTGGGGTTTGATGCAAAGCACGGAAAACATGTGAATATTTCATCCTTTTAATTTCCATATGCAATATTTAAGATAAACTGTTTTGAAGGTGTTAAACATGTATGCATTACGAATACAATGTTTGGTCATTGTTCATTATCTTTGAACATAATTTAAATCATTTATGCACACTTAATCAATAAAGAAAAATGCAATTAAATGCAACTGAAACTGATAAAACATGGCTAATCACTCTGTGTTAGGCTATTGATTGCAACATGTATTGAGTGCATTAAAAGATACTCACACAAAGTTGCAAGATTCTTTGCACTTGAGAACTTGGCTTGGTAACAGGGATGTAAGGTTCGTCCAAAAGTACCATAACTTAAACTATCTTGAATGTGCAGCAAATATAATTTTGGGGTTTCCTATACTTTAAGGAATAAAGATTTAGGTTTAAAAGTTCTCTATGGAAATACTTCCATCTTTCTGCTTTATCATATTTTATTTAAAATCATATAGAATCTTAGTGGATTTGAACCACTATCTCTTGAAATACTCGATAAGACATCCCATTTCTAAACGCTCTTCCATTTGAGCTAAAGATCCATATGAATAACAAAAAGTGAGAAAAATTTACCTAATTAAATTAATCAATATGCCCCTAGAATATCCTTGCAAAAATTCATTCTAATATAGTAACTGAACTTTTAAAACCTATGAGGTACCAATGGTATGAAAAACCAATTCAGAATGCCTAAAACTGGAGATGACATCTACAACTGAATTTTATAAAAGTGAATTGGAATTGACATTTTCTCCACAAAGAAGCTACAAAAATGGTGCCCAACTAAAAACATAGTGGTTAAGACTTCCTATAACCTGCGGTTCACTATTGGGAATCAGAAAATAAAACCTCCAGAAAATCTTCTTCCAAATTTATTTACAGCATGGAATGCATCATGGACAATGCAATAACCAAACTAATCTTTCAATATTTATAATAAAGAATATGAGCACTTTATCAAAATGGGAGGCAAAATGATATACACCATAAGTTACTTGTAACAACTCTAAATGTAAGAGTGAAACAAAAATCTACATCCAATGAAGGTGAATATAAGGCAAACACGTAATTTTCACATAAATAAAGGACAAATAGATACCTTAATTTCTTCCACAATCAAATTCCCCAAGAAAATAAAACAATGTTTCTTTTATTTCCTACATCCATTAGATTACTCAAAGAAATTTTAGTTTCCTAAAAGCAATTCAATTAACCAATGCAACTCCAAAATATGAAACCTTAAAAGGTTCCAGTAAATACCAACGTTTCTAATTGAACTCAGAAAAAATAAATCACATTGCCCCAGACCACCCAAAGGAAATAAGCAACTAAAACTTATTTAATAGCACGATTTCGCACTAATTAAGCTCACTATTTATAGAAGAGATATGATATTATAAGCATTATTAAGACAAAAAGAACATAACATTTCTTCAAAACAATACTGTTTTAGTATTAACATGCTCCTCACATCTCGCAATTTGAAGGGAAACAGATAAGTTAATGAATTACAACCTACAAAGAAAAACAAATCAGTAGATAGATGGGAAGCGACAAATATTGCCTAAGATAAATGATTTGTTATGATCCAATACATCGTTATGCATGGACCTTGACAAAACTACCAAAGAGTATATGCTACATAACCTTACTTTGTTTTCTTTTCTATAAGGACACTTTGTTCCATGTCAATTTTAAACACCCCTATTGATTATTTAAATAAGAGAAGCCAAGATACATTGTCAAGTGTATCACCCATTTGGAACTATATCATTTTGTTGTATTCTCTCATACTTAGTCTAAAATCTTCTAAATTGCACTGCACTCAAGAGTCAAGACTCAAAGCCTCATACTTATATCAATTTCATTAATTTTGATGACTTTATAATATAAATAAAAGTACACCCAAGTATTAATACTCAAGTGCCCCATAATAACATTTCTCCATGAACATGCTTCTATTTCCATCTCTACCTTCCTTTTCGGTGGCCAAACCCGCAAAACATTAATAAAAATAACCATAAGATCCTTTAAGTGTTAGAGATTAACAACTTAAGAGAAACGCCTACATCAAAAATAAATCTACCTTTAAAAGCCTGAATGTTGTGAACATGGGTCTAAACAACAAATATATTAAAAAACTAATAACATTATAAATTATTAAAAATCGAAGAAGATTAAAATCAATTACAGGGAATCAAAGTTTTATCTACATTTTATTTTTTACAAAGAGATCTCCCAAAAAATAACAAATCAAAAATGATATTGCCCAAATGGTATTTCAATCTCTGAATCAACGATAAAGAAATTAAGAACAATGTATACCCAGAAGCAGTGATGAATCATTGAAGAAAACCCAAAAAAATTAAAAAAATTAAGAGTAACCAAACCAAAAAAAAATGTAAGAAAATAAAAGCTTTTTTAAACATACCTGATTGCTAAGGATAAAGATCATAGGGCAAACGATTAATTAGGAACAACGTTAACAAAAAGATTCTTGAAAGATGGGCGAGATGAAGAGACGCTGATAATTATACATTGCGCAAATTACTGAAAATAAAAAAATTTGGCAAAGAGATGTAAGAAAATAATCAATAGCAATAACTTAAAGATGAGAATGAACATAGACTATTGAAAATTAAAAAATTAGGTATAAAAATTGGTCAAAAAATACAAATCAGGTAACCCAAACATGAAATAAAAGTATGATAAGGAAAACAGATATCAAACCCAGTAACAACTTGTGAAACCTTTAAATCTCAAAGATAAACATGAAAGAGAGAAATATATATATAGAGAAGTAACAGTTGGTTATTATAATTTGATCTTCAAGATAAAACCAAGAGAGGCAGAGAGAGACGGAGGCGCTTGTAATGAAGGATTTTTGAAAGAGAGTAAAAATGGCTTTTAGTAGATTGAGGAAGTTATTTAAAAAAAGAGTTTAAATGAAGAGATGCGATTTGAAACTTAAGAGACGAAGTTGTGGGAGAGAATCCGCGGGGACACATGTCATTGATAGGTTAGAGGGACCACCAAAGTGAGTCGGCGAACCGCCAAACCAATCTGCTTAATAGTATAGATAGATAGATAAACATTTATTTCAGAATCATATGTTACTCCATAGTTCACCTCCATCCAGGATTTGTCTTATTGAAATTGTGCATATATGCCACTGTTAGTTATATGCAGCTGCCCCACTCACTTTCCTCCAAAAACAGGGTTAGTTATATACATAAAAATAAATAAAAAACCTTAATGTTTTCTTCTATTTTGGAATAAATAAATAATGAGATGGAATGGTTACTTTATTTTATAATATCCGCTTGCGAATATTATTCAATTTATCATGCTGATTTGTACTATCTTGTACTGTGTATTCCTGCACACGGTTGGTCAAAGGCTAAAATTGTTAGTGATCGCAGTTGAATTCTTGCCCCTTTTACGGTGTATTCCTCTCTTGGTCTTTTCATTTTGTTGTACTAACATGTAAAAGGATCGTTTGTCTATCTATTAAAGTTTCCTGAAATTAAGTAATGTTTCATTTAACCATGTTTGCTTCATTTAGTCTGAATTGTATGAAAGCTGTCTAATAGTCAAAATGATGCTTCATGTGTGCAGGGAGGTTTATCAGGACAGAGACAAGGACTACCTGTATTTATCACTAGACTTGAAGTATGTTTTCTCAGAACTCAAAGCGATTTATTTATGGTAATGCATCTAAACACTTTCTTTTGTTCTGAAAATGTCACTTAATTACAAGGTACTTTTAAATTTTCTACCGTTTTCAACACCCCGTACCCGTGTCGGACACCGACACCCGTATCCGTATCGTTGTTACCTAGCATATTAGTTTCTTGCATCATGGCTTGCTATCTAAAAAATCTTGTGCTCCTTAATTTGTTTGCTTTCAAATGCCCAGTTTTGGCGTTTGAGTGACCTATTCGGCAGTAATTAGGAACCCATGTGGGACATAGCAATTTCCTTGCCAATAAAGAGCTACATTCCTTTCTTTCTGTCTTTTTACATTTTCTCACTCCATCTGCATATATGGACCATTCAGTTTTCAAATGGAACCTAGCTTGCTCCATGTGGATTATTTAATCATTATTCTTTAGTAACATAGGCAAGGGTTCTGGGGCTACTTTTGCCGAACACTAAATCATTTATACTCAACATATTACAGAAGTGCTGGGTGTCAAAGTATCAGTTTGGTATTATGCTAGCTGTCAAATTAGACGCCTTTGTTTTTTTTCCTTGTTCTTTTATGTACAGTAAGTACTATAAGAATCCATCATATTTTTTAGAGAATTGTTCCATGTCCTAGTTATGATAAGACATGTTCAATGTAATTATTTATTTGTTCTACTTGGAACTTTGCGTGTAGCTATACGTTAGATAAAATAACCGAAGACTTGCAAAAACGATTGTGACTCTGTTATTTTTTTGATGTGGTAGGGCTACAGGAGTGCTTAGGCATCAGAGACGTAAGTATGCTTGATGTTGAAGTCTTATAAATTGCATTTTTCGCTTCTGGAAAAGCATATAATCCTTTATGATTGATTACTTGTACAATGTAATGATTATTTTTTATACAGTATCTCTAGTACAATTGCAGAAGGAATTTCATCACTGAAACTAGGAATTTGAAATTCTGGGTTTCGCTGATCATAAACAGTTCCTCAAATGAACTGAATTTATAGCCATGTCATTGTTAAGTCGTGGTACCCTGTAGTCTAAGGACCGTCATATACTCCCAGAATTGTGATGGTTCTACCACCAGGGATATCTTGGAAATATCAAAATTCCCCTGAAAGACCTAAAAAAAAATCCGCTCCTGAGTTTTTGAAACCGCTTTGTCGTGTTTCCTTGGCAATGAATTGTATTAATTGATCATTTGCTGGTATATAGCTCATTCTTCCAGGGGGAATGATATCACTTTCTGCAGCCCTTCATATTATATTGGTGTTTCCTAGCCATATTTCATAAATGCTCTCATCGGTAGCAGTGGTGGACATTCTAGAGGAATATTGGTAAAATCCTTAAGAACCTTTTCCTTGCGCGCATAGATGATTTTTAGAGAATGCCAAATTCTTTTCAAGGAAATTTTCACCAATTGATACCATCGATATGGACATATATGTTGAAGATTGTTCCTAAGCTTGTAGTATACTCTTATTCTTATTTCAGGCTCGCTGCAGACTGGCCACCGATGATGCAAATTATCCGGCTTATATCTCAAAACCACATGAATAACAAGTAAGATTTCGAACAACCTTTTGGGGATGAATTTATTTATATTTCATTGATGAAGTTTACTATATTGTCAATGTGTTTATTTTGTTGATGAAATAAACTTGCAGAGGCTTTTTGATATTTTAGTATTTTAAATTTCTATTGTTTAATTTCAGGCACTATTATGGCAAGACAGACTTTCTAGCTTTCAAGGCACTGAATCAACATGGATTTTTAGGACAGCTACAAGAAAGAAAACTTGTAAGTCATTTGCGAGCTCTGCTGTTTATCTCATTCATATTCATACTATATCCTTTTGTTTCTTGATTCCATAGGATAATTGAACATTTAAGTCCCTCTTGTGAGGTAGCATGGTCATCTTTTTGTAGGAAATTTAGGATGGTCACCTCTGACACGTGTAGTTGTTGCTTATGACCCTCTATTCCTTACAACATTCATTATCATCTACAAGTCAGTACCTTGTTTATAACTTATGAGTTGTAAGAAAGTGGAAATTTTAGGAATTTAACATTGTTTATTATTTATTTCTAATGCAAAAGAAAGTAGGGGTAGACATTACCCCTACCCATGGTTCAAAAACTGTCTCTGGACCCGGATCACCCATGGCCGATCTCGAGTTGGATCGGGCAATCCGTGCCGATCTAATGTCTTTCTGAAAATCACCCAGAATCGGATCGGACCAGACCAGGCCAAATCCGAGTTGGATCAGACAATCCTGGCTGATCAGATCCGATTTTTATGTTTTATATTGGAAGATAAAAGTTTGTATTCTAATGGAAGAGGTTCGGCAAAAATCCTTTATCTCCAGGTCTTCTGTGAAAGGCCTCAAAAAGCAAAAGGTTTTAGGTCATTTATCAAAGTTAGCTACATAATGAGCCACTTTATTAGTCTCTGTGAGAATATACTTGAATGATTAAGACTTCAAGCTTAAAATCTGCCCCTTCTTGAACTTACTTCGAACACAATTCCTTTCCCAACTGAATTACCAGTAAAGCAATAACTTCATTGTCCAGAAATATATTTCCTGTGGTTCCTGCCTGTAAAGCTGCTATTCCTATCGGAGTTGAGCATCACCCAATTAGCCATAGGCTTTTCCCAATTGCAGCTAATAGGATGAGCATTCTTTGAGTGCCCAATTTTCAGCTATTTTTTTACTCTGGACATCATTCTTACTTTTCATTGTAAGCCCAGCCTAAAACTATCCTTTAAATATTTCTAGAATCCATTTGTTCACCATTTAAGAGGCGGAGGCTTCATCTGTGAAATTCCATACATGCCTCTCCTTCTATATCCAATATATAGCTGCACGGAAAGCAGCTTGTTTATTTTAATCCTAAAGTGTTTTTTTCTTTTTAGATTCTTTATTTTCCAAATAAATCGAAAGGCTGGATTTTATTAATAAGGATAGAAAGAATTACAGAATCAGTCCAAAGAGAAAGACATGCCTCTCTCTTGAAGAAACATAAATCTATTGTAGTCTAAGAAAGCCAGGACCAACCATGTCCATGTTCAGTGCGGTTTGTAGTGCTGTTGGGAGATTTTTCCTGCAAAGTTACTTCAATTCTGTCTCAAAGCACCCCAATTAGCAAAAATGTCAGCTGAAGCATTGCCTTCCTTCAGGGTATGGTTTAGAATTGCATGCAGTTCAAACAGTAACTCTTTTTCTTTGGCCTACTGCAAATGCCTCTAACAAACCATCAAGTCTCACTGGTACCAGAATACCGTTCCACTAGATTTTTTGAATCAGCCTCCACCAATATAGGCAGCCAATTATCAGTCTTAGATAACCTCGAGCCATGTAAAGGCCCATAACTTCTGCAAAATCATTAGTACCCTGACCAATTTATATTGAAAACTCTCCCACAGGTGACCCTGTGTGATTTCTGATAATGCCACGTTCGCCTGGATTACCTTTAGAGGCTTCATCGATATTGAACTGAAAGACACCATCAGGAGGAACTAACCAATGCACCATTTGAGGGGTTTATGTTTAACAGCCAAAGTATGAAATAGAAGAACCTGTAGGGACAGAGAGTCTTGAAACGAAGTAACACTCCTTAGCTTAATCTTGTAATCTAATTCCACAACCATTTTCTTTGAGATTCTTATCGATCCATTTCCACACCCTTTTCGATGGAACATCGCGTCTTCTGAAACCAAGGTTTGTGAGAATTGCAGACCACACGTTGTTTGAATACGCAGTAAGCAGTCAAAAAAGAGATGGTGAATGAATTTTCATTTAGGAATGGCCTTAGATGGACTAGCTCCATTATGTGTAATGGCTACACTACTAAGATACACAAGAATAAAAATGAGAAGAATATAAATTTTCATGTGTGTGGTTTAAATTGGCTACACGCTGTACGAAGTTGGGGGATTTCTTTAATTCAATGATACCATTATCATTTAGTATATTTTGTTAGGGCTATTCAGCAGAAGTAGGAATCTTCTATAATATTTTATGATTTCTGAATTTTTAAGATTTATGTACTTCTTTCATTATAAATAGGTGGCATTAGCCCATTAGATGAATAACCAGTTATTTTACTAGTGTTATTCTCTTTCTGCAATATTTTATTTGCGATACGCACTTTAAGTCTGTATTGTCACCTTTTATTTTTTGCAAGGCAAGTCGGTTTTATATAGGGATCTGTAACCCCGAGTTTCCAACCCCATGAGGTTTCGAACCCACGACCTCTCTCTAGGTGGAGAGGTGCAACCACCACTGGGCCAAGAGCCCAATGGTCATTGTCACCAACTAATTAATCAAATTCGTTGCACATCAACTAAATGATGACACTAATAATTTAATCCTGTTTGTATATGATTTCAGAGTGCTGTTATTAAACTACCATCTCAGACGTTGCTGCTATCCGTTTCTGACAAAGCTAGTCGTTTGATTGGAATGCTTTTCCCTGAGGTGAGACTTTGGAGTAATTAATAACATATTAGGCTTATCACATCAAGTAAATAATGGATCAAAATGTCGATTATCGCCAGTTTATTGGGCTGCCATAAAACTAATAGACAGTGAAACTTCTCAAAGATAATAATTTGGTGACAACTCCTACAGTATTAATATAAAGAAGGCTATAGATATATAATTGGGCTCACTAATTCAATAAACCACCACATCTATCGAACTAGAAAAAAAATCGATTACTTACGAAGAGATCAAGGTAATGACAACACTAAATAGAAATCATTTTAATAGATATAAGTACTTTCATGGTCGTTTCTAAAATCAGTTATTGTGTACTTGATAATATGGTCTTCTTAATATGCCTCTCTTATTAAAAAATAAATAAATAAAACTTTGACATGGGCACGTAAGCAGAATTATTGAGTAAAATGTTACAAATGTTATTAACTTTTAATTTCATATGAAGTTAGGATCGGTGTTTTTTTGTTGTTGACATAAAGGGGTTATTATAAGGTGTTAAATTATAGAGGCTTAGTGGTCGTTTTTTGTTGTTGTTTAAATGCTGAATTGAAACCATAAAAGTACCATTTGTTATTTTGCTGAAGTCTGAACTATCTGAAAATTGTCTAATTGTGAAAATTACCTTGTATAATTGCCTAATTCATTTTAAAAAAAAAACCTTAATGAAATCCCAATCGTGGGAATCCCAATCATTGTCGAGACTCATTTATTTGTTAAACGAGTATACATTTATATATTTATTCATGATTTAAACTGAGTAATTCTTCTATGTTAACTAGGATATGGTTGTATACAAGCCACAAATCCCCAGTCAGCAACAACTGCAATTGCAGCAGCAGCAGCAGCAGCAACAACAACAACTACAAATTCAACATCAACAGCTACAACAGCGACAGCAATTGCAACAACAACAGTCACAACAGCGACAGCAACTTGTTGGCACAGGAATAGATCAAGCTTTTGGTCAAGGACCTAGCAGGGCACATTTAATGTCACAGGGACAAATATCATCACAAGGCCTACCAAGTATGCCTGGTGGTGGATCTTCCTCGGACTTTCGTCATAGTCATAATTAGGGAGTAATAGTCTTGCATATGGGGTCATCTCAAGGTGTGCTGATATGATTCTTGGCTTGCACCTCAATTGAGTCGCTACAAAATAAATTAGGTTGAACAACATCTGTGATATTGTTAGTCAGGTTTTCATTTCCTTTACCACGAGATTGTCTTGCTCATTGTAACCAAACAAAATTGTTGTACATTAGCAATTAACTCTTTTTTTTTCTTTCTTGTATATAAAATTTTCAGGCTATTAATTATAAGTTTTATTATGTCAGCAGTTCATGTTATTGTTGGTGTTAGGCAAATCCTTATTGGTTGGAGAAAGAGCAGCGCAAATGTAAAGTAGATTCTTCCCGCTTGTACGTACATGCTGATGTCATCATATGTCAAGTAACTGCGTCTCAATTTACTCTTTGTATGCTCTCTTCGATGAATAGCAGTGTCCAACATCGAGTTTGGGATCTCAAATCTTAATTAGGGATAACATATTAAAACTATATAAAAAAGAGGTTATTAAAAATAATTATTTGGACAACGAATCACTTGATGAAA
This sequence comes from Kingdonia uniflora, assembly GCA_014058105.1. NCBI lineage: Eukaryota > Viridiplantae > Streptophyta > Magnoliopsida > Ranunculales > Circaeasteraceae > Kingdonia > Kingdonia uniflora. The sequence goes on from JACGCM010000376.1 coordinate 1,279,166, forward strand.
AGGCCTTTATAGGAATGTTTTCCTACTGGTCTAGAATAGTTTCATCTTTCACTTTTTTTTTATGATAAAGTTACACATCTTCGCTATCGACTTTATAGTTAACAGGTATGGTTATTGAAGCCTATAATGTTTAGGCGATTTTTAGATTATGTTAGTTTTTATTTTTTTTTGGGTGAGAAGAGGTGAGAAGAACATAGAAGATAGAGGTTATAAATTTTAAGGTTAGAAAATTAAAAAAAAACTTGCGTGCGTTTGGCTGAACCATCTATTTTGACCACAAATTAGAAGTTTCTCCACAAAATATCAAAAACACATGTATAAACCACATTTTCCTCTATAATTTATCATATATTAATGTAACAACACAATTAAAATGGCGGTTTAAGGCAAAAACAAAATTAAAACGTGCAAATCGCATACCAAAATACTAAATATATAGGGGATATGGTTCAACATACCCACATAGACAGAGATGGAGAAACAACCATTGTAGAGAGAGCTAAAGGTAGGAGAGAGAAAAGGATGAGGGGAAGAGAAAAAGGTAGAGGTAGAGGTACAGAGAGAGAGAGGTATGAGGATGGGAGAGGGGGAGGGGATAGAGAGAGATGAGAAGGAGAGGTAGAAAGAGATAGAGGGGAGGGAGAAAGGGAGGTAGAAAGATAAGGAGGAGAGAGAGAGATAGAGAGGTGAGATTGAGAGGTAGAGAGAAAGACGAGGGAGAAATAAAGAGGGGGGAACGTTCTGGTGGGTTTTGATTTGACTTATTTGGGGTTAGGATGGGTTTTCATTCGGCATATTTAAGTTTTTTTCGGTTGAAAACCCCAAAACACCCCCACTTAAACCCGTCTCGGGGTGGGAAATGACTAACACCACAGTATAGAGGGAAAACGAGGAGTCAAAGGGAAACTAGAAGTTTTGAGGTTAGAAGTCAAACTAAAAAACTTTAAGGGTGTGTGTGTAAAGTTTTGAGGTTACAAGTGAGGCCAAAGTTCTAGTTTTCATTTTTTCTTGAGATTTTTTTAAGATTTTACCAACTTTTATAATATAAAAAAAAGGTGAGAAGTTTCCAAAATATCTCACATCTTCTCACCTTTGACCAAAAAACAAACAGGCCTTAATGAACATTTTGGGTCATTAATAAATCAAATAGTTGGTTGGTATAATGCTTTGGTTACTTTTAGACTAAAATTATAGTAATGCAAGTCCATAACAAATTTAAACTCTCCTTAACTCTATGATTAGAAATAGTATTTATTTTTATTTTATGTTCTTTTTGCAAGTTTTTCCTTCTATCAAATATAGTAAATTACCTTTCAATATATTCCTTTTAAAGATGTTCTTGAAAATTCTCAGCACATAAGAGTAATCGTATGTTTCCAATGAGGTGATTTATAAAGCCTAAACTTATTATCTTTCCTTAATTATTGTTAAATATAGACGGGTACCGTATGAAACATGATGGTTATACGGGCATGTTGCCTCTATACTTTGTGTAGCTATCTCGTGTTCTTTTGCTTTTTTTCTTTGTCTTCTTTATGCCTCTAGAAATCTTTTAACTTCGCCTAATGTTTTAGTTGTTACATACAGAGTCATTTTTGTTTGTGTACATATATACATCCAGGGGCAGAGCTATAGATTTAGGAGTGGGAGTGTTGGGGGTTCGGGGGCGAAGCCCCCTTAAAAAAATTTAAGGGGTATTTCGAAATTTATGGATAAAATGTAACCCCCAAATTCATAGAATTTCGAATGCTACGCTTGCAATTAACATCATAAATCAACTATTTTGGCAAATGACAACAACCAAATTTAGAGTAGTTTACCTCCTATTGTTGGTTGCGTCGTAGTCGTCCACGACGATGTTCTGAAAATGGAACAATTGGGAGCTATCAAGGGTTGAATAAACCGTTTCTTCTTCAGCTGAGATGAAATAACTTTTGAAAAGGGTCGAATGTTTGTTTTTGATGAAAATAGTGATGAGGATTGTCAAGAGACAGAGGAGGTGTTTATTTGAATAAGAGATGGGAGAGAGGAGAAAGCCAAAGAGTTAGGCTTGATGAAGAAGTATTACTTGGTGGAGCAGTGCTGAGCTTCAACTCAATTGGGCTTGGATGGAGCTGGGACTGCCTGTTATATTTTTATTTTATTTTTTTTAAGAAGGAAATTTGAAAAAAAAAATAGGGGTGCCCCCCATCCCCCTTAATTTTTTTTAAGGGGTATTTCGAAATTTATGGATAAAATGTAACCCCCAAATTCATGGAATTTCGAATGCTACGCTTGCAATTAACATCATAAATCAGCTATTTTGGTAAATGACAACAACCAAATTTAGAGTAGTTTACCTCCTATTGTTGGTTGCGTCGTAGTCGTCCACGACGATGTTCAGAAAAGGGAACATTTGGGAGCTATCAAGGGTTGAATAAACCGTTTCTTCTTCAGCTGAGATGAAATAACTTTTGAAAAGGGTCGAATGTTTGTTTTTGATGAAAATAGTGATGAGGATTATCAAGAGACAGAGGAGGTGTTTATTTGAATAAGAGAGGGGAGAGAGGAGAAAGCCAAAGAGTTAGGCTTGATGAAGATGTATTACTTGGTGGAGCAGTGCTGGGCTTCAACTCAATTGGGCTTGGATGGAGCTGGGACTGCTTGTTACATTTTTATTTAATTTTTTTATGAAGGAAATTTGAAAAAAAAAATAGGGGTGTCGCCCCCCCCCTTAAATCTGCCCCTGTATACATCCATGCATGGATATCATATTACTATGTAGATTTCTCTTTGTTTCCTTCTATGCCTTAGTATGATTGTGACAATGGAATTGTTAAGATGTGTTGTTGTGATGATACATAAGATGCCTCGGTCCTTTGTATTGCCCCCTTCCTTTTTTTAAAATTCACATCATTTGTTGACCCTTTGATAAGATCACTAGAAAAGCAACATCACCATGTTGAATCACTTTGGTTCTTTTAAGTGATTCTGAACTTAAGATGATGGGAACTCCGTCGAAGTCTTTTGACGAAACTATGAAATTAGTTAATGGAGTAGGTCAGTTCAAAGCAAGAAAGGCAACGAGTTCCCTGATGGGCATGTAAAAATGCCCATTTTACTCTACTTATTTAAGGGTTCTAGACTTCATTTTATTGCTAAAAAGATTAATTATTAATTTATTATTATTTCAAGTTATGTTAGATAAGAGTGTACAAAAAACTGAATTTGAGTGCTAAAGCTACAACTGTTGGAGAAGACTACCTATCTAAGCTATAACTCAGAGCATCTCCAATAGAAAACAAATCTCAAGAGAAAATTAAGAAAATATTTAACATATTGAGGATATTTTATTATGACTAGAAATATTTTATTGAGTATAATGAATATTTCACTGAAAATATAATCTTTAAGAAAATAGCAGATGTGGAGATGTGACAAGCAGACAAGTTTATATTCGCCCAAAAATTCTAAAACTTTTTGGAGAAGTTTCCAATATGTTAAGATATTTTATGCAATTTTTTCAGATTTTTATACTAATTATATATTTATGAATAAATTCTAAAATTCGATTATATTTGATTTGGCGAAAATACTCTCTTACTAAATATGTAGCCTTCTCCTTCATCTATAAAAAAAGAGGTCTTGACCATGAATAATCATCTAATTTTGAGAACTTGAGAGCATTGCTTAGGGAGGAAGTTTGATTTGAAAACATATTCTAACGATTGTTTGGCCAAGTGAACGACAAAACTCGAAACCCCTATATTTCACGACCTGATTTGATATGGTTTTTTATCATTCCCTAGATGATTATCTTGGCAAACTTAAAGCAGGTACTAAGTACAGTAATGTCATGGTACCCCCTCCGTCGAAGTCTTTTGACGAAACTATGAAATTAGTTAATGCAGTAGGTCAGTTCAAAGCAAGGAAAGCAGTGAGTTCCCTAGGTGATTATCTTGGCAAACTCAAAGAAGGTACTAAGTACAGTAATGTCATGGTATTAACCCAATGTATTGTATACATGTAATGCCACAAAGAAAAATTATGTAGTCCCCAAAATAACATAATTACTCAAGGGAAAGGATTTAGAGACACTCAAAAACCAAACACTCAAATCTCAATTAATACGAGTGGCTCTCAAAATTGGTGATTTCCTATATAGGAAATGAGGTGAAAAATATTTTGGTCCAAGTTGCTCCACTTCCTCTCTCTTTCCCTCTAGCTGGCAGTCATGTCGTATTTCCCTCTCTCCTCCCCTGATTTTCAAATTTGAACAAATTAGTTCTCATATCACTATTTCGCCCATACCATTATCTCTTTCTTTTTCTACCATTAGAGGTAAAATTCTTCTCTTCAAAGAACTACGACAACCACAGTGATAGAAGAAAGTATAAGACTCTTATTCCATAAGTATTTTATCACCCTTATCTCTCTCAAAGTTAAATACATTAGTATACCTACTTTGTATGAAATGTTATGAAATTGTAATTGTTAGGGTTAGTAATCCTCTGTGTAATCTAATTTTGGTCTCCCCTGTCAATTTGTCTTTCATTGATTACCTGTGTATGAATTGTCGATAATGCGTCATTCGACAATGTTTTAAGCGTAAGTCTTAGCAGAGATTAAAGAATTGTCTAAATCGAGAATATTAGTTGTGCAATTCCTCACATGCACTATCATAATTGTCGATCTCGATAATATTACATATGAAATTGTTCTCATACTAACTACATTGTCGAACTCAACAATAATTTACATGCAAGTCTTCACATAAAGGAGTATATTGTCGAACTCGACAATATTACTTTTGTTTTCAGCGTGTTTTAGGTTACCCCATACGTTATAAGTATGTTTTGTTAAGGCATGACAATTTTATAGGGTTTTACTTATGTTATTTCAAAGGCCTGACAATGGTGTTTAGTTTTTTAAACTGGGTCCATAAATTATTTTATGCGTATTTTGCCATGGAGGAGGCAGAGAGTTAAGATAGTATCAACACCCCAGTTTTTTTGCCAACTCACAAAAAAATCTATCTAGCATTGCAAGAAGTTGAAGCAGAAGAAGCAAGGCAAGCTAAAATTGAGTGGGAATCAGAATTTGGACGACTAGAAAATGAGTTCTGGGCGGAACAAGATTCGGTATATTTTAATTCACTGTGTAAGAGGCCTGATTACGATTCTTCTGACAATTCTTCAGATGGGTGACAAAGGGGTCAATATAGTTGGGAAGGATGTTATTGTAACTAGATTTTTGGATATGATTATGAGTTAGAAGTCTGTGTTGTACAACGTATTTTTGTGGGGTGATTGTTTACATTTTATATTCCTCTTTTGTAGCATGTGATGGAAATGAAATGAACATATGCTGGATATTACTTGTGTTTGGTTTGCGATATTTTGTTAAATTACTTGCAGCTCACAATCTTTTCTTTTATGTGTCAATTTGTCAGTGAGATTGATAATGGAAGACTTCGTAAATGAAAATTAGACTAAAGTTATTCGTGACGAGTCCCCAGAAAGGTCTAAAAATGAATGTATTGTAGACCTGTTGTTGGTAGAAGCCCCATACGAGGGTTAACATTTTGATACTGTTGAAGACGCACGTCTGTGGTACGAACGATATGGAAGAGGGTAGGATTTCACTACCAAGATACGCAATTCTACTAAGCGTTCGAGATCGGATAATATTGGTAGATCCCACTTCTGTTGTATGAGTATTGGCTTTTCAAAGAAAAACCTTAGGATAGATCCAGAGACTAGTGACATAGCTGGCAACAGAAGATCATCTGATAAGTGTGGGTGTAAAGCAACGATGAATATTAATTTAAATATCAAAATAGGTAAATATGTTGCCACAAGTTTCACGGATATCCATAGCCATAAACTCATATCTCTACGAAATCATCATCGTATGAAGGTTAACAGATTCTTTCTAGAAGCAGCAAAAAACCTCACAACGACATTTGAGCTCCACAATATTTCGGTGAGCAAGGTCCTGGCATTATTCCTAGATAGAACCTTCAACAAACTGGATTGTTACAACTACAATGCCAAAGTAAATAAGGAACGACTAGTCAGAGGAGACGTACAAGCCGCGTTGGAGTGGTTTAGGAAGAAATAAACTGAAGATCCGATGTTTTATTTCGACATAGAATTAGATGAGGAGGACCAAGCACTCATTTATTTTTGGATTGATAGACGTTCAAGGTGCGCATACGAGGCATTTGGAGATGTCATGACCTTTGATACAACGTACCAGACCAATGTTTACAAGATGGCCTTTGCCCATTTACAGGGATCAACAACCACTACCAAACAATTTAATACTGACGTGCTCTACTAAGGAATGAGTAAGAAAACACATTTGTATGGTTATTCCATACTTGGTTGAAGGTAATAAACTACAAACACTCTGTTTTAATTATCACTTATCAAGATGATGCAGCTATGGCCGCCATTATTCCCAAGGTAAAGAAGTAATTAGAATTAGACAGACTAGACACTGATCATATTATCGATTTAACATATAGGTCGACAATATATTATCGAGTACAATCATGTATCGACATTTTATTGTCGACCTCGGCTTCTAAATTATTCTAAGTTCTTGTTTATTTGTAGGTCTTCCCCAACACTAGACATTGATTTTATTTGTGACACATCACAAACTTTCTTGAGAAAATTGGCCATGTTTATCGGGAACCATCTACATTCAAAGAAGATATCGATTCGGTAATGCATAACACATATGAGGCCGTAGAGTTTGAAACCAGGTGGATGGACTTAATGAAGAAACATAAATTAGATGATAACCTTTGGGTGCAAGGCATCTTCAATATTAGACATAGATGGATATCGTTATGGAATCGTTCAACCTTCTTTGCAGGCATGAGTAGTACATGATGGAGTGAGTCCGCAAACAATTTCTTTAATGGTTGGTTGCCAATAACAACTGGGTTATACAGCTTTGTGACCAAGTACGAGATTACCCTTTTAGAGGTATACGAGTAGGGCTGTCAATCCAACCCGAACACGCTAACACGACCCGAACCCGACACGCTATAAACGGGTTTGGGTTTACCCTTGGCGGGTTCGGGTCATAAACGGGTCGACACGCTAGACCCGTTAATGAAATAGGTCGGGTTCGGGTTTGAAAATTTGACCCACGGGTGACCCGCCAACCCGTTTAGTTTCTGTAATTTAGTTTATGAGGGTAGGCTTTTTGGTCTTTTAACATTTGATATAAATACTTTAAAAACCTAAACCAAACCCTGATTTCATTTCATTTTCAATTTTCCTCCCCTCCTCGCCGCCCCAGTCACCTCCTCTCTCACAGTCTCACTCGGTTAACTCAGTTTCTCTCAGTCTCAACTCTCAAATCTCAACGACTCAGTCAAGTGTGGAATCGTGGATGGAAAGAATGACTATGAGAGATCAGTGGATTCAGTAACTTCAGTCTTCAGTTCACTAATTCGCTCGAGACTGAGATCAGTTAATTCAGACTCAGTCAAGTGTGGAATCGTGGATGGAGAGAATGACTATGAGAGATCAGTGGATTCAGTAACTTCAGTCTTCAGTTCACTAATTCGCTCGAGACTGAGATCAGTTGATTCAGACTCAGTCAAGTGTGGAATCGTGGATGGAGAGAATGACTATGAGAGATCAGTGGATTCAGTAACTTCAGTCTTCAGTTCACTAATTCGCTCGAGACTGAGGTCAGTTGATTCAGACTCAGTCAAGTGTGGAATCGTGGATGGAGAGAATGACTATGAGAGATCAGTGGATTCAGTAACTTCAGTCTTCAGTTCACTAATTCGCTCGAGACTGAGATCAGTTGATTCAGTATTTCAGTTCACTACTTTAGACTTTGGAGTTCCACAAATTTGGAGATCAGTTTTGGAGATCAGGTCAGTCTTGGAGATCAGTTCACTAAGTTCATTGAGTTGGACTGTTAGAGTCTTGGAGATCATCAGATCAGTCTCATATATCACTATATATAATTATATATCATATCAATTTTGGAGTTCATCACTTCACTTCATCAGTCTTGGAGGAGTTCATCACTTCACTTCACTTCACTTCATCAGTTCATCTTCATCACTCTAACTGTAAGTCTGTAACAACTTCAATTTGTTAGATTAAAGACATTAGATCAAAATCAAATGTCCAAATATAGATGAAATATATATCATCTTCAAGACTTTGTGTTTTATTTTTGACATTGACAGTGTTTTTTTGACATTGACATTTGACAGTGTACTGTAAACTCAAAAACCAAAGGTGTAACTGTAAATCTGTATTCTGTAATATGTATTATGCGGATATTTTGACATTGACAGTCACAGCATTATATATTTATATATATGTCTGAACTCTGAAGTCTGAACTTAGACTTACTACCTTAAGAAATGGTGACTCAAATTCATGCATTGTTAATTTGCTATGCACAATCAGGAACTAGTACCCCTCTGAATTCTTTTCATCTGTTTTCTTTACACAGGGATCAAATATGGGATTTCATACATTGCTCAATAGTTAGACTTTGGATATCAATTTGTGTGCCTGTAGAGTGTGGACTGTGGTGAGTCTCAACTCTCAAGACTCTTTATAATTCTCTGTGACAACTTGTTACTCTTTCTAGTTTCTACTTCTCTCTGTCTAATTTGTTAATATTTTTAATTCTCTGTCTAATCAATTTGTGTCTGTGGTCAGTTCATCAACAATTTAGGGTTTTTGGAGATCACTGTCTTTCCTTTTGAGATCACTCTCAAGTCTCAACAGGTTACTCTTTTCTAATTTACTCTGTCTTTACTTTTGAGTTTTGAGGGCAAATTATAGTTTTACCTTTATCAAATTCATACTATGATATCTCCGATTTTCTATTTTTACTGTGTATGATTATGAATTTATGATATCTCTCTCATTATTAGAATTTAGAGTTACTTATGCCTTGTATGATATTTTTGATTTTACTGTGTTGACACTTGACAAGCCTTGTAATTTGTATGATATGATATCTCTGATTTTACTCTAAGTTCTATTTTTTTTTCTAGACTATTATAAGTTTATAACTTTATAAGATGAAGCTTAGAAAAATAGGTAAAAGTAGCACAAGTTGGAAAATTATCTAAACACAAATTTATCAAATGTCTAAAATTTGGTTAGTGATTTGGTGATCTATGTTAGTTAAATGTTAATTTGGTTATTTTTAGGCTTTTTGCAAAAATGGCACAAGTTGGACCTCCTTGCACTTGTGGGGCTGGATACATGAGGCGTTATAAGGCTAACACTAAGAATAACAATGGTCGTTAATTTGATCGTTGTCCCCAATTTAAAAACCAATGCAAGTCATTTATATGGGAGGATGTTCTAGTTGGTGGCCTTCGGGCAGGAGACCTAGGACAAGGGGGAGAACAAGTTGATGAATATAAACAAGTTGAGATTATGAGACCTAGGATTAGGGACAACTATCTCACTTATGCTTTTATTGGATGTAATCTTGTATGTGCTTTATTTATTTGGGCAACACTTCTAATTGTAATTGCATTACTCTTAGCTAAGTGATTTGTAATTATAATTGTTTTTATTAGACATGGAAGTAATTTGTAATGGCGTTTGCCTTAACATCTACTACTAAATTAGAAGTTAATTTTTACGTGATGAGTTGTTTATTTTGTTTGTCATATTCGATAATTGTTTATAATTTTGAATCTGATTTTTCTTCTAGATGGATCATCCAATTGTTGAGTTAGATAATGATAATGACATAAACATTGATCTTGATGGAGATGATATGGAGATGGAGGGGATTGATGGCCCATTATCAGTGGCTGGAAGTGGAGATGAAAGTGTTGGTACACATGCTAGGAAACCTGGTAATCGTAAGCGAAAACTAACTTCTCATGTTTGGGCTTTTTTTGAAATCTTCGTTGGTAAGGATAAGAAAGAAAGGGCTAAGTGTAAGAAATGTGGGGCCATTTATTTGTCTGCTAGTTCACATGGGACCGGCAATCTTTCTCGTCATCTCAAAACATGTAAAAAGACTACAACACGTGATTTGGGACAAATGCTTTTGTCTCAATCCGAGTCTTCCATGTCTTTGAGGGCGGCAAAGTTTGACCCTATTGTTTTTCGTGAGATGTTGAATCTAGCAATAATTAGGCATCAACTCCCTTTCAAGTTTGTAGAGTATGAGGGGATTCGTGATGCATTTACTTATGCGGCATTTGCTAATAGGGAGTTGAAGCTAGTGTCTAGAAATACAGCTAGGGCGGATGTTATCAAGATTCATGAAAGGCAGAAAAAGAAAGTTATGACTGTGTTGCGTGGGGTAGCGGGAAGAATTAGTCTAACATCCGATTTATGAAGTTTTATTACAATGGATAGCTTTATTTCAATTACAGCACATTTTGTGAATTCTGATTGGACTTTAGAGAAGAAGATTCTTAGTTTTTCTTATATGCCATCTCCTCATACCGGGTTGACCATATGTGAGAAAATCCACACTTTACTTTGTGATTGGGGCATTGAGAAGAAACTCTTTTCTATTACGTTAGATAATGCTTCGTCTAATGATGTCTTTGTTGGGATGCTTAAGAGTAAATTAAAGTTGAGTAATTCTTTGTTGTTTGATAGAGAGTTTTTTCATGCAAGGTGTTGTGCTCATGTGATAAATCATATTGTGCAAGAGGGTTTGAAGGAGATTGATGTGTCGGTTGGTAAAGTTCGGGAGAGTGTGAGGTATTTTAGGGGTTCTCAACGTAGAAAACAAATTTTTCGGGATTGTGTTAGACAAGCGTCATTACCGCTTAACAAGGGTTTGATGCAAGATGTGCCAACTCGTTGGAACTCCACTTTCATGATGCTTGATAGTGCTCTTTTCTACCGAAAGACTTTTACTCATTTGGAGTTGAGTGATTCTAACTACAAGTGTTGCCCATCCGAGGATGAATGGGATAGAGTTGAAAATATATACGAGTTTTTGAAGTTATTTTACAATGTGACATGTCTTTTCTCTGGGACAAAGTACCCCACTTCAAATTTATATTTTCCTCAAGTTTATTCGGTTCAACATCATATTTCAAAGGCTATGAAGGGTAGGGATGAGTTTATGAAATCTATGGCATCGCAAATGAAGACTAAGTTTGAGAAATATTGGTCAAAACATAACCTTATATTTGTTGTGGCTTGCGTCTTAGATCCTAGGTACAAACTTGCTTTTGTTGAGTTTGCTTACAATGAGATCTATGGGCTAGAAAATCAGAAGTTTAGAGACTTCAAGGAGAAGTTGAATCAACTTTTTGACATCTATGTGGCTTTGTATTCCAAGAGAACTCCTAGTTCCAAGCCAACTCTTAATTCAAGTTCTAGTTCCATGAAGTCAAATCTGGACATGGAAGTTATGCAAGTATTATTAATTTGTTATGTAATTGTATGACTATGATTCTGTTATGTTATGACTGTAATTGTAGTATGACTGTATGACTGTAATTGACTCACTGTATAACTGATTCTGTTATGACTATGAGTCTATGACTGTATGATTCGGTTCTGTTATAGATATAACTAATTCTATTATAGATATCATATAACTGATTCTGTTCTGTTATAGATATAACTGATTCTGTTATGTTATGATTGTATGATTCTGTTATAGATATAACTGACTGTATGACTGTTCTGAACTTCTGATAGATATAATTGATTCTGTTAAAGACTATGACTGTATGATATAACTGATTCTGTTATAGAGTATGACTGCATGACTATCAGACTATGACTATGACTGTGACTGTATGATTATGTAATGTTATAGATATTTGCCATGACTGATGACTGTATGTGTATGAGAATGAGAGTCTGTATAACTCATTATGAGACTGTATAACACTATAACTGTATGACTTACTGTGTCTGTATGACTGTATGATTCTGTTATAGCTATTTTCCATGTATGACTGTATGAGAATTTTTCATGAATTTGCCATAAATTTGTATGAGACTAGAGTCACTAGTGACTAGACTGTATGAGAATCAGAGTATGAGATTGTATAACTGTATGACTCACTGTATGACTGTATGATTCTGTTATAGCTATTTTCCATGTATGACTATAAGACTAGAGTGAATATGCCATGAATTTGTATTAGACTAGACTCTAGAGTCACTAGACTAGTAGACTGTATGAGACTAGACTGTATGATTTTGTTATAGATATTCTGATATATTTGCCATGAATTTTCCATATTTGCCATGAATTAGTAGATATTGCTAAGTTTATATTATTTTAGGCATTTGAGATGTTTGATGAGAGTGAGCATGCACCGGTGAAGTCTCAGCTACTACAATATCTGGAAGAGCCTAAGTTTAGTTTAAGCGGGGATTTTGATATACTTTCCTTTTGGAAGTCATACCAATTTAGATATCCCGAGCTTGCTTTGATGGCTCGTGATGTATTGGCCATCCCGATATCCACTGTAGCTTCCGAGTCTGCTTTTAGCATTGGTGGAAGAGTTATAGATCCATTCTGTAGTGCTTTAAAACCTGCATGTGCCGAGGCTATAGTTTGTACTCGTGATTGGTTATATCAGAGAGCGAGAGGTGATCTCATTTTACATTGATTTTATGTATTCTTTTGTTGCATTTTAATGAATAATCTCATTAATTTATAAATAAATTTTGGAGGGGATTCAAGTGTTGATGATATTGTGGAATCGGCTATAGAGGAGCTTGGTGAAGAGTTGTCACTTCTGGATGTTGGTAAGTAAGTAATGAACTCTTTACGTTGTCACTTTATGATTAGTTTTATTTAATTATAAGGTACTCATCGTAACTCATAAGTCTACACTACATATAATCATATATTGATATATATATATATAATTATATATATGACATTATAATAGAAATATCAAGATTAGATTAGAGACTAAGTGCATATAATTTTTAATTTTTTATGACCTAGTCATATTTAGCTTTGTGTTCTAAATATTTTATTTGATATGTATATACTGTAATCTACATAGGACAAAATGCTCATGGAGTTGCTAGTGATGCCGTGGATGAATTGCCAGAGAGTGCAAGTAATGGCGGCAGCAATAGACCAAGTGAAAGTGGTGTTCGAACTTCGAAGTGATTGTTTCAATTTGTGTAAGTAATTAACTAATGATAGATTGATGGTATTAGACTATTAATATTTAGTAATGAGTCTAATGACTGCTTGACAGCTTGATAAAGGACCCCCGACCCTGTTAAACTATTTTTCTAGTTATTCGCTTGGATAGTCTTTTAAGTTTTAACTTCTAGTTTTGCTAAAATTTGTAGGGGTTTGGCACTTTAATGAATCAGATGCTCCTAAGTTGCAGCTTGATGAAGTTAACTTCATGGCATGTACTAGTTTTCTTCTATGTAGTTTAAAGAATATTGAGGAATTGTCTGAGATGATGAATGATGATACACTGTGACTATATGAACTTGTGAAGTAGTATGAGTGTATGACTATGAAGTATGAAACTATGAATCTATGATGCAGATGAACAGATGATTCTATGCAGTAGAACTGTGCAGCAGACTAGCAGTAGAAGTGTAGAAGTGTAGAACTCTAGAAGACTATAAGTGGTAGGAAAAGTGGTAAACTGGTAATTGTCTATGTCTGAATTTCTATGGACTGAATTTCTGACTGTCTAATTGTCTATGTCTTATTGTCTTTAGTCTTTGTAATTTGACTAATTTCTATATGAATTTCTGATAATGAGTCTATGAGTAATGAGTATGGACTGAATTTCTGACTATATGTCTTTCAGTCTTTGTAATTTCTATATGAATGTCTGATAATGAGTATGACTATGAATTTCTGATAACGGATAACTGTGAATCTCTGATAAACTGAATTTCTTATAACTGAATTTCTTATAATGAGTATGAACTAGAGAATTCATTTCTGTCTTTTCCGATGACTGAGAGTCTGAGACTGATAAGTGAAACATAAACTGATAATTATGAAGTCTAGAGAATTCTAATGGGTCGGGTTGACCTGGGTTGCCAGGTTGTCGTGTTGACCCTATAGTTTCGCGGGTCGAATGGCCCGGGTCGTGTCAACCCGATAATCTGCAGGTCGGGTTCGGGTTGGCTCTTTATTGACCCGAACCCGTGACGACCCGACCCGACCCATTGACAGCCCTATATACGAGCGAGAAAGTGGAGAAGACTTTGCATCAGAATACAGATATCGTCAAGTTGGTCCACATCAAGCTCTACTCAAAGATGCTATAAGGATTTACACAAGAACAATGTTCCACAAACTTCAGGATCAGTTTGACCAGGTTATCCGCTTTGTTACAATAGAAAGAAACGTAGAAAGCAACCTTCGAATGCTTACGGTGAACTCCCATAGTGGTCGTACCGAGTCATTTGAGCTAAATATAGACTTAGAGAAGCTAAATGGCAATTGTGGATGAAAGTCGTTTGAGTATATTGGACTCCCACGTTGTCACCTCCTGAAGGCTTTCTCAAAATACGTCATTCTCGAAATACCTGAGGCTTTCATTATGACAAGGTAGACGATTAGTGCAAACAAGTTTTCAGGAGAAAACTTAAGGCATCCCTTACGCCATAGCCACCTATCCCTTTGTACATTAAACTTATTCGAAAGGGCTTCGAAGATGAAAGAAAGTTTTGAATTCGCAGTTTTGAAGCTAGACGAGATTGAGTCTTACCTTGATAACTACGACGAGTTTTTAACACAGACAGATGCATCTTAACCAAACATCTCAATTACTTTAGCAGATTCTATGATGTTTGGAAATATCATTTTAAACCTTCTCGTTATTCAACCAAAAGGACGAGCGAAGACTGATCACAAGAAAGGGGCAAGATGGAATGGGGGGGATGGAAGAGGCTGTTATAAAGAAGAAGAGAGCATGCAAAATTTGTGGAGTACTCGGCAACCATGACAAATGGACATGTCGACTTCTCAAAATGAAGATAGTAGAATCAAGTAAGTACATATTCGACACTATGCATAAACACCATATTCTCTGTGATTTTTCTAGAATGTGTTTCCCATGTATTTATTCCGTATTTACAATCAGAATGAATTCCATGTAGGAGACAGTAATGGGGATTCTGTTATGCCGCTATAAGAGAATCCCGACAGCCAAAACATCTAGGAAAATAGGAGTTGACATGGCACCGATCTGTATTTGATTATTATTGTTGGCAAGGGATTGTTGTGTTGATTCAACATTCAGTTTGGTTTGTATTTAGAATTTAGGACAATAGCAATATACTATTTAGAATTTAGGGATTGTTGTGTTTTATGTACCCTCTATGAATTTGTAGATTCTTCAACGTAATTACGAATAGTACACATGCAGTTTTTCATTATGCAGGCAATTTATCAAATATACAACATTAAATTGTCGGTTTATCCAATAGATCGACCATAATTTAATTATATTGTCGATTTCGACAATATTATATACCCCTAACTCTAATTAAACTTGATAATTGTCAGGCTCGACAATATTATATATACATAACTTCAATTGCAGTATCATAATTATCGAACTCGACAATATTAGATATTGCAAGTAACCATGTACACTACCAATATTGTCGATTTCGACAATATTTTATATTATAACTCCAAATGCACTGCTAAAATATTCTTCACAACCAATATGTACTTACTTTGAACAGTTAGAATTAAGATTCATATACATAACAGTGAGCTAACAGACCTGTGTATACTACAAAAAATGTGATATACAAATACTTGTCGACAAAAAATGAATTAGCAAGGGGCACTCTTACAAAAAATAGGATATACAAACACTTATCGACAACCCTATACATAAAAGGGCATACAATGGTTTAATGCTGTGTTTTCTGGAAGGTAAACTTCGCCAATACTTCAGTAAGGAAATTACAATTGTAAACCTGAACACGCTAGATATTACGTGGGAACTCAGTAAAACCTAAGAAAAACCACGACCTCGAGGAGGATTTAGGTATAAAAATCCAATAGGTGTTAGTTATTACAATTGGTAAACAGTAATGACATAAAATTGTGGAAGAATAATAGAGTTGCAGATCGGATTAACATATGCTCTGCCTGTATTTATAGTAGATATAGGCAATTACAAAAAGAAATGGTTTCCTATTTTAGTGGGCAGTGGGTAAACTTCGCGAATCTTCCTATAATGGCTCTATTTGACCAAGCGTAACGGCTACTGTAATGGGTCGAGCTCTGTGGTTGTAGATGTGACATCTTCTCGAATTGCAAAATACCTTCGACTAAGTTCTGCTATCTTCTCCTTGTCGAATCTGGGAAATATACTACTACAATCGCCCTATTCTCGACACAATTACTTGTTGTTGCATCGGGAAGACTATCTGAATGTGAAAGGTTTCTCGAACTTTGGTGTATGAAAACTGTACTTGTCATTTCCAAGGTTGAAAGTCAAATGGACCTGGTCGTTGCATGGTCCCAATGCGCATCAATGGCAGGATGTTTGACTGCGGTAAATGTAATGTTGAAAGTGCACTATAAATAGTATTGGAGAAAGATAGGAAGGTATTATTTGGCAGACAGTGAAGGTGAAGGTATTCAAAGATGCTGACTACACAATTTCAGATGCTCCATAACGAGTTTGTGAGGCGTACGAACGCCAAGTATTTGGAGCCGAAGGAGCAATATTTTGGCCCGCCGTCATTGTCGTCGTGGATACCGAAACCACTACGTGTTGCTGACGGCTGCAGAGCGTATTAACAGTCTTCACAGGTTAGCCTATGCGACGGTAAAAGATGAAGATGCTCTGGCGGGCAGGGCTAGCTGTGGGGGCTATTCCGGCCAATGTGGTCTTTGTAATCCCTGTGGTGTATGAGGTGGCGGGGGTTAAGGAGGAGGAGGCGAAGGCTGAAATGTTTTTCTGCACAATCATTGTTTTATTTACATGAAGTAGTGTTTCATGTTGGATGTGTAGAGGATTTGATATGAAGTTTAACTGATGTAATATAACTTGTAGGTCGATTTGTAACATTTGTCAAAGTATTGAGTGGTGATGTTTATCGGTATTGTGCGAAATAAATTGTTATTCATTCTTCTAGTTTTGTATCGACATAAATTGTTGTAAATATACCTCTTCTCGAATGGAATGGAAAATAGGATCTCAAAGAAAACGTTGAACTATGATGTTACAAATTGCAATAGGATCTCGAAGTAGTATGTGCTGACTGTGTAGGGGCCCGTAAGCGGTTCTCTAGGAGTTTGGATAACTAGGATGTCATAGTTCCAATGGATAGTGATTGTTATCTTTGACTCTTGGGAGTTGTGAAATATTGAGTTGTTCATATAAATATCCCTTGCGTGCTTGAGAAAATCATTTTCAATTTGCTGAGATGGTGATGACGAGGGCGCATGTCCGAGGGGATAATTTTTGTAACCGTGTGCACGACAAGTATTCAGAGCTGCTGAACCAGTATTTTGGTAAACTCTATGTAACTGGGCGGATGTTGGTACCAGTGGAGCCCAACTATGAGGGGATAAATGAGATGGAGGCAAAGGTGGCTGAAGAGAACTACTTGTATCATTGCTAGAGTCCCCCGGAGCATGTCGGTAGTCTAAGGAATCGTACCAAGGCGTTGGTGAGGAAAGAAGACGCTCTCGCTGCTCAGGATGGCTGAAAGGCTGTCCTGTTGGCTGTCATGGCTGTAATAAATGAATAACCATGTACTCTGGTGTTGATTGAAATAAATTATTTTATATATTAGTCAGATTGTGTTGTCGACCTTCACAAGTTTAAAATGGTCTCGAAGTACTGTTGTGTATATTTTCTTTGTCTCCTCGAAATGATTTAAATTATGATTGATAAAAAGTGTTATGTTGAATATGTGAATTATAATTTTATCCCGATGTGTGGGTAGTTGTATTGTCGAATATTATTTAAATTTTGAATTGTGGTTACAACTGTCCCGAGAATATAGGAAGGGAATAAAAAAGGAAAGATGTGTTGTAGGTGGTTGTAGAACAATGGCTAGGTGCGCTCCTGTAGGTGATTTGTTGAGGCATAAGGAATTGGAGGTAAAGTCGATGTGTACCAACATAAGAGCTGCCTTGGCAAAGATGGATATAACAGAGAAGATAGAGGGGTATATGGATGGCTTAGAGCAGCAATGTTTAGGCTTATTGACGTTCAGGTGGCAAAGAAGTAAAGACTTCGAGAAGAGACGTACGAGGCATTACGCTCGGGTACTCAAACAATCGTGAAGAGGTACGATGAACAATCATGTGGGGAATATAAATTGCCCTATGGTTACCTACCATGCCCTTGTCTTGACATACCCTGCCCGAAGCCTTGTATCTCTTCTCCCACACCCTCGGTGCCTATCCCATTCAGCGGCATGCACGCGAGTATGCCCCTCTTGCCCTACCCTTATGAGAGAATGCATGTGCCTATGCTATGCCTTGATGCTGGCATGCCAGTGTCTTTCTCACTGATTCCCTGGTTCAAATCGTGAGCAATCTCGTTCCTCGTGCGATCTTCGGTAACTACGGTGACCAAAGGGATATTCGACTCTTCTCTATCTTCCGGTAAAGCTTCTAAACCATCGCCAAACGCCATTTCATTTTCCAGATTGGGTGACATACGCCTGCGGTTTTGTGAATCGACATACCCCTCAACTTCTCGCGAATTTATCAATGTTTTCTTCCTACATGTTTAGACCTGCAAACGAGTTGTAAAGATGAGTCATTTCCCCTTTCGAATCGGACCTCTCTACTTGAATTTGAGGCAAGATCGTCTTTTTCCCTCGCCCAACAACTCGGAATGGCGTTGGATTCATGGGATTGGTGCCCGCATTTCTCCCATCGCACATAAAGGCACCTATTGGTAGACCTCTCCCTCTTCCCCTAGTAGAACCTCTACCGCTCCCTTCAACATCATCCCCCACAACATCGGACAACGCTACTCTCGCCAGAATTACCATCACCATTACTAACATAGCCTCGATTTATTTTGTCATAAGCTTGTTGGAAGTCGTTAACTCCTTGTTAGATTCCATCAACAACGTCGTAGATTCCTTTACTGATTACAAACGCTTTCCTTGTGTGAGTTTGATCGGTTTCTTCAGTGATCATCTTCGTAAAAAAATATCACCAAAATCGATCTAGCTCTGGTACCAAGTTGTTAAAACTACGTAGGCAGAAGCAACTTAAACAAAATACGATCTCTTTATTTAAAAAATAGCTATTACTACATGCTTTCTCTATCTCTCTAAGGTTCTTCCCTTTCTCTCAAAACTCAACAACCACCTTTCTACTACCCTAGGATTTGATCTCCCATATATAGGAGATCTCCACCTCTATCTACACTCTTAGAGAGCTCTCTAGGACAAAATAAAATATCATAAAGTAAACCATAACAGGAAACGACTAGAGATCGGTCACTAAAATGTGTGCCTAGACCGTGGTCGTCAGTCGTGACGACCCACGCCCCATCAGTAAAGATCCGATACGTTAAGGAAAAGTAATATGGGTACTAATATTGTAATTATCTACTAATAAGGTTAATTTTTTCTCTTTATATTCATTTAAATAGTAACCCATCGCCCAAAATAAAGTATTTTATTTTCCTCTTAAGCCAAGAGAGATTTTTCATCCTTTTTTGTTTCTTGCAACGTCATAAAGGCCAAAGAAGAATATATATTTAAGCGTGAACTGAGATTAGGGATTTGCTTATAATGATTGCTCGTAAAAAATTGGTTTTCGCTAAACGATTATTTAAGATTTTCCCCTCTTTAAAGATCTTTCTTGTTAACGGATCGGTTTGGATCGGATTAGGATCGACCAAATTGTTAACGGATTTGGTTAGGATCCACAAATTGTTAATGGTCATATAGGATTTGGATTAGAACCAGTGGGGTTTCTTAACAGATCAGACTAGGATTATAGCAACCGATCCTAGTCCAATCTGGTCCATTGACAGCCCTATTAATGTCATCCTACCAAACAATATCTTAACTTTACTTTTGATCCATATTAAAACATAGATTTATTCGTTTTTATTGTGATCTAGGTGTACCGATTCCCATTTTGATTTTCTCAATATTAAATATAATTTGTTTGACGAGTTTTCTGAATAAGTCCATTTTGTTGATGAAAATTAGGTTGAGCAGAAAATCAAGAAGCCAAACCATATCAAACAAAATGGTTGAAGTTTTGTTGGTTTGGTTTGATTTTGTTGTGTATTATTTTTTGGTTTAAGCTTTATTTTTTATGTGTTCGGTTTTTGTTTTAGAATTAAGGAACCGGATTTTGATTCTGTTACAAAATCAAACTAATTCATTCTCAAGCCCTGCACGGGGAGGACTTTTTTATTTCCTGTTCTGCCACCTTGTTCGGATGTATAAAGGCCAGTTAACTGGTGTAGGATACCCAATTGATTAAAATGGGAGCATATTCCCTCTGAAACATACTCATCCCTGATTGAATGGTGTCTAAATCATTCGTTGTATGTGTGAGTGCGTGTGTGGGGGGTGGGGGGCAATAGGCAAGACCTGGGACGAAACTTTACACACTAACCCAAGTATAGCGTGAATAATCCTCAATAATCTTCACATAATACTTGTGACTAAATGAACAATAACTGGAGAAGGCCTCAAACATCTGAATGAATAATGTTAGATAAATTGGTACTATGATACATGCGTGAAGCATAAAAAATACATATGTGCTTAGAAAGTTCACACAACACAATGAAACTGGTGACTTTGACTATACGCTTTAAAAATGGAAACAAAGATAATAAATTTTGGAAGTTCACATGTCTTAAATGTGTTTATCTTAAGGCTATTATATCTGAAAAGATTATTTAACACAGCTAAAAGCATGAAAACATGTGTAGTAGTAGGTTTGGGTGCTGTAATAGCCTAATTCTGGGATTTGGACTTAGCCTTTACACCAAATGTACCTAGAACGCTCAAGAACAGTAAACAATAATTAACAAGATAATTTAGCGTGGAAAACCTTTTAATAGGTTAAAAAGAATTACCTCTCTTGAAGATTTTGAAAAAGAGAAGATGATTTTATTGACGTTGCTAACTTATTACAATGAGCACCCTGAGTGTATGGAATTTCAGAGTAAGAATTCTTCTGTATATAATTGCCCGTCCTTCATCTATAGTTCTCTGGTTCAATTTATAGGTCTTATAATATAACTGTTTGATGATCATTAAGATTCTTAATGATCATTAAGATACTTTTTGACCAGATTGTGTAACCTCTTTATCTCTGCTACTATACAGCTGCTCTATTGATAACTGTGCAACGAACTGCTGATGTAAAGCTCAAAAGCGATGACTCAAACTAAGAAATAATGTATATGCCTTTAGTAGTGTTTCCCATATACTGATGAGGTCGAGGATGAAGCTTGTGTCCGAGATACGAAATAAGCTATTACAAGGCAGCTCAAAACCAAGAGCACGAGGAATATCATGAACGAGTAGTGTTGGTTGAGAAACTTTTGTTGTAGCTTGTGTCCGAGATACGAAATAAGCTATTACAAGGCAGCTCAAAACCAAGAGCACGAGGAATATCATGAATGAGTAGTGTTGGTTGAGAAACTTTTGTTGTATGTGTTTCCTGACGTTGCTGTCTTATTTCTGACTGTGTCACGTGCTATGTTGGTAAGTTTGAAAGTTTATATGTAGCATAAGTTTGAGATGCAGAATAAGCCACTACAACCACCCTCTCTCAGCCAACAGTAGGAGAAATATGATGGGCAAGTGGTGTTGGTTGAGAAGTATCATTAATGCTGCAGTTAATATCTGGGAATTATTTTTAATGTGAATTCAAGAATATCGGCTGGTGTCTTTTGGGTTTCCTAGAACCAATGGTTCTAGTCAATGTTGTTGGCATGGGAAATCCCTCTAACGTTAGGAATTTAAATAGTCTATTTAAATGCTCAGCATAGTATAAAAGGCATCCTGAGGTGAGTATGATGAACCAAGCCTTCTTTTTGAACCTTCTCCTGCATTCTCCTATTGTAAACTGTCTTATTGTAACGTAGAAACTGCTGAGTAGTTGGAATCATGGTGACAACACAAACTCAGGCTCGGGAGTCAAGGATTCGTAGGAAGATGAAAGAATTGCGCATCAGGTATTTTGGGTACCAACTGTTACACCTTCTAATGCCAATTCCTGTGTCTCCCACTTATCATCATATGTCATATGAAGAAGTGATGGAGGCTGGAGGTGACCATTATCAAATGGTACGTTTCTACTATCTTCTGACATCTGAGGCGGAGCACCGAAATGGGCTTCGGTTGTTAGCGGAGGAGGTTGTGACAATGGAAGATGAAGCGGCAGGCGTTCGCCCGAGGGAGTATCGTCGGTACCCTTCTAATGAGTGGGTCTTGTTAAAGAAATGAGGCCTTTCGTTTGTCTCTAGCATGTGAGGAGGTGAAGGTTATGGTGAAAGAGGTGGGAGGATGCAGATGATCATTTTCATCCATAGACTATAGATTTTGGCCATAAAGAAGATATTTTATTTGTGATTTCTTGTTCTGACTGTTTTCTAAATCTTGCAGCATGGGATAAGGGTTTGGAAGTTGCTTCAGTTTTTCATCATCTTCTCTGTTGATTCCTGAAAGATAATTTGAACTGTAACTTTTGATGTAATCTGTTGCAATTATTGGGAATATTTTGTTATCTGTAAAGTATCCTGTAAAGAAAATTTCGAACTTAATAAAATAACTTCGTTCTGGGGTCATGAATTTTTATCACGAACTTGTCTGTGTAGTTTGTTGTTTATAAAATAGGAGTTAGGTATCATGGGGTATGATAAGAAAAATCGAGTTGTAAGGAGTTTAGTGTGTATGAGAGTAAATGGTTGAAAAGAGAGGAGTTCAAAAACTTGGTGATAGGAAGTAGATAATGTTTGTAAGATGACTCATCAGGAAGTAACTATATATTGTTTTCTGCGATCTGTGTACTCGAACTGGATGACAGAGTATTCCAAACTGTAAGACAAGGTGGGCATTGATCTGTAGGTGCTACTGCTGGATTTGTATGATCTTGTATGTTGTCATTTTTATATTTGCTCGTATAAATTTTGAGGAGATATTTCATACTATAGAAAGAATGATCTGTCATAGTATTTTGTATTTGATATTGATATTCTGTTGTTCCGTGAATTTTCTTTGAACAATATATCCTTCGGCCAAATCAGTGGGGTAATATTTTCAAAGATCTTCCTGGCGACTATAAAATCATGAATTTTGGCTGTTATGATTGGTATCTTCTGCAGGGATAACTTTGCTCTGGAGGTAATATGACTAACCATGATGAGGACTCATTCTTAGCATGCTCAGCGTGTACAATATGCGATAGATGGTTGGTTTCATCTCAAGGTTGCTGAACTTTGTGAGAGATACTTTCGTCGATTGCCGTATGATGTTGTACTACCAGAATAGCCATTGAACCTTACCGGGCTAGATGAAGAAGGGAAGCGTGTAGAGTATGACCAATTTTTCTGGTGCGACATATTTTGGAGGTCGTTGTTGAGTGCCACGGTGCGGGAACTGATTGTTCAAAAACTTGTGTATGAAAAGATCATTGAAGAGGATGCAAGGGCAACAAATGGAGAGATAATTCTATGTGGGGAAATGAACCATCGAGGTTGTTTTAGATGTAACTGAGGAGCTCGGTAAGCTCGAAGTATGGGAGCTCGGTAATAAGTAATATGTTTTTAGTTGGGTTTGAATAAATGTAAGGTGAGGGATCTTGAAAGAATAAATGAATGTGATGTCCCGATCTGAATGAATACAAATAAAGTATTCTGTTTTACTCTTTGTATATAGATATTGTGAGAGACAGTTGTAGGATTTTAACAACTGTATTGATATCTTCGAATTTTGAATATTGATATGTTTTAGGAAAGTTGTACGATCTTGATAAGGTATAAAAGTAAGGTGATTGGTTGTTTGTACTGTGTTTATGGAAGTACATAATTGTGCAATGGCAGACAATAGGGACAAACGTGATGACAGTAGACGTTATCACAGAAGCCATGATGATGCCTTTAACCGAAAAGATGTGTCTGCAGAGACAGTAGGGGTGACTGACACGTATCTGAAGGAGTCATCGTTTCACAAACTCGGGGAGAGTATAAAAATGTGTTTCTCTCTCCCTCATAAATTATCTACAGTTTTAAAGAAAAAAAAAGTTGTGTCAATCATATTTCCAAGAGAGGAAATGTTTGAGCACTGAGTGTAATTTAAGAAGGAAATCGTTATCAGGCAAAAGAAAACTGTCGGAAAAGCGACGGGAACGATCATTCTCGAAAAGACGTCTGGGTAAAGCAGAGGATTGATGTTCTTCAAGTACAGGTTGGTAATATAAAGCTCTGTCTGGTTGATTTGTTTAGTTATCTGGATAATATTTGTAGTAATTTGTTTAATATGTGTAGTAACTTATTTGATGTGTATAGTAACTTGTTTGATGTGTAGTGACCTGCTTGATATGTGCATCTGATAATGTAAAGGTTGTGGGATGTTTGAATAAAAATAAAGGATATAAGTTTAGGTATATGAATAAACTGTTAGAGAGATAAAATATGTATTTGGGGAAGAAGGGGGAAATTTGAAATGATTGATTTTTGTTTTTTGTTTTGGGAATTTGTAAAATAGGCGTGTTGACTGGGTAAAAGGTAGGTTTGTTTTGTCTGTATGTAATGTAGAGAAAATGATAAAATATATTTCTATGTATGTAGGTTCGATATGCGTTCTTAACCTAGTATTCCCACCAGTAAATTTGTCGTATCGTCCAGTTCCATGGAAACATCATCGTCAGGGAGGGGGAACGAGTGTAGTGTGATGGAGGAAATTGTAAGCAATGTAGAGAGAAGCATAGAGGGTGGGGAACCCAGTAAAATTGAGAAAGTGATAGAAAAGGAGGATAGATTAAAGAAGGAGAAAGTCCTTAGTATATACCCAGAGGGGATAGATGTAGGGAAGGAATACTTGAAATATAAAAAGAAATTACAGGGAGAATGGGGAAGTTATGTGGAGGAGCAAGGTTTATGGTTCAGGGCCTATATCCTCGGTAAAAGGGAGGAGGTTGTATACTACCAAGTCCCATGCTTGGCGAAGTGAAAGAAGGATAGAGGAATTGGTGAGGATGTGAATCTCTCATATTACAATGGTCTCGGACTCTCAGACCCGAGTGATGTGTTTTTATGTTTCTTGAATCAAGTCGTATATGGCCTTAAAATTCCTCTGACCTACTCTTAGAAAGGGGTTATGAATGTGTTGCAGTGTTACCCTGCCCAGTTAAATGGGAATGTTTATGAAATGATGAGGGTACAAGAGGCATTGAATGAAAAATGGAGGAAGGAAGGAAATGCGAAGCAATTCGAAGCTGAAGATGTAATAAAGTTTTATAAATGAAAATATGTCGAAGGTCGAAGTAGTGGTTACCTGTGATTCATCTAGACCGAAATTCTTTGACTTTGATTCTACGAGTAGACCATAGAACGACCACCTTATATGGGCAGAGGGTAACTGTATGCAGGTTCCAGATGAACCAGCGCTCGAACTGAATTATAGATATTATAATCCAAGTAATGTTGACCAATCTTCAAATAAACAATAACCATGTCTTCATGATGTTATATAATGTTGTGTTCCTTATATTGGCAGAACCCAAACCTTCATCTACGCAGGACAAGACCAGCCTGTTTGACTATGATGCTCGAGATCAGGGTGAGCTAAAATAGGTACTCAGTGAGTTGGGTATCTGTAAAGATAAAAGGGTAGATTTTGCAGTACCCAAAGTTCAGCGAGCTTAGGAGGAACGAGCTATGGCTAAGGGAAAAGTTTTCTTGACTATGGATGATGTTCTTAATGTTCCACCTCCTGTACCTCAGAGCACCAAACAGAATACTCGGCGGCCCATGAGGCCAGCTCGACAGAGTACTTCTGTCACCGGGGTGGTGTCCACGGCACGAGATATCGTAAAGTATGTTTCTGACGATGTGGCTGAGAATCTTAAAGTGAGTGCAGTTGCTCATGTTGAGGTCGAAAAGACCTCGTTGAAAAGAAAAAGGCATGAGGAAGAGGGTAGTTCTTGAACTAATTCTCGTGCTACAACTAAGATGGCAGAGCTAGAGCTGAAATACTGTCTGATAGCTGGGACAGATCCAGAGCAGCTCGATGTGGAGTATTATGAATATACTTTTGTGGTATGTTCTAAAAATCCTTAATTATCTTTGTATTCAGACTGAAAGCTGTTGTGTTGACTTTGTCTTTGTATTTTATACTGGCAGCTCTCAATGTTGTTGAAGGGGGCGAAAAAGTGTTTGGAAAAGAAGAGCCAGAAGTTCGGGGCTCTTACAACGAAGTTCAAAGTTCAATCTGCTCGTATGAAGGAGTTTGAAGATCAATCTGCTCGTGTGAAGGAGCTCGAAGCTGAGCTCAAGCTAGAGAAGGAGATGAGAGTTGAAGAGGCTAAAGCGGCTGCAGAGCTCACAGAAAAGTATTCAGATCTGGAGGAGCATGATGATGTGATGTCGAAATCGGTTGAGGCCCTTAAAGTGGAACAAAATCACTTTATCCAATCCTATTATGATTTTGGATTGAGTCCAGCTGATGTGAAGCTAGGCCAGGTCGGAAGGTATAAGGAAATAGAGTTTCCTTCAGAGGTCCCAGAGGAAGTGATGGCAGACGCTGGTATTTCTCCTGAGAAAGCGTTGAAGTTTCCACCAGAAAGTACTGAACCAGTTCGAGTAGTTAAAAAAACATTGGATCCTTCTTTTTAACGTGTTGATCCAAGTCATCCGGTTGGGCCAACATTGGATCCTCCATCTGAGGTAGAAATCAGTAAGAATCGTTAAACCTTCTGTGGTATTCTGTTTTTGATTTGATGCAGTTCGTGTGGTATCAAAGTAATAGTACTCTGTCTTTGTTGAAGTTGGAGTGATAATTTGAAACATGTTTGTTTTGGATGTCTGTATTATAACAAAATATTTGTACTCTCTGTAGGAGATATAGCGATTAAGAAAAACTAATTCCGAACTGGAGAAGTCATTGAGTAGAGTAAGGGATTTCGTGGCTCATATTCAACAAGTACTTAATAAAACTGAATATGAGAGAAGAAAATTTAAGTTGAATTATGAGAAAACTTTTAAAGAGTTATATGATCTACAGTCTAGATATGCTAAAATAAAAATATAAAGGGATGAGGTGTTAAGAAAGGAAGAGGAAAGGGGGGTATTAGTTCAAAATCCAAAAGAGTTGACATGTTTTAACGACCCGAGTAATAAAGCTAGGTGTCAAAGTATGTTAATAGCTCCGACATTGTATTTTGAGGTCGAAGTAGATAGTGAACGAGGGTTAAAAGAAGCTTATGTAGAACTTTTGAAGGAGAGAGGCGTAGTTCTGGACCCAGCTCGAGTTATTTTTTAGCTCAAGAAGTACGTAATCGTCATAGTTTAGAGGCGAGAAAGTGTTCTACTCGAGCTGGTATGTTTGCCGTATGGGGTGATATAAAACCTTTATCTGATGTATTTGGCTTTATGTAGGATCGGAGGGCCATGAGAATTATATTTTTTAGGATAAGGAAAGAGCAAATAGAGGTTCAAAGCAATTAGAGGGTTAATTAAAGGGGTTACAGGATGAGTTATTACAACACGTGGAGAAAAAATGTCTTTAGCAATGCGGTTGTTGAAAGAAGTGGTTGTTCGAATGAAGGTAGAAGCTGATTTGAGGGCTTTAGGTGTATTATAGAAAGAAACACGTCATCGGCTGTACAAAGCGCATATGACATTGAAGAAGCATCTATATCCGTCGCGAGCAAATGTTACTACTCGAACAGAATATGAGCGTTATATAGACAGTGTTACTGATTTTTATGGGGGAGAAATGTTTAGGGTAAAGAATAAATTTAGGAAGTTCGTGACGGGATGTAGGAAGATTTTTGATGTAGAGAATGCCAATACTAAGAATATGTGGTTTACCAAAGGAGATGGAGAAATTGTTGGTGTCAAACCCATTCTGAGGTTGAGGGAACTGTCATCAGAAGAGGGTGAGGAGGAGGTCAAAAGCCTGATACCCCGATTGCGCTGCAAATAATGTCAGTAGGAGGTGACCTTTACCACTCCGATAGATGTGTAAGTAATGAATCGAAAGAGTTCAAGAAATAAAGGGCAGTCTTCTCATTTCTTGAAGAATCGAAAATAGGGTATTTTTGTTTTTCTTTTACCGGCCCTGCATATGTGTTAGATCTTTGTATACTGTTGTTGATGATAAATGAAATTTGTTCTTTGTGATGATGAATGGAACAGTGTATCGTTATTACTCAGATACCAGGTTCTTGATTTAAACTTGTTAACTGTGATATGTAAGCTGTTGTGATAATCAAACTATTATAAATGTAAACTGTGATGATAGGCGGAATTAATAGCTATTCAAAGTTAGTGTGACGCGTTACACGTCTAAAATGAACAACTGAACGCTGAGTTAAGTTTGAGTCAGGTCGCATTAAAAGGTGCTACTGAGTTAGAAGAAAGAACGAAGGTTAAGATGGTGAAAGAATGAGACGTAGGAGCTCGATTGTCCGCGAAACTACAGAAGAAAATGGCAGATCTAGCCAACATACTGAGAAAGATAGAGGAGTTAAGAGAAATTATAATAAAGAAAGAGATTAGATTTACAGGTGGCTCGAGGCAAGCGAGCCAGCAGGGAGTGGAGTTGATATCCGCTCGAGTTTGAATTATAGAACTATTGGTAGAATTAGAGGAGGAAGGTAAGAATGTGAAAGACTTACAATTCCAAGTAAATGTGCTTGAAGCAGAGAGTGCTAATACGCGAGCTCGTGCTTCTAAGTATGAAGTGTTGTGGCTAGTTGTTGATGTTCTGATAAAGAAGATAGAAGAGGCCTGTAATAGACAGAACGAAAACATAAATGCAGCTTGGAAAAAAGTAATCACTCTAGAGCATACCATACAGGGGTTGAAGTTAAATACCTTGGAGCACCTAGAAGAGAATGTAGAATTGCGTGATGCAAATACGAAGTTAGATGCTGACCAATTACAGGCGGAGATAATTCTTGATAAAAGGATGGTAGAATGGGATAATCGTAAAGTGGAAATTGATGGGTCAATATCTCCGATTTATCATATGGATGAGTTCATGACAGTGTTGGAGTCTCGAAATTCTGATGTGCTGGGTGAGAAACGACGAGTAGAGAAGCACTGCGATCATTTGAAAACTTCGTTGAAGAAAGCTCAAAGTAAACTTAGCGAGCTTATTTTGTTTAAACAGGTGAAGACAGAAGTAGGTGACGTATAATAGAGAGATATGACAGCAGTGATTTCAATCTTTACATCAGAGTTCTAGATATTTAAAGTAGAAAGCAAACTAGTGTATGATGGTTTAGTTGGCAAACGTGCGCAATATGACATTGAGGCAATACGGTGTGAGTATCTAGGTCCCATAGTAGCCAAAATTAGAGCTCTAAGACAGAGTATGGTTAGAGATGGAAAGAAAATTGTTATAGGGAAAATGCGAGAGTTTATGCGTCAATGGCTGTACACGGATTGTGCACGTGACATTGCTGGACCTTCTAATTTAGGTAATGGTTCAAGTGATAGCTCTAGCGAGGAGTAACGATTATGAGGAGGCGTTACGTATGTTAATTGATAAATCAATGATATTGTATTAGTCGAACATATGTTATATAGGATGGTCCCAAAGGTTATCGATCGTAGAGGAACATAGATGGACGATCGGTTTGGTTGAAACCATAACTGATTCGTAACATAAGAGGCGATTGGTTTGGTAGAAGCAACAAACGATCTGTAATATAAATAAATAATCAGTTTGGCCAGAGCAACAAATGATCGGTAAGGTAATAGATGGTCGGTTTGGCCAAAGCAACAAACGATATGTAATGTAATAGCTGATCAGTTTGGCCAAAGCAACAAATGATCTATAATGTAATAGATGATCGGTTGGCCAAAGAAAAAAACGATCAGTAATGTAATAGATGATCGGTTTGGCCAAAGCAACAAATAATCTGTAATGTATTAGATGATAAGTTTGGCCAAAGTAACAAACGATATGTAATGTAATAGATGATCAGTTTAGCCAAAGCAACAAACGATCTCTAACCTGTATATAGAAGTACCTGTTGGATATATTAGAAAAGTACTATAGTATAGGGCAATTGAACACAAGTATTTCATTGGTGTAAGATTGACGTATGATAAATGTGTGAGATAGAGTATTATATGAAATAGTAGAAAGTACTCAGATGTATGGGGATCGAACATAAATCTTTCTTTGATGTAAGATCATCATACAAGATGATAGATTGATTTGTAGAAAAGTATACTGTGATAGATTTTTATCGGCGATACAATTTCAATCTCCTAGTGTTCCAAGGATTAAAGATTTGATCTCCGTGTTCAGTAGAAAAATCGTAAGAACCAAAGCCATTTTTTCTAATAATAACAAAAGAACCTTCCCAATTTTTGGACAGTTTCCCAGAGTTTACTTCTTTTCTGTGTTTGGGAATTTCTCTTAGGACGAGATCTTTGATTTCAAACTCTCTGTGACGAAGGCGCTTGTTGTAAGATCGGACAAGAGCTTGGTGGTATCTTCCCAAATTCATGATTGCTCTGTCTCTAGTCTCCTCGATCGAATTCATGTTACATGCCAACTGGTACTTATTCTCTTCATCCATCATGGTATGGTTGCGTATTGGGTGATGATATAGAGTGGGGATGATTACTTTTGTACCATATGCTAATAAAAATGGTGTGTATCCAGTTGATACCTGAGGTGTTGTGCGATATGCCCACAAGACATGTGGTAGTTCTTGGACCTAATTACCCTTCTTCTCTGTCAAACGCTTTTTGATTCTATCCACTATAATTTGATTAGTGATTTCTGCCTGGCCATTTCCTTAAGGGTAATATGGAATTGAGGGGGAGTGGATGATATTGTGTTGATTGAGGAACTCAACGACTCTGGAGCCAACAAACTGAGGTCCATTATCAATTCTGATGAGATGGGGGCAACCGAATTGGATGATGATGGTTTCCCAGATGAATTTGATAACTTCGTCTTCACATGTACGGCATAGAGGAAATATTTTTAACCATTTTGTGCAGCAATCTGTTGCTACTAGGAGGTGCTTCCTTTTGCCTGGTGCCGTGGAGAATTCGCTTACAAGGTCAAGGGCCTATCTTTTAAATGGCCAAACAACATTGCTGGAATAGAGTTCCAAGGCTGGAGCTCAAATTTGGGGGACATGTCTTTGGCAGGCATCACACTTGCTTACAAGTTCAATGGCTTGAGCTTTTATCTTGGGCCAAAAGACTCCTTGAGTAAAAGCTCGATTTACGAGAGATCTTGCTACTGCATGGGAACCACAAGACCCCTCGTGGAGTTCATGCAGGAACTTTTGAGCTTCTTTGTTCGACAAACATTTGAGGTACGGTCCGGTGATCGAAATTTTGTAAAGGAAACCGTTGTCCATGATGTATTGCTTAAGATTATCAAGTATGCGTCTCCTCTCCGTGGAATCTGTAGGTAGTTCGCCATCAAATATGTTTTTAGTCCCAATATATTTGAGGTAAGGTCATCTCCAATCGTCCTCATCCTCTTCAACGCCCCCAGTATTGACAGAGTTTGAGCTTATGATGTTAATAATGGGGGTGGATAATACTTCGATCTTTAGATAACGCGCTTCCATACAAAGGATTCTGGCTAGATACGCGAGAGAGTCTAAATGCCTATTTTCTCCGCACGGTAAATGTTCGATAGCAATTTTTTTTTAATCTTCTCATTCTGTCAGCTACTGCTACTGTGCAGTCGACCATCTTTTTGTTCTTCTAGAACTTTTCTATGTAATGGTTCACAATGAGTAAAGAGTTTGTGTAGATAGATAACTCAGAAACTCTAATCTCTAGAGTCATATCTAGATCGTGAATCATTGCTTCATACTCGGCCTCATTGTTGGTTGTTTCAAAATTGAGCCTGACTGCTTTCTCAATCCTGTCATTAGAAGATGTGATAAATACGATTCTGATGCCTAATCCTGCAGGTCCAGAAGATCCATCAATTAATAGACACCATCCCTTTTGAGTTATCCAGCCTGACTTTTCTTCGAAGTGTTCCTCATTGTTATTAGTACTGCCTTCTTCCTAGTCAAGATCTTCTATTGGGAAATCTGTGATAAAATCTGCTACTGCTTGACCTTTTTTAGAGTGTCTTGGTTCAAAACAGATGTCGTATTCGCCAAGAGTGACCAACCATGTTTGTACTCGTCTGGATTTTTCCCGCTTGGATAAGATCTCTCGTAAAGGGTAATTTGTCACCACTCGAACAGAGTATGCTTGAAAATACTATCTCAACTTTTGTGATGTGTACACGAGAGCTAAGAAAAATTTCTCAATCTTGGTATATCGGGACTCTATAGGAGTTAGAGTCTTACTAATGAAGTAGATAGGTTTTTCTGTCTTCCCATCAAGTCGAATAAGGATAAAACTTAAAGATTCTTCGGTAACTGCAAGATATATTGTGAGTTCTTCCCATTTGTTAGGTGTACTCATCACTGGAGATGATCCCAAGTAAAGTTTGAGCTCCTGAAATGCTACTTCACATTCTATTGTCCACTCGATCTCAGGATCCTATTTAGACTTTTGCTTTCTTGTCCCTTCACGTAAAAGGTTGAACAACCATTGGCATCGATCTGAAGACTTCGAAACAAAATAATTTATTAAGGCGATCTTGCCTACTAACTTCTGTACATCTTTCTTTATTTTTAGAGAAGCATAGACAATAGAGCGTGAATACGATCTGGACCAGCTTCTATACGTCTCTTACTGATTAAATGCCCCACAAATTTTCCTATTTGGACCCCGAACTGGCATTTTTCAGGGTTGAGCCTCATCTTGTTGAAACGGAGAATTTTGAAAGTAGTGCGCAAGTTTATAAAATGGTTCTCTATTTTAAGATTTTTGCACAATATATCATCAATGTAGATTTCCATCATTTTTTCGAGGTGGTCTTTGAACATTTGTGTCATAAATCATTGATAAGTGGCTCCATCGTTCTTGAGACCGAAATGCATTACCTTATAACAGTATAAGCCATGTTTTGTAATGAAAGTTGTCTTTTCTTGGTCATCAGGTAGTATAGGTATCTGATTGTATCCTGATGCGGCATTCATCATGGACATGAGTTCATGTCCCGCAGTAAAATCGAGCAGATGGTTTATGATAGGAAGTGGAAAACTATCCTTTGGAGTATGCTTGTTGAGGTCCGTGAAATCTACGTACACTCTGATCTTGTCATACTTCTTTGGGACTGCCACAATGTTCAAGATCCATTCTGGGTAATTGGCTTTTCTGATGAAGCCAACTTTGATGAGTTTGTCAATCTCTTTATTTACTTCTTCTCGGAGTCTTGGTACTAAGGTCTTCTACTTTTGTTTGATAGCTTTGGCTTTCTCCTTTAAATTGAACATGTGGCAAGCCAGATTGGGTTCAATGCCTGACATTTCATAAAATATCCAAGCGACTACATCACTATTGTCTTTAAGGAACTAAATGAGGATATCTTGTTCTGTCATTGTCAAAAGAGTGTCAATGTATGTTCCTCGCTTTTCTCTACTGATTTTGACATACTCTGTTGTTTCTGCGTTGGGCAGATGGTTTTCTGCGGAATTTACTGTATAGTTTTTTGTAGTGCGTCCTGTTGTTTTTTATAATTGTTATACAAGCTGCGGCTCTGAGGATTTTGGAATGATGACAATAAAATTTTCACATGCTCGAGCTAGCTTCTGACTTCTTTTGATCTCATATATGCCTTTATTCCACTCAAATCGTAGCGCCAAATAATAGGTGGACAGAATAGCTTGTATATTGTGTAACCAGCAACGTCCTA
This sequence comes from Kingdonia uniflora, assembly GCA_014058105.1. NCBI lineage: Eukaryota > Viridiplantae > Streptophyta > Magnoliopsida > Ranunculales > Circaeasteraceae > Kingdonia > Kingdonia uniflora. Next base: position 1,313,098 of record JACGCM010000376.1, read on the forward strand.
TTATCCCCAAATAACGGGATTTTGCATTGATAACACAAAATACAACGTCGAGTGTCACAGGTCATGCCGTAATTGGAAGTATAATCTTTCCTACACGTTCTTCTTTAGATCCGTTAAATCTATATATATATATATATATCAATGTCACTGGGCTGTACATTGTCAGCTAGTCCCATCTGATCAATCGTTCTTTGAAAAAGTAATTCAATAGTACTCCCAGTATCTATCATCATTGTATGAAGCACCATTTCTCATTTTTAGCATGATCACCAAAGTATCATGGTGAGGATAGTTGATATGACGAACATCACAGTCGTCGAAAGAAATTCCTGTTCGTTGAGAGCTAGACACGAGAAGTAAACGAGCTTCTTTGTCTTTCATGGATAGGTCATGATATTGGTTGACCTGTCGTCTCTTAGTTCTATTCGATTGGTTGACAGTCTGAGTCTCAACGAAGTGGCAGAACAACATATGGTATACGTATTTCTCTCTTGGCGGCTCTTTAGTTTGTACGACTTCTGTAGGAAGTTTGTAACTCCTATTCTTATAGCTTTCGGCGTCTACAATGCACTCATGCATTCATCCATCAGTGAAGATATAGTCCAACAACCGCTAGCTGTAAGGCAAAGCAGTATTTTGTTTCATGATGTCTGACCTTGTGGTGAATACAATATGGTTTGTTCTCAATGGGTTGGAGATATTGTGCATTGCGAAAAAACCTATTCTTCTGAAGTAGAGGGTAAATATTGGCTATGGTCACATTTATTTTGGGAAGGCAAGGTTTTGGCAAGTTACTCCCCTTTCGAGGTCGCTCATCGTTAGGTTTTGTTTGTTTCCTGTCTCCTCCCTGATCGACAATACTATTAAAATCCTGGTTGGCTGACTGATCTCGAGCTGCTAATGTTGACTTCTGAGGTTTCTATTTATCGGACACCATTATTTCCAGGTCGATATACCCGTTGACCTTGTCGATCTTGTCTTCCAGGGTTGTTGGCTTGTTTAGGACGAGGTACTCTTTCGCCCTTCCATCAACAAGTAAAGCATTAGTGAAAGTTGATATAGTGATCTTCTGGTTGAGGTGATCTACCTTTCGAGCTAACTCTAAAAACTCCTTAGTGAATGTCTCGAGCTTCTCTCCAGGCATCTGCTTAAGGCTAAAAAGAGAATATAGATTCTCCTATTTATCTCTATTGTGTGAGTAATTCTTGACGAAGAGTTCTCGTAGCTGTTAGAAAGCTATGATAGATCCTTCAGGCAGTGTGTGGAACCATCGCAGAGGTTCTCCGGGCAAGCTGATAGGGAAGAGCTAGTAGAGAATGTGGTTGGACGTGGAATGCTGGCTTAAAGTGTCCTGGAACTCTCGGACATACTCCACTGGATTTGTTCCTTTGTATTTGTGAATCTTCGGAGTATGAAACCCGATGGGGACCTCGCCATCCAATAGCTTCTGTGTTATCAGGCTTTTTTGTAATATGTTGTGGATTCCTTTAGTCGGAGTCTGAGCTTCAAGCATTTCTTTGACTCATCTTTCAACATGTTCCTGAGTCATATATTGTCGAGCTGCGGTGGTTAGGCGGGTGACACGTCCTTCTCCAAGATTAAGGTCGCCACTCCCTTCACTTAACCGTTCTTTTGCTGGGACTCAAACTTTTTAAGGTGGATTTTCAATCTGCCTGACTCTCGCTGGATCGCCATCTACTTCCTGGTGAGCCTCCTGGATCGGGATGGGCTTCATTTTATGTTGATGATGGTTAGATCGAAGCGCACCTCCTACGTGATTGCCTTTCGGAGGAGATCATATTCTATCATGAACAGAAATTCGCGAGCCTTCAGGTTGTACGACTTTATTCTTCTGAGCGGCGATCTGCTGACCCTGTAGCACCTTTAGTGCGTCATCTACACTCCCTAACTGTTGCTCCAAAGTAGGACGTCTTTCTATTTTAGAATTTAAAGTGGCCCGCAGATTCGTTAGTACAACATTTTCTTCTGCGTGAACTATCAGCGTGCTCTGACCTGGAGGTGACATTCTAAAAGATGGTGATCAGCGGTTTCTGAGATAATGGGTTTGAGAACTTCAGTTCCTACAGACGGTACCAAATGTAATGGCCTAATTCTGGTATTCAAACTTAGCCTTTACACCAAATGTATCTAGAACGCTCAAGAACAGTAAACAATAATCAACAAGATAATTTAGCGTGGAAAACCTTTTAATAGGTTAAAAACCATGACCTCTCTTGAGGATTTTGAGAAATAGAAGATGATCTTATTGACGTTGCTAACTTATTGCAATGAGCACTATGAGTGTATGGAATTTTGGAGTAAGGATTCTTCTGTATAGAATTGCATGTCCTTCATCTATAGTTCTCTGGTTCTATTTATAGGTCTTATAATATGGTCGTTTGATGATCATTAAGATTCTTAATGAGGGAAGTTATAAAGTATATGTAGGATACTCTTTGACCAGATTGTATAACATCCTGATCTCTGTTACTGTTCAACGGCTCTACTGATGACTGTACAACGAACTGTTGATGTAAAGCTCGAAAGCAATGGCTCGAACTGAGGAATATTGCATATGCCTTAAGTAATGTTTCCCATATGCTAATGAGGTCGAGGATGAAGCTTGAGTCTGAAATACGAAATAAGCTATTATAAGATGACTATCAGCCAAGAGCACGAGGAATATCACGAACGAGTGGTGTTGGTTAAGAAACTCGTGTTGTATTTATTTCCTGACGTTGTTGTCTTATTTCTGACTGTGCCACGTGCTCCGTTGGTCAAGTCGAAAGTTCGTATGTGGCATGAGTTTGAGATGCATAATAAGCCACTACAAGTGCAATCATACCGGCCATAATGCGTTGGATCCCATCAGAACTTTGCAGTTAAGCGTGTTTGGGTGAGAGTAGTACTAGAATGGGTGACCTCTGGGAAGTCCTCATGTTGCACCTCTCTTTTAAAAATATTATATCTCTTGAGGCAAGGCTTTAGTCTTCATCTCCTTGTAATTTTCTCATATATCTATAAAATCCACCTTTTGCCAAAAAAAATGCGGTAGTAGGTGGTGACCACTAAAAGTGTTGAGTTTGACATACTTTAAAGATGGTAATAAGAGCATCCACAACAGCTAGGTTAAAAATGACATGACAAGGTGGATTTCAAAATCCACCCTCTTTGAAACAAATTCACCTCCCAGCAGCTAGGTGAAAAATCCATGTGGCAACCCATTTTCCACCTTGAGGGTAGATTTTTGGTGGATTAATGCCGCGGAGTTCAAAACTGTGTGTTGGGTAATGGACGCTCCAGATGGAGACACGTGGCCAGATCTTATGTTTTTGATTATGCCACGCAGTTCAGAACTGCGCGTTGATTGTGCCCCGCAGTTCAGAACTGCGGGGAGTGATATTCACCTTGATTTCGATATAAGTGTTGTGGGGTGGATTGAATTCACCCTGATTTTGGGCAAATCTACCCACCCTACTAAAAATATATATATATATATAATAGCGCGGAAGCGTATACAATAGAAGGTGGCGACCGAAACATGTTGCCCCCCCCCCCCCCCAACATCCTCCTCGTAGGTAGGTCATGAAAATTGCAGTGCTCAAGAAAGATATAGAACAAGTCAGACAACTTACAAATGATAAATTAAGAGCAAGATGGCGAGCTTGAATTACAGATTGTAATTTTATGTCAAAGGCTAAATGAACAGTAACGTTGGTGGTGAATGAAGTGTATAAACCATCAGCAATGCGTACATCTCTATGTACAAAGGGCACTTATACTTCTATGAAGTGATGTAATTTACCAGTATATAGTATGACCAACCCTTCCACAATACAATTAGATCGCTCCCACGACCATAAATTCCACGGCTCCTCCACGACCACCGCAATAAGTTCTATAAAGTGATGCAATTCATCGTTATGAAATAACTCTGATGAGAAGAAAAAGGAAGGCGTTAAGAGACCCTCCTGGCCCAATCCTAAACACTTTAGGATCATTTTTCAAACCTTCTTCTATTTTGTGATAAGAGAACCAAAATTTAGTATGACTAGCCCTTCTACAGTGAGTACAATTAGATCGCTCCCATGACGTAAATTTCACTACTCCTCCCCGAACACCACCAGTGGCAGAAAAATAGATGTGACAGCAGGAATCATCTGATAAGGAATGATAACATGGGATGAGTCTTGGGCCTGAGAAGGAGCAATACAACGTTGACACTCATTGGCCTCAATGGTAGCAAAATATTCAGGTAATTCTAAGCATCACCTCTTTACAAGACCATATTTCTACTGTTGATGTACACATCGTGTTTATGCAGCACAAGTTGTAGTTTTAATCTTTCATCTGTAACATGATTTGGTAAGCTTTTATTTTTACTTCATGATTGTGCAACTGCTAAGTTGTTTGCAACTCTAAGGTTACGAGGCTTTTAGTCATTTCAACTCTAGATATTGTATATTACATTACAACCTTTTAATTCCCTCCACTAGGTTTAGAGGTCATTTGACAACCAATTATAGTATACAAAGCTTTTAACCTTCTTCATGTCTTGCAAATCCCCTATGTCTCAGTGTAGGTCTATAATATATATATTTTTTATCTTTTATCTTAAATTGCTTTGCTGGAAAACCATGCTGCACTGCCATTATAATTTCCATCTCTCCCATAGGGTATAAATCATATTTCCAATTACTGATTTTATGCATCATTAATGTCTAATTAGTAATTGAGCATAACGGTCTAGCATGCGCGTTAGCACATGCCTCAGTGCTCGTACCTTCTGTTATTAAGGCATTGGATACCGAAAATGCAAAGACAAAGGTTACTGCTGCAAATATCCATTTCAACTTATCAACATATAGCCTGAACTGGTCATTATTGGGGACTCTAGCGGTCTCAAAGCCCTTTTACATATCATAGAAGTTGGGGTCGATCTTACAGCCATGACGTATGCCATTAGAACAATCTTTAACCTGTATATGATCAATAAGAACATACTAAAGGCGATCGAAGATGGGGCAGTAAAAGTGATTATGAAGAAGGTTTCTGATGGAGCATGCATTTATGAGTTGTGGGCTATCCTTCGTATCTTATCCATGTATGCGGATGCTGTCAAGCAGATAAATGTTTTGATGGAGTTTGAGTTTTGTTGAATGGCTTAAGAGGTAGCACCGATAAGGCTATTGTCGAAAATTGTATAGCGACACTTGATTAGATCTGCTTAACGACTCAAAAAAGTTGATGGAAATTTATGAAGAGGAGAAGAAGTATATGTCGTTATCTCGGGTTGTTCATAATGGGACTACTGTTGCTAGAAAGGCTGTTAATAGCATCCTTGCACAGATTTACAAGGCTAAATAAAGATTATGATCTTTTTCTTGAACCTCAGTCTACAACTATAATTTCTTCTAGCATGTAATAAATTGTACAGTTTAATCCATCCCTGTCACGGCCCAGCCCAGGTCTGGCGCTACAGTGCCCGAAGCACAGCAAAATAAGGGACCGTGCGACGTACACACATGTGCGGTCGGCGTGTACCAGCCATCTTCACTTGCGCAGCGCGCGCCAGTGGAGTAAACCCACGGATGCTAGAGCGACATCCGGATAATCCTGGATACTCGTGAGGGGTCATCGAATATGTATTCGGTATAGGCAACAATGCTGAAGATTCTCTCAATAATCCCTACAGCGTAATCTCTCGTGACGCACACGAGATACGGAAAGCACACCTGTCCTGTAGCGGATCAAGATAGCTCAATATGCCGGGTTCCAGATATGGGACATATATATGAAGGGGTGATGAGCCTGGACTAGTCACATTGTCCATCTGTAAGGGGCGGTGCGTCTCGGGCAGCCCATGGGGCATAGCGGTGCCGTTCAAAGCCCTATCTGGAAAACGGCCCGCATTACGAGGCAATGTCTCCTAGCCTTCCCTAGGCCTAGGAAAACTCATGACTATCCCTTATAGATAGCCCATGAGCCGGGGTCCATGATGACCAAGCCTTGAAGCTCTTTTGGTCATGGGGAGGAATTGACCAAGGTTCCTCCTTAATATAGCTACTAAGTAAATAGCTAGTTTCCAAAAGGAAACGTTAAAACTGGAGACAAAGCGTACTGGCCATTTTCGTCCCCTTAACGAATTCCGATTCTGACGAAACTTGGCGTGCAACTATATTAAGTCATAGAGAACATATATCCAAGGTCAAAACTCAAAACGCTCGGGTAGATTTGCCCGGCGTTCGGTAGGCCGTCACAATCCCAGTACTCAAACTTGGTACAGTTTGTGGGATTCTCCTGTTTGAACAGACATCATGAATGTTTTACTACTAGGCAAGTTTTACTGAAAAGGATTTTTCAATCACCATGAATGATATACTCCTAGGCAAGTTTTACTTGATTTTTTTTTACCGCATTTCTGTAAATGAAGCTTCATGCTATGTGAATTTCTGTAACTTAGTTATCAAGTAATTTATGAGAGTCAGCATTCAGTTTTTATTAAGATTATCCTCCTCTGCAGTGGTTCAGTCAAATAAGCGGCAACCTCCTCTGAAATAGTTCATTATCCTGTTTGAACAATGAAACTCAAAGACATGAGAACCACCATGGATACACAATGTGTGTCAAACTAGCTAGGTGTTATTGCATATTTTGAGCTTAATTTCACGACTGCAGCCACAGGGCCACGTAATGCAAATATGCAACTAGTAGTATATATGTTAGTATTACTGCAAGAACTCTTGTTATCTAGCGTAACTTCTTTGGTTTTCACTGCAAAATGTCATGATGATGAAGTTTTTTTAAAAATGTACGATCTGATAAATACCTGCCGAGTTCGTGTTAGGCAAGTTTTACAGAAAGCAGAAAGGGATTTTCTTTCCCGCACTTTTACTTTTTGATAGTTTCGTGCTATGTGGATGTCAATCTGTGGCTATCAAGGAATTGATGAAAGTTCTCTAATCCCAGGGCAATAAAATAGCTTCAAGATCAATAACTCCAACAGAGTTCATATCAACATCAATAACTACAAAACATTCTAAGAACTCTAGATTTCTTTGTGATAATATACACTGAAACCTTCTGAACAAGCCAATCGAACTCCTTGTTGTATCAACCAGGAAGAGCTATGTAGAGGTCTAGAAGATGCTTTCATGAGTCCATATCACTTTGTTCTAATTAATTTCAGTTCTCGAAATTCTTACTTCCCCACATATGTGTGATTTGGAGCAGGCATATGGGGTATTCCAAGAATAAACGCTATCAAATATTCTTCAAAGTTGTAGCTTAACCTGTGAACCACCAACCTGACTGCATGAATGAAGAGGTAGGGTGATAGAATTTGTAGCTTGTTTCAATTTCATTTTAGAAGTTGTGAAGGCAGCCTAATGCTGCTTTTATGCAAACTGAATAGACAAATTATTCTCTTATAATAAACCGGCTTGGCTAATATGGCCTCCTTGTCAGGGCAGCGAGCATTGTTTAATAACGAGACTTTGAACGGGGGTTGGCATGAAAGTTTCACAAGCAAACTTTGTTAGCCTTTTTCTTCCAAAACAATGCGAAGTTAACAACCATGTATACACAGGACAACTCCATCATATTCATGCGGGAACTAGTGGGAATAATCACTCAAGAAGAACAAACCATCCCTAGAGATGTGTTCTTTAAGGATCAATATATCTTATATGCTTCGAAAGCTATGAAAATCGAGTCTGGAACCTCGGATCAATATATCTTAAGACTATTAGTACTGGTAGATTTCAGTTTTCTTTAAGGTTCTCGTAAGAATATAGATTAGTGACACGCAGGCGTTCATCAAACTCTCATGTACCTTTGAGCTAGGTGTTATTGCTAGGATGCAATAAATTTAATTCACAAAACTAATCATGCAAGGATACGAACACCCTTGATGTTGAATCATAACGAGTGGTTCAAGATACATAGATAAAGTCATGGCGAACAGGACCACAGTTGTGGTAGCTCATCCATGATTAAGAAGAACGCAGACTTGATCGTGGTGGTAAAAATTGGAGTTATTGCTGAAAAGGGAAAACATGCATGATACTTTGATGATAAAGAAGGAGTTTATACCTTTCCATATTATACTTTACACGAGTGCTTCATTATCTAAGGCAATATATATTGCCAGGAGATAGACAATTAAAGATTTCTGCCAAAGTGAAAGTCGAATATTCGGATACCGTGAGAGCCCAAGTTGGAAGTTACACCTTGACTCGCAGAAGTTGCATAATGACGAGACAATCGTGTACTTGGATCAACTGCATCCTAGCCATACAATCGTAATCTCCGCTATAGATGTCAAAAGGCCCCAATCATTTTGACACAAAAAATAAATAAAATTTGAGGGAATTCGCTATTTCACATGCATACATTTTGAAGTATGGCCATTTGGGTGTAGAACTTCAGATTTGGTGTTAAGCAACAGTCTTATTCATGTGTATTGTACGCACGTAGACTGTTTAACGAGACAGTCTAATAGAGATGTTGTATCTAAATACGACGTCAATGTATCAAAATTTCTGACAAACCCAAAATGGCATTCTTGGTTGGGAATTGCAGGACCCATTCTCGTGTTCAGAGGGATTGACCTAACCCGTCCACGATGCCATCTTCCCGGTCACGGAGCATTCGTCGTTCTCACCTAGTGTGTACTAATAACCAACATGTTTATACTGTTACTAAAACCGTTATGGCAGTTAGTTTTAACCCATGGTTAACAGTTAAATCAAGACTGGTTAGCTTAGAAGCATAAGTATAAAATGCAGAAAGAGGTTGCTCTATTTCACAAAATCACAATTTGCTCTGTTTTCACAAAAAATCACAACTTGCTTTGTTTCTTCTTCTTGTTCTACAAGAAACAAAAGATTTCTCTATTCTTAGCTAAATTCAGGTCTTTCGAATTTTGGGTTTTCAAGAAACATGTCTTATGAGATTGCAGAGAGTAGTACTTCTTCCAATATCGTTGCAAAAGCGACAAGTTTGAGCGATGAATTAGAAAGGCTGATGAGAACCAGCCCAGATAAACAGCTCGACGACGTCGTCACGTTCATGCAACATACATTGTCGACAGTGTGGGAGATGATGAAACTGAAGGCAGGCTTAAAGGAAGAGTTTCTGAATTTAGGAATAATCACTCATGACGTGTTGGATGAGGCTCAAGATATCTTTTCTGAATTGAAAGCTATGGAATGCAGCGCTGGAAGCGTCGATCCTCCTCTGCCCAAAGCGTTTCTTTGTCCCTTATCAAAGCGACTCATGGTTGATCCTGTTATCTTGATATCTGGGGTGGTATGTGATTCTTTCGCGTTTTTATTTTCTTTTGTGAATTCTTTGTTTTTCAACAATATTGCATGTTTTGAGATTCTTTGTGTGTGGGGTTCTGCGATTTTTAAGTTTTCATGTTAGTGCTGCAATAATTTATGTTAAATGCATACAAATTCTTCGTTCTTTGACGACAATAGTCCTTTTTTCGATAATACGATTATAGACATGTAATGCCTGGGGTTTGGAAAATTTCTTCTTTTTTTTGCATGTTTTCAGATTCTTCGTTATGAATGTGTACTTTAATGTGTGTGGGGGTTCTTTGATTTTAAAATTTCTTACGATTTGATGTTTCTACTTTCTTGCTTACAAGTTCTTCATGAAAAAAATCCATTTTGTGATGATGTTGTTACGAATGTAGACATGTACTGTGCGAGGTTTGGGAAATTTTGACGTACTTTACAAGTAGATCTTAGTACTGCTGCAAAAATTCATGTCTCTTGATTTCTCATATTAGGCATTTAGTACTGCTATATTTCTGTTTTCTGCCACCAAGTAAGAATTTCAGTTTTTTTGCAAAACATTTGAAGTAGTACTGCACGAATTCCTTGGTGAAATCTTAGTTTTGCACACTAATTTCATTTCCAATAGTTTCTCGGTTCTATCTTATATGACTTATCATGGGCAATCACTGATTCACTATGTAGAACATTATTACATGCCAATGTGTATTACAACATTATTACTATGCAAGTTTAATTTCATTGTTTGATCACGGCATTTCAAATCATAGTTCCCGTTGTAAAAATACATTTTTCTATATTTTTGTTTGAAATAACAGAGTTTGACATTTTTTTTTTTCTTGATGCACAGACATTCGAGCGGCAGAATATTCAAGAATGGCTAGACACAGGCTCTCAGATATGCCCTGAAACGAAAAAACCTCTCGGCCATTTTACTGACCTCACACCAAATGAATTTGCCAAAGAAATAATCACGCAATGGTGCAAGAACCATGGGATTGTCCTACATGACCCTGTCGTCAATATCTCAAAAGATGAGAAGCAGCAATTTAATGATCTGATGCTCAGGCACACAAAATCTGGAATTTCTGAGCAAAAACAAGCCGCAAAGGAGATGCAGGAATTGACCCTGACCTTGCCTCAGTTTTGTGCCCATTTTGCCAAGGAAGAACATACCATTTCTGTCTTTCTAAGTCCACTCAAAGTGCTGGATGGGGATGAGGCCAACCAGGAACTCCAAGAAAATATTATTGCAACAGTCTTCAACATTCTAACTCACGACGAAAATATCAAAGCGTTTGCGAATAACCCAGATGCTATGCCTTCTGTTATTAAGGCGTTGGATACCAGAAATGCAAAGACAAAGGTAACTGCTGCAAACATCCTTTTCAACTTATCAACATATAGCCTGAACAGGTTCATTATTGGGGACTCTGGCGGCCTCAAAGCCCTCTTACGCATCATAGAAGTTGGGAACGATCTTACAGCCATGATGTATGCCATTAGAGCAATCTTTAACCTGTGTATGCTCAATAAGAACAGACTAAAGGCAATCGAAGATGGAGCAGTAAATGTGATTCTGAAGAAGGTTTCTGATGGAGCATATGTTTATGAATTGTGGGCTGTCCTTCGTATGTTATCTATGCATTGGAATGCCATCCAGGAGATAATTGAACATGACGGAGTTCGTATTTTGTTGCATAACATAAGGAATAGCTTTGGAAAGCTTGATATCGAAATTCTTACAACGAAATCATCTATGACTGAGAATGCCGCCCAGCAGATAGTAGAACTTGATGGACTGCACATGTTGTTGCGGAATAGCACTGATAAGGCCAATATGGAAAATTGTATAACAATGCTTGATTGGATCCTCTCAAACGACTCAAGAACGTTGAAGGAATTCCAGGATGAGGAGAGGGATAATAAGACGATATCTCGGGTTGTTGTCTATGGGAATGCAGTTGCTAGAAAGGGGGCTAATAGCATCCTTATGCTCATTATCAAGACTAATGTAGGATTATAATGATCTTTCTCTCGAACCTCAGTCTACAACTACGATTTCTTCTAGCATGTAATAAATTGTACAGTTTAATCCATTCCTGTACTCAAACTTAGTACAGTTTGTGGGTTCTCGTTTTTGAATGAATGGTATACTACTATGAAAGTTTTACTCGAAAAGTTTTTCTTTTCTTTCTTCTTCTACATTTCATTATATAAAGTTTCATACTTCGTGGATGTGAATCTATAGGTATGAAAATTAAGTCTGAAACCTTAAATCTTCCACTAAAACAGTTATGTTGTCTCATATCGAAGCAAAACATGGTCTGTTAGCTTTATTTCAGGGATTGTATGATTTTCTCTATTGAACTCTCGTGTTAGACTACTTATACTGCTAGATTTCAGTTTTCTCGAGGTTCTTGTAAGAATATAGATCAATAACATGATGGTGTTATTGCATATTCTTAGGCTCTTTTATGACTACCTAATGCAACTAGTTTATGTGAGGTTCATGAAGGTTTCAAATATTTTACAACTAGATGTTACGTGTTATCTTTCGCAAATTCTTTGTTTGTCATTGCGAAATTTCATGTTTTTGAAGTTTTTTATGAATGCATGTAGGAAACATCTGCAGGGTTTGTGAAACTTTTGAAGTTTACTACAATTATTTGTTAGTGTACGGCTACCGAATCTCAGAAATCTTCAGTTAGGCTCACCTTCTAAACACTATGTCTATGTCAACTAAACAAAAATAATACTATGATGATTTTAAAGAATGTATTGCAAAAACTTGTTACAAAACTAGCTAGGAACATCAACACACCTTATTCTTTATTTGAAGCAACTAAGACCGAAGAAGTGCCTGCTCATACCAGTACTACTTTTTCTCTTCGTAAAACTGCAGGGGACAAGGCTCTCCGTGTAATTGTAAGCACTCGCGTAAGTCAACCCAAACTCCTCGACTTGCCTAAAACTTTTACTTTCCAAATTGTACAAGATCAACATCTTGCCGCTCCATTCAAACAAAATTTCTCCATTTCTCACATTTATTGGTCGAAATTGAGAAGTAGCGTATGTTCCATGTCCACGATGAAACCAATGACTAGACGGTTCCATATATAGTTTAATCCACAGATTTTGTTTGTAGTCTTCTAACAACCACAACTCCATATGGCTAAATGTGACGAATCTGCAATAATATAGACCCATGTCTCCCTCCACTAGATGCATTGCATGACACCTATTTTTTGCGACTTCACCTAATGGTTCAGGAGTTGTCAAGTAATCGAATTTCTCTGTCTCAATATTGAAGGACACAATGAATTTATCGTAAGAAAGGTCACCAACTAGCCAATATAGATACCCGTTTGCAGTCTTGCAATGGATATCAATTCGATGGCTACAAGAACTGTGGATGGGTCTCCAAGAATCATTCCCCAATGTGAGGATGTCAAACTTCCGATAATCATCATTTTCCAATACCCGCAGCAAGTTATAACTTTTCTTCAAGGGATTAAAGTAAAACCCGCATACCTTCCCAAAGCGTCCATTTGATTTTGGAAGAATAGTCCGTTCTCGTCTAACAGGGTTACAAACATAATGAATAATAACAGAACCGTAAAAGCGCACGTTAAAACATAGCAAACCATCACAAGATGCCAACAAGTAATCACCATCTCTACCAATCCAAGGAACTTCAATCTCTAAACCATTATTAGTGGAAGTAATCAAGGATACATCAACACGTTGCGTCTTCCATGGAATTTCAATCTCTACCGTGTTCGGATGATGGATATCAATGACAGAAAGACGACTATCAGCAAGTAAGTTAGGGCCATAAATTTGGAGAATTACCTTCGGAGTAGATAGACGGAGGTGATCATATACGAATGATGGATCTGAAATTATATCGTTACAAACTGATTGAAGATGAAACACTTCTCTTGCATTTACTTTATACAAGATTTCCTTGATGAGATCAGGTGATAATCTAAGTAACAAATTCATTGCCTATTGTGGAAGAGGTAACATAAGGTGAATTTATTAACTTGTATGTGATTAACACTAAGTTTGAAGATCTCAAATAAAATTTAATAAGAGGAAAACTCCACTCTTTTCATAAACAAAACAACTCTCCTAGAGTCCTACTATAACTCTAACTTCTAATCCAATCGGTAAACTAACCTACTAATAACCAACAAGTTCATCCAAGTATATCGTCAATGGGATTTTGCCTAATAAACCATCGTGAAAATATCATTAAAAATATACACCACATATCAAGATTATGGATGTATTCTCATCAACATATTGGTGATAAATTTGAGGGTTGGTGTAGAGGTCAAGGGCCGTGCCTCATGAAGCAGAGGTCCTGGCTGCGGCTATCTCAGGTGCCCTAGAGGGACTAAGTCGGGCAAATGGTGAAAAAATATGAACCTAGATCACCCTGGTCTTCCAAAAAAAAAATGCAAAGGCGACAATTGTGATATAATGGCTAGATATGATATTTTGGATCATGGTTTCATTGCAAAACAAATACATCAACAAAAAAATTAATACATAAACGGGATGGGCACATTGAGGAAAACAATATCAACCCAATATCAGTCATCTCGAGGGCTGAGGCAATGCTTCACCGGCGACACGAATCCCTAAGTTAATCGCGCGTCAGGCCCAATCGATTTCAATTCATTATTTTGCCGCGGGATTTATCTCCCCGAGCAACCACCACCTACAAGATCAGGTCAGGCACCTATGAACTCATTAATTTGTTCCCATGCACTTAAACTCCCTTAATGTCATATGGTTTAATACTCCATCACAACTCTCTTTCTTTATCTCTCTCAAAGCTCAATATTTTGTGATGGAGAAGACATTCATGCCTAACATAGACAGCACCGAGACACTGGAGGGTCGTAAGATGGGAAACCTGAGATCCATGAGGCCTTTAGACTATGTGTTACGTTTTTTAGCCGTGGTTAATACTATGGTAGCTGCAATTACTATGGGAGCCGGTAATGAGACTAAGGTTGTCCCTGTTACCGTCCTTCCAAACTTACCACCGGTGGACATAGAAGCAACCGCTAAATGGCAATACAAATCTTCATCTTATGTTATGTGTTTTAGACCATGATTGTAACCATCATATTTAACGAATAGCTATGTTTTTTTTTTTAAGGTATTTCATGGCTACGAACATCGTAGCATGCGTCTACGCAACGCTCTCTTTGGTATTATTGATTGTCAATCGTGCAAGATCAAGAGGCTTGGAGCTAGCGCTTATGGTCCTTGATCTGGTTATGGTGGCGCTTCTATTTTCCGACAATGGTGCAGTTGGTGCGGTTGGTCTCATAGGTTACAACGGAAACTCGCATGTGCAATGGAAGAAAGTATGTAATGTCTTCAACTCATTCTGCCATAAAGGTGCAGCTTCTATTGCCGTATCTATGATTGGATCCATGGCTTTCATGATGTTGATTGTTCTTGCTATGTTCAGACTCCACAACAGATCTGTTTAGGCCTTCTCAGGGTTTGAATGTTCAGAGCTTACACAGTTGATAAAATCTCCGTCGGATCTGAAGTTATTTGTAATTCAAGAAGATACGGGTATAGTTTAGGATTGTAGATCTTCTTATAGTTAAACTGTACCGTTTATGACAGGGCCTAGGACCACATACGATATGCCTCTCAAGTTTACACATTGTCCATCGCCTGATACTGCAAGTCGGTTAAGCGCTTAGGCTCCAAACCAGAGACGATTCGAGTTCAAGTGAGCATGTGTGCTCATCAGTTGGGTGAGATTGGGGATTAGGCAATTTTTTAATCAACAACGCATTATTACACAAATATCATGACTAACAAGATCATAATTTAGCTGATAGAACTAAGCCAAAACTTGTTGTGTACTAATTTGTGGTACTTGTTGTGTACATACGGCAGCTTGAGAAGTCTAACCAAATGCAATCGGCTTTCCTTGCTGGGAAACATCAGTTGAAATATCGAAACCAGGAGGGATAAAGACAACATCATCCCAATTCAATTCATAGCTCGTCTGAAAAAGGAAATAATGAGGAAATTCGAGTTGGTAATCTGGCATATAATTAACGTTTAACACACACAAATTATGTTATTATAATGAAACGTACAAAACTGCATATTTCATATTTATCTTCACCTTGCCAGGTTATACGTTATCTAAAGACGTAATTATTAAGTTTTCACGCATTATTCAGAGAATATAGTTTTGATTATCAAAAACTACTATTATAAAAATACCCAAAAAAACAAAAACAAAAACAAAAAAACTGTACCAAAGAAACTTTTGCTGTTTTCTGGACGAATTCGGAAGGTCCAAACTGAGTTTAACTCAAACGTATTCGCTAACTTATATCCGTAATATGATGACTGATAATTAGGAGCAACATATAATCCAAAACATGTAAATAACTAAATATGTAATTGTGAAAGTCTTTTACCTGCAACTCTTTAATTATTTCTTCAAGAATAGAAACCTACAAAATGAGTACCACAACATGGCGTCAGAAATCCTCCCACCTTCATCTCACAAACAGAACTGCCATGGATCTAAAGTCCATACCTGAATATTTCCTTGTCTGAACGCAGGATTGAGTTGGCTTTGCTGACGAGATGCTCTTAATAGCGATTTCTCTAGGTCTTCCTAGAAATATAAACACCAGGAACAAATATAAAATATATCAGGACAGACAAACCTGAGAAGAAATGAATGAATAAAATGGCAACTTTCTTCACAAACCTTCCTGAAGAAAACTGGACGGTATGTCTTATCCTGGGTCCTCAAGGCCAAGCTAGGTGACTGGATCACAAAGTGTAAGAAGTTTGAGACAAACTAGAAATTCATTCGAGAAGTGAATACAGTGCAAGATTATAGGGGAGGTGGTGTGTATCAAAAATAAAGTATACCATGGTATACTCACAGTTCTAATCAAATGGCAATAAGATGAGAACCTGAAAAACTGGAACCCCGTCAAAGTCAACGTCGGAAGACCCATTTTTTCGCTTCCCCTATATAAACAATCATAAAGAACAAACATAAATAGAAGATATACGCCCATGCTACTGAACTGGTCATAAATAAATAATGCACAAAAGAACTAATAGAATATTTATATCAAGAAAGGTTTAACTGTTGGAATAATAGTATATGTTGTTATTTGATTTGATACATTGCGGTCAGTAATGTTCAAGAATTAGGTGAAGGTACAGAAGGAAAGAGAGGATCCTCAGTAAACAAAAGCCTACATAGCATTTCCAATGTTACGCCTTCAACCGCTCGGCTCCTATAAGAAAAACTTAGAAAGGTTGTATGACTACTGTAGTGGCTTATTCCGGATCTTGAACTCAAGCATCATCTTCGACCATCATACGTTCACTCGACCTCATCAACATACGATTACATGGCACACTATGGAACAACTACAGAGTTTACTTATTATACTCGACCTCTACATCAACAGCACGAGTCAACAAGCACTCCGTCATTAATGAAGCCGTTACGAAACAGTAAGATCATTACATGACACACTATGGAACAACTACATAGTTTTACTTATTATACTCGACCTCTACAACAGCTCGAGTCAACAAGCACTCCGTCATTAATGAAGTTGTTACGAAACAATAAGATCAGACCGTTACATAATCAGTTCAATGACTCATCAAATCCATTTTGTAATGTTCATCATTAAGAATAATAACGGTCGTCAAACAATTATATTATAAGACCTATAAATGAAACCGTACTTTGTAATAGCTAGTATCTTCAATAATACTTTTTTTTCTAAATCCTCAAGAGAGGTCGTGGTTTTTAACTTATTCAAAGGTTTTCCACGCTAAACCTTGTGTTAGCAATTACTTATTCCTTACTAACGTTCTAATTATCATTGGTGTGAGAAACTAAGTTCGATATACGAAATTAGATTCTTACAACTACCTTTTGTCATAAGTAAGAAAAAGCTGGAATTAAGGATAACCTCGGTTACTTAGGAGTTTATAATAGTTAAGAGAAAATCAATGACATGTTATTGCAGTGCTTTGATGGCTAAAGAAAATATATCTGCAGCAAACAACTCTCCAAGTGGCACCCCTACTTAATAGACCATCAGGGCCGGACCAAGTAGTTGCAAGCCCTGTGCTGAAATTATAATGGGGCCTAAAAAAAATTCTTGTAAGGGCTTGAACCTCTGACCCCTTGCTAAATACTGAAGGCAACCGACCAAGCTAAATCTATCATATGTACCACATACTAATTTATTTATTTTTTCTAAGCCTAAGGCAAAAAAAAAATTTGGGGGGGCCTTTTTTCTTTTGGGCCCTGTGCCGTCGCACACCCCTTGGGCCAGGCCTGCAGACCATGTGGTGCTCACTAGTGTCTTGTGACACCAAAATCAAAGGACATAACTGAGGAATCCAGCGAGCTGGACAACTTGGGTGATTTCACAAGGATGAGATTTAAAAGACGAGAAGTAGACTACGGTGCAAATGTGGCACACCTAATATGGTGTACCATACACATGAACTAGACAGTTAAGGAGTAAGTACTGTTCGTTCAATCGACAAGCAGCCTTAAGCTTACAAGGGATGTCACAGGTATTTGCTTAATCTCTGTACAGATTTGGCAGCATTTACTATTTCTAATCTTAACGCTAAAGATTTGTCGTTTTTCCTTCTTGCATCGACCACTTTGGGGAAGAATTTGATGTACTTGTCACCCTTCTTTGACAACTTTAGGCTCGGGTTAGTACACTGGGATCACAAACATTTCGGGTGATTTAAACATCTGCCAACCTTTAGATTCAAGTATGAGATAACAGTTAGCTAACCCAATGGTTACGATCACAAACATTTCTCGCATACCAAGCGGAACCTTAATATAGGTTGACATTCCTCAAATTTAATTGTGGGTTGATGCAGGATCCACCTCTCTTTTCCGTAGAGAATCTCGCCTTTTTGAAATCTTAAAATCCACCCTAATGCACAATGGAGTCTCCCAGTAGCAAGCAATAATTACATACCGTTAGTTGATCCTTGGAGAGCCATAGGTACCACCTACCCACAGTTGAAAATAAGACTGCTACAATGAAAGAAAATCGTGGTAGACAACTGCCCAATCCCAATCTCTAGCCAATATCAGTATGTCTTCAGATTTTTAACAAAAACAAGAAAGCCTTTAAGCATTTCAATTTCAACTCCATAAGGTAAGACTATGTGTGGGTTACTTTTTAAATCATTCTGTAGGAACCTTTGGGATCCCCAGTTCTCTCACAATAGGAACCAAAAATTGTAGGCTCCCCTACTTCTAAACTCTAATAAACCCTAGTAGTGGCCTTTCTCATTTCCTGGTAGAGGTTGGACCTAACTCGCAAAGCTTCTTGGGCAATCTACAATATTGCCATGTAATATGCAGACCAGCCTAGTAAGAATCGGACCAAACAGATTGGTTGGACCACATAAATCAGCAACAAATGCCTACAAAAGCCTCGCTAAAGGTGGAATTCAGAACATAGGCCCTTTTACGTAAACCTTCACCGCCTGATGTGCCCAAAAGACGCTCAACTTGGTCTAGGCATCCTGAGAAATATACCCACTATGATACTTATGCTAGAACCCTGATCTTCTCAATAGCGCTTAATGTCTGAATGAATATACCAACTCAGTGTACTCATCATTCCATGAATTACAATCAGAATTATTGCTTTACAAAGAGGTGGCACTATATCATGTTCAACCAATTTACCTCAGGCAGCTGTATTGACCACACCCAGCCTCTTAAGCAGGGCCCGGTCCTGAAAACATTGGCTTAAACTTGCTCCTCGCCCTCAATATTGAGAAAGTACAGCCTGCACAAGGTGATCAAGATGCCTAGGAAAGAAATTCGAAGGGTCTGACCCTATCTAAAAGACTAGCCTCTTTGAGAGATGATAAGATTTCAAAAATTGCTCTCCTTCCATCTACAGTAGCATATATCTGAATGAGCGGCATCAAAATCTGAATTAACGTTCAATAAATGAGCCTTTCACATTGCAACTGATCGTAGAAAAACTCGATTCAGAATAGTAACCAAATATATTTACTAAGGAAATAAAACTACAAATTTTACTTTTCTTTAAGATGCTAACTCTAGACTAAGTGAATATACGTAATTACTTCAGTTTCGAAAGAGAGTAGAGTGGTTAAATGCAGAAAAAATTGGTGGCTTGCTAGCTTTTTTCAGAAGATGGAGCTCCGATATCCTTCTACAGAGTAACAGTTAGAAGGTTATCAATTTCCCATCTGACGTATTTCAGGAACCGAATGCATTCATCACTACAACAACTGACTTTCATAGCTAGACTAGCATTGCAATTCACTATATTCCTTGGTTTCGCAAGCAGAAATATCTTATATAAAATAACCCCACTTCAATATCAGGTAGCTACAAATTTTATATGCTCATAAGCAGCGATAGTACTGTTTCTAATGGGTGACCATATTTTGAAATATTAGATTGAGTGGTAATATGTATCTCTATTCTCTATTTTTTATTTTTTTACAGGTATGTACATCTCCCTTTTAAATGCATCTTTATGCAAATGGAACTTTCTACTTTAGCGAAAAAAAAAACTATAAATCTTATTTTTTACATTGCATCTTCATTTTACTCAATCAAACTTGCATCGTTCACAATATAAATTAGTATACTTAGTTTTTCTCCCACACCTAGATAATTCCACTAATTCTACTACATTCACATTTAAAAAAATGAACTAATGCTTCTGTATGTTGAGAAACCACTCACCTTAAGCACATTCAAGATTTGAGAATGCTCCGGTATAAATCTAAAAGCCACTCCTTCGAGCTGAAGCTGGAAAACCTGATAAATAACCATTCTCTTGTTCAAATCACAATAAATAACAAACCAGCTATAATAAAATATACAAACCACAATGTGTAATAAGAAGTAAGAACATCCCTATCACTAGTAAATATTTCCATTGGACGCAAACCCTTCTTCGTCCCACTAAAACACATACATAAACAACCATCTACGGTACACTGATTTCTTTTTCGAAATGCCCCCAGCATAGAAACAAGTCAGTTTTCCAATCTCTTGCCGCTGGATTCTTACCCAAAGCTCAAAGTTCAAACCTTTTTTTTATTATTATCTCAATCTAGCAATGTACTAGCTCTAAAATAACACAAAACAATACCTTGCCCAAAGGAACAGCCACCACTTCCTAACCGCGCCACATCCCAGGGTCCATCACCTTCATTTGCTCAAGTAAACTCTCAGCATCCTCCTTCTTAAAACAAAACAACCCCAGAGACTTCCCTCTACTCTCATTTGACACCAACACAAACTCCTCCGCCGTGTTACTAAGCGTGTAAACCGGCACCCCAGCAAGTCTATCCTCGATATCCTCAGTCATCATCGCTACATCGAACCGATGAACTTTAGCCCAAGGGGGGCTTTGGGAACCACTTATACTCTTTTGGAAGGCTTGTTTTACATGTGTTTTGAAATGGGGTTTTAGGAAAGAGTTGTTGAGAGTGAGGAGTTGTTGTTGGTGATGGTGAAGTGAGATTGAGAGGTTGTTTAGAAGATTGGAACAATGGGTTTGAAAGGTTGTGAAAGCTTGTTGGAGATTGTTGGGTTTGGGTTGTTGGGTTTTTTATTACACTTGGAGATTTTCATTCTCAATTGGGGTTTGTGAAATTCAGAGAGATGAGGGAGTTTGTAGTAGTGAGTCAACTCAGTGACTCGTGAGTTGCAGGTTCAGCTTTCATGGGAGAGTGATTTAGCTTAAGTAAATTCTATTTGAGAAAAGCCGAATGATTCACCGTTTCATTAAAACACCGAATGATTTAGCTTTCAATTGCAAAACAAATATAAACGCAAAAACTCGGCTCCGGTGTGAGTTTGTTCGAGTTTGGGCGAAGCTCGAACACCCCAGTGCTATGCCAAGGTGTGAGTTGCTAACACATTGTTCAAGATAACCGTACATAAGATTGTGTCTGAGTTTGTGGCAAGCAAGGATCTTAAAGACATTGCGCTTATCGTTTAATAAAGACTATCATATCTACTTGATATTACGGGTGGCGATCTACAATTTTTTTTTTACAATAAAATGAGAGTCGTTCTTACTAGAGTTGTTTTTTGAGAAGTAATTTGTTGCTAGATGGAGATTAAATTGTGTTTGACCTTGTGTCAAGCATGCATTTGTAAACTGTTGTGCTTATCATCGAATAAAGACCATCAAATTTACCTTGATTTAACGGTTGGAGATCTACATTATTTTTTAACAAGAGAAGGAGAGTTGTTGTTAATAGAGTTATTTTATGAAAGACAACTGGTATTCAATCTGGTGTTTTAAATGCAATTTGTCTACTATAATGAAACGAGCGTAGGGAGTGTCTTATAATAGACTTAGTTAAAAGTTAAAGAATGTCACAAAAATGTCCATCCGACTGTCATCTTCTTTTTTGCCTCTCTCTTTCTTTCTTCTCTTTAATCACTCTTCTCTTACTCTCTCCTCCCTACCTCTTCATCTCCAATCTTTTCTTTTGCATACTCTCTCTTTCATTTCCCTCAACCTCCACCCATCGTCATCTTGGCTCTTCTTCATCTCCAGGTCGTTTGCAAGCACCATCCCATGGCTACTCAATGAAATGACATTTGGTTGCATGACATGGTGACAACTGCCAAGTAGCATGTTAGCGAATGAGAAAAATAAATTTCGCGCCTTTTTTTTCTTCCCCAAATCACTTCAAATTTCCAACTGGAATTTGATTATTAAGTCAAGCAGATTCAACTGGTTTCCCCAATCATGTATGGTGATCGACGTAGCGGTGGAAATTACAGGGAAAGCAGACCGAAAATCAAGAAAAAGGTTTGATTTTTACTAACTGGGTATAGTTTAATGTATGATCATAGTGATATTAAAGGTTTCCATTTTGAAATTTATTGCTTTGGGTGACGATTTGTGCTAATTTTAATGATGTTTGAGTCCCTTTGGGTCCTTTATGTTGGCAATTATATCTAATAGTGATATTTTGTTGTGCTTATGAGGTAGTGTACCTTGAAGGATCGACTCAACGGTGAAGATTACAGCGAAAGCAGGCCAAAGAGCGACAAAAAGTTTGATTTTTATTAATTGGGTATCATTTAATGTATGATCATAGTGATATTAGAGCGCCCAAATTAATGAAAAAAAATTATTTACATGAAACATGATGCCTATAATTGTGGCGATTAAGCATTTCGTAGGATTTGAAGTAGCAGTTCATATGGTTATGGTTTATAGCCAATTCAGAATATGATCCAATTATTTTTCCCAGTTTAGATTTGAATCGCGCTATTGAAATTGTAGAAACATAGGGATCTTGACAATAATGTGTGTAGATGCTTATTGCTTGGTGTAGTGGCGGAATTTTAATGTGATCCAGTCTTTAAGAGAAGATCAGTGCTCTACTTGAATCTTCTTAAAATTTAGGTTTTTCAGTGATTTTGTGAAAAATTGACACAAATTAACAACATAGTAAACGACATAAGCATATTATCAAAGAAATACTGATAGATCTGACAAAATGATGAACTCATATCCGATACTTATGTTCTCTTAGTGATATCAGAGAAACTAAACAACTTACAAGAAATCAAACAACAATATTTTACCAAGGGGATTTTTGTGAACACATTCTCCAATATGATTCTTAAACTCTTGCAAGAATTTTGATGTTAACAAAATATCAACTGGCAAATAGAGCATAAAAGCTATGGTAGTATTAGGATGCTGTTTTCAGATACTATTGGATCTCATTTCATGCGGATGCTATTTTCAGATACTATGTGTGTAAAACTTACAATCTTTCCTGCTTTTTGTTTAAAATTTCATATTGCAATACTCGATTGACATGTTGATGCAAATGAGTAACGAGGACTTAAAGGCTCTGGGAACTCCAATGGTAACTCACAAGGCTTTAGCTACCTTTATCCATAGAAATGCATATCTTTTTTGATGTAACGGATTATTACCCCTAAATTAAGTATATTATGTTGAATAACCACTAATCTATCTAGAGAACACAAATATAGTGAATGTGAAAGAAGAAGAGAAGAAGAAGAAGAAAAAATTTCATTAATAGTAAAGTTGTATTGGGTTACAATGAGAGAGTTAACCTTATATTTATCGAGGTTAACTTCTTTTTCTCCCTTTCTCTACCAAACCCTAGGGACGTGGGCCCTAGTCGGTGTTGCACGGTGGATAGTTCCAAACCCTATTCGGATGGGCCCCACATGTTCATAACATATTAAACTTAGTATGATTGTAAAAGGTCACGTGGTATACCCATGACCACACATAACACATTTCGTACATCATGTGCGCACCTTCTTATTTAGTTTTATGTTATTTACTTTAATTACATTATAATTAGGAGAAATCTCATAATTAGAGTCTAGCCATGGATCATATTTGTGATAGGTATCTTCTCCTATAAAAGATAGTCTAAGCTTAGTTTATTTGGTATATTGATTTTAGTGAGAGAAAATATTTAGCCTTAGAGAGAGATTGTAGAGTTTGGGGTAAATCTCATAAACCCTAGGTCTTTGACATTTATTTTATACAATTGAGATATTTTAGTATTAATTAAGGTTAATTTAGCTTCGGCGTCATTAGTTTTTCTAACATTTTTTTTTGTCTGATGAATTGAAAATAGTTCAAACATTCAAGCTCTTAAACTTAATCTTTGAGTTTCTGAAGCTCTTATTTTCTTTCTTTTGCCTAATTTTCCAAAAAATAAATCAAATCAAGTATTAGAGAAAGAGTGAGTTACATACCTTCATCTTCTATCGTTGCGTATCAGATTGAGGAGGAGGATTTGTTCTTGGAGTGTTGAAGCTTGGATCGAAGGAGATAAAGGTTTGAATCTCAGAATCAGAGAGAGGAGGAGATGAAGAGGAGTTTGAAGCTTAGAATTTAGATAATGTTGAGGGGGTATTTTATGAATTGTAAAGAATTTTGTATAGACGAAAGTTGTAAATTCCATGCACACCCCACTTATCTCTATCTCTACTACTATATAAAAAGACACCCTGATAGAGTCGAATAAGCCGTCGTCCGCGCTGTTTTTGTCGTCCTTATTTCTCTTTAGCTCTCATCACCTATATATTTGAAGTGAAAGAAGATAAATTTATGAGGTTTCTCCAATGAAGAAATCTTATGTATGGTTATTATATTTGGGGATTATTGGTGAGCATCTATGATGTACCATTCCATGTGATTTCTCTATGTTCATTACACTATCTCTTTTTGATAT